>OZ007493.1:2400000-3789810 GCA_963931815.1 Caenorhabditis plicata | reverse complement strand
CAGACAAATGCCTCAAATAAGAATATGATTGTTCAGTTGGATTCTATCCTTCTGATCATCTTGTGTCAGACAAATGCCTCAAATTAGAATATGATTGTTCAGTTGGATTCTATCCTTCTGATCATCTTGTGTCAGACAAATGCCTCAAATAAGAATATGATTGTTCAAGTTGGATTCTATCCTTCTGATCATCTTGTGTCAGACAAATGCCTCAAATAAGAATATGATTGTTCAGTTGGATTCTATCCTTCTGATCATCTTGTGTCAGACAAATGCCTCAAATTAGAATATGATTGTTCAGTTGGATTCTATCCTTCTGATCATCTTGTGTCAGACAAATGCCTCAAATAAGAATATGATTGTTCAGTTGGATTCTATCCTTCTGATCATCTTGTGTCAGACAAATGCCTCAAATAAGAATATGATTGTTCAGTTGGATTCTATCCTTCTGATCATCTTGTGTCAGACAAATGCCTCAAATAAGAATATGATTGTTCAGTTGGATTCTATCCTTCTGATCATCTTGTGTCAGACAAATGCCTCAAATAAGAATATGATTGTTCAGTTGGATTCTATCCTTCTGATCATCTTGTGTCAGACAAATGCCTCAAATTAGAATATGATTGTTCAGTTGGATTCTATCCTTCTGATCATCTTGTGTCAGACAAATGCCTCAAATAAGAATATGATTGTTCAGTTGGATTCTATCCTTCTGATCATCTTGTGTCAGACAAATGCCTCAAATAAGAATATGATTGTTCAGTTGGATTCTATCCTTCTGATCATCTTGTGTCAGACAAATGCCTCAAATTAGAATATGATTGTTCAGTTGGATTCTATCCTTCTGATCATCTTGTGTCAGACAAATGCCTCAAATAAGAATATGATTGTTCAGTTGGATTCTATCCTTCTGATCATCTTGTGTCAGACAAATGCCTCAAATTAGAATATGATTGTTCAGTTGGATTCTATCCTTCTGATCATCTTGTGTCAGACAAATGCCTCAAATTAGAATATGATTGTTCAGTTGGATTCTATCCTTCTGATCATCTTGTGTCAGACAAATGCCTCAAATTAGAATATGATTGTTCAGTTGGATTCTATCCTTCTGATCATCTTGTGTCAGACAAATGCCTCAAATAAGAATATGATTGTTCAGTTGGATTCTATCCTTCTGATCATCTTGTGTCAGACAAATGCCTCAAATTAGAATATGATTGTTCAGTTGGATTCTATCCTTCTGATCATCTTGTGTCAGACAAATGCCTCAAATAAGAATATGATTGTTCAGTTGGATTCTATCCTTCTGATCATCTTGTGTCAGACAAATGCCTCAAATTAGAATATGATTGTTCAGTTGGATTCTATCCTTCTGATCATCTTGTGTCAGACAAATGCCTCAAATTAGAATATGATTGTTCAGTTGGATTCTATCCTTCTGATCATCTTGTGTCAGACAAATGCCTCAAATTAGAATATGATTGTTCAGTTGGATTCTATCCTTCTGATCATCTTGTGTCAGACAAATGCCTCAAATTAGAATATGATTGTTCAGTTGGATTCTATCCTTCTGATCATCTTGTGTCAGACAAATGCCTCAAATTAGAATATGATTGTTCAGTTGGATTCTATCCTTCTGATCATCTTGTGTCAGACAAATGCCTCAAATTAGAATATGATTGTTCAGTTGGATTCTATCCTTCTGATCATCTTGTGTCAGACAAATGCCTCAAATTAGAATATGATTGTTCAGTTGGATTCTATCCTTCTGATCATCTTGTGTCAGACAAATGCCTCAAATTAGAATATGATTGTTCAGTTGGATTCTATCCTTCTGATCATCTTGTGTCAGACAAATGCCTCAAATTAGAATATGATTGTTCAGTTGGATTCTATCCTTCTGATCATCTTGTGTCAGACAAATGCCTCAAATAAGAATATGATTGTTCAGTTGGATTCTATCCTTCTGATCATCTTGTGTCAGACAAATGCCTCAAATTAGAATATGATTGTTCAGTTGGATTCTATCCTTCTGATCATCTTGTGTCAGACAAATGCCTCAAATAAGAATATGATTGTTCAGTTGGATTCTATCCTTCTGATCATCTTGTGTCAGACAAATGCCTCAAATTAGAATATGATTGTTCAGTTGGATTCTATCCTTCTGATCATCTTGTGTCAGACAAATGCCTCAAATTAGAATATGATTGTTCAGTTGGATTCTATCCTTCTGATCATCTTGTGTCAGACAAATGCCTCAAATTAGAATATGATTGTTCAGTTGGATTCTATCCTTCTGATCATCTTGTGTCAGACAAATGCCTCAAATTAGAATATGATTGTTCAGTTGGATTCTATCCTTCTGATCATCTTGTGTCAGACAAATGCCTCAAATTAGAATATGATTGTTCAGTTGGATTCTATCCTTCTGATCATCTTGTGTCAGACAAATGCCTCAAATAAGAATATGATTGTTCAGTTGGATTCTATCCTTCTGATCATCTTGTGTCAGACAAATGCCTCAAATTAGAATATGATTGTTCAGTTGGATTCTATCCTTCTGATCATCTTGTGTCAGACAAATGCCTCAAATAAGAATATGATTGTTCAGTTGGATTCTATCCTTCTGATCATCTTGTGTCAGACAAATGCCTCAAATTAGAATATGATTGTTCAGTTGGATTCTATCCTTCTGATCATCTTGTGTCAGACAAATGCCTCAAATTAGAATATGATTGTTCAGTTGGATTCTATCCTTCTGATCATCTTGTGTCAGACAAATGCCTCAAATAAGAATATGATTGTTCAGTTGGATTCTATCCTTCTGATCATCTTGTGTTAGACAAATGCCTCAAATTAGAATATGATTGTTCAGTTGGATTCTATCCTTCTGATCATCTTGTGTCAGACAAATGCCTCAAATAAGAATATGATTGTTCAGTTGGATTCTATCCTTCTGATCATCTTGTGTTAGACAAATGCCTCAAATTAGAATATGATTGTTCAGTTGGATTCTATCCTTCTGATCATCTTGTGTCAGACAAATGCCTCAAATTAGAATATGATTGTTCAGTTGGATTCTATCCTTCTGATCATCTTGTGTCAGACAAATGCCTCAAATAAGAATATGATTGTTCAGTTGGATTCTATCCTTCTGATCATCTTGTGTCAGACGAATGCCTCAAATTAGAATATGATTGTTCAGTTGGATTCTATCCTTCTGATCATCTTGTGTCAGACGAATGCCTCAAATAAGAATATGATTGTTCAGTTGGATTCTATCCTTCTGATCATCTTGTGTCAGACGAATGCCTCAAATTAGAATATGATTGTTCAGTTGGATTCTATCCTTCTGATCATCTTGTGTCAGACGAATGCCTCAAATTAGAATATGATTGTTCAGTTGGATTCTATCCTTCTGATCATCTTGTGTCAGACGAATGCCTCAAATTAGAATATGATTGTTCAGTTGGATTCTATCCTTCTGATCATCTTGTGTCAGACGAATGCCTCAAATTAGAATATGATTGTTCAGTTGGATTCTATCCTTCTGATCATCTTGTGTCAGACGAATGCCTCAAATTAGAATATGATTGTTCAGTTGGATTCTATCCTTCTGATCATCTTGTGTCAGACGAATGCCTCAAATTAGAATATGATTGTTCAGTTGGATTCTATCCTTCTGATCATCTTGTGTCAGACGAATGCCTCAAATAAGAATATGATTGTTCAGTTGGATTCTATCCTTCTGATCATCTTGTGTCAGACGAATGCCTCAAATTAGAATATGATTGTTCAGTTGGATTCTATCCTTCTGATCATCTTGTGTCAGACGAATGCCTCAAATTAGAATATGATTGTTCAGTTGGATTCTATCCTTCTGATCATCTTGTGTCAGACGAATGCCTCAAATAAGAATATGATTGTTCAGTTGGATTCTATCCTTCTGATCATCTTGTGTCAGACAAATGCCTCAAATTAGAATATGATTGTTCAGTTGGATTCTATCCTTCTGATCATCTTGTGTCAGACAAATGCCTCAAATAAGAATATGATTGTTCAGTTGGATTCTATCCTTCTGATCATCTTGTGTCAGACAAATGCCTCAAATTAGAATATGATTGTTCAGTTGGATTCTATCCTTCTGATCATCTTGTGTCAGACGAATGCCTCAAATAAGAATATGATTGTTCAGTTGGATTCTATCCTTCTGATCATCTTGTGTCAGACAAATGCCTCAAATTAGAATATGATTGTTCAGTTGGATTCTATCCTTCTGATCATCTTGTGTCAGACAAATGCCTCAAATAAGAATATGATTGTTCAGTTGGATTCTATCCTTCTGATCATCTTGTGTCAGACAAATGCCTCAAATTAGAATATGATTGTTCAGTTGGATTCTATCCTTCTGATCATCTTGTGTCAGACAAATGCCTCAAATTAGAATATGATTGTTAAGTTGGATTCTATCCTTCTGATCATCTTGTGTCAGACAAATGCCTCAAATTAGAATATGATTGTTCAGTTGGATTCTATCCTTCTGATCATCTTGTGTCAGACAAATGCCTCAAATTAGAATATGATTGTTAAGTTGGATTCTATCCTTCTGATCATCTTGTGTCAGACAAATGCCTCAAATTAGAATATGATTGTTCAGTTGGATTCTATCCTTCTGATCATCTTGTGTCAGACAAATGCCTCAAATAAGAATATGATTGTTCAGTTGGATTCTATCCTTCTGATCATCTTGTGTCAGACAAATGCCTCAAATTAGAATATGATTGTTCAGTTGGATTCTATCCTTCTGATCATCTTGTGTCAGACAAATGCCTCAAATAAGAATATGATTGTTCAGTTGGATTCTATCCTTCTGATCATCTTGTGTTAGACAAATGCCTCAAATTAGAATATGATTGTTCAGTTGGATTCTATCCTTCTGATCATCTTGTGTCAGACAAATGCCTCAAATAAGAATATGATTGTTCAGTTGGATTCTATCCTTCTGATCATCTTGTGTCAGACAAATGCCTCAAATTAGAATATGATTGTTCAGTTGGATTCTATCCTTCTGATCATCTTGTGTCAGACAAATGCCTCAAATTAGAATATGATTGTTAAGTTGGATTCTATCCTTCTGATCATCTTGTGTCAGACAAATGCCTCAAATTAGAATATGATTGTTCAGTTGGATTCTATCCTTCTGATCATCTTGTGTCAGACAAATGCCTCAAATAAGAATATGATTGTTCAGTTGGATTCTATCCTTCTGATCATCTTGTGTCAGACAAATGCCTCAAATAAGAATATGATTGTTCAGTTGGATTCTATCCTTCTGATCATCTTGTGTCAGACAAATGCCTCAAATTAGAATATGATTGTTCAGTTGGATTCTATCCTTCTGATCATCTTGTGTCAGACAAATGCCTCAAATTAGAATATGATTGTTCAGTTGGATTCTATCCTTCTGATCATCTTGTGTCAGACAAATGCCTCAAATAAGAATATGATTGTTCAGTTGGATTCTATCCTTCTGATCATCTTGTGTCAGACAAATGCCTCAAATAAGAATATGATTGTTCAGTTGGATTCTATCCTTCTGATCATCTTGTGTCAGACAAATGCCTCAAATTAGAATATGATTGTTCAGTTGGATTCTATCCTTCTGATCATCTTGTGTCAGACAAATGCCTCAAATAAGAATATGATTGTTCAGTTGGATTCTATCCTTCTGATCATCTTGTGTCAGACAAATGCCTCAAATAAGAATATGATTGTTCAGTTGGATTCTATCCTTCTGATCATCTTGTGTCAGACAAATGCCTCAAATAAGAATATGATTGTTCAGTTGGATTCTATCCTTCTGATCATCTTGTGTCAGACAAATGCCTCAAATAAGAATATGATTGTTCAGTTGGATTCTATCCTTCTGATCATCTTGTGTCAGACAAATGCCTCAAATTAGAATATGATTGTTCAGTTGGATTCTATCCTTCTGATCATCTTGTGTCAGACAAATGCCTCAAATAAGAATATGATTGTTCAGTTGGATTCTATCCTTCTGATCATCTTGTGTCAGACAAATGCCTCAAATAAGAATATGATTGTTCAGTTGGATTCTATCCTTCTGATCATCTTGTGTCAGACAAATGCCTCAAATAAGAATATGATTGTTCAGTTGGATTCTATCCTTCTGATCATCTTGTGTCAGACAAATGCCTCAAATAAGAATATGATTGTTCAGTTGGATTCTATCCTTCTGATCATCTTGTGTCAGACAAATGCCTCAAATAAGAATATGATTGTTCAGTTGGATTCTATCCTTCTGATCATCTTGTGTCAGACAAATGCCTCAAATTAGAATATGATTGTTCAGTTGGATTCTATCCTTCTGATCATCTTGTGTCAGACAAATGCCTCAAATAAGAATATGATTGTTCAGTTGGATTCTATCCTTCTGATCATCTTGTGTCAGACAAATGCCTCAAATTAGAATATGATTGTTCAGTTGGATTCTATCCTTCTGATCATCTTGTGTCAGACAAATGCCTCAAATAAGAATATGATTGTTCAGTTGGATTCTATCCTTCTGATCATCTTGTGTCAGACAAATGCCTCAAATTAGAATATGATTGTTCAGTTGGATTCTATCCTTCTGATCATCTTGTGTCAGACAAATGCCTCAAATTAGAATATGATTGTTCAGTTGGATTCTATCCTTCTGATCATCTTGTGTCAGACAAATGCCTCAAATTAGAATATGATTGTTCAGTTGGATTCTATCCTTCTGATCATCTTGTGTCAGACAAATGCCTCAAATTAGAATATGATTGTTCAGTTGGATTCTATCCTTCTGATCATCTTGTGTCAGACGAATGCCTCAAATAAGAATATGATTGTTCAGTTGGATTCTATCCTTCTGATCATCTTGTGTCAGACAAATGCCTCAAATTAGAATATGATTGTTCAGTTGGATTGACAGGATGAAGCTGAATATGATCATTTGAATTGTGGAGGGGGATCATTTGCACAGCTCCATCCAGCCAGGACCCATCTCAACCTTAACTTAATTGGAAATTTAATATTTAAAACAAAATTATAATAAATTTTAACCTAATATGAGTCCAAGTACCGAGTGAGAACACTCGGCATGGACTCATATTCAAAGGTCCTGACTGGATGAAGCTGAATATGATCAATTGAATTGTGGAGGGGGATCATTTGCACAGCTCCATCCAGCCAGGACCCATCTCAACCCTAACTTAATTGGAAATTTAATATTTAAAAAAATATAATAAATTTTAACCTAATATGAGTCCAAGTACCGAGTGAGAACACTCGGCATGGACTCATATTCAAAGGTCCTGACTGGATGAAGCTGAATATGATCAATTGAATTGTGGAGGGGGATCATTTGCACAGCTCCATCCAGCCAGGACCCATCTCAACCCTAACTTAATTGGAAATTTAATATTTAAAAAAATATAATAAATTTTAACCTAATATGAGTCCAAGTACCGAGTGAGAACACTCGGCATGGACTCATATTCAAAGGTCCTGACAGGATGAAGCTGAATATGATCAATTGAATTGTGGAAGGGGGATCATTTGCACAGCTCCATCCAGCCAGGACCCATCTCAACTCTAACTTAATTGGAAATTTAATATTTAAAAAAATATAATAAATTTTAACATAATTTGAGTCCAAGTACCGAGTGAGAACACTCGGCATGGACTCATATTCAAAGGTCCTGACTGGATGAAGCTGAATATGATCATTTGAATTGTGGAGGGGGATCATTTGCACAGCTCCATCCAGCCAGGACCCATCTCAACCCTAACTTAATTGGAAATTTAATATTTAAAAAAATATAATAAATTTTAACATAATTTGAGTCCAAGTACCGAGTGAGAACACTCGGCATGGACTCATATTCAAAGGTCCTGACTGGATGAAGCTGAATATGATCAATTGAATTGTGGAGGGGGATCATTTGCACAGCTCCATCCAGCCAGGACCCATCTCAACCCTAACTTAATTGGAAATTTAATATTTAAAAAAATATAATAAATTTTAACCTAATATGAGTCCAAGTACCGAGTGAGAACACTCGGCATGGACTCATATTCAAAGGTCCTGACTGGATGAAGCTGAATATGATCAATTGAATTGTGGAAGGGGGATCATTTGCACAGCTCCATCCAGCTAGGACCCATCTCAACCCTAACTTAATTGGAAATTTAATATTTAAAAAAAATATAATAAATTTTAACCTAATATGAGTCCAAGTACCGAGTGAGAACACTCGGCATGGACTCATATTCAAAGGTCCTGACTGGATGAAGCTGAATATGATCAATTGAATTGTGGAAGGGGGATCATTTGCACAGCTCCATCCAGCTAGGACCCATCTCAACCCTAACTTAATTGGAAATTTAATATTTAAAAAAATATAATAAATTTTAACCTAATATGAGTCCAAGTACCGAGTGAGAACACTCGGCATGGACTCATATTCAAAGGTCCTGACTGGATGAAGCTGAATATGATCAATTGAATTGTGGAGGGGGATCATTTGCACAGCTCCATCCAGCCAGGACCCATCTCAACCCTAACTTAATTGGAAATTTAATATTTAAAAAAAATATAATAAATTTTAACATATCAGCAAACGAGGGAGAATATCTTTGAAAGAATCAGATATGGCTATATTTGCACAACAGTGATAACGGAAGCTGGAACAATGCCTACTGTTAGAATGCTTGCGTTTGTATATATTCCCTTCAATGAATATGGGTACCAAACAATATCGAAAAAGGCAATAGAATCTTTAAAAATTCCAGAGTTACCTATGAATAAATTTTTTGGAAACAAGCATGGGTGTTGACGTTAAATCTCCAGCTGGTCTTGCTGCATTCAACGGAACTCTTGCTGAGCAAGCATTCGCCTATGGATTTCCCATGGGATGCGCTGCCAAATGTGAACTTTTGGTACAAGAACATCTCCAGTTTCACTGAGGCTGGGCGCAAAGCCTGGCCATCGGCTGTAGGATCAGCCGAGCCAGAACGAATAGTCAAGTTTTCAGGTCAGCCATAGGATGATGAAACCAAAATGGACGAAATGGAGTCGATGGTTCGCGGAATTTCCATGGATGGTCTTTTCTTAGGAGGAAGCAAACTCAATGTTAGGGTATCTGTTGATGATTTGATCGAAAAAATCAATAGGTTTGAATCCCATGTTCAATCCACGGATATCCTTGCTTTCAAAAAAACTAACAAAAGATCTTGTAAGGTTACTCCGAAAATGATGAAAAACGAAAATGATATTGTCGTTACTTCATTAACGAAGATCTCAAACAGTTCTCTAGAATCAAAAGAAATTCCAAGCAACATCGTCCTATAGACTTGATATCAATCGTTATCAAGATTTTCACATGAATCTTAACCTAGGGAACACGGACTTGTGCGAAAGACTGTCGAACAGTCTTAACAAGGATTTCGTCCGTCGTGAGGGACATCATTCAAGTTGTTCGCCAACTCATTAAGAAATTCGATGAACACCAGATTCATAAACTCCTCTCCTTCTGGCGAAAAAGTCCTCCACACTTCAATCACTCCAATCCACATTTCAACAAGGGATAGCCAAAGTCACCGTGATATGGGAGAACTAGGAGGTTCCGCCAAGGAGGACGACAACGAGATACATCATTGCCAACTGAGAAAGATCGAATCTCGATTGATTTTAAAGTTCTGAATAGGCTTGAATTAGCTGACGGCCTTCTCTTGATAGTAAAATCCTCGTCGGAAATCGAATTAGAAGGAACAGCGTGTGGCATTACAAATGAGCAGGAGCAAAACCTCCATCACAGCAACAAACAAAAGTAACTAACCGCGGTGGTGACAACAGGAATATGATCGACGTACGAGTGAATACAATATTTCCATCTAAAAATATTTTCATTAACATATGGAACACTCATTAAACCAACCAAAAATGTTCCCATGAAGCTCTCCCTTAAATGCATGCCAGCTACTTCTTCTTCTACGAGCAATGTTTACCGAAGAGCTCTGCAATTGATTCAATAATTAATCATTTGATAGTAATTATATTTAAATTTTTATGATAAAGATTCAACCATTCAAATAATCAGAATAATTAATAGAAAATTGCGAGAAAAATATTAATCTGGGATTCACATAGAACATGTGAAAAATGCATTCCAGATTATAAATAAACAAATGATTAAAAATTTAAAGTGAGTTTGGATGATTGACTTCAGTATTCTGATTGTTTGATTAAATGAATTTCCAAATTAATAATTAGATTCAGAATATATGAAAACATTTAATGCCCATGGTTAATGAATCTGGGAATCACATGGAAAGTATGAAGAACACGGTCCAGAATAACCATGAAGCTTTATACAAAAATATATATTCTGATCACCTAATTATCAAAAATCATTTGAATAATTTTGCAAATAATTAAGTTTGCAAACACTTATCTTCGGAATCCATTGCTATAGATGCTCTAGTAGACTCGGCTCGTGGTTGGCTTGTAGGAGAACACTGAAAAATAATAAGATTCATTCATATAATCGGTAGAGGTAATCGGTAATATTATAAATATTTCTTTTTAAATACAAAAATGAACCGCATCGTTGATTAATCCGGGAATCACATAGAACATGTGAAGTATGCACTTCAGATTTTAAATAAACAAGCGGCTGAAAAAAAATGCGACTGCAACTGTGGTTGAATTTTAATTCTGATGTAATTTTAATCAGCAAATATATTTAATAATCAGAATGGCCATAAAAATTAAATAGAAATGGCGTATAACTGGTAATCACATAGAACTTTATGTGACATACGCATTCCAGTGCGCAAACCATAAAAGAATATGAAAAAAGTAAGCAATTCTGATTACGTTCCGGAACGTAAAATAATAATAGAGGAGATATAACACTTATCTTTAAGAATAATCCAGGTTTGCTCCAACTACTAGGCACGCTAGGGCTCGAAGTTCGCCACGAATTCGCTGCAAATATTAAATAAATATATTTAGTTATAGATAAATAAAAATAATAATCAAGTTCAACCGCACAGGCTGAAAAAAAATGTTAAAATGAATTGAAATCGCATAAATGATTGAAAAACATTTGAAAACAATTCAAAACATTGCCAATCGAGTTGATCAAATATTAGACATCCTATGTTTTATTATAGGGAATATAAATAACTTTGATCTTCAAATTCAAATTCCAATCTTTTTACATTTTTATTTGTGGACGCTGATAATGAAAATTCAAATTAATCATGAGAATTTTGATCTTGGCTGAAATTCAAAAATATGGCTTCCTTATCAATAGGACGCCGAGGTCAGTGTAAGTTCGAGATTTCGACAAAAATCATTTGCCTCTCGTTCGTTCGACCTGTGCGGTTGATTCCTCTTCTTTTTTGACATCCGTGCTCAGTGAATGAACGAGTAGTTCCTTCGCTAATAGCAATTTCTTTTTCTTAGCCATTCGTGGAGGTTCTATCTTCCACCAGTTGCTCCTTCTCTTTCCCTTCTTCCTACTAAAATTTTTAATTACAGAATTCGTAGAGCTTCAGGGCAGCAGTGGTCGGTGAGCAGGATGATTAGTAGGTCAGGTGCGTTCACGTATTTCCTTTTCTTTAATTTTTAACTTTACATATTGTTTATTTAATTCAGATTCTTATTAATTGCTCAACTTGTTTGAAACTCTTTAGTTTGTGCTAGTCACTGATTAGCATTTTCTAAAGAGGTTTTTATGAGGAGGCGATTATTAGGAATTTGATTTTTAAACGCGGATTTAGTTAAATAGTGTCATACAAAACGACAAAAAGACAAAAAGGGTCGGAACAGGGCGTAAGATGAGATTCCATCTATCGAACCAATTCTCATGAGCATTTAAATTTCTCTGATGCTATTTTATAATACCTAACTATAAATTTAAAGCAAATCTTGGACGACTTTTTGTTTTTATTTTCGATATATTATGTTAATTATTAGTTTTTTTTTTAATTTTCAATGACGGTTTAAAGGTTCCTTACTTTAATTTTTGAATTCGTTTCATCTAATCGTTATGAAGCAGCTTAATATTTATATTTACTTTTTTTATTATAAATTTTGCTAGGTAATATAAATACGTTGAATTACTTACTTAGTACTTTAAGGTACAATAAAACTAACGAATTTGCAATATCATAAAAAACAATTGAATTTAAATTTAAAACTAAATTGATCTATACGAATGGAGACGAAAATTTCAATTCAGGATGACTATAAAAGCTGTTCGAATTATAGAAAACAATCATTTTATTATTTTATTTTTTCTCATTTTATTATTTTCACATTGTTCATCTTTCTCCATCAAACGATTCTTCAATAAATCAAGATTTCGTCAGTTTTTTTAAAATTGATATATTAACATTAAGGTTTATGTTAAGTTGAAATAATTGAAGTTTATTACACTACTAGTCCCCTCTAGTAGAATCAGAAAATTAATTTTTATGATAAATAAATTTATTAAAGTTTAAGAATAGCACAAGTTTAGATTAAATTTTATATATAAAACTTTAAGGTTTATGTTAAGTTGAAATAATTGAAGTTTATTACACTATTAGTCCCCTCTAGTAGAATCAGCAAATTAATTTTTATGATAAATAAATTTATTAAAGTTTAAGAATAGCACAAGTTTAGATTAAATTTTATATATAAAACTTTAAGGTTTATATTAAGTTGAAATAATTGAAGTTTATTACACTACTAGTCCCCTCTAGTAGAATCAGCAAATTAATTTTTATGATAAATAAATTTATTAAAGTTTAAGAATAGCACAAGTTTAGATTAAATTTTATATATAAAACTTTAAGATTTATGTTAAGTTGAAATAATTGAAGTTTATTACACTACTAGTCCCCTCTAGTAGAATCAGCAAATTAATTTTTATGATAAATAAATTTATTAAAGTTTAAGAATAGCACAAGTTTAGATTAAATTTTATATATAAAACTTTAAGGTTTATGTTAAGTTGAAATAATTGAAGTTTATTACACTACTAGTCCCCTCTAGTAGAATCAGCAAATTAATTTTTATGATAAATAAATTTATTAAAGTTTAAGAATAGCACAAGTTTAGATTAAATTTTATATATAAAACTTTAAGGTTTATGTTAAGTTGAAATAATTGAAGTTTATTACACTACTAGTCCCCTCTAGTAGAATCAGCAAATTAATTTTTATGATAAATAAATTTATTAAAGTTTAAGAATAGCACAAGTTTAGATTAAATTTTATATATAAAACTTTAAGGTTTATGTTAAGTTGAAATAATTGAAGTTTATTACACTACTAGTCCCCTCTAGTAGAATCAGCAAATTAATTTTTATGATAAATAAATTTATTAAAGTTTAAGAATAGCACAAGTTTAGATTAAATTTTATATATAAAACTTTAAGGTTTATGTTAAGTTGAAATAATTGAAGTTTATTACACTACTAGTCCCCTCTAGTAGAATCAGCAAATTAATTTTTATGATAAATAAATTTATTAAAGTTTAAGAATAGCACAAGTTTAGATTAAATTTTATATATAAAACTTTAAGATTTATGTTAAGTTGAAATAATTGAAGTTTATTACACTACTAGTCCCCTCTAGTAGAATCAGCAAATTAATTTTTATGATAAATAAATTTATTAAAGTTTAAGAATAGCACAAGTTTAGATTAAATTTTATATATAAAACTTTAAGGTTTATATTAAGTTGAAATAATTGAAGTTTATTACACTACTAGTCCCCTCTAGTAGAATCAGCAAATTAATTTTTATGATAAATAAATTTATTAAAGTTTAAGAATAGCACAAGTTTAGATTAAATTTTATATATAAAACTTTAAGATTTATGTTAAGTTGAAATAATTGAAGTTTATTACACTACTAGTCCCCTCTAGTAGAAAAAAATTTATTTATTAGTAGAAATTATTTCAACTTAACATAAACCTTAAAGTTTTATATATAAAATTTAATCTAAACTTGTGCTATTCTTAAACTTTAATAAATTTATTTATCATAAAAATTAATTTGCTGATTCTACTAGAGGGGACTAGTAGTGTAATAAACTTCAATTATTTCAACTTAACATAAATCTTAAAGTTTTATATATAAAATTTAATCTAAACTTGTGCTATTCTTAAACTTTAATAAATTTATTTATCATAAAAATTAATTTGCTGATTCTACTAGAGGGGACTAGTAGTGTAATAAACTTCAATTATTTCAACTTAATATAAACCTTAAAGTTTTATATATAAAATTTAATCTAAACTTGTGCTATTCTTAAACTTTAATAAATTTATTTATCATAAAAATTAATTTGCTGATTCTACTAGAGGGGACTAGTAGTGTAATAAACTTCAATTATTTCAACTTAACATAAACCTTAAAGTTTTATATATAAAATTTAATCTAAACTTGTGCCATTCTTAAACTTTAATAAATTTATTTATCATAAAAATTAATTTGCTGATTCTACTAGAGGGGACTAGTAGTGTAATAAACTTCAATTATTTCAACTTAACATAAACCTTAAAGTTTTATATATAAAATTTAATCTAAACTTGTGCTATTCTTAAACTTTAATAAATTTATTTATCATAAAAATTAATTTTCTGATTCTACTAGAGGGGACTAGTAGTGTAATAAACTTCAATTATTTCAACTTAATATAAACCTTAAAGTTTTATATATAAAATTTAATCTAAACTTGTGCTATTCTTAAACTTTAATAAATTTATTTATCATAAAAATTAATTTGCTGATTCTACTAGAGGGGACTAGTAGTGTAATAAACTTCAATTATTTCAACTTAACATAAACCTTAAAGTTTTATATATAAAATTTAATCTAAACTTGTGCTATTCTTAAACTTTAATAAATTTATTTATCATAAAAATTAATTTGCTGATTCTACTAGAGGGGACTAGTAGTGTAATAAACTTCAATTATTTCAACTTAATATAAACCTTAAAGTTTTATATATAAAATTTAATCTAAACTTGTGCTATTCTTAAACTTTAATAAATTTATTTATCATAAAAATTAATTTGCTGATTCTACTAGAGGGGACTAGTAGTGTAATAAACTTCAATTATTTCAACTTAATATAAACCTTAAAGTTTTATATATAAAATTTAATCTAAACTTGTGCTATTCTTAAACTTTAATAAATTTATTTATCATAAAAATTAATTTGCTGATTCTACTAGAGGGGACTAGTAGTGTAATAAACTTCAATTATTTCAACTTAATATAAACCTTAAAGTTTTATATATAAAATTTAATCTAAACTTGTGCTATTCTTAAACTTTAATAAATTTATTTATCATAAAAATTAATTTGCTGATTCTACTAGAGGGGACTAGTAGTGTAATAAACTTCAATTATTTCAACTTAACATAAACCTTAAAGTTTTATATATAAAATTTAATCTAAACTTGTGCCATTCTTAAACTTTAATAAATTTATTTATCATAAAAATTAATTTGCTGATTCTACTAGAGGGGACTAGTAGTGTAATAAACTTCAATTATTTCAACTTAACATAAACCTTAAAGTTTTATATATAAAATTTAATCTAAACTTGTGCTATTCTTAAACTTTAATAAATTTATTTATCATAAAAATTAATTTGCTGATTCTACTAGAGGGGACTAGTAGTGTAATAAACTTCAATTATTTCAACTTAACATAAACCTTAAAGTTTTATATATAAAATTTAATCTAAACTTGTGCTATTCTTAAACTTTAATAAATTTATTTATCATAAAAATTAATTTTCTGATTCTACTAGAGGGGACTAGTAGTGTAATAAACTTCAATTATTTCAACTTAACATAAACCTTAAAGTTTTATATATAAAATTTAATCTAAACTTGTGCTATTCTTAAACTTTAATAAATTTATTTATCATAAAAATTAATTTGCTGATTCTACTAGAGGGGACTAGTAGTGTAATAAACTTCAATTATTTCAACTTAACATAAACCTTAAAGTTTTATATATAAAATTTAATCTAAACTTGTGCTATTCTTAAACTTTAATAAATTTATTTATCATAAAAATTAATTTTCTGATTCTACTAGAGGGGACTAGTAGTGTAATAAACTTCAATTATTTCAACTTAACATAAACCTTAAAGTTTTATATATAAAATTTAATCTAAACTTGTGCTATTCTTAAACTTTAATAAATTTATTTATCATAAAAATTAATTTGCTGATTCTACTAGAGGGGACTAGTAGTGTAATAAACTTCAATTATTTCAACTTAACATAAATCTTAAAGTTTTATATATAAAATTTAATCTAAACTTGTGCTATTCTTAAACTTTAATAAATTTATTTATCATAAAAATTAATTTGCTGATTCTACTAGAGGGGACTAGTAGTGTAATAAACTTCAATTATTTCAACTTAACATAAACCTTAAAGTTTTATATATAAAATTTAATCTAAACTTGTGCTATTCTTAAACTTTAATAAATTTATTTATCATAAAAATTAATTTTCTGATTCTACTAGAGGGGACTAGTAGTGTAATAAACTTCAATTATTTCAACTTAACATAAATCTTAAAGTTTTATATATAAAATTTAATCTAAACTTGTGCTATTCTTAAACTTTAATAAATTTATTTATCATAAAAATTAATTTGCTGATTCTACTAGAGGGGACTAGTAGTGTAATAAACTTCAATTATTTCAACTTAATATAAACCTTAAAGTTTTATATATAAAATTTAATCTAAACTTGTGCTATTCTTAAACTTTAATAAATTTATTTATCATAAAAATTAATTTGCTGATTCTACTAGAGGGGACTAGTAGTGTAATAAACTTCAATTATTTCAACTTAACATAAATCTTAAAGTTTTATATATAAAATTTAATCTAAACTTGTGCTATTCTTAAACTTTAATAAATTTATTTATCATAAAAATTAATTTGCTGATTCTACTAGAGGGGACTAGTAGTGTAATAAACTTCAATTATTTCAACTTAACATAAACCTTAAAGTTTTATATATAAAATTTAATCTAAACTTGTGCTATTCTTAAACTTTAATAAATTTATTTATCATAAAAATTAATTTGCTGATTCTACTAGAGGGGACTAGTAGTGTAATAAACTTCAATTATTTCAACTTAACATAAACCTTAAAGTTTTATATATAAAATTTAATCTAAACTTGTGCTATTCTTAAACTTTAATAAATTTATTTATCATAAAAATTAATTTGCTGATTCTACTAGAGGGGACTAGTAGTGTAATAAACTTCAATTATTTCAACTTAACATAAACCTTAAAGTTTTATATATAAAATTTAATCTAAACTTGTGCTATTCTTAAACTTTAATAAATTTATTTATCATAAAAATTAATTTGCTGATTCTACTAGAGGGGACTAGTAGTGTAATAAACTTCAATTATTTCAACTTAACATAAACCTTAAAGTTTTATATATAAAATTTAATCTAAACTTGTGCTATTCTTAAACTTTAATAAATTTATTTATCATAAAAATTAATTTGCTGATTCTACTAGAGGGGACTAGTAGTGTAATAAACTTCAATTATTTCAACTTAACATAAATCTTAAAGTTTTATATATAAAATTTAATCTAAACTTGTGCTATTCTTAAACTTTAATAAATTTATTTATCATAAAAATTAATTTGCTGATTCTACTAGAGGGGACTAGTAGTGTAATAAACTTCAATTATTTCAACTTAATATAAACCTTAAAGTTTTATATATAAAATTTAATCTAAACTTGTGCTATTCTTAAACTTTAATAAATTTATTTATCATAAAAATTAATTTGCTGATTCTACTAGAGGGGACTAATAGTGTAATAAACTTCAATTATTTCAACTTAACATAAACCTTAAAGTTTTATATATAAAATTTAATCTAAACTTGTGCTATTCTTAAACTTTAATAAATTTATTTATCATAAAAATTAATTTTCTGATTCTACTAGAGGGGACTAGTAGTGTAATAAACTTCAATTATTTCAACTTAACATAAACCTTAATGTTAATATATCAATTTTAAAAAAACTGACGAAATCTTGATTTATTGAAGAATCGTTTGATGGAGAAAGATGAACAATGTGAAAATAATAAAATGAGAAAAAATAAAATAATAAAATGATTGTTTTCTATAATTCGAACAGCTTTTATAGTCATCCTGAATTGAAATTTTCGTCTCCATTCGTATAGATCAATTTAGTTTTAAATTTAAATTCAATTGTTTTTTATGATATTGCAAATTCGTTAGTTTTATTGTACCTTAAAGTACTAAGTAAGTAATTCAACGTATTTATATTACCTAGCAAAATTTATAATAAAAAAAGTAAATATAAATATTAAGCTGCTTCATAACGATTAGATGAAACGAATTCAAAAATTAAAGTAAGGAACCTTTAAACCGTCATTGAAAATTAAAAAAAAAACTAATAATTAACATAATATATCGAAAATAAAAACAAAAAGTCGTCCAAGATTTGCTTTAAATTTATAGTTAGGTATTATAAAATAGCATCAGAGAAATTTAAATGCTCATGAGAATTGGTTCGATAGATGGAATCTCATCTTACGCCCTGTTCCGACCCTTTTTGTCTTTTTGTCGTTTTGTATGACACTATTTAACTAAATCCGCGTTTAAAAATCAAATTCCTAATAATCGCCTCCTCATAAAAACCTCTTTAGAAAATGCTAATCAGTGACTAGCACAAACTAAAGAGTTTCAAACAAGTTGAGCAATTAATAAGAATCTGAATTAAATAAACAATATGTAAAGTTAAAAATTAAAGAAAAGGAAATACGTGAACGCACCTGACCTACTAATCATCCTGCTCACCGACCACTGCTGCCCTGAAGCTCTACGAATTCTGTAATTAAAAATTTTAGTAGGAAGAAGGGAAAGAGAAGGAGCAACTGGTGGAAGATAGAACCTCCACGAATGGCTAAGAAAAAGAAATTGCTATTAGCGAAGGAACTACTCGTTCATTCACTGAGCACGGATGTCAAAAAAGAAGAGGAATCAACCGCACAGGTCGAACGAACGAGAGGCAAATGATTTTTGTCGAAATCTCGAACTTACACTGACCTCGGCGTCCTATTGATAAGGAAGCCATATTTTTGAATTTCAGCCAAGATCAAAATTCTCATGATTAATTTGAATTTTCATTATCAGCGTCCACAAATAAAAATGTAAAAAGATTGGAATTTGAATTTGAAGATCAAAGTTATTTATATTCCCTATAATAAAACATAGGATGTCTAATATTTGATCAACTCGATTGGCAATGTTTTGAATTGTTTTCAAATGTTTTTCAATCATTTATGCGATTTCAATTCATTTTAACATTTTTTTTCAGCCTGTGCGGTTGAACTTGATTATTATTTTTATTTATCTATAACTAAATATATTTATTTAATATTTGCAGCGAATTCGTGGCGAACTTCGAGCCCTAGCGTGCCTAGTAGTTGGAGCAAACCTGGATTATTCTTAAAGATAAGTGTTATATCTCCTCTATTATTATTTTACGTTCCGGAACGTAATCAGAATTGCTTACTTTTTTCATATTCTTTTATGGTTTGCGCACTGGAATGCGTATGTCACATAAAGTTCTATGTGATTACCAGTTATACGCCATTTCTATTTAATTTTTATGGCCATTCTGATTATTAAATATATTTGCTGATTAAAATTACATCAGAATTAAAATTCAACCACAGTTGCAGTCGCATTTTTTTTCAGCCGCTTGTTTATTTAAAATCTGAAGTGCATACTTCACATGTTCTATGTGATTCCCGGATTAATCAACGATGCGGTTCATTTTTGTATTTAAAAAGAAATATTTATAATATTACCGATTACCTCTACCGATTATATGAATGAATCTTATTATTTTTCAGTGTTCTCCTACAAGCCAACCACGAGCCGAGTCTACTAGAGCATCTATAGCAATGGATTCCGAAGATAAGTGTTTGCAAACTTAATTATTTGCAAAATTATTCAAATGATTTTTGATAATTAGGTGATCAGAATATATATTTTTGTATAAAGCTTCATGGTTATTCTGGACCGTGTTCTTCATACTTTCCATGTGATTCCCAGATTCATTAACCATGGGCATTAAATGTTTTCATATATTCTGAATCTAATTATTAATTTGGAAATTCATTTAATCAAACAATCAGAATACTGAAGTCAATCATCCAAACTCACTTTAAATTTTTAATCATTTGTTTATTTATAATCTGGAATGCATTTTTCACATGTTCTATGTGAATCCCAGATTAATATTTTTCTCGCAATTTTCTATTAATTATTCTGATTATTTGAATGGTTGAATCTTTATCATAAAAATTTAAATATAATTACTATCAAATGATTAATTATTGAATCAATTGCAGAGCTCTTCGGTAAACATTGCTCGTAGAAGAAGAAGTAGCTGGCATGCATTTAAGGGAGAGCTTCATGGGAACATTTTTGGTTGGTTTAATGAGTGTTCCATATGTTAATGAAAATATTTTTAGATGGAAATATTGTATTCACTCGTACGTCGATCATATTCCTGTTGTCACCACCGCGGTTAGTTACTTTTGTTTGTTGCTGTGATGGAGGTTTTGCTCCTGCTCATTTGTAATGCCACACGCTGTTCCTTCTAATTCGATTTCCGACGAGGATTTTACTATCAAGAGAAGGCCGTCAGCTAATTCAAGCCTATTCAGAACTTTAAAATCAATCGAGATTCGATCTTTCTCAGTTGGCAATGATGTATCTCGTTGTCGTCCTCCTTGGCGGAACCTCCTAGTTCTCCCATATCACGGTGACTTTGGCTATCCCTTGTTGAAATGTGGATTGGAGTGATTGAAGTGTGGAGGACTTTTTCGCCAGAAGGAGAGGAGTTTATGAATCTGGTGTTCATCGAATTTCTTAATGAGTTGGCGAACAACTTGAATGATGTCCCTCACGACGGACGAAATCCTTGTTAAGACTGTTCGACAGTCTTTCGCACAAGTCCGTGTTCCCTAGGTTAAGATTCATGTGAAAATCTTGATAACGATTGATATCAAGTCTATAGGACGATGTTGCTTGGAATTTCTTTTGATTCTAGAGAACTGTTTGAGATCTTCGTTAATGAAGTAACGACAATATCATTTTCGTTTTTCATCATTTTCGGAGTAACCTTACAAGATCTTTTGTTAGTTTTTTTGAAAGCAAGGATATCCGTGGATTGAACATGGGATTCAAACCTATTGATTTTTTCGATCAAATCATCAACAGATACCCTAACATTGAGTTTGCTTCCTCCTAAGAAAAGACCATCCATGGAAATTCCGCGAACCATCGACTCCATTTCGTCCATTTTGGTTTCATCATCCTATGGCTGACCTGAAAACTTGACTATTCGTTCTGGCTCGGCTGATCCTACAGCCGATGGCCAGGCTTTGCGCCCAGCCTCAGTGAAACTGGAGATGTTCTTGTACCAAAAGTTCACATTTGGCAGCGCATCCCATGGGAAATCCATAGGCGAATGCTTGCTCAGCAAGAGTTCCGTTGAATGCAGCAAGACCAGCTGGAGATTTAACGTCAACACCCATGCTTGTTTCCAAAAAATTTATTCATAGGTAACTCTGGAATTTTTAAAGATTCTATTGCCTTTTTCGATATTGTTTGGTACCCATATTCATTGAAGGGAATATATACAAACGCAAGCATTCTAACAGTAGGCATTGTTCCAGCTTCCGTTATCACTGTTGTGCAAATATAGCCATATCTGATTCTTTCAAAGATATTCTCCCTCGTTTGCTGATTCGTTTACATTTAGCGTTGTCGAAAGATGTCTTTGCTTCGTTAGATTGAATGTATAGTGAGAGACAAATTGATTGTCTGACGTCAACATAAATCAGAAATAATAACGTGAATCTTCATTGCACACGTTTAAATGTTTAAAATAGTCATTTTCAGTTGGCGTGCAGAAGCATTTCAGATTCCCGCCCTCTAATGACTTTTAGTTGCTCCCTTTGACCAAGTTCTCCTTGATGTGACTACGATACAAGTCCTCTTTCAGTTCGTTAATTCTCTTTTTCGCGGGACAGTACCATTGAGAATATGGGGAGTGTCCATGTTGAGTTCAGTAGAGTACGCACAGCGTTCCTATAATACTAGTCGGCCGTCGGATTTAGCTGAGTCTAATGTTGATCCTAGTTGATGACACGAATTCAAGCCAATTGACAAGGATTATTTCTCCATAATTAAATGATTATTACAAGATTCAACTTTTAATTACAGAATATTCTCGACATAATCTTATTACCTTACCCAAATAACACTACTTGAGCACCTTCAGCTGAGCTCATTCATTTAAAATTACATTTGACGTGTCGATTTTTATTCGTTACTTCCTTCTTGGTTTTCGTCCTGGCTGGATGGAGCTGTGCAAATGATCCTCCTCCACAATTCAATTGATCATATTCAGCTTCATCCTGTCAGGACCTTTGTGTACGAGTCCATGTTGAGTGTTCTCACTCGGTACTTGGACTCATATTAGGTTAAAACTTATTATAATTTTTTTTAAAATTAAATTTTAATTAAATTAAGGTTGAGATGGGTCCTGGCTGGATGGAGCTGTGAAAATGATCCTCCTCCACAATTCAATTGATCATATTCAGCTTCATCCTGTCAGGACCTGTGTGTATGAGTCCATGCCGAGTGTTCTCACTCGGTACTTGGACTCATATTAGGTTAAAACTTATTATAATTTTTTTAAAAATTAAATTTTAATTAAATTAAGGTTGAGATGGGTCCTGGCTGGATGGAGCTGTGAAAATGATCCTCCTCCACAATTCAATTGATCATATTCAGCTTCATCCTGTCAGGACCTGTGTGTATGAGTCCATGCCGAGTGTTCTCACTCGGTACTTGGACTCATATTAGGTTAAAACTTATTATAATTTTTTTTAAAATTAAATTTTAATTAAATTAAGGTTGAGATGGGTCCTGGCTGGATGGAGCTGTGAAAATGATCCTCCTCCACAATTCAATTGATCATATTCAGCTTCATCCTGTCAGGACCTGTGTGTATGAGTCCATGCCGAGTGTTCTCACTCGGTACTTGGACTCATATTAGGTTAAAACTTATTATAATTTTTTTTTAAAATTAAATTTTAATTAAATTAAGGTTGAGATGGGTCCTGGCTGGATGGAGCTGTGAAAATGATCCTCCTCCACAATTCAATTGATCATATTCAGCTTCATCCTGTCAGGACCTTTGTGTATGAGTCCATGCCGAGTGTTCTCACTCGGTACTTGGACTCATATTAGGTTAAAACTTATTATAATTTTTTTTAAAATTAAATTTTAATTAAATTAAGGTTGAGATGGGTCCTGGCTGGATGGAGCTGTGAAAATGATCCTCCTCCACAATTCAATTGATCATATTCAGCTTCATCCTGTCAGGACCTTTGTGTATGAGTCCATGCCGAGTGTTCTCACTCGGTACTTGGACTCATATTAGGTTAAAACTTATTATAATTTTTTTTAAAATTAAATTTTAATTAAATTAAGGTTGAGATGGGTCCTGGATGGATGGAGCTGTGAAAATGATCCTCCTCCACAATTCAATTGATCATATTCAGCTTCATCCTGTCAGGACCTTTGTGTATGAGTCCAAGCCGAGTGTTCTCACTCGGTACTTGGACTCATATTAGGTTAAAACTTATTATAATTTTTTTTAAAATTAAATTTTAATTAAATTAAGGTTGAGATGGGTCCTGGCTGGATGGAGCTGTGAAAATGATCCTCCTCCACAATTCAATTGATCATATTCAGCTTCATCCTGTCAGGACCTGTGTGTATGAGTCCATGCCGAGTGTTCTCACTCGGTACTTGAACTCATATTAGGTTAAAACTTATTATAATTTTTTTAAAAATTAAATTTTAATTAAATTAAGGTTGAGATGGGTCCTGGCTGGATGGAGCTGTGAAAATGATCCTCCTCCACAATTCAATTGATCATATTCAGCTTCATCCTGTCAGGACCTGTGTGTATGAGTCCATGCCGAGTGTTCTCACTCGGTACTTGGACTCATATTAGGTTAAAACTTATTATAATTTTTTTTAAAATTAAATTTTAATTAAATTAAGGTTGAGATGGGTCCTGGCTGGATGGAGCTGTGAAAATGATCCTCCTCCACAATTCAATTGATCATATTCAGCTTCATCCTGTCAGGACCTGTGTGTATGAGTCCATGCCGAGTGTTCTCACTCGGTACTTGGACTCATATTAGGTTAAAACTTATTATAATTTTTTTTAAAATTAAATTTTAATTAAATTAAGGTTGAGATGGGTCCTGGCTGGATGGAGCTGTGAAAATGATCCTCCTCCACAATTCAATTGATCATATTCAGCTTCATCCTGTCAGGACCTGTGTGTATGAGTCCATGCCGAGTGTTCTCACTCGGTACTTGGACTCATATTAGGTTAAAACTTATTATAATTTTTTTTTAAATTAAATTTTAATTAAATTAAGGTTGAGATGGGTCCTGGCTGGATGGAGCTGTGAAAATGATCCTCCTCCACAATTCAATTGATCATATTCAGCTTCATCCTGTCAGGACCTTTGTGTATGAGTCCATGCCGAGTGTTCTCACTCGGTACTTGGACTCATATTAGGTTAAAACTTATTATAATTTTTTTTAAAATTAAATTTTAATTAAATTAAGGTTGAGATGGGTCCTGGCTGGATGGAGCTGTGAAAATGATCCTCCTCCACAATTCAATTGATCATATTCAGCTTCATCCTGTCAGGACCTTTGTGTATGAGTCCATGCCGAGTGTTCTCACTCGGTACTTGGACTCATATTAGGTTAAAACTTATTATAATTTTTTTTAAAATTAAATTTTAATTAAATTAAGGTTGAGATGGGTCCTGGCTGGATGGAGCTGTGAAAATGATCCTCCTCCACAATTCAATTGATCATATTCAGCTTCATCCTGTCAGGACCTGTGTGTATGAGTCCATGCCGAGTGTTCTCACTCGGTACTTGGACTCATATTAGGTTAAAACTTATTATAATTTTTTTTAAAATTAAATTTTAATTAAATTAAGGTTGAGATGGGTCCTGGCTGGATGGAGCTGTGAAAATGATCCTCCTCCACAATTCAATTGATCATATTCAGCTTCATCCTGTCAGGACCTTTGTGTATGAGTCCATGCCGAGTGTTCTCACTCGGTACTTGGACTCATATTAGGTTAAAACTTATTATAATTTTTTTTAAAATTAAATTTTAATTAAATTAAGGTTGAGATGGGTCCTGGCTGGATGGAGCTGTGAAAATGATCCTCCTCCACAATTCAATTGATCATATTCAGCTTCATCCTGTCAGGACCTTTGTGTATGAGTCCATGCCGAGTGTTCTCACTCGGTACTTGGACTCATATTAGGTTAAAACTTATTATAATTTTTTTTTAAATTAAATTTTAATTAAATTAAGGTTGAGATGGGTCCTGGCTGGATGGAGCTGTGAAAATGATCCTCCTCCACAATTCAATTGATCATATTCAGCTTCATCCTGTCAGGACCTTTGTGTATGAGTCCATGCCGAGTGTTCTCACTCGGTACTTGGACTCATATTAGGTTAAAACTTATTATAATTTTTTTTAAAATTAAATTTTAATTAAATTTAGGTTGAGATGGGTCCTGGCTGGATGGAGCTGTGAAAATGATCCTCCTCCACAATTCAATTGATCATATTCAGCTTCATCCTGTCAGGACCTTTGTGTATGAGTCCATGCCGAGTGTTCTCACTCGGTACTTGGACTCATATTAGGTTAAAACTTATTATAATTTTTTTTAAAATTAAATTTTAATTAAATTTAGGTTGAGATGGGTCCTGGCTGGATGGAGCTGTGAAAATGATCCTCCTCCACAATTCAATTGATCATATTCAGCTTCATCCTGTCAGGACCTGTGTGTATGAGTCCATGCCGAGTGTTCTCACTCGGTACTTGGACTCATATTAGGTTAAAACTTATTATAATTTTTTTTAAAATTAAATTTTAATTAAATTAAGGTTGAGATGGGTCCTGGCTGGATGGAGCTGTGAAAATGATCCTCCTCCACAATTCAATTGATCATATTCAGCTTCATCCTGTCAGGACCTTTGTGTATGAGTACATGCCGAGTGTTCTCACTCGGTACTTGGACTCATATTAGGTTAAAACTTATTATAATTTTTTTTAAAATTAAATTTTAATTAAATTAAGGTTGAGATGGGTCCTGGCTGGATGGAGCTGTGCAAATGATCCTCCTCCACAATTCAATTGATCATATTCAGCTTCATCCTGTCAGGACCTTTGTGTATGAGTCCATGCCGAGTGTTCTCACTCGGTACTTGGACTCATATTAGGTTAAAACTTATTATAATTTTTTTTAAATTAAATTTTAATTAAATTAAGGTTGAGATGGGTCCTGGCTGGATGGAGCTGTGAAAATGATCCTCCTCCACAATTCAATTGATCATATTCAGCTTCATCCTGTCAGGACCTGTGTGTATGAGTCCATGCCGAGTGTTCTCACTCGGTACTTGGACTCATATTAGGTTAAAACTTATTATAATTTTTTTAAAAATTAAATTTTAATTAAATTAAGGTTGAGATGGGTCCTGGCTGGATGGAGCTGTGAAAATGATCCTCCTCCACAATTCAATTGATCATATTCAGCTTCATCCTGTCAGGACCTGTGTGTATGAGTCCATGCCGAGTGTTCTCACTCGGTACTTGGACTCATATTAGGTTAAAACTTATTATAATTTTTTTAAAAATTAAATTTTAATTAAATTAAGGTTGAGATGGGTCCTGGCTGGATGGAGCTGTGAAAATGATCCTCCTCCACAATTCAATTGATCATATTCAGCTTCATCCTGTCAGGACCTGTGTGTATGAGTCCATGCCGAGTGTTCTCACTCGGTACTTGGACTCATATTAGGTTAAAACTTATTATAATTTTTTTAAAAATTAAATTTTAATTAAATTAAGGTTGAGATGGGTCCTGGCTGGATGGAGCTGTGAAAATGATCCTCCTCCACAATTCAATTGATCATATTCAGCTTCATCCTGTCAGGACCTTTGTGTATGAGTCCATGCCGAGTGTTCTCACTCGGTACTTGGACTCATATTAGGTTAAAACTTATTATAATTTTTTTAAAAATTAAATTTTAATTAAATTAAGGTTGAGATGGGTCCTGGCTGGATGGAGCTGTGAAAATGATCCTCCTCCACAATTCAATTGATCATATTCAGCTTCATCCTGTCAGGACCTGTGTGTATGAGTCCATGCCGAGTGTTCTCACTCGGTACTTGGACTCATATTAGGTTAAAACTTATTATAATTTTTTTAAAAATTAAATTTTAATTAAATTAAGGTTGAGATGGGTCCTGGCTGGATGGAGCTGTGAAAATGATCCTCCTCCACAATTCAATTGATCATATTCAGCTTCATCCTGTCAGGACCTTTGTGTATGAGTCCATGCCGAGTGTTCTCACTCGGTACTTGGACTCATATTAGGTTAAAACTTATTATAATTTTTTTAAAAATTAAATTTTAATTAAATTAAGGTTGAGATGGGTCCTGGCTGGATGGAGCTGTGAAAATGATCCTCCTCCACAATTCAATTGATCATATTCAGCTTCATCCTGTCAGGACCTGTGTGTATGAGTCCATGCCGAGTGTTCTCACTCGGTACTTGGACTCATATTAGGTTAAAACTTATTATAATTTTTTTAAAAATTAAATTTTAATTAAATTAAGGTTGAGATGGGTCCTGGCTGGATGGAGCTGTGAAAATGATCCTCCTCCACAATTCAATTGATCATATTCAGCTTCATCCTGTCAGGACCTTTGTGTATGAGTCCATGCCGAGTGTTCTCACTCGGTACTTGGACTCATATTAGGTTAAAACTTATTATAATTTTTTTTAAATTAAATTTTAATTAAATTAAGGTTGAGATGGGTCCTGGCTGGATGGAGCTGTGAAAATGATCCTCCTCCACAATTCAATTGATCATATTCAGCTTCATCCTGTCAGGACCTGTGTGTATGAGTCCATGCCGAGTGTTCTCACTCGGTACTTGGACTCATATTAGGTTAAAACTTATTATAATTTTTTTTAAAATTAAATTTTAATTAAATTAAGGTTGAGATGGGTCCTGGCTGGATGGAGCTGTGAAAATGATCCTCCTCCACAATTCAATTGATCATATTCTGCTTCATCCTGTCAGGACCTTTGTGTATGAGTCCATGCCGAGTGTTCTCACTCGGTACTTGGACTCATATTAGGTTAAAACTTATTATAATTTTTTTTAAAATTAAATTTTAATTAAATTAAGGTTGAGATGGGTCCTGGCTGGATGGAGCTGTGAAAATGATCCTCCTCCACAATTCAATTGATCATATTCTGCTTCATCCTGTCAGGACCTTTGTGTATGAGTCCATGCCGAGTGTTCTCACTCGGTACTTGGACTCATATTAGGTTAAAACTTATTATAATTTTTTTTAAAATTAAATTTTAATTAAATTAAGGTTGAGATGGGTCCTGGCTGGATGGAGCTGTGAAAATGATCCTCCTCCACAATTCAATTGATCATATTCAGCTTCATCCTGTCAGGACCTTTGTGTATGAGTCCATGCCGAGTGTTCTCACTCGGTACTTGGACTCATATTAGGTTAAAACTTATTATAATTTTTTTTAAATTAAATTTTAATTAAATTAAGGTTGAGATGGGTCCTGGCTGGATGGAGCTGTGAAAATGATCCTCCTCCACAATTCAATTGATCATATTCTGCTTCATCCTGTCAGGACCTTTGTGTATGAGTCCATGCCGAGTGTTCTCACTCGGTACTTGGACTCATATTAGGTTAAAACTTATTATAATTTTTTTTAAATTAAATTTTAATTAAATTAAGGTTGAGATGGGTCCTGGCTGGATGGAGCTGTGAAAATGATCCTCCTCCACAATTCAATTGATCATATTCAGCTTCATCCTGTCAGGACCTGTGTGTATGAGTCCATGCCGAGTGTTCTCACTCGGTACTTGGACTCATATTAGGTTAAAACTTATTATAATTTTTTTTAAAATTAAATTTTAATTAAATTAAGGTTGAGATGGGTCCTGGCTGGATGGAGCTGTGAAAATGATCCTCCTCCACAATTCAATTGATCATATTCTGCTTCATCCTGTCAGGACCTTTGTGTATGAGTCCATGCCGAGTGTTCTCACTCGGTACTTGGACTCATATTAGGTTAAAACTTATTATAATTTTTTTTAAAATTAAATTTTAATTAAATTAAGGTTGAGATGGGTCCTGGCTGGATGGAGCTGTGAAAATGATCCTCCTCCACAATTCAATTGATCATATTCAGCTTCATCCTGTCAGGACCTTTGTGTATGAGTCCATGCCGAGTGTTCTCACTCGGTACTTGGACTCATATTAGGTTAAAACTTATTATAATTTTTTTTAAAATTAAATTTTAATTAAATTAAGGTTGAGATGGGTCCTGGATGGATGGAGCTGTGAAAATGATCCTCCTCCACAATTCAATTGATCATATTCAGCTTCATCCTGTCAGGACCTTTGTGTATGAGTCCAAGCCGAGTGTTCTCACTCGGTACTTGGACTCATATTAGGTTAAAACTTATTATAATTTTTTTTAAAATTAAATTTTAATTAAATTAAGGTTGAGATGGGTCCTGGCTGGATGGAGCTGTGAAAATGATCCTCCTCCACAATTCAATTGATCATATTCAGCTTCATCCTGTCAGGACCTGTGTGTATGAGTCCATGCCGAGTGTTCTCACTCGGTACTTGAACTCATATTAGGTTAAAACTTATTATAATTTTTTTAAAAATTAAATTTTAATTAAATTAAGGTTGAGATGGGTCCTGGCTGGATGGAGCTGTGAAAATGATCCTCCTCCACAATTCAATTGATCATATTCAGCTTCATCCTGTCAGGACCTTTGTGTATGAGTCCATGCCGAGTGTTCTCACTCGGTACTTGGACTCATATTAGGTTAAAACTTATTATAATTTTTTTTAAAATTAAATTTTAATTAAATTAAGGTTGAGATGGGTCCTGGCTGGATGGAGCTGTGAAAATGATCCTCCTCCACAATTCAATTGATCATATTCAGCTTCATCCTGTCAGGACCTTTGTGTATGAGTCCATGCCGAGTGTTCTCACTCGGTACTTGGACTCATATTAGGTTAAAACTTATTATAATTTTTTTTAAAATTAAATTTTAATTAAATTAAGGTTGAGATGGGTCCTGGCTGGATGGAGCTGTGAAAATGATCCTCCTCCACAATTCAATTGATCATATTCAGCTTCATCCTGTCAGGACCTGTGTGTATGAGTCCATGCCGAGTGTTCTCACTCGGTACTTACTCATATTAGGTTAAAACTTATTATAATTTTTTTTAAAATTAAATTTTAATTAAATTAAGGTTGAGATGGGTCCTGGCTGGATGGAGCTGTGAAAATGATCCTCCTCCACAATTCAATTGATCATATTCAGCTTCATCCTGTCAGGACCTTTGTGTATGAGTCCATGCCGAGTGTTCTCACTCGGTACTTGGACTCATATTAGGTTAAAACTTATTATAATTTTTTTTAAAATTAAATTTTAATTAAATTAAGGTTGAGATGGGTCCTGGCTGGATGGAGCTGTGAAAATGATCCTCCTCCACAATTCAATTGATCATATTCAGCTTCATCCTGTCAGGACCTGTGTGTATGAGTCCATGCCGAGTGTTCTCACTCGGTACTTGGACTCATATTAGGTTAAAACTTATTATAATTTTTTTTTTTAATTAAATTTTAATTAAATTAAGGTTGAGATGGGTCCTGGCTGGATGGAGCTGTGAAAATGATCCTCCTCCACAATTCAATTGATCATATTCAGCTTCATCCTGTCAGGACCTGTGTGTATGAGTCCATGCCGAGTGTTCTCACTCGGTACTTGGACTCATATTAGGTTAAAACTTATTATAATTTTTTTTAAAATTAAATTTTAATTAAATTAAGGGTTGAGATGGGTCCTGGCTGGATGGAGCTGTGAAAATGATCCTCCTCCACAATTCAATTGATCATATTCAGCTTCATCCTGTCAGGACCTTTGTGTATGAGTCCATGCCGAGTGTTCTCACTCGGTACTTGGACTCATATTAGGTTAAAACTTATTATAATTTTTTTTTAAATTAAATTTTAATTAAATTAAGGTTGAGATGGGTCCTGGCTGGATGGAGCTGTGAAAATGATCCTCCTCCACAATTCAATTGATCATATTCAGCTTCATCCTGTCAGGACCTTTGTGTATGAGTCCATGCCGAGTGTTCTCACTCGGTACTTGGACTCATATTAGGTTAAAACTTATTATAATTTTTTTTTAAAATTAAATTTTAATTAAATTAAGGTTGAGATGGGTCCTGGCTGGATGGAGCTGTGAAAATGATCCTCCTCCACAATTCAATTGATCATATTCAGCTTCATCCTGTCAGGACCTTTGTGTATGAGTCCAAGCCGAGTGTTCTCACTCGGTACTTGGACTCATATTAGGTTAAAACTTATTATATTTTTTTTAAAATTAAATTTTAATTAAATTAAGGTTGAGATGGGTCCTGGCTGGATGGAGCTGTGAAAATGATCCTCCTCCACAATTCAATTGATCATATTCAGCTTCATCCTGTCAGGACCTTTGTGTATCCAAGCCGAGTGTTCTCACCCGGTACTTGAACTCATATTAGGTTAAAACTTATTATAATTTTTTTTAAAATTAAATTTTAATTAAATTAAGGTTGAGATGGGTCCTGGCTGGATGGAGCTGTGAAAATGATCCTCCTCCACAATTCAATTGATCATATTCAGCTTCATCCTGTCAGGACCTTTGTGTATGAGTCCATGCCGAGTGTTCTCACTCGGTACTTGGACTCATATTAGGTTAAAACTTATTATAATTTTTTTAAAAATTAAATTTTAATTAAATTAAGGTTGAGATGGGTCCTGGCTGGATGGAGCTGTGAAAATGATCCTCCTCCACAATTCAATTGATCATATTCAGCTTCATCCTGTCAGGACCTTTGTGTATGAGTCCAAGCCGAGTGTTCTCACCCGGTACTTGAACTCATATTAGGTTAAAACTTATTATAATTTTTTTAAAAATTAAATTTTAATTAAATTAAGGTTGAGATGGGTCCTGGCTGGATGGCTGTGAAAATGATCCTCCTCCACAATTCAATTGATCATATTCAGCTTCATCCTGTCAGGACCTTTGTGTATGAGTCCATGCCGAGTGTTCTCACTCGGTACTTGGACTCATATTAGGTTAAAACTTATTATAATTTTTTAAAAATTAAATTTTAATTAAATTAAGGTTGAGATGGGTCCTGGCTGGATGGAGCTGTGAAAATGATCCTCCTCCACAATTCAATTGATCATATTCAGCTTCATCCTGTCAGGACCTGTGTGTATGAGTCCATGCCGAGTGTTCTCACTCGGTACTTGGACTCATATTAGGTTAAAACTTATTATAATTTTTTTTAAAATTAAATTTTAATTAAATTAAGGTTGAGATGGGTCCTGGCTGGATGGAGCTGTGAAAATGATCCTCCTCCACAATTCAATTGATCATATTCAGCTTCATCCTGTCAGGACCTTTGTGTATGAGTCCATGCCGAGTGTTCTCACTCGGTACTTGGACTCATATTAGGTTAAAACTTATTATAATTTTTTTTTAAATTAAATTTTAATTAAATTAAGGTTGAGATGGGACCTGGCTGGATGGAGCTGTGAAAATGATCCTCCTCCACAATTCAATTGATCATATTCAGCTTCATCCTGTCAGGACCTTTGTGTATGAGTCCATGCCGAGTGTTCTCACTCGGTACTTGGACTCATATTAGGTTAAAACTTATTATAATTTTTTTTTAAATTAAATTTTAATTAAATTAAGGTTGAGATGGGACCTGGCTGGATGGAGCTGTGAAAATGATCCTCCTCCACAATTCAATTGATCATATTCAGCTTCATCCTGTCAGGACCTTTGTGTATGAGTCCATGCCGAGTGTTCTCACTCGGTACTTGGACTCATATTAGGTTAAAACTTATTATAATTTTTTTTTAAATTAAATTTTAATTAAATTAAGGTTGAGATGGGACCTGGCTGGATGGAGCTGTGAAAATGATCCTCCTCCACAATTCAATTGATCATATTCAGCTTCATCCTGTCAGGACCTTTGTGTATGAGTCCATGCCGAGTGTTCTCACTCGGTACTTGGACTCATATTAGGTTAAAACTTATTATAATTTTTTTTAAAATTAAATTTTAATTAAATTAAGGTTGAGATGGGTCCTGGCTGGATGGAGCTGTGAAAATGATCCTCCTCCACAATTCAATTGATCATATTCAGCTTCATCCTGTCAGGACCTTTGTGTATGAGTCCATGCCGAGTGTTCTCACTCGGTACTTGGACTCATATTAGGTTAAAACTTATTATAATTTTTTTTAAAATTAAATTTTAATTAAATTAAGGTTGAGATGGGTCCTGGCTGGATGGAGCTGTGAAAATGATCCTCCTCCACAATTCAATTGATCATATTCAGCTTCATCCTGTCAGGACCTTTGTGTATGAGTCCATGCCGAGTGTTCTCACTCGGTACTTGGACTCATATTAGGTTAAAACTTATTATAATTTTTTTTAAATTAAATTTTAATTAAATTAAGGTTGAGATGGGTCCTGGCTGGATGGAGCTGTGAAAATGATCCTCCTCCACAATTCAATTGATCATATTCAGCTTCATCCTGTCAGGACCTGTGTGTATGAGTCCATGCCGAGTGTTCTCACTCGGTACTTGGACTCATATTAGGTTAAAACTTATTATAATTTTTTTTTAAATTAAATTTTAATTAAATTAAGGTTGAGATGGGACCTGGCTGGATGGAGCTGTGAAAATGATCCTCCTCCACAATTCAATTGATCATATTCAGCTTCATCCTGTCAGGACCTTTGTGTATGAGTCCATGCCGAGTGTTCTCACTCGGTACTTGGACTCATATTAGGTTAAAACTTATTATAATTTTTTTTTAAATTAAATTTTAATTAAATTAAGGTTGAGATGGGACCTGGCTGGATGGAGCTGTGAAAATGATCCTCCTCCACAATTCAATTGATCATATTCAGCTTCATCCTGTCAGGACCTTTGTGTATGAGTCCATGCCGAGTGTTCTCACTCGGTACTTGGACTCATATTAGGTTAAAACTTATTATAATTTTTTTTAAAATTAAATTTTAATTAAATTAAGGTTGAGATGGGTCCTGGCTGGATGGAGCTGTGAAAATGATCCTCCTCCACAATTCAATTGATCATATTCAGCTTCATCCTGTCAGGACCTTTGTGTATGAGTCCATGCCGAGTGTTCTCACTCGGTACTTGGACTCATATTAGGTTAAAACTTATTATAATTTTTTTTAAAATTAAATTTTAATTAAATTAAGGTTGAGATGGGTCCTGGCTGGATGGAGCTGTGAAAATGATCCTCCTCCACAATTCAATTGATCATATTCAGCTTCATCCTGTCAGGACCTTTGTGTATGAGTCCATGCCGAGTGTTCTCACTCGGTACTTGGACTCATATTAGGTTAAAACTTATTATAATTTTTTTTAAATTAAATTTTAATTAAATTAAGGTTGAGATGGGTCCTGGCTGGATGGAGCTGTGAAAATGATCCTCCTCCACAATTCAATTGATCATATTCAGCTTCATCCTGTCAGGACCTGTGTGTATGAGTCCATGCCGAGTGTTCTCACTCGGTACTTGGACTCATATTAGGTTAAAACTTATTATAATTTTTTTTAAAATTAAATTTTAATTAAATTAAGGTTGAGATGGGTCCTGGCTGGATGGAGCTGTGAAAATGATCCTCCTCCACAATTCAATTGATCATATTCAGCTTCATCCTGTCAGGACCTTTGTGTATGAGTTCATGCCGAGTGTTCTCACTCGGTACTTGGACTCATATTAGGTTAAAACTTATTATAATTTTTTTTAAAATTAAATTTTAATTAAATTAAGGTTGAGATGGGTCCTGGCTGGATGGAGCTGTGAAAATGATCCTCCTCCACAATTCAATTGATCATATTCAGCTTCATCCTGTCAGGACCTTTGTGTATGAGTTCATGCCGAGTGTTCTCACTCGGTACTTGGACTCATATTAGGTTAAAACTTATTATAATTTTTTTTAAAATTAAATTTTAATTAAATTAAGGTTGAGATGGGACCTGGCTGGATGGAGCTGTGAAAATGATCCTCCTCCACAATTCAATTGATCATATTCAGCTTCATCCTGTCAGGACCTTTGTGTATGAGTCCATGCCGAGTGTTCTCACTCGGTACTTGGACTCATATTAGGTTAAAACTTATTATAATTTTTTTTAAAATTAAATTTTAATTAAATTAAGGTTGAGATGGGACCTGGCTGGATGGAGCTGTGAAAATGATCCTCCTCCACAATTCAATTGATCATATTCAGCTTCATCCTGTCAGGACCTTTGTGTATGAGTCCATGCCGAGTGTTCTCACTCGGTACTTGGACTCATATTAGGTTAAAACTTATTATAATTTTTTTTAAAATTAAATTTTAATTAAATTAAGGTTGAGATGGGTCCTGGCTGGATGGAGCTGTGAAAATGATCCTCCTCCACAATTCAATTGATCATATTCAGCTTCATCCTGTCAGGACCTGTGTGTATGAGTCCATGCCGAGTGTTCTCACTCGGTACTTGGACTCATATTAGGTTAAAACTTATTATAATTTTTTTTAAAATTAAATTTTAATTAAATTAAGGTTGAGATGGGTCCTGGCTGGATGGAGCTGTGAAAATGATCCTCCTCCACAATTCAATTGATCATATTCAGCTTCATCCTGTCAGGACCTTTGTGTATGAGTCCATGCCGAGTGTTCTCACTCGGTACTTGGACTCATATTAGGTTAAAACTTATTATAATTTTTTTTAAAATTAAATTTTAATTAAATTAAGGTTGAGATGGGTCCTGGCTGGATGGAGCTGTGAAAATGATCCTCCTCCACAATTCAATTGATCATATTCAGCTTCATCCTGTCAGGACCTGTGTGTATGAGTCCATGCCGAGTGTTCTCACTCGGTACTTGGACTCATATTAGGTTAAAACTTATTATAATTTTTTTTAAAATTAAATTTTAATTAAATTAAGGTTGAGATGGGTCCTGGCTGGATGGAGCTGTGAAAATGATCCTCCTCCACAATTCAATTGATCATATTCAGCTTCATCCTGTCAGGACCTGTGTGTATGAGTCCATGCCGAGTGTTCTCACTCGGTACTTGGACTCATATTAGGTTAAAACTTATTATAATTTTTTTTAAAATTAAATTTTAATTAAATTAAGGTTGAGATGGGTCCTGGCTGGATGGAGCTGTGAAAATGATCCTCCTCCACAATTCAATTGATCATATTCAGCTTCATCCTGTCAGGACCTGTGTGTATGAGTCCATGCCGAGTGTTCTCACTCGGTACTTGGACTCATATTAGGTTAAAACTTATTATAATTTTTTTTAAAATTAAATTTTAATTAAATTAAGGTTGAGATGGGTCCTGGCTGGATGGAGCTGTGAAAATGATCCTCCTCCACAATTCAATTGATCATATTCAGCTTCATCCTGTCAGGACCTTTGTGTATGAGTCCATGCCGAGTGTTCTCACTCGGTACTTGGACTCATATTAGGTTAAAACTTATTATAATTTTTTTTAAAATTAAATTTTAATTAAATTAAGGTTGAGATGGGTCCTGGCTGGATGGAGCTGTGCAAATGATCCCCCTCCACAATTCAAATGATCATTTTCAGCTTCATCCTGTCAGGACCTTTGAGTATGTGTCCATGCCGAGTGTTCTCACTCTAGTCCCCTCTAGTAGAATCAGAAAATTAATTTTTATGATAAATAAATTTATTAAAGTTTAAGAATAGCCAGAAGAAGTTGTCATTAACGAAGGAACTACTCGTCCATTCCCTGAGCACGGATGGCAAAAAATAGGGGAAACCAACCGAACAAATCAAACAAACGAGAAGCAAATGATGTTTTTTGAAAACTCGATCTGATATGTGAGCACGCGAGTTTTTGAATTTTTAGCGTGGGTAATCAAAACATTGGAAGATCAATTCACACATTTAATTTCCTATTGTAAAACGTTGACCAATAAATGTTTAATATTTAATTTTGAATTAGCCTTGCTTCTGTGATCTGCTAAAGTGGCGTAGGAACGCGGCTTGATTACATTGTAGTCTCGGTCAATGTAGGGTTGAGATTTGAATTAAATTTTCATTTATTTGAATTCACTCATCTTGTGCGGTTGCAAAGATGAAATAAATAATCCATTTGAATATTTATATTCACATTTCTGTTTTCAGGCTCCATTGGGGAAAATGTTAAACGTCCATTCAACCATCCGACCTTATTGCTCTGCTTATTAAGGTATATTTTATTTTATGTTTATTTTAATTGATATTGCACATGTTTTCAGATTATATCGATCAACATACATCGTTACGCGAGTTTCAGTGGCGCCAATAAGAAGCATTCAATGAGTAGTTAGTTCGCGTTTTACTTATTTTAATAAAATTTACTAATTTTGGAATACTTACAATTAAATAGTTAAGTTATTCGAAACTGTAGATTAGATCTGACAGCCTTCGTTGCCACCCAATTCTGATAAAATCATAGTGCGTCTGTAATAAAACTTGTAATAATATACAGCATCATGGCGTCACGAGGCTAATCTCAACTTTAAAATAATATTTTTGATACAAATATTTCAGTTTTTCTGAATTGCATAATTTTAAATGAACTTGAATAAATAAATATATTAGATTAAATATGGTCGACAATCTCAGTTTTTAAAACAAGCTGAAGTTAGCTGAAATTTAACTCAAAATTTAACATCAAATTTTGGTGGTAAAATTGTTTTGATCTATACGAATGGCGATGAAAATTTCGTTTTACATTTAAAACAATTTGTTTGTTTATTTTCATGATTAATTATTTCTTTTTCGTATATATTATTCATTTTCGATTAAAAGATGGTTCAATAGAAACTTGCTTACTTATTTATTAAGATTTGTAAGATTTAGAATTATCTATTTTCAGTACAATATGATTACATCTTTTTTAAATTTTAAATTTAATTTTTATATGAACGAGGATCAAAACCTGCTCTGGATGGAGCTGTGCAAACGATCCTCCTCCACAATTCAAATGATCATTTTCAGATTCATCCTGTCAGGACCTTTGTGTATGAGTCCATGCCGAGTGTTTTCACTCGGTACTTGGACTCATATTAGGTTAAAATTTATTATAATTTTTTTAAAATTTAAATTTCCAATTATGTTAAGGTTGAGATGGGTCCTGGCTGGATGGAGCTGTGCAAACGATCCTCCTCCACAATTCAAATGATCATTTTCAGCTTCATCCAGTCAGGACCTTTGTGTATGAGTCCATGCCGAGTGTTTTCACTCGGTACTTGGACTCATGTTAGGTTAAAATTTATTATAATTTTTTTAAAATTTAAATTTCCAATTATGTTAAGGTTGAGATGGGTCCTGGCTGGATGGAGCTGTGCAAACGATCCTCCTCCACAATTCAAATGATCATTTTCAGCTTCATCCAGTCAGGACCTTTGTGTATGAGTCCATGCCGAGTGTTTTCACTCGGTACTTGGACTCATGTTAGGTTAAAATTTATTATAATTTTTTTAAAATTTAAATTTCCAATTATGTTAAGGTTGAGATGGGTCCTGGCTGGATGGAGCTGTGCAAACGATCCTCCTCCACAATTCAAATGATCATTTTCAGCTTCATCCTGTCAGGACCTTTGTGTATGAGTCCATGCCGAGTGTTTTCACTCGGTACTTGGACTCATGTTAGGTTAAAATTTATTATAATTTTTTTAAAATTTAAATTTCCAATTATGTTAAGGTTGAGATGGGTCCTGGCTGGATGGAGCTGTGCAAACGATCCTCCTCCACAATTCAAATGATCATTTTCAGCTTCATCCAGTCAGGACCTTTGTGTATGAGTCCATGCCGAGTGTTTTCACTCGGTACTTGGACTCATGTTAGGTTAAAATTTATTATAATTTTTTTAAAATTTAAATTTCCAATTATGTTAAGGTTGAGATGGGTCCTGGCTGGATGGAGCTGTGCAAACGATCCTCCTCCACAATTCAAATGATCATTTTCAGCTTCATCCTGTCAGGACCTTTGTGTATGAGTCCATGCCGAGTGTTTTCACTCGGTACTTGGACTCATGTTAGGTTAAAATTTATTATAATTTTTTTTAAATTTAAATTTCCAATTATGTTAAGGTTGAGATGGGTCCTGGCTGGATGGAGCTGTGCAAACGATCCTCCTCCACAATTCAATTGATCATATTCAGCTTCATCCTGTCAGGACCTTTGTGTATGAGTCCATGCCGAGTGTTTTCACTCGGTACTTGGACTCATGTTAGGTTAAAATTTATTATAATTTTTTTAAAATTTAAATTTCCAATTATGTTAAGGTTGAGATGGGTCCTGGCTGGATGGAGCTGTGCAAACGATCCTCCTCCACAATTCAATTGATCATATTCAGCTTCATCCTGTCAGGACCTTTGTGTATGAGTCCATGCCGAGTGTTTTCACTCGGTACTTGGACTCATGTTAGGTTAAAATTTATTATAATTTTTTTAAAATTTAAATTTCCAATTATGTTAAGGTTGAGATGGGTCCTGGCTGGATGGAGCTGTGCAAACGATCCTCCTCCACAATTCAATTGATCATATTCAGCTTCATCCTGTCAGGACCTTTGTGTATGAGTCCATGCCGAGTGTTTTCACTCGGTACTTGGACTCATGTTAGGTTAAAATTTATTATAATTTTTTTAAAATTTAAATTTCCAATTATGTTAAGGTTGAGATGGGTCCTGGCTGGATGGAGCTGTGCAAACGATCCTCCTCCACAATTCAATTGATCATATTCAGCTTCATCCTGTCAGGACCTTTGTGTATGAGTCCATGCCGAGTGTTTTCACTCGGTACTTGGACTCATGTTAGGTTAAAATTTATTATAATTTTTTTAAAATTTAAATTTCCAATTATGTTAAGGTTGAGATGGGTCCTGGCTGGATGGAGCTGTGCAAACGATCCTCCTCCACAATTCAATTGATCATATTCAGCTTCATCCTGTCAGGACCTTTGTGTATGAGTCCATGCCGAGTGTTTTCACTCGGTACTTGGACTCATGTTAGGTTAAAATTTATTATAATTTTTTAAAATTTAAATTTCCAATTATGTTAAGGTTGAGATGGGTCCTGGCTGGATGGAGCTGTGCAAACGATCCTCCTCCACAATTCAATTGATCATATTCAGCTTCATCCTGTCAGGACCTTTGTGTATGAGTCCATGCCGAGTGTTTTCACTCGGTACTTGGACTCATGTTAGGTTAAAATTTATTATAATTTTTTAAAATTTAAATTTCCAATTATGTTAAGGTTGAGATGGGTCCTGGCTGGATGGAGCTGTGCAAACGATCCTCCTCCACAATTCAATTGATCATATTCAGCTTCATCCTGTCAGGACCTTTGTGTATGAGTCCATGCCGAGTGTTTTCACTCGGTACTTGGACTCATGTTAGGTTAAAATTTATTATAATTTTTTAAAATTTAAATTTCCAATTATGTTAAGGTTGAGATGGGTCCTGGCTGGATGGAGCTGTGCAAACGATCCTCCTCCACAATTCAATTGATCATATTCAGCTTCATCCTGTCAGGACCTTTGTGTATGAGTCCATGCCGAGTGTTTTCACTCGGTACTTGGACTCATGTTAGGTTAAAATTTATTATAATTTTTTTTTAAATTTAAATTTCCAATTATGTTAAGGTTGAGATGGGTCCTGGCTGGATGGAGCTGTGCAAACGATCCTCCTCCACAATTCAAATGATCATTTTCAGCTTCATCCTGTCAGGACCTTTGAGTATGAGTCCATGCCGAGTGTTTTCACTCGGTACTTGGACTCATGTTAGGTTAAAATTTATTATAATTTTTTTTTAAATTTAAATTTCCAATTATGTTAAGGTTGAGATGGGTCCTGGCTGGATGGAGCTGTGCAAACGATCCTCCTCCACAATTCAATTGATCATATTCAGCTTCATTCTGTCAGGACCTTTGTGTATGAGTCCATGCCGAGTGTTTTCACTCGGTACTTGGACTCATGTTAGGTTAAAATTTATTATAATTTTTTTTAAAATTAAATTTTAATTAAATTAAGGTTGAGATGGGTCCTGGCTGGATGGAGCTGTGCAAATGATCCCCCTCCACAATTCAAATGATCATTTTCAGCTTCATACTGTCAGGACCTTTGTGTATGAGTCCATGCCGAGTGTTTTCACTCGGTACTTGGACTCATGTTAGGTTAAAATTTATTATAATTTTTTTTTAAATTTAAATTTCCAATTATGTTAAGGTTGAGATGGGTCCTGGCTGGATGGAGCTGTGCAAACGATCCTCCTCCACAATTCAAATGATCATTTTCAGCTTCATCCTGTCAGGACCTTTGAGTATGAGTCCATGCCGAGTGTTTTCACTCGGTACTTGGACTCATGTTAGGTTAAAATTTATTATAATTTTTTTTTAAATTTAAATTTCCAATTATGTTAAGGTTGAGATGGGTCCTGGCTGGATGGAGCTGTGCAAACGATCCTCCTCCACAATTCAATTGATCATATTCAGCTTCATTCTGTCAGGACCTTTGTGTATGAGTCCATGCCGAGTGTTTTCACTCGGTACTTGGACTCATGTTAGGTTAAAATTTATTATAATTTTTTTTAAAATTAAATTTTAATTAAATTAAGGTTGAGATGGGTCCTGGCTGGATGGAGCTGTGCAAATGATCCCCCTCCACAATTCAAATGATCATTTTCAGCTTCATACTGTCAGGACCTTTGTGTATGAGTCCATGCCGAGTGTTTTCACTCGGTACTTGGACTCATGTTAGGTTAAAATTTATTATAATTTTTTTTAAAATTAAATTTTAATTAAATTAAGGTTGAGATGGGTCCTGGCTGGATGGAGCTGTGCAAACGATCCTCCTCCACAATTCAATTGATCATATTCAGCTTCATTCTGTCAGGACCTTTGTGTATGAGTCCATGCCGAGTGTTTTCACTCGGTACTTGGACTCATGTTAGGTTAAAATTTATTATAATTTTTTTTAAAATTAAATTTTAATTAAATTAAGGTTGAGATGGGTCCTGGCTGGATGGAGCTGTGCCAATGATCCCCCTCCACAATTCAAATGATCATTTTCAGCTTCATACTGTCAGGACCTTTGTGTATGAGTCCATGCCGAGTGTTTTCACTCGGTACTTGGACTCATGTTAGGTTAAAATTTATTATAATTTTTTAAAATTTAAATTTCCAATTATGTTAAGGTTGAGATGGGTCCTGGCTGGATGGAGCTGTGCAAACGATCCTCCTCCACAATTCAATTGATCATATTCAGCTTCATCCTGTCAGGACCTTTGTGTATGAGTCCATGCCGAGTGTTTTCACTCGGTACTTGGACTCATGTTAGGTTAAAATTTATTATAATTTTTTTTTAAATTTAAATTTCCAATTATGTTAAGGTTGAGATGGGTCCTGGCTGGATGGAGCTGTGCAAACGATCCTCCTCCACAATTCAAATGATCATTTTCAGCTTCATCCTGTCAGGACCTTTGAGTATGAGTCCATGCCGAGTGTTTTCACTCGGTACTTGGACTCATGTTAGGTTAAAATTTATTATAATTTTTTTTTAAATTTAAATTTCCAATTATGTTAAGGTTGAGATGGGTCCTGGCTGGATGGAGCTGTGCAAATGATCCCCCTCCACAATTCAAATGATCATTTTCAGCTTCATCCTGTCAGGACCTTTGAGTATGAGTCCATGCCGAGTGTTTTCACTCGGTACTTGGACTCATGTTAGGTTAAAATTTATTATAATTTTTTTTTAAATTAAATTTTAATTAAATTAAGGTTGAGATGGGTCCTGGCTGGATGGAGCTGTGCAAATGATCCCCCTCCACAATTCAAATGATCATTTTCAGCTTCATACTGTCAGGACCTTTGTGTATGAGTCCATGCCGAGTGTTTTCACTCGGTACTTGGACTCATGTTAGGTTAAAATTTATTATAATTTTTTTTTAAATTTAAATTTCCAATTATGTTAAGGTTGAGATGGGTCCTGGCTGGATGGAGCTGTGCAAATGATCCCCCTCCACAATTCAAATGATCATTTTCAGCTTCATCCTGTCAGGACCTTTGTGTATGAGTCCATGCCGAGTGTTTTCACTCGGTACTTGGACTCATATTAGGTTAAAATTTATTATAATTTTTTTAAAAATTAAATTTCAATTAAATCAAGGTTGAGATGGGTCCTGGCTGGATGGAGCTGTGCAAATGATCCCCCTCCACAATTCAAATGATCATTTTCAGCTTCATCCTGTCAGGACCTTTGAGTATGAGTCCATGCCGAGTTTTTTCACTCGGTACTTGGACTCATGTTAGGTTAAAATTTATTATAATTTTTTTTTAAATTAAATTTTAATTAAATTAAGGTTGAGATGGGTCCTGGCTGGATGGAGCTGTGCAAACGATCCTCCTCCACAATTCAATTGATCATATTCAGCTTCATCCTGTCAGGACCTTTGAATATAAGTCCATGCCGAGTGTTTTCACTCGGTACTTGGACTCATGTTAGGTTAAAATTTATTATAATTTTTTTTTAAATTAAATTTTAATTAAATTAAGGTTGAGATGGGTCCTGGCTGGATGGAGCTGTGCAAATGATCCTCCTCCACAATTCAATTGATCATTTTCAGCTTCATCCTGTCAGGAACTTTGAATATAAGTCCATGCCGAGTGTTTTCACTCGGTACTTGGGCTCATGTTAGGTTAAAATTTATTATAATTTTTTTTAAAATTAAATTTTAATTAAATTAAGGTTGAGATGGGTCCTGGCTGGATGGAGCTGTGCAAATGATCCCCCTCCACAATTCAAATGATCATTTTCAGCTTCATCCTGTCAGGACCTTTGAGTATGAGTCCATGCCGAGTTTTTTCACTCGGTACTTGGACTCATGTTAGGTTAAAATTTATTATAATTTTTTTTTAAATTAAATTTTAATTAAATTAAGGTTGAGATGGGTCCTGGCTGGATGGAGCTGTGCAAACGATCCTCCTCCACAATTCAATTGATCATATTCAGCTTCATCCTGTCAGGAACTTTGAATATAAGTCCATGCCGAGTGTTTTCACTCGGTACTTGGACTCATGTTAGGTTAAAATTTATTATAATTTTTTTTTAAATTAAATTTTAATTAAATTAAGGTTGAGATGGGTCCTGGCTGGATGGAGCTGTGCAAATGATCCCCCTCCACAATTCAATTGATCATTTTCAGCTTCATCCTGTCAGGACCTTTGAGTATGAGTCCATGCCGAGTTTTTTCACTCGGTACTTGGACTCATGTTAGGTTAAAATTTATTATAATTTTTTTTTAAATTAAATTTTAATTAAATTAAGGTTGAGATGGGTCCTGGCTGGATGGAGCTGTGCAAACGATCCTCCTCCACAATTCAATTGATCATATTCAGCTTCATCCTGTCAGGAACTTTGAATATAAGTCCATGCCGAGTGTTTTCACTCGGTACTTGGACTCATGTTAGGTTAAAATTTATTATAATTTTTTTTTAAATTAAATTTTAATTAAATTAAGGTTGAGATGGGTCCTGGCTGGATGGAGCTGTGCAAATGATCCCCCTCCACAATTCAATTGATCATTTTCAGCTTCATCCTGTCAGGACCTTTGAGTATGAGTCCATGCCGAGTTTTTTCACTCGGTACTTGGACTCATGTTAGGTTAAAATTTATTATAATTTTTTTTAAAATTAAATTTTAATTAAATTAAGGTTGAGATGGGTCCTGGCTGGATGGAGCTGTGCAAACGATCCTCCTCCACAATTCAATTGATCATATTCAGCTTCATCCTGTCAGGACCTTTGAATATAAGTCCATGCCGAGTGTTTTCACTCGGTACTTGGACTCATGTTAGGTTAAAATTTATTATAATTTTTTTTAAAATTAAATTTTAATTAAATTAAGGTTGAGATGGGTCCTGGCTGGATGGAGCTGTGCAAATGATCCTCCTCCACAATTCAATTGATCATTTTCAGCTTCATCCTGTCAGGAACTTTGAATATAAGTCCATGCCGAGTGTTTTCACTCGGTACTTGGACTCATGTTAGGTTAAAATTTATTATAATTTTTTTTTAAATTAAATTTTAATTAAATCAAGGTTGAGATGGGTCCTGGCTGGATGGAGCTGTGCAAATGATCCCCCTCCACAATTCAATTGATCATATTCAGCTTCATTCTGTCAGGACCTTTGTGTATGAGTCCATGCCGAGTGTTTTCACTCGGTACTTGGACTCATGTTAGGTTAAAATTTATTATAATTTTTTTTAAAATTAAATTTTAATTAAATTAAGGTTGAGATGGGTCCTGGCTGGATGGAGCTGTGCAAATGATCCCCCTCCACAATTCAAATGATCATTTTCAGCTTCATACTGTCAGGACCTTTGTGTATGAGTCCATGCCGAGTGTTTTCACTCGGTACTTGGACTCATGTTAGGTTAAAATTTATTATAATTTTTTTTAAAATTAAATTTTAATTAAATTAAGGTTGAGATGGGTCCTGGCTGGATGGAGCTGTGCAAACGATCCTCCTCCACAATTCAATTGATCATATTCAGCTTCATTCTGTCAGGACCTTTGTGTATGAGTCCATGCCGAGTGTTTTCACTCGGTACTTGGACTCATGTTAGGTTAAAATTTATTATAATTTTTTTTAAAATTAAATTTTAATTAAATTAAGGTTGAGATGGGTCCTGGCTGGATGGAGCTGTGCCAATGATCCCCCTCCACAATTCAAATGATCATTTTCAGCTTCATACTGTCAGGACCTTTGTGTATGAGTCCATGCCGAGTGTTTTCACTCGGTACTTGGACTCATGTTAGGTTAAAATTTATTATAATTTTTTAAAATTTAAATTTCCAATTATGTTAAGGTTGAGATGGGTCCTGGCTGGATGGAGCTGTGCAAACGATCCTCCTCCACAATTCAATTGATCATATTCAGCTTCATCCTGTCAGGACCTTTGTGTATGAGTCCATGCCGAGTGTTTTCACTCGGTACTTGGACTCATGTTAGGTTAAAATTTATTATAATTTTTTTTTAAATTTAAATTTCCAATTATGTTAAGGTTGAGATGGGTCCTGGCTGGATGGAGCTGTGCAAACGATCCTCCTCCACAATTCAAATGATCATTTTCAGCTTCATCCTGTCAGGACCTTTGAGTATGAGTCCATGCCGAGTGTTTTCACTCGGTACTTGGACTCATGTTAGGTTAAAATTTATTATAATTTTTTTTTAAATTTAAATTTCCAATTATGTTAAGGTTGAGATGGGTCCTGGCTGGATGGAGCTGTGCAAATGATCCCCCTCCACAATTCAAATGATCATTTTCAGCTTCATCCTGTCAGGACCTTTGAGTATGAGTCCATGCCGAGTGTTTTCACTCGGTACTTGGACTCATGTTAGGTTAAAATTTATTATAATTTTTTTTTAAATTAAATTTTAATTAAATTAAGGTTGAGATGGGTCCTGGCTGGATGGAGCTGTGCAAATGATCCCCCTCCACAATTCAAATGATCATTTTCAGCTTCATACTGTCAGGACCTTTGTGTATGAGTCCATGCCGAGTGTTTTCACTCGGTACTTGGACTCATGTTAGGTTAAAATTTATTATAATTTTTTTTTAAATTTAAATTTCCAATTATGTTAAGGTTGAGATGGGTCCTGGCTGGATGGAGCTGTGCAAATGATCCCCCTCCACAATTCAAATGATCATTTTCAGCTTCATCCTGTCAGGACCTTTGTGTATGAGTCCATGCCGAGTGTTTTCACTCGGTACTTGGACTCATATTAGGTTAAAATTTATTATAATTTTTTTAAAAATTAAATTTCAATTAAATCAAGGTTGAGATGGGTCCTGGCTGGATGGAGCTGTGCAAATGATCCCCCTCCACAATTCAAATGATCATTTTCAGCTTCATCCTGTCAGGACCTTTGAGTATGAGTCCATGCCGAGTTTTTTCACTCGGTACTTGGACTCATGTTAGGTTAAAATTTATTATAATTTTTTTTTAAATTAAATTTTAATTAAATTAAGGTTGAGATGGGTCCTGGCTGGATGGAGCTGTGCAAATGATCCTCCTCCACAATTCAATTGATCATTTTCAGCTTCATCCTGTCAGGAACTTTGAATATAAGTCCATGCCGAGTGTTTTCACTCGGTACTTGGGCTCATGTTAGGTTAAAATTTATTATAATTTTTTTTAAAATTAAATTTTAATTAAATTAAGGTTGAGATGGGTCCTGGCTGGATGGAGCTGTGCAAATGATCCCCCTCCACAATTCAAATGATCATTTTCAGCTTCATCCTGTCAGGACCTTTGAGTATGAGTCCATGCCGAGTTTTTTCACTCGGTACTTGGACTCATGTTAGGTTAAAATTTATTATAATTTTTTTTTAAATTAAATTTTAATTAAATTAAGGTTGAGATGGGTCCTGGCTGGATGGAGCTGTGCAAACGATCCTCCTCCACAATTCAATTGATCATATTCAGCTTCATCCTGTCAGGACCTTTGAATATAAGTCCATGCCGAGTGTTTTCACTCGGTACTTGGACTCATGTTAGGTTAAAATTTATTATAATTTTTTTTTAAATTAAATTTTAATTAAATTAAGGTTGAGATGGGTCCTGGCTGGATGGAGCTGTGCAAATGATCCTCCTCCACAATTCAATTGATCATTTTCAGCTTCATCCTGTCAGGAACTTTGAATATAAGTCCATGCCGAGTGTTTTCACTCGGTACTTGGGCTCATGTTAGGTTAAAATTTATTATAATTTTTTTTAAAATTAAATTTTAATTAAATTAAGGTTGAGATGGGTCCTGGCTGGATGGAGCTGTGCAAATGATCCCCCTCCACAATTCAAATGATCATTTTCAGCTTCATCCTGTCAGGACCTTTGAGTATGAGTCCATGCCGAGTTTTTTCACTCGGTACTTGGACTCATGTTAGGTTAAAATTTATTATAATTTTTTTTTAAATTAAATTTTAATTAAATTAAGGTTGAGATGGGTCCTGGCTGGATGGAGCTGTGCAAACGATCCTCCTCCACAATTCAATTGATCATATTCAGCTTCATCCTGTCAGGAACTTTGAATATAAGTCCATGCCGAGTGTTTTCACTCGGTACTTGGACTCATGTTAGGTTAAAATTTATTATAATTTTTTTTTAAATTAAATTTTAATTAAATTAAGGTTGAGATGGGTCCTGGCTGGATGGAGCTGTGCAAATGATCCTCCTCCACAATTCAATTGATCATTTTCAGCTTCATCCTGTCAGGACCTTTGAGTATGAGTCCATGCCGAGTTTTTTCACTCGGTACTTGGACTCATGTTAGGTTAAAATTTATTATAATTTTTTTTAAAATTAAATTTTAATTAAATTAAGGTTGAGATGGGTCCTGGCTGGATGGAGCTGTGCAAACGATCCTCCTCCACAATTCAATTGATCATATTCAGCTTCATCCTGTCAGGACCTTTGAATATAAGTCCATGCCGAGTGTTTTCACTCGGTACTTGGACTCATGTTAGGTTAAAATTTATTATAATTTTTTTTTAAATTAAATTTTAATTAAATTAAGGTTGAGATGGGTCCTGGCTGGATGGAGCTGTGCAAATGATCCTCCTCCACAATTCAATTGATCATTTTCAGCTTCATCCTGTCAGGAACTTTGAATATAAGTCCATGCCGAGTGTTTTCACTCGGTACTTGGACTCATGTTAGGTTAAAATTTATTATAATTTTTTTTTAAATTAAATTTTAATTAAATCAAGGTTGAGATGGGTCCTGGCTGGATGGAGCTGTGCAAATGATCCCCCTCCACAATTCAAATGATCATTTTCAGCTTCATCCTGTCAGGACCTTTGAGTATGAGTCCATGCCGAGTTTTTTCACTCGGTACTTGGACTCATGTTAGGTTAAAATTTATTATAATTTTTTTTTAAATTAAATTTTAATTAAATTAAGGTTGAGATGGGTCCTGGCTGGATGGAGCTGTGCAAACGATCCTCCTCCACAATTCAATTGATCATATTCAGCTTCATCCTGTCAGGACCTTTGAATATAAGTCCATGCCGAGTGTTTTCACTCGGTACTTGGACTCATGTTAGGTTAAAATTTATTATAATTTTTTTTTAAATTAAATTTTAATTAAATTAAGGTTGAGATGGGTCCTGGCTGGATGGAGCTGTGCAAATGATCCTCCTCCACAATTCAATTGATCATTTTCAGCTTCATCCTGTCAGGAACTTTGAATATAAGTCCATGCCGAGTGTTTTCACTCGGTACTTGGACTCATGTTAGGTTAAAATTTATTATAATTTTTTTTAAAATTAAATTTTAATTAAATTAAGGTTGAGATGGGTCCTGGCTGGATGGAGCTGTGCAAACGATCCTCCTCCACAATTCAATTGATCATATTCAGCTTCATCCTGTCAGGACCTTTGAATATAAGTCCATGCCGAGTGTTTTCACTCGGTACTTGGACTCATGTTAGGTTAAAATTTATTATAATTTTTTTAAAAATTAAATTTTAATTAAATTAAGGTTGAGATGGGTCCTGGCTGGATGGAGCTGTGCAAACGATCCTCCTCCACAATTCAATTGATCATATTCAGCTTCATCCTGTCAGGACCTTTGAGTATGAGTCCATGCCGAGTGTTTTCACTCGGTACTTGGACTCATGTTAGGTTAAAATTTATTATAATTTTTTTAAAAATTAAATTTTAATTAAATTAAGGTTGAGATGGGTCCTGGCTGGATGGAGCTGTGCAAACGATCCTCCTCCACAATTCAATTGATCATATTCAGCTTCATCCTGTCAGGACCTTTGTGTATGAGTCCATGCCGAGTGTTTTCACTCGGTACTTGGACTCATGTTAGGTTAAAATTTATTATAATTTTTTTAAAAATTAAATTTTAATTAAATTAAGGTTGAGATGGGTCCTGGCTGGATGGAGCTGTGCAAACGATCCTCCTCCACAATTCAATTGATCATATTCAGCTTCATCCTGTCAGGACCTTTGTGTATGAGTCCATGCCGAGTGTTCTCACTCGGTGCTTGGACTCATGTTAGGTCAAAATTTATTATACTTTTTTTAAAAATTAAATTTTAATTAAATTAAGGTTGAGATGGGTCCTGGCTGGATGGAGCTGTGCAAACGATCCTCCTCCACAATTCAATTGTTATTTAATATTGAAAACAAAATTATAATAAATTTTAACCTAATATGAGTCCAAGTACCGAGTGAAAACACTCGGAATGGACTCATACTCAAAGGTCCTGACTGGATGAAGCTGAATATGATCAATTAAATTGTGGAGGGGATCATTTGCACAGCTCCATCCAGCCAGGACCCATCTCAACCTTAACTTAATTAAAATTTAATATTGAAAACAAAATTATAATAAATGTTAACTTAATATGAGTCCAAGTACCGAGTGAAAACACTCGGAATGGACTCATACTCAAAGGTCCTGACTGGATGAAGCTGAATATGATCAATTAAATTGTGGAGGGGGATCATTTGCACAGCTCCATCCAGCCAGGACCCATCTCAACCTTAACTTAATTAAAATTTAATATTGAAAACAAAATTATAATAAATGTTAACTTAATATGAGTCCAAGTACCGAGTGAAAACACTCGGAATGGACTCATACTCAAAGGTCCTGACTGGATGAAGCTGAATATGATCAATTAAATTGTGGAGGGGATCATTTGCACAGCTCCATCCAGCCAGGACCCATCTCAACCTTAACTTAATTAAAATTTAATATTGAAAACAAAATTATAATAAATTTTAACCTAATATGAGTCCAAGTACCGAGTGAAAACACTGGGCATGGACTCATACTCAAAGGTCCTGACTGGATGAAGCTGAATATGATCAATTAAATTGTGGAGGGGGATCATTTGCACAGCTCCATCCAGCCAGGACCCATCTCAACCTTAACTTAATTAAAATTTAATATTGAAAACAAAATTATAATAAATTTTAACCTAATATGAGTCCAAGTACCGAGTGAAAACACTGGGCATGGACTCATACTCAAAGGTCCTGACTGGATGAAGCTGAATATGATCAATTAAATTGTGGAGGGGATCATTTGCACAGCTCCATCCAGCCAGGACCCATCTCAACCTTAACTTAATTAAAATTTAATATTGAAAACAAAATTATAATAAATTTTAACCTAATATGAGTCCAAGTACCGAGTGAAAACACTGGGCATGGACTCATACTCAAAGGTCCTGACTGGATGAAGCTGAATATGATCAATTAAATTGTGGAGGGGATCATTTGCACAGCTCCATCCAGCCAGGACCCATCTCAACCTTAACTTAATTAAAATTTAATATTGAAAACAAAATTATAATAAATTTTAACCTAATATGAGTCCAAGTACCGAGTGAAAACACTGGGCATGGACTCATACTCAAAGGTCCTGACTGGATGAAGCTGAATATGATCAATTAAATTGTGGAGGGGATCATTTGCACAGCTCCATCCAGCCAGGACCCATCTCAAGCTTAACTTAATTAAAATTTAATATTGAAAACAAAATTATAATAAATTTTAACCTAATATGAGTCCAAGTACCGAGTGAAAACACTGGGCATGGACTCATACTCAAAGGTCCTGACTGGATGAAGCTGAATATGATCAATTGAATTGTGGAGGGGGATCATTTGCACAGCTCCATCCAGCCAGGACCCATCTCAAGCTTAACTTAATTAAAATTTAATATTGAAAACAAAATTATAATAAATTTTAACCTAATATGAGTCCAAGTACCGAGTGAAAACACTGGGCATGGACTCATACTCAAAGGTCCTGACTGGATGAAGCTGAATATGATCAATTAAATTGTGGAGGGGATCATTTGCACAGCTCCATCCAGCCAGGACCCATCTCAAGCTTAACTTAATTAAAATTTAATATTGAAAACAAAATTATAATAAATTTTAACCTAATATGAGTCCAAGTACCGAGTGAAAACACTGGGCATGGACTCATACTCAAAGGTCCTGACTGGATGAAGCTGAATATGATCAATTAAATTGTGGAGGGGATCATTTGCACAGCTCCATCCAGCCAGGACCCATCTCAACCTTAACTTAATTAAAATTTAATATTGAAAACAAAATTATAATAAATTTTAACCTAATATGAGTCCAAGTACCGAGTGAAAACACTGGGCATGGACTCATACTCAAAGGTCCTGACTGGATGAAGCTGAATATGATCAATTAAATTGTGGAGGGGATCATTTGCACAGCTCCATCCAGCCAGGACCCATCTCAAGCTTAACTTAATTAAAATTTAATATTGAAAACAAAATTATAATAAATTTTAACCTAATATGAGTCCAAGTACCGAGTGAAAACACTGGGCATGGACTCATACTCAAAGGTCCTGACTGGATGAAGCTGAATATGATCAATTGAATTGTGGAGGGGGATCATTTGCACAGCTCCATCCAGCCAGGACCCATCTCAAGCTTAACTTAATTAAAATTTAATATTGAAAACAAAATTATAATAAATTTTAACCTAATATGAGTCCAAGTACCGAGTGAAAACACTGGGCATGGACTCATACTCAAAGGTCCTGACTGGATGAAGCTGAATATGATCAATTGAATTGTGGAGGGGGATCATTTGCACAGCTCCATCCAGCCAGGACCCATCTCAAGCTTAACTTAATTAAAATTTAATATTGAAAACAAAATTATAATAAATTTTAACCTAATATGAGTCCAAGTACCGAGTGAAAACACTGGGCATGGACTCATACTCAAAGGACCTGACTGGATGAAGCTGAATATGATCAATTGAATTGTGGAGGGGGATCATTTGCACAGCTCCATCCAGCCAGGACCCATCTCAAGCTTAACTTAATTAAAATTTAATATTGAAAACAAAATTATAATAAATTTTAACCTAATATGAGTCCAAGTACCGAGTGAAAACACTGGGCATGGACTCATACTCAAAGGTCCTGACTGGATGAAGCTGAATATGATCAATTAAATTGTGGAGGGGATCATTTGCACAGCTCCATCCAGCCAGGACCCATCTCAAGCTTAACTTAATTAAAATTTAATATTGAAAACAAAATTATAATAAATTTTAACCTAATATGAGTCCAAGTACCGAGTGAAAACACTCGGAATGGACTCATACTCAAAGGTCCTGACTGGATGAAGCTGAATATGATCAATTGAATTGTGGAGGGGGATCATTTGCACAGCTCCATCCAGCCAGGACCCATCTCAAGCTTAACTTAATTAAAATTTAATATTGAAAACAAAATTATAATAAATTTTAACCTAATATGAGTCCAAGTACCGAGTGAAAACACTGGGCATGGACTCATACTCAAAGGTCCTGACTGGATGAAGCTGAATATGATCAATTGAATTGTGGAGGGGATCATTTGCACAGCTCCATCCAGCCAGGACCCATCTCAAGCTTAACTTAATTAAAATTTAATATTGAAAACAAAATTATAATAAATTTTAACCTAATATGAGTCCAAGTACCGAGTGAAAACACTGGGCATGGACTCATACTCAAAGGTCCTGACTGGATGAAGCTGAATATGATCAATTAAATTGTGGAGGGGATCATTTGCACAGCTCCATCCAGCCAGGACCCATCTCAAGCTTAACTTAATTAAAATTTAATATTGAAAACAAAATTATAATAAATTTTAACCTAATATGAGTCCAAGTACCGAGTGAAAACACTGGGCATGGACTCATACTCAAAGGTCCTGACTGGATGAAGCTGAATATGATCAATTAAATTGTGGAGGGGATCATTTGCACAGCTCCATCCAGCCAGGACCCATCTCAAGCTTAACTTAATTAAAATTTAATATTGAAAACAAAATTATAATAAATTTTAACCTAATATGAGTCCAAGTACCGAGTGAAAACACTGGGCATGGACTCATACTCAAAGGTCCTGACTGGATGAAGCTGAATATGATCAATTGAATTGTGGAGGGGGATCATTTGCACAGCTCCATCCAGCCAGGACCCATCTCAAGCTTAACTTAATTAAAATTTAATATTGAAAACAAAATTATAATAAATTTTAACCTAATATGAGTCCAAGTACCGAGTGAAAACACTGGGCATGGACTCATACTCAAAGGTCCTGACTGGATGAAGCTGAATATGATCAATTAAATTGTGGAGGGGATCATTTGCACAGCTCCATCCAGCCAGGACCCATCTCAAGCTTAACTTAATTAAAATTTAATATTGAAAACAAAATTATAATAAATTTTAACCTAATATGAGTCCAAGTACCGAGTGAAAACACTGGGCATGGACTCATACTCAAAAGTCCTGACTGGATGAAGCTGAATATGATCAATTGAATTGTGGAGGGGGATCATTTGCACAGCTCCATCCAGCCAGGACCCATCTCAAGCTTAACTTAATTAAAATTTAATATTGAAAACAAAATTATAATAAATTTTAACCTAATATGAGTCCAAGTACCGAGTGAAAACACTCGGAATGGACTCATACTCAAAGGTCCTGACTGGATGAAGCTGAATATGATCAATTGAATTGTGGAGGGGGATCATTTGCACAGCTCCATCCAGCCAGGACCCATCTCAAGCTTAACTTAATTAAAATTTAATATTGAAAACAAAATTATAATAAATTTTAACCTAATATGAGTCCAAGTACCGAGTGAAAACACTGGGCATGGACTCATACTCAAAGGTCCTGACTGGATGAAGCTGAATATGATCAATTAAATTGTGGAGGGGATCATTTGCACAGCTCCATCCAGCCAGGACCCATCTCAAGCTTAACTTAATTAAAATTTAATATTGAAAACAAAATTATAATAAATTTTAACCTAATATGAGTCCAAGTACCGAGTGAAAACACTCGGAATGGACTCATACTCAAAGGTCCTGACTGGATGAAGCTGAATATGATCAATTGAATTGTGGAGGGGGATCATTTGCACAGCTCCATCCAGCCAGGACCCATCTCAAGCTTAACTTAATTAAAATTTAATATTGAAAACAAAATTATAATAAATTTTAACCTAATATGAGTCCAAGTACCGAGTGAAAACACTGGGCATGGACTCATACTCAAAGGTCCTGACTGGATGAAGCTGAATATGATCAATTAAATTGTGGAGGGGATCATTTGCACAGCTCCATCCAGCCAGGACCCATCTCAAGCTTAACTTAATTAAAATTTAATATTGAAAACAAAATTATAATAAATTTTAACCTAATATGAGTCCAAGTACCGAGTGAAAACACTGGGCATGGACTCATACTCAAAGGTCCTGACTGGATGAAGCTGAATATGATCAATTAAATTGTGGAGGGGATCATTTGCACAGCTCCATCCAGCCAGGACCCATCTCAAGCTTAACTTAATTAAAATTTAATATTGAAAACAAAATTATAATAAATTTTAACCTAATATGAGTCCAAGTACCGAGTGAAAACACTCGGAATGGACTCATACTCAAAGGTCCTGACTGGATGAAGCTGAATATGATCAATTAAATTGTGGAGGGGATCATTTGCACAGCTCCATCCAGCCAGGACCCATCTCAAGCTTAACTTAATTAAAATTTAATATTGAAAACAAAATTATAATAAATTTTAACCTAATATGAGTCCAAGTACCGAGTGAAAACACTGGGCATGGACTCATACTCAAAGGTCCTGACTGGATGAAGCTGAATATGATCAATTAAATTGTGGAGGGGATCATTTGCACAGCTCCATCCAGCCAGGACCCATCTCAAGCTTAACTTAATTAAAATTTAATATTGAAAACAAAATTATAATAAATTTTAACCTAATATGAGTCCAAGTACCGAGTGAAAACACTGGGCATGGACTCATACTCAAAGGTCCTGACTGGATGAAGCTGAATATGATCAATTAAATTGTGGAGGGGATCATTTGCACAGCTCCATCCAGCCAGGACCCATCTCAAGCTTAACTTAATTAAAATTTAATATTGAAAACAAAATTATAATAAATTTTAACCTAATATGAGTCCAAGTACCGAGTGAAAACACTGGGCATGGACTCATACTCAAAGGTCCTGACTGGATGAAGCTGAATATGATCAATTAAATTGTGGAGGGGATCATTTGCACAGCTCCATCCAGCCAGGACCCATCTCAATCTTAACTTAATTAAAATTTAATATTGAAAACAAAATTATAATAAATTTTAACATAATATGAGTCCAAGTACCGAGTGAAAACACTCGGAATGGACTCATACTCAAAGGTCCTGACTGGATGAAGCTGAATATGATCAATTAAATTGTGGAGGGGATCATTTGCACAGCTCCATCCAGCCAGGACCCATCTCAAGCTTAACTTAATTAAAATTTAATATTGAAAACAAAATTATAATAAATTTTAACCTAATATGAGTCCAAGTACCGAGTGAAAACACTCGGAATGGACTCATACTCAAAGGTCCTGACTGGATGAAGCTGAATATGATCAATTAAATTGTGGAGGGGGATCATTTGCACAGCTCCATCCAGCCAGGACCCATCTCAATCTTAACTTAATTAAAATTTAATATTGAAAACAAAATTATAATAAATTTTAACCTAATATGAGTCCAAGTACCGAGTGAAAACACTCGGAATGGACTCATACTCAAAGGTCCTGACTGGATGAAGCTGAATATGATCAATTAAATTGTGGAGGGGGATCATTTGCACAGCTCCATCCAGCCAGGACCCATCTCAACCTTAACTTAATTAAAATTTAATATTGAAAACAAAATTATAATAAATGTTAACTTAATATGAGTCCAAGTACCGAGTGAAAACACTGGGCATGGACTCATACTCAAAGGTCCTGACTGGATGAAGCTGAATATGATCAATTAAATTGTGGAGGGGATCATTTGCACAGCTCCATCCAGCCAGGACCCATCTCAAGCTTAACTTAATTAAAATTTAATATTGAAAACAAAATTATAATAAATTTTAACCTAATATGAGTCCAAGTACCGAGTGAAAACACTGGGCATGGACTCATACTCAAAGGTCCTGACTGGATGAAGCTGAATATGATCAATTAAATTGTGGAGGGGGATCATTTGCACAGCTCCATCCAGCCAGGACCCATCTCAATCTTAACTTAATTAAAATTTAATATTGAAAACAAAATTATAATAAATTTTAACCTAATATGAGTCCAAGTACCGAGTGAAAACACTCGGAATGGACTCATACTCAAAGGTCCTGACTGGATGAAGCTGAATATGATCAATTAAATTGTGGAGGGGGATCATTTGCACAGCTCCATCCAGCCAGGACCCATCTCAACCTTAACTTAATTAAAATTTAATATTGAAAACAAAATTATAATAAATGTTAACTTAATATGAGTCCAAGTACCGAGTGAAAACACTGGGCATGGACTCATACTCAAAGGTCCTGACTGGATGAAGCTGAATATGATCAATTAAATTGTGGAGGGGATCATTTGCACAGCTCCATCCAGCCAGGACCCATCTCAAGCTTAACTTAATTAAAATTTAATATTGAAAACAAAATTATAATAAATTTTAACCTAATATGAGTCCAAGTACCGAGTGAAAACACTGGGCATGGACTCATACTCAAAGGTCCTGACTGGATGAAGCTGAATATGATCAATTAAATTGTGGAGGGGATCATTTGCACAGCTCCATCCAGCCAGGACCCATCTCAACCTTAACTTAATTAAAATTTAATATTGAAAACAAAATTATAATAAATGTTAACTTAATATGAGTCCAAGTACCGAGTGAAAACACTGGGCATGGACTCATACTCAAAGGTCCTGACTGGATGAAGCTGAATATGATCAATTAAATTGTGGAGGGGGATCATTTGCACAGCTCCATCCAGCCAGGACCCATCTCAACCTTAACTTAATTAAAATTTAATATTGAAAACAAAATTATAATAAATTTTAACCTAATATGAGTCCAAGTACCGAGTGAAAACACTGGGCATGGACTCATACTCAAAGGTCCTGACTGGATGAAGCTGAATATGATCAATTAAATTGTGGAGGGGATCATTTGCACAGCTCCATCCAGCCAGGACCCATCTCAACCTTAACTTAATTAAAATTTAATATTGAAAACAAAATTATAATAAATGTTAACTTAATATGAGTCCAAGTACCGAGTGAAAACACTGGGCATGGACTCATACTCAAAGGTCCTGACTGGATGAAGCTGAATATGATCAATTAAATTGTGGAGGGGATCATTTGCACAGCTCCATCCAGCCAGGACCCATCTCAACCTTAACTTAATTAAAATTTAATATTGAAAACAAAATTATAATAAATGTTAACTTAATATGAGTCCAAGTACCGAGTGAAAACACTGGGCATGGACTCATACTCAAAGGTCCTGACTGGATGAAGCTGAATATGATCAATTAAATTGTGGAGGGGATCATTTGCACAGCTCCATCCAGCCAGGACCCATCTCAACCTTAACTTAATTAAAATTTAATATTGAAAACAAAATTATAATAAATGTTAACTTAATATGAGTCCAAGTACCGAGTGAAAACACTGGGCATGGACTCATACTCAAAGGTCCTGACTGGATGAAGCTGAATATGATCAATTAAATTGTGGAGGGGGATCATTTGCACAGCTCCATCCAGCCAGGACCCATCTCAACCTTAACTTAATTAAAATTTAATATTGAAAACAAAATTATAATAAATTTTAACCTAATATGAGTCCAAGTACCGAGTGAAAACACTGGGCATGGACTCATACTCAAAGGTCCTGACTGGATGAAGCTGAATATGATCAATTAAATTGTGGAGGGGATCATTTGCACAGCTCCATCCAGCCAGGACCCATCTCAACCTTAACTTAATTAAAATTTAATATTGAAAACAAAATTATAATAAATGTTAACTTAATATGAGTCCAAGTACCGAGTGAAAACACTGGGCATGGACTCATACTCAAAGGTCCTGACTGGATGAAGCTGAATATGATCAATTAAATTGTGGAGGGGGATCATTTGCACAGCTCCATCCAGCCAGGACCCATCTCAACCTTAACTTAATTAAAATTTAATATTGAAAACAAAATTATAATAAATTTTAACCTAATATGAGTCCAAGTACCGAGTGAAAACACTGGGCATGGACTCATACTCAAAGGTCCTGACTGGATGAAGCTGAATATGATCAATTAAATTGTGGAGGGGATCATTTGCACAGCTCCATCCAGCCAGGACCCATCTCAACCTTAACTTAATTAAAATTTAATATTGAAAACAAAATTATAATAAATGTTAACTTAATATGAGTCCAAGTACCGAGTGAAAACACTGGGCATGGACTCATACTCAAAGGTCCTGACTGGATGAAGCTGAATATGATCAATTAAATTGTGGAGGGGGATCATTTGCACAGCTCCATCCAGCCAGGACCCATCTCAACCTTAACTTAATTAAAATTTAATATTGAAAACAAAATTATAATAAATTTTAACCTAATATGAGTCCAAGTACCGAGTGAAAACACTGGGCATGGACTCATACTCAAAGGTCCTGACTGGATGAAGCTGAATATGATCAATTAAATTGTGGAGGGGATCATTTGCACAGCTCCATCCAGCCAGGACCCATCTCAACCTTAACTTAATTAAAATTTAATATTGAAAACAAAATTATAATAAATTTTAACCTAATATGAGTCCAAGTACCGAGTGAAAACACTGGGCATGGACTCATACTCAAAGGTCCTGACTGGATGAAGCTGAATATGATCAATTAAATTGTGGAGGGGGATCATTTGCACAGCTCCATCCAGCCAGGACCCATCTCAACCTTAACTTAATTGGAAATTTAATATTAAAAATATAATTGTAACCTAAGCAGGTTTTGATCCTCGTTCATATAAAAATTAAATTTAAAATTTAAAAAAGATGTAATCATATTGTACTGAAAATAGATAATTCTAAATCTTACAAATCTTAATAAATAAGTAAGCAAGTTTCTATTGAACCATCTTTTAATCGAAAATGAATAATATATACGAAAAAGAAATAATTAATCATGAAAATAAACAAACAAATTGTTTTAAATGTAAAACGAAATTTTTATCGCCATTCGTATAGATCAAAACAATTTTACCACCAAAATTTGATGTTAAATTTTGAGTTAAATTTCAGCTAACTTCAGCTTGTTTTAAAAACTGAGATTGTCGACCATATTTAATCTAATATATTTATTTATTCAAGTTCATTTAAAATTATGCAATTCAGAAAAACTGAAATATTTGTATCAAAAATATTATTTTAAAGTTGAGATTAGCCTCGTGACGCCATGATGCTGTATATTATTACAAGTTTTATTACAGACGCACTATGATTTTATCAGAATTGGGTGGCAACGAAGGCTGTCAGATCTAATCTACAGTTTCGAATAACTTAACTATTTAATTGTAAGTATTCCAAAATTAGTAAATTTTATTAAAATAAGTAAAACGCGAACTAACTACTCATTGAATGCTTCTTATTGGCGCCACTGAAACTCGCGTAACGATGTATGTTGATCGATATAATCTGAAAACATGTGCAATATTAATTAAAATAAACATAAAATAAAATATACCTTAATAAGCAGAGCAATAAGGTCGGATGGTTGAATGGACGTTTAACATTTTCCCCAATGGAGCCTGAAAACAGAAATGTGAATATAAATATTCAAATGGATTATTTATTTCATCTTTGCAACCGCACAAGATGAGTGAATTCAAATAAATTAAAATTTAATTCAAATCTCAACCCTACATTGACCGAGACTACAATGTAATCAAGCCGCGTTCCTACGCCACTTTAGCAGATCACAGAAGCAAGGCTAATTCAAAATTAAATATTAAACATTTATTGGTCAACGTTTTACAATAGGAAATTAAATGTGTGAATTGATCTTCCAATGTTTTGATTACCCACGCTAAAAATTCAAAAACTCGCGTGCTCACATATCAGATCGAGTTTTCAAAAAACATCATTTGCTTCTCGTTTGTTTGATTTTTTCGGTTGGTTCCCCCTATTTTTTGCCATCCGTGCTCAGGGAATGGACGAGTGCTATTCTTAAACTTTCATAAATTTATTTATCATAAAAATTAATTTGCTGATTCTACTAGAGGGGACTAGTAGCGTAATAAACTTCAATTATTTCAACTTAACATAAACCTTAAAGTTTTATATATAAAATTTAATCTAAACTCGTGCTATTCTTAAACTTTAATAAATAATAAATTTTAACCTAATATGAGTCCAAGTACCGAGTGAAAACACTCGGAATGGACTCATACTCAAAGGTCCTGACTGGATGAAGCTGAATATGATCAATTAAATTGTGGAGGGGAATCATTTGCACAGCTCCATCCAGCCAGGACCCATCTCAACCTTAACTTAATTAAAATTTAATATTGAAAACAAAATTATAATAATTTTAACCTAATATGAGTCCAAGTACCGAGTGAAAACACTCGGAATGGACTCATACTCAAAGGTCCTGACTGGATGAAGCTGAATATGATCAATTAAATTGTGGAGGGGATCATTTGCACAGCTCCATCCAGCCAGGACCCATCTCAAGCTTAAATTAATTAAAATTTAATATTGAAAACAAAATTATAATAATTTTAACCTAATATGAGTCCAAGTACCGAGTGAAAACACTCGGAATGGACTCATACTCAAAGGTCCTGACTGGATGAAGCTGAATATGATCAATTAAATTGTGGAGGGGATCATTTGCACAGCTCCATCCAGCCAGGACCCATCTCAAGCTTAACTTAATTAAAATTTAATATTGAAAACAAAATTATAATAAATTTTAACCTAATATGAGTCCAAGTACCGAGTGAAAACACTGGGCATGGACTCATACTCAAAGGTCCTGACTGGATGAAGCTGAATATGATCAATTGAATTGTGGAGGGGGATCATTTGCACAGCTCCATCCAGCCAGGACCCATCTCAAGCTTAACTTAATTAAAATTTAATATTGAAAACAAAATTATAATAAATTTTAACCTAATATGAGTCCAAGTACCGAGTGAAAACACTGGGCATGGACTCATACTCAAAGGTCCTGACTGGATGAAGCTGAATATGATCAATTAAATTGTGGAGGGGATCATTTGCACAGCTCCATCCAGCCAGGACCCATCTCAAGCTTAACTTAATTAAAATTTAATATTGAAAACAAAATTATAATAAATTTTAACTTAATATGAGTCCAAGTACCGAGTGAAAACACTCGGAATGGACTCATACTCAAAGGTCCTGACTGGATGAAGCTGAATATGATCAATTAAATTGTGGAGGGGGATCATTTGCACAGCTCCATCCAGCCAGGACCCATCTCAAGCTTAACTTAATTAAAATTTAATATTGAAAACAAAATTATAATAAATTTTAACCTAATATGAGTCCAAGTACCGAGTGAAAACACTGGGCATGGACTCATACTCAAAGGTCCTGACTGGATGAAGCTGAATATGATCAATTAAATTGTGGAGGGGATCATTTGCACAGCTCCATCCAGCCAGGACCCATCTCAAGCTTAACTTAATTAAAATTTAATATTGAAAACAAAATTATAATAAATTTTAACCTAATATGAGTCCAAGTACCGAGTGAAAACACTGGGCATGGACTCATACTCAAAGGTCCTGACTGGATGAAGCTGAATATGATCAATTAAATTGTGGAGGGGATCATTTGCACAGCTCCATCCAGCCAGGACCCATCTCAAGCTTAACTTAATTAAAATTTAATATTGAAAACAAAATTATAATAAATTTTAACCTAATATGAGTCCAAGTACCGAGTGAAAACACTGGGCATGGACTCATACTCAAAGGTCCTGACTGGATGAAGCTGAATATGATCAATTAAATTGTGGAGGGGATCATTTGCACAGCTCCATCCAGCCAGGACCCATCTCAAGCTTAACTTAATTAAAATTTAATATTGAAAACAAAATTATAATAAATTTTAACCTAATATGAGTCCAAGTACCGAGTGAAAACACTGGGCATGGACTCATACTCAAAGGTCCTGACTGGATGAAGCTGAATATGATCAATTAAATTGTGGAGGGGATCATTTGCACAGCTCCATCCAGCCAGGACCCATCTCAAGCTTAACTTAATTAAAATTTAATATTGAAAACAAAATTATAATAAATTTTAACCTAATATGAGTCCAAGTACCGAGTGAAAACACTCGGAATGGACTCATACTCAAAGGTCCTGACTGGATGAAGCTGAATATGATCAATTAAATTGTGGAGGGGGATCATTTGCACAGCTCCATCCAGCCAGGACCCATCTCAACCTTAACTTAATTAAAATTTAATATTGAAAACAAAATTATAATAAATGTTAACTTAATATGAGTCCAAGTACCGAGTGAAAACACTCGGAATGGACTCATACTCAAAGGTCCTGACTGGATGAAGCTGAATATGATCAATTAAATTGTGGAGGGGGATCATTTGCACAGCTCCATCCAGCCAGGACCCATCTCAACCTTAACTTAATTAAAATTTAATATTGAAAACAAAATTATAATAAATGTTAACTTAATATGAGTCCAAGTACCGAGTGAAAACACTGGGCATGGACTCATACTCAAAGGTCCTGACTGGATGAAGCTGAATATGATCAATTAAATTGTGGAGGGGATCATTTGCACAGCTCCATCCAGCCAGGACCCATCTCAACCTTAACTTAATTAAAATTTAATATTGAAAACAAAATTATAATAAATTTTAACCTAATATGAGTCCAAGTACCGAGTGAAAACACTCGGAATGGACTCATACTCAAAGGTCCTGACTGGATGAAGCTGAATATGATCAATTGAATTGTGGAGGGGGATCATTTGCACAGCTCCATCCAGCCAGGACCCATCTCAAGCTTAACTTAATTAAAATTTAATATTGAAAACAAAATTATAATAAATTTTAACCTAATATGAGTCCAAGTACCGAGTGAAAACACTGGGCATGGACTCATACTCAAAGGTCCTGACTGGATGAAGCTGAATATGATCAATTAAATTGTGGAGGGGATCATTTGCACAGCTCCATCCAGCCAGGACCCATCTCAAGCTTAACTTAATTAAAATTTAATATTGAAAACAAAATTATAATAAATTTTAACCTAATATGAGTCCAAGTACCGAGTGAAAACACTGGGCATGGACTCATACTCAAAGGTCCTGACTGGATGAAGCTGAATATGATCAATTAAATTGTGGAGGGGATCATTTGCACAGCTCCATCCAGCCAGGACCCATCTCAACCTTAACTTAATTAAAATTTAATATTGAAAACAAAATTATAATAAATGTTAACTTAATATGAGTCCAAGTACCGAGTGAAAACACTCGGAATGGACTCATACTCAAAGGTCCTGACTGGATGAAGCTGAATATGATCAATTAAATTGTGGAGGGGGATCATTTGCACAGCTCCATCCAGCCAGGACCCATCTCAACCTTAACTTAATTAAAATTTAATATTGAAAACAAAATTATAATAAATGTTAACTTAATATGAGTCCAAGTACCGAGTGAAAACACTGGGCATGGACTCATACTCAAAGGTCCTGACTGGATGAAGCTGAATATGATCAATTAAATTGTGGAGGGGATCATTTGCACAGCTCCATCCAGCCAGGACCCATCTCAACCTTAACTTAATTAAAATTTAATATTGAAAACAAAATTATAATAAATTTTAACCTAATATGAGTCCAAGTACCGAGTGAAAACACTCGGAATGGACTCATACTCAAAGGTCCTGACTGGATGAAGCTGAATATGATCAATTGAATTGTGGAGGGGGATCATTTGCACAGCTCCATCCAGCCAGGACCCATCTCAAGCTTAACTTAATTAAAATTTAATATTGAAAACAAAATTATAATAAATTTTAACCTAATATGAGTCCAAGTACCGAGTGAAAACACTGGGCATGGACTCATACTCAAAGGTCCTGACTGGATGAAGCTGAATATGATCAATTAAATTGTGGAGGGGATCATTTGCACAGCTCCATCCAGCCAGGACCCATCTCAAGCTTAACTTAATTAAAATTTAATATTGAAAACAAAATTATAATAAATTTTAACCTAATATGAGTCCAAGTACCGAGTGAAAACACTGGGCATGGACTCATACTCAAAGGTCCTGACTGGATGAAGCTGAATATGATCAATTAAATTGTGGAGGGGATCATTTGCACAGCTCCATCCAGCCAGGACCCATCTCAACCTTAACTTAATTAAAATTTAATATTGAAAACAAAATTATAATAAATGTTAACCTAATATGAGTCCAAGTACCGAGTGAAAACACTGGGCATGGACTCATACTCAAAGGTCCTGACTGGATGAAGCTGAATATGATCAATTAAATTGTGGAGGGGATCATTTGCACAGCTCCATCCAGCCAGGACCCATCTCAACCTTAACTTAATTAAAATTTAATATTGAAAACAAAATTATAATAAATTTTAACCTAATATGAGTCCAAGTACCGAGTGAAAACACTCGGAATGGACTCATACTCAAAGGTCCTGACTGGATGAAGCTGAATATGATCAATTAAATTGTGGAGGGGATCATTTGCACAGCTCCATCCAGCCAGGACCCATCTCAACCTTAACTTAATTAAAATTTAATATTGAAAACAAAATTATAATAAATTTTAACCTAATATGAGTCCAAGTACCGAGTGAAAACACTCGGAATGGACTCATACTCAAAGGTCCTGACTGGATGAAGCTGAATATGATCAATTAAATTGTGGAGGGGATCATTTGCACAGCTCCATCCAGCCAGGACCCATCTCAAGCTTAACTTAATTAAAATTTAATATTGAAAACAAAATTATAATAAATTTTAACCTAATATGAGTCCAAGTACCGAGTGAAAACACTGGGCATGGACTCATACTCAAAGGTCCTGACTGGATGAAGCTGAATATGATCAATTAAATTGTGGAGGGGATCATTTGCACAGCTCCATCCAGCCAGGACCCATCTCAAGCTTAACTTAATTAAAATTTAATATTGAAAACAAAATTATAATAAATTTTAACCTAATATGAGTCCAAGTACCGAGTGAAAACACTCGGAATGGACTCATACTCAAAGGTCCTGACTGGATGAAGCTGAATATGATCAATTAAATTGTGGAGGGGATCATTTGCACAGCTCCATCCAGCCAGGACCCATCTCAAGCTTAACTTAATTAAAATTTAATATTGAAAACAAAATTATAATAAATTTTAACCTAATATGAGTCCAAGTACCGAGTGAAAACACTGGGCATGGACTCATACTCAAAGGTCCTGACTGGATGAAGCTGAATATGATCAATTAAATTGTGGAGGGGATCATTTGCACAGCTCCATCCAGCCAGGACCCATCTCAACCTTAACTTAATTAAAATTTAATATTGAAAACAAAATTATAATAAATTTTAACCTAATATGAGTCCAAGTACCGAGTGAAAACACTGGGCATGGACTCATACTCAAAGGTCCTGACTGGATGAAGCTGAATATGATCAATTAAATTGTGGAGGGGATCATTTGCACAGCTCCATCCAGCCAGGACCCATCTCAAGCTTAACTTAATTAAAATTTAATATTGAAAACAAAATTATAATAAATTTTAACCTAATATGAGTCCAAGTACCGAGTGAAAACACTCGGAATGGACTCATACTCAAAGGTCCTGACTGGATGAAGCTGAATATGATCAATTAAATTGTGGAGGGGATCATTTGCACAGCTCCATCCAGCCAGGACCCATCTCAAGCTTAACTTAATTAAAATTTAATATTGAAAACAAAATTATAATAAATTTTAACCTAATATGAGTCCAAGTACCGAGTGAAAACACTCGGAATGGACTCATACTCAAAGGTCCTGACTGGATGAAGCTGAATATGATCAATTAAATTGTGGAGGGGGATCATTTGCACAGCTCCATCCAGCCAGGACCCATCTCAACCTTAACTTAATTAAAATTTAATATTGAAAACAAAATTATAATAAATTTTAACCTAATATGAGTCCAAGTACCGAGTGAAAACAGTGGGCATGGACTCATACTCAAAGGTCCTGACTGGATGAAGCTGAATATGATCAATTAAATTGTGGAGGGGAATCATTTGCACAGCTCCATCCAGCCAGGACCCATCTCAAGCTTAACTTAATTAAAATTTAATATTGAAAACAAAATTATAATAAATTTTAACCTAATATGAGTCCAAGTACCGAGTGAAAACACTCGGCATGGACTCATACACAAAAGTCCTGACTGGATGAAGCTGAATATGATCAATTAAATTGTGGAGGGGAATCATTTGCACAGCTCCATCCAGCCAGGACCCATCTCAACCTTAACTTAATTAAAATTTAATATTGAAAACAAAATTATAATAAATTTTAACCTAATATGAGTCCAAGTACCGAGTGAAAACAGTGGGCATGGACTCATACTCAAAGGTCCTGACTGGATGAAGCTGAATATGATCAATTAAATTGTGGAGGGGAATCATTTGCACAGCTCCATCCAGCCAGGACCCATCTCAACCTTAACTTAATTAAAATTTAATATTGAAAACAAAATTATAATAAATTTTAACCTAATATGAGTCCAAGTACCGAGTGAAAACACTGGGCATGGACTCATACTCAAAGGTCCTGACTGGATGAAGCTGAATATGATCAATTAAATTGTGGAGGGGAATCATTTGCACAGCTCCATCCAGCCAGGACCCATCTCAACCTTAACTTAATTAAAATTTAATATTGAAAACAAAATTATAATAAATTTTAACCTAATATGAGTCCAAGTACCGAGTGAAAACACTGGGCATGGACTCATACTCAAAGGTCCTGACTGGATGAAGCTGAATATGATCAATTAAATTGTGGAGGGGAATCATTTGCACAGCTCCATCCAGCCAGGACCCATCTCAACCTTAACTTAATTAAAATTTAATATTGAAAACAAAATTATAATAAATTTTAACCTAATATGAGTCCAAGTACCGAGTGAAAACACTGGGCATGGACTCATACTCAAAGGTCCTGACTGGATGAAGCTGAATATGATCAATTAAATTGTGGAGGGGATCATTTGCACAGCTCCATCCAGCCAGGACCCATCTCAACCTTAACTTAATTAAAATTTAATATTGAAAACAAAATTATAATAAATGTTAACTTAATATGAGTCCAAGTACCGAGTGAAAACACTGGGCATGGACTCATACTCAAAGGTCCTGACTGGATGAAGCTGAATATGATCAATTAAATTGTGGAGGGGGATCATTTGCACAGCTCCATCCAGCCAGGACCCATCTCAACCTTAACTTAATTAAAATTTAATATTGAAAACAAAATTATAATAAATTTTAACCTAATATGAGTCCAAGTACCGAGTGAAAACACTGGGCATGGACTCATACTCAAAGGTCCTGACTGGATGAAGCTGAATATGATCAATTAAATTGTGGAGGGGGATCATTTGCACAGCTCCATCCAGCCAGGACCCATCTCAACCTTAACTTAATTGGAAATTTAATATTAAAAATATAATTGTAACCTAAGCAGGTTTTGATCCTCGTTCATATAAAAATTAAATTTAAATTTTAAAAAAGATGTAATCATATTGTACTGAAAATAGATAATTCTAAATCTTACAAATCTTAATAAATAAGTAAGCAAGTTTCTATTGAACCATCTTTTAATCGAAAATGAATAATATATACGAAAAAGAAATAATTAATCATGAAAATAAACAAACAAATTGTTTTAAATGTAAAACGAAATTTTTATCGCCATTCGTATAGATCAAAACAATTTTACCACCAAAATTTGATGTTAAATTTTGAGTTAAATTTCAGCTAACTTCAGCTTGTTTTAAAAACTGAGATTGTCGACCATATTTAATCTAATATATTTATTTATTCAAGTTAATTTAAAATTATGCAATTCAGAAAAACTGAAATATTTGTATCAAAAATATTATTTTAAAGTTGAGATTAGCCTCGTGACGCCATGATGCTGTATATTATTACAAGTTTTATTACAGACGCACTATGATTTTATCAGAATTGGGTGGCAACGAAGGCTGTCAGATCTAATCTACAGTTTCGAATAACTTAACTATTTAATTGTAAGTATTCCAAAATTAGTAAATTTTATTAAAATAAGTAAAACGCGAACTAACTACTCATTGAATGCTTCTTATTGGCGCCACTGAAACTCGCGTAACGATGTATGTTGATCGATATAATCTGAAAACATGTGCAATATTAATTAAAATAAACATAAAATAAAATATACCTTAATAAGCAGAGCAATAAGGTCGGATGGTTGAATGGACGTTTAACATTTTCCCCAATGGAGCCTGAAAACAGAAATGTGAATATAAATATTCAAATGGATTATTTATTTCATCTTTGCAACCGCACAAGATGAGTGAATTCAAATAAATTAAAATTTAATTCAAATCTCAACCCTACATTGACCGAGACTACAATGTAATCAAGCCGCGTTCCTACGCCACTTTAGCAGATCACAGAAGCAAGGCTAATTCAAAATTAAATATTAAACATTTATTGGTCAACGTTTTACAATAGGAAATTAAATGTGTGAATTGATCTTCCAATGTTTTGATTACCCACGCTAAAAATTCAAAAACTCGCGTGCTCACATATCAGATCGAGTTTTCAAAAAACATCATTTGCTTCTCGTTTGTTTGATTTTTTCGGTTGGTTCCCCCTATTTTTTGCCATCCGTGCTCAGGGAATGGACGAGTGCTATTCTTAAACTTTCATAAATTTATTTATCATAAAAATTAATTTGCTGATTCTACTAGAGGGGACTAGTAGCGTAATAAACTTCAATTATTTCAACTTGTAACGAGCTACATGGCTGCATCGCTCTGAACTTCAGCTGCCATGCCTCGTTAGCTACACATTGAGTCCAAGACAGAGAATGAACTATTTATTGTAATATAATAATTACTTATATACCCTTTCTCAAGGGGGCGTGGCTTGATACTAGTGTCTCAGCCACTACATCCCCCCTCGAAAGAAAAAAATACAATTAAAATTAGGGTGATTAAATATAATTTAAGGGAAAAAAAAAAAAAATTACAAAATTTGGGTCTAGGTGTAGCGGTTATAGTGATTATAGAGATGGTAATGTGAGTGAAATTAAAATGTAGATTGGTAATGTGGGTGAAATTGTTTAGGTTGGGAAAATAAAACTTAGCGATATTGGTGTTGCAGCCTAATAATAAAAAAAACTTAAATGGGAAAGAAAAAAAATATTAGGGTAAAACTATCTATGCTATGATGAGTAGAGCTAAATAATGCAAAAAAAAAAAATTTGATGAACAAGTTTGGAGTTTACATGAGTATATGGATAGTAAATAACAATAGGATAAATTAGCAACAAAAAATATAACAGAAAAATGTTATCACTTATTAATGATGTTGTAGACGTCCTTGTGCACTTCTTTGCCTGCTTACTTGTTTCTCTGCTATCCGTCGCGATCTTCTGATTGTCTGCTTGTTGTTTTCTTGAGGTTCCTCGAGCATTGGGCTTCCTTGATCCAAATCTTCCTTCGGTAAAACGCGAATGTCGTTCTTGTGTGCCTTGTTTCTTCTATTCCTGTTGTCCTTGTAGAAGATGTTGTTATCCGTTGTGGCCTCAACTATGAATGGTCCGTGTAAGAGTGGCATTAGTTTGTTCTTCGGTGGAGCTCGTCTGACTAGTATTTTGTCTCCAACTGTAGCCTGGCGTTCCTTGACTCGTTTACTTTTGATCCATTGTTGTGATTGTTGTTTGGAATGGCGTGATAGTTGTTTGTAGAGAAATCTGCGTAACTTCTCCATTCGCTCTTCGGTTTCCGATGTATACTCTCGTAGGTTTGGTAGGTCTAGGTTGCTTGGCTCGGCATCTTGTCGTGGTGCTGTGAGGTGGTTGTCGATGGTGGATGGCGGTTCTCTCCCATGCATGGCAACGAATGGTGTTATTCCAGTTGTCTCGTGTGGTAGGCTGGGTGCACTGACGTTGTACTGTGTTCCCATAGACTTGATGAAATTATAGAACTGGTGGCTGATGATCTCCAGATAATGAACTTTGATAGGGCGTCGATGACGTTGCTGTTCGTTCATTGCCGTAGTAGTAAGGAATTAGGTGAACGGGTAGATGCCTGTTGACACGTATCGGTAACCTTTCTTGGTAGTTGGCAGTGGTCACAGGATGTCAATGTGCCATTTTTGTCCTGGTTTTGAGGTTTCTGGCTTCTTCTGTATGGGTTCCACTGTTGTTTCGTGTGGGCTGACCTTCCTTGATTGACATCGTATACACTGTTTGATAATGTTCTTGATTTCGTTGTGCATGTTTGCCCATGTGAAATGTTTTCTCACGGTTTCCACTGTCTTCGGTGTTCCCAAGTGTGCGGCTGTGCGGTAGTCTTCGTGGGTCGTCTTTGTAAATTTCCTTGAGCTTTGCGAGTTTGATGATTAAACTATCTTATCGTTGTTGACCAGTAGACCTCTGCTGTTAATTTGGAACTTCTGTGATTGGCGTCTCGCGGCGGTGCAGTTTCTTTTGGCTTTCATTGTTTCTCGTATCCATCGGCATTCTTGCTGTTGTTGCCGAATTTCGTTCGTGAGATCTAGAGTTATGGAATTGATCTCCGGCATTTTCCTTCACGGTTCGGTATACGACTATTCATCGAGGACTAGTTGAGTCCCTTTGCTTCATTAGAGAAATTAATGGTCGATGATCGGTTACTACTCCGCTGGGACGTCCTAAGATGTATGTTCTGACTTCCTGTACGGCGGAAATGATATCGAGTGCTTCCGTTTCTATCGCGGCGCAGTTCCGGCGGTAGTAGTTTGCGAGATGCATATGCAATAGAGTTTAGGTCCTTCCGTCCTTGTAAAAAGTCTTGTACTGCGGCGATTGCTATTCCAGATTATTAGATTTCGGTTTGCTTTTGTCTGGTCCTTGTAGTATCGGTCTTTGCTGTAGCTTATTCTTCTTCTTCTTCTTCGTTTTTTCAAAACTGTTTTCGATTTCCTGGATCCATACGAATTCTTTGTCTTCTTTTGTTAATTCGTAAAGTAGTGAAGATATCCTTGTGACATTTGGAATGCAGCCATCTTCGATCCGGATCTTTCTATTACTGATAGTAGCTCCTCGATGTCTTGTGTTCTTCTTCCGATTACCCTCCAAAGGAATAAGGTTTCTTCGCACTTTCCATACTTCCGTCTTGTCGATTGTATTCTCGTTCACGCAACAATTTCGGGTGGCGTGAAGTGTCGAATTTTCCCGTTTGATTTCCTTCAGCAAGTCTGCTTCATATTCTTGGTTAGTCTTCCATTTTACTTCTTGCTGCACATGTTGTTCTTCTCTTTCTTCGATGATGTCCGGTATTCTCCTGTTTGTTGTATTCCGGCATGTGAAGGCGTTTGATGATAGTTGAGTTGAATCAGTTCTTCTTGTGTTGCTGTGAAGCATATGGCCAGTGTTGCTTCACTTTTGCATCCGATGATCGTTGTCCTTGCGCAATGGACGTTGATCGTGGATTTTCATGGTTGAAAGAACGATCGTCTCTGCCTTCGTGATGTTGAAGCGTTAACATGTGTCCTTGATTGTTGTTGAAGACTTCTTTCCATTTCCCTGCATTCTTCTGGTTGTATTCGAGATCTATCATTGTGGACGTCTGACGGTAGTATTCAGCATGATGGTAATATTCGGCAAAATGGTGTGAACAGTGGTGCTATTCTTCGTCTTGGTCGTCAGTTGTCATTGGTTGTTCCATTTTTGCTATGGAACGATGGTGGTCTGCGGCTCTTCGTTGAAAATTCCGCGAGTGTTCTTGGCGTAGACTATTCTTTCTCTTTCCAGTTGCGTCTGTGTCGTCGCGTTGATTTAACTTTCTTCAATCGAGACTCATTGATGTTTGAAATCTTCAGAATGGCTTCTTCTGCTTTCGCATCTTGACTCCACGGCGACTTTTGTTCAGGATGCAATCCTTGACGGTGATCTGCATTGCGGAATACCTGCTTTGCTTGTTCGTTGGGTAGACTTGAGCGATAACTTGACGGCAGTTCGAGATGAAGTCCGTTTCCGATTGCCCGTCTTACTGCATGATCGATGTGGCTGCGCTTGATTAGAATCGCTTTTCGCTCAAGTATGCGAAAAGGAATTTCTAGGTTCTTCGGCAGCTCCTCGTAGGCGTCAGCTAGGGTGTTCCGCACCTCTCTTGTAGCACGAGAGGAAACGTTGGCAGTGACCTTCGTCGATGGTTTTTGCAAAAGGATGAGAAACGGCGATACGAATTGTCTGTCCAGAAAAAAAAATGGTTTGGTTGGGCCATTGTCCCGTGATAGACGCTTGTGGATGACCTGGTCGACGAACTTGTAGTACTCTTTGGCATCTGTTGCGGAGATGGATTGCGTCGGTGTACTGTCTTGATACTGGCTTTGATTTATTTGCTCAGTTTATGACCCTTGTTGTGTCGGCATTCTCTTATCAATCCATGTTGTTATCCTCCATGCCAGATAACCAGACGTTGATTGCTTCTGGGCGTCTTGTAGATGTTGCGACGGATGATTGATTTAGAGCGTCTTAGTTCGTCTTTCGGTCATCTATCGGCGTCATGTTTCGTGGTAGTCTGTTAATCCCATGTTGTTTTCTCTTGAGCATCTGCGGGTTGTTGAAAGGTTTTACAAATTCTTCTCCAGGCCTGTGGAAAAATTCGTTTGAAAACCTCGTACCCGTTTGTCGCTGTTATCGTCGAGCCAGTGACATGAATTGTTCTCCTTGTACCACGATGGAGAACCAGCTGCGGAATATTGTCGTCGTGATCAGCGAATACAATAGTAGAGAATAATAGGGATGGGTCTGTTACTTGGGAAGACGTAGGTTCATTGGGATTATACCCATGTTGGTAGCAGCGCGGATATGGCCGGCGCCTAGCTGGAGCACGTTCCGAGGAGTTAATCTCGACTCGTCGACTGGCCTCATTGTATTCACCTACTCTTCACGAGGAGTAGACCGGCACAGTCAAGGATGGGTACCGGTGTGCCACATCCCGTGCTCGCGGAAGCGACCCGCATCAATACATCATTCCGTTGAATAAGTAGAAATCGGAATGGAATAGCTTGCCTTTACTCCGACCCTGTCGGCATTAGTAGTTGGTCCTTTATTTTCTCTTCCGACTACACGGACCGGTCAACTTGTCTGGTCGATACCCGTCCGGACCAAGGGTCTCTCAGAGGGGTACCGAAAATCTGTAAGAACAGACGGACCAACCAGCGCCTCCAAGTTGCCGCCGCGTGTCGTACTAACAGCTATAAGCCACTCCGGTGCATCCAACGGAACCTACGCTTCTTCCGACCTCGTCGTCCTAGCGATTCGAGACGAGGTGGAACCTCCATGTAACGAGCTACATGGCTGCATCGCTCTGAACTTCAGCTGCCATGCCTCGTTAGCTACACATTGAGTCCAAGACAGAGAATGAACTATTTATTGTAATATAATAATTACTTATATACCCTTTCTCAAGGGGGCGTGGCTTGATACTAGTGTCTCAGCCACTACAAACTTAACATAAACCTTAAAGTTTTATATATAAAATTTAATCTAAACTCGTGCTATTCTTAAACTTTAATAAATAATAAATTTTAACCTAATATGAGTCCAAGTACCGAGTGAAAACACTCGGAATGGACTCATACTCAAAGGTCCTGACTGGATGAAGCTGAATATGATCAATTAAATTGTGGAGGGGAATCATTTGCACAGCTCCATCCAGCCAGGACCCATCTCAACCTTAACTTAATTAAAATTTAATATTAAAAACAAAATTATAATAAATTTTAACCTAATATGAGTCCAAGTACCGAGTGAAAACACTCGGAATGGACTCATACTCAAAGGTCCTGACTGGATGAAGCTGAATATGATCAATTAAATTGTGGAGGGGATCATTTGCACAGCTCCATCCAGCCAGGACCCATCTCAAGCTTAAATTAATTAAAATTTAATATTGAAAACAAAATTATAATAATTTTAACCTAATATGAGTCCAAGTACCGAGTGAAAACACTCGGAATGGACTCATACTCAAAGGTCCTGACTGGATGAAGCTGAATATGATCAATTAAATTGTGGAGGGGATCATTTGCACAGCTCCATCCAGCCAGGACCCATCTCAAGCTTAACTTAATTAAAATTTAATATTGAAAACAAAATTATAATAAATTTTAACCTAATATGAGTCCAAGTACCGAGTGAAAACACTGGGCATGGACTCATACTCAAAGGTCCTGACTGGATGAAGCTGAATATGATCAATTGAATTGTGGAGGGGGATCATTTGCACAGCTCCATCCAGCCAGGACCCATCTCAAGCTTAACTTAATTAAAATTTAATATTGAAAACAAAATTATAATAAATTTTAACCTAATATGAGTCCAAGTACCGAGTGAAAACACTGGGCATGGACTCATACTCAAAGGTCCTGACTGGATGAAGCTGAATATGATCAATTAAATTGTGGAGGGGATCATTTGCACAGCTCCATCCAGCCAGGACCCATCTCAAGCTTAACTTAATTAAAATTTAATATTGAAAACAAAATTATAATAAATTTTAACCTAATATGAGTCCAAGTACCGAGTGAAAACACTGGGCATGGACTCATACTCAAAGGTCCTGACTGGATGAAGCTGAATATGATCAATTAAATTGTGGAGGGGATCATTTGCACAGCTCCATCCAGCCAGGACCCATCTCAAGCTTAACTTAATTAAAATTTAATATTGAAAACAAAATTATAATAAATTTTAACTTAATATGAGTCCAAGTACCGAGTGAAAACACTCGGAATGGACTCATACTCAAAGGTCCTGACTGGATGAAGCTGAATATGATCAATTAAATTGTGGAGGGGGATCATTTGCACAGCTCCATCCAGCCAGGACCCATCTCAAGCTTAACTTAATTAAAATTTAATATTGAAAACAAAATTATAATAAATTTTAACCTAATATGAGTCCAAGTACCGAGTGAAAACACTGGGCATGGACTCATACTCAAAGGTCCTGACTGGATGAAGCTGAATATGATCAATTAAATTGTGGAGGGGATCATTTGCACAGCTCCATCCAGCCAGGACCCATCTCAAGCTTAACTTAATTAAAATTTAATATTGAAAACAAAATTATAATAAATTTTAACCTAATATGAGTCCAAGTACCGAGTGAAAACACTGGGCATGGACTCATACTCAAAGGTCCTGACTGGATGAAGCTGAATATGATCAATTAAATTGTGGAGGGGATCATTTGCACAGCTCCATCCAGCCAGGACCCATCTCAAGCTTAACTTAATTAAAATTTAATATTGAAAACAAAATTATAATAAATGTTAACTTAATATGAGTCCAAGTACCGAGTGAAAACACTCGGAATGGACTCATACTCAAAGGTCCTGACTGGATGAAGCTGAATATGATCAATTAAATTGTGGAGGGGGATCATTTGCACAGCTCCATCCAGCCAGGACCCATCTCAAGCTTAACTTAATTAAAATTTAATATTGAAAACAAAATTATAATAAATTTTAACCTAATATGAGTCCAAGTACCGAGTGAAAACACTGGGCATGGACTCATACTCAAAGGTCCTGACTGGATGAAGCTGAATATGATCAATTAAATTGTGGAGGGGATCATTTGCACAGCTCCATCCAGCCAGGACCCATCTCAAGCTTAACTTAATTAAAATTTAATATTGAAAACAAAATTATAATAAATGTTAACTTAATATGAGTCCAAGTACCGAGTGAAAACACTCGGAATGGACTCATACTCAAAGGTCCTGACTGGATGAAGCTGAATATGATCAATTAAATTGTGGAGGGGGATCATTTGCACAGCTCCATCCAGCCAGGACCCATCTCAACCTTAACTTAATTAAAATTTAATATTGAAAACAAAATTATAATAAATTTTAACCTAATATGAGTCCAAGTACCGAGTGAAAACACTGGGCATGGACTCATACTCAAAGGTCCTGACTGGATGAAGCTGAATATGATCAATTAAATTGTGGAGGGGATCATTTGCACAGCTCCATCCAGCCAGGACCCATCTCAAGCTTAACTTAATTAAAATTTAATATTGAAAACAAAATTATAATAAATTTTAACCTAATATGAGTCCAAGTACCGAGTGAAAACACTGGGCATGGACTCATACTCAAAGGTCCTGACTGGATGAAGCTGAATATGATCAATTAAATTGTGGAGGGGATCATTTGCACAGCTCCATCCAGCCAGGACCCATCTCAAGCTTAACTTAATTAAAATTTAATATTGAAAACAAAATTATAATAAATTTTAACCTAATATGAGTCCAAGTACCGAGTGAAAACACTGGGCATGGACTCATACTCAAAGGTCCTGACTGGATGAAGCTGAATATGATCAATTAAATTGTGGAGGGGATCATTTGCACAGCTCCATCCAGCCAGGACCCATCTCAAGCTTAACTTAATTAAAATTTAATATTGAAAACAAAATTATAATAAATTTTAACCTAATATGAGTCCAAGTACCGAGTGAAAACACTGGGCATGGACTCATACTCAAAGGTCCTGACTGGATGAAGCTGAATATGATCAATTAAATTGTGGAGGGGATCATTTGCACAGCTCCATCCAGCCAGGACCCATCTCAAGCTTAACTTAATTAAAATTTAATATTGAAAACAAAATTATAATAAATGTTAACTTAATATGAGTCCAAGTACCGAGTGAAAACACTCGGAATGGACTCATACTCAAAGGTCCTGACTGGATGAAGCTGAATATGATCAATTAAATTGTGGAGGGGGATCATTTGCACAGCTCCATCCAGCCAGGACCCATCTCAAGCTTAACTTAATTAAAATTTAATATTGAAAACAAAATTATAATAAATTTTAACCTAATATGAGTCCAAGTACCGAGTGAAAACACTGGGCATGGACTCATACTCAAAGGTCCTGACTGGATGAAGCTGAATATGATCAATTAAATTGTGGAGGGGATCATTTGCACAGCTCCATCCAGCCAGGACCCATCTCAAGCTTAACTTAATTAAAATTTAATATTGAAAACAAAATTATAATAAATGTTAACTTAATATGAGTCCAAGTACCGAGTGAAAACACTGGGCATGGACTCATACTCAAAGGTCCTGACTGGATGAAGCTGAATATGATCAATTAAATTGTGGAGGGGATCATTTGCACAGCTCCATCCAGCCAGGACCCATCTCAACCTTAACTTAATTAAAATTTAATATTGAAAACAAAATTATAATAAATTTTAACCTAATATGAGTCCAAGTACCGAGTGAAAACACTGGGCATGGACTCATACTCAAAGGTCCTGACTGGATGAAGCTGAATATGATCAATTAAATTGTGGAGGGGATCATTTGCACAGCTCCATCCAGCCAGGACCCATCTCAAGCTTAACTTAATTAAAATTTAATATTGAAAACAAAATTATAATAAATTTTAACCTAATATGAGTCCAAGTACCGAGTGAAAACACTCGGAATGGACTCATACTCAAAGGTCCTGACTGGATGAAGCTGAATATGATCAATTAAATTGTGGAGGGGATCATTTGCACAGCTCCATCCAGCCAGGACCCATCTCAAGCTTAACTTAATTAAAATTTAATATTGAAAACAAAATTATAATAAATTTTAACCTAATATGAGTCCAAGTACCGAGTGAAAACACTGGGCATGGACTCATACTCAAAGGTCCTGACTGGATGAAGCTGAATATGATCAATTAAATTGTGGAGGGGGATCATTTGCACAGCTCCATCCAGCCAGGACCCATCTCAACCTTAACTTAATTAAAATTTAATATTGAAAACAAAATTATAATAAATGTTAACTTAATATGAGTCCAAGTACCGAGTGAAAACACTGGGCATGGACTCATACTCAAAGGTCCTGACTGGATGAAGCTGAATATGATCAATTAAATTGTGGAGGGGATCATTTGCACAGCTCCATCCAGCCAGGACCCATCTCAAGCTTAACTTAATTAAAATTTAATATTGAAAACAAAATTATAATAAATTTTAACCTAATATGAGTCCAAGTACCGAGTGAAAACACTCGGAATGGACTCATACTCAAAGGTCCTGACTGGATGAAGCTGAATATGATCAATTAAATTGTGGAGGGGATCATTTGCACAGCTCCATCCAGCCAGGACCCATCTCAAGCTTAACTTAATTAAAATTTAATATTGAAAACAAAATTATAATAAATTTTAACCTAATATGAGTCCAAGTACCGAGTGAAAACACTGGGCATGGACTCATACTCAAAGGTCCTGACTGGATGAAGCTGAATATGATCAATTAAATTGTGGAGGGGATCATTTGCACAGCTCCATCCAGCCAGGACCCATCTCAAGCTTAACTTAATTAAAATTTAATATTGAAAACAAAATTATAATAAATTTTAACCTAATATGAGTCCAAGTACCGAGTGAAAACACTGGGCATGGACTCATACTCAAAGGTCCTGACTGGATGAAGCTGAATATGATCAATTAAATTGTGGAGGGGATCATTTGCACAGCTCCATCCAGCCAGGACCCATCTCAAGCTTAACTTAATTAAAATTTAATATTGAAAACAAAATTATAATAAATTTTAACCTAATATGAGTCCAAGTACCGAGTGAAAACACTCGGAATGGACTCATACTCAAAGGTCCTGACTGGATGAAGCTGAATATGATCAATTAAATTGTGGAGGGGATCATTTGCACAGCTCCATCCAGCCAGGACCCATCTCAAGCTTAACTTAATTAAAATTTAATATTGAAAACAAAATTATAATAAATTTTAACCTAATATGAGTCCAAGTACCGAGTGAAAACACTGGGCATGGACTCATACTCAAAGGTCCTGACTGGATGAAGCTGAATATGATCAATTAAATTGTGGAGGGGATCATTTGCACAGCTCCATCCAGCCAGGACCCATCTCAAGCTTAACTTAATTAAAATTTAATATTGAAAACAAAATTATAATAAATTTTAACCTAATATGAGTCCAAGTACCGAGTGAAAACACTCGGAATGGACTCATACTCAAAGGTCCTGACTGGATGAAGCTGAATATGATCAATTAAATTGTGGAGGGGATCATTTGCACAGCTCCATCCAGCCAGGACCCATCTCAAGCTTAACTTAATTAAAATTTAATATTGAAAACAAAATTATAATAAATTTTAACCTAATATGAGTCCAAGTACCGAGTGAAAACACTGGGCATGGACTCATACTCAAAGGTCCTGACTGGATGAAGCTGAATATGATCAATTAAATTGTGGAGGGGATCATTTGCACAGCTCCATCCAGCCAGGACCCATCTCAAGCTTAACTTAATTAAAATTTAATATTGAAAACAAAATTATAATAAATTTTAACCTAATATGAGTCCAAGTACCGAGTGAAAACACTCGGAATGGACTCATACTCAAAGGTCCTGACTGGATGAAGCTGAATATGATCAATTAAATTGTGGAGGGGATCATTTGCACAGCTCCATCCAGCCAGGACCCATCTCAAGCTTAACTTAATTAAAATTTAATATTGAAAACAAAATTATAATAAATTTTAACCTAATATGAGTCCAAGTACCGAGTGAAAACACTGGGCATGGACTCATACTCAAAGGTCCTGACTGGATGAAGCTGAATATGATCAATTAAATTGTGGAGGGGATCATTTGCACAGCTCCATCCAGCCAGGACCCATCTCAAGCTTAACTTAATTAAAATTTAATATTGAAAACAAAATTATAATAAATTTTAACCTAATATGAGTCCAAGTACCGAGTGAAAACACTCGGAATGGACTCATACTCAAAGGTCCTGACTGGATGAAGCTGAATATGATCAATTAAATTGTGGAGGGGATCATTTGCACAGCTCCATCCAGCCAGGACCCATCTCAAGCTTAACTTAATTAAAATTTAATATTGAAAACAAAATTATAATAAATTTTAACCTAATATGAGTCCAAGTACCGAGTGAAAACACTGGGCATGGACTCATACTCAAAGGTCCTGACTGGATGAAGCTGAATATGATCAATTAAATTGTGGAGGGGATCATTTGCACAGCTCCATCCAGCCAGGACCCATCTCAAGCTTAACTTAATTAAAATTTAATATTGAAAACAAAATTATAATAAATTTTAACCTAATATGAGTCCAAGTACCGAGTGAAAACACTCGGAATGGACTCATACTCAAAGGTCCTGACTGGATGAAGCTGAATATGATCAATTAAATTGTGGAGGGGATCATTTGCACAGCTCCATCCAGCCAGGACCCATCTCAAGCTTAACTTAATTAAAATTTAATATTGAAAACAAAATTATAATAAATTTTAACCTAATATGAGTCCAAGTACCGAGTGAAAACACTGGGCATGGACTCATACTCAAAGGTCCTGACTGGATGAAGCTGAATATGATCAATTAAATTGTGGAGGGGATCATTTGCACAGCTCCATCCAGCCAGGACCCATCTCAAGCTTAACTTAATTAAAATTTAATATTGAAAACAAAATTATAATAAATTTTAACCTAATATGAGTCCAAGTACCGAGTGAAAACACTCGGAATGGACTCATACTCAAAGGTCCTGACTGGATGAAGCTGAATATGATCAATTAAATTGTGGAGGGGATCATTTGCACAGCTCCATCCAGCCAGGACCCATCTCAAGCTTAACTTAATTAAAATTTAATATTGAAAACAAAATTATAATAAATTTTAACCTAATATGAGTCCAAGTACCGAGTGAAAACACTGGGCATGGACTCATACTCAAAGGTCCTGACTGGATGAAGCTGAATATGATCAATTAAATTGTGGAGGGGATCATTTGCACAGCTCCATCCAGCCAGGACCCATCTCAAGCTTAACTTAATTAAAATTTAATATTGAAAACAAAATTATAATAAATTTTAACCTAATATGAGTCCAAGTACCGAGTGAAAACACTGGGCATGGACTCATACTCAAAGGTCCTGACTGGATGAAGCTGAATATGATCAATTAAATTGTGGAGGGGATCATTTGCACAGCTCCATCCAGCCAGGACCCATCTCAAGCTTAACTTAATTAAAATTTAATATTGAAAACAAAATTATAATAAATTTTAACCTAATATGAGTCCAAGTACCGAGTGAAAACACTGGGCATGGACTCATACTCAAAGGTCCTGACTGGATGAAGCTGAATATGATCAATTAAATTGTGGAGGGGATCATTTGCACAGCTCCATCCAGCCAGGACCCATCTCAAGCTTAACTTAATTAAAATTTAATATTGAAAACAAAATTATAATAAATTTTAACCTAATATGAGTCCAAGTACCGAGTGAAAACACTCGGAATGGACTCATACTCAAAGGTCCTGACTGGATGAAGCTGAATATGATCAATTAAATTGTGGAGGGGATCATTTGCACAGCTCCATCCAGCCAGGACCCATCTCAAGCTTAACTTAATTAAAATTTAATATTGAAAACAAAATTATAATAAATTTTAACCTAATATGAGTCCAAGTACCGAGTGAAAACACTGGGCATGGACTCATACTCAAAGGTCCTGACTGGATGAAGCTGAATATGATCAATTAAATTGTGGAGGGGATCATTTGCACAGCTCCATCCAGCCAGGACCCATCTCAAGCTTAACTTAATTAAAATTTAATATTGAAAACAAAATTATAATAAATTTTAACCTAATATGAGTCCAAGTACCGAGTGAAAACACTCGGAATGGACTCATACTCAAAGGTCCTGACTGGATGAAGCTGAATATGATCAATTAAATTGTGGAGGGGGATCATTTGCACAGCTCCATCCAGCCAGGACCCATCTCAACCTTAACTTAATTAAAATTTAATATTGAAAACAAAATTATAATAAATTTTAACCTAATATGAGTCCAAGTACCGAGTGAAAACACTGGGCATGGACTCATACTCAAAGGTCCTGACTGGATGAAGCTGAATATGATCAATTAAATTGTGGAGGGGAATCATTTGCACAGCTCCATCCAGCCAGGACCCATCTCAAGCTTAACTTAATTAAAATTTAATATTGAAAACAAAATTATAATAAATTTTAACCTAATATGAGTCCAAGTACCGAGTGAAAACACTGGGCATGGACTCATACTCAAAGGTCCTGACTGGATGAAGCTGAATATGATCAATTAAATTGTGGAGGGGAATCATTTGCACAGCTCCATCCAGCCAGGACCCATCTCAACCTTAACTTAATTAAAATTTAATATTGAAAACAAAATTATAATAAATTTTAACCTAATATGAGTCCAAGTACCGAGTGAAAACACTCGGAATGGACTCATACTCAAAGGTCCTGACTGGATGAAGCTGAATATGATCAATTAAATTGTGGAGGGGAATCATTTGCACAGCTCCATCCAGCCAGGACCCATCTCAAGCTTAACTTAATTAAAATTTAATATTGAAAACAAAATTATAATAAATTTTAACCTAATATGAGTCCAAGTACCGAGTGAAAACACTCGGAATGGACTCATACTCAAAGGTCCTGACTGGATGAAGCTGAATATGATCAATTAAATTGTGGAGGGGGATCATTTGCACAGCTCCATCCAGCCAGGACCCATCTCAACCTTAACTTAATTAAAATTTAATATTGAAAACAAAATTATAATAAATTTTAACCTAATATGAGTCCAAGTACCGAGTGAAAACACTGGGCATGGACTCATACTCAAAGGTCCTGACTGGATGAAGCTGAATATGATCAATTAAATTGTGGAGGGGAATCATTTGCACAGCTCCATCCAGCCAGGACCCATCTCAACCTTAACTTAATTAAAATTTAATATTGAAAACAAAATTATAATAAATTTTAACCTAATATGAGTCCAAGTACCGAGTGAAAACACTGGGCATGGACTCATACTCAAAGGTCCTGACTGGATGAAGCTGAATATGATCAATTAAATTGTGGAGGGGAATCATTTGCACAGCTCCATCCAGCCAGGACCCATCTCAACCTTAACTTAATTAAAATTTAATATTGAAAACAAAATTATAATAAATTTTAACCTAATATGAGTCCAAGTACCGAGTGAAAACACTGGGCATGGACTCATACTCAAAGGTCCTGACTGGATGAAGCTGAATATGATCAATTAAATTGTGGAGGGGAATCATTTGCACAGCTCCATCCAGCCAGGACCCATCTCAACCTTAACTTAATTAAAATTTAATATTGAAAACAAAATTATAATAAATTTTAACCTAATATGAGTCCAAGTACCGAGTGAAAACACTGGACATGGACTCATACTCAAAGGTCCTGACTGGATGAAGCTGAATATGATCAATTAAATTGTGGAGGGGAATCATTTGCACAGCTCCATCCAGCCAGGACCCATCTCAACCTTAACTTAATTAAAATTTAATATTGAAAACAAAATTATAATAAATTTTAACCTAATATGAGTCCAAGTACCGAGTGAAAACAGTGGGCATGGACTCATACTCAAAGGTCCTGACTGGATGAAGCTGAATATGATCAATTAAATTGTGGAGGGGAATCATTTGCACAGCTCCATCCAGCCAGGACCCATCTCAACCTTAACTTAATTAAAATTTAATATTGAAAACAAAATTATAATAAATTTTAACCTAATATGAGTCCAAGTACCGAGTGAAAACAGTGGGCATGGACTCATACTCAAAGGTCCTGACTGGATGAAGCTGAATATGATCAATTAAATTGTGGAGGGGAATCATTTGCACAGCTCCATCCAGCCAGGACCCATCTCAACCTTAACTTAATTAAAATTTAATATTGAAAACAAAATTATAATAAATTTTAACCTAATATGAGTCCAAGTACCGAGTGAAAACAGTGGGCATGGACTCATACTCAAAGGTCCTGACTGGATGAAGCTGAATATGATCAATTAAATTGTGGAGGGGAATCATTTGCACAGCTCCATCCAGCCAGGACCCATCTCAACCTTAACTTAATTAAAATTTAATATTGAAAACAAAATTATAATAAATTTTAACCTAATATGAGTCCAAGTACCGAGTGAAAACAGTGGGCATGGACTCATACTCAAAGGTCCTGACTGGATGAAGCTGAATATGATCAATTAAATTGTGGAGGGGAATCATTTGCACAGCTCCATCCAGCCAGGACCCATCTCAACCTTAACTTAATTAAAATTTAATATTGAAAACAAAATTATAATAAATTTTAACCTAATATGAGTCCAAGTACCGAGTGAAAACAGTGGGCATGGACTCATACTCAAAGGTCCTGACTGGATGAAGCTGAATATGATCAATTAAATTGTGGAGGGGAATCATTTGCACAGCTCCATCCAGCCAGGACCCATCTCAACCTTAACTTAATTAAAATTTAATATTGAAAACAAAATTATAATAAATTTTAACCTAATATGAGTCCAAGTACCGAGTGAAAACACTGGGCATGGACTCATACTCAAAGGTCCTGACTGGATGAAGCTGAATATGATCAATTAAATTGTGGAGGGGAATCATTTGCACAGCTCCATCCAGCCAGGACCCATCTCAACCTTAACTTAATTAAAATTTAATATTGAAAACAAAATTATAATAAATTTTAACCTAATATGAGTCCAAGTACCGAGTGAAAACAGTGGGCATGGACTCATACTCAAAGGTCCTGACTGGATGAAGCTGAATATGATCAATTAAATTGTGGAGGGGAATCATTTGCACAGCTCCATCCAGCCAGGACCCATCTCAACCTTAACTTAATTAAAATTTAATATTGAAAACAAAATTATAATAAATTTTAACCTAATATGAGTCCAAGTACCGAGTGAAAACACTGGGCATGGACTCATACTCAAAGGTCCTGACTGGATGAAGCTGAATATGATCAATTAAATTGTGGAGGGGAATCATTTGCACAGCTCCATCCAGCCAGGACCCATCTCAACCTTAACTTAATTAAAATTTAATATTGAAAACAAAATTATAATAAATTTTAACCTAATATGAGTCCAAGTACCGAGTGAAAACACTGGGCATGGACTCATACTCAAAGGTCCTGACTGGATGAAGCTGAATATGATCAATTAAATTGTGGAGGGGAATCATTTGCACAGCTCCATCCAGCCAGGACCCATCTCAACCTTAACTTAATTAAAATTTAATATTGAAAACAAAATTATAATAAATTTTAACCTAATATGAGTCCAAGTACCGAGTGAAAACACTGGGCATGGACTCATACTCAAAGGTCCTGACTGGATGAAGCTGAATATGATCAATTAAATTGTGGAGGGGAATCATTTGCACAGCTCCATCCAGCCAGGACCCATCTCAACCTTAACTTAATTAAAATTTAATATTGAAAACAAAATTATAATAAATTTTAACCTAATATGAGTCCAAGTACCGAGTGAAAACACTGGGCATGGACTCATACTCAAAGGTCCTGACTGGATGAAGCTGAATATGATCAATTAAATTGTGGAGGGGAATCATTTGCACAGCTCCATCCAGCCAGGACCCATCTCAACCTTAACTTAATTAAAATTTAATATTGAAAACAAAATTATAATAAATTTTAACCTAATATGAGTCCAAGTACCGAGTGAAAACAGTGGGCATGGACTCATACTCAAAGGTCCTGACTGGATGAAGCTGAATATGATCAATTAAATTGTGGAGGGGAATCATTTGCACAGCTCCATCCAGCCAGGACCCATCTCAACCTTAACTTAATTAAAATTTAATATTGAAAACAAAATTATAATAAATTTTAACCTAATATGAGTCCAAGTACCGAGTGAAAACACTGGGCATGGACTCATACTCAAAGGTCCTGACTGGATGAAGCTGAATATGATCAATTAAATTGTGGAGGGGAATCATTTGCACAGCTCCATCCAGCCAGGACCCATCTCAACCTTAACTTAATTAAAATTTAATATTGAAAACAAAATTATAATAAATTTTAACCTAATATGAGTCCAAGTACCGAGTGAAAACACTGGGCATGGACTCATACTCAAAGGTCCTGACTGGATGAAGCTGAATATGATCAATTAAATTGTGGAGGGGAATCATTTGCACAGCTCCATCCAGCCAGGACCCATCTCAACCTTAACTTAATTAAAATTTAATATTGAAAACAAAATTATAATAAATTTTAACCTAATATGAGTCCAAGTACCGAGTGAAAACACTGGGCATGGACTCATACTCAAAGGTCCTGACTGGATGAAGCTGAATATGATCAATTAAATTGTGGAGGGGAATCATTTGCACAGCTCCATCCAGCCAGGACCCATCTCAACCTTAACTTAATTAAAATTTAATATTGAAAACAAAATTATAATAAATTTTAACCTAATATGAGTCCAAGTACCGAGTGAAAACAGTGGGCATGGACTCATACTCAAAGGTCCTGACTGGATGAAGCTGAATATGATCAATTAAATTGTGGAGGGGAATCATTTGCACAGCTCCATCCAGCCAGGACCCATCTCAACCTTAACTTAATTAAAATTTAATATTGAAAACAAAATTATAATAAATTTTAACCTAATATGAGTCCAAGTACCGAGTGAAAACACTGGGCATGGACTCATACTCAAAGGTCCTGACTGGATGAAGCTGAATATGATCAATTAAATTGTGGAGGGGAATCATTTGCACAGCTCCATCCAGCCAGGACCCATCTCAACCTTAACTTAATTAAAATTTAATATTGAAAACAAAATTATAATAAATTTTAACCTAATATGAGTCCAAGTACCGAGTGAAAACACTGGGCATGGACTCATACTCAAAGGTCCTGACTGGATGAAGCTGAATATGATCAATTAAATTGTGGAGGGGAATCATTTGCACAGCTCCATCCAGCCAGGACCCATCTCAACCTTAACTTAATTAAAATTTAATATTGAAAACAAAATTATAATAAATTTTAACCTAATATGAGTCCAAGTACCGAGTGAAAACACTGGGCATGGACTCATACTCAAAGGTCCTGACTGGATGAAGCTGAATATGATCAATTAAATTGTGGAGGGGAATCATTTGCACAGCTCCATCCAGCCAGGACCCATCTCAACCTTAACTTAATTAAAATTTAATATTGAAAACAAAATTATAATAAATTTTAACCTAATATGAGTCCAAGTACCGAGTGAAAACAGTGGGCATGGACTCATACTCAAAGGTCCTGACTGGATGAAGCTGAATATGATCAATTAAATTGTGGAGGGGAATCATTTGCACAGCTCCATCCAGCCAGGACCCATCTCAACCTTAACTTAATTAAAATTTAATATTGAAAACAAAATTATAATAAATTTTAACCTAATATGAGTCCAAGTACCGAGTGAAAACACTGGGCATGGACTCATACTCAAAGGTCCTGACTGGATGAAGCTGAATATGATCAATTAAATTGTGGAGGGGAATCATTTGCACAGCTCCATCCAGCCAGGACCCATCTCAACCTTAACTTAATTAAAATTTAATATTGAAAACAAAATTATAATAAATTTTAACCTAATATGAGTCCAAGTACCGAGTGAAAACACTGGGCATGGACTCATACTCAAAGGTCCTGACTGGATGAAGCTGAATATGATCAATTAAATTGTGGAGGGGAATCATTTGCACAGCTCCATCCAGCCAGGACCCATCTCAACCTTAACTTAATTAAAATTTAATATTGAAAACAAAATTATAATAAATTTTAACCTAATATGAGTCCAAGTACCGAGTGAAAACAGTGGGCATGGACTCATACTCAAAGGTCCTGACTGGATGAAGCTGAATATGATCAATTAAATTGTGGAGGGGAATCATTTGCACAGCTCCATCCAGCCAGGACCCATCTCAACCTTAACTTAATTAAAATTTAATATTGAAAACAAAATTATAATAAATTTTAACCTAATATGAGTCCAAGTACCGAGTGAAAACAGTGGGCATGGACTCATACTCAAAGGTCCTGACTGGATGAAGCTGAATATGATCAATTAAATTGTGGAGGGGAATCATTTGCACAGCTCCATCCAGCCAGGACCCATCTCAACCTTAACTTAATTAAAATTTAATATTGAAAACAAAATTATAATAAATTTTAACCTAATATGAGTCCAAGTACCGAGTGAAAACACTGGGCATGGACTCATACTCAAAGGTCCTGACTGGATGAAGCTGAATATGATCAATTAAATTGTGGAGGGGAATCATTTGCACAGCTCCATCCAGCCAGGACCCATCTCAACCTTAACTTAATTAAAATTTAATATTGAAAACAAAATTATAATAAATTTTAACCTAATATGAGTCCAAGTACCGAGTGAAAACACTGGGCATGGACTCATACTCAAAGGTCCTGACTGGATGAAGCTGAATATGATCAATTAAATTGTGGAGGGGAATCATTTGCACAGCTCCATCCAGCCAGGACCCATCTCAACCTTAACTTAATTAAAATTTAATATTGAAAACAAAATTATAATAAATTTTAACCTAATATGAGTCCAAGTACCGAGTGAGAACACTCGGCATGGACTCATACACAAAAGTCCTGACAGGATGAAGCTGAATATGATCAATTAAATTGTGGAGGGGAATCATTTGCACAGCTCCATCCAGCCAGGACCCATCTCAACCTTAACTTAATTAAAATTTAATATTGAAAACAAAATTATAATAAATTTTAACCTAATATGAGTCCAAGTACCGAGTGAGAACACTCGGCATGGACTCATACACAAAAGTCCTGACAGGATGAAGCTGAATATGATCAATTAAATTGTGGAGGGGGATCATTTGCACAGCTCCATCCAGCCAGGACCCATCTCAACCTTAACTTAATTGGAAATTTAATATTAAAAATATAATTGTAACCTAAGCAGGTTTTGATCCTCGTTCATATAAAAATTAAATTTAAAATTTAAAAAAGATGTAATCATATTGTACTGAAAATAGATAATTCTAAATCTTACAAATCTTAATAAATAAGTAAGCAAGTTTCTATTGAACCATCTTTTAATCGAAAATGAATAATATATACGAAAAAGAAATAATTAATCATGAAAATAAACAAACAAATTGTTTTAAATGTAAAACGAAATTTTTATCGCCATTCGTATAGATCAAAACAATTTTACCACCAAAATTTGATGTTAAATTTTGAGTTAAATTTCAGCTAACTTCAGCTTGTTTTAAAAACTGAGATTGTCGACCATATTTAATCTAATATATTTATTTATTCAAGTTCATTTAAAATTATGCAATTCAGAAAAACTGAAATATTTGTATCAAAAATATTATTTTAAAGTTGAGATTAGCCTCGTGACGCCATGATGCTGTATATTATTACAAGTTTTATTACAGACGCACTATGATTTTATCAGAATTGGGTGGCAACGAAGGCTGTCAGATCTAATCTACAGTTTCGAATAACTTAACTATTTAATTGTAAGTATTCCAAAATTAGTAAATTTTATTAAAATAAGTAAAACGCGAACTAACTACTCATTGAATGCTTCTTATTGGCGCCACTGAAACTCGCGTAACGATGTATGTTGATCGATATAATCTGAAAACATGTGCAATATTAATTAAAATAAACATAAAATAAAATATACCTTAATAAGCAGAGCAATAAGGTCGGATGGTTGAATGGACGTTTAACATTTTCCCCAATGGAGCCTGAAAACAGAAATGTGAATATAAATATTCAAATGGATTATTTATTTCATCTTTGCAACCGCACAAGATGAGTGAATTCAAATAAATGAAAATTTAATTCAAATCTCAACCCTACATTGACCGAGACTACAATGTAATCAAGCCGCGTTCCTACGCCACTTTAGCAGATCACAGAAGCAAGGCTAATTCAAAATTAAATATTAAACATTTATTGGTCAACGTTTTACAATAGGAAATTAAATGTGTGAATTGATCTTCCAATGTTTTGATTACCCACGCTAAAAATTCAAAAACTCGCGTGCTCACATATCAGATCGAGTTTTCAAAAAACATCATTTGCTTCTCGTTTGTTTGATTTTTTCGGTTGGTTCCCCCTATTTTTTGCCATCCGTGCTCAGGGAATGGACGAGTAGTTCCTTCGTTAATGACAACTTCTTCAGGCTATTCTTAAACTTTAATAAATTTATTTATCATAAAAATTAATTTGCTGATTCTACTAGAGGGGACGAGTAGCGTAATAAACTTCAATTATTTCAACTTAACATAAACCTTAAAGTTTTATATATAAAATTTTATCTAAACTCGTGCTATTCTTAAACTTTAATAAATAATAAATTTTAACCTAATATGAGTCCAAGTACCGAGTGAAAACACTGGGCATGGACTCATACTCAAAGGTCCTGACTGGATGAAGCTGAATATGATCAATTAAATTGTGGAGGGGAATCATTTGCACAGCTCCATCCAGCCAGGACCCATCTCAAGCTTAACTTAATTAAAATTTAATATTGAAAACAAAATTATAATAAATTTTAACCTAATATGAGTCCAAGTACCGAGTGAGAACACTGGGCATGGACTCATACTCAAAGGTCCAGACTGGATGAAGCTGAATATGATCAATTAAATTGTGGAGAGGGATCATTTGCACAGCTCCATCCAGCCAGGACCCATCTCAAGCTTAACTTAATTAAAATTTAATATTGAAAACAAAATTATAATAAATTTTAACCTAATATGAGTCCAAGTACCGAGTGAAAACACTGGGCATGGACTCATACTCAAAGGTTCTGACTGGATGAAGTTGAATATGATCAATTAAATTGTGGAGAGGAATCATTTGCACAGCTCCATCCAGCCAGGACCCATCTCAAGCTTAACTTAATTAAAATTTAATATTGAAAACAAAATTATAATAAATTTTAACCTAATATGAGTCCAAGTACCGAGTGAAAACACTGGGCATGGACTCATACTCAAAGGTCCTGACTGGATGAAGTTGAATATGATCAATTAAATTGTGGAGGGGAATTATTTGCACAGCTCAATCCAGCCAGGACCCATCTCAACCTTAACTTAATTAAAATTTAATATTTAAAACAAAATTATAATAAATTTTAACCTAATATGAGTCCAAGTACCGAGTGAAAACACTCGGAATGGACTCATACTCAAAGGTCCTGACTGGATGAAGCTGAATATGATCAATTGAATTGTGGAGGGGGATCATTTGCACAGCTCAATCCAGCCAGGACCCATCTCAACCTTAACTTAATTAAAATTTAATATTTAAAACAAAATTATAATAAATTTTAACCTAATATGAGTCCAAGTACCGAGTGAAAACACTGGGCATGGACTCATACTCAAAGGTCCTGACGGGATGAAGCTGAATATGATCAATTAAATTGTGGAGGGGGATCATTTGCACAGCTCCATCCAGCCAGGACCCATCTCAAGCTTAACTTAATTAAAATTTAATATTGAAAACAAAATTATAATAAATTTTAACCTAATATGAGTCCAAGTACCGAGTGAAAACACTCGGAATGGACTCATACTCAAAGGTCCTGACTGGATGAAGCTGAATATGATCAATTGAATTGTGGAGGGGGATCATTTGCACAGCTCAATCCAGCCAGGACCCATCTCAACCTTAACTTAATTAAAATTTAATATTTAAAACAAAATTATAATAAATTTTAACCTAATATGAGTCCAAGTACCGAGTGAAAACACTGGGCATGGACTCATACTCAAAGGTCCTGACTGGATGAAGTTGAATATGATCAATTAAATTGTGGAGGGGAATCATTTGCACAGCTCCATCCAGCCAGGACCCATCTCAAGCTTAACTTAATTAAAATTTAATATTGAAAACAAAATTATAATAAATTTTAACCTAATATGAGTCCAAGTACCGAGTGAAAACACTGGGCATGGACTCATACTCAAAGGTCCTGACGGGATGAAGCTGAATATGATCAATTAAATTGTGGAGGGGGATCATTTGCACAGCTCCATCCAGCCAGGACCCATCTCAAGCTTAACTTAATTAAAATTTAATATTGAAAACAAAATTATAATAAATTTTAACCTAATATGAGTCCAAGTACCGAGTGAAAACACTCGGAATGGACTCATACTCAAAGGTCCTGACTGGATGAAGCTGAATATGATCAATTGAATTGTGGAGGGGGATCATTTGCACAGCTCAATCCAGCCAGGACCCATCTCAACCTTAACTTAATTAAAATTTAATATTTAAAACAAAATTATAATAAATTTTAACCTAATATGAGTCCAAGTACCGAGTGAAAACACTGGGCATGGACTCATACTCAAAGGTCCTGACTGGATGAAGTTGAATATGATCAATTAAATTGTGGAGGGGAATCATTTGCACAGCTCCATCCAGCCAGGACCCATCTCAAGCTTAACTTAATTAAAATTTAATATTGAAAACAAAATTATAATAAATTTTAACCTAATATGAGTCCAAGTACCGAGTGAAAACACTGGGCATGGACTCATACTCAAAGGTCCTGACTGGATGAAGTTGAATATGATCAATTAAATTGTGGAGGGGAATCATTTGCACAGCTCAATCCAGCCAGGACCCATCTCAACCTTAACTTAATTAAAATTTAATATTTAAAACAAAATTATAATAAATTTTAACCTAATATGAGTCCAAGTACCGAGTGAAAACACTCGGAATGGACTCATACTCAAAGGTCCTGACGGGATGAAGCTGAATATGATCAATTAAATTGTGGAGGGGGATCATTTGCACAGCTCAATCCAGCCAGGACCCATCTCAACCTTAACTTAATTAAAATTTAATATTTAAAACAAAATTATAATAAATTTTAACCTAATATGAGTCCAAGTACCGAGTGAAAACACTGGGCATGGACTCATACTCAAAGGTCCTGACGGGATGAAGCTGAATATGATCAATTAAATTGTGGAGGGGGATCATTTGCACAGCTCAATCCAGCCAGGACCCATCTCAACCTTAACTTAATTAAAATTTAATATTTAAAACAAAATTATAATAAATTTTAACCTAATATGAGTCCAAGTACCGAGTGAAAACACTCGGAATGGACTCATACTCAAAGGTCCTGACTGGATGAAGCTGAATATGATCAATTGAATTGTGGAGGGGGATCATTTGCACAGCTCAATCCAGCCAGGACCCATCTCAACCTTAACTTAATTAAAATTTAATATTTAAAACAAAATTATAATAAATTTTAACCTAATATGAGTCCAAGTACCGAGTGAAAACACTCGGAATGGACTCATACTCAAAGGTCCTGACTGGATGAAGCTGAATATGATCAATTAAATTGTGGAGGAGGATCATTTGCACAGCTCCATCCAGCCAGGACCCATCTCAACCTTAACTTAATTAAAATTTAATATTTAAAACAAAATTATAATAAATTTAAACCTAATATGAGTCCAAGTACCGAGTGAAAACACTCGGAATGGACTCATACTCAAAGGTCCTGACTGGATGAAGCTGAATATGATCAATTAAATTGTGGAGGAGGATCATTTGCACAGCTCCATCCAGCCAGGACCCATCTCAACCTTAACTTAATTAAAATTTAATATTTAAAACAAAATTATAATAAATTTAAACCTAATATGAGTCCAAGTACCGAGTGAAAACACTCGGAATGGACTCATACTCAAAGGTCCTGACTGGATGAAGCTGAATATGATCAATTAAATTGTGGAGGAGGATCATTTGCACAGCTCCATCCAGCCAGGACCCATCTCAACCTTAACTTAATTAAAATTTAATATTTAAAACAAAATTATAATAAATTTTAACCTAATATGAGTCCAAGTACCGAGTGAAAACACTCGGAATGGACTCATACTCAAAGGTCCTGACTGGATGAAGCTGAATATGATCAATTAAATTGTGGAGGAGGATCATTTGCACAGCTCCATCCAGCCAGGACCCATCTCAACCTTAACTTAATTAAAATTTAATATTTAAAACAAAATTATAATAAATTTAAACCTAATATGAGTCCAAGTACCGAGTGAAAACACTCGGAATGGACTCATACTCAAAGGTCCTGACTGGATGAAGCTGAATATGATCAATTAAATTGTGGAGGAGGATCATTTGCACAGCTCCATCCAGCCAGGACCCATCTCAACCTTAACTTAATTAAAATTTAATATTTAAAACAAAATTATAATAAATTTTAACCTAATATGAGTCCAAGTACCGAGTGAAAACACTCGGAATGGACTCATACTCAAAGGTCCTGACTGGATGAAGCTGAATATGATCAATTAAATTGTGGAGGAGGATCATTTGCACAGCTCCATCCAGCCAGGACCCATCTCAACCTTAACTTAATTAAAATTTAATATTTAAAACAAAATTATAATAAATTTTAACCTAATATGAGTCCAAGTACCGAGTGAAAACACTCGGAATGGACTCATACTCAAAGGTCCTGACTGGATGAAGCTGAATATGATCAATTAAATTGTGGAGGAGGATCGTTTGCACAGCTCCATCCAGCCAGGACCCATCTCAACCTTAACTTAATTAAAATTTAATATTTAAAACAAAATTATAATAAATTTAAACCTAATATGAGTCCAAGTACCGAGTGAAAACACTCGGAATGGACTCATACTCAAAGGTCCTGACTGGATGAAGCTGAATATGATCAATTAAATTGTGGAGGAGGATCATTTGCACAGCTCCATCCAGCCAGGACCCATCTCAACCTTAACTTAATTAAAATTTAATATTTAAAACAAAATTATAATAAATTTTAACCTAATATGAGTCCAAGTACCGAGTGAAAACACTCGGAATGGACTCATACTCAAAGGTCCTGACTGGATGAAGCTGAATATGATCAATTAAATTGTGGAGGAGGATCATTTGCACAGCTCCATCCAGCCAGGACCCATCTCAACCTTAACTTAATTAAAATTTAATATTTAAAACAAAATTATAATAAATTTTAACCTAATATGAGTCCAAGTACCGAGTGAAAACACTCGGAATGGACTCATACTCAAAGGTCCTGACTGGATGAAGCTGAATATGATCAATTGAATTGTGGAGGGGGATCATTTGCACAGCTCAATCCAGCCAGGACCCATCTCAACCTTAACTTAATTAAAATTTAATATTTAAAACAAAATTATAATAAATTTTAACCTAATATGAGTCCAAGTACCGAGTGAAAACACTGGGCATGGACTCATACTCAAAGGTCCTGACGGGATGAAGCTGAATATGATCAATTAAATTGTGGAGGGGGATCATTTGCACAGCTCCATCCAGCCAGGACCCATCTCAAGCTTAACTTAATTAAAATTTAATATTGAAAACAAAATTATAATAAATTTTAACCTAATATGAGTCCAAGTACCGAGTGAAAACACTCGGAATGGACTCATACTCAAAGGTCCTGACTGGATGAAGCTGAATATGATCAATTGAATTGTGGAGGGGGATCATTTGCACAGCTCAATCCAGCCAGGACCCATCTCAACCTTAACTTAATTAAAATTTAATATTTAAAACAAAATTATAATAAATTTTAACCTAATATGAGTCCAAGTACCGAGTGAAAACACTGGGCATGGACTCATACTCAAAGGTCCTGACGGGATGAAGCTGAATATGATCAATTAAATTGTGGAGGGGGATCATTTGCACAGCTCCATCCAGCCAGGACCCATCTCAAGCTTAACTTAATTAAAATTTAATATTGAAAACAAAATTATAATAAATTTTAACCTAATATGAGTCCAAGTACCGAGTGAAAACACTCGGAATGGACTCATACTCAAAGGTCCTGACTGGATGAAGCTGAATATGATCAATTGAATTGTGGAGGGGGATCATTTGCACAGCTCAATCCAGCCAGGACCCATCTCAACCTTAACTTAATTAAAATTTAATATTGAAAACAAAATTATAATAAATTTTAACCTAATATGAGTCCAAGTACCGAGTGAAAACACTGGGCATGGACTCATACTCAAAGGTCCTGACGGGATGAAGCTGAATATGATCAATTAAATTGTGGAGGGGAATCATTTGCACAGCTCCATCCAGCCAGGACCCATCTCAAGCTTAACTTAATTAAAATTTAATATTGAAAACAAAATTATAATAAATTTTAACCTAATATGAGTCCAAGTACCGAGTGAAAACACTGGGCATGGACTCATACTCAAAGGTCCTGACGGGATGAAGCTGAATATGATCAATTAAATTGTGGAGGGGGATCATTTGCACAGCTCCATCCAGCCAGGACCCATCTCAAGCTTAACTTAATTAAAATTTAATATTGAAAACAAAATTATAATAAATTTTAACCTAATATGAGTCCAAGTACCGAGTGAAAACACTCGGAATGGACTCATACTCAAAGGTCCTGACTGGATGAAGCTGAATATGATCAATTGAATTGTGGAGGGGGATCATTTGCACAGCTCAATCCAGCCAGGACCCATCTCAACCTTAACTTAATTAAAATTTAATATTTAAAACAAAATTATAATAAATTTTAACCTAATATGAGTCCAAGTACCGAGTGAAAACACTGGGCATGGACTCATACTCAAAGGTCCTGACTGGATGAAGTTGAATATGATCAATTAAATTGTGGAGGGGAATCATTTGCACAGCTCCATCCAGCCAGGACCCATCTCAAGCTTAACTTAATTAAAATTTAATATTGAAAACAAAATTATAATAAATTTTAACCTAATATGAGTCCAAGTACCGAGTGAAAACACTGGGCATGGACTCATACTCAAAGGTCCTGACTGGATGAAGTTGAATATGATCAATTAAATTGTGGAGGGGAATCATTTGCACAGCTCAATCCAGCCAGGACCCATCTCAACCTTAACTTAATTAAAATTTAATATTTAAAACAAAATTATAATAAATTTTAACCTAATATGAGTCCAAGTACCGAGTGAAAACACTCGGAATGGACTCATACTCAAAGGTCCTGACGGGATGAAGCTGAATATGATCAATTAAATTGTGGAGGGGGATCATTTGCACAGCTCAATCCAGCCAGGACCCATCTCAACCTTAACTTAATTAAAATTTAATATTTAAAACAAAATTATAATAAATTTTAACCTAATATGAGTCCAAGTACCGAGTGAAAACACTGGGCATGGACTCATACTCAAAGGTCCTGACGGGATGAAGCTGAATATGATCAATTAAATTGTGGAGGGGGATCATTTGCACAGCTCAATCCAGCCAGGACCCATCTCAACCTTAACTTAATTAAAATTTAATATTTAAAACAAAATTATAATAAATTTTAACCTAATATGAGTCCAAGTACCGAGTGAAAACACTCGGAATGGACTCATACTCAAAGGTCCTGACTGGATGAAGCTGAATATGATCAATTGAATTGTGGAGGGGGATCATTTGCACAGCTCAATCCAGCCAGGACCCATCTCAACCTTAACTTAATTAAAATTTAATATTTAAAACAAAATTATAATAAATTTTAACCTAATATGAGTCCAAGTACCGAGTGAAAACACTCGGAATGGACTCATACTCAAAGGTCCTGACTGGATGAAGCTGAATATGATCAATTAAATTGTGGAGGAGGATCATTTGCACAGCTCCATCCAGCCAGGACCCATCTCAACCTTAACTTAATTAAAATTTAATATTTAAAACAAAATTATAATAAATTTAAACCTAATATGAGTCCAAGTACCGAGTGAAAACACTCGGAATGGACTCATACTCAAAGGTCCTGACTGGATGAAGCTGAATATGATCAATTAAATTGTGGAGGAGGATCATTTGCACAGCTCCATCCAGCCAGGACCCATCTCAACCTTAACTTAATTAAAATTTAATATTTAAAACAAAATTATAATAAATTTAAACCTAATATGAGTCCAAGTACCGAGTGAAAACACTCGGAATGGACTCATACTCAAAGGTCCTGACTGGATGAAGCTGAATATGATCAATTAAATTGTGGAGGAGGATCATTTGCACAGCTCCATCCAGCCAGGACCCATCTCAACCTTAACTTAATTAAAATTTAATATTTAAAACAAAATTATAATAAATTTTAACCTAATATGAGTCCAAGTACCGAGTGAAAACACTCGGAATGGACTCATACTCAAAGGTCCTGACTGGATGAAGCTGAATATGATCAATTAAATTGTGGAGGAGGATCATTTGCACAGCTCCATCCAGCCAGGACCCATCTCAACCTTAACTTAATTAAAATTTAATATTTAAAACAAAATTATAATAAATTTAAACCTAATATGAGTCCAAGTACCGAGTGAAAACACTCGGAATGGACTCATACTCAAAGGTCCTGACTGGATGAAGCTGAATATGATCAATTAAATTGTGGAGGAGGATCATTTGCACAGCTCCATCCAGCCAGGACCCATCTCAACCTTAACTTAATTAAAATTTAATATTTAAAACAAAATTATAATAAATTTTAACCTAATATGAGTCCAAGTACCGAGTGAAAACACTCGGAATGGACTCATACTCAAAGGTCCTGACTGGATGAAGCTGAATATGATCAATTGAATTGTGGAGGAGGATCATTTGCACAGCTCCATCCAGCCAGGACCCATCTCAACCTTAACTTAATTAAAATTTAATATTTAAAACAAAATTATAATAAATTTAAACCTAATATGAGTCCAAGTACCGAGTGAAAACACTCGGAATGGACTCATACTCAAAGGTCCTGACTGGATGAAGCTGAATATGATCAATTAAATTGTGGAGGAGGATCGTTTGCACAGCTCCATCCAGCCAGGACCCATCTCAACCTTAACATAATTGGAAATTTAAATTAAAAAAAAAATTATAATAAATTTTAACCTAACATGAGTCCAAGTACCGAGTGAAAACACTCGGAATGGACTCATACTCAAAGGTCCTTACTGGATGAAGCTGAATATGATCAATTAAATTGTGGAGGAGGATCGTTTGCACAGCTCCATCCAGCCAGGACCCATCTCAACCTTAACATAATTGGAAATTTAAATTTTAAAAAAAATTATAATAAATTTTAACCTAACATGAGTCCAAGTACCGAGTGAAAACACTCGGCATGGACTCATACTCAAAGGTCCTGACTGGATGAAGCTGAATATGATCAATTAAATTGTGGAGGAGGATCGTTTGCACAGCTCCATCCAGCCAGGACCCATCTCAACCTTAACATAATTGGAAATTTAAATTTAAAAAAAAATTATAATAAATTTTAACCTAACATGAGTCCAAGTACCGAGTGAAAACACTCGGAATGGACTCATACTCAAAGGTCCTGACTGGATGAAGCTGAATATGATCAATTAAATTGTGGAGGAGGATCGTTTGCACAGCTCCATCCAGCCAGGACCCATCTCAACCTTAACATAATTGGAAATTTAAATTTAAAAAAAAATTATAATAAATTTTAACCTAACATGAGTCCAAGTACCGAGTGAAAACACTCGGCATGGACTCATACTCAAAGGTCCTGACTGGATGAAGCTGAATATGATCAATTAAATTGTGGAGGAGGATCGTTTGCACAGCTCCATCCAGCCAGGACCCATCTCAACCTTAACATAATTGGAAATTTAAATTTAAAAAAAAATTATAATAAATTTTAACCTAACATGAGTCCAAGTACCGAGTGAAAACACTCGGCATGGACTCATACTCAAAGGTCCTGACTGGATGAAGCTGAATATGATCAATTAAATTGTGGAGGAGGATCGTTTGCACAGCTCCATCCAGCCAGGACCCATCTCAACCTTAACATAATTGGAAATTTAAATTTAAAAAAAAATTATAATAAATTTTAACCTAACATGAGTCCAAGTACCGAGTGAAAACACTCGGCATGGACTCATACACAAAGGTCCTGACTGGATGAAGCTGAATATGATCAATTGAATTGTGGAGGGGGATCATTTGCACAGCTCCATCCAGCCAGGACCCATCTCAACCTTAACTTAATTAAAATTTAATATTGAAAACAAAATTATAATAAATTTTAACCTAATATGAGTCCAAGTACCGAGTGAAAACACTGGGCATGGACTCATACTCAAAGGTCCTGACTGGATGAAGCTGAATATGATCAATTGAATTGTGGAGGAGGATCGTTTGCACAGCTCCATCCAGCCAGGACCCTTCTCAACCTTAACATAATTGGAAATTTAAATTTAAAAAAAAAATTATAATAAATTTTAACCTAACATGAGTCCAAGTACCGAGTGAAAACACTCGGCATGGACTCATACACAAAGGTCCTGACTGGATGAAGTTGAATATGATCAATTAAATTGTGGAGGGGAATCATTTGCACAGCTCCATCCAGCCAGGACCCATCTCAACCTTAACTTAATTAAAATTTAATATTGAAAACAAAATTATAATAAATTTTAACCTAATATGAGTCCAAGTACCGAGTGAAAACACTCGGCATGGACTCATACACAAAGGTCCTGACTGGATGAAGCTGAATATGATCAATTGAATTGTGGAGGGGGATCATTTGCACAGCTCCATCCAGCCAGGACCCATCTCAACCTTAACTTAATTAAAATTTAATATTGAAAACAAAATTATAATAAATTTTAACCTAATATGAGTCCAAGTACCGAGTGAAAACACTCGGCATGGACTCATACACAAAGGTCCTGACTGGATGAAGCTGAATATGATCAATTGAATTGTGGAGGGGGATCATTTGCACAGCTCCATCCAGCCAGGACCCATCTCAACCTTAACTTAATTAAAATTTAATATTTAAAACAAAGTTATAATAAATTTTAACCTAATATGAGTCCAAGTACCGAGTGAAAACACTGGCCATGGACTCATACTCAAAGGTCCTGACTGGATGAAGCTGAATATGATCATTTGAATTGTGGAGGGGGATCATTTGCACAGCTCCATCCAGCCAGGACCCATCTCAACCTTAACTTAATTAAAATTTAATATTTAAAACAAAGTTATAATAAATTTTAACCTAATATGAGTCCAAGTACCGAGTGAAAACACTGGCCATGGACTCATACTCAAAGGTCCTGACTGGATGAAGCTGAATATGATCATTTGAATTGTGGAGGGGGATCATTTGCACAGCTCCATCCAGCCAGGACCCATCTCAACCTTAACTTAATTAAAATTTAATATTTAAAACAAAGTTATAATAAATTTTAACCTAATATGAGTCCAAGTACCGAGTGAAAACACTGGCCATGGACTCATACTCAAAGGTCCTGACTGGATGAAGCTGAATATGATCAATTGAATTGTGGAGGGGGATCATTTGCACAGCTCCATCCAGCCAGGACCCATCTCAACCTTAACTTAATTAAAATTTAATATTTAAAACAAAGTTATAATAAATTTTAACCTAATATGAGTCCAAGTACCGAGTGAAAACACTGGCCATGGACTCATACACAAAGGTCCTGACTGGATGAAGCTGAATATGATCATTTGAATTGTGGAGGAGGATCGTTTGCACAGCTCCATCCAGCCAGGACCCATCTCAACCTTAACATAATTGGAAATTTAAATTTTAAAAAAAAATTATAATAAATTTTAACCTAATATGAGTCCAAGTACCGAGTGAAAACACTCGGAATGGACTCATACTCAAAGGTCCTGACTGGATGAAGTTGAATATGATCAATTAAATTGTGGAGGGGGATCATTTGCACAGCTCCATCCAGCCAGGACCCATCTCAACCTTAACTTAATTAAAATTTAATATTTAAAACAAAGTTATAATAAATTTTAACCTAATATGAGTCCAAGTACCGAGTGAAAACACTCGGAATGGACTCATACTCAAAGGTCCTGACTGGATGAAGTTGAATATGATCAATTAAATTGTGGAGGGGGATCATTTGCACAGCTCCATCCAGCCAGGACCCATCTCAACCTTAACTTAATTAAAATTTAATATTTAAAACAAAGTTATAATAAATTTTAACCTAATATGAGTCCAAGTACCGAGTGAAAACACTGGCCATGGACTCATACTCAAAGGTCCTGACTGGATGAAGCTGAATATGATCATTTGAATTGTGGAGGGGGATCATTTGCACAGCTCCATCCAGCCAGGACCCATCTCAACCTTAACTTAATTAAAATTTAATATTTAAAACAAAGTTATAATAAATTTTAACCTAATATGAGTCCAAGTACCGAGTGAAAACACTGGCCATGGACTCATACTCAAAGGTCCTGACTGGATGAAGCTGAATATGATCAATTGAATTGTGGAGGGGGATCATTTGCACAGCTCCATCCAGCCAGGACCCATCTCAACCTTAACTTAATTAAAATTTAATATTTAAAACAAAGTTATAATAAATTTTAACCTAATATGAGTCCAAGTACCGAGTGAAAACACTGGCCATGGACTCATACTCAAAGGTCCTGACTGGATGAAGCTGAATATGATCATTTGAATTGTGGAGGGGGATCATTTGCACAGCTCCATCCAGCCAGGACCCATCTCAACCTTAACTTAATTAAAATTTAATATTTAAAACAAAGTTATAATAAATTTTAACCTAATATGAGTCCAAGTACCGAGTGAAAACACTGGCCATGGACTCATACTCAAAGGTCCTGACTGGATGAAGCTGAATATGATCAATTGAATTGTGGAGGGGGATCATTTGCACAGCTCCATCCAGCCAGGACCCATCTCAACCTTAACTTAATTAAAATTTAATATTTAAAACAAAGTTATAATAAATTTTAACCTAATATGAGTCCAAGTACCGAGTGAAAACACTGGCCATGGACTCATACACAAAGGTCCTGACTGGATGAAGCTGAATATGATCATTTGAATTGTGGAGGGGGATCATTTGCACAGCTCCATCCAGCCAGGACCCATCTCAACCTTAACTTAATTAAAATTTAATATTTAAAACAAAATTATAATAAATTTTAACCTAATATGAGTCCAAGTACCGAGTGAAAACACTGGCCATGGACTCATACTCAAAGGTCCTGACTGGATGAAGCTGAATATGATCATTTGAATTGTGGAGGGGGATCATTTGCACAGCTCCATCCAGCCAGGACCCATCTCAACCTTAACTTAATTGGAAATTTAATATTTAAAACAAAATTATAATAAATTTTAACCTAATATGAGTCCAAGTACCGAGTGAAAACACTGGCCATGGACTCATACTCAAAGGTCCTGACTGGATGAAGCTGAATATGATCATTTGAATTGTGGAGGGGGATCATTTGCACAGCTCCATCCAGCCAGGACCCATCTCAACCTTAACTTAATTAAAATTTAATATTTAAAACAAAATTATAATAAATTTTAACCTAATATGAGTCCAAGTACCGAGTGAAAACACTGGCCATGGACTCATACACAAAGGTCCTGACTGGATGAAGCTGAATATGATCATTTGAATTGTGGAGGGGGATCATTTGCACAGCTCCATCCAGCCAGGACCCATCTCAACCTTAACTTAATTGGAAATTTAATATTTAAAACAAAATTATAATAAATTTTAACCTAATATGAGTCCAAGTACCGAGTGAAAACACTCGGCATGGACTCATATTCAAAGGTCCTGACTGGATGAAGTTGAATATGATCAATTGAATTGTGGAGGAGGATCGTTTGCACAGCTCCATCCAGCCAGGACCCATCTCAACCTTAACTTAATTAAAATTTAATATTCAAAACAAAATTATAATAAATTTTAACCTAATATGAGTCCAAGTACCGAGTGAGAACACTCGGCATGGACTCATATTCAAAGGTCCTGACTGGATGAAGCTGAATATGATCAATTGAATTGTGGAGGAGGATCGTTTGCACAGCTCCATCCAGCCAGGACCCATCTCAACCTTAACTTAATTAAAATTTAATATTCAAAACAAAATTATAATAAGTTTTAACCTAATATGAGTCCAAGTACCGAGTGAGAACACTCGGCATGGACTCATACACAAAGGTCCTGACAGGATGAAGCTGAATATGATCAATTGAATTGTGGAGGAGGATCATTTGCACAGCTCCATCCAGCCAGGACGAAAACCAAGAAGGAAGTAACGAATAAAAATCGACACGTCAAATGTAATTTTAAATGAATGAGCTCAGCTGAAGGTGCTCAAGTAGTGTTATTTGGGTAAGGTAATAAGATTATGTCGAGAATATTCTGTAATTAAAAGTTGAATCTTGTAATAATCATTTAATTATGGAGAAATAATCCTTGTCAATTGGCTTGAATTCGTGTCATCAACTAGGATCAACATTAGACTCAGCTAAATCCGACGGCCGACTAGTATTATAGGAACGCTGTGCGTACTCTACTGAACTCAACATGGACACTCCCCATATTCTCAATGGTACTGTCCCGCGAAAAAGAGAATTAACGAACTGAAAGAGGACTTGTATCGTAGTCACATCAAGGAGAACTTGGTCAAAGGGAGCAACTAAAAGTCATTAGAGGGCGGGAATCTGAAATGCTTCTGCACGCCAACTGAAAATGACTATTTTAAATATTTAAACGTGTGCAATGAAAATTCACGTTATTATTTCTGATTTATGTTGACGTCAGAGAATCAATCTGTCTCTCACTATACATTCAATCTAAAGAAGCAAAGACATCTTTCGACAACGCTAAATGTAAACTAATCAGCAAACGAGGGAGAATATCTTTGAAAGAATCAGATATGGCTATATTTGCACAACAGTGATAACGGAAGCTGGAACAATGCCTACTGTTAGAATGCTTGCGTTTGTATATATTCCCTTCAATGAATATGGGTACCAAACAATATCGAAAAAGGCAATAGAATCTTTAAAAATTCCAGAGTTACCTATGAACAAATTTTTTGGAAACAAGCATGGGTGTTGACGTTAAATCTCCAGCTGGTCTTGCTGCATTCAACGGAACTCTTGCTGAGCAAGCATTCGCCTATGGATTTCCCATGGGATGCGCTGCCAAATGTGAACTTTTGGTACAAGAACATCTCCAGTTTCACTGAGGCTGGGCGCAAAGCCTTGCCATCGGCTGTAGGATCAGCCGAGCCAGAACGAATAGTCAAGTTTTCAGGTCAGCCATAGGATGATGAAACCAAAATGGACGAAATGGAGTCGATGGTTCGCGGAATTACCATGGATGGGAGAACTAACAAAAAAAACTTTCAAAAAGAACTAACAAAAGATCTTTTAAGGTTACTCCGAAAATGATGAAAAACGAAAATGATATTGTCGTTCCTTCATTAACGAAGATCTCAAACAGTTCTCTAGAATCAAAAGAAATTCCAAGCAACATCGTCCTATAGACTTGATATCAATCGTTATCAAGATTTTCACATGAATCTTAACCTAGGGAACACGGACTTGTGCGAAAGACTGTCGAACAATCTTAACAAGGATTTCGTCCGTCGTGAGGGACATCATTCAAGTTGTTCGCCAACTCATTAAGAAATTCTATGAACACCAGATTCATAAACTCCTCTCCTTCTGGCGAAAAAGTCCTCCACACTTCAATCACTCCAATCCACATTTCAACAAGGGATAGCCAAAGTCACCGTGATATGGGAGAACTAGGAGGTTCCGCCAAGGAGGACAACAACGAGATACATCATTGCCAACTGAGAAAGATCGAATCTCAATTGATTTTAAAGTACTGAATAGGCTTGAATTAGCTGACGGCCTTCTCTTGATAGTAAAATCCTCGTCGGAAATCGAATTAGAAGGAACAGCGTGTGGCATTACAAATGAGCAGGAGCAAAACCTCCATCACAGCAACAAACAAAAGTAACTAACCGCGGTGGTGACAACAGGAATATGATCGACGTACGAGTGAATACAATATTTCCATCTAAAAATATTTTCATTAACATATGGAACACTCATTAAACCAACCAAAAATGTTCCCATGAAGCTCTCCCTTAAATGCATGCCAGCTACTTCTTCTTCTACGAGCAATGTTTACCGAAGAGCTCTGCAATTGATTCAATAATTAATCATTTGATAGTAATTATATTTAAATTTTTATGATAAAGATTCAACCATTCAAATAATCAGAATAATTAATAGAAAATTGCGAGAAAAATATTAATCTGGGATTCACATAGAACATGTGAAAAATGCATTCCAGATTATAAATAAACAAATGATTAAAAATTTAAAGTGAGTTTGGATGATTGACTTCAGTATTCTGATTGTTTGATTAAATGAATTTCCAAATTAATAATTAGATTCAGAATATATGAAAACATTTAATGCCCATGGTTAATGAATCTGGGAATCACATGGAAAGTATGAAGAACACGGTCCAGAATAACCATGAAGCTTTATACAAAAATATATATTCTGATCACCTAATTATCAAAAATCATTTGAATAATTTTGCAAATAATTAAGTTGCAAACACTTATCTTCGGAATCCATTGCTATAGATGCTCTAGTAGACTCGGCTCGTGGTTGGCTTGTAGGAGAACACTGAAAAATAATAAGATTCATTCATATAATCGGTAGAGGTAATCGGTAATATTATAAATATTTCTTTTTAAATGCAAAAATGATCCGCATCGTTGATTAATCCGGGAATCACATAGAACATGTGAAGTATGCACTCCAGATTTTAAATAAACAAGCGGCTGAAACAAAATGCGACTGCAACTGTGGTTGAATTTTAATTCTGATGTAATTTTAATCAGCAAATATATTTAATAATCAGAATGGCCATAAAAATTAAATAGAAATGGCGTATAACTGGTAATCACATAGAACTTTATGTGACATACGCATTCCAGTGCGCAAACCATAAAAGAATATGAAAAAAGTAAGCAATTCTGATTACGTTCCGGAAAGTAAAATAATAATAGAGGAGATATAACACTTATCTTTAAGAATAATCCAGGTTTTCTCCAACTACTAGGCACGTTAGGGCTCGAAGTTCGCCACGAATTCGCTGCAAATATTAAATAAATATATTTAGTTATAGATAAATAAAAATAATAATCAAGTTCAACCGCACAGGCTGAAAACAAATGTTAAAATGAATTGAAATCGCATAAATGATTGAAAAACATTTGAAAACAATTCAAAACATTGCCAATCGAGTTGATCAAATATTAGACATCCTATGTTTTATTATAGGGAATTTAAATAACTTTGATCTTCAAATTCAAATTCCAATCTTTTTACATTTTTATTTGTGGACGCTGATAATGAAAATTCAAATTAATCATGAGAATTTTGATCTTGGCTGAAATTCAAAAATATGGCTTCCTTATCAATAGGACGCCGAGGTCAGTGTAAGTTCGAGATTTCGACAAAAATCATTTGCCTCTCGTTCGTTCGACCTGTGCGGTTGATTCCTCTTCTTTTTTGACATCCGTGCTCAGTGAATGAACGAGTAGTTCCTTCGCTAATAGCAATTTCTTTTTCTTAGCCATTCGTGGAGGTTCTATCTTCCACCAGTTGCTCCTTCTCTTTCCCTTCTTCTTCCTACTAAAATTTTTAATTACAGAATTCGTAGAGCTTCAGGGCAGCAGTGGTCGGTGAGCAGGATGATTAGTAGGTCAGGTGCGTTCACGTATTTCCTTTTCTTTAATTTTTAACTTTACATATTGTTTGTTTAATTCAGATTCTTATTAATTGCTCAACTTGTTTGAAACTCTTTAGTTTGGGCTAGTCACTGATTAGCATTTTCTAAAGAGGTTTTTATGAGGAGGCGATTATTAGGAATTTGATTTTTAAACGCGGATTTAGTTAAATAGTGTCATACAAAACGACAAAAAGACAAAAAGGGTCGGAACGGGGCGTAAGATGAGATTCCATCTATCGAACCAATTCTCATGAGCATTTAAATTTCTCTGATGCTATTTTATAATACCTAACTATAAATTTAAAGCAAATCTTGGACGACTTTTTGTTTTTATTTTCGATATATTATGTTAATTATTAGTTTTTTTTTTAATTTTCAATGACGGTTTAAAGGTTCCTTACTTTAATTTTTGAATTCGTTTCATCTAATCGTTATGAAGCAGCTTAATATTTATATTTACTTTTTTTATTATAAATTTTGCTAGGTAATATAAATACGTTGAATTACTTACTTAGTACTTTAAGGTACAATAAAACTAACGAATTTGCAATATCATAAAAAACAATTGAATTTAAATTTAAAACTAAATTGATCTATACGAATGGAGACGAAAATTTCAATTCAGGATGACTATAAAAGCTGTTCGAATTATAGAAAACAATCATTTTATTATTTTATTTTTTCTCATTTTATTATTTTCACATTGTTCATCTTTCTCCATCAAACGATTCTTCAATAAATCAAGATTTCGTCAGTTTTTTTAAAATTGATATATTAACATTAAGGTTTATGTTAAGTTGAAATAATTGAAGTTTATTACACTACTAGTCCCCTCTAGTAGAATCAGAAAATTAATTTTTATGATAAATAAATTTATTAAAGTTTAAGAATAGCACAAGTTTAGATTAAATTTTATATATAAAACTTTAATGTTTATATTAAGTTGAAATAATTGAAGTTTATTACACTACTAGTCCCCTCTAGTAGAATCAGAAAATTAATTTTTATGATAAATAAATTTATTAAAGTTTAAGAATAGCACAAGTTTAGATTAAATTTTATATATAAAACTTTAATGTTTATATTAAGTTGAAATAATTGAAGTTTATTACACTACTAGTCCCCTCTAGTAGAATCAGAAAATTAATTTTTATGATAAATAAATTTATTAAAGTTTAAGAATAGCACAAGTTTAGATTAAATTTTATATATAAAACTTTAAGGTTTATATTAAGTTGAAATAATTGAAGTTTATTACACTACTAGTCCCCTCTAGTAGAATCAGAAAATTAATTTTTATGATAAATAAATTTATTAAAGTTTAAGAATAGCACAAGTTTAGATTAAATTTTATATATAAAACTTTAAGGTTTATGTTAAGTTGAAATAATTGAAGTTTATTACACTACTAGTCCCCTCTAGTAGAATCAGAAAATTAATTTTTATGATAAATAAATTTATTAAAGTTTAAGAATAGCACAAGTTTAGATTAAATTTTATATATAAAACTTTAAGGTTTATGTTAAGTTGAAATAATTGAAGTTTATTACACTACTAGTCCCCTCTAGTAGAATCAGAAAATTAATTTTTATGATAAATAAATTTATTAAAGTTTAAGAATAGCACAAGTTTAGATTAAATTTTATATATAAAACTTTAAGGTTTATATTAAGTTGAAATAATTGAAGTTTATTACACTACTAGTCCCCTCTAGTAGAATCAGAAAATTAATTTTTATGATAAATAAATTTATTAAAGTTTAAGAATAGCACAAGTTTAGATTAAATTTTATATATAAAACTTTAAGGTTTATATTAAGTTGAAATAATTGAAGTTTATTACACTACTAGTCCCCTCTAGTAGAATCAGAAAATTAATTTTTATGATAAATAAATTTATTAAAGTTTAAGAATAGCACAAGTTTAGATTAAATTTTATATATAAAACTTTAAGGTTTATATTAAGTTGAAATAATTGAAGTTTATTACACTACTAGTCCCCTATAGTAGAATCAGAAAATTAATTTTTATGATAAATAAATTTATTAAAGTTTAAGAATAGCACAAGTTTAGATTAAATTTTATATATAAAACTTTAAGGTTTATATTAAGTTGAAATAATTGAAGTTTATTACACTACTAGTCCCCTCTAGTAGAATCAGAAAATTAATTTTTATGATAAATAAATTTATTAAAGTTTAAGAATAGCACAAGTTTAGATTAAATTTTATATATAAAACTTTAAGGTTTATATTAAGTTGAAATTAAATATGGTCGACAATCTCAGTTTTTAAAACAAGCTGAAGTTAGCTGAAATTTAACTCAAAATTTAACATCAAATTTTGGTGGTAAAATTGTTTTGATCTATACGAATGGCGATGAAAATTTCGTTTTACATTTAAAACAATTTGTTTGTTTATTTTCATGATTAATTATTTCTTTTTCGTATATATTATTCATTTTCGATTAAAAGATGGTTCAATAGAAACTTGCTTACTTATTTATTAAGATTTGTAAGATTTAGAATTATCTATTTTCGGTACAATATGATTACATCTTTTTTAAATTTTAAATTTAATTTTTATATGAACGAGGATCAAAACCTGATCTGGATGGAGCTGTGCAAATGATCCCCCTCCACAAATCAAATGATCATATTCAGCTTCATCCTGTCAGGACCTTTGTGTATGAGTCCATGCCGAGTGTTCTCACTCGGTACTTGGACTCATATTAGGTTAAAATTTATTATAATTTTGTTTTCAATATTAAATTTTAATTAAGTTAAGGTTGAGATGGGTCCTGGCTGGATGGAGCTGTGCAAATGATCCCCCTCCACAATTCAATTGATCATATTCAGCTTCATCCTGTCAGGACCTTTGAGTATGAGTCCATGCCGAGTGTTTTCACTCGGTAATTGGACTCATATTAGGTTAAAATTTATTATAATTTTGTTTTAAATATTAAATTTTAATTAAGTTAAGGTTGAGATGGCTCCTGGCTGGATGGAGCTGTGCAAATGATCCCCCTCCACAATTCAATTGATCATATTCAGCTTCATCCTGTCAGGACCTTTGAGTATGAGTCCATGCCGAGTGTTCTCACTCGGTACTTGGACTCATATTAGGTTAAAATTTATTATAATTTTGTTTTAAATATTAAATTTTAATTAAGTTAAGGTTGAGATGGGTCCTGGCTGGATGGAGCTGTGCAAATGATCCCCCTCCACAATTCAATTGATCATATTCAGCTTCATCCTGTCAGGACCTTTGTGTATGAGTCCATGCCGAGTGTTCTCACTCGGTACTTGGACTCATATTAGGTTAAAATTTATTATAATTTTGTTTTAAATATTAAATTTTAATTAAGTTAAGGTTGAGATGGGTCCTGGCTGGATGGAGCTGTGCAAATGATCCCCCTCCACAATTCAATTGATCATATTCAGCTTCATCCTGTCAGGACCTTTGTGTATGAGTCCATGCCGAGTGTTCTCACTCGGTACTTGGACTCATATTAGGTTAAAATTTATTATAATTTTGTTTTAAATATTAAATTTTAATTAAGTTAAGGTTGAGATGGGTCCTGGCTGGATGGAGCTGTGCAAATGATCCCCCTCCACAATTCAATTGATCATATTCAGCTTCATCCTGTCAGGACCTTTGTGTATGAGTCCATGCCGAGTGTTCTCACTCGGTACTTGGACTCATATTAGGTTAAAATTTATTATAATTTTGTTTTAAATATTAAATTTTAATTAAGTTAAGGTTGAGATGGGTCCTGGCTGGATGGAGCTGTGCAAATGATCCCCCTCCACAATTCAATTGATCATATTCAGCTTCATCCTGTCAGGACCTTTGAGTATGAGTCCATGCCGAGTGTTTTCACTCGGTACTTGGACTCATATTAGGTTAAAATTTATTATAATTTTGTTTTCAATATTAAATTTTAATTAAGTTAAGGTTGAGATGGGTCCTGGCTGGATGGAGCTGTGCAAATGATCCCCCTCCACAATTCAATTGATCATATTCAGCTTCATCCTGTCAGGACCTTTGAGTATGAGTCCATGCCGAGTGTTTTCACTCGGTACTTGGACTCATATTAGGTTAAAATTTATTATAATTTTGTTTTCAATATTAAATTTTAATTAAGTTAAGGTTGAGATGGGTCCTGGCTGGATGGAGCTGTGCAAATGATCCCCCTCCACAATTCAATTGATCATATTCAGCTTCATCCTGTCAGGACCTTTGAGTATGAGTCCATGCCGAGTGTTTTCACTCGGTACTTGGACTCATATTAGGTTAAAATTTATTATAATTTTGTTTTCAATATTAAATTTTAATTAAGTTAAGGTTGAGATGGGTCCTGGCTGGATGGAGCTGTGCAAATGATCCCCCTCCACAATTCAATTGATCATATTCAGCTTCATCCTGTCAGGACCTTTGAGTATGAGTCCATGCCGAGTGTTTTCACTCGGTACTTGGACTCATATTAGGTTAAAATTTATTATAATTTTGTTTTAAATATTAAATTTTAATTAAGTTAAGGTTGAGATGGGTCCTGGCTGGATGGAGCTGTGCAAATGATCCCCCTCCACAATTCAATTGATCATATTCAGCTTCATCCTGTCAGGACCTTTGTGTATGAGTCCATGCCGAGTGTTCTCACTCGGTACTTGGACTCATATTAGGTTAAAATTTATTATAATTTTGTTTTAAATATTAAATTTTAATTAAGTTAAGGTTGAGATGGGTCCTGGCTGGATGGAGCTGTGCAAATGATCCCCCTCCACAATTCAATTGATCATATTCAGCTTCATCCTGTCAGGACCTTTGAGTATGAGTCCATGCCGAGTGTTTTCACTCGGTACTTGGACTCATATTAGGTTAAAATTTATTATAATTTTGTTTTAAATATTAAATTTTAATTAAGTTAAGGTTGAGATGGGTCCTGGCTGGATGGAGCTGTGCAAATGATCCCCCTCCACAATTCAATTGATCATATTCAGCTTCATCCTGTCAGGACCTTTGAGTATGAGTCCATGCCGAGTGTTTTCACTCGGTACTTGGACTCATATTAGGTTAAAATTTATTATAATTTTGTTTTCAATATTAAATTTTAATTAAGTTAAGGTTGAGATGGGTCCTGGCTGGATGGAGCTGTGCAAATGATCCCCCTCCACAATTCAATTGATCATATTCAGCTTCATCCTGTCAGGACCTTTGAGTATGAGTCCATGCCGAGTGTTTTCACTCGGTACTTGGACTCATATTAGGTTAAAATTTATTATAATTTTGTTTTAAATATTAAATTTTAATTAAGTTAAGGTTGAGATGGGTCCTGGCTGGATGGAGCTGTGCAAATGATCCCCCTCCACAATTCAATTGATCATATTCAGCTTCATCCTGTCAGGACCTTTGAGTATGAGTCCATGCCGAGTGTTTTCACTCGGTACTTGGACTCATATTAGGTTAAAATTTATTATAATTTTGTTTTCAATATTAAATTTTAATTAAGTTAAGGTTGAGATGGGTCCTGGCTGGATGGAGCTGTGCAAATGATCCCCCTCCACAATTCAATTGATCATATTCAGCTTCATCCTGTCAGGACCTTTGAGTATGAGTCCATGCCGAGTGTTTTCACTCGGTACTTGGACTCATATTAGGTTAAAATTTATTATAATTTTGTTTTCAATATTAAATTTTAATTAAGTTAAGGTTGAGATGGGTCCTGGCTGGATGGAGCTGTGCAAATGATCCCCCTCCACAATTCAATTGATCATATTCAGCTTCATCCTGTCAGGACCTTTGAGTATGTGTCCATGCCGAGTGTTTTCACTCGGTACTTGGACTCATATTAGGTTAAAATTTATTATAATTTTGTTTTAAATATTAAATTTTAATTAAGTTAAGGTTGAGATGGGTCCTGGCTGGATGGAGCTGTGCAAATGATCCCCCTCCACAATTCAATTGATCATATTCAGCTTCATCCTGTCAGGACCTTTGTGTATGAGTCCATGCCGAGTGTTCTCACTCGGTACTTGGACTCATATTAGGTTAAAATTTATTATAATTTTGTTTTAAATATTAAATTTTAATTAAGTTAAGGTTGAGATGGGTCCTGGCTGGATGGAGCTGTGCAAATGATCCCCCTCCACAATTCAATTGATCATATTCAGCTTCATCCTGTCAGGACCTTTGAGTATGAGTCCATGCCGAGTGTTTTCACTCGGTACTTGGACTCATATTAGGTTAAAATTTATTATAATTTTGTTTTAAATATTAAATTTTAATTAAGTTAAGGTTGAGATGGGTCCTGGCTGGATGGAGCTGTGCAAATGATCCCCCTCCACAATTCAATTGATCATATTCAGCTTCATCCTGTCAGGACCTTTGAGTATGAGTCCATGCCGAGTGTTTTCACTCGGTACTTGGACTCATATTAGGTTAAAATTTATTATAATTTTGTTTTCAATATTAAATTTTAATTAAGTTAAGGTTGAGATGGGTCCTGGCTGGATGGAGCTGTGCAAATGATCCCCCTCCACAATTCAATTGATCATATTCAGCTTCATCCTGTCAGGACCTTTGAGTATGAGTCCATGCCGAGTGTTTTCACTCGGTACTTGGACTCATATTAGGTTAAAATTTATTATAATTTTGTTTTCAATATTAAATTTTAATTAAGTTAAGGTTGAGATGGGTCCTGGCTGGATGGAGCTGTGCAAATGATCCCCCTCCACAATTCAATTGATCATATTCAGCTTCATCCTGTCAGGACCTTTGTGTATGAGTCCATGCCGAGTGTTCTCACTCGGTACTTGGACTCATATTAGGTTAAAATTTATTATAATTTTGTTTTAAATATTAAATTTTAATTAAGTTAAGGTTGAGATGGGTCCTGGCTGGATGGAGCTGTGCAAATGATCCCCCTCCACAATTCAATTGATCATATTCAGCTTCATCCTGTCAGGACCTTTGAGTATGAGTCCATGCCGAGTGTTTTCACTCGGTACTTGGACTCATATTAGGTTAAAATTTATTATAATTTTGTTTTAAATATTAAATTTTAATTAAGTTAAGGTTGAGATGGGTCCTGGCTGGATGGAGCTGTGCAAATGATCCCCCTCCACAATTCAATTGATCATATTCAGCTTCATCCTGTCAGGACCTTTGAGTATGAGTCCATGCCGAGTGTTTTCACTCGGTACTTGGACTCATATTAGGTTAAAATTTATTATAATTTTGTTTTCAATATTAAATTTTAATTAAGTTAAGGTTGAGATGGGTCCTGGCTGGATGGAGCTGTGCAAATGATCCCCCTCCACAATTCAATTGATCATATTCAGCTTCATCCTGTCAGGACCTTTGAGTATGAGTCCATGCCGAGTGTTTTCACTCGGTACTTGGACTCATATTAGGTTAAAATTTATTATAATTTTGTTTTCAATATTAAATTTTAATTAAGTTAAGGTTGAGATGGGTCCTGGCTGGATGGAGCTGTGCAAATGATCCCCCTCCACAATTCAATTGATCATATTCAGCTTCATCCTGTCAGGACCTTTGTGTATGAGTCCATGCCGAGTGTTCTCACTCGGTACTTGGACTCATATTAGGTTAAAATTTATTATAATTTTGTTTTAAATATTAAATTTTAATTAAGTTAAGGTTGAGATGGGTCCTGGCTGGATGGAGCTGTGCAAATGATCCCCCTCCACAATTCAATTGATCATATTCAGCTTCATCCTGTCAGGACCTTTGAGTATGAGTCCATGCCGAGTGTTTTCACTCGGTACTTGGACTCATATTAGGTTAAAATTTATTATAATTTTGTTTTAAATATTAAATTTTAATTAAGTTAAGGTTGAGATGGGTCCTGGCTGGATGGAGCTGTGCAAATGATCCCCCTCCACAATTCAATTGATCATATTCAGCTTCATCCTGTCAGGACCTTTGAGTATGAGTCCATGCCGAGTGTTTTCACTCGGTACTTGGACTCATATTAGGTTAAAATTTATTATAATTTTGTTTTAAATATTAAATTTTAATTAAGTTAAGGTTGAGATGGGTCCTGGCTGGATGGAGCTGTGCAAATGATCCCCCTCCACAATTCAATTGATCATATTCAGCTTCATCCTGTCAGGACCTTTGAGTATGAGTCCATGCCGAGTGTTTTCACTCGGTACTTGGACTCATATTAGGTTAAAATTTATTATAATTTTGTTTTCAATATTAAATTTTAATTAAGTTAAGGTTGAGATGGGTCCTGGCTGGATGGAGCTGTGCAAATGATCCCCCTCCACAATTCAATTGATCATATTCAGCTTCATCCTGTCAGGACCTTTGAGTATGAGTCCATGCCGAGTGTTTTCACTCGGTACTTGGACTCATATTAGGTTAAAATTTATTATAATTTTGTTTTCAATATTAAATTTTAATTAAGTTAAGGTTGAGATGGGTCCTGGCTGGATGGAGCTGTGCAAATGATCCCCCTCCACAATTCAATTGATCATATTCAGCTTCATCCTGTCAGGACCTTTGAGTATGAGTCCATGCCGAGTGTTTTCACTCGGTACTTGGACTCATATTAGGTTAAAATTTATTATAATTTTGTTTTAAATATTAAATTTTAATTAAGTTAAGGTTGAGATGGGTCCTGGCTGGATGGAGCTGTGCAAATGATCCCCCTCCACAATTCAATTGATCATATTCAGCTTCATCCTGTCAGGACCTTTGAGTATGAGTCCATGCCGAGTGTTTTCACTCGGTAATTGGACTCATATTAGGTTAAAATTTATTATAATTTTGTTTTAAATATTAAATTTTAATTAAGTTAAGGTTGAGATGGGTCCTGGCTGGATGGAGCTGTGCAAATGATCCCCCTCCACAATTCAATTGATCATATTCAGCTTCATCCTGTCAGGACCTTTGTGTATGAGTCCATGCCGAGTGTTCTCACTCGGTACTTGGACTCATATTAGGTTAAAATTTATTATAATTTTGTTTTAAATATTAAATTTTAATTAAGTTAAGGTTGAGATGGGTCCTGGCTGGATGGAGCTGTGCAAATGATCCCCCTCCACAATTCAATTGATCATATTCAGCTTCATCCTGTCAGGACCTTTGAGTATGAGTCCATGCCGAGTGTTTTCACTCGGTACTTGGACTCATATTAGGTTAAAATTTATTATAATTTTGTTTTCAATATTAAATTTTAATTAAGTTAAGGTTGAGATGGGTCCTGGCTGGATGGAGCTGTGCAAATGATCCCCCTCCACAATTCAATTGATCATATTCAGCTTCATCCTGTCAGGACCTTTGAGTATGAGTCCATGCCGAGTGTTTTCACTCGGTAATTGGACTCATATTAGGTTAAAATTTATTATAATTTTGTTTTAAATATTAAATTTTAATTAAGTTAAGGTTGAGATGGGTCCTGGCTGGATGGAGCTGTGCAAATGATCCCCCTCCACAATTCAAATGATCATATTCAGCTTCATCCTGTCAGGACCTTTGTGTATGAGTCAATGCCGAGTGTTCTCACTCGGTACTTGGACTCATGTTAGGTTAAAATTTATTATAATTTTTTTTAAAATTAAATTTTAATTAAATTAAGGTTGAGATTGGTTCTGGCTGGATGGAGCTGTGCAAATGATCCCCCTCCACAATTCAAATGATCATATTCAGCTTCATCCTGTCAGGACCTTTGTGTATGAGTCAATGCCGAGTGTTCTCACTCGGTACTTGGACTCATGTTAGGTTAAAATTTATTATAATTTTTTTTAAAATTAAATTTTAATTAAATTAAGGTTGAGATTGGTTCTGGCTGGATGGAGCTGTGCAAATGATCCCCCTCCACAATTCAAATGATCATATTCAGCTTCATCCTGTCAGGACATTTGTGTATGAGTCAATGCCGAGTGTTCTCACTCGGTACTTGGACTCATGTTAGGTTAAAATTTATTATAATTTTTTTTTAAATTAAATTTTAATTAAATTAAGGTTGAGATTGGTTCTGGCTGGATGGAGCTGTGCAAATGATCCCCCTCCACAATTCAATCGATCATATTCAGCTTCATCCTGTCAGGACCCTTGTATATGAGTCCATACCGAGTGTTTTCACTCGGTACTTGGACTCATATTAGGTTAAAATTTATTTTAATTTTTTAAAAAATTAATTTCCAATTAAGTTAAGGTTGAGATGGGTCCTGGCTGGATGGAGCTGTGCAAATGATCCCCCTCCACAATTCAATTGATCATATTCAGCTTCATCCTGTCAGGACATTTGCGTATGAGTCAATGCCGAGTGTTCTCACTCGGTACTTGGACTCATGTTAGGTTAAAATTTATTATAATTTTTTTAAAAAATTAAATTTTAATTAAATTAAGGTTGAGATTGGTTCTGGCTGGATGGAGCTGTGCAAATGATCCCCCTCCACAATTCAATTGATCATATTCAGCTTCATCCTGTCAGGACATTTGCGTATGAGTCAATGCCGAGTGTTCTCACTCGGTACTTGGACTCATATTAGGTTAAAATTTATTATAATTTTGTTTTAAATATTAAATTTTAATTAAGTTAAGGTTGAGATGGGTCCTGGCTGGATGGAGCTGTGCAAATGATCCCCCTCCACAATTCAATTGATCATATTCAGCTTCATCCTGTCAGGACATTTGCGTATGAGTCAATGCCGAGTGTTCTCACTCGGTACTTGGACTCATGTTAGGTTAAAATTTATTATAATTTTGTTTTAAATATTAAATTTTAATTAAGTTAAGGTTGAGATGGGTCCTGGCTGGATGGAGCTGTGCAAATGATCCCCCTCCACAATTCAATTGATCATATTCAGCTTCATCCTGTCAGGACATTTGCGTATGAGTCAATGCCGAGTGTTCTCACTCGGTACTTGGACTCATGTTAGGTTAAAATTTATTATAATTTTTTTAAAAAATTAAATTTTAATTAAATTAAGGTTGAGATTGGTTCTGGCTGGATGGAGCTGTGCAAATGATCCCCCTCCACAATTCAATTGATCATATTCAGCTTCATCCTGTCAGGACATTTGCGTATGAGTCAATGCCGAGTGTTCTCACTCGGTACTTGGACTCATGTTAGGTTAAAATTTATTATAATTTTTTTAAAAAATTAAATTTTAATTAAATTAAGGTTGAGATTGGTTCTGGCTGGATGGAGCTGTGCAAATGATCCCCCTCCACAATTCAATTGATCATATTCAGCTTCATCCTGTCAGGACATTTGCGTATGAGTCAATGCCGAGTGTTCTCACTCGGTACTTGGACTCATGTTAGGTTAAAATTTATTATAATTTTTTTAAAAAATTAAATTTTAATTAAATTAAGGTTGAGATTGGTTCTGGCTGGATGGAGCTGTGCAAATGATCCCCCTCCACAATTCAATTGATCATATTCAGCTTCATCCTGTCAGGACATTTGCGTATGAGTCAATGCCGAGTGTTCTCACTCGGTACTTGGACTCATGTTAGGTTAAAATTTATTATAATTTTTTTAAAAAATTAAATTTTAATTAAATTAAGGTTGAGATTGGTTCTGGCTGGATGGAGCTGTGCAAATGATCCCCCTCCACAATTCAATTGATCATATTCAGCTTCATCCTGTCAGGACATTTGCGTATGAGTCAATGCCGAGTGTTCTCACTCGGTACTTGGACTCATGTTAGGTTAAAATTTATTATAATTTTGTTTTAAATATTAAATTTTAATTAAGTTAAGGTTGAGATGGGTCCTGGCTGGATGGAGCTGTGCAAATGATCCCCCTCCACAATTCAATTGATCATATTCAGCTTCATCCTGTCAGGACATTTGCGTATGAGTCAATGCCGAGTGTTCTCACTCGGTACTTGGACTCATATTAGGTTAAAATTTATTATAATTTTGTTTTAAATATTAAATTTTAATTAAGTTAAGGTTGAGATGGGTCCTGGCTGGATGGAGCTGTGCAAATGATCCCCCTCCACAATTCAATTGATCATATTCAGCTTCATCCTGTCAGGACATTTGCGTATGAGTCAATGCCGAGTGTTCTCACTCGGTACTTGGACTCATATTAGGTTAAAATTTATTATAATTTTGTTTTAAATATTAAATTTTAATTAAGTTAAGGTTGAGATGGGTCCTGGCTGGATGGAGCTGTGCAAATGATCCCCCTCCACAATTCAATTGATCATATTCAGCTTCATCCTGTCAGGACATTTGCGTATGAGTCAATGCCGAGTGTTCTCACTCGGTACTTGGACTCATATTAGGTTAAAATTTATTATAATTTTGTTTTAAATATTAAATTTTAATTAAGTTAAGGTTGAGATGGGTCCTGGCTGGATGGAGCTGTGCAAATGATCCCCCTCCACAATTCAATTGATCATATTCAGCTTCATCCTGTCAGGACATTTGCGTATGAGTCAATGCCGAGTGTTCTCACTCGGTACTTGGACTCATATTAGGTTAAAATTTATTATAATTTTGTTTTAAATATTAAATTTTAATTAAGTTAAGGTTGAGATGGGTCCTGGCTGGATGGAGCTGTGCAAATGATCCCCCTCCACAATTCAATTGATCATATTCAGCTTCATCCTGTCAGGACATTTGCGTATGAGTCAATGCCGAGTGTTCTCACTCGGTACTTGGACTCATATTAGGTTAAAATTTATTATAATTTTGTTTTAAATATTAAATTTTAATTAAGTTAAGGTTGAGATGGGTCCTGGCTGGATGGAGCTGTGCAAATGATCCCCCTCCACAATTCAATTGATCATATTCAGCTTCATCCTGTCAGGACATTTGCGTATGAGTCAATGCCGAGTGTTCTCACTCGGTACTTGGACTCATATTAGGTTAAAATTTATTATAATTTTGTTTTAAATATTAAATTTTAATTAAGTTAAGGTTGAGATGGGTCCTGGCTGGATGGAGCTGTGCAAATGATCCCCCTCCACAATTCAATTGATCATATTCAGCTTCATCCTGTCAGGACATTTGCGTATGAGTCAATGCCGAGTGTTCTCACTCGGTACTTGGACTCATGTTAGGTTAAAATTTATTATAATTTTTTTAAAAAATTAAATTTTAATTAAATTAAGGTTGAGATTGGTTCTGGCTGGATGGAGCTGTGCAAATGATCCCCCTCCACAATTCAATTGATCATATTCAGCTTCATCCTGTCAGGACATTTGCGTATGAGTCAATGCCGAGTGTTCTCACTCGGTACTTGGACTCATGTTAGGTTAAAATTTATTATAATTTTTTTAAAAAATTAAATTTTAATTAAATTAAGGTTGAGATTGGTTCTGGCTGGATGGAGCTGTGCAAATGATCCCCCTCCACAATTCAATTGATCATATTCAGCTTCATCCTGTCAGGACATTTGCGTATGAGTCAATGCCGAGTGTTCTCACTCGGTACTTGGACTCATGTTAGGTTAAAATTTATTATAATTTTTTTAAAAAATTAAATTTTAATTAAATTAAGGTTGAGATTGGTTCTGGCTGGATGGAGCTGTGCAAATGATCCCCCTCCACAATTCAATTGATCATATTCAGCTTCATCCTGTCAGGACATTTGCGTATGAGTCAATGCCGAGTGTTCTCACTCGGTACTTGGACTCATGTTAGGTTAAAATTTATTATAATTTTTTTAAAAAATTAAATTTTAATTAAATTAAGGTTGAGATTGGTTCTGGCTGGATGGAGCTGTGCAAATGATCCCCCTCCACAATTCAATTGATCATATTCAGCTTCATCCTGTCAGGACATTTGCGTATGAGTCAATGCCGAGTGTTCTCACTCGGTACTTGGACTCATATTAGGTTAAAATTTATTATAATTTTGTTTTAAATATTAAATTTTAATTAAGTTAAGGTTGAGATGGGTCCTGGCTGGATGGAGCTGTGCAAATGATCCCCCTCCACAATTCAATTGATCATATTCAGCTTCATCCTGTCAGGACATTTGCGTATGAGTCAATGCCGAGTGTTCTCACTCGGTACTTGGACTCATGTTAGGTTAAAATTTATTATAATTTTGTTTTAAATATTAAATTTTAATTAAGTTAAGGTTGAGATGGGTCCTGGCTGGATGGAGCTGTGCAAATGATCCCCCTCCACAATTCAATTGATCATATTCAGCTTCATCCTGTCAGGACATTTGCGTATGAGTCAATGCCGAGTGTTCTCACTCGGTACTTGGACTCATGTTAGGTTAAAATTTATTATAATTTTTTTAAAAAATTAAATTTTAATTAAATTAAGGTTGAGATTGGTTCTGGCTGGATGGAGCTGTGCAAATGATCCCCCTCCACAATTCAATTCATCATATTCAGCTTCATCCTGTCAGGACATTTGTGTATGAGTCAATGCCGAGTGTTTTCACTCGGTACTTGGACTCATGTTAGGTTAAAATTTATTATAATTTTGTTTTAAATATTAAATTTTAATTAAGTTAAGGTTGAGATGGGTCCTGGCTGGATGGAGCTGTGCAAATGATCCCCCTCCACAATTCAATTGATCATATTCAGCTTCATCCTGTCAGGACATTTGCGTATGAGTCAATGCCGAGTGTTCTCACTCGGTACTTGGACTCATGTTAGGTTAAAATTTATTATAATTTTTTTAAAAAATTAAATTTTAATTAAATTAAGGTTGAGATTGGTTCTGGCTGGATGGAGCTGTGCAAATGATCCCCCTCCACAATTCAATTGATCATATTCAGCTTCATCCTGTCAGGACATTTGCGTATGAGTCAATGCCGAGTGTTCTCACTCGGTACTTGGACTCATATTAGGTTAAAATTTATTATAATTTTGTTTTAAATATTAAATTTTAATTAAGTTAAGGTTGAGATGGGTCCTGGCTGGATGGAGCTGTGCAAATGATCCCCCTCCACAATTCAATTGATCATATTCAGCTTCATCCTGTCAGGACATTTGCGTATGAGTCAATGCCGAGTGTTCTCACTCGGTACTTGGACTCATGTTAGGTTAAAATTTATTATAATTTTTTTAAAAATTAAATTTTAATTAAATTAAGGTTGAGATTGGTTCTGGCTGGATGGAGCTGTGCAAATGATCCCCCTCCACAATTCAATTGATCATATTCAGCTTCATCCTGTCAGGACATTTGTGTATGAGTCAATGCCGAGTGTTTTCACTCGGTACTTGGACTCATGTTAGGTTAAAATTTATTATAATTTTTTTAAAAAATTAAATTTTAATTAAATTAAGGTTGAGATTGGTTCTGGCTGGATGGAGCTGTGCAAATGATCCCCCTCCACAATTCAATTCATCATATTCAGCTTCATCCTGTCAGGACATTTGTGTATGAGTCAATGCCGAGTGTTTTCACTCGGTACTTGGACTCATGTTAGGTTAAAATTTATTATAATTTTTTTAAAAAATTAAATTTTAATTAAATTAAGGTTGAGATTGGTTCTGGCTGGATGGAGCTGTGCAAATGATCCCCCTCCACAATTCAATTCATCATATTCAGCTTCATCCTGTCAGGACATTTGTGTATGAGTCAATGCCGAGTGTTTTCACTCGGTACTTGGACTCATGTTAGGTTAAAATTTATTATAATTTTTTTAAAAATTAAATTTTAATTAAATTAAGGTTGAGATTGGTTCTGGCTGGATGGAGCTGTGCAAATGATCCCCCTCCACAATTCAATTGATCATATTCAGCTTCATCCTGTCAGGACATTTGTGTATGAGTCAATGCCGAGTGTTTTCACTCGGTACTTGGACTCATGTTAGGTTAAAATTTATTATAATTTTTTTAAAAATTAAATTTTAATTAAATTAAGGTTGAGATTGGTTCTGGCTGGATGGAGCTGTGCAAATGATCCCCCTCCACAATTCAATTGATCATATTCAGCTTCATCCTGTCAGGACATTTGTGTATGAGTCAATGCCGAGTGTTTTCACTCGGTACTTGGACTCATGTTAGGTTAAAATTTATTATAATTTTTTTAAAAATTAAATTTTAATTAAATTAAGGTTGAGATTGGTTCTGGCTGGATGGAGCTGTGCAAATGATCCCCCTCCACAATTCAATTGATCATATTCAGCTTCATCCTGTCAGGACATTTGTGTATGAGTCAATGCCGAGTGTTTTCACTCGGTACTTGGACTCATGTTAGGTTAAAATTTATTATAATTTTTTTAAAAATTAAATTTTAATTAAATTAAGGTTGAGATTGGTTCTGGCTGGATGGAGCTGTGCAAATGATCCCCCTCCACAATTCAATTCATCATATTCAGCTTCATCCTGTCAGGACATTTGTGTATGAGTCAATGCCGAGTGTTTTCACTCGGTACTTGGACTCATGTTAGGTTAAAATTTATTATAATTTTTTTAAAAAATTAAATTTTAATTAAATTAAGGTTGAGATTGGTTCTGGCTGGATGGAGCTGTGCAAATGATCCCCCTCCACAATTCAATTCATCATATTCAGCTTCATCCTGTCAGGACATTTGCGTATGAGTCAATGCCGAGTGTTCTCACTCGGTACTTGGACTCATGTTAGGTTAAAATTTATTATAATTTTTTTAAAAATTAAATTTTAATTAAATTAAGGTTGAGATTGGTTCTGGCTGGATGGAGCTGTGCAAATGATCCCCCTCCACAATTCAATTGATCATATTCAGCTTCATCCTGTCAGGACATTTGTGTATGAGTCAATGCCGAGTGTTTTCACTCGGTACTTGGACTCATATTAGGTTAAAATTTATTTTAATTTTTTAAAAAATTAATTTCCAATTAAGTTAAGGTTGAGATGGGTCCTGGCTGGATGGAGCTGTGCAAATGATCCCCCTCCACAATTCAATTGATCATATTCAGCTTCATCCTGTCAGGACATTTGCGTATGAGTCAATGCCGAGTGTTCTCACTCGGTACTTGGACTCATGTTAGGTTAAAATTTATTATAATTTTTTTAAAAAATTAAATTTTAATTAAATTAAGGTTGAGATTGGTTCTGGCTGGATGGAGCTGTGCAAATGATCCCCCTCCACAATTCAATTGATCATATTCAGCTTCATCCTGTCAGGACATTTGCGTATGAGTCAATGCCGAGTGTTCTCACTCGGTACTTGGACTCATGTTAGGTTAAAATTTATTATAATTTTTTTAAAAAATTAAATTTTAATTAAATTAAGGTTGAGATTGGTTCTGGCTGGATGGAGCTGTGCAAATGATCCCCCTCCACAATTCAATTGATCATATTCAGCTTCATCCTGTCAGGACATTTGCGTATGAGTCAATGCCGAGTGTTCTCACTCGGTACTTGGACTCATGTTAGGTTAAAATTTATTATAATTTTTTTTAAAAATTAAATTTTAATTAAATTAAGGTTGAGATTGGTTCTGGCTGGATGGAGCTGTGCAAATGATCCCCCTCCACAATTCAATTCATCATATTCAGCTTCATCCTGTCAGGACATTTGTGTATGAGTCAATGCCGAGTGTTTTCACTCGGTACTTGGACTCATGTTAGGTTAAAATTTATTATAATTTTTTTAAAAAATTAAATTTTAATTAAATTAAGGTTGAGATTGGTTCTGGCTGGATGGAGCTGTGCAAATGATCCCCCTCCACAATTCAATTCATCATATTCAGCTTCATCCTGTCAGGACATTTGCGTATGAGTCAATGCCGAGTGTTCTCACTCGGTACTTGGACTCATGTTAGGTTAAAATTTATTATAATTTTTTTAAAAATTAAATTTTAATTAAATTAAGGTTGAGATTGGTTCTGGCTGGATGGAGCTGTGCAAATGATCCCCCTCCACAATTCAATTGATCATATTCAGCTTCATCCTGTCAGGACATTTGTGTATGAGTCAATGCCGAGTGTTTTCACTCGGTACTTGGACTCATATTAGGTTAAAATTTATTTTAATTTTTTAAAAAATTAATTTCCAATTAAGTTAAGGTTGAGATGGGTCCTGGCTGGATGGAGCTGTGCAAATGATCCCCCTCCACAATTCAATTGATCATATTCAGCTTCATCCTGTCAGGACATTTGCGTATGAGTCAATGCCGAGTGTTCTCACTCGGTACTTGGACTCATGTTAGGTTAAAATTTATTATAATTTTTTTAAAAAATTAAATTTTAATTAAATTAAGGTTGAGATTGGTTCTGGCTGGATGGAGCTGTGCAAATGATCCCCCTCCACAATTCAATTGATCATATTCAGCTTCATCCTGTCAGGACATTTGCGTATGAGTCAATGCCGAGTGTTCTCACTCGGTACTTGGACTCATGTTAGGTTAAAATTTATTATAATTTTTTTAAAAAATTAAATTTTAATTAAATTAAGGTTGAGATTGGTTCTGGCTGGATGGAGCTGTGCAAATGATCCCCCTCCACAATTCAATTGATCATATTCAGCTTCATCCTGTCAGGACATTTGCGTATGAGTCAATGCCGAGTGTTCTCACTCGGTACTTGGACTCATGTTAGGTTAAAATTTATTATAATTTTTTTAAAAAATTAAATTTTAATTAAATTAAGGTTGAGATTGGTTCTGGCTGGATGGAGCTGTGCAAATGATCCCCCTCCACAATTCAATTGATCATATTCAGCTTCATCCTGTCAGGACATTTGTGTATGAGTCAATGCCGAGTGTTCTCACTCGGTACTTGGACTCATGTTAGGTTAAAATTTATTATAATTTTTTTTAAAAATTAAATTTTAATTAAATTAAGGTTGAGATTGGTTCTGGCTGGATGGAGCTGTGCAAATGATCCCCCTCCACAATTCAATTGATCATATTCAGCTTCATCCTGTCAGGACATTTGTGTATGAGTCAATGCCGAGTGTTCTCACTCGGTACTTGGACTCATGTTAGGTTAAAATTTATTATAATTTTTTTTAAAAATTAAATTTTAATTAAATTAAGGTTGAGATTGGTTCTGGCTGGATGGAGCTGTGCAAATGATCCCCCTCCACAATTCAATTGATCATATTCAGCTTCATCCTGTCAGGACATTTGTGTATGAGTCAATGCCGAGTGTTCTCACTCGGTACTTGGACTCATGTTAGGTTAAAATTTATTATAATTTTTTTTTAAAAATTAAATTTTAATTAAATTAAGGTTGAGATTGGTTCTGGCTGGATGGAGCTGTGCAAATGATCCCCCTCCACAATTCAATTGATCATATTCAGCTTCATCCTGTCAGGACATTTGCGTATGAGTCAATGCCGAGTGTTCTCACTCGGTACTTGGACTCATGTTAGGTTAAAATTTATTATAATTTTTTTTAAAAATTAAATTTTAATTAAATTAAGGTTGAGATTGGTTCTGGCTGGATGGAGCTGTGCAAATGATCCCCCTCCACAATTCAATTGATCATATTCAGCTTCATCCTGTCAGGACATTTGTGTATGAGTCAATGCCGAGTGTTCTCACTCGGTACTTGGACTCATGTTAGGTTAAAATTTATTATAATTTTTTTAAAAAATTAAATTTTAATTAAATTAAGGTTGAGATTGGTTCTGGCTGGATGGAGCTGTGCAAATGATCCCCCTCCACAATTCAATTGATCATATTCAGCTTCATCCTGTCAGGACATTTGCGTATGAGTCAATGCCGAGTGTTCTCACTCGGTCCTTGGACTCATATTAGGTTAAAATTTATTATAATTTTTTTTAAATTAAATTTTAATTAAATTAAGGTTGAGATGGGTCCTGACTGAATGAAGCTGAATATGATCATTTGAAAAGCAAATCTTGGACGACTTTTTGTTTTTATTTTCGATATATTATGTTAATTATTAGTTTTTTTTTTTAAATTTTCAATGACGGTTTAAAGGTTCCTTACTTTAATTTTTGAATTCGTTTCATCTAATCGTTATGAAGCAGCTTAATATTTATATTTACTTTTTTTATTATAAATTTTGCTAGGTAATATAAATACGTTGAATTACTTACTTAGTACTTTAAGGTACAATAAAACTAACGAATTTGCAATATCATAAAAAACAATTGAATTTAAATTTAAAACTAAATTGATCTATACGAATGGAGACGAAAATTTCAATTCAGGATGACTATAAAAGCTGTTCGAATTATAGAAAACAATCATTTTATTATTTTATTTTTTCTCATTTTATTATTTTCACATTGTTCATCTTTCTCCATCAAACGATTCTTCAATAAATCAAGATTTCGTCAGTTTTTTTAAAATTGATATATTAACATTAAGGTTTATGTTAAGTTGAAATAATTGAAGTTTATTACACTACTAGTCCCCTCTAGTAGAATCAGAAAATTAATTTTTATGATAAATAAATTTATTAAAGTTTAAGAATAGCACAAGTTTAGATTAAATTTTATATATAAAACTTTAATGTTTATATTAAGTTGAAATAATTGAAGTTTATTACACTACTAGTCCCCTCTAGTAGAATCAGAAAATTAATTTTTATGATAAATAAATTTATTAAAGTTTAAGAATAGCACAAGTTTAGATTAAATTTTATATATAAAACTTTAAGGTTTATATTAAGTTGAAATAATTGAAGTTTATTACACTACTAGTCCCCTCTAGTAGAATCAGAAAATTAATTTTTATGATAAATAAATTTATTAAAGTTTAAGAATAGCACAAGTTTAGATTAAATTTTATATATAAAACTTTAAGGTTTATATTAAGTTGAAATAATTGAAGTTTATTACACTACTAGTCCCCTCTAGTAGAATCAGAAAATTAATTTTTATGATAAATAAATTTATTAAAGTTTAAGAATAGCACAAGTTTAGATTAAATTTTATATATAAAACTTTAATGTTTATATTAAGTTGAAATAATTGAAGTTTATTACACTACTAGTCCCCTCTAGTAGAATCAGAAAATTAATTTTTATGATAAATAAATTTATTAAAGTTTAAGAATAGCACAAGTTTAGATTAAATTTTATATATAAAACTTTAAGGTTTATATTAAGTTGAAATAATTGAAGTTTATTACACTACTAGTCCCCTCTAGTAGAATCAGAAAATTAATTTTTATGATAAATAAATTTATTAAAGTTTAAGAATAGCACAAGTTTAGATTAAATTTTATATATAAAACTTTAAGGTTTATGTTAAGTTGAAATAATTGAAGTTTATTACACTACTAGTCCCCTCTAGTAGAATCAGAAAATTAATTTTTATGATAAATAAATTTATTAAAGTTTAAGAATAGCACAAGTTTAGATTAAATTTTATATATAAAACTTTAAGGTTTATGTTAAGTTGAAATAATTGAAGTTTATTACACTATTAGTCCCCTCTAGTAGAATCAGCAAATTAATTTTTATGATAAATAAATTTATTAAAGTTTAAGAATAGCACAAGTTTAGATTAAATATTATATATAAAACTTTAAGGTTTATATTAAGTTGAAATAATTGAAGTTTATTACACTACTAGTCCCCTCTAGTAGAATCAGAAAATTAATTTTTATGATAAATAAATTTATTAAAGTTTAAGAATAGCACAAGTTTAGATTAAATATTATATATAAAACTTTAAGGTTTATATTAAGTTGAAATAATTGAAGTTTATTACACTACTAGTCCCCTCTAGTAGAATCAGAAAATTAATTTTTATGATAAATAAATTTATTAAAGTTTAAGAATAGCACAAGTTTAGATTAAATATTATATATAAAACTTTAAGGTTTATATTAAGTTGAAATAATTGAAGTTTATTACACTACTAGTCCCCTCTAGTAGAATCAGAAAATTAATTTTTATGATAAATAAATTTATTAAAGTTTAAGAATAGCACAAGTTTAGATTAAATATTATATATAAAACTTTAAGGTTTATATTAAGTTGAAATAATTGAAGTTTATTACACTACTAGTCCCCTCTAGTAGAATCAGAAAATTAATTTTTATGATAAATAAATTTATTAAAGTTTAAGAATAGCACAAGTTTAGATTAAATATTATATATAAAACTTTAAGGTTTATATTAAGTTGAAATAATTGAAGTTTATTACACTACTAGTCCCCTCTAGTAGAATCAGAAAATTAATTTTTATGATAAATAAATTTATTAAAGTTTAAGAATAGCACAAGTTTAGATTAAATATTATATATAAAACTTTAAGGTTTATATTAAGTTGAAATAATTGAAGTTTATTACACTACTAGTCCCCTCTAGTAGAATCAGAAAATTAATTTTTATGATAAATAAATTTATTAAAGTTTAAGAATAGCACAAGTTTAGATTAAATATTATATATAAAACTTTAAGGTTTATATTAAGTTGAAATAATTGAAGTTTATTACACTACTAGTCCCCTCTAGTAGAATCAGAAAATTAATTTTTATGATAAATAAATTTATTAAAGTTTAAGAATAGCACAAGTTTAGATTAAATATTATATATAAAACTTTAAGGTTTATATTAAGTTGAAATAATTGAAGTTTATTACACTAATAGTCCCCTCTAGTAGAATCAGAAAATTAATTTTTATGATAAATAAATTTATTAAAGTTTAAGAATAGCACAAGTTTAGATTAAATTTTATATATAAAACTTTAAGGTTTATATTAAGTTGAAATAATTGAAGTTTATTACACTAATAGTCCCCTCTAGTAGAATCAGAAAATTAATTTTTATGATAAATAAATTTATTAAAGTTTAAGAATAGCACAAGTTTAGATTAAATTTTATATATAAAACTTTAAGGTTTATGTTAAGTTGAAATAATTGAAGTTTATTACACTACTAGTCCCCTCTAGTAGAATCAGAAAATTAATTTTTATGATAAATAAATTTATTAAAGTTTAAGAATAGCACAAGTTTAGATTAAATTTTATATATAAAACTTTAAGGTTTATATTAAGTTGAAATAATTGAAGTTTATTACACTACTAGTCCCCTCTAGTAGAATCAGAAAATTAATTTTTATGATAAATAAATTTATTAAAGTTTAAGAATAGCACAAGTTTAGATTAAATTTTATATATAAAACTTTAAGGTTTATGTTAAGTTGAAATAATTGAAGTTTATTACACTAATAGTCCCCTCTAGTAGAATCAGAAAATTAATTTTTATGATAAATAAATTTATTAAAGTTTAAGAATAGCACAAGTTTAGATTAAATTTTATATATAAAACTTTAAGGTTTATATTAAGTTGAAATAATTGAAGTTTATTACACTAATAGTCCCCTCTAGTAGAATCAGAAAATTAATTTTTATGATAAATAAATTTATTAAAGTTTAAGAATAGCACAAGTTTAGATTAAATTTTATATATAAAACTTTAAGGTTTATGTTAAGTTGAAATAATTGAAGTTTATTACACTATTAGTCCCCTCTAGTAGAATCAGAAAATTAATTTTTATGATAAATAAATTTATTAAAGTTTAAGAATAGCACAAGTTTAGATTAAATTTTATATATAAAACTTTAAGGTTTATATTAAGTTGAAATAATTGAAGTTTATTACACTAATAGTCCCCTCTAGTAGAATCAGAAAATTAATTTTTATGATAAATAAATTTATTAAAGTTTAAGAATAGCACAAGTTTAGATTAAATTTTATATATAAAACTTTAAGGTTTATGTTAAGTTGAAATAATTGAAGTTTATTACACTATTAGTCCCCTCTAGTAGAATCAGAAAATTAATTTTTATGATAAATAAATTTATTAAAGTTTAAGAATAGCACAAGTTTAGATTAAATTTTATATATAAAACTTTAAGGTTTATATTAAGTTGAAATAATTGAAGTTTATTACACTACTAGTCCCCTCTAGTAGAATCAGAAAATTAATTTTTATGATAAATAAATTTATTAAAGTTTAAGAATAGCACAAGTTTAGATTAAATTTTATATATAAAACTTTAAGGTTTATGTTAAGTTGAAATAATTGAAGTTTATTACACTATTAGTCCCCTCTAGTAGAATCAGAAAATTAATTTTTATGATAAATAAATTTATTAAAGTTTAAGAATAGCACAAGTTTAGATTAAATTTTATATATAAAACTTTAAGGTTTATATTAAGTTGAAATAATTGAAGTTTATTACACTAATAGTCCCCTCTAGTAGAATCAGAAAATTAATTTTTATGATAAATAAATTTATTAAAGTTTAAGAATAGCACAAGTTTAGATTAAATTTTATATATAAAACTTTAAGGTTTATGTTAAGTTGAAATAATTGAAGTTTATTACACTATTAGTCCCCTCTAGTAGAATCAGAAAATTAATTTTTATGATAAATAAATTTATTAAAGTTTAAGAATAGCACAAGTTTAGATTAAATTTTATATATAAAACTTTAAGGTTTATATTAAGTTGAAATAATTGAAGTTTATTACACTAATAGTCCCCTCTAGTAGAATCAGAAAATTAATTTTTATGATAAATAAATTTATTAAAGTTTAAGAATAGCACAAGTTTAGATTAAATTTTATATATAAAACTTTAAGGTTTATGTTAAGTTGAAATAATTGAAGTTTATTACACTACTAGTCCCCTCTAGTAGAATCAGAAAATTAATTTTTATGATAAATAAATTTATTAAAGTTTAAGAATAGCACAAGTTTAGATTAAATTTTATATATAAAACTTTAAGGTTTATGTTAAGTTGAAATAATTGAAGTTTATTACACTACTAGTCCCCTCTAGTAGAATCAGAAAATTAATTTTTATGATAAATAAATTTATTAAAGTTTAAGAATAGCACAAGTTTAGATTAAATTTTATATATAAAACTTTAAGGTTTATGTTAAGTTGAAATAATTGAAGTTTATTACACTACTAGTCCCCTCTAGTAGAATCAGAAAATTAATTTTTATGATAAATAAATTTATTAAAGTTTAAGAATAGCACAAGTTTAGATTAAATTTTATATATAAAACTTTAAGGTTTATGTTAAGTTGAAATAATTGAAGTTTATTACACTACTAGTCCCCTCTAGTAGAATCAGAAAATTAATTTTTATGATAAATAAATTTATTAAAGTTTAAGAATAGCACAAGTTTAGATTAAATTTTATATATAAAACTTTAAGGTTTATATTAAGTTGAAATAATTGAAGTTTATTACACTACTAGTCCCCTCTAGTAGAATCAGAAAATTAATTTTTATGATAAATAAATTTATTAAAGTTTAAGAATAGCACAAGTTTAGATTAAATTTTATATATAAAACTTTAAGGTTTATATTAAGTTGAAATAATTGAAGTTTATTACACTACTAGTCCCCTCTAGTAGAATCAGAAAATTAATTTTTATGATAAATAAATTTATTAAAGTTTAAGAATAGCACAAGTTTAGATTAAATTTTATATATAAAACTTTAAGGTTTATGTTAAGTTGAAATAATTGAAGTTTATTACACTACTAGTCCCCTCTAGTAGAATCAGAAAATTAATTTTTATGATAAATAAATTTATTAAAGTTTAAGAATAGCACAAGTTTAGATTAAATTTTATATATAAAACTTTAAGGTTTATGTTAAGTTGAAATAATTGAAGTTTATTACACTACTAGTCCCCTCTAGTAGAATCAGAAAATTAATTTTTATGATAAATAAATTTATTAAAGTTTAAGAATAGCACAAGTTTAGATTAAATTTTATATATAAAACTTTAAGGTTTATATTAAGTTGAAATAATTGAAGTTTATTACACTATTAGTCCCCTCTAGTAGAATCAGAAAATTAATTTTTATGATAAATAAATTTATTAAAGTTTAAGAATAGCACAAGTTTAGATTAAATTTTATATATAAAACTTTAAGGTTTATGTTAAGTTGAAATAATTGAAGTTTATTACACTACTAGTCCCCTCTAGTAGAATCAGAAAATTAATTTTTATGATAAATAAATTTATTAAAGTTTAAGAATAGCACAAGTTTAGATTAAATTTTATATATAAAACTTTAAGGTTTATGTTAAGTTGAAATAATTGAAGTTTATTACACTACTAGTCCCCTCTAGTAGAATCAGAAAATTAATTTTTATGATAAATACATTTATTAAAGTTTAAGAATAGCACAAGTTTAGATTAAATTTTATATATAAAACTTTAAGGTTTATGTTAAGTTGAAATAATTGAAGTTTATTACACTACTAGTCCCCTCTAGTAGAATCAGAAAATTAATTTTTATGATAAATAAATTTATTAAAGTTTAAGAATAGCACAAGTTTAGATTAAATTTTATATATAAAACTTTAAGGTTTATGTTAAGTTGAAATAATTGAAGTTTATTACACTACTAGTCCCCTCTAGTAGAATCAGAAAATTAATTTTTATGATAAATACATTTATTAAAGTTTAAGAATAGCACAAGTTTAGATTAAATTTTATATATAAAACTTTAAGGTTTATGTTAAGTTGAAATAATTGAAGTTTATTACACTACTAGTCCCCTCTAGTAGAATCAGAAAATTAATTTTTATGATAAATAAATTTATTAAAGTTTAAGAATAGCACAAGTTTAGATTAAATTTTATATATAAAACTTTAAGGTTTATGTTAAGTTGAAATAATTGAAGTTTATTACACTACTAGTCCCCTCTAGTAGAATCAGAAAATTAATTTTTATGATAAATAAATTTATTAAAGTTTAAGAATAGCACAAGTTTAGATTAAATTTTATATATAAAACTTTAAGGTTTATGTTAAGTTGAAATAATTGAAGTTTATTACACTACTAGTCCCCTCTAGTAGAATCAGAAAATTAATTTTTATGATAAATAAATTTATTAAAGTTTAAGAATAGCACAAGTTTAGATTAAATTTTATATATAAAACTTTAAGGTTTATGTTAAGTTGAAATAATTGAAGTTTATTACACTACTAGTCCCCTCTAGTAGAATCAGAAAATTAATTTTTATGATAAATAAATTTATTAAAGTTTAAGAATAGCCTGAAGAAGTTGTCATTAACGAAGGAACTACTCGTCCATTCCCTGAGCACGGATGGCAAAAAATAGGGGGAACCAACCGAAAAAATCAAACAAACGAGAAGCAAATGATGTTTTTTGAAAACTCGATCTGATATGTGAGCACGCGCGTTTTTGAATTTTTAGCGTGGGTAATCAAAACATTGGAAGGTCAATTCGCACATTTAATTTCCTATTGTAAAACGTTGAACAATAAATGTTTAATATTTAATTTTGAATTAGCCTTGCTTCTGTGATCTGCTAAAGTGGCGTAGGAACGCGGCTTGATTACATTGTAGTCTCGGTCAATGTAGGGTTGAGATTTGAATTAAATTTTCATTTATTTGAATTCACTCATCTTGTGCGGTTGCAAAGATGAAATAAATAATCCATTTGAATATTTATATTCACATTTGTGTTTTCAGGCTCCATTGGGGAAAATGTTAAACGTCCATTCAACCATCCGACCTTATTGCTCTGCTTATTAAGGTATATTTTATTTTATGTTTATTTTAATTAATATTGCACATGTTTTCAGATTATATCGATCAACATACATCGTTACGCGAGTTTCAGTGGCGCCAATAAGAAGCATTCAATGAGTAGTTAGTTCGCGTTTTACTTATTTTAATAAAATTTACTAATTTTGGAATACTTACAATTAAATAGTTAAGTTATTCGAAACTGTAGATTAGATCTGACAGCCTTCGTTGCCACCCAATTCTGATAAAATCATAGTGCGTCTGTAATAAAACTTGTAATAATATACAGTATCATGGCGTCACGAGGCTAATCTCAACTTTAAAATAAAATTTTTGATACAAATATTTCAGTTTTTCTGAATTGCATAATTTTAAATGAACTTGAATAAATAAATATATTAGATTAAATATGGTCGACAATCTCAGTTTTTAAAACAAGCTGAAGTTAGCTGAAATTTAACTCAAAATTTAACATCAAATTTTGGTGGTAAAATTGTTTTGATCTATACGAATGGCGATGAAAATTTCGTTTTACATTTAAAACAATTTGTTTGTTTATTTTCATGATTAATTATTTCTTTTTCGTATATATTATTCATTTTCGATTAAAAGATGGTTCAATAGAAACTTGCTTATTTATTTATTAAGATTTGTAAGATTTAGAATTATCTATTTTCAGTACAATATGATTACATCTTTTTTAAATTTTAAATTTAATTTTTATATGAACGAGGATCAAAACCTGCTTAGGTTACAATTATATTTTTAATATTAAATTTCCAATTAAGTTAAGGTTGAGATTGGTTCTGGCTGGATGGAGCTGTGCAAATGATCCCCCTCCACAATTCAATTGATCATATTCAGCTTCATCCTGTCAGGACCTTTGAGTATGAGTCCATGCCGAGTGTTTTCACTCGGTACTTGGACTCATGTTAGGTTAAAATTTATTATAATTTTTTTAAAAATTAAATTTTAATTAAATTAAGGTTGAGATTGGTTCTGGCTGGATGGAGCTGTGCAAATGATCCCCCTCCACAAATCAAATGATCATATTCAGCTTCATCCTGTCAGGACCTTTGAGTATGAGTCCATGCCGAGTGTTTTCACTCGGTACTTGGACTCATGTTAGGTTAAAATTTATTATAATTTTTTTTTAAATTAAATTTTAATTAAATTAAGGTTGAGATTGGTTCTGGCTGGATGGAGCTGTGCAAATGATCCCCCTCCACAAATCAAATGATCATATTCAGCTTCATCCTGTCAGGACCTTTGAGTATGAGTCCATGCCGAGTGTTCTCACTCGGTACTTGGACTCATATTAGTTTAAAATTTATTATAATTTTGTTTTAAATATTAAATTTTAATTAAGTTAAGGTTGAGATGGGTCCTGGCTGGATGGAGCTGTGCAAATGATCCCCCTCCACAATTCAATTGATCATATTCAGCTTCATCCTGTCAGGACCTTTGAGTATGAGTCCATGCCGAGTGTTTTCACTCGGTACTTGGACTCATATTAGGTTAAAATTTATTATAATTTTGTTTTAAATATTAAATTTTAATTAAGTTAAGGTTGAGATGGGTCCTGGCTGGATGGAGCTGTGCAAATGATCCCCCTCCACAATTCAATTGATCATATTCAGCTTCATCCTGTCAGGACCTTTGAGTATGAGTCCATGCCGAGTGTTCTCACTCGGTACTTGGACTCATATTAGTTTAAAATTTATTATAATTTTGTTTTAAATATTAAATTTTAATTAAGTTAAGGTTGAGATGGGTCCTGGCTGGATGGAGCTGTGCAAATGATCCCCCTCCACAAATCAAATGATCATATTCAGCTTCATCCTGTCAGGACATTTGTGTATGAGTCCATGCCGAGTGTTCTCACTCGGTACTTGGACTCATATTAGGTTAAAATTTATTATAATTTTGTTTTAAATATTAAATTTTAATTAAGTTAAGGTTGAGATGGGTCCTGGCTGGATGGAGCTGTGCAAATGATCCCCCTCCACAATTCAATTGATCATATTCAGCTTCATCCTGTCAGGACCTTTGAGTATGAGTCCATGCCGAGTGTTTTCACTCGGTACTTGGACTCATGTTAGGTTAAAATTTATTATAATTTTTTTTAAAATTAAATTTTAATTAAATTAAGGTTGAGATTGGTTCTGGCTGGATGGAGCTGTGCAAATGATCCCCCTCCACAAATCAAATGATCATATTCAGCTTCATCCTGTCAGGACCTTTGAGTATGAGTCCATGCCGAGTGTTCTCACTCGGTACTTGGACTCATATTAGTTTAAAATTTATTATAATTTTGTTTTAAATATTAAATTTTAATTAAGTTAAGGTTGAGATGGGTCCTGGCTGGATGGAGCTGTGCAAATGATCCCCCTCCACAATTCAATTGATCATATTCAGCTTAATCCTGTCAGGACCTTTGAGTATGAGTCCATGCCGAGTGTTTTCACTCGGTACTTGGACTCATGTTAGGTTAAAATTTATTATAATTTTTTTTTAAATTAAATTTTAATTAAATTAAGGTTGAGATTGGTTCTGGCTGGATGGAGCTGTGCAAATGATCCCCCTCCACAAATCAAATGATCATATTCAGCTTCATCCTGTCAGGACCTTTGAGTATGAGTCCATGCCGAGTGTTCTCACTCGGTACTTGGACTCATATTAGTTTAAAATTTATTATAATTTTGTTTTAAATATTAAATTTTAATTAAGTTAAGGTTGAGATGGGTCCTGGCTGGATGGAGCTGTGCAAATGATCCCCCTCCACAAATCAAATGATCATATTCAGCTTCATCCTGTCAGGACCTTTGAGTATGAGTCCATGCCGAGTGTTCTCACTCGGTACTTGGACTCATGTTAGGTTAAAATTTATTATAATTTGTTTTAAAATTAAATTTTAATTAAATTAAGGTTGAGATTGGTTCTGGCTGGATGGAGCTGTGCAAATGATCCCCCTCCACAATTCAATTGATCATATTCAGCTTCATCCTGTCAGGACCTTTGAATATGAGTCCATGCCGAGTGTTCTCACTCGGTACTTGGACTCATGTTAGGTTAAAATTTATTATAATTTGTTTTAAAATTAAATTTTAATTAAATTAAGGTTGAGATTGGTTCTGGCTGGATGGAGCTGTGCAAATGATCCCCCTCCACAATTCAATTGATCATATTCAGCTTCATCCTGTCAGGACCTTTGAATATGAGTCCATGCCGAGTGTTCTCACTCGGTACTTGGACTCATGTTAGGTTAAAATTTATTATAATTTGTTTTAAAATTAAATTTTAATTAAATTAATTTTGAGATTGGTTCTGGCTGGATGGAGCTGTGCAAATGATCCCCCTCCACAATTCAATTGATCATATTCAGCTTCATCCTGTCAGGACCTTTGAATATGAGTCCATGCCGAGTGTTCTCACTCGGTACTTGGACTCATGTTAGGTTAAAATTTATTATAATTTGTTTTAAAATTAAATTTTAATTAAATTAAGGTTGAGATTGGTTCTGGCTGGATGGAGCTGTGCAAATGATCCCCCTCCACAAATCAATTGATCATATTCAGCTTCATCCTGTCAGGACCTTTGAGTATGAGTCCATGCCGAGTGTTCTCACTCGGTACTTGGACTCATGTTAGGTTAAAATTTATTATAATTTGTTTTAAAATTAAATTTTAATTAAATTAAGGTTGAGATTGGTTCTGGCTGGATGGAGCTGTGCAAATGATCCCCCTCCACAATTCAATTGATCATATTCAGCTTCATCCTGTCAGGACCTTTGAGTATAAGTCCATGCCGAGTGTTCTCACTCGGTACTTGGACTCATGTTAGGTTAAAATTTATTATAATTTGTTTTAAAATTAAATTTTAATTAAATTAAGGTTGAGATTGGTTCTGGCTGGATGGAGCTGTGCAAATGATCCCCCTCCACAAATCAATTGATCATATTCAGCTTCATCCTGTCAGGACCTTTGAGTATGAGTCCATGCCGAGTGTTCTCACTCGGTACTTGGACTCATGTTAGGTTAAAATTTATTATAATTTGTTTTAAAATTAAATTTTAATTAAATTAAGGTTGCGATTGGTCCTGGCTGGATGGAGCTGTGCAAATGATCCCCCTCCACAATTCAATTGATCATATTCAGCTTCATCCTGTCAGGACCTTTGAGTATGAGTCCATGCCGAGTGTTCTCACTCGGTACTTGGACTCATGTTAGGTTAAAATTTATTATAATTTGTTTTAAAATTAAATTTTAATTAAATTAAGGTTGAGATTGGTTCTGGCTGGATGGAGCTGTGCAAATGATCCCCCTCCACAAATCAATTGATCATATTCAGCTTCATCCTGTCAGGACCTTTGAGTATGAGTCCATGCCGAGTGTTCTCACTCGGTACTTGGACTCATGTTAGGTTAAAATTTATTATAATTTGTTTTAAAATTAAATTTTAATTAAATTAAGGTTGCGATTGGTCCTGGCTGGATGGAGCTGTGCAAATGATCCCTCTCCACATTTCAATTGATCATATTCAGCTTCATCCTGTCAGGACCTTTGAGTATGAGTCCATGCCGAGTGTTCTCACTCGGTACTTGGACTCATGTTAGGTTAAAATTTATTATATTTTTTTTTTAATTAAATTTTAATTAAATTAAGGTTGAGATTGGTTCTGGCTGGATGGAGCTGTGCAAATGATCCCCCTCCACAAATCAATTGATCATATTCAGCTTCATCCTGTCAGGACCTTTGAGTATGAGTCCATGCCGAGTGTTCTCACTCGGTACTTGGACTCATGTTAGGTTAAAATTTATTATATTTTTTTTTAAATTAAATTTTAATTAAATTAAGGTTGAGATTGGTTCTGGCTGGATGGAGCTGTGCAAATGATCCCCCTCCACAAATCAATTGATCATATTCAGCTTCATCCTGTCAGGACCTTTGAGTATGAGTCCATGCCGAGTGTTCTCACTCGGTACTTGGACTCATGTTAGGTTAAAATTTATTATATTTTTTTTTTAATTAAATTTTAATTAAATTAAGGTTGAGATTGGTTCTGGCTGGATGGAGCTGTGCAAATGATCCCCCTCCACAAATCAATTGATCATATTCAGCTTCATCCTGTCAGGACCTTTGAGTATGAGTCCATGCCGAGTGTTCTCACTCGGTACTTGGACTCATGTTAGGTTAAAATTTATTATATTTTTTTTTTAATTAAATTTTAATTAAATTAAGGTTGAGATTGGTTCTGGCTGGATGGAGCTGTGCAAATGATCCCCCTCCACAAATCAATTGATCATATTCAGCTTCATCCTGTCAGGACCTTTGAGTATGAGTCCATGCCGAGTGTTCTCACTCGGTACTTGGACTCATGTTAGGTTAAAATTTATTATATTTTTTTTTAATTAAATTTTAATTAAATTAAGGTTGCGATTGGTCCTGGCTGGATGGAGCTGTGCAAATGATCCCTCTCCACATTTCAATTGATCATATTCAGCTTCATCCTGTCAGGACCTTTGAGTATGAGTCCATGCCGAGTGTTCTCACTCGGTACTTGGACTCATGTTAGGTTAAAATTTATTATATTTTTTTTTTAATTAAATTTTAATTAAATTAAGGTTGCGATTGGTCCTGGCTGGATGGAGCTGTGCAAATGATCCCTCTCCACATTTCAATTGATCATATTCAGCTTCATCCTGTCAGGACCTTTGAGTATGAGTCCATGCCGAGTGTTCTCACTCGGTACTTGGACTCATGTTAGGTTAAAATTTATTATATTTTTTTTTTAATTAAATTTTAATTAAATTAAGGTTGCGATTGGTCCTGGCTGGATGGAGCTGTGCAAATGATCCCCCTCCACAAATCAATTGATCATATTCAGCTTCATCCTGTCAGGACCTTTGAGTATGAGTCCATGCCGAGTGTTCTCACTCGGTACTTGGACTCATGTTAGGTTAAAATTTATTATATTTTTTTTTTAATTAAATTTTAATTAAATTAAGGTTGAGATTGGTTCTGGCTGGATGGAGCTGTGCAAATGATCCCTCTCCACATTTCAATTGATCATATTCAGCTTCATCCTGTCAGGACCTTTGAGTATGAGTCCATGCCGAGTGTTCTCACTCGGTACTTGGACTCATGTTAGGTTAAAATTTATTATATTTTTTTTTTAATTAAATTTTAATTAAATTAAGGTTGCGATTGGTCCTGGCTGGATGGAGCTGTGCAAATGATCCCTCTCCACATTTCAATTGATCATATTCAGCTTCATCCTGTCAGGACCTTTGAGTATGAGTCCATGCCGAGTGTTCTCACTCGGTACTTGGACTCATGTTAGGTTAAAATTTATTATATTTTTTTTTTAATTAAATTTTAATTAAATTAAGGTTGAGATTGGTTCTGGCTGGATGGAGCTGTGCAAATGATCCCCCTCCACAAATCAATTGATCATATTCAGCTTCATCCTGTCAGGACCTTTGAGTATGAGTCCATGCCGAGTGTTCTCACTCGGTACTTGGACTCATGTTAGGTTAAAATTTATTATATTTTTTTTTTAATTAAATTTTAATTAAATTAAGGTTGAGATTGGTTCTGGCTGGATGGAGCTGTGCAAATGATCCCCCTCCACAATTCAATTGATCATATTCAGCTTCATCCTGTCAGGACCTTTGAATATGAGTCCATGCCGAGTGTTCTCACTCGGTACTTGGACTCATGTTAGGTTAAAATTTATTATATTTTTTTAAATTAAATTTTAATTAAATTAAGGTTGAGATTGGTTCTGGCTGGATGGAGCTGTGCAAATGACCCCCCTCCACAATTCAATTGATCATATTCAGCTTCATCCTGTCAGGACGTTTGAGTATGAGTCCATGCCGAGTGTTCTCACTCGGTACTTGGACTCATGTTAGGTTAAAATTTATTATATTTTTTTAAATTAAATTTTAATTAAATTAAGGTTGAGATTGGTCCTGGCTGGATGGAGCTGTGCAAATGATCCCCCTCCACAATTCAATTGATCATATTCAGCTTCATCCTGTCAGGACCTTTGAGTATGAGTCCATGCCGAGTGTTCTCACTCGGTACTTGGACTCATGTTAGGTTAAAATTTATTATAATTTGTTTTAAAATTAAATTTTAATTAAATTAAGGTTGAGATTGGTCCTGGCTGGATGGAGCTGTGCAAATGATCCCTCTCCACATTTCAATTGATCATATTCAGCTTCATCCTGTCAGGACCTTTGAGTATGAGTCCATGCCGAGTGTTCTCACTCGGTACTTGGACTCATGTTAGGTTAAAATTTATTATAATTTGTTTTAAAATTAAATTTTAATTAAATTAAGGTTGAGATTGGTTCTGGCTGGATGGAGCTGTGCAAATGATCCCCCTCCACAATTCAATTGATCATATTCAGCTTCATCCTGTCAGGACCTTTGAATATGAGTCCATGCCGAGTGTTCTCACTCGGTACTTGGACTCATGTTAGGTTAAAATTTATTATAATTTGTTTTAAAATTAAATTTTAATTAAATTAAGGTTGAGATTGGTTCTGGCTGGATGGAGCTGTGCAAATGATCCCCCTCCACAATTCAATTGATCATATTCAGCTTCATCCTGTCAGGATCTTTGAATATGAGTCCATGCCGAGTGTTCTCACTCGGTACTTGGACTCATGTTAGGTTAAAATTTATTATAATTTGTTTTAAAATTAAATTTTAATTAAATTAAGGTTGAGATTGGTTCTGGCTGGATGGAGCTGTGCAAATGATCCCCCTCCACAAATCAATTGATCATATTCAGCTTCATCCTGTCAGGACCTTTGAGTATGAGTCCATGCCGAGTGTTCTCACTCGGTACTTGGACTCATGTTAGGTTAAAATTTATTATAATTTGTTTTAAAATTAAATTTTAATTAAATTAAGGTTGAGATTGGTTCTGGCTGGATGGAGCTGTGCAAATGATCCCCCTCCACAATTCAATTGATCATATTCAGCTTCATCCTGTCAGGACCTTTGAGTATAAGTCCATGCCGAGTGTTCTCACTCGGTACTTGGACTCATGTTAGGTTAAAATTTATTATAATTTGTTTTAAAATTAAATTTTAATTAAATTAAGGTTGCGATTGGTCCTGGCTGGATGGAGCTGTGCAAATGATCCCCCTCCACAATTCAATTGATCATATTCAGCTTCATCCTGTCAGGACCTTTGAGTATGAGTCCATGCCGAGTGTTCTCACTCGGTACTTGGACTCATGTTAGGTTAAAATTTATTATATTTTTTTTTTAATTAAATTTTAATTAAATTAAGGTTGAGATTGGTTCTGGCTGGATGGAGCTGTGCAAATGATCCCTCTCCACATTTCAATTGATCATATTCAGCTTCATCCTGTCAGGACCTTTGAGTATGAGTCCATGCCGAGTGTTCTCACTCGGTACTTGGACTCATGTTAGGTTAAAATTTATTATATTTTTTTTTTAATTAAATTTTAATTAAATTAAGGTTGAGATTGGTTCTGGCTGGATGGAGCTGTGCAAATGATCCCCCTCCACAATTCAATTGATCATATTCAGCTTCATCCTGTCAGGACCTTTGAATATGAGTCCATGCCGAGTGTTCTCACTCGGTACTTGGACTCATGTTAGGTTAAAATTTATTATATTTTTTTAAATTAAATTTTAATTAAATTAAGGTTGAGATTGGTTCTGGCTGGATGGAGCTGTGCAAATGACCCCCCTCCACAATTCAATTGATCATATTCAGCTTCATCCTGTCAGGACGTTTGAGTATGAGTCCATGCCGAGTGTTCTCACTCGGTACTTGGACTCATGTTAGGTTAAAATTTATTATATTTTTTTTTAATTAAATTTTAATTAAATTAAGGTTGAGATTGGTCCTGGCTGGATGGAGCTGTGCAAATGATCCCCCTCCACAATTCAATTGATCATATTCAGCTTCATCCTGTCAGGACCTTTGAGTATGAGTCCATGCCGAGTGTTCTCACTCGGTACTTGGACTCATGTTAGGTTAAAATTTATTATAATTTGTTTTAAAATTAAATTTTAATTAAATTAAGGTTGAGATTGGTCCTGGCTGGATGGAGCTGTGCAAATGATCCCTCTCCACATTTCAATTGATCATATTCAGCTTCATCCTGTCAGGACCTTTGAGTATGAGTCCATGCCGAGTGTTCTCACTCGGTACTTGGACTCATGTTAGGTTAAAATTTATTATAATTTGTTTTAAAATTAAATTTTAATTAAATTAAGGTTGAGATTGGTTCTGGCTGGATGGAGCTGTGCAAATGATCCCCCTCCACAATTCAATTGATCATATTCAGCTTCATCCTGTCAGGACCTTTGAGTATGAGTCCATGCCGAGTGTTCTCACTCGGTACTTGGACTCATGTTAGGTTAAAATTTATTATAATTTGTTTTAAAATTAAATTTTAATTAAATTAAGGTTGAGATTGGTTCTGGCTGGATGGAGCTGTGCAAATGATCCCTCTCCACATTTCAATTGATCATATTCAGCTTCATCCTGTCAGGACCTTTGAGTATGAGTCCATGCCGAGTGTTCTCACTCGGTACTTGGACTCATGTTAGGTTAAAATTTATTATAATTTGTTTTAAAATTAAATTTTAATTAAATTAAGGTTGAGATTGGTTCTGGCTGGATGGAGCTGTGCAAATGATCCCCCTCCTCAATTCAATTGATCATATTCAGCTTCATCCTGTCAGGACCTTTGAGTATGAGTCCATGCCGAGTGTTCTCACTCGGTACTTGGACTCATGTTAGGTTAAAATTTATTATAATTTGTTTTAAAATTAAATTTTAATTAAATTAAGGTTGAGATTGGTTCTGGCTGGATGGAGCTGTGCAAATGATCCCCCTCCTCAATTCAATTGATCATATTCAGCTTCATCCTGTCAGGACCTTTGAGTATGAGTCCATGCCGAGTGTTCTCACTCGGTACTTGGACTCATGTTAGGTTAAAATTTATTATAATTTGTTTTAAAATTAAATTTTAATTAAATTAAGGTTGAGATTGGTTCTGGCTGGATGGAGCTGTGCAAATGATCCCCCTCCACAATTCAATTGATCATATTCAGCTTCATCCTGTCAGGACCTTTGAGTATGAGTCCATGCCGAGTGTTCTCACTCGGTACTTGGACTCATGTTAGGTTAAAATTTATTATAATTTGTTTTAAAATTAAATTTTAATTAAATTAAGGTTGAGATTGGTTCTGGCTGGATGGAGCTGTGCAAATGATCCCTCTCCACATTTCAATTGATCATATTCAGCTTCATCCTGTCAGGACCTTTGAGTATGAGTCCATGCCGAGTGTTCTCACTCGGTACTTGGACTCATGTTAGGTTAAAATTTATTATAATTTGTTTTAAAATTAAATTTTAATTAAATTAAGGTTGAGATTGGTCCTGGCTGGATGGAGCTGTGCAAATGATCCCCCTCCTCAATTCAATTGATCATATTCAGCTTCATCCTGTCAGGACCTTTGAGTATGAGTCCATGCCGAGTGTTCTCACTCGGTACTTGGACTCATATTAGGTTAAAATTTATTATAATTTTGTTTTAAATATCAAATTTTAATTAAATTAAGGTTGAGATGGGTCCTGGCTGGATCGAGCTGTGCAAATGATCCCCCTCCACAAATCAAATGATCATATTCAGCTTCATCCTGTCAGGACCTTTGAGTATGAGTCCATGCCGAGTGTTCTCACTCGGTACTTGGACTCATGTTAGGTTAAAATTTATTATAATTTGTTTTAAAATTAAATTTTAATTAAATTAAGGTTGAGATTGGTCCTGGCTGGATGGAGCTGTGCAAATGATCCCTCTCCACATTTCAATTGATCATATTCAGCTTCATCCTGTCAGGACCTTTGAGTATGAGTCCATGCCGAGTGTTCTCACTCGGTACTTGGACTCATGTTAGGTTAAAATTTATTATAATTTGTTTTAAAATTAAATTTTAATTAAATTAAGGTTGAGATGGGTCCTGGCTGGATGGAGCTGGGAAAATGATCCTCCTCCACAATTCAATTGATCATATTCAGCTTCATCCTGTCAGGACCTTTGAGTATGAGTTCATGCCCAGTGTTTTCACTCGGTACTTGGACTCATGTTAGGTTAAAATTTATTATAATTTTGTTTTAAATATCAAATTTCCAATTAAGTTAAGGTTGAGATAAGTTCTGGCTGGATGGAGCTGTGCAAATGATCCCCCTCCACAATTCAATTGATCATATTCAGCTTCATCCTGTCAGGACCTTTGAGTATGAGTCCATGCCGAGTGTTCTCACTCGGTACTTGGACTCATGTTAGGTTAAAATTTATTATAATTTGTTTTAAAATTAAATTTTAATTAAATTAAGGTTGAGATGGGTCCTGGCTGGATGGAGCTGGGAAAATGATCCTCCTCCACAATTCAATTGATCATATTCAGCTTCATCCTGTCAGGACCTTTGAGTATGAGTTCATGCCCAGTGTTTTCACTCGGTACTTGGACTCATTTTAGGTTAAAATTTATTATAATTTTGTTTTAAATATCAAATTTCCAATTAAGTTAAGGTTGAGATAAGTTCTGGCTGGATGGAGCTGTGCAAATGATCCCCCTCCACAATTCAATTGATCATATTCAGCTTCATCCTGTCAGGACCTTTGAGTATGAGTCCATGCCGAGTGTTCTCACTCGGTACTTGGACTCATGTTAGGTTAAAATTTATTATAATTTTGTTTTAAATATCAAATTTCCAATTAAGTTAAGGTTGAGATAAGTTCTGGCTGGATGGAGCTGGGAAAATGATCCTCCTCCACAATTCAATTGATCATATTCAGCTTCATCCTGTCAGGACCTTTGAGTATGAGTTCATGCCCAGTGTTTTCACTCGGTACTTGGACTCATTTTAGGTTAAAATTTATTATAATTTTGTTTTAAATATCAAATTTCCAATTAAGTTAAGGTTGAGATAAGTTCTGGCTGGATGGAGCTGTGCAAATGATACTCCTCCACAATTCAAATGATTCAAATCTCAACCCTACATTGACCGAGACTACAATGTAATCAAGCCGCGTTCCTACAGAAGGATAGAATCCAACTGAACCATGATATTCTTGTTTGAGGCATTTTTCTGACACAAGATGATCAGAAGGATAGAATCCAACTGAACAGCTGTTCGAATTATAGAAAACAATCATTTTATTATTTTTTCTTGGATAATTATTCATTGTTCATCTTTCTCCATTAAACGATTCTTAAATAAAGCATGATTTCCTCAGTTTTTTTTAAAATTGATAGCTGATATATTAACATTAAGGTTTATTTTAAGTTGAAATAATTGAAGTTTATTACACTACTCGTCCCCTCTAGTAGAATCAGCAAATTAATTTTTATGATAAATAAATTTATTAAAGTTTAAGAATAGCACAAGTTTAGATTAAATTTTATATATAACCGTGCAACCCTGGTGTGAAGATCTTTTTGCTCTTTCGAATGATTTATGAATTATAGGGAAAAGAGCTTTAAATAGTATTATTTAAGCCTATAAAACTTCATTCCGTATTCTATTAATCTGAAGTTTTAGTTTAAACTTGTACGTATTTTGTAAAAAATATTTTTGATCCTAAAGTTTTCAACCTAAATATTGGACTATTTTTTTTATTGCTTGGGGAATAAGTTCTGAAATTGATATCATAATGATAATTAAAACATCAATCTCGAGCAAAAACAATCGAAATGTTTTATTTTGCGCGTCACAACCTTGAGAGAGATATTTTCCCTATACAACAAATAATTAATGTAGGTAAGTAATGTTGCGTATGTCAATGCTATTGATGATTTTTTTGTTGTTTTGGCTATTCCCAAGGATATTCGACACGCCATTTTAGATCTTGTCCCTATTAATATTGTCTCATTGAATGAAAAGGTGTTCTAATCATTCCCTTGTTAACTAATCTCCGACAGTTTTTATTGGGAGGATTCAATTAATCTTTCCATTCATTTCGAATTCATTGGAATTATATACAAACACATTTATTTTGAAGACTAATTAACAACTTGTTTTTTTCATAGTAATTAAATTGTCTATTATGCATTTATTGACTCGGTATTCGTTTATTTATGTACGTTTTATCTGTTTATTTCTTTTTTTTTTGTAGATCTCTTGATAATAACACCACAGATTCAATATTATTCAAATAATATCTATTTAAAGTTTACGAGGAAATTAATGTAATGTTTTCAAATTATTTGTGTACATGTTCAATTTAACATATATATATATATATATATAGTATTTATTTATCAAGATATTGTTATTCCCAAAATATTGGTTATAATCGCTTATAACTGCGCTATTTACTATTCCACTAATCATCAACGGGCTTCTTTGTTTCCACTATTGTATTCACACAACAATGCTCGTAGCGTAAGCCCTGCTCAAATAGGCTAATTATTATATTACACTGACTTGTTAATTAATTTCTCATAAAATATTAGCAAGTTCTCCTCCTTCTGTCCCTAGTACGTGATAGAACAGCCGCCCGATTTTAGGCAGGTGGACGCTTTTACATAAATGTTTTTTGGTGTTAAGAAAACATTCGAATTTAAGGCAACACATGAATTGATATACACCAATGAGCATTTTTTTATCTTCTATTGATAACTATTTATCTTGTTTTTAAATAAATAGTGCAAAATTCACCGATTTGATTTGTTCAAAAATGTGGTGAAGACTATTTTCTTATTTTTAAAGTGTCAATTATATTTAATAGTTTTTAAGAATAATTTAGTTTTTATCAAATTGTAATTTATAAAATACATTGTTATTTTCGAACTCTATTCTATTAAAATTATTTTAATATTTGATGCTATTAAATAAAAATTAATTATTTTATAATGTGAAAAAGGTTTTTTTTCAAAAAAAAGTTCGTCATATGGTTGTATTTGTAATGTCTTGATGGTGCGCTTTAAATTGTCTCATTTTCCAACTGCTTCGGTCTTATGCTTCTCTAATTTCTCCTATTAGATTATTTTATTAAATTTTTCTCAAAATATTACCAATTTTAAGAAATTTTAAGAAGATTATTGTAGAGGCCGTTTGTTGAAAGAAAGAATTTATGCGTTAAATTGCAATGATAAAAATGTGTTGTCATTTAAGATTCTATAGGCTAAGTTTGAGATATTCTTATAATCTAGAGAAAGTTTTGGACAAAGCTATTAATTTTTGCGTCTAATATAATATGAAATATTTCCATGCAAATTCATAATACATTTAAAAATCATTGATGAACTATCGTTTACAGCGAATTTTGTTTTAAAATATTATTTCTTACATATATTGGTTTTGATTTTCTTATAAAAGGAGTTTGTAAATTATTTTACATCACCGTTTAACATATTGTAGTGGTGTAGGTTGATGAAAAATTAGGGGTAAAGGAGCATACCGAAATAAAAGATGGTCTCGCTTGGGCTGGTGTAGATTTAATTTGCAATTTGTTTATTATTTCGATCCTAAATATAATAAATTATACCTAAAACTTTTATTATAATATATATTATGTTGATTTAACAACCAATTTAGTAAGAGAAAACAAAATGAAACAAAATTGTGATGAAAAAAAAGCGAAATATTGCAAATTAAATCTACACCAGCCCAAACGAGACCATCTTTTATTCGGTATGCTCCTTTACCCCTAATTTTTCATCAACCTACACCACGACAATACATTCTTGCATCCGGGCTCTGATATCTTTAAAAACTCTTGCACAATAATAGGTGATGATTAGCCTCCAGGTATTACGATTTACAAAATTTAAGTTTGAAAGTCAGCCAGTCAATTAAATAATGGATTAATTCACGTTTTAGATTAGAGTTGTTTCTCTTTTTGAAATTCTTCTAGAATCTATAGAAAATTGTATATATTTTAAAATTGTTGACAATTCTATTCAAAGGGCTAGAAAATCAAAAATGATAAACATAGATACAACAAATTTAATTTTGTTTACAACCTACTTATGTTCAAGCTGGTTCAAAAAAAACATTTTTTTGGAAAGTTTTAAATGGCTAATGTTCCAATTTTATAGAAAATGTTCATTTAAGGATGTGATATCGGCAATTATTGGCTACAAAAACTGTCTAACCAGCACTAGAATAATTGTACCGTTCTCTCGCAATTATTTGAATTGAAACCAGGGCAGTGCCGAACAGATAAGTATTCGACCATAACCAGCACGAAGAAAAAAATAATGACTGGGAGAAAAAAACTGACAAACAACACCAATATTGATTCACAATTACATCCCGGATTAGACCATGCAATTATAATCCATCGCACTAAGCGGTCATTAGCACGGCTTCGAAGCGCAGATTTATGAATAACACATGTATTGATGTGCTCTCTAATTATGCTCACGGCTCATAGTCTCAATTATCCACCATTATTCATATTAAACGCTTAGAAACTTCTTTTCCATTTGTGAATGGCGCGGAGAAAAAATATCGGCGACAAATCATAAATCGTTTGTGAAAGAAATGAGCCATGAGCTGCAGGCGACGAAAAGTGTTTTTTATATTATGTGAATAGTAAACATTTGGTTGGTTTTTTTTCTAAAATTGTTATTTGTTTTTTTATTTGTTGACTCATGATAAGAGAATTATTGATAATCTTGTCAAATAACGTATCCGCCATTTTTCTCGAGTTTATTCATTTTTAGAACCTAATTTTTCTTTGTTTTTGAGATAAATGGGCTCGTTTTTGAGATAGCGACAAAATTTTTTTTCCAAAATGATGAAAAAGACAGCATGTCAGTGCCACCTTCTTCCAAAAAATGTTCTCCCTTGTTTTTACCAAGGTTTCTCTCTATTGCCTCGTAAGTGCACATTCAATATTCGCGTCATCCCCCCCCCCCCCCTTCTAAACAAAAATTAAATCACATGTACTCGAAATCCAAATGCTAAAGGAAAATCATCAATTGCACGGCTCGAACAACATCACATGCGTGTTATATTTAAATGCTTAATTTTCATAGAGTGCATTAATCTTTCTTTCATCATCATGCCAATTTTATATATTCGTACTCGGTCTGACATTTTTGAACATTTAATATCAGAAGAAATTTGAACTTTTCTCCTTGTTGTAAACAGATTAATAACATTTTCTCTTCATCTCAATTATTTTCGCTTTCACTTGTGTTTTTTTTCGGGGTTGTTCATTATTTTTATTTCATATTATACCAAAACTCGCCTATTCTGCTTTGATATTCATTCATATTTCTTTCAGCAAACGAGCTCAATTATGTCGTTCGTCTACACACCAACATCGCCGTATATTGTATGTAAATTTATCTAATTAAATCGGTGTTAGATTTTGTATACTGATAATTATGAGATAATTCTCCCATTATTCTAACATCGAACTTGTGGAAATACGAGTTTTTTCGTAGAAAAATATTTAAATGAAAATTATTGGCGATGGACAGAGTTATATGTTTAAAACTTTGCTCAACAACCCCCTTATCGTAAAAAATGTGGCGGCATGTGTTTACACAATTTTGTAAACTCTTTGCACGCCAACTTTCTGACAATTTTTCACGTTTTTTGGATGGACTTCCTTGAAAAGAATAATTAGTGAGTCATTGTCAAAAACAATGAAACACAGGGGATGTACAAGTTATTAAATTCTTAACTATCAAAATTTTATTTTTCTTAATAATTATGTTAAAAATTAAGAAGTAAACTGGTACAATTCATCTGGATGGTCTATATTTTAGGCTTTTTATAAATATCTGGAATGGGAATTGCTAAATACACTCTAATTAGGCTAATTTAATATCAAAATTCTCGAGAATAGATGTATTCATATTTTGCATTTCACCATCGTTTAATTTTAGCTATAAACATTTGTGAAAATAAAAAATAAATCATTGTAAATTACAATTTAAAGGCTCAGTGTGATCAAATATTTGTTTTTGAACACTTTAATATTTTTCATTAAACTATAACATGATTTTTGTTATGACTAGTTGAATTTAATTAATGTTTGACCAGTGAACCTTAGTGTAATTCGATACAATTATTGAAAAATTTAAGTTTTCACATAAACTCAAGTTTGTAACAGGAATTTTAGAACCAAAAATATTTTCGTCTTTTTTGGCCTATTTAAAATTCAGAATTTAAGCTAACTCATATCAAAAGTACTTTAAGGATTAAATTATAATATCTCGCCAAAGAACTCGTAGGGAAAGTTTTAAAAAATTGCCGTGTTCATTATTTTAAGTTTTCCTTGAAGGCCAACTTTCAAAAAATAGTCTGAAAGTTCTTGAATCTCCACAAACATTATCAACAATCTTCAATTAAACCAAAGCTACCCATTCCAGATAGAAAACCCACATCCACTTAACTGCGAGATGTGCAAAATCTGCAATCGTCCATTCAAATTCACCAATTTGGACTTTCACTTTGAAAACGGATGTGCTGCAAAAATGTGAGAGCAATGCGTGCCAATTTCATCTACATCAATATCATTCAGTATGCAAATGCAAAAGCAACAAGAACTCGATGATCAATTAAAAAGCGAGGACGAGCTGTCACGAGCTAAGAAGAGCGTGTGCCGGCCAATTTACACGGCTGATCCGATTTGCGCAGATGTAGAATATGTCGATTTGTGTTTATTTATAAAATTTGTATTTTTAAGGAGCCACCAAAACGAGGACGACGAAAGACGAAAAAGCAGAAAATGCTCGAGACAGAACGCAAGAACTTGCAAAGGAGACTAGAAGATCAAGTTCAGAAGATTTTGAGGGCGCGGCAAATTGATCGTCTAGATGAAGCGAAATTGAACTCAGGTTTGGTTTTATATTTAAAGCTAAATTATTTTAAAAAATAGTATGAAGTTATTCTAAACTGACAAATTAATAATGAAAAAAATGCAATATCTCTTTATTATTGTTTTCTTCGTAGAGCATATTTATTGTTAATCCTATTATTTTATGTTTGCTCGGATTTATAATTGGGAATAATGAAAACTTATTAGAGCCAATGGAATTTACACGCAAACCAGATTTTTTTCTTTTTGAACGGTCTAGTTAATGTACATTAAATGTTTAAAAAATCGCCACATGAGAATTCTTCCTGAGGAAAGTGATCCGATTTAGATGCTGCGAGCATATTTCAGCTCGCCAGTACGGAAATATTCAATTTTCAAATACACTACAGTACTCTGCGTTAATATTCGAATTACATTGTTTGTCAATCGTGAACATGAATTGGAAAATGCTTAATTCTACAAGTATATCGACTGTATAATTAATAAACAACATTTCAAAACAACATGGCGTGCTTCAGTTAATTCAAGAATACCATTTATAGAATTATTTTCTTGAGCGCTTCTATAATTTCTTCTTTATTTACCAATACACGCAAAATTAAATATTTAAAAAAACATATTGTAAAGATTTTAATGTTTCCTGATAGTTTAATTTAAACCTGCTAAAGTGTCGTAAAAGGTGAATTCCAATTTCCTCGTAGGAATTAATAAGACACGTTTAAATATCGAAATATTACCATTTTCATTTGGCATGCCAATTTTAGCATTTGAAAATGGCGATATGTTGTTTACAAAAAAAATTTTACGCAAACTTATTAGGCTCGTTTTGTTATAAATATTATTATAAATATTATAAATATTACGGTAAAAACTTTAGGCGTTTTTTTCTAATTTTTTAATGTAAAAATACTCCCATTTTCAAAAAATTTTATTATCTTTCTCTTAAAATATCTAACAATCGCTTTATGTTCCTTAAATATTATCTTAAAGAGATATTCATGATATTTTACTTTTTTCTTTGGCGTGCGGTATATCATTTTAACTGAGCCACCAGCCACGAATTTATGATAGAGAGAATCCAGAACTTGCCGCATATCATTTCCGCAATTCATTAGAAGAACCCTCTGAATTGGCCTTATTTAAGAAAGGTTTAATTGAGCATCGTTTTTTTAATGAATACAGTTGACAATTGCGCCAACGATTAAATTTTGAAAAAAAAATTAGAAAATAAGAGATGAAAAATTGTTTCTTGGAGGTTTCAATGTTAAAAAAAACTCTATTTCACGCCAATTTGAATAATCGAATTTAACTGTATTCTCTTTTGTATTATATTTTCCACGCTTTGACGTAGATCCATAAGTGTTATAATGATACATTTTTGACGTAGTATGTTAAACTAAATAAATTTTATTTGTGTTATTACACGTTATTGTATAGCTTTGAACGAGCCACTGACTTTATTATAAGAATTGGCGTGCTATTTAAATATTCACTAACAATCTCTGAACAATTTACAGGAAAATAACCAATACAACGGCTGGAATAAAACCATGATGATCATATCATTTCTGCACTCATTCATAATCAACCAAAGATATAATCGCGCAATTCGTGTACTTCAACAATATGGGCACAATATAAATAAATAGAGATATCAAGCTTAATTAGAATTATTTTCGTAAACACAGGAACGTGTTAACTAATTAATTACTACACAACTATATTGGTCTCCTCGCTAACTTTAATCCACTTTTCCTCATTTATTCTCGTTTAAGATATTTTTATGTTTCATTATCTTATTCGTTCATTTTTGCGTGTGAAATTCCTTTCATTGTTATTTTTATTATTTATTTTTCTCTTAATTATTGTTATACTCATTTTCATTATTGAATTATGTATTTTTAAATTATAATCCAATCTTTTAACAGAGTAAATAAATGCTAAGAAATTGAAATAAGATCCTATTCTGAAAAAATTCCAAAGAAATCATGCGAAAATGAAAAAGAGTATAATAGCTCTAATCATTCAAGTAAATTTTTAATCATATAATGTGAATGTTATAGGTTTCTTTTATTTTTCTTTGTTTTAAAATATAACTGATCTCTATGCCACATAAATATTTTTTCATAAATTCCATGGATACCAATTTCAGAATGAATCAAATTAAGGTGCATAATTTAATCGTCTTCGCTACAAACGAGACATTTGATTAAAAACAACCGAGCAAGGCGAAAATATACACATTATATATATAAAGCGGGAAAATAAAAAATCAAGCTCATTTTGCCATTTTCCGTTTTTCTCAATTTCAAATGTTTTCAACCAAACATTACTGATTGGGTGCACAATAAAGCTTTCGTATAAATATTTCGAAGATTATCCAATATAGAAAAGGTGCAAGAAACCTGCTATTGTCCAATGATGTGTTTTCTCTTAAACTTCTTATTCTTCTTAAAATCCGGCTAGCCAAAATACACATAAACACCACGGACATGCACATGCATGCATACTCGCTCATGTACCAGTCAACAACAACAACAACAACAACAACAAGTCTCTGGATGGCCGGTCTCCTCAAGTCCATAGCCTTTTTTCCAGGCTGTTCTTCATCTCCTTCTTCTACTTGTTCGGTTTGCTTCGGCGCTTTCCGACGTTCCCTACTCGCCTGCTGTTTTGATGTTCGTTCGCCCACCACCCGAAATTATATATTGTTTTGTTGCTATTTTGGTTGTTATTTTAAGACTTGTCAACCATTATAATATACAACCCGGTGCCTATGTTATTTCATTCTACGAAAATTATTGTCAGCAAAATTAGTCAAACTTACAGCGAAATCATCGACTCAACGAGCCATGTATTATTCATCTTGCTTGGCGTTTGGTTGATTTTTCAATCGCCCCGTCAAAATCAGGTATGATTCATGTACAAATAAATGAAAACGCGGCTAAATTGGGGGAATTTCGATTTGCCTTAATCATCATCATCATCAGTTTCAATCCATTTTATGTGTTCATTTTTTTTTTGATTACCAACAAGCTCTCTAGAAATTTGGCGATTAATATATTTGATTTGCATATAGTCATTATTTCCATAATCTTATTTATGGGCTAGGTTTACTGATTATTAAGTTTTCACCTGATCTGTACATTTGTTGCTTCTCTCATTATTTTCCTGATTTTTTCTTGCTCTTATTCTCCCCTCACCTGTCATATTTGTCAGAAGGGCCAAAGATTTTAAATCCCCCAAGATCAGTTTTAATCATTTTTTGTCGATTATTATTTAATTATTCTCTTAAATATCGTGGAATTTTTAATAATCCCGACCTCGAATTCGTTCTCATTGTAATTAATTTTCACTATTCTCATATGTATTGGATATCTTTTTATTGTACCTCAACTAAAATTTTAATTATTCTTTCCATAGTATAAAATATTCACTTGTTAAACATTCAAATTTTGCTGCGTGAGAATATTATTTTAGGAGTATTTTCTAGAAACAATCTTTTAAATAAGTTATTTCTGAGAAATTTGATCCAGGTAAAGCTTATGATCTAGTAATATCCAAGAAACATTCAAAATACGCGATTTGAACTGCTCAACTGCAATATTTGCCCTCATATTGTTGTTCTACTGAACTTTGACATTATTTTTGACGGGAAACTAAATTTCTGGATATTATAATTGAATATAATAAAAGAATGATTTAATACCATTTTAATTAAAGCACTTTTACTCCGTTAAGCACGCCTTTAATTTGGTTCTAGATTTTACATTTGGCTTAAAAATATTCCAAAATGTTCACGTGGAGATTCATCAAATGTTATTAAATTTAGCAGAATTTTGAAAACAACCGTATTGAATTGTTATAAATGCACATCCCAAATGCACTTCAAATTAAAATAATGACTTTGATATACCCCAATTAAACTTTTTAGCAAATTTTTCACGTAACTAAGTTTTGCTGTTAAATGCTTAACTAGAATTCCTTTAATTAACTCCTTCTTTTACTATTCCATTTGACGTGTAAGAACATTCTCATTAAAAGTGTTTATTTAAAAATGTCGTAGACAATATTTTCGTAATATTTAAAATAATTTAACGACGACAGTTAAGAAATAATAAGAATCAAACTGACTTCAAAATTTCACGTGAATCTTTTATACACGTATTTGGTGTGCCTAGTGTATGTGTATCAGAGATGGGCAAATTGAGAGCTTTTTAATTTCGAAAACCGGTATCCGGAATCAAAAAATGAACGGGAATTTCGAAAGAATCCGAAACTCGGAATCGAAAAATGGCCGGAATCAGGAATCCGAATTCGGCCCATCTATGATGTGGATAATGCAAATTCTCGTTTTTAAACTGTGAAATTTCACATTTGCGGATCTTTTATCAAAGATTGAAACTCTTAAATAACCTTTATCGAATCCGAACATTCTTGACGAGTTCTAGATTCACATATTTCCGGCTTAACAAATATTAATTTTTCTTTGTCTAAATTAACACGAGAAAGAGCACAATTACCCTTTTTTAGTATATGACAAGCTGATTCCCTAATGAAATCATTCAATTATTCATAAAAGAAATAATACACATAATTTCAATATAAACAGTTTTGTATCCTCAAGGACCACTCAAGGACCCCATATAACATTTGCAAACCATACTAAATTCTAAAAGAACAACAACACAAACTATAATCAAATACATTAACTCGACAATAATCCATAATATCAACCACAATAACAATTTGATTTAATATACATAAACGTACTTGCATCTGAAAAAAAACAATGTCATTTATGAACAATATTTTAGTGCAATTCCAATCTTGTTATTGTTATTGTCACAATTTATAGCAGCCATCATTTAATCAGGATTATATCACACTCATTCAATTTTGAGAACGTTCTTCCACACTATAATGTACTAATAAAGTTCAATTGAAAACATGCCAATTTCAAGTAGATTCCTAGTTATAAAAATAACACTAATATTAAACATACCGTATTTTTAAATATTTTTTCGGGAATATTCAATTTAGATTCTTTATTCATGTTGATTGAATTGTGACTAACAGAATAAATTACTGCATACCACATGAAACCTATCTAAAATAGTAAAAGAACTGCTCATTTAAAGTGTATAGAACTTCACTTTGACTAAAACTTAATAACACATTTTTGACTTAAAATATCCCGTAACGAGTAAAGCGTGGTTAAATTGCATAAAGTCGACACGACAAAGTTGTGTGTACAAGGGATGAGACCAGTTCCTCCTTGGACCATGGAGGACCCGGAAGGTTGAAATTCTTAATTTGTTTTCAAGTCCCACTCCCCTCTCCTTAAATAAGATGCCCCTTCTATCACTGGTGTCCATGTATTTTTTGCCAGATTCTTATTAACTAAAAATATCTCTATATGCAAGTTGAGCAGCTTAATTGTAGTGCAGTTCTGGAATCCGTATTCAGTCCCTCTCATCGATACCGGACTCCGTTTTTTTCTTAAAATTCTGTATCGAATTTCGGATTTTTGATTATGAAACCGTAAATTTCAATTCTTCTATCAAATTTTGTGTGATATATGATTTTTGCGTTTTGGATTATGTTTGTATTTGCGTGGCGATGTTTGCGGACAAAACAAAAATGACTAACATGGTTTTATTTATTTTCTACGTTTTTTTTCGAGAAATTAAACACATTACATTACACATAATGGCAAAATGGAAATAAGTATAAAAAATGTATAAAATAATAAAATGATTTACATGTCCGCGATGTTGCGTTCATGTGAATTACACATCACATTATTTATAAAATAAGGATGTTATTAAATCTAGGAAAAGCGGAAATTGCTCCCGTCGGAAAATAAAATGCATATCTGCAAAAAATCACGGATTATTACACCATCTCATTTTAAATTTCGATTTTTTTAAAATTTTTATAAAAAAAAGACTAAAAATTCAAATTTTTCGTGAATCAAATCCTTTACCAGGTATGCTACGCATCCTCTTTTGTTTTAATTAATTAATCCGTTGAAGTTTGAGGAAGTATTTTAAATTCGATGGTGTAATAATCCGCGATTTCTTTTGCGGAAATGGATTTCACTTTCCGACGGGAGCAATTTCCCATTTTCCTAGATTTAATAACATCCTAAAAGAAGGGATATTTTTTAATTTTTCTTATTTTTGATCTACGCGGGTTAGAATACGGTCCACACCGATTTTTCTATGAGATCTGTGAAGAATTTTATTATTTCATGAAAATATTGGGTTCAAATATCATTTAAGCAGAAAAAAATTATGTTTTTTTTGTTTAATTTTCCCTGAGACATTGGGAACATATTTTTTTAATATACTCTTGCGGATTTTCCGAGATTATTGAATAATAATTCACGTAAGGTTTTGTTTATTCAGCAAGAAATGCAATAATACGTTTCCACGTCAAATGAATTCGTAAAAACAGAGCTTCAGAAACGTCCATTAACTCTAACATTTCGTTAAAATTTCAAGCGACAGATATTATTAAGAGAAGTCTGATAATGTTCCATGAAAATAAGTTTTAAATTTTTACGTGTAAATTAATAAAACGCGGTTAAACATTTAGAAATGGTCATTTTCATTTGGTGTTCATTTCCATAATTATACGCTTGAATCGCTCGCAAGACAACACATAATCGCCCTTGAAAGTGACCTTAGTGGACATAATAGGCACGATCAAGCTCCTCTTCAGATTAAAAAAAACGCACAAAAAAAATTGGATAAATAAAATCAACATTTGTTTTGTTTACACATGACAAACTCGATTAGCCATAGACTGTCTCTGATTACAAATATTTTATTCTTATCGTTTTATACAAATTCCTGAATTACTCATGTTTATATTCATTTTCTGCCCACATTTCACTTTTTCCGATCACTCCGGATCAAGCACATTTTTTCGCGTGTTTTCCATTTTTCCACAAATGAATTTCTCTCCGTCCACTATATACCTATTAATAATTCTGTTTTTTATTGTTGTTCTTTTTTCAATAAAACGCGTATATCATACGCAAAATCATTGTTCATTCTGTTATTATTGGTTTTCTATACCTAATCTGTTTCCAATTTTTATTTTCACTTTTTTGCGAGAATCGAAAATAAATCAAAGAAAAATGAGTTAATTAGTGATCGGGAAAAGTGCACTACCACCTATTTATTATTTATGTTATCAATTATTAAATAGATGTAATCGAATCTGTTGCATCTGTTTGATTTTGCCATCGGTGCTTTTTAAAAGTCACAAAAACACTATTTTTTTGCATAAAATTCATCTTGTTCATTGATTGACGCCGTTTTACAACCTTTTAATAATGTAAAATGGAAAACTCGTTAAAATGAATACAAACAACCGGTCAATATTTGCCGAGCCATTTTGCGATCACTAAGGGCACTACGGAAGCACAAAAGAACCAAAGGTGACAATAAATCAGTTTGCACTAAGAAGACTTGCTCGGCCGCACTAAGTTCGCGACCATTTTCCAGACCTGCTCCGTACCGGTTATTCAAATAGACCAGATTTCTTGCAAAATTCAAAAGATCAATTGCTCATTCGTATAAAAGTCGGCTCGCTTCTTAAAATACTCCCATACCGTTATATGTTTCATTTTCGTTTCGCATCGCGTTCACACGATTCAAGTGGCCGTCGTTAGTTTTCCCCCGCACGCAAAAAATCAGGTCAAAATAGTATAAGTGTATTCGCAAAAACGCGCATTTTTGAGTAACACATATAATTCTTATAAACCATGTTCGCATTGATTCTCTTATCTGTTTCTCCTTAAATAATTGGATCTATATATATGTAAATAAAAACAACAACCAATAATCATTGCGTGATAATCTCTCGATATAGACTAGTTGATCAATTGCAATGTTGCTACCACTTTTTTCTTGCTGCTTTTTCCATCGTCTCCCCGACAGGTAGGATTTGTTGACTTAAAAGCTTGTGCTCTTCGGTTGATTGGGGGGTGTGTTTGGGGCTTCTTGCAAATATTTATACGCTCCAGCTAGCTCTCTAGTTACTGTCATTTGTTTTACTTCCAGATTATAGTGCAAATGATTTTGTTTCATTGTTGCTAAAATCAAACTTTTTTATTATTTTATTATTATTATTATTCATGATGATGAGCGACTCATTCAAACTTTCCTACAAAGTGAACATTGATTGTTTTAATATTGTTTCCAACATATTTTCCCGACCATACATATAAATCAAACTATATCAATATAATTTTTAGTTTTTTAGAAATCCTAAAAGGTTTTTTTTCATTTTATGCCTTCAATTCCAGGGCTTCCGTCCGTTTATCACCAAAACATTAAGAATAATAATAATAATCTCAGCGACGTTTAATATTATTCTCCAAAAACCACTTTATTATGGATTTGAATTGTTATTGTTTCTTGCGTTTGATTATATAAAAGCGAACATGCTTTACATCGAAAATCATCTCGATCAGTTTGATTGCAGCCTTTTTTGTGCATTCTTGCTTGTGCCAACAATGTTTCTTGCATACTTGACTCATTCGGTAAATATTTGAACAATAATGCGGAAAAAATCCGTAAATCATAAAATTATTGGCATCTATAAATAGTTTGCAATTTATTGCATTTTTTCCAACCTATATGAATAATCCATTAAGGTCAAGTCTTGAGAAAGTTGTTTTTAGGTCATCGTTTTACTAACTATTTTTTTTTTTCACTTCTTCCTGATTTAATGTTGACTCCTTTTTGATTTATCATGTTGTAAATTTTTTTTGCAAAACGGATATAAAGCTAAAGCATGTATTTGTTGTTTTTCTAAGATTTGGATGATATTTTAAAATATTTGAGGCTGAAAATCAACTTTTACAGTTTATTGACGCAAATTTGAAATATTGTTAATGGTAGAAGATAAATGAGACTAGTTATTATTTAAATCAATTATTTTATAATTCCTTATCCACACCAAATGGTAACAATGATTTTCTTATACTTGTCTTACAATTTTCACGTGTACATTACACAAATATTGGCTACTCCAGTTTGCCAGTTTTGTCTTGAACTCGCTGAAAAACAAAATATTAGATTAGAGAACGGTTTATGAGCCTTTCAATTGGCGTGCTTTATGATTTTTGGATAGTCAAGGGGAAAATATTTCTCATATAAAGTATATTAAAGATTTAAGAAGAAAACCTAAATACTGAGAGTCTGAGATGAGTTTCTTCAAATGTACACAAGAACTCATAAAGATTTAATTTTAACTTTTCAATGTCCTTCCTCCCGAGCCTAATAAATTCAGTTTTTTTTTCTGAACTCGAAAATTAAAAGCTGCTCTCAATGCTCTCACATTTCAGAAGAGAAGTGAAGTTCTTTTATATTTGAGCTTGTAGAAGTGATAAGAAATATTGTCCATTTTAAACATTAGGGATTTTAAAATTGTCATTAAAAACGAAAAATTATTTTCATTGATGATTAGTATGTAAATATCAAAATCGAATTTTTGCATATTAGAAAATAAATTGCAGCAGGTCTTCATATAATTTCAAAAGTTAACAAACAAAATGCTAAGGTGGTCTTCATAGAATTTATGTTCACGTGCGTTATAAATTAAAAAAATAGCGTGGTAAATGTATTATTCTAATCTATTTAGGTATTAAGTACTTTTAGTACTACAATACTTTTTACACAACATTTTCAATATTCCAATGTGCAAATAATTTCAATTTTTGTAAAATTTAATTATTATTTATTTAACAAAATTAATCCCATGAGAATTCAACCCTCTATCACACGCGTTTTAAAGTAAATCCAACAGAATTCCTTCCGATAATATGTTTTTATATTAGTAGACTTCAATTGAAATAATGAATTTCCAATTCGTCAGCCCGTCAACTGGTATGCGTTCAATAAACCTGCTAATATCTAACTTGCATAGAATTATTAATATTTTAGGAAAATACTATCAAACATGTCGAGAGCCATGTTATCTAAAAAAAATTTAATCATACTTAAAAGACGGAAAATCATTATTTTCACATGGCTTGCGTGTAAAGGATTTAACCTAAGCAGATCAAATTATTCTTAATAAAATTTCAAAACTTCTAACTACCACACAGTCAATTACGTTATTATCAAGATGTTTGAGGATATAGTTTGTTTTTAATTGAAAAACCCTTTACATAAAGTTAGTAAAAGTGGCGATTTGTTTATTATTGTTGCCAATACGGCTATTTATTTTTAGAACAATTTTACCTGGCGTTCCATATTATTATCATAAGGTGCTTATTTATTTAGCAATATTTTCTCAGTTACCGAAATGTGTGAAACTAAAAATGAAGAGTGTCTTGTCAATAAAAAATATCGCATATTATAAATTAAACGTAACCAAAATAGATTATTATATCGCGAAATTTCAATTATAGAATAAAAATCATTCTTTGCGCTAGTTTATTGGTTTTGTCTTAAAGTAACTAAAATCGTAAATTCTTTGCGAGAATATTAGATTGGAGATTACATAATTTCAGTAGGAAAAGGAAGAATAAAATATTTCTTGAACTATCTAGAAATTCTAGAAATTTAATTGTACATAGTGTGATGGACGGAATAGAAATTTTCATTTTCGCAGTACGGAATACGGAATACGGAATTCCGTCCATCGCTGGTACATACTGCTGAAACAAGGTATATTTTAAAATCTTCTAAATCATATAGAGAAGAGAAAAAAGATAAAACATGGATATTTTAAAATAAACACATTAATGATTTTAGCATAGAAAGCTTAGAAGAATATTTTCAATATAAAAATCCAAGCTAAAGGAAAATTATAGTGTTTAAACATTTTTTAAAAATAGTCTCGTGTAATTTGCAAACTGATTCATGCGTCAATAGAAAACTTTTGTCTGAATTAATATTACAAACTCGAAAACTCACGCAGAAGATTAGCGAGTAAGACTCTCTATTTTTAATTAAGTATATTGAAACTATACAATTTTATACGAATTTAGTTGGCTTTTATTAACGTAAATGCATACATGTTTTAAATTGAAAAATTGTCTTATTAAAAATTAGTTATAATTAGAGGAATTATACTCTCTTAATAAATTGTGATTGAATTCCCTTATTAATATACTAGCGATATCTTAAATATAAATAATTAAATTATATTACATATTTTTTTATATTTACAAAATTTTATTAAAAATCTCTGACGAGTCCCAAATAAGTAGAACATAATTCCCATTGAAGATTGCAAATCAACTTAAACCCATACCAAATTTTGTCCACCAATGCTTCTTTGTTTGAACTAAAAATTAACGAATGACACAAAAAATTTCTGCGGCGACTCGCAATCTACTCATTTTTTAATAATGTCAACATGTGCTGATGACTTTTGTCAACAAGATAAAACATGTCTCCTGTTTAACTGATATTTGAACCGCGCTCAACCGGTTCACACTACTCAGCAAACAAACAATAAGCCATTCAGCCCTTATTAATAATTTAATTGCATTCTTTATTTTCTATTCTCTTCATTTAAACTCTTATCAGATATTCGCAAAAAACAATCAGCAATACAGGGAAAGTAGGAAACTATTCTTTTATGCATACTAGAAATCAAACTTTCAAAAATCAAAAAAATTAAACGTAAGAGCAACACAAAAAAACAATAAAGAGCAGAAAATACGAAAGAGTTGTCATGGAATTGCTTTGAAATTTAGGAATATTTAATTCCTAATTTGTTTGTTTTCTAATAAAACATTTTTGTTTGTTTCAGCTTCTTCCACGATTTTATTTTACAAGCAATTCCATAATCCGTAAATATCGATTTTTATAAAACTATTGAAATATTGTTTAGCAAAAAAGATATTCATTTACCCACGCCAATTTTAGAAATCAATTAAAAAAATTCGAATATTCTAATTCAATTATAGCAATAAAAGTGAAATTTTCCGAGCACTACCGTAATCCGACTCTCCACCAAAATACACGAAATTTCGTATTTTTTCAAAATACCACCGTACTCTGCGACTACCCTAAACGTCCCAAATTTTCATGGTCTATTAAAACTGGGTGGTCCTCAAAAATCCACTATAAAAACGCCCAGAAACAGTCGATTTCGTTTATTTTCCTCGCCCCTAACTTGCCTATCGCCGAATTCTGTCAACTACCAACTTTTTATTCTGCAATTTCATCAACAAATTCCGTCTTAATTCCATTTTTGAATCTTTCCTTTGATTCTTCTAAGGTAAACTATTTGTTAGAAAATAATTTTAAAATGGAATTGCCGTTTTAAGGTTTTCAAGAAGATTTTCTCTTGAGTCCATCCAACTCTTCTTGTTTTATTGACAAATAGGAAGAATCCTATTGGTCTCACTCGCCAGAAAGACACAACTTTATTGTTGTTTAATCGTCAATTCTACATAGTCGACGGTACTGTAAACTACCGTAACCTGTTTGTTATTCGTTGATAACAATGTATGTGCTATTTTGATTTTTACGATATTTAGGGTTGAAACTATACAAAAATTATGTTAAATATCATTTTCGCGAAATCGTCACTAGGAAATTGTAGGAAATGAAAATTCGCAATATTTAAGATTTTCAGGCGAAAATGAGTGAAACTCGATTTTTGCAAAATATCCACTAGAAAATTGTAGGAATTGAAAATTCGCAGTTTTCCAGATTTCCAGGCGAAAATGCGTGAAACTCTATTTTCGAAAAATTTACACTAGAAAATTGTAGGAATTGAAAATTTAAAAAAAAATATCCACTAGAAAATTTAGTAATTGAAAATTCGCAATTTTCCAGATTTTCAGGCGAAAATGAGTGAAATTCGATTTTTGCAAAATATCCACTAGAAAATTGTAGGAATTGAAAATTCGCAATTTTTAAGAATTCCAGGCGAAGTTACGTGAAACTCGATGATCTCTAAATATCGACTAGAAAATTGTAGGAAAGGAAAATTTGCAACTTTCCAGATTTCCAGGCGAAAATGCGTGAAACTCTATTTTCGAAAAATTTACACTAGAAAATTGTAGGAAAGGAAATTTCGCAATTTTTAAGAATTCCAGGCGAAAATGAGTGAAATTCGATTTTCGCAAAATATCCACTAGAAAATTGTAGAAATTTCCAATTTCCAGTAAAATTTCTTTCCTCAAGAAAATAATTGGAATAATGTTATGTTAATGACAAGATTGTGAAATTGTTGCTTAAACACTTCTAGGAGCGTATAAGTTTATTTATTAGCTAATTCCTCGACTAAAATAAGGCAAAATTGTCTGAAACATAATTTTAGTAAACATATTTTCTCTTTACAGTTAAATGGAATATAAGTGATACAGATTTTGAGCTCAACTATATTTTAATAAAATATCAACAATTTTTGTAATATTAGTTATTTACTAACTATATTTAAACAATAAACTTCAAGACCATGTTAAAGTACGCGAATTTACTTATTATATAACATTAAATTTTAGCCTTTTAGATTAATTTTTCGATGAAAAAATGAAAGAATCTTCTATTTGAAATTATTAAGTAAACATTTTTGCAAAATTAAAAAATATTAAATACACACATTTTAGATTTATAACTTTCAAATTTTTTATAAAAAATATCATTGAGACCTAAAAGATATATTCTTATTTTTTAGACAAATATCGGATAGCTAGAATAAAACAAACTTTTAAATCATTAATCTGGACTGTGAACTTTTACTTAAAAAAAAGTTAGAAAACCATGCCATTTTTCTTTATCAGAATAACTTCAAACGGAGAAATTGGCACCATTGGAAAAGCAGAAATCGCAACACAATTTTATTACCATGTGGTTATCATGATCGCCAATTTTGCAACTAGTTTGTATACAAAATTCGCTCTTACAAAAGAACAGCATGGTATCAGCTGATTGACGAAAACTCATTTAGCTGTTAGAAAAATAAAATTTCTTAATATTCTTATCATTGTTCCACCTTAACCATATTAAAATGAATCATCAATTATTCAATTATTATTATATTGAAATTTACATTATTATTATTATATCAAATTGCTAATCTATCACGCCTTAATATAAAAAAGCAATTATCGTTAACAATGCCATCTAATAAAAAAATATTATAATTTATCTATTAATTGATAATTCACCATAAGACAATAGAGGCCATTTAAATCATTTTTCGGTTAAACGCATAATAAATTGCACATATTTAATATTAAAAGATTGTCTTGTTGAAACTGATTACTAACATTGCTCAAACTGATAAACCAGCACTATTGTCCCACACTTCCTTTCATTTGGAAATTGTCGACTATAATTTTTGATTTCTTTTGAATCTTCCCGCAATTACAATCACCTACCCCAACTCGTCACATGCTCAATTATATTCAAATTATTAGTATTTTTTCAAAATAAAAACAACCATCCAGGGGCGGGCTCGTAAAAATTCAACAACTTCCTTTCAAAATCACTAATCTGTGTTATTTTCAGTGGATGCAATATTGCTAACTGACAAGACAACCAATCAACGCCACTCAACATGAAAACCGTTCAATTCACGCTTGTCATCATCTTGTCAATTTTCACCGCTTACCTCGATGCCGACTGCCTGCTCACCGGAACCTGCTACCAATACAACTCGAAGACGTTCGCTCCGTGCTATACCAATGTAACCACCAAACCATTGTCCGTAACCGTCGAAGATCATGCCTACCATCAGCTTGCCGAATATTGTCCCCACCTGTTTGAAGGTTTGCGCCTGAGGATTTTAATGTTTCTAGTGTTGTTTCAGATGGTCGTGCGCAAGTTTGCTGCGATAGACGTCAAGCTATCTCGTTTGTCGAGCAGATAAAGAACGCTGAGGCTATGCTCGGTCGCTGCCCATCTTGCTTCAATAACTTTGCCCGAATGTTCTGCCAAATGACGTGCTCAAAGGATCAATCCGATTACGTCAGCGTTAGTTCAGAGACCTTGTCAACCATACCAAATAATATTTCTCCAGATTGAAAGCTACTTGCCAATAGTTACCCAGCCCTTCTTTACACCATCAATCCCAAGCTCCACGCATTATGTCGAAACCATCCGCTATCGCATTTCTGAACAGTTCGTCATTGACACATTCAACTCCTGCAAACACGTAAGTGCTTTTATTCAACAATGCCCGAATCACAATCGTTTAGGTGAAATTCATCGGCGGTGCGGCGATGCGCGTCATGTGCCTCGAAGATCCATGCACCTTCCGCGACTGGCTCACCTTCCTCGGCACCAAGAACGCCGCCCTCAATATCCCCATCCACACCATTTTCGTCACTATCAAGAACTCAGTGAGTATTTACTTTACGAATAAACCAAAAACTGACATTGCTTCAGAACATTCTTCTTGACCCGAGACCGTTCATGAATTTCACCGCCAGTCCATGCTATGAAAGCCCGCGGACGGGTTTGCTCCCATGCGCTCCATCTGATTGCTGGAGAGACGATAAGCCCCTTCATATTGATATCGATGATGGCAAAAAATCGGTCGAAAAGTGCTACATACATGGAATAGAGTGCAAGAAACTGTTCACAATAATGACATTCATTACATGCATCGTCATTCTAGTATGCGTCGGATTTTGCTATGCACAGGATGAGAATGAAGAAGAGGTTTTAATGCACCGTTTATTTCATAATAACAATAAACACCATTTAGAATCAGTCCACCTATAAGCTAGATCTTCGTCGTCGTTCGAATCGGCGCATCAGACGGACTGGTGCGTGGATACAACGTGCAATCGAAATGAATTCGCGAGAAATCGGCGAGATAGCTGGAAGAAGACCGCTAAAACATATGCTTTTCGGTATCACTGTGATATTGTTATGCATTCCTGGCATGATATTCCATCGAGAGCAAAATGACGTCAAGGACATGTGGTCCTCGCCAACATCGCCCACACGGAAGGAAGAGGATCGTTTCAATGAATACTTTGGGTAATATTCGGCAACATTTAACAAAACAATCTCATTCTCTCGTTTTTAGTAGAATAGAAAGGTATAATCAAGTGATGCTCACTAGTCACCACCCATATCGAACCGAAGGAAAGCTACGTGGACCGGTCTACCACTTCCACTTTATGATGGAGACGTTCAAGTTGCTAGAGCACATACGAAATCTAACGGCTGTCGATAAGTACGGAAAAACCATTCGACTAGATGATATCTGCTATCGTCCATTGGACAAGGATTGTGCCATCATGTCTCCTACAAACTACTTCCAGGTATGACGAATAGCAAAATGCTCTTAAAAATTCAATAATTAGAACGAAAAGAGAAATCTCGAAATAATGAGAATCAATGACACAACGACGGTAATAGAAGAAGAAGACGATGAATACTTTGACTACGATCTTAGCGATTACGTCGAGCATGGTTGGGAAACCCACATCCGCGAGTGCATCAAGTAATTGTTTTCTTTTTTTAATAAACAATAAATATTCTTTTCCAGCAACCCAATGTCACAAATGACAACAGTTGGGCTGAGCTGTTTCGGCACATTTGGTGGTCCAGTGGCGCCATCACAGGTGTTCGGAAAAAGAAACGAGAATGGAGTTCACGTAAATTTTACCCATTTCATAAATTTCTATAATACACATTTTACAGTACGCCGAAGCCAACTCGGTCGTTATAACAATTCTACTCAGCCAACGCAATAATGTTGAAATAGAGAAAGCGGCCGCATGGGAAAAGGTGTTCCTCGAGTTTCTCCAATCGTACCATGTGCACATTGACAGAGTGAGCCTCACCTATATGGCCGAACGTTCTATAGCGGTTAGTAAGAATTGAAATAAAAATAAATTTAAAATAAACGTTTTAGGATGAAATTGAGCAAGATTCGCATGAAGAAATTATCACAGTCGTTCTCGCTCTCATCTTCCTCTTCGGCTACGTGATCTTCTCGCTTGGTCGCTACTTCGTCTGCGAGGACAAGTTGTGGTCCATTGTCGTGCATTCTCGCCTCCTTCTCGGCGCATTTAGCGTCATTCTCAGCACCATCAGCTCCTTCTGGTAAAACATCATTCTTCAGCAAAATTAAATACATCTACTTCCAGCGCATGGGGGATATACACATTCTTGGGCGTGTATCCAACCAAAATCGGACTTGTCGTCCAGTTCTTCCTGATCACTCTACTAGGCACATCCCGCACGTTCGTTCTTGTCAAGACCTACGCTCAGCATCGGGTTTCGCGGCCGTACATGGGCGCCTCGGAATTGCCAACCATTGTCGGCATGGTCACGGAGCAAACAATGCCCGCGGCGCTGTCAAGCTCGTTCGCTACCGCGTTCTGCTTCCTCATCGGCAGCTTCGCCGACCAGCCGGTTATCCGCTCTTTCTGCCTGTACGCTGGTTGCTCGATTATCATTGACCTGATGCTTCATTGTTCGGTGTTCTTGGCGTTGTTTGTTCTTGACACTCGACGCGAGATCACTGGGCGAGCTGAGGTAATGGTTTGGAAAAAGCTGTCCGATCCAATTGGAGCATATCTGGTCGGCCGACAGAAGACAACTGATACCTGCTTGAGCCAATGCTTCAAGCACTCCATTGCACCAATGTTGATGAAGAAGAATGCACGCATAACATCGGTAAGTGAATAAAACCAAAAATTGATTCAAAGATATTTGTAGGCTGTTATATTCATAATATCGTTCGTCTCGTCTATCGTTCTATCGAGCCACGTTGGCGTTGGCTTCGACCAAAGCATGGCATTCACCGAGAAGAGCTATGTTACAGCTCATATGAAGAACCTTGACAACTATGTTGACGCGGGTCTTCCTATATACTTTGTAGTCGATGGAGAACTTGATTGGCATGTTCCTGAAGTGCAGAATAAGTTCTGCACTTTACCGGGATGCCACAATGAATCCGTTGGAAATATTCTCAACTACGCCGTTGATAATACAACGTAAGGGATAATCTATAGATAATATAATTATAAGAAAATTACAGAATTTCTTCACTTTCTGGCAATGTCTACAACTGGGTGGACAGCTACCTTCAATGGATATCAAATGACAGCGGTTGCTGTATGGTGTACAAATCGGATCCGACCATCTTCTGTCCATCGGCAGCAAATTATACATCGCGCGGTTTTAAAATAGAATCAATATTTCAAACAATTCCCTTTACAGAAATCGATTGTCAATCATGTATAGGATATGACAAGAGTATTCATGGACACAATCCCGACCCTGTGCTCAATTCGCGACCATCGAAAGAAACCTTCTATCGCCATCTTCCACACTTTTTGGACGATGTACCACGGCAAGGATGCATCCACGGGTTAGTAACATTGTGACAATCGTTTACATGTTGACGTATTCCAGCGGAAAAGCATTTAAAAATGCCCTCGTCTTATCTACACGTGGACGCATCTTAGCTTCATACTTTATGACGTTCTATCAGAAAATTGAAGTGCGCAATTCATCGGAATTCATTTGTAAGAGCCTACCCATGACGGGAATAGTAGCTTATTTATAGGGGCAATGGAGCGAGGAAAAATGGTTGCTCGCCGCATCGATCGTGCCATAAATGACACTGCCACAGTTTTCTCATACAGGTACTCAACAAATAAACGTTATCAGCAAAATCAACCACCTTTTAGTAAATTCTATCCATTCTACGAACAATATTCGACTATTGTCGAGGTTCTATTCTCTCAAGTCCTATTCACCGTTGTCGGCATGTTCACCATTGGCTGTATTACGCTTGGTATTGATTTCAAGGGCACCATATGCGCAGGTTGGGAGAAAATAGAGTAATCTAATCACTTGAAACATAACATATTTAGTGATTTGCAATATATCCAACAATTTCCACGTGCTTGCTTTCATGTACATCTTTGGAATTCCAATAAACTCCATCTCGACTACATTCCTCATTGTCTCCTCTGGCATACTAATCGACTTCTCTGTCAACGTTCTTAAAGGATACACCAATTCATCGAAAACGAGCAGCGTTGAACGCGCTCGCGAAACTATCGCACAAATCGGACCCATCATTCTTTCTGGGCCCGTCATGACTATGACTGGCGCCACTCTCTTCCTCGCTGGTGCTCAGTTACAAATCATAACGGTTAGTTGCTTCCACCAACAGGGTCCGCCCATTTGAATTGTCATGTCTAGGTCTATTTTTGCCAACTAATGCTTGTTATAATACTAAGCAGCGCATTGCACAGTCTCGTCTACATGCCATTGTTATTATCATTTGGTGGATCACGCTCGCATCGGCACAGCAATGCGGTTATCTATTCGGGCGACGATTCTAGCGGCGGCAAAGTCATGTATGTCGGCGATATGGTCCTGACAATTATTGTAAATTTCATATCTAGGTCCCCGACAGCGGAGAGCAGGTTGACTGGATTTGAAGAGGCTGCAGAGCACAATGGATGTCGCGTTCCGTCGGAAATCGATACTGGCAGTCTTCTTGATCCACTACTTCACTCCGAGAAGCCACCATTAGCTGAGTTAGATGGTAAGGGGAAGAGTTGATTTCGAAAACATAAAAAGAATTATAGAATGCGCTGCGGCCAGCTCATCATCAGCCTTATACATCGACAGTGATGCACAAGACGACAACGTAAGCACATCGCAACAAAATGATCTCCACAGTTGACCACGCTTCTTTCGTTGCCTCTCGTCATCCACATATCGTTAATTGTGTAGATTGCTAGTGTTATCGGTACTGTACGATTAATATAAATTCATACTTTGTGATCCTCAACTCTGCCCAGATCTTTTCATTCATCGTGTGCTGGTTAAAATCATTTAATCACCTGTGATAGCTATTTTTGTTGACAACCCCGTATGTATGTATCTAATGCGTTCTAATTAGCCAATGTGTCTTAATCACTTTCAGAAACCAAAGTTTTCCTTACTAGCTTAGCATTTACGCCAAACAATTTTTCGACAAGTTTATTCGTGTTGCTTCTACTTCAGTAAATAACCCAATTGATACTTTCCTGTGTACATAAGTATTTGTTTAACTTTGCATATTGTTTGAATATATTATAAACTAATAAATTATATAATAATATTATTATTAGCAATTGAATTTGAGAAAACCTCTATAATGTTATATATATATATATATAGCTTTTAGAAATAAAAATCCTACTAATATTAATTCAAATTCATAAATGTATAATATATAACAAGTTCCATATAAGCTTCTGAGTTCAAAATACATAGAGTCTTTGGATTTGTAGGGTTCTCAAGCGCGTTAGGTAAGATAAAACATCAGGCCATCCAAAGCTCTCTGGCGGCTGCTGGTGTTCCTTCACAACTCCACGAAGCCATATTCGCGTCGATCAAGGATGGGTCAGCGGACATCACTATATGGAGAAAAAGTCGAAGTTCCTCTTAAAAGGGGTGTCCGACAGGGGCTCTGCCTCTATTTGCTTTTGCACTTCAATCTATTCTTGCCGAAATCGGTAACAATCCCGAAATAAATGAAGACGGAATCAGCATCAACGGAGTAAACTTAAAAGACTGAAATACGCGGACGATGTAGTCCTTGTGACCCATGAAGAGATGGAATCCAAAATACAGGAGCTCGTCGTTTTTCTAACCCCCAAGGACTTGAAATAAATCCTAGGAAAACAGTTATTCTGCGCAACTTATTCACTTCCACGCGTTCTATTACAGCCAACGGAATCAAAGAGAGTGAGAGAGGATGAGACGATTGGAAGGATCAAGGCAGCCTGGTCCGTTTTTTGTAACTGCAAACCGCTAATCGACGTCATTGAGAAGAAACGACGCAAAAAACTGTTGTCCCAAAAGGTTGTTTACCCGCATTGCTCTACGCTTACGAAACGTGGCCACTATTCGCGGATCAAACGAGACGGCTACAGAGGACAATGGATGCAATTAGTTTCCACAGAAAGGTGGTGACGGAGATTAACGGAATGGCATCCGATGGGGTGGACAACAAGAACGAAGGGAATACCGAAAGCGCGCTGGTCAGATCAAATCAAATACATGGTTGCAAGTTTCACTCACCATTGCTCAACTTCGCGGACCCTTAGCAGAAGAACAGGAATCCTCGAAGGAAAAACGGCTCGGTCTACCTTGGCAAGGAAGAGCCGTTCGGAATGGAAGGAGTTAGCTTCTCCGCTGGAGAATGAGTTGAGATACTTCTGTTCTCATTTTTGGAAAGAGTTTATAACTAGTTTAGTTTTAAAAATAGTAACTTTATAATACCTAGTAACTAAATTTTAAAAAAATTTAAAACAACATTACCAAAAATCTATGAAATAAAATATACTCCACAGTAATTAAAACAATTTATACTTAATCACCAAACGGATGTAATAATTTTCTTATTTTTAGGCATGTCCTGCAACTTTTACCTAAATGCTGTATACACCAGTTTGTCAGTTTTTACTTAAACTCTTTAAAAATATTAAAATGTTCACAAAATATTCTATTTGAGCAAGTCTTCTGAGCTTGTTTTATTAGCGTTCAAATTGTCGTGCCTAATTATTATTTTAAACAATTAAGGTTTCCAATTTTAATTTTTTAAATACAGAAAATAAGGTAGTTTTGATCGATATGATTGTTAATACGAACCTATTATTTACATTTTAGTCAGTTCAACAAAACTGAATAATTTACTCGATAAATATTTTATAATTAACACGTTAGAATTTATAATACGCAATTTAATTTTGTAAAATCACTATTTCCATTTGGCGTGTTGATAGTACATAAACAAATTAAGTGTTCATGTGCACAACTGTGAAAAAAATCAATGAACATCAATGTTCAATTCAATTTCGCGCATCTAATAAACAAGTTTGCATCGTTTTCGTGATTTTTAGGTAAACTTTATTATTGCCTTCCATATATGCGCTCAATTTTGTTACACTATGTATTGATTGACATCAAAAGCATGTTTATTTATTTCAATTAATTATATTTTTGTCGGGCCCTTAATAATTTAATAAGATCATTAATGCAATTTATTAGGACGTAAAAATTAGGACGTATCATTACCATTTTTCTTGATTCATTAGAAATTATTTTTGCAGACGGAGGGGAACGTAGATCAAACGAAATACTATAACATGGAGCTCAATGTAGATGAAATTGCGCACTGTGCAATCGAGCCCAATGATGGGTCTCTAAATCACAACATGCCATGTTAGTTTTTTCAAATATATTATTGACTAGACTTTCTAAACTTGAGAAGAGAGTAATAAATAATATCCAATCATTACATGAATTTCCTCATTTTCTAAATAAAAAGATGAAAAAAAAATAATTTAGAAAAATCAAATGGGGTCAGTGCGTGAGCGTGAGAAACGTGGCAAACATCCTCACTGTTTTCGTTCATTTTAGTTTATTCATTAATTTCGTCATTGATTGTTTAAGTCGGCAGCAAATAATGCACGGTAAGTTTTTAATTTGTTTAATTGCATATTTCAGATATTTTAAGAAAACTCTTAACTTAATAATCCACAAAGTAATGGGTGGAAGGGTAAATTTTCAAAATCGGAATCCAGAAAAAATACAATGGGAAATTGAATCCCGAATCAAAGTAAAAATGTAGAATCTGAAATCCATAACTAATTTTTTTATATTCTAAACACTTTATTTTGGAACATTAAACGAGAAATAACGTAAAATTTAATTCCCGGTTTCTCGCTTACCAGATTGTAAAATAGAGAATGGGAAATAACGGTTTAGAGATTTAATATTGTTTTCTAGTTGTAGAAACTAAGTTTTCTATTTATTTATTTTCACCAGTATGATATTACAAAACATGTATTAATTTATCTGAATTATAGAGAAAATCAATAGACGACGAAAACTGATCATTAAATATATTCTAACCAAGTACATTGAAAAAGCCAAGGAAAATAAAATAGAATTGACAACTGAAAAGATCATAGAATGTCCGAGTCCCGATAATAGAATCGATGAGCCCAGAAAAAGATCGGAGAGCCCACCAAAACATCAGAAGAGGACTCAAACTCCAACCCGACGGAGTCAAAGAATATTAAAACTGCAACAAGGTATTTTATTTTATTAATAACTTTACGGACAATTAAATACTGCAGAAAAGGAGAAAATTGTTCCCACCGTTGCACCGCCACCACCTGCCAAAAAGAAGCGTTTCAGTAAAAAACAAATGTCGAAAAAACGAAAAACTGTGAAAAAAGAACCTGGTATTAAATTTTTATTAAAACGCTTCTAAAAAAATTCAGAGTATTGCAGAAATAATTACATTATCCAGTGATACTGATGATGAAGGCCCTATAACCCTTAACTAGAAGACGCCGAGAGTTCAAGAAGAACGGAATTTAATAGAAGTGTTCTAATTATTTTTTATCATATTTAATCTGTAATTATCTTTCTGAAGTTTACTTTAAACATGGATTTATTTCTATTGCGTCGTTTTTTTATTGGTAAAATGCACTTTTTAATAAATAATATTTCGCGATGAGAGTAGTTGTTCTAGAAATCGTGACGAATCGTAATAATTATTGTATCGGAGAATCCCAACTTCTCCAATCATTTAAGAACTTCGTTAATTGTTCGAATATGGTTATTTCTTAAATTTTTAAATTTTATTATCACACAAATACCAATTTAATGTATTGTTACCACAATTTCTTTTCAATATCTAATTGAAAATGCTCAGAAGCGATTTACAAGAAAGTCACAAAATTCGAGCAATCAAATAATCTTAAAAATATAATTGGTCCAAAGGGATTCGTAAAGAAGACAATACATCAAAATATATATTTTTCAATAGACTATGATCGGTTTAATTGAAAAGCCACTCAAAATTATATCCGGAAATAACATCGACCTCGCATCCATATTTCAGATTCCTGTGAATATTGCAGCTCACGATTGGATGTAGTTGTTCTCTAATAACATAACTCAGATTTAACTTTTCAAGAGATAATATACCTCCGATATCCTTCATAATTATAAATCAGATTAGGCAAATGTCAACTCAAGTAATTAATCTTTGATTAATTGTGAGAACTTTTTTAATTAAATTGTAACATTGCTCAATATTTCATTTAAATTATTTAGTAAATCAAAAAAAAACAACAAAAACACTACAAGTTCGAAAACAAAATAAAATTCACATCGGATAAAAAAAACTTACTGTCAATTTTATACATATCAAAAATTACCTCAACTATTTTATTCTGCATATAACTAAAATTAGACCTCTTGTCAAATATTTATTGTTTCAATCATATTCTAAAACCAAGAATAATCAAAGATTAACAGCTAAGCGGGGAGGAAGGGAAAAGAGGCGATCAGGTATTTAAAGTTGAACGTTCAATCCCTTGAGTTGTTGAATAGCGTTTTGAAGGTAGTCCTCCTTGAACTTCTTGTCGTTAACTTGTTTCTCCACCTGAATTGTTTCATCGTAACGGCAAATTATTATAAATTACTTACACTTTCGTTAATAAGTTTAAGGAGTTGCTCTTTCTCGAATCGTTGCTTGGTCTCTTCGGTTTCTTTCAAGTAATCAAGTCTTCGTTTTAATTCGGTAGCAACGGTTTGGACGTTCTTTCTGTAAGTGGCTTCCAATTGAAGTCCCATGGTCTCCTTGAGAGCAGTTGGGAGGGCTTCCTTGATGGCGTTCAATGACTCAGTTTGGGCTTGGGATGTCTTAAAACAAAATATTTTCAATAATTCCTACAATCACAAAAACTTTGCGGAATTCAACAGCATCTTTCAAATCTTCCTGGATGAGGCCCTTGAAATAATTCATTCTCTCTTGATAACCTTGGTACAAGCTGTTGTCGATCTTGTCTATAAATGGGACTAACATTTAAAAACCATATGTTAAAATATTACATCCAACGGTTCTCGAGACGAGGAGATAGAAAAGAATCCATCCAACAGTCATATGTCCCTGCTCTTCGAATACCCACAATTCCTTGTTGACGAGGAAAGCGAAAAGTCCTCCAAAGAACAAGTATGGTCCAGAAACACCAGTAACCTTGTTGAATGCGGTGAACCACGAATCGGGCATCATGAGCATTCTGGTCTTTGGTGGGTACATTGGTCGGGCTGGATATGGGTAGTTAACCTACACCTTTCACTATATTCAAGACAGTAAAAAAACATAATATACCAAGTCACGTTCTGGATGCTCCTTAAAGTCCTTTGGGATGGCTGGAAGTGGTTCTGGTGCAGACCATTCTTTTCCGCAATCATCAAACATCGATTTTGGAGCGTGAGCTTCACCCTTGAGTGGGACTCCTTTAATATTTAAACGTATAAACAAAATACCATTGTGAACTAACCTTTGAAGCGAAGAGCAAGCTTCTGGAAAAAGTTTGGAGCGTCATCAGACGAAGTAGCGGCGGCTAAAATTCTTCTTTGAAAAAATCAATAACTATTAAACACGTACTGGCGCTAGTGGCATGTGCCATTCTAGCTGGAATAATGACTAAACGGGCATTCTGTCCCAATGGAACGCAGCGGCTCAACGACATGGTGGTACCCTGAAAAAATCTAATTTTCTTTTTCAAGTAGCAGGTATTATACAATATAACAAACAATGTTAATAATAAATATCTGTTTTTTTTTATTTATAACTGTTAAATTATATTAAATTAAATCAATGAGAGTGTTAAAACTTGGGTAAAATCAAAGAAATAGGCGGTGTTGCCTGCAATCCATAGTCCGCCCGTTCATAGTCCTCACCGTCTCTTCCCACTGAGACCAGCAGAAAACCAGACAACAGGGCTAAGAAAACAACAGCGCTCTACCGCATCTCAACCTATTTCATATGAGCAAGGGGTTTCATGTTTGTTTTGCAATATAACTTAATTTTCATGTTTGTAAATAAATTATATTTCAATATAAACCCTTTAAGACAATTAATAACATGTGAAAGGTCATTTGAAAAATTCTTCGTCTAGTTTATGAAGTGTCATGCTAATATGGTCGCTAATCTTATTTGAAAATTACAACTGGAATTACCCCAACGATATCTTTCTCATTTTTTATATGCTGTTATATTCCATTATAGTAAATGTTTTACTTTAAATTGATAAATACGTTAAAATGTATCTCAGAAATCTATTGATGGCAATTTCATTCTAAAAAATAATGTTGAATAATGTTATGCTGAATAAAGGATATTTACCTCGTTTCGTTGCTAAATATTATTTCGTGTTAAACTATCAGTTTGCATAAGCAGTTCAACGAAAATAAATATGTTTTATGCAACGTTTACTTAGCATATTTGCATGAGGATAGAGTGCACAAAATAAATTGTTAGTTAATGATAATAATGGAAGTTTAAATAATTATATAAAAATAAAATTATTGATATTTTATAGTGATTCTATTGACGTTCCCAGAACACGTAATATTAATTTCTAAACAATATATTATTGTTAAATTAATTTTAAAAATTTTATTGTTTTATGCATACAGTTGATATTACAAATAAAAATCTTTAGTAAGCAAGGATATGCATAAATAACCCGTATCACAATTCCATAGAGGATCATTGTAAATCATCAAATCTCATATATAAATAAAATAAATATTGGGGAATTTATAATCTTGCAAGATTGCTATACTCCTTGTCACTTTTCGATAAAAAATCTTTGATAAGCTTATTAAAAGCATTGCGAAACCGAACAGACATTAAATTGTAAAATATTGGATTCAATGTCGCCGATACATACTGAAGTAAACCTGAATAAGTATCAATCATTGTTTCAATTACCAATAGTTTCTTACCAGTGATAGGATATAGCAATAAGCAAAAAGTAGATGATTCGCAATTGTGTTTAGTATACTGTACAATCAATCTTTGGATATGATAGGGAAGGTAGCAAACAAAGAATACCGCCGTAACCGTTACCAGCATCTTTATGACCATTTTCTGAGCCTGTTGGCTTCGTGGCTGCTGGTAGTTTTTCGTATGTACAGTTAATGGGAAGTTTTGTTGTTGTGTGTGCGATTGAGCCGTGGATCGCGGAAATTGAAACTAAAATAGCGAGGTAATTGTGCTATATCTCTCTAAGGAACCTGCAAGCTATCACTGTTTGTAGTACCCACTGGCGTGTGAACCGTAGTGGTAGCTGACATTTTATACAAAGTTTCTTTAAGAAAATATATTTAATAGACCGATAAATTTAACCGATATTTACCGAGAATTCGAAAATAGCAGTAAATAATGAAGATTAAGGGAAGGATGAAAGTAATAACCATTGTAAGCTCAAAAGGGTATCTAAATGGCGTATCCGGGCCTGTTACAAGGTCACATGTTCCAAAGTTATTCATAGGATGATTGAACCCGCAGAAGTCGGGGAGAACTCGTTTGAACTGAATTTGTACGAGACGTTAGATCTTATTTCCAACCATTACAACACACCATTAGTCCGATATAAACCGAAGGAATTGCAGCTGTTATCCATATAATATAAATCAACTTCATTACCCTGAATAAAACAATTCATAAATATTAATTTAAATTTGAAAATAAGGTGCACACTGATTCTCACATTATTTGGTGCTCAACGAATAATTAATATTCCAAATAGTGCAAGCAACAAACCTCCTTCTATCAAACAACGCCCTATGAGTGAATGGATAGCAAATTGCCTGAAATCTTTCAGCCGTCAAGCTAACAATAGTTAAAATAGAAGCAAATGTAAACAAAGATATAGTAGTGCCTGAAATGATCAATTAATTATTTTCACGTAGCTATTGTGCAGGTAAACTTGTAAATGCACAATATCCGGATATAGGCGGCGGGTCTCCGTTCCGCCAAATATGGATTAGATCGAATGAGACTCCAATTACAATCAAACAAAAGTCGCTAATCGCCAATGATGCTAAGAAATAGTTTGTATGTGAGTGAAGGGAAGCCGTCTGGAATATATTGTTTGTTAAGGAATTGTTTAGTTTCTGAGTACCTTGCAAATCACAATAACTGTTAATAGATTACCAACTAGGCCGATACACCCAACGACAACAAAAATGATTGTTAATATTGGTTTCATGAAGAATGGTAGAGTAGGCCTTAAATTTTTTATTTCGTTTAGACAATTTAAGAGAAGTTGAATACTGCCAAATAATTGAAACATAAAATTTAAATATCAAGCTTGATATTTATATATACACACCACGATATACCCATATACACAACAAATGGAAGGCTATTAAATTGGTTTAATCTAATAGTTTAGGAAGATATTCACATTTTCTGAAAGTTTAAGGTGAAGCTGACAAAATGTCGTTGACAATATATTTACAAAATAGACGTGAACGCCGTAAGGCAAGCTTAAAATTAAGAATATCATCTTTTCCATTTAATGTGTCAAGTATATCAAATCTTAGTTACGACTAGCAGTTTTCAGCACAAGTAGCACTATAACTTTAATATGAAATTTCGAAAAACTAAGGAACATATACACACCAACTGAATTTGTTAAATAGTATTACAGTACTCTTCGTGCATATGCCAATTAATTTTTGTTCAGATTAGTTATATAAGAGCAACTTTCGCAATAAAAATATCGCCGGTTCAACCAGATGGACGAACATAAATTAGAATTTATGCTGTTAAAGTTGACGTTTAGGTATAAGTATGTATATATTTATTCCACCAAAACAAAACAAACAATTGTTAAGATTCGGCTCTAAGCTAAAATATCTCTAAATTTGTTTGAAAGTTATTCAATTTAATCATTCTTACGGAATTCAGGATGAAACATTATTCTCAGCGACTTTTCTAACATTAAAATTAAAAAAAACACTTATTTTGTTTTTAATAATATATTTCGAATTTAATCCTTATTAAAAATTTTCAACAGTACACAAAATAATATTTTCAATTTTGAAACGCATACCAGATTTAAAAACTTAAACCCAAAATTTCGTTAAAACGAAATGTGATAAAGTTAGAAAAAACTGTTAAATGAACGTGAAAAGTATTTAAAATTTTCTTGTGTAAATATATAAAATTCGTTTGAAAATTGTATAATCGTAATTTTAATTTTATTAATTTCTTATATGTGTCGCGTATATTTCTATTATGTGTCGCGTATATTTTTTTACTAATTTTAGTTTTTGCTATTTATAATATTGACTTGATTTGTAAATATCCCCGATCATCCGCAAATCTCATAACAGAAAATTTATTTACTCATTATTATTATTTATTATTATTCACTATACATAATTCTTAAAAAAATCACGTCATAATATAATTAAAATTTAAAAAAGATGGTAATGTAGCAACTCAAATAATTATGCTACACTTATAATATAAACTTGAGCTATTAATGTAATAAAATGATTTTATTTTAGAAAATTAACTAAATTTTTAATCATTCGATTACTCAAACATTTTTTCGGAATAATTATTTTCAAATATAATATATATATATATATAAGAATAAAAATTTAGCTAATATTACTGATGATAGTTCATCTTAGACTTGTTAATGGTTGATATTATCGAAATTTTAAAGTATTATCACTTTAAACTTTAACTGTGACATTTAAGATTATCATTTATATTTATTTATTTTAATTTTTATTAATCGCTACCCAGAATCTACTACTGATGTTTATATATAACAAATAGTAAAATTTTATTATTCGTCTTTATTTTTATACTAATGTCTTAGCAAGAACTACAAATTTTCATTATTATCTATTTTTATTACCAAGTGCATCTTAAGCCTAAAATCGAGAATCAAAACATTTCCTAACCATACATTTTGAAACGTTAATATCACGATAATTAGAATTTCATAAATCGTGTATCTTATTCGGGAAAATTCGTTTTTTATAATAACAAGATCACGCGAAAATTAAAATAGTGATTTTCAAAATTTTAAAGAATGTTTTCAAGTTTTTCCGCCTTGTTAGAAAATAATGTTCACGTCAATTTAAATAAGTTATTCTTAAAATATTTAGAATATTAATATATTTCCAAAAATGTTATGTTTGAGAACGTTTCTTGAGCTCATTTTTATTACAATAACAAATGCCGTTCAAGATAAATATTAAATGTCACAAGAAGATTTATAGAGCGGAATTAGAATCCTGACAATGTTCAATCAACGTTCATTCCATCTGGAATTGTAACTTTATGGTAATATTGTAAATATACCTTAATTTTTTATTCCTCAAAACGAATTCATCAAAACTTCATTATTTAGTATAAATAGTTAATTTAGTTTTGTATTTTTAAAGCAAAATGTTGATTCATACAAATTTGTAAAAACATGATTAAACTTCGTAAAAACGGAATTTGCAGATGAATAATTTTATTTCATTTTTTAAATATAAATCACACACTTCAAATATAATTAATAATTTCGCAATTTACACAAAATGTTAATTTATTAATTAAAAACTAAATCTTACATCGTTGTGCTAGTTTTGAATATGTGAAAAGTTTTGAAGAAATCTGAATTTCTTGTCGAAAGAATAAATGTTTAAACATTTTGTTATTTCCTAATCAAAGTAATTGAAATGATCTTCTAACATTCATTCGAGGATTGTCTAATTTAATAATCGACAAAGAGATAATGTAAGAAGTCTATAAAATTAGAGTAAAATAATAATTGTACCTAATTTATATTTTTAAAATAGCACTGTAAGTTTTCATTTGTTTGGAAAGTTATATAAATGAGTCATTCATACATTTTTTAAATATATTTTTGTTTCATTTTAATGGTTTATTGTTATCTGACGTTTGAAGTGAGAATATACTTTATTTTCTAATATTTAATTGACTTTTACAAGTTTACGCGTAATAATGATAGACTTATTTTTCCTTGATTACGGCAGACACTACTTTAAACTGTTGGGTAATTCTATTTTTTCTCAAATATACTACATATAAGCTTCTTTTCAGAATACTCAGTTTGTGCTTTCCTATTATTAAAATTCGACGAATTTTATCAAAAACTTCTGTTTTTGTGTAAGATATAAGTGAGGGCCAAATTAAAATAACAGCATTTGAATTTTAGCGATTCTTGTAATATTTCATAAGTAAATCCAAGAATATTTTTCATCTGGCTTAAATAAACTGTAGTTAAACTAGCTATGTATCATAAAATTCTTGGAAAGGCTTCAGTGATCTTCTGCTTTTACTATGTGAAAGCCAAATGGAAATAACGAATTTATTATGTTTACGCTGGTCTTACATCTTTTTACGTTTACATAACATGTTAGCTATGCCAATTTTTCAGCTTTTTTTAATTCTCTGAAAATGTTAGAATCTTAACAAAATATCGTATTTGAGCACATTTACTGATCTCGTTTTATTCCCCTTCCAATTGGTCTGCGTGTGAAAAAAGTAATTAACTGCATAAATAATAAATAATATATTTTTCTGTCAAGAATTATTCAACTTCTAGGACATTTCAATTATTATTTTCATTAAAAACAGAAATAAAGTCACTATTAAACCGTATTCCTTTTGAACTATTTCATAGAAACAATTTTTGCAATATTCCAAACCGAAAGAAATCCACTAACTGATTAGAATAACTAGCCGAATCGTATTCAGCATGCTCCCAAGCGGTTTCTAAAATCAATTTGGCAAACTTTTGAACGACTGGCAGGTCGCAGTGCAATCGAAGCGTGTCCATCAGAGCCGTCATATTATTCTGCAACAAGTCAATGACTGACAGCCTTCCACCATCAATTACCATTATTCTCGGATTGGTATTGTTCAACACCGTCGTTTTGATGGTATCAAACGTTGTTTCCATTAAAGACATCGTATCATTCGAATGAGCCATTATGGGCAACATAAATGCGTGGCCATCCAAAGGAAACAAAATCGTTCAATCCTTCTATAAACAATACACAATTGCGGCGAGCAAACAATTTCATATGTAAATGAACATGAACAATTTGAGGTCCCAATAAAAACAAATTTCCGCTTATAAAAAATAAATTTTTGTCTTTGGTCCAATTAAATAAACAGAAATTGGATACATTTGTCACTTGAAAACTCAATGTCCCAGGTTATTAAAGTCAAAACAGATGACTATTTGGGAGCGAGCAAGGGCTATAGGGGATATATTAAGAACTGGATGCCTAAACTGATAGACAATAATTATATTCAATTTATGCGGCAAAAATAAACAAGCAGAATAACAACAATAACAACAAATATATTTGCTTGACAAAATCATATCATCCATAAAATAGGATGGAAGATTAATAATAACAATAATAATACCAACAGCTAATGCGTCTAAGAATTTATTAAATGGAATACTCATCTAGTAGCAGCTGAAAATCAACCTGCCCTAAGGACTTACTGTTACAAAATCCAATAATTTAAAATGAATCATACAGTGAAGCCCAAAGCCGGCAAGCATTTTCAGAAGAGACATGAATCTATTAAAGCTAAAATCTATAAATATCCAATGTCGGAAAATATATTGGAAAATAAAAACGCGGCAAACAATTTCAGCGTAATAGTGATGAGCCATTGAATCGAGTGGTGCGCAATATTTGGCGGCCGGCACTCATTTACCGAAACAACAACCTGATAATGCTTTTAAAACGCCTTGTTCAAATAAGCGATTTCTTTGAATGTTTTTTCTCGCAACACAATAATAGAGGGATTTTTATAGTGCAATTGTTAAATTTATTATTTTTTCGAAATATTAATAATAATGTTGTCTCGAGGGTGAGCTAATGAACCACAATTAATAAAAAGCAGTTAATTAGAAGTATCTAGTGTTTTGTTCAAATTAAAAGAGCGTTTAAATTGTTGGAAATTCGCATTTCCTTTTCATTTGATAACCGCCTACGAGAAATTCAACCAAAAAAGTATCCAATTGCAGTCTAAAACAATCATATAAAATAATCAAAGAATTATTCGATTTTTTCTACGTGAAAATAAAAACACACGTTATTATTCGTTAGGACGGGAGTGACGACTATTTTCAAAATAAACAATTGCACAGATGTTTCTGAGTATATAAAATCAGTTCAATACAAATGAATAATAGAAAAAAGAGCCAACAAACTTTTATTTAAAGAATCTTTTCAGCCTAATAAATTTATAATTCGACGACTGACCATTGGATGTGAGAATATTTCCGCTGGTGCCCATTTAAGTGGTTCAAATTTCCTACACAAAAAACGGATGAGAACAATTTTTTGTATCATTTGCTCTTTTTTTTACAAAGGAACGTTTTTGCGAAGACACCTGCTCAGGTCGTCCGAAACATAAAGATTATCATTGGAACAAGCTCACCTATTATTGAAAAGGAAATTACTTCATATTTATAAAAGAGCTCGTGATTATTAAAGCGAGCCGAGCTGACGGAATGATAATAATGATAAATGAGTTGGAGATTTTCTCTCGTTGTTATTTCTTATCACTTTTTCCTCGTTAGATATTCTTGGTAATCACAAAAACAACTGTATTCAATATTTATTCTTTCTTATAATAAATAGACATAAATCTTCTTATCACCGAATTAGGGAAATATGGGAGAGTATTTCATCTAAAAAAAGCAGTGAATTCATAATTATTGAAAATGAATCGACAACAAATAAATAAATAAATAAACAATAGAAAATAGTTATTTTTTTCCCGATAGACTTTTCATATATTTGAATTGAGTTAAAGCGATGGCTGTTTTGTTTTATTATTGTTTATAACCCAAAGCTTCTTCATTTTTTCTCAATTCGATTAAAATTATTTGCAGTTCGGTTTTTTTCTATCGGTTGAAACTGGATAACTGAAAAAAACACACACATACATACACAAAAATATATACTCATTCGACATATAAAAGAAACAATAAAAGACAAGACCCGATTATAAGAAAATGGAGATGAATTTCAAGAAAATCATTCAAGATTGGCAATGAGATTGAACTGACCCACAATAGAATATATATTAAAATTTCAACAACCCTATGGATTGTCTGGTATTAATTTCCTTGAAACAAAAGAGAGATGGGAAGCCGAACTAAGTGGCGCCCATCACTCGAGCACATTCAAATACAATTATTCAATTCCAGGGCCATGCGGCGCGCGTCATCTTTGCTATTAGCTCTTCGCCAATTGAGCTGAAACGAAAAACGTCAATTCTTTTGCCAATTTACTATTACGTCAATTACATATGGCGAAAGCTCCATTCGTCGATTGTTTATTCGCGTTGAACGATATATTCCTCTTCACGTTCTTCTTTGGGCTCATCGCCGTTACCGAGCTGTTGGGCGCCGAGAAGCGTTGGCCCGATTTGCCCGAATACAAGTTGCAACTTGATGAATAATCCGTCTTGTTAAAGCTCACTAAAATAATACGAAATCAAATAATTGATTATAACAAGATGAATTACCTTTGCGAGACACTTCGGAGCAAGTTTTTTTTCGCCCGAATATTGCCTTTACCACATGGTTTCGATTAAAGAGGATATAAATCCACGGATTGAGACAGGAGTTCAAATTGCCTAGTATAACAACATATATGAGGAGGGTTTGATCAGATCCTGAAAAAATAATCGATGTTAATTGGTGGTAGGCAAGTACAGTAATGGTAGACGACGTATCACGTATCACTGCTTCGAGCTTGTAAAAACTATATTTATAATTTTTTAGAGAATGTGACATAGTTATATCATAGCCAACATTTGAGTATCACGTCTAATATTTTTTAATAAAACATGGAATAAAATTTATCAAAAAAAAATCCAGTGGTTTCGACAATTCCTCTTTTCTCGTTTATGAACTTTCCTTTTTTCTTGAAAACTGTATAACTAGGTCATTCTTTTCCAAGCTATTCCATTGCCACGGGGGATAAATTTTTGCAGATTGTAGTTATAATTTAATAAAATTTATATTATTTTGAAATAACTACGTTTTTATGCAGCTAATATATTAGTATATCATCTAATATACACGCCAACTGGTATGGTAATAAAATGTGCGCAGTAAACGTTCTGAAATATAATTTTTTCGGAAGATATTACTAGTTTTTGATATTTTAAGATAAGCGTTATTAAATTGTCGTGAAACATTTTTTTGTTAAAAAGACCCAACAGTTGTCAGACATGGTCAAAAATCAGACAATCGTTATTTCCAGTTGGCATGCATCACTCTGTTACCAATTTTCTGAACAACAACCATGATGATACATTTTTCAACCGTAATTCTCTTCAAAGACACCTACTTAGCACATTAGGCCATAGGGCTTGTATAACATTAGCGATACAAAATGGCATCCACAAGAAGAAGTTGCAAGCCACAATTGTTATTGTCAACCTCACTAAAAAATTAGCAAATAGATTGTGTACTAATTCAAAAACAAACCTGTCTGCACGCGTTTTCGATCAAATTCGGTGGTTTGTCGGCGAAAACCTGACGATTTCTTCCTGAGCTCCTCTATATAATCCTCGGTGGCGATGCTTTTCTTCTCTTCCGATTTTTGCGACTTTTGGTCTATTATTGAGTTTGTTGATGATAGGCTCACCGCTTTGCAAACGCAGTCTGCAAAAATGGATTATAGGCGAGGCCGTCGAGGGATTTGCTATTACAGTAAAATAATGCTGCAAATATGGAAGGGAGAAGCCAGGCGAACGTGTTGAAGAATACCACGTAGAGGTTTTTGATCCAGTTTTTATCGCTTCCATAAACTGTTCGGCATCTTCCATCACTAAATTAATGGAATCATTAGAGCGTTAAAATCAGAAAATCAGATGAAATCGGGATTATAACTTGTAGACAGTTTTCAATCGAATTATCTTTAGTTTACTTTAGTTTTTTGATGTGTGTAAGACGTTTTCTAGTGTAATTTTTTAAGCAACGTATGATAAACCATCGACTTTTCACTTCATATTGTCTTATGACATAATTACTACAGCTAAATTATAATTTTTAAACTAAAAACCTAAAATGATTTAATCAACCTAATTAATTCTTCATCACGCCAATTGGAATACTTTAAGAGTGAGCCCAGATATTTTGTTTCGTTAAATATTTGATAATTATTAAGGAATATCGGCATGACAAAAAAAATATTACTTACTCGTAGGCATAAGTAAAAATGATTAGAAGATTGTTAAATTCTCATTTTCATTTGGCGTGCTTCTTGGTATTTCCAAAGAAACATCGGAATTCATATTAGCATTCTAATATGCCATAAATTTCGTAAAACTTTGAGAATCGTTTTTTTAGTTTGTAAACTGAACATTAATGCGTCTTCCAAATGTCCATCCCTGTTGTCTTTAAGCTATCGTGTCATTTGTGCATTAACCCCGCACTAAAAGTTCAATATTTAAACGCTCACTGAAATTTGAAATTCTAATACATTTACATGCTTTGTTTTATAATTAGTTTTTACCCAATCTTAGAAGCTTCATCTTAAAATATAAAAATTTCACACCCTTAGAAAGTACCGCAAACTTGCTAGTTTTCAAACTTATTGAAACTCTAAAATTCTCACCAGATTATTTCCTAAATTTTGTATGGTTTTTAACAAAATAATCTCAACACCAATTCGTAAATACCTCGACTTTCCCCAAACCAGGAACTGCGGGATCGAGAAGAAGAGAGCCATTGTCCATGCAACGGCAGCCATCCAGTTTGGTCGTCGATATCGCGACGAGCGGAAATGAGCCAATGGTCGGCAAATTGCCTACAAACACACACATATTGCCTTATTTACCCGTAGCTTAATCTCTTAATGTACTTGATATCGATCGGCACTTATCGCGACCAGAAGGAATGGACTCGCGTACATTGGGAACATTTGCACATATCTCATTAACTTGCACACGAAATTCGATCCGTAATAGTGCGGATATGTAATCTATAAGAAATCGTCTAGAACATTTTTTTTATTTCTGCCTTCCTACTAATGTTAAAATCTCGGTGCCCAAGGAGAGAAGAGCGAACAGGATATCTGCTGCACACGTATGAATTAATAATAGCTGAATACAAACAAAAATATCAGTTGAAAATAAAAACTTTTATCAAAAACCTGAACGGGTGATATTCGTCGACGAGCAACTCGATTTCCTCGAATTATTACAAACAGCAGAAAAAAGTTGCCCAATAAGGACAACGTCATTACAATCGTCTGATGGACAATCATCAAATGAAGTTGAGCTTTTTGCTCGGCGTATCGCGCTTTCGCATCCACGGACGTCATCACCTAGCTTTTTGCGAGAATTTCGATAAATTCTGAAAAGTTGAAGCAATTTTTTTGAAAAATGAGCAAAACATAATTGAAACGGTTCTTTTACAAATGTGAAAAAAATGAATTTAGCAGGTTGTTATAACAAAGTTAATCACATTTCAGATCTCCCCAACAGCTGAAAACGTTCGTTTGAAATTGGTTTATAATAATTAAAAATTATAGGCTCATGTCAGAATAAATATTCTCTCAAATATATTCCAAAAAACAAACTATCATCATCAAAGGCTAGTTAGTTAGTTTTATCATTTGCTTAGCGGCATAAATAAGATGACAAATTTCCCTCAACTTTATCTTTCACAATAAACTTCCTTATAACAATATAAAAAATAAGGAATGAGGGGTTCCATTTATACATTCACAAAACAAACTAAAAACTATCTATTTCTTCAAACAATAATTAATAATAAACAAAGAAATATTTGTTACTGATATTTTCAGCATAAAACCGAAGAAAGAAAAGGAGGAAAAAAATGAAGCAAGCAATTAGGGATTGGAATCCTTGTGAATTCTAATTACTTTGCTACTCACTTAGGTTAAGCATTTCGCTATTTTTATACAATGGCTTAACATAATTTATGGAAGAGGAAACAAAGTTTTTTTTGTAGTGAATTAAGTTAGCACAATAGTAGCAAGAAATAGTTTACAAAAATGCAATTAATTCCAAATGGATTAGGAAAAAACAAAATTGTTAACTGGTTTAATGTGTTAACTACATTACCCTTTTCAATTAAATAATAGCAGGCGCTAGCTCATTTATTGAATTCAGTAATAAAAAATAAGAACTTGTGATAAAGTGCAGGTGATAAATTAAGGAGCTTACACAAAATAACATAATTATCAACTTCAATAAAAGGAAACTTTTTTGGAAGATGTCAATAACAGAGTGCATTGCACAATACTAATAAATTACATTTCTATATAAACCCATAAATAATATCTAAATAAAAATCCCCCTAACACAAGTCCGCCTATTAGGCAAGCCCAACATAACTAATTATGCAAAAACAAGCAAAAACAAACAAAAATTAATGAGTTACAATATCTACAAAAAAAATAACTATTCATTTCTGATTGAAAATCTGATGTACACCTCTATAATTATCACGAGAGCCATTAATTTTCATAGCAACAAGAAAAAAATCGTCGCTGTTGAAATTCCTAGTGAGTAGCTCGATTTCCAGACGTCCTAACGAACATATCCCACCCCAAAAATGCTCGTCCTTATAAATGAATGAAGCATTGCTTATTTATTTACCATGACGTTGTATTCCTAAGCCCCCTACAGCAAAAGAGCAACACAAAATGAATGGAAAATTGAGTCCTTTTCACAATATCCATGTGTGGTGGGTGTTAGTGAACTTAAGGTCATCAATAGCATTATATTTAGTTTTTTTTCCCATAAATGCCGTTTATAAATATTCTGCAAACAATAATGAGCTGCAGAATATTTCTATTTTTTTAGTATGGGATGAAGACAACGATGAACACTTAATTGTGGAAATCTAATTAGTGGAAATTGGAGAGTTTTTGGTGCAATTAAACAAAAGCTTATCAGACTCCGTGCTCCTTGATGTTTCATTTTCAAATGCACATGGCTTTTATTATATAAATAATATGTCCTTTTAGGAAAATTAATTTAGTCATCCAAATTTTAGTAGTAAAATAAAATTTATATGACAAAAAGTTATTGTCTTCTATGAAGCTTGTTAATGTCTTAAAGTTTGTTTAGGATATTATTCAATCTTTGATTATAATATATTATTTAATAACGATGATTTAAGAACGTCGTCTGGAATGTTCCATTTAGAGATCTTTAAATATTCGGTTTAAATTTTTCATTCTTAGAAATACCAAGGAAACTATAAATAGAAACTATTCGATAAACCTGACATGCAAGAAAAATTCAATGAGAGTTATTGTCCTCTTCCGAGATCGGTGCCTAATGGAAGAGGAATAAATTAGAACAAAATAAGGTTCTCGTTTAGACCATCCATGAGACTATCCTTTTATTTTTATTTTTATGCTCTACCATTAGGCTCTACCATTAGGTCTGACATGTAAAATATTTTAATAGAAAAAATACTGCAACAATACTTTTAAACTTCACTGCTATAATCACTGTGCTTGCACAAAAACGTGAAAAAACATCGTTATTGGGGTATCGTTTATTGGGGTATCAAAAAATTTACAAAATTCTACAACTATTTTTAATTGGACCTATAAAGTATAAAGCCTAATTAAATGTAATTTATTTTCCAATCATTTTATATGATATTATAATGTTAATTTTGAAGTTCTCCAGTTAGCCGTTTTAATTAGATGATCTAAATAAATATTAAAAACCATAAAGACACAACATATTGGTACCTTACGTTTTGAGAAATAACGATATCCACGATTGCTGAAATGACTCGTGTTATTAGATTTTGAAATATGAGCACATTTAAAGCATCGATTAGGTATTATGTATTTCCCTAAATTATCACGTGTTTCACATAATATATTTTTAATAAGCGATATCAGCTGCCATTAAATTCCATATGTAAGAAACGTTAACTCGCCAAACAACAGTAGCTGAATATATTTATCAAATGCAATAGACGAAATCTAAATTTTCCGATATTACAATAAAAAGTTATAGAACAATAGCTGGGCTCGAACATTTCCGAATGATCACCTCTAGCGTAATATCTTCATTAATCTCTTCATCATAATAGTATTAACCAGATCCAGGAATTAACCCGCAGTTTTAAAATAAAATTCACACAAAAAAGGAATAAAAGTAAGTAAAAAACAAACCCAAAAAAGAAGATAATCTATAAAAAACACGTATTTGTGCTCAAGAGAATCCAAAATGACGAATTTTATAATTTTGAAAAATAAATATCCTAGATAATAGAGAAGCATCTCAGTCATTAATTATATTAACAAATAACTCGTTATACTAATTATATCTTTAGAAATATGGAGTATTTGTTTCGAGCTCCTCGCAAAATGACAGTTGTTGAAATATGGAAAATTATTGACTTTTGATTTTATGAATATTATCATAGTAATTTAGGTATACTAGCAAAAAATCAAATATAGAATGTAGAACCGTTTTCAATTTGCATTTTAAGAAAATCCTATCTTTAACATAGATTCTAAATGAATGAAACGACACTATTTAAATAAAGCACATGAAATGGAAACAATGATTTTATTATTTTTACCCTTGACTTTCTAATTTCACGTGTACTTTACACAAAAAATTTACCTATTTTATTAGTTTTTTAAGGCTTTTTTGTTTTAATTTATGGGTCAATTATTTAAATACATTATATTATATTCGCGTGCCAAGTAAACCTAGTGTACATAAATAAATAAACAAAAACTCTATAAAAATATTAGAATCTCCACAAAATATTAGATTTGAACACATTTGTTGAGCAGGTTCGCGTGATGCAGTATGAAAAATATCGTCATGTGAAAATAAATATAATCTAATGCTATTTCTAACTTTACATCTATTAATTACGGTCATTTGAACAGGAATATGTTAAACCATTTAAGAAACCGATCTTTTTACCTGACGAGAAATGTGTTTTAGATCGGCCTCTCAGATTTTGATAATAATTTTGCAGATAGATCCCAAAATAATCGCGTTTATCCACAATAATGTAATGAAGTTAATGAATTTGATGGGAAACTGTGTGTTTTCATAAATATTAATTATTTATGAATTCGTTTTTAGGTAAGAAGATTGGTAACTTAAATGGTTTAACATATTCCTGTTCAAATGACTGTAATTCATAGTTGTAAACTTGTAAATACTATTAGACAGTATTTATTTTCAAATGACGATATTATTCTAATACTGCATCATATTTATTATTAATTATTATTTAAGAACCCCGTTTATGCATCTTATCTTGTTGGTCAAATATGTCAAATACGGCCAAAATGTTTATTTTCACGGATAAATATGAAAAACCTTAGTATCATTGAAGGTTTTTTAGTATTCAGGATAGTCTGAAGTATCACAAAGCCGGGATAATATGATTTAAAGAAATGGAATGCATATAAATTGAAATAACTTTTCGAACATTTCTAAAAAAACTCAAATGTGTGGAAAATAATTAAGTTTATGATTTTTGGGACGAAAACTGACACTTAACCTTTTAAAACCAAATAACGTGAACATGTTTGAGTGTAAATTTGAATAGCCATATGACTTAACGCAATTTTCATTTAGAATTCTATTTAGTAGCCTAAATTAATGAACAATTCCACTAATTACTAGTTTGTTTCAAAACGTCACACGAGGAAGTAAAATTGGTCAAAAAACTCTGACATAAATGATGTGAGTTAATTACTTTTCTATTTTTTATTGAGTTGACCATCCTCACTTGTTAAGAATGAACTGCTATTATCAAGATATAAGAAATTGACAATTCCGATTTATTATTTTCAGTAATAAATCTGATTTGATCTAGAAATTTTGAAGAAATATAATGAAAAACAGAGAAATTATTAACATAAATTGAATATTCGTTTCATCATCTCTTTGAGACCATTGAAAACAAATTATTTTGATAATACAACTTTTCAGTTCCTGCAATTTATTTCGAAATAAGGATTACAATATTTAAGGATATTGTCACGAAAAAAATAAATAAACCAATTAGATTTAATACCTCTCAAAATCACATAAAATAAATATTTAGAACACTTAGAAAAAAACGATACCATTTAAATTTGAACCAAAAATTGTTCATCTTATAAGTGCTCTTGTTGTTCGCACCCAAAAAAGATGTTGCAATACTAGATTTTATGCTCAAAATTGATATACACAAATATCAAATAAATAAGAGATATGTATATTAAATTTTTTTCATATTTGAGTTCCATTGAACCAAACATTCGAGTAAATGATAGCCCATTATTAAAACTTTTCAAAACGCATCAAATTATTTATTTTGAGTGACCAAAACACGGCCAGGGGCATAATATAATATGAAATTGTAGAAACATGGCATCGAAAAATGATTAACTTTTGGAAAATTGCTAGTAATAAGTGGAAAAATGCTTCTACCTACATAATTATATAATTGAGTAAAAGTGGGAATTCTGTGTAAACTGATGTAATATTTTTAAGCAAGTTTAATCAGATTTATGACTAAATTTAATTTATGTATAATATTGCAACGGGGCAATATAATAAGTTTATACTTTTTGGGATAAATAATGACTAAAGATTATTCACGAGCTTTAACGCAACTTGTTTCCTTTTTTAAATGTTACTTCAATTGAGGGCTCTAAGTAAGTTGATAACGGAATAGACTTTCATTTATTTTTTAAATATTAAATATATTTTAAAAATATAAATTAATTAAATTAAAAACAATTTTTTAATGATCTGAGGGGCAGGTTGAAAAAGTTAAGATTTATTTGAGAGTGCATGATCAAATAAAGCATATGAGCTTTGACGCGTTCACTCGAAATTTTAGGAACATTTTAAACGAATTCCGAAATTTGATATTGTAATTCCGACTTTCGAAAATTCACTTCGCATATAAACCTTAACACCGGATACGTTCAAAATTCCGGATTCCCATATTCAAAACTCCCATTCCGTCCGTCTATGCTATATAATGTCATAGAGCAAAAAAACACGTCAATATTAATCATACGTTTAACACTATGATAATAAAGTTAGTTTAAACTAAATTTGTAAATTAAAGACAATTACATTTTTTCGAAAATATCATCAATAAGATAATATTATAATTAAAGACACACAATAAAGCATTTAGCCCAAATTCTAGTTGAAAGCGTATAATATATATTTAGATCCATATGTCACCGAGACATTAAAAACCACAAACGTATTACACATTAGTTTTTAATAATTAAGAACATTTGACAAGAAACCCCACAGACGATCAACGAGCATGGACCGGTCTATTGTTTCATTTGGAATCATTACCGGTCAACTTGAAATTGAATCATTTTGGTAGAGCGGATTCTGATAAATAGGAAAAGTTCTGGCATTACTAATGTTACTGTTATTTTATTGACGATATTGACTGTTTATGCCTATCGACGAATTTGCAATATTAAAAAATTTTCAATATTTTATACGTGAGTATAAAATTGTATATCATTGTTACTGCTATTTCTTAAATTCAATATGTTGCCTCATTCTATAATGGCATCATTACGGATTAGAGATGAATGGTATGGCAGTTAAATATTATAATTTCTGAATTCATAATCACATCTGAAAATTCGGAAAACGAAATGCGGAATTTGGATTCGAAAATACCCAGAACCCAGAATTCCTCACGTATCTTCTGTTTAAGAAAAAATCGAAATTAAAATATAAAATTTTGGAATCAGGAATTTAGAATCTAATTAGAAAATATGGCATTCGGAATACGCAACCGGAATGACGCCCATCTCTGTTCCGGATGATTTTGGTGTGAAAACAGAGGTTAACAGATAAAAGTATTAAAACGTGAAGAAGCACAAATTTTAATAAAATTACCTATCTATAATCGAATGTAATTTATATATATATATATATATATATATATATATATATATATATATATATATATATATATATATATATATATATATATATATATATATATATATATATATATATATATATATATATATGACTAGGTTAACTGAAATGAGCTCAAAAAGCTGAGCTCTCTGCACCGAATGACACTAATCAATTTTACTACATTTGATTGATAATTAAAAAATTTACACATATGAAACTTTTCACGATGGTTTACATCGATTATCTTGGAGTATCTTTTTTCCTACAGGAATTGTATATTACAACACAACTCAGGTCACATTTTAAGACCTGTGAGCTCTTATTTTCTTAGACAGTTTAAGAAAGTTTTTTTCTCAATAAAAAGTTTGAAATGTGGATTATGAACTGTAACGATTAAATTCTTCTTCGCACCAAATTTATTCTTAATAATTAGAGGTCATTTTACGGTTATAGCAACAATAATTTAGTGACATACGAAAACAGGTTAACATTATTTTAAGTATTAACCAATAGCTTTTTATTAAATAAATGACTGAACTTTTCCAAGTGCAGAACTAAAAATAAACAACGATGACAAAAATAATTAAAGCAAAACTCAAAACAAAACAAAAGTGTCAATGAGCTTAAGAAAACTGACAAAAATTGAATTGAACTGAACAAATCCATTAAAACAATCAAATATTCAACAACAAAGTGTCAAATATTGTTTTCCTGAATAACATATACATGTAATATTAATTGTGAACTCGATTTACATAAATTTATTATATTTCTATATTTTATTGTCTAATATTGTTTTTTATGTTGGTGGCTGTGTTTCATATAAACATTTTGTACCTAGTTCTTATTGATAAATTGTTTTCAATTATTGTAATAGTTCAGGAAAGTCAATTACTTAATTTTTTGATTTTTTAGACATTTTTAGTTGTTAACATTTGATTTTTACGACGGTGGTTAATAAAAATACTATAATAGAGTGCAATTTAATATTTAGTAAACATCAATTACGGTTATTTGAATATTAATGATTTCTGAACATGTTTTATTCAACTTAGAAATAAAATAATATTTAAAACAGTGTGTTCCCAGTTCCCAGGACCTACTTTTGAAGTAAGGATAATAATCTTTTTTTGATTTTTGAAAGTCTTATACAAAATTATCGAATAAATTTTGGGTGCAATTAAGAATTTGGTGGACTAAAATTAGTAATATATATTTTTCTTTCCTTAAATATTATCAGATTATGAGAAATTGATAAATTCATTTTTACATTCATAAAAATAAAAATAACCAAGCCGACGTGAAATAAAAATTTTAAAGAAATTTATTATTCATTACAGAGATCTATGCCTAATGGAAGAGAAAAAAGTTAGGGGCGGAGAAAAGGTCTTGTTTAGACAGCCACAAAGCCACTAAGGCCATCGAATCTCTTCCTCTTTTGTTTCTCATCAATTATTATTTCATCCATTCTCATATTTTTAAATTAAACATTTCATTTCTTTAAATCAAATAATAAACAAAAAATAGAACTTCAGAAGAGCCAATAAAATCTAAAGTTTCATAAAAATTTTAAGCGTTAGAGGTATTTTGAAGAAATCTTGTAAAATTGAAGTACAAATTAGTTTTTAGATTTCACATAGAAATTAATAAAATTCGTTTAAATATGACAAAATAATCATTTTTCATTTGGCGTGAGTACTAATCCAGCGGCAATAGAGTTTGATGCGATATATTTCTGTCATGTATATAAGTGTGTGTTTGTTTAAAAAATAGTCAGGAAGTATTGAATTATAGAAAATGGAATAAAATATCAATATTGCATTTTTTAAAGTAGTTTGTATTAGATTTTGCGCTTAATACGGGCTTATCCATAGCTCCCTGGGTATTTTTAAAAATATAAAGTGGGAAGAGAGAAATAGAAAAACATTCGCGATAATCTCTACAATACAAGGAGACCTTAATAGGGTTAATAACATTAAAATAACTTCATTAGAATTATAAAGACTAATTAACATGGATTAATTCTGCGGTATGTTACAATAATGGAAATTAATTTTAATATTCAGAGAAGACCGTATCTTCTAAAACTGAAGAAGAATAATAACAACGTTTTACTAAGTCTTATTCATGTCGTAACATTCAATTATTATGTCAGAGCGGCTGAAGATCAATGGAATATAAATCTAAACCAGCAATTTCATCCCGTTAACAGATTAGTGACTATTGATCACTAAATATTAATTAAAGTGTTAAGACATACATTTACTAACAAACTGATTTGATTAAATATGCACTTGTGCCAAGAACCAAGCACATCAAACTAAAAAAGCATACCAGAAAAAAATTAGTAGACGGTCGGCTCTCCTCAATTGCACGAATATTTAATAATTTTTCACGAAAAAAATGAAAACACGACTTGTTTACGTTTGCTATACATAAACAGGATAAGTCTTTATCAAGCTACTTATTATTAGCTGTACAGTGGTTTTTGGGATAAATATAGCAAAAAAAGTTTTGATGATTAATATGTACAAAGTATATTTCTGTAAAAAGGTATTAAGAACATGAATGAATAAGGAAAGCAAAGTTAGGGATACTTCCTGGGTAGTCCGTTAATCTCATTGCCAATGTTATTATGGCGCCTTTGTTAATGAGCAGCATATAAAATATATATCATATGAATTAATTTAATCTATTATTATTAATAGTATTATTTGTTTTACTATGACTAAAATCATGATTCATAATAATTTTTAAATCAAAATACGAGATTTTAGGTAGAAGAATTACTAATTAGATTACTGTAATAAATTAATTATTGTAAAACTTCATCATATCAGTTTAATTTAAGATAAAAAATAACGCGGGAAATTGTCGATCGATGATATTTACAACACGAAGACATAAGGTAATAAAAAAAGAATAAAAATGAATTTTCAGCAAATGATCAAAAATGGAACACACTTTGGTGCAATTCGGTGACGTTTTCTGAAACAAGGCAAATTTCTAAAATATAAATGTTTGCTCTTTCGTTTCAATTGAGCAGAAACTTATTTATCATTTTGAAACGTCCATGAAAAAATATTGAAGCGTGGCGTTTGAAATCCAATAATCTCAACGAACTCTTTGAGAAATGAGAAATTTATATATATATATATAGTATTTCCTTTTAAATAAAGGTAATTTGTCAAATCTGTAACAATAATGCAAAGGGATATTTTATTTTATATTTTAATTCCTCTATGGGATAAACAACAAGGACTTGAATGTGCTCATTTCGCGTTAATTCGGAGAAATTGAAATGAAATGTGTTTCTTTAATATTCAAAAATACGTTTGCATTTAATTATTATTTAAATAATGAATTTCCTCTTCCGTGCACGTGCTCAATGAGATCAACTATTCAAGGCTTATTCTTTTACCCGACAATTCCAAGTAAAGAAAAGCAATGGTTCCAAAAAACAACTAATTTTGCGTCTCATTAAGACGAAAAAGCAAATAACATTGAACATGATGAGCTCCGACTAATTAGCAGAGCTCTAAAAATGCGAGAATTCGAAAAAGTTTCATGGTATCAATGTTTTCCAAACATCAAAACGAGTCAGAATAAATTAGACATACTTATTAATTATTTAATAAACGCAGTTTATATTGAATATTTGATATAAAACTGAGCGATTGATAAAAATTAAAGTATCTCAATGGACCGAGTTGCTTTAATAATAATTCAGTTTGTAGTTTGTCAATCAAGTTAATTGAAAGTAAAAACAATCTCTATAACAAAACAAACAAGCAAATAAAAACAATCCTTGAAACCCATTTGATATCTCAACTTAAAATCTCCAAAGAAATTTTACGTCGAATATTAATCTTATATTTTTTTCGTATTAAAGTGAACCGGAAGTCATAAACCGCGTGCATTAATCGAACTCAAGAAAACGAACAACTGGCTATGTATTCAAAGAATCACTCTTGAAACATATACATTCCATAATTGTAGACAAGAATAGCATAAAACTGCAATTATTATGTACAAAAAAGGACAAACTATAATTATACATTTTGAAAACGTCCTAAGCTGTCATTTATATGAGCTAAAACTTGGGTTTATTTATCTATAAATTAAAGATGAGTAAACTATCATTAAAAATGTTTCTAAAAATAAATTTATATAATTGAACGAAATTATTCTTTATTTAAATGGTACTTACTAAAAACGTATTCAAGCTTGAAAGACGCAAAATGAACTTCGAGTTTCAACTTGAGGTCTCATTTGCAAGATGAGAGCAATGTAAGAACAATAATTAAATTTTATAATTATATATAGTCGTTTAAAAGCTTTTAAAACGTTTGGTTCCGCGAGACAAATGAGTGAACTTATCCAGAACGGACAAAATAACTTGGCAATAATATATTATTAAGGTAGTTCTTGGAAAATCAATCACCATTTATTCATATCGATGTTTGATATCTTTTATTCAAATTGTCTGAAATTCAAGCAGTCAAATAAGAAAGAAAAAAACAATTAGACGGGAAATTTAATGAGTATTTTTAGTATTGCATTTGAATACAAATTGTAAACAAACAATTAGCTGAGACTGATGATACCAATCCGGCTAGGTCAAATTGAAACTCATTGCTCTTGTTCAAAGCGTCTAAAAAATAAAAAATCGCATTATCCATCAGGAAGAGATCCAATTAATCCTATTTTCGCGATTTACACAAAATAAACTTGACTAAAAAAATAACATGGATCGAGATCGTTTATAAAAATATAAAATAACTTTAGCGCAAAACAACAAATAAAGCTTTCCACATGATTTGAACTGGTTCGAGTTCAATTTCGGCTCAAAAAAAACAAAAAATGGAGCCATTCATAACTAAAAAATCTCGAAAAGCTACATAAAAATTGTATAATTAAATATGCAAATATTTATAAAAGGAGATATACAACAAGGGAGAAACAAATAACATTAAGAAATGCGAGCTGCATTATTTGTCAACAAATTGGGTTCATTATTATTATTATTCCCAAATTACTTAAAAATAATTTTATAATAACATTTATGAGTATGTTTAGCCGCACTTCGAGTTCATTCAATCTAATAATAACGTCAATCAAGAGGTGTTAATTACAATAACAATTCAATTAAACTTGTCAACTTTGATAGGGAAGCCTGCTCATCATCATTGCCGGAGGGTGCCAAAACCAAAACAAAAACAAACTAGCGTTTATATTTATTGAACTCGAAGGGCTAATCATAATTGGGTGAAATTTCAATCGACAAAAATGAAACCACCAAAATATAATTTTCGATCATCTAGGTGGAGCACCAAAAGCACCAAATAAAAATTTAATAATAGAAAGCTGAATGACCTCGCCTAACGAGCTCACACTGAAAATATTGAATAACTAAATTTGAATACAAAAATAAATAAACAAAAAAAAAACAAACAAATTTTTCGAAGAGGAACTAGAATAGAAATTAATTTTATCTTATTTAAAGCATTAAACCAGCTTTATTATTAAATTAGAGTGACACTCATTTTGATCCACAATCTGTCATGTCACTAAGTGCGTTTAACAATTCTCATTTGAAAATAAAACAAAGTTTAAAGCTCAATTTTATAGAAGTAGATTAATAAAAACAAAAAAATCGCTATTTACTGTATGTGCAAATTGATAATAAATAATAATAATAATCATAATAAATAATTCAAGTAATAATCGTTTCTCTTTACTAATTAACTTTGAATACTTCCAGCTCCAAACAATAACAAAATTTTAAAAAATAAAACCTTTTACATATGCACGTATATTTAATGAAAAACGATTTACCTGAATTTCACAAACACTACCATAATCTCAACGCATTTTGCCAATGTCAACCAGGTGATTTATGATATTTTTAGATTGAGCTCAAATAATAGGGTTTGCCATTCCGACAGAGCAATTGACGAGCAAAGTGTGTGGCACCACCAACAAATTTATGGCGACCGCGTAATCATTAACCTGTCAGACATTTCCTTAAGAAAGGGCATTGATAGAGCACTGCTTTATCAAGTGTCCACCAACTCGGAAATGAATAATTGATGAGTAAACAATGGCAAATCAGGAGATAATCTCGTTTTTTCCGGAGACAGAATAACAATAAAGCTTCATTTAAATAATGATTAACCATTATTTTAATCATCTCTTACTTATTTTTGTTTTGATTCTATTTTCTTTAATTTAATGCATTAATAATAACAAGTTAGCGGAAAGTTCGCAAAACGCGTAGCTGTTCTATATCGACTCTGACGCATTTACATGGATTTTAGCTAATCTCAAACCACGCCACGTCGGATAATTCAAGGAAAGAAGGATAATAGTTGTAAGTATTCTAAATTAGTGTTACAACTTTTTTGTCCAAATGCGATTTTTGCAGATTTTTAACATTTACAAAATATTTTTTTTTACAAAATAAAAAAATATTTTTTTTTGTAAATCATACTTAATTCCCCCAAAATGTCTCATTTTTGAAAAATGACCAAAATTTGTCTGGCGCACCAATTACCCATTTTGCTCACTTTTAAATTTTTGAGGGCTTTTCTCAAAATCTTAAACCTCGGACAAATTATGATCTCTTAAAGTAACTAGTAGACACACTAAAGATCAAGAATTTCCGTGGTGTTTTCATGAGAGACACTTTGCCGAGTGAAGGAATTGGAGAAAAAGAAGTTGGTATTGTCCATCTAGACTCTTCTAATAATAAAGGAACTCATTGGGTTTTCTACTCCAAGAATAAAGAAAATATTTATTATTTTGATTCTTTTGGAATCCACCATAAGAAATCATAAAATACCTTAAAGATAGAAAATGCAGAAAAATAGCACTTTCAACATTATATTCGGATTAATACTGGCATTTCCAAATGTCATTGTCGAGTGACTATCTTTAATAATATAATGTTCACTAGAGTCATTATTCAGAGCTACTTTATTCTGAAACTTTGTGAAAATAATATGTTTAACACTCCTAACACCTCGTATTAGGGTGAACCCAAATTTTTTCTCCGATTTCTTATCTCTTTTTGTCTCATTGTTTTTTTACCAAATAAATATTTTTATATACTTGTGTTATATTTTTTTTAAAGCTATTGAACTGCTCTCTCATTATATTCATTAAAATTTTAATTGGTCTTTTATTTAAAATTGTTTAACTTGTAGAAGAATCATGGAAAAATCCGAAATTCGTGTTCTTTTACGCCATTACTAGAAACAAGGCTTTAACGCAACTGCAGCAGAAAAAAAGATATGCGAAGTTGAAGACGACAATATGGTCTCGGACCGTACTGCGCAAAATTGGTTTAAAGATTTAACGACGACGACACTGCTATCAAGGACAAGACACATTCAGGCCGAGCTACGACAGTCGATTCTGAAGCAATCCGTGAACCTATGGAGACCAATCCATCAATAGTACTCGCAGATTGTCGGCCGAGCTCGATATTCCTCAATCATCAGTTGTACGACATTTTCACGCCCATGGGAAAGTCAATAGACGCTGGCGAGAAGTACCTCATGCGTTGACTGAAATTCAACCTCAAAAACGTGTCGAGACTTGTCGAAAACTGCTCGAAAATTGACAAGATTACCGTTTTATTCGTAGAATTGTAACTTGTGTTGAAAAGTGGGTCTACTTCAGCAATCCGGACAGACAAAATCAATGGTTGGAATCCGGTCAAACGGCGGAACCGGTAGCAAAATCTCGAGATGCATAGAAGCTCCTGACCGAATTTTCGAAAAGGCTGGAGGTTTAATACAAATCAATATTAAGGGTTCTTTGTTTGCATTTAAAATTGTCGATCACCTTTGCTTATGGAAAGTAATAGATGAATTTAGGGATGATCAATATATCTTTTTATATTTTCCATTCATTATTATTATTATATGATTTATATTTTCATTTTTGTATTAAAGATTTTATCCAAACTGTATTTTTAATGGAAGATGTAGTCTGAATATTAAAACATTTATGTTCATCTTTTCAACTTGAAAACCAAATTATAAGTATCGGATGGTGGGCGGAGTGTAAAAGTACAGTCCCTTTCCTCATCATTCTCTCCTAACTCGGATAGTTAGTCACCGTCAGAGGTGATTGGACTAATCTATGAGTATGCTACCGGTTGTCGATGTTGCAGGTTTCTTTAGTTGGATGCTGCGGTGACACACGAAAGATGACAAAGGACGACCTGCATCTCCTGCATGCGGAGGTCGTTGTTGTATCGTCGCAGTCAGTGATCATCTCATGCTGAATAATTAAATAGCTAATTATAATTAGTAATTTTACAATTAATAAATGTGTTTACGTATTTATTAAGTTTGAAAAAGTCAATTTCCTTTAAATATCTTATATTCCGAAGGATTTAATAAAATTTTATATTCGAAGAGAATAAATGAGCTGTACTTTTTAAAATAATTTAAACTGTGTTTTATCTTCGAAATTATGAATGAGATTTTTGCATGTTTTACCTTTAAATTATATGATCAGATGGATCCATCCATATGGATGTATCTTGACCCAGTCGGAATGACGACTTTTACATTATGCGATTATTGAATTAATTAACAAAATAAACAACAGGAACGATAACAATTTTTATTAAATAAAACTTATTTTCACTCACAATGTTCCACTAAATAATAAACAACATTATCAACTGATTAAAACATAAATTTTCGTCAAAAATGACACGAAAAACAGAATAAACAAACAATAATATTATTAACTTATAAGCCCAATTAAACAATAAAACCCAAATATCCTTGTTTACCAGACATCAACAATCAAATGATATTATCATACCGTACTTAATAAACAACGAGAAATTCGATTATAATAAAAAATTGCTTTTCCTGGAAGAAAATGATCAATCAGAATTGAACGAAGACACAACAAGATTAAAATTCTATCAGTCACCTACAAATAAATATTATATAACGAACAAAGAATAACAATACTAATAAAAAAAGATAATATTTTAAAAATCATATGCACACACAATCAAAATAAACAAGAGGTTTTTGGTATATAGAGCAAGGCAATAGTTGAATATGTATAAAGCAAGGTTAAACTCACAATTTAGCTTGAAGCCTATTATACTCGTCTACTTTTCAATTATTTCCAGATCTTTATCAGAGCTACTTGTTTTGCTTCCATTCTCGTTGTCGCCAACCTGTTCAATACTGTCTTCATCGTTGCTAGTCCTTGAATTCATCTCAACTATTTCTGGCGTTGATTCCGAAGGGTTCTCATCTACAATTACTGCCGATTCCGAGTTGGCACTTTCTACAAAATAATTCACTTTATAGAAATATTTATAATTTTCTCACCATTCTCCGCAAACTTTTTCAAATCTGACCAGCCTTTACTGAAAAGTTCTTCGGGAGTCGTAAAGTCGACAATCTAGAGGAATATTGCAGAAGCATGTGTTATTTATTTAGAGTTATCAAACCTTTCCATTCTCTAGGAACAAAACGCGATCCATTCGTTTAACATTTTCCAGTCGATGAGCAATTGTTAGCACAGTCGCTTCTACGAACACCTCCCTTATGACTTTCTGTATAAGTTTATCAGTAGCCAAGTCAACGGATGCTGTAGCTTCATCAAGGATAACAATTTTCGACTTACTAAAAATTCCATTCAATCAAACCATAAATCAACAACTTACAATAATAGAGCCCGCGCGAGGCAGAAAAGCTGTCTCTCTCCAACTGAAAAGTTTTCACCACCCGAGTTCACCATCGACTCTAATTTCTTATCCAACCCTCCGACAAACGTTTTCAGATAACATTTCTCTAGAGCAGACCAGATCTCGCTATCTGAGAATTCGTTAGCAGGATCGAGGTTGAATCTAACAGTTCCCGCAAACAGTGAGGGATCTTGTGGGATCGCAGCAATAGCTTTTCTCAATCTTGTCAGACCGAGATTTGTAATATCCACCCCATCTATGAAGATTTTTCCCCATGTCAGAGGATAGAGCCGGCATAGAACACTTCCCAATGATGATTTGCCGGATCCAGTACGTCCAATTATTCCAATCTTCTCTGATGGCTTCACTTCAAACGAGATATCGTTGAGGGCAAGGGGAAGCTTCGGTCGATATCGAAGTCTAATATCAATTGCAATGACTAAATTACCGGATTTGCACTTACTTCACTTCCTGGAAGTTTATTTGTCCTTGAGCTGGCCAGTTAGAAGGAATGTCGTATCCCTTTTTGACATGGAAGTCACCATCCGGTGTGATATTCTAACAAAAGATAAATTATTAGAATAAACTTTCTACCATCTTCTACCTCTGAATAATGTGCAACTCTTTCTACACTTGTCATCTTAGCTTCGAGTTCTGTTTGAGTTCGAACAGCAAATTGGAATATTCCACTCATCTATAGAAAATATTATCACCCGTAAACTGATATGCATCTTATACCTGAACAGCAAACGCGATAGCCATTCCAGCATCAGCAGGCGACACTGTTCCCGACAGCGCAACTATGAATAATGCCACAATCGACGTCATAACAACAACGAGCAGATCGAGCCAAACAGCGAGCCATCTCATGGCTGATTGGAACATGAAAACGGCTCCACTGTTAGCATCGAGATGCTTTTTCAAATTATCCATGTAGCGCTGCGTTTGATGTAGTGAGTGGATGCAAGCAATTCCTTCCATACTCGTTGTCACATGATCAAATAGCGGTGATCGTGAAATGTTTTCCGATCGCTTCAGGCTAAAAATATCTTTCCTTGACGAATAGTAATTTTTATTTAAACTCACTTGCGAATACCAGCTCGGAAACACGATACAAATAAAATGAACACTCCGCACAGTGGGATACAAGCAACCAAGAACCATGGAAACACCCAGGCGATGACGATGAGGAAGCCAATACAAGTAAACATATTTTGAAGGAACACTTCAGCAGTAAATGGAAGCTTCACATCAACTGAAAAATAGTTAAAAATAAATTAGCTTTGTATAAGTAATATACTTTCATCCATATCCTTGGAAAACCTGTTCAAAATTCGTCCGGTTGGAGTAGAATCGAAGAAACTCACAGCTCCACGAATCAATGACGAGAACATCGAGTTATGCAACTTACTAGCAGCATTGAGAGACACCTTAAAATTTGTTATTTTGGTTTAAAAACAGAAAAAACAATACCTTAACGAAGACAACAGCTTTAAATAATCCAGAGAAAAATAAAATAGCCAACGAAATACCATAGATTGATGCATAGAACGATGTGTCCTCACTATTGGCAAGCGACTGATTTGAGACAAGGAATTGAGTATTATTCTCAACAACAATCTGAAACGAATCTAGTCATATTCTAGCCAAAAATAGGTGTTTACCGTTTCCTTGTGTCCCATCTTAAGCCATCTTGAAAGCCAAAACGTCGAGAAGAGTGATGAGAAAACATTAATTATGAATGCGACAATCAGGCATGTCCAAATTGGCCATCTTCCAGCAGCCTTCACATAAGCTCTATAAAATATTTCACGTAAATATATAATAGAAAAAAGTACTTGTAAACGTTCCATGACATTGCAGCTGCGCCAAGATCTTCTTCTTCACTCATCAATTTCTCTATAAATACATCAAATATACTGAGCGATACTTTCTAAATATTACCATTCTCCAAACTCTTCACAATATTTTCCGACGAGTCGTGTGCTGCGGGTGCTCCAATCTTCTCAAACTCTTCCTCAACCGTTGTACTTGGCATGACCATATGCGTTGTATTAAAATCGTCTTCGCTATCGTCAGCACGGCTATGCTCGCATGCTTCAATGTAAAGTTGGTAAGCGTCATTTGAATCAAAAAGTTCGTCATGTTTTCCATCTCCAACAATTTGGCCATTTTCCACAAACAAGATTCGATCAAACTTTGATAGTAACTAAAAACAAATATTAAAATACATTTAATTTCTTTAGCCACCTTTGTGTTGTTTGTTGCCATTAGGACTGTTTTCTTTTTCAGGAACTCGCAAACAATTTTTTCAAACACATTATCGGCGACTTTCTTATCCAAACTGGCAAGGATATCATCAATTAAATAGCACGACCTATTTGAATATGCCACACGAGCCAGGGAAACACGGGCCTTCTGGCCTCCAGAAAGTGTCGCACCTCGTTCGCCAATCTAGAGTTAGCACCTTAAAGGAAGCATTTGAAAAACGAATTACCTCCGTTGCGTCATTAGTAGAAAGCGCAGTAAGATCCTCTGATAATTGCGATCCATTAACCACTTTATAATAACGTTCTGCGTTCATTTTCTCTCCGAACAAAATATTCTCTTGTACCGTTCCGTTAACAATCCATGGAGTTTGCGGAACATAGCCAATATTATTACGCTCCACTTTGATTTGCTCATCTTGGCAGAACATCTAAAAATGTTAAACTGTTCAAGAATAACGGTATATGCTTACATGTCCCGAAATGGCCTTCAACAGTGCTGACTTTCCGCTACCGACTGCTCCACAAACAGCAACATGCTCTCCCTTTTTGATTTTAAGATTGTTTACCGAAAATGTGAACGATGGAGTCTTTTTATCAAGGGATTCTTCCTCCGTACCAGCAGCAGCTAAATTCAATAGGAATATCCAACGCAATTAAAATTTTACCCTTACCATCTTCCTTTACTGGTTGGTAAGTGTAGACAGATTCACCGAATTCAATGGCCATTTCAGGGTCCGAGCATTGCATGGTCATTTGCTCCCATGGCTCCAACAAAAGATACGCTTGAATACGTCTCATAGCAACCACGGCTTCCGCAAGATATCTTGAACCATACGGAATCATACGAATTCCAAACAGCATTACAAAGAATACTGTAATGGCAGAGAATGCCTATAAAACTATATGTCAATGAAAGTTAAATAAAACAAAATTTTACGTCAGATGCAAGAAGATCATTTCCTGATAGTACTACTCCTAGGAACGTTAAGACCGCGGCGACCACTGGTACCACTGGTCCGCAAGCAATCGCCAATGATTGCGCGTATCCAGACTTGCGGATTTGAACCTTCTCTGCATGTCTCAGTTCTAAATATATAATTTAAAAAGCGGAAAATTAAAATTCATGAATACCTTCTACTTTTCTACTGAATACGTCTTCCCATGCATTCACCTTGATAACCCTTATGAAACGTATAATTTCGCCCATCAAACTGATGCGTTTCTCAGTTTTCTCAATAGCCAAGTTCCTGCAGTTAACCATAGTTTTTCCGAGACAATACTAAAAATCATTACTATTATATGAAGGACATACACGAAAAAACCTGAATAGCATCAAAAAAGAAGAAAACGGTGATTCCGAGGAATGACCATTTTCCAATAACGGCTAGCAGATATCCAACACCACCAAATAATACTAATGGTCCGACTAGAACAAGAGGAGCAAATGTCACAGCATCAAACAACCGTTGGCCATCGTTTGCAAAAATATTAACGATATCGGAAGGCGACTTGCCGCAAAGATCCTTCGAATGAAGTACATTCTTGTAAAGCAAGGCAAGAACAGCCCCTCTCACTCTTATACCAGTTCTACATAATAAAACATGTTTAAAATTAAATTACGATTATTTCAAACCTGTATGATATCGCCCATGTGGCTCCATATGATAAAACTCGAGCGAATTCGACTAGTCCAATGGCGATTACGAGAAAAACACCATAAGAATAGATGATATTATCATCCTGGTCTCTGTCCGGTCCTTCAGCGAAAGCTATCAATCTTCTGATGAAGCATGTCGGCCCAATGAATCCAAATATGAGACAAAATAGAAACACAGCACATGAGAACCAAAGACGTGTCTTTATGAACCGGAATATCACCTTGAATAGTGATGGGTTCTTCGGATTAATTGATTTCTCATTTTCCCACAATGCTTCGAGCCTACAGCCATCGTTATTTTTACAATGAGCTGTTGATATCAAAGTTACCTTGCCATGTTCAGACCGCAGCCATCGTAGAAACTGCATCCCCATACTTGGTCGTGATCGAGCTTGCCCTTCAATGCTTGCATTAAATACTGAAATACCCAGGAATATGTGACGAAGGAGAAGAGTCCAGCGTCGTCAATTCTTGAACCACCATTTTTCAGGTTCCTGAATATTACGTATTGAAAAATAAATATTGTTTGATTTACTCATTCGTTGTCCTCAACGGAATCATGTTCATGACAGCGGGAACATATCGAGACATGTTCTTCTCGCGTGAAGTTCCAGCGGCATATCGCTCAATTTTGTCGGAATACAAATTGCACTCACTAAATTTTACAAAATTTGTGTTTATTTTCGCACAACTGAACTAACTCTTTAGAATATACAACTTTTTCATAAACGCCGGTGCCGGATGCTTCCAGACTGACTCCATCTTCGGAGCCTTTCGGCATCTGCAAAATTATTAATTCGTCAAGGTAATTTCTGTGATAGGAACAATGATGAAGAATCTGTCAATAAATGACAGATCAAACTGAAATAATATATTACAGCAGTAGAAATGAGTGTGAAGTTTTTGGAAAACAATTGAATTCATATTTTCCATTATTGAAAAACTTTTTGATAACATCGCAAATGACATTCGTGGACATAAGTTGACATGGAGAAGAATACCAAAAACTGATAACAAAACTGATATGGTTCAATACGACATCATAATACATTGCCTACTATTGGGCCTTCGTCTTAAAATCCAGTCAGCAGCTTGTACTTTGGAAAATCAATCAAGAGTCGTTTGCAAAAACGGATTGGGCATAAATAATACTCTTAAAAAGGGCAAAACAGAGAATGCATTAGTTATAACTATGTTGGTCATGTGTTCGTTTGGGGGAAACGAAATACATCTACTGAACAACTTGAAACAGAGAAATGAGCAATTCAGTTATGCAAAAAAAATGGTCGTATTATTTCATCTCAAAGATTCGGCAATAAAATGATTTATAAGGAGCACGTCTCGTTATCAAAATTGCTTCCTCTGATACGAGTACAGGAAATTATTTATTGGATGCAAAAAATCTGACAATGGCAATGATGGGTTTTTTTTTCAATTAAAGCCTCAATTCAAGGATAGAAGAATAACCAAAAATAGAACAACAAGTGCACAAGCCAAATAAATGTGGATATATTGTTGATTATTTATGAGCCATTTCACAGCCACGCTCGCAACTGTTAATCAATATCGAGCATCTTAAAAGATAAACAGAAATGAGTTGGTAGTGTTATTATTCGCTGTTCTATATCCATTGTGCAAGAATGGAGCAAACCAACTAACAAGTATGCGCGCACTAGTTGAGAACTAAGGCCAATGAGAATGCGATTATTTTTGTTTCGCCATATATATTTAGAAACAATAGATTCGACGTATTAATAACAACTTTTAATGATAACGCCCCGCTCCAACGAACACAAGAATCCTACAAAATTATATGATGTAAATATTTCGTAACGGCTAGATAACACGACTCGTTGTGCATTTTTTCTAGGTATGCCTTTATTTGTAATTTAATTATCAAAAGTGATAGCTACCATTAATCAAACAGTAGCACTGATGTACTAATTTATGGAAAAAATTGGAGCAACTCGTGCAAGTGCATTAAAAGTGCAGTTCTTTATTATTGTTATTGTATAGGGTAATTGAAAGCTCTACAAGGGCTCAGTCCGTGCAAACATGTTCAAACATGTTTTCGGACAGCCAGCGTCTCCGAATCGCAATGGAGCGCGTTTAGTTGGAAACAACAGGGAATGACAAATTTATTAACATAAACTGTCAATAGTTTACACCATTTTCTGTCACCCGGTTTGATATTGATTATATATATATATATAGAGGTCAAACGATAGCATCAATCCGTATATATCTTTTATGTTCTGTTCATGACTAGATGATGATATTATAATTTACATATACGTAATTAGTCCTAAAATTGAATTAATCCCAGGCGAATTGGTTTCTTCGAATGATTTCTCAATCCTTTTATCTTCATTTTAGGATGTAATTGTTGTTATGGTAATCTTGTTTATTCATTCAGGATAATAATTTATCGTTGCACGACCTTTGTGTACATTGCTGGTCGACGAGAAATATTTCATTTTTATTTATAAGCAAGAGTAAACAAAAACCAACACGATTTCTCCAATAATTGTCATTTTCCCAAATTCCTGGAATCGTTCAACTTCATTATTCAAATGGGGTCGTATTGGCAAAATTAGCATTGAGCACTTGTATGAATAATCCATACAATTATTGCTCAATGCCCATTTTTTGGATTCACTTGGAACATACATGTATAGTGTCGATGTAAACCGAGGCCGGAGTTTTCTGATTGAAACTAATTTTCTTCTGCGTATTATTATTATTATTTTTATCTATTGTGCATTGTTATTATTTAAGCTATCAGTTTCTATTTCTTCATCGATTAATGCATTTTTTTATTCATTGCACCTCTTTTTTTTAACAAGAAAGATACACATAACACAAAATCCTCAATTTGTATTAAAATATACATATCGATTAAACCAAGTATACTAAATGACGTGTATCACAATTGCTTTCGATTTCAACAAATCGATGAACCTTTTTTCTTTCTAAAAGCCTTGGCTTTTAGTCGACTGTCTTTAACAAAATTTGATCTATCTCGAATTAAGTGACAGATAATAACATTTTTGTTTATTTTCCCAGAATTGTTTTTTTCTTAAATATTAATGATCACTAATCTCGTGCAGATTATTATATTACTTCCTCATTATATCATTATTAATTGCATATATATTTTACAGGCATATTAAACCTCTCTTAATAAATATCAATTTAATTAAATATATATTTAATAATGGGAAGCTATGATGTAACTCACCACAAACTGTCAACGATCGCTGAAAATCTAAAAAACGACGAAAATGTTTGTCTTTCATTTACAACTAAATAATAAAAACTTTTTCAGGTATGCGAATCGCTAGAAGAAGTACTTAAACTCAGACCATCACATGAATTATTGAAAAAGTATCAAATTAAAGAAATTTCATCCAGGTATTGGTCGTAAATGATGGCAGCTTGTTCCTTAATATAATTTATTTAGGTATTTGTCAGATCCAGATAGTTGTAAATTAGCGAAATCTGTAAAGCATATGATCAAAGAGCAAAAAAAGATCAAGTTCGGGCCATAGGTCATAATCCTTCAACCAACTATCTTTATAGAAAAGAATTGAAACGGGAAAGCAAACGTGAAATGTATGAAGAAGAGCCGCAAGCTGAATCAAGTTCTAAAATTAATTGCTCACCACCTCCAGCGGATACTAGAAAGAGAAAGTCTGATGAATTGATGAAGCCACCTTCGAAGGTTTCACGTTGTAAATAAAAATGCATTACGCAAAAATTTGCAGAAAAAAGCGCCAAAGGTGGAAGTTGTGCCATTCGATTTGTCGGAGGAATTATTTGGCAGCTCATCGAGTAATGACGATCGCCGAAAAAATCGCGAAAAGGCCATATCCAAGATGAGTCGCGATGAGCAATATAACCATGACGACTTTTACCAGCCACCTGAGGTTTTTCATTATTATAAATGAAATGTCATGTCATATTCTATTAGGCGATTGTTAAACAAAAGGTGGTCCCAGTTGTTACCGAGAAACCATGTTTGTTGTTAGTTTATGTTACCAAATTGAATTTTGGTTTCAGTTAATGAAGAGCAAATGTTCAAACCAAGAAAAGACGTTCGCAAGGTGTTTGCCGGTCGCAAGAAGAACACTCAAACATCTGTGCCAACTCTTCTTAAAGCGTCACAGACGATTCTCATTCAGTATCCAAATTTGTGTAAGCCATGATGGCTGAAGCAATATATTTTTAATTCTTTTTAGTGTTAAAGAACGTTGGATGGGTTGAGTTTCCCCTCATTGAACCTGCTCTCCGACGCACCACGCCTTTCCAATTGAACCAGTTCAGATTGATGAACCCGGTAATAGTGAAAATGGATTTTATCATGAATATGAGAATAATTTTCAGAATTTCGAACTGGAAGTGGACGCGATATTCAAGTCATTTGTCACCAAAGAGTTTCCCGGTGAAGATAAATTACCCAAGAGTTCGAAATGTTGGGCAGATTTTTATCAGTTCCTGGTCGATCGGAAGGAGAGATTGGAGAAGATTAAGCTGGAAAAGTTCAAAGAGAAGATTAGAGATAAGACGAATAAGAAGACGGATGTCAGCTCAAAGACAGTAAGGCTAATTTTTTGTAAAGAGCACTAGAAATGAGCAACGTATTGAGATGCTAATTGATGAGGCGCATACACCGAGACATATTAGACAACGCCAGGAGCGTAATGGTCTCGCATATAGCATGAAATCAACGCCATCGGCAAAGGAATTATCGGACGCAAGAAAAGCCGTTGGGTCAGGTGAGATTTGCGAAATTTTGGTTTTTTGATTTGAAATGAAATAATTGTCAGGTGATCGCACCAAGCTGGCATCGATGCCATCAGCTGTTGTAAATCGGAACTCACGTGTTGGAGCATCAACGGGTCAAAAAAAGCAGCCACCAACAACTGGTTATTTAATGAAGAAAACTATGAAGATGTTGAATATAAAGAGAAGATAGATCTATTCTGTAGTATAGTACGATTATTGTTATAATCAGTTTAATTCATGTGTATGGTATTATTTGTATTGTATTGGTTTATTTGTGATTGCACAGTCATTCTATTCATTTTTTGCGATTCATGTGTAGCTCTCCTGTGATTAATAACTTGTGCTGGAATCTATGTCGAAAATACGTGATTCAACGTGATTAAGAATTCGTTTAGAATAAAATTGGCTTTGATGTGCTTTTTGCCTTTCTACTGGTTTAATAAAGATTTATTCGGAATTGAGTTGCGATTATTAAAAATTGATTAATTTGTCGCATTTCATCTGTAAATGGTAAATGAGTTAGGTTGGGATTGAGCGTTGCTCACATATGTATGGTTCTCGATTGTGCTCTTTTGAATGCCGCATTGGAATGCGTCGTTGAATCCATTTATGCTCCAAGCAGATTCAACGTTTTTTTCATCACTCGGCATTGTCTATAAGTAGAGCAAATTAGTTTTTGGGTTTGTGTTAATGAAATTTTACCGATTTTTTGCAGTAATTGGAGGCGAAGCTGGTAAAGAAAGCTTGATGGTTTGTTATATTGCTCCATGCTACAAAGTTTTTGTTTAAATCGTCGTGGAGTTTACGATCAAAGTGATCATGAACTATTTTTAGTGCCAAATGGTTAATTGCAGCTTCTCTTGGATTAGTGACATTTAATGCTTTATATTCGCGCTGAATGCTCCGAATACAATAAATGTAGTTCACCCAGAATCGCGACTGTGGAGTTCTTTCGATTGATCTTGATAGTTCATTGGCCATCATCTTGCTGATTTTATAACCAACGGTTGCGAACTAAATTTCTTATTTGTTTTTAATTTAAAATAGTTCGGAAGAACAAACCAATTGCGGGGCTCGAACCATGTCACTGGATAAAAAGTATAGCGGGATTTCTTCCGTTTTTATGTCGAATCGGTTATTACTAAATGGGATGTAACCAGACTGGACAAGGGTCTCATTGTTAATTTGAAGGTAAGCGTATATGAGGCAAGTCATTGTCCTCATTGAAGGTACCTCTAAAAAAGTTGAATATTAGCAGTTTAGCTTATTTTATTGAAGAAATTCGATATTAATTATTACTTCTGGAGCAAATCGTCTTATAGTAAAGAAGTGAATTAATGTTCTTTCAAGTTCTCTGCATAGTTTCCCTTACATAAGAAGCCTTGCTCGTTATTTGAAAGTTTTTAATTACGGCGTGTTACTTGAAAGCCCATTCAGATCTTGTATTGATTAATTTAAATATAAAAGGTAAAAGCTTGTGGTGAAAAATTATTATGAAGAAAAATAAAAGGTAATCTAAAAATAGATAGTGCTTCTACAATATATGAATTATCTTTTAAGTCATCCAAGTATTTTGAGTTTTACTATATACAGCGATGGTCGGTAAGATTTAGAATTCTAAATATCGTATTAAATGTTTGTGAAAACCTTGAATTTTAATTCTTTAACGTCCAAGAGTGTCATACTTAGAAATATAGAGCTTATCTGTATGAAAATTAAGCTGCAAATTAAAACATGTATCAGAAATGTTGATTAGAAAATTTTTTCTTATGTTCAAATCATTAAGAACTTAAATATTTGTTGGGGATTTATATTAAACCGACCAGATGCTATTTATATACTGTCGCACTCCACTGCCACGAAAGCGCGCCGCATTGCAAAAGACTTCGCACCGATTGCAAACTCAACATTTTAATTTATTATTTTAATTTTCAGTAATAGCAGGTCACTTATATTGACGACGAAGACTCTTCTAGTTCATTAATTGAGGCACTAAGTATTAAAATATATATTAAATATTAAATATTATTAAATATTTAAACAAGTTATGTCTTAGAAACCGGCGGGTATCCCCGATATTTTGAAAAATGACTATGCGAACCAAGACCTGCTCCCCAGGGTTCTCATAAAGAATACTATGACTTCAGGGTTTTGAAAAATGAATATCCGGTTTCAGGGATTTGAAAAGATGTCCCATTCCCGTCGCAATTTTAAAAACCGCTGTCTGTTTAATGCTCCAGGCTATTTTAGTAACAAACCTAGTCCACTAACTGCATCACAATACTTATACTTCTTATCGAACAGATACAAATCGCCAATATTGTTTGGCTTCATAATGCTTTCAATATAAGATTTATACATCGAATCAATGCTCGCTTTAAAATCGACCATCACCCACTTGTTAATCACCGAGTTCTTCTAAAAAGTAACCGGAACTGCCTTCTAAATCGAACCCAATCAAACCTTGATCAACGAAATATATTTTGATTTAATTTCATTAAAAATGCGCTTGAAAATTGCAGCTCCCCGGGTATATTGAAAACCAGTCATCAAGTGTTTTTGCTCTATTTGATTTTTGTGATGTTTGAATTTGAGATAAACATTCTCCTAAAAGTTGAATTATTCTTAAATTTTCTATTAGTTTATGAACGAACCATAAGTTTGAACATTTCACCAACCTGTCCATGTATAAGATTTGAAGTGAACGGAGTAAAAGATGAAATGTTGGCTTGAGTTACGTTTCTTGGAGCATTTAAAAGAATCTCAGTTTTTCTTATATCGTTCAAATAACTATTATCCTGGCTAAAAGTAATATAAATGTATTTTATATATTATTTTAATAAAATAAAATCATAAAAAATTATCCTTCTACATGAGATATAACCTTACTACAACTATTAATAAAATTTCAAAGAACTCATTGCGGGATTGTGATTAGAAAAATAAAAAAAAAAAAAAACAAACATGTCAATATCCGCAAGATTTTTGTTTTTATTTAACAATTTAGTATCTGCCTAAAATTGTAAATATTAATTTCGATTACTAGTAAATGCAGATTACCATAAACTTGAACTTCTTTTGCAGTTCCGATCTCACCAAAGCAATATGATACTTTAGGACTTTTTTCTGGTTCTGAGCCAAATTGAGCCCATTTCCACACGCATATGAATAAAAATCATTACAAGCATCTGCAGTCTTATTGAAACTAAATTAGTTTGAAAAATGAGCTCTTCACACAACCGTCATTACTTGATATTATACTCCAGGAGTAGCTGCTGCTCAGTCAGAAGCTGGCTGATCCGCAAGGGAAGTGAATTTATAAGGAGAAAGTTCAGGAAATGAAGGAATAAGTGACGTAAAATCATCATCAATTTGAGTTGTTATTTTTAATTCGTCTTTTATATTGGTTTTCGTTTTTATTTAGAAACTAAACAGTTTTCAATATCATCATTTCTTTCAAACATAAACTATTTATAATTTTAAATAAAATTGTTTGTTATAAGAATAATAACAAAACGTTGCAATAATGGGACCATTTATTGAATAAAATGACTCGTATAACGTCGGACAGAGTTTGCCATATTATTACGATTTTGTATACAATCTATTTATAAGTTGGATTCAAATTAAACTTTTTGAACATTTTCTAGAAGGGCTGCTTATAAAATAATAGAAGAGGAAAACAACAATTTCTCTTCTAATTTTAAACGAATGCGTGCGGCGACATCGATAAGTTATCTGGAAAAAATAGAACATACTCTATTATATTTTAATATAAAGTTAATTAACATGAATCTACTTCAGATTAAAGTTACAAATGAGAATTCTTGGTTTTGTAATTTTTAGATAAAATCAGAATGAACACTAACTAAATAAGTCTAAACCAGGGATCATTTTACAATGTTAGACCAACCAGATTAATTATATCGTCGTCATTTATGTTGATTGGAATAGTTATGTGAAATATATTTAAGCTTGACAATAAAGTCCACTAGTGTATTCACCTGGAGATCAGTAAAATTATTACAAAATTTTAAAAATCGATCGTTTCAGTTGGCGTGAGAATGTAATGTTTCTATAATGATATAACTAATTATTTTTATAAAGTTATTGTCCTTTTCAGAGAAAAAATTAGAACAAAATTAGGCTCTCGTTTAGACGACCACTCTTTTAAACAAATGGGCAGCACACATTGAAGAGGAATAGACGAAAAAGTCGGCCGTGTCGCCGTTCATAATTTTTTTCTTCTTTTTTTTTGCTCTTCCATTAGGAACCGATCTTTGAAAAGGACAATATCTATTGTTAAGTTGTTAATTAATGAGTATTAAAGGGAAAGAAGCTGTAGTCTCATTAAATTCACACCTCTTTGAAGCAAACGAGACCGCAATCTTCTTCTTACTCATTTTTTCTAATTTTAAAATTTGAAATAATAGTAAATACAATATATATATATATATATATATATAATTTTTAAAGTGTTAAATTGAAAACAAGACGCCAACAGGTATGGTCACGAAATGAGCTCAGAAAATGTGCTCAAATTTAACTTTTTAAGATGATATTAATATTTTTAGATAATTTAAGAGAAGGCTAGTTAATTTTCCATGAACAATGTTTTATTGAAAAGATGTAACAATTTTCAGACACGCTCAAAAATTGGAAAATTGTAATTTCCAGTTGGCGTGCAAGAGTATTAAATAAATTTTATTTAAAGGATGTTTAAAGGATGTGTATCACGATAGTTTTGTCGTGATACGTGTCGTAAAAGTATTGAAATAATGCTCGTAACACATTTTCATAAAGAGTTCATTTAATCGCCGAAATCGGGAATTCCGGAATTTCAAACGTATACGGTGTTAACTTTCAAAAGATGGAATTAAAATATACAATTTCCGAGCTCGGGTTCACATATGTAAAAACGGAATCCGGAACTCGCAATCGAAAAATGGTCGGAATCCGGAATGCGGAATTCCGCCCATCTTGCATGAAGACCCCTTCATCAGGATTTCTGCAGAATGAAACGTTAAGTGATAAATAAAATATTGAAAATAAAACTAATAAATTAAAAGGCAGAATTTGCAATTGGTGCAAAGTTATTTTCAATGCGGCGCGGTTTCTTGGCAGTGGAGTGCGTTTATTTATTAAATCCGATTTTATTTTACATTTGCCGAAAACTTTCTTGAAACTCATGGTAGTATGAATAATTCATTTATTTATGTGATATTCCTAATCACAAATTTATTACATGAAATATACAAATCAAATTAATTAGCAGTTCTGCGGTGCCAATTTTGGAGGCTCCGATGTCAACACCGGCGGCATGTATGGTGGTACTAATTCTTCATCCTCAACTAATCCAATATCGAGATGTCCGAAATCGTGAGAATATTGATAACAGAAAACACTAAGCCATTCGATATTATATATCGTTTGCTCATCCATGAGCCTAATAACTATATCCCGATCTTGGATATCCTGACGCATTGCACAAATGCGATTTTCCTGATCCACTCCTATTATCATTGCCTTTTTACCACTGTTTTGGTTGATATCCTTTCCTGTTCCCGCGTAGAAGTATCCGTCTGCAATATATTTTATAACAGTATGATACTTAATCAATATTCTCCTTACCTGGCGTTTGGGAAGCTTCGTACGAAAACTTTGGTATGTGGATTGTCTTCGAATCAATTACTTCAATTGGATCCGAAATGATACCATATTCTCCAAACAGTCCAATATTATCGCGTTCTCGGACAAAACAGCAGAATGATTTTGGCACCTGTGCAGTTATTGGCTCCGTAATTAGAGAGTTCTGTAATGAGATTATTCTTCATCTATTGATAGTACTATCATACCTTATTCTTGTCGATCATTTTAAAAGTCTTCCATTCGTTGGCGTCGCCGGCGAACTTTAGTACATATCTACCTTTCTTTTCTTTCTCCATGCTTTTTCTGAATAATAATAGTTACTATTAAAATAGTCAAGAACAACAAACAGTTTGAATAACCAATCCCCTCCAGGCGACTGATTATATTTGTAAATCTCGATCGCAGCCAGGTGCTGACCACTCTTATCAATCACTTCGAACGGGTTCGAGCCGAGTTGTGTCTTATGCTGATACAAAATGAATTGCACATGCGTTGAGTTAATCAAGTATATGTCGGCAACAATGCTCTCCGATTCAACTGTGTTCACATAGCTTCCATAATAATCCGCATTCACAAAATTCGCTAAAAACAAATCTAGCGATTGACGGCAGTTTCTCGTAAAATCTTACCAAGAACCAACAAAAGAATTGATGGCAGTAGCATTTTTGTGTAAAATGTCGGCGAATAAAGTTTTATGGAAGGCTAGCAAACAGTATATAATTGGTTTAAAACAATTAAGGGAAAGAAGTTTGTAATGGGAGGGTATTGTTTTGTTATAGCTATTGTTGATAAGATGCGGTTGATAACTAAACTGGAAACGGGTAAATAATCATTATAATAAAGGGGATGATCAAGTGGATAATCATTTTTGTGGATGTTTGTCAACTTATGATAATAATAATTATCATAAAATTTGAAAATTTGGGGAAGAATACGAAAGATGATGGTTATAATGAAAAAAACTTGCCAAATCCTCCGTAAAATGTTGCGCACTTTTTTAAATATAATTTTTCTGATTATTTTCTTGCTTGTGCTCGTTCTATACATTTTTTGCTCAAATAAATTGAAGAATGTGTTTTAGATGTGGTATAAATCATAAAATAAATGTCGAAAATGATATTTAAAAAAGTGCGTCACGTAATCACATTTGGATATACAAATATATTCGTATTAAACGTGTAAAAATATAAAACACTTTAAAAATTAGACGACTATTATCGAGATGAAGATTTTCTTCGTCAAGTGTGAGAAAAATTTAACTACTGGGCGATTTTTATATTTCTAGTTATGGGTGTAGAACCAGAAAAAAAAACATAAAAATTAAATGAAAAAATAACATTTAAAAAGTGCGCCACTTTTTGCGGTGCGCATTTTGCAACGACTATATTTTTGACCAAAAAACTAACAGTCACTTCTTCATTTATTGAATACAACACATTTCAATTAATTCACATTTTGGAGTGAAAAGGTTTTCATTTATTTTATAATTTAAAATATAGTCGTCGCCAAATTCGATTACCGCCGCAAAATGTGGCGCACTTTTTAAATATTATTTTTTCATTGAATTTTTATGATTATAATTATTTTCCACAATTACTCCAGTATTTAAACAACACATATAACATATTCTTCTATTTATTTAAGCAAAAACAGTATAGAACAAGCATAAACAAGAAAATAATCTTAAAAATTTAAAGAAAAAATTATAATTGAAAAGTGCGCCTCATTTTGCGGCGGTAATCGCATTTGGCGACGACTATATATTTAGGTTGTTATTGAACATTATTTTAGCCTTGATGTCAATCAATTCAGATTTTTCTTGTCAATGGAGCTCTTGGGCCGTATCCATAGCACGTTTTCTGAAACAATATATGTTAAAGACGCCACAAATAATGGATACCGTCTTGGTCTTCATCATTCTAGAATCATCCGGACAGTTGAAGGCTTCTTTGAATTCTGGCATATTGACTAATGCATTTACACGGACATTATTTTGTGGATGGGAAATGCCATATGAATTGACCTTAACATGAATCGATGATTGTAGGACGTTGATTAAAAAAAAGAGTGAAAGGGAAACTAAAAATTACTTTATTGCAGAAATATCTTGACCGCGCATAGAAGAAAGCTTGTTCATTTGTAACATTGCTCCATAGGATAAACCTATTCTTCAGATTATCCGTTCCAATGGCTTGTTTAAACGCTCTGAATGCATAATAATTTCCCATATTATCTGCTCCAGAATCCTCCAGCAGCTTATCAAGATATGGTGCTTCCTTCAATTAAAATTTAGCAACTAAAGAAATTTTCTTTGCCACGAACGTCATAGTGATACTCCTTATGTGTGCTCACATATTGATCTCGTACGCATTCACGAACATCATTCGAAAAATATGAAAATACTTCTGTATCTTTCGATGTCTCGAAATAGTTATGCGCAATTTCGTGAGCCATAGTCGCTGCAGTTAATCCGTACTAAAATAATATTCATCTTATTTACATTTCTGTCACCAAATTTTTTACAGTCTGTGGATCTTCCATGCTTACGGCTGACTCTATGAAACCTAATCCGACGTATAACTTCCCTTCTTCATTTCCAGCATTCAAGGGTGTCATAATACCGTTCGGATACTCCCCTGAAGGGAATTTTATACTAGGAATACACGCTATCTCTCGTAGGTTTTGCGTTGCTAAATTTTTAACTTGTTATACACAATGTTTAAATAGTTTAACCTATATTTGAATGATTTAAGCATTTTGTGAACTGATGCTCATATTCTTTCAAAATTTCTAAGGTTTTTGTTTCGTTCATTTTGTATATGAGTCTTATGTTCTTATTGATATATTCATCAACTATATTTTGTTTCATGAGCCATGGCGTTACCTAAAAGATTTTAATAATAATTGACAGTATACCAATTATACCTTGATATCATTTCTAAAAAATTCAAGAATATTTTCATGAACTTTTAAAAAGTTCTTATAAGCTGCTTTATATCTCGGTGTCGTTAATAGAACTTCTTCTAATAACCTCCTTATTTGATATTTATACGTTTTCCAGGTGCTAGACTGAATAAATTAATTTAAGTTAAATCAGGATAATTGAAACCATGAAATGAAGGAACTTTAAGTGTGGAAAATTTAAATTACAAAGGTTTTTCTTAATTCTAGAATTTATAGTGCGGTAAGTTGGAGAGAGTTCTGGCATATGAATAATAAATAAATGAAGAAACCGTTATTTTGCTCCGAGGCGGTATGCAAAAACGTATTTATCCGATAAATAGTGATGGAAAATCAATTATTAAGTATCGTTTACAGCAAATTGTAAATATTTAAATATCTGTTTTGTATTAAAATATTATTTATTACATACACTTACTTAAATTTTCCTATAAAACTAATTTAACAATAATTTTCCCTCGTCATTGAACAGATTAATGTATTCTGGCATATGAGCTCTGAGGTCTTCTTTAAACTCTCCAAGAATTTCTCTACTATTCCTTGAATAAGTTACTTTCAAACTTTAGATATTTCAGTGCTCCTGTCTATTTTTTATATCTAAAAATAAAAATAGGACAACATTTAAATTTTAATTATTTCTAATTAAAACAGTGGACAGCAATTGAGAAGTATAAATATTGCTCGTTGATATTATTCTCCCACAGACCAACAAAAACTTTCGATTTTAAAAGTTTCAGATCATATTACAATACTGTATTTTGCCCAGCTTTATTACAAAGCTGAAACAATCCCAATTAAAAATAAGATTGCCGTGATCTTTAACGGCTAAATCTGTAACAGCTCATTTAAATGCAAATTAAAAAAATTTTCGTCAACTTCAACAAATACATCAAATCATGGCTTCCCATTTTACCGTAATACCAGAGTTTCCTGAACATCAGAAAAAGTTAACTCAAACAGTTTTTGCAACTCTTCTGCGGATTCAATTTTATGAAACTGCTCATAATCAACAAAAACGGAGACGTTCAATTGTTGTGCCAATAAGTCCATATCTTGTATATATGTCCAATAGGAAGAAAAACTTTGCAGTCTCAATCCAATGCATATTTATTAAACTTTTATGTAAACAAACCTGCTTTGAAACTCTTCACTAAGGTTTGTTTTTGTACTTTCAGTGTGGCTCTAAAATTGAATAATTTTATTTATTCGATAAAATTTTTATTTTTAATTTTTTATATTGTCATTTTCAGAGATCGGTGGCTAATGGAAGAGGAAAAAGAAAACATTAATGGTCTCATTCGGATGGTATCTCATATTTTGAATCTCATCAATTAGTGCTTTCTTAAAAATATAGACAACACAAATCGAAGAGGAGCAGATGGAAACGTCATTTGTGGCCTTGTGGAATTCAAAACGAGACCATCATTTTTTAAAAAATGCTTTTGCTTTTCGATTAGGCACCATTCTGTGAAATGTACAATTTTTTTGTAACATTGAAGCATAGGATTTTCCAATATAATTTCGAAGAATTGAACAATTAAGTGGGAATAAATTAATTTGAATTGTCGATATGCTACTTTTCTATTATTCATTCCAGAGATCGATGCCTAATGGAAGAGTAATAAAAGAAGAGAAAATGATGGGGCCCCAAAAATTTTTCTCAATGTGCTGCCCATAATTTCGTAAAAAAACAATGACCGTCTAAAAAGAGAGGCCGTCCAAACCATCCTAATTTTTTCTTCTTCCATTAGGCACCGATCTCTGAAAAGGACAATAAATAATATATCTTTGACGGAATATTTTAATTTTAGGAATAATATTATCTTATAATATATATCAGTAATGGGAGGGACTCTCCCCTAGTCCCCCCCCCCCCCGACACGGGTTTTTTTTCTAAAAAAAGGGGTCCGGTCCCGAGTACCGGGTATTGAAAAAGGGATGTTCCGGGCCCCGTCCCCCGGGTTTAAAATTTTCGATTTTATTAAGTTCCCGCATGCCCGAAATTCAAAAAAACGGCGTCCCTTCCATCACTGATATATATTTCATCTATTATACTTTCCAAAATTATACAAAAATAGTGCTAAACATATAATTCATTTCAGAGATCGATGCCTAATGGAAGAGCAAAAAGTTAGGGGCGGAGAAAAGGACAGCCACACGGCCATTAAGGCCATCGAATCTCTTCCTCTTTTGTTTTGTCAGCAATTTTTGTTATCTATTTTTTGTTATTATTTGATGACAAGAAAAGTTTAATTTAAAAATGAAAATGGATGAAACAAAAATATTGATGACAAACAAAAGAGGAAGAGATTCGAAAGCCTTAGTGACTCTTCCATTAGGCATCGATCTCTGAAATGATTAATAATATTATAGAAACGGTTTTATAAAATAATTTATCTAATAAAAATTCTACCAAATGTTTAATTTTCATCATATTTGCGTACATACCATGAAACTAAAATTTGGTATTAACTTATCCAAAATCGGATCAAGTTCTTTCCAATATATTTTTTTAAATAGATCAAAATAAAAAGAATTATTCGCTGAGCAAACGTGCTCGTAAAAATCGTCACATGGTGATACTTCCGAATTGATTCTAAAAACTTCTCTTACAAAATTCTCCTAAGATATATCAAAATTTATACTCGAAAAAATGTTCCAAGTCCAATGAAGACCTCGTTGAGTTGATATAATATACAATAGAAAGGAATAAACACGCCGTCAGTAATTTAGAAAACATTTTTCATTGAATGTTTATCATGTAACGCTCGTTTTTATATTCATTAGGAGTGAACTTTCTGAAAGAGGGGAGAAACTCGTCAATTTTGTATTCAAATAATTTCAATAGTTTCTTCAATTTATAAAATAATTCCTTTAGTTTTGTATTATTGAATGGTAATAATAAATTTCATAATTCTGAGCCTTTAATAAATTAAAATATATTAATACAGAAACGAAATTCAATAGTTATTGTAATACTGTTGATGAATTACAGTTATAAATTATAATTTCTAAAATTGTACTAATTCATGAAACATTTGGGCTGCTTGATTTCCATAATGAGTTATACGCAGAGTGCGAGATACGGTTTCACGTCAGATTATTGCCATTTTTTAAATGTTGTTTGAGCTTTCTGAGCACGAAACAATTTCATATTTTTAAAATTTGACTGCGCCTTTTCTTTTACAAATTTGTCTTAAAGTCTGAATGTTTACTTGTCACATAGTACAATAATCATTACACATAATTACACAATAACATAAAAATTTGCCATTTTATTTTTTATTTATCTTCAAATTGTTCGAATCATCACTTTCGTCTTGTCAACGGTGCATTTGGTCCAAATGCATAGCATGTTTCCTGAAAATTATATCTTATATCACTCAATTGAATTGCTCATTTTCAAGATTTTACTAGAAATTTCAAGTTTTTATCGATCTAAATTTTAAAACATTGTACAATTCAGCATTAAAGTTTTGAAAAAAACGTAGCATACGAAATGATTAAACAGAAGCTTAGAAAAGTTACTTAAATCTAAAACATTGTAAATATTTAAAGCACTTGAGATATTTTAAGAAAAGCTGGTAAAATATATGTAAAAAGTAAAATATATGTAACTTTTTACTATTGCAAAAACGACATCGATCACTTTTAATTTCTATTAATATTTTTAAACCATTCCAAAACCATTTTTTGCAATTTGTCCACGCTTTTTTGCAAGATGCACTGTAGTCGTATTTTTTCATTTGCGGATGGGGTGCAATTATATAACAAAAATTATAATATTAAAAATTAAAAATGGGTTATATAAAAATGAAACAAATTATAATTTTTTTTACATCACTTTTCTTTTCAGATTGGTCTAAAACAATATCAATTCTTTAACAATTCGAGTTGATTTGTTATTTGATTGTAACTTTTTCTATGTTTTTGAGATTTTATGATACTTTTATTAAAAAAAATGTCCCATGAAATAGAATAAATATTCCGAATCAATTTTTAACTTTAAGTCAATTGAGTCAATTTTGCTAAAGTATTCATAAGACATGCTGAAATTTGCAATTACTCCTTGATGAATTAATAATTTCAGCTGGCATGGAATTTTTTATTGTTTCTCTGGGTTCGTAGAATATTAGATTAGAACTCCCTCCTAAATTAGAACTCGTAATTGTTATTTATACAAACCGTTTTTGTTTTCATCATTCTTGAATCAGGCGGACAATTAAATGCTTCACCAAATTCGGGCATATTGACAACGGCGTTCACACGAATCTTGCTTGTTGTGTCCTGAACGTTATACGGTTATGGTAGAAACTTGGTTGTGTTTTGTTTATGATGAAAGTCGCAGAGAGAAATGTCTCCTGGTGCACCTGGTAATTGACAATGCTATCAAACGGAAATATTTTGATCTTAAAATTAGAGATAAGGCCAATAGTTCAAAACAGCAAATTATAACAGTCTAGAGCCCGTTTACAAGCATGGATTTATCTGTTAAATGTTGATGAAAAATTATTGTTAAACTACTTTTATGAGAAAATTTAAATAAGTGTATGTAAGAACTAATATTTTAAAACAAAATTGATTGTAAATTTACCACTAAAGGACAATTATTCAATAATTTTCTATCTGTCCCTAACAGGGAGCAGGAATCCCCACAGACCTGGTATCATATCACAACATAAGCGATAATCCAGATGTCATTGTAACCCAATAAACTATTTTGGATCTGTTACCAATGGGGTCAACCACGCCTCCCAAATATAGTAAAAAAGGTACATGTTATTATTGTTAATGGCTTAGTCATTCCTATATTCTTCTACTTATGTTGCTGTTTTTCTGAATAAACTATATTAAAGATTCCGATTTTCTACAAGTCGACACCATCACTGTTTAAGGGATAAATACGTTTTGGCATACCGCCTCACTAGGGGCGCTACATTTTGTTCTTCAACTGAACTTTCGAAAAAAACATTCTTATAATTTAGAGAGAACGCAATTTATATTTCTACTGTTTATGTAAACTATAATTTTAATGCTATAATTATACTTTAAAGGGATTTTCAATTCATCAAAAATCATACAAACCTCTCCGCATAGGTACCAAGCCATTGAGTAGAAGAAGGCTTGTTGATTTGTGACATCACTCCAAGCGACAAATGTCCGATTCAAGTTTTCTACGCCGATCGCATTCTTGAATAGTATGTAAGAATAGTAATTGCCAATATTATCTGCTCCGTATTCTTCTAAATCTGGAATATTTGTATCCTGGAAAAATCAATTCAATTCATTTTGAAATCAGCATGCAAACAACCTCCGTATATTCTTTCATTACTTGTAGGCATTGATTTTTCACACATTGCTGAACATTTGTTGAGTAATATGGAAGTATAGCATCACCGTCTGGAGTTTCAAATAAAGTGTGTGCGATTTCGTGGGCAAGGGTTGCTACAGTTATTCCAAACTAAATTTAGTTAATTTAAAGCGTTTTTGAAAGTGTTAAATTGATTTTTCTCACTGTTGTGGGATTCTCGGGTGTCAAGAAGAGCAAAACAAATAGTTCTCCAATGTAGATATCTCCAAGCGAATTGAATGCCTGAGTTTCACTCTTATAACTTTCTATTTCCGGCGGCATTGAAATGTTTAACCTATACAAGCAATACAATTCACGGAGGCTCTCGATGCCTTTAAAGTAATGTTAAATTGGATATTATAAAGTTGCTACACCTATATCCGAATTTTTATTGCATTCGACATGTTTTCTTTCACGTGAATTTAGCGTAGCTGTTAATTCATGCGCCAAACCACTAGCATCTTTTAAAAGAGCAATTTTTTCATTCAGAAATTTATCCAAGACATTCATATTATTAATCCAAGGTGTTTTCTGTAATAAATAACAGGAATTGTAGAATTTAAATGAAAACCTTTGTTTCTTCAACAAATAACTGTATGGTGGAATTCACAATCGAATAAAAGTTTTTATAGGCGGCTTTGTACTTTGGAGATGATAAAATGTAGTTTTTCATATCAAGATGAGTTTGAAGTATATATGATATTCTAGAATATTCCTGCAAAATAGTTTCATTAAAAGTTAATCCATTGTAATAACCAAATCTTCAAAAATCTCGTCGAAGGTAATTTTGAAAAGCGATTCAAGTTCATCTTGATTTGTCGTGTTATAGAATCTCTCATAATCGATGAAAATAGACATATCCATTTGTTTAGCCAATTTCGTCATTTCCATTAAAAAATTTGAAGATGCTGTGGCATTTGTGAAGCTTTAAATTCTTAATTTAATTTTTATTTTTAATATATAATGAACCTTTGTCGAAATTCATCGATAATTTGTTTTTCTACTGGTTCCGGAAATTTATCGATAACATAATATTTCTAAAAAATGTTAAGAGAAAATGCATTTTTGGGTTTCATACCAAATAACTGTACTTTGCTTTAAATTTCGTTGAAAGTAATTGCAAATAAGGTTTGTATTCATTGTTGAATGAACTTGTTAACTCTGGTAATTGTTTTGCAGAGCAAAAGTGCTCAAAAAAGTCATCACATGGCGCTGCTTTAGTATCCAAACTAAAAACAAATAATTCACCGGAATAATTTCCTTCCAGATTAAACTCTAAAAATCTCTCCAACTCGCTCCAATTATTTGAGTAAACAGAAAATATCATTGAATAGAGTAAGAACGATAGCGTGAACATAATTCAAGTTTTCCACTTTAAGAAATTAGATAATTTCTCATTATTTTATAGTTTTTTTAAACATGTGATTTTTCAATTAAACTTTGAGATATGATTAATGTTTTCTATACAAATATACTTTTTATTGAAATTGAAATAATCATAATAATGCAATTCAATAAACGAACACAAGTGAATAGTTTGATTGTTTCTGAAAAATAAATATAAATTAAAAACTTTAAAAAAAACTTTTAAATCTTGTCTTGTGCTGACTCAATTGTTTCACGTTTGAAATAAACAAATAGTATTCATATAATTGTTAAGCAGGCATTCGTTAGCGCACGCCAAATGAAAATTGAGGTTTCCTCATTTTTTCGTATGAACTTTCACGTAAACATTTATTCATGATTGGAATAAAACTACCTTAAAATTGTCAAGTCTTACCTGAATATGAATATAGACCACATTGTTTGAGCATCCATTTTAATGATTTCAATTGACGTTTTAGCGTAATAAAATTATTCAAAAAAAACATTTGTTAACATTTTATAGAAACATTAACAGCAAGTAAATTAAAAAAGGTGAAGCAGTAAAATTATTTACTCTGCACATCAGGTTAAAGAATAGAAAATGACCTTCCATTTTGTTATGATAATTATAAAACAAAGTTAGAAATAAACGGTAAATATGGCAGACATTCCTAAAATTGATATTAATAATAATAGTAATAATTACACGTCAATGTCATCTGCAACAGATTATTATTCCGTTTATATGAGAACCATTGGGTTTATAAAATCTTTTATATTATTTTTTGGAAGTGAAGTTTTGCTATTTTAAAATCAGACTAATATAATTACCAATTCAACATTCGTCAATATTTTATTTAAGTTGAAACAATGTTTTAGGGCTTTAAAAAAGGGTTTTTTTTAAAATATATGTACCCCAAAGTAAAGATTTTCAGCGTCGCGATGTTAGTCTTTAAATTTTAGACCACACATAAATTTATAGCTCTTCCTAATAGGTCTAATACTGGACCAGAGGCATAATAAGAACTTCAGAAGATGTTATATTCTCTTTAATATTATTTGTTGAGGGCGGGATATGGTTCTTATTGTTGCAAGCTTCTAAATGTGCCATTTCAAGGAGCATAAAGTTCGTCTGGTGTCGATTTAATATTTAATTTATTATTACTTTCGCGTTTACTTTTGTTTACTTTTTTTACCGAACTCTGATGATGCTCCTTTAAATCATTGAATTGTTCTGTCCAAAATAGCCAATTTCTAGTCTGATATATTTCAAAATCGCGTACTAACTTTATTTAAAACCAGTCTATTTATAAAAAAAAAACAATTTTTTAGATTTAAAATGTTGAAGTGACACGATTAAAACTACGTTGTGGATATGATTTGTTAGATACCAATATGAGTGCTTTTCTAACGGTGACGTTGAATGTGAATGTTATGAGAGTTGTTACAGATCCATGGAACGAAGCACCCATGACGCCATAATAAGCAGGCTCTAAAGTTGTTAAGTATTATTTTTAAAGAAAGACTAACCTTCATTAATTAGTTCCAATACAAATAGAAAAAATAAAACTACGAACATGGAGGAAAATAGTCCAAATACAACGAACTGAAATTTTATTAAACTCATTTTTAATCTCATAATTATTAAGATATTAAATGCGAAAAATTAGTATAACTTTTACTAAATGTTTCATTAAATGTTTTTTGCATCTTTCATGCTTCTCATAATGAACTATTGATAAAAAATAAAATAATAGCAACTTACTTGAAGAATTAGAGAGACCAAAAAGTTAATATTAGCTTTATATACACGTTTCGACATTTTTGTTGTACGTAAGCAGTAGGATAATGTTATCTGACAGAAATATGTAACTGTCATTAAGTAAATCGTTGTGAAAACACCCGTTAAACAACAAAAAACTTGAAAAATAATCCAGATTGGGCGAAACATATCAATAAGTAATATTGATGCACAAATTAGTTGTTCATCATATTTCTGAAATAAATTAAACAAATGTTTTCTAATTTTCATTACAATAGACATAAAGTGTTTTTAAATTTAACTTCAGAATAGCTTACAGATAAGTCTATTTTCATATTGCGTTGCGCAAATGCTTCGGAAAAAGAGAATGCTGACACAATAAAAACCATATACAATGAAACTAAAAGTGGCTTTCTGCTATGTTTTATTACAGATTGGAATAAACGATACTCCGGAATAGCCATACAGACAAGAGCATCATAACGCGTATAAAACAAATCAAAAACGACATGAGCACATACTGAAATTAAACTTTTTGGTTTATCGATATTGTTTACCAGCGATGATTCCGATTAAAATTGGAAAAATGATAAAAGCAGCAAATCTCCATAATATCCCATTAACCCGAAGACCATTTTTATATAGTGATGGTTGCATTAATACTGATATAAATACATCAAATAAAAAATTGCTGAAATTCGTAATAACTTATAACAAGCCATGTTAATTTAATATAATCGACGGTCTTGATCAACTACACAGAAATCTATTTTGATATTTTTATATGTCTCTTAAGAATCTTGCGTTACTATGTTTCCAACGAATCGCAAACCAAGCGTCCCGGAAGATGAGAAAAAACTCAACGATATATTATCGTTACTGCACAAAAAAATTCAATAAAATTCAATAGCGCTTTACTTATTTCCACATGGTAATATAAGAATTATGTTTTAGATTGTATAATTATTTCCTATATTCAACTAAAAAATAGAAAGTTCTAAGAAATCGCATTAAAAAATATAATTTGCTTTAAATAATATAGTAAATTAAAAATTACAGATATCCCAGTTATGTTTGTGATTTCTAAATTTTTCTTGCTTTGTCTTTTTTAGATATCTTGTTTTTACGTTCATCAGATAATTTTACTAGGAAAGCCATATAGGTTTGACTCTTTTAGCACTTCAACTCGACCTAGTGTTAAAAGCGGTAATGGATATAGTCTTTATTTTGACGGCCACGTTGTTTTTCCGCCATGCTTATTAACATGTTGTGAAAAGATGATTTTTTCGTTAGTTGCGAAAGAGTTTTGTGGTTTTTTATTTTACCAACAGCTTTATTATATAAGCCTTTCTATATTACGAATCAAAAATTTCCAAAAATCCTGATCGTTTTTTTATAATCGTGATTTTATTATTCGTTGCTCTTATTTAATTATTTTTGTTGCAGAATTCGAACAAATGGCTCGTATAAGTAATTTTGAAAGTGTCGAGTTGATGGACAATGCCGTATCCTCCGTTTCCACTGCAAGCTAGGACTAATAAGCTTGAGAAAGTTATATTTTATGTTTTATTAAATTATCATTAATTTTAGTGGAAATCGAGGAAATACAAATACATGATGTGAGCATTCGAAGAGAAAATGAGAATTTACGTCTGAATATCTAGCCTGATTAACATATCAACGATTTTATTTTCATTTACTATTTGTAAGTACCCATTTTTATAATTCTTTAACTAGTTAGGCTCTTATATCAAAGAAAGACGCCTTACCTGAAAGTCTGAAAATATAAAAGACGACGAACATTTGGGCTTAACTCACTCTTGACAACTTTAGTCGTTAAACAATAAATAAACAAAACAGTTAATGGGGCAGAGATAATAAACGATATATTTAAAATATAAGTGGAATATTTCGGTATTGTTTGCTGGCAGTACGGTTCTGCGGTATATAATACATCTTTCCATTCCTCCCAGGAATGTATAAATGGATTAAGATTCATTAACGATATAAATGATATAAATAAATCTCTGAATTAGATTTGATAAATTATAATATCAAGATTTTCGACAGGTGGAAACTGTTAAATTAATCTGAAATAATTTCTTATCTTTTGTTTATATAACATACCACTGTTTTGGTATCTTGATCATGGCATTATCATTGTAGAAAAATGTATATAAAAGGGCAATAAATCCCACGGGAGATTTAAATTTGAAAATAAATTCTCTATTGTAATAATTATATATTATCAAAATCTAAGAAATTGAAAGGTCTATTTGATCATTTTTGAATTATTTTCAATGGTCTCAAAGAGATCATGAAACAAATATTCAATTTATTTTTCTTTTTATTATCGTATCTATAAGTAAAGCTATGTAGAAAGTTTAAGAAACATTATTGTATTTTTTCAGCATAATGAAAGAAGAAAAATATTAGGAGTGAAGAGTATGAAGTGAAGTTATAGTTTGAATGACATCTCTTTTGTATCTCATCAATGTGCGTTGTCTCAAAATAATGGGCTTAGTTACAACGTTAAATAAATATAGTACAGTATTGATAATTGTAAAATACTCTACAAAGCCAGCTAGATTAAATTTGTTTAGATATTTAAGAAAAATGGGCCAAACTAATATTCCTGAACGCCAAATGAAAATTACGATTTTTCCCTATTCCAGCGCATTTTATTAAACTCCACGTGAAAGTAATGAATTCAATATTACAGACATTTAAAAAAATCTACTACGCTTTAAACTTTTACTTTATATTAAGCTTAAATCTCTTTGAATTCATTTGGCGGTTTCATGTAATTTTGGTAAATTTCTGTGCTGAATGATATAAAAATCTAATTTAAGAATACTGAAATGAAATGCAATTGAGAAAGATCGTCTACACCTTTAAAGAAAAATTAATTTAATTGATATCTTTAGTAATAAGTGTATTCTTTTGTTGTAACATTTTTCAAAACAATCTTTGAAAATTATATGAAAACTAGTGATTTTTCGTCATGTAAGTTATTATAGTACATGTTAAATTATATATGTATTTATTTAAATAATATCTTAATCATCAATAAATATGCCGTCATAGTCAATATCGGGTGGTGTCGCCTTTCTCGTTAATGGAGCATTTTCTCCAAAAGCATAGCATGGTTTCTAAAATAATATTGCATTACTAAATGTGACAATAAAACTGAAAGCACCGTTCTTGTTCTCATCATTTGAGAATTTGCTGGACAGTTAAACGCATCTATAAATTCTTGTAAGTTGATAAGAGCATTGACGCGAACATTCGGTGGCGGGTGAGGACTGTCCTTGACGATATCACTTTCCTACAAGAATTCTGTTGTTTCAATTTAGGATTCCAATAAACTTCGGTGCAATAAGCCAAGCCAGTTGTATAAAAGGCAGCTTGCTCATTTGTCAAATTTGGCAATCCTTCAAAAGCTTGAAGCATTTCGTCCTCACCGATGAGCTCACGCATGACCTCGTAATTCAACCTATGTCCAATGAGATCTGCGCCTGATTCGCCCATATTAAATTCACCGAGTTTCCAATCCTTTAAATGTTGTTTTTAGGATAATATTGGGGGTTAAAGTAACTTTAGCGTATTGCGAAGCAGTTGAGCTATATTGGTCAGACACGCATTGACGCACATTATTTGAATAGTATGAGTAATAGTCGCCGACTCTGGATTCGAATAGAGTGTGCGATACTTCATGACCCATTACACTTCCAACTAATCCCATCTGGAATCAAAATCATTTGGTAATTGTAATTTTCTTTAAAAATAACAAAATTTTGTCAGTTTTAGAATAAAGAGTCTATTACGGTTAACCTTTCTGGATTTCAAATAATTTTTAAAAATTACATATTCTGGAATTGATAATTTTTCTGCCATAAAATAACTCATCGCATTAAATGCAATAAATGAGCCATTATTTAGTATCTTCATGTTATAGGCGTTGAGTGGATCTAGCAATGTTTCCATAAACTCGTGGTGATAATAATCGACACTTTTTGTAAGACAGAACACGTTTTGCACAAGTTCATGCCCTGATAAATAATCAATTTGACATCAAGACTTGACCCAATCCTTTACCTAGTTTATAGTTTGTCAAGCATTGCTTGAAGTTTCTTTCGAAACGAGCCAATTGGTCCAGAGAATGCTGAAGGCCGTTGATGTTTGTATGAAATTGGACGTTGGACTTTTCAAGAAACTCGTAAAGCACATTTTTGTTTATTATCCATGGGGTTAGCTAAAAATATTTTTGCGATATTTCATTTAATTAAAACCTTAATTTTTCTCTTAATATTTTGGACCATCCTCCTGTGAGTATCGGTGAAAATTTTGATTCCTTTCTTTGGTGTATTTCTGCCTAATTTGATATTAAACAAATGATATTTGATTTCATTTGCAGTGACTTTAGCACGAGCATTCTATAAAAAATCATTTTATTAGAACGGTAAAAAACCATACCAATTTTTTAAACAACGCACTGTATTCGGTTTTATAAAGATATTTCAAATAAAAAATATCCTTACTAAGGATTTTATCATTATCAGCATTCAATGATTTTCCATAATAATGGGCCATCAATTTTGTTTGGTTTAGGAACTTCTCTAAATCCTTTTCACCGTTGAGCCTTAAATTTAACAATCACGTTATTATCAAATTATTGTTTAAACTTTGCGACAAAAGCAGTATCGGTTAACATTTCGCTGAAATCCGAATCTATGAACATTTTAAATGGCGAATATCGTTCCCATGTTCTCTAAAATGTTTTTTAAATGAATTATTCAAATATATTTGTTTTGAGATACAATAAATAGGTTGGTTTTTGCTAGTTGTTTTGCCATATCTTTGTATTCCAATATCGCATGCGTTAGAAGCCGATTATTAAGGGTGTTGTTAATTTTGGAGCAAATGTGCCCGTAGAAGTCGTCACATGGAGAAATGTCATGGTTGAATCTGAAAAAGTTGTTGTCTTATGGGTGTAGATTAATGAGATTAAATTAGTACAAGGAAGGAAATTATGGTATCCTATAATTTATATATTTTTAAAAAATATTTCTTTAATATATTGCCATTTTCGAACCTAAAAAACAACAAAATTACAAGAAATTTATTAAAAAAAACAAAATAGAACTATAAATTATTTGGAATCATTTCTGTCTATTCGCTCCGAGCAAGATCATAATTTCCTTCCTTATGACTCTTCTAATTGATTTACATGTCGACAATACAAGAAAGAAATTATTTTTCTCACAAAAATTACATTTTCCTGATAAACATTGTAGTGTTTCGTTTGGAACAATTTAGTTTCATTTATTATCAATATATAAGAAATTGAAAGTTCAATTTCAACATTTTTGAATTATTTTCAATGGTCTCAAAGAGATCATGAACAAATATTCAATTTATGTTAATAATTTCTCTGTTTTTCATTATATTTCTTCAAAATTTCTAGATCAAATCAGATTTATTACTTTTATTTTTTATCAAAATAAAATTTGAATTGTCAATTTCTAATAGTCGTCGCCAAATGTGATTACCACCGCAAAATGTGGCGCACTTTTTAAATATTATTTTTTTCTTGTTTATGCTCGGTCTATACTGGTTTTGCTCAAATAAATTGAAGAATATGTTTTAGATGCCGTTTCAATCGTGGAAACAATGTGGAAATTAATAATAATCATAAAAATTATATGAAATAATAATATGTAAAAAAGTGCGTCAGATTTTTCGGTGGTAATCGCAGTTGGCGACGATTATATATTTTGATAAGTATTAATTAAATAGCTGAATTTCAAATCACTCATAGAAAACTCTTTAAAATATCTTAAATTCCTAAGTCAAATTCCTAAGAAAAATGTTTTGCGCATCAAAGTAGAGTTCCGCACAAAATAATCTTATAATATTCGTTTCTAGCAACTATATTTAATTTTGTTTAAGAAAATTTGACTAATATGCTATTTATATATTTATTATTATATATTATCAAAATATAAGAAATTGAAAATTCAATTTAAACATTTTTGAATTATTTTCAATGGTCTCATAGATAAAATGAAACAAATATTCAATTTACGTGAATAATTTCTCTGTTTTTCATTATATTTCTTCAAAATTTCTAGATCAAATCAGATTTATTACTTTTATTTTTTATGAAAATAAAATTGGAATTGTCAATTTCTTAGATTGTGATAATATATATTTATATTTATTGTCCTTTTCAGAGATCGGTGCCTAATGGAAGAGGAAAAAAAGAATGAAATGAGGTTCTCGTTTGGACGGCCTCTCCTTTTAGACGGCCATTCTTTTTTACGAAATTATGGGCAGCACATATTTAAGAGGAATTGAGAAAAATGTTTTTCTGAACCCATCATTTTCTCTTCTTTTATTACTCTTCCATTAGGCACCGATCTCTGAAAAGGACAATATTTGAGAATTTATATTATATCTTTAAAAATTAGCAAATATTAATTCTCAGTGCACGTCATGTTCTTTCTTATCAATAAGAGTTCAAAAAGTCAATCGAGGTTAATATTTCAAGAAGTTATAATGTTTAATATATAGTTTGAGACGATGCTTTTAAGGTTACGTGCTAATTATTTTGCAATTCGCATATAGAGAAGACTAGATAAGCATATATATATATATATATATATATATATATTGTATAATTAGCAATTGGACGTGCTCACTGTGCAGAAATAACAAGAAGTTGAAGCACAGTTAATAATATTAAATCTAATAGCCAAAATTAAGAAATAATTTCCGCGAGATTAATAAATTTAAGCATATCGAAATTGAAATATTATTTGAAGTGTTTTTTTAATGTATAGTCATTAGAAACATGTTTTCTTTTACAGTATTCACATGACCAATTAAATCATATTTCTAGAATTATTGGGATCATTTTTAGCTATAATTAGGGATGTCTTGTTTAGGTGATACTATTTTGTGGTTTAAACGAAGCGCGCTTCCATATTAATTAAATATTTTGATTCAAAATTTACTAGGCTTAATTTACCGGAATGAGTTGACTTAAAACCTTATTTCATTTCTTTATTTTATATCCCATTTTATAATTAAATGTTATATTCAGCCCGGCTCAGCAATCTAACAAAACTAATCCATTTCAGAAGCTTCATCGTTAAACAAAATATTGTATAAACACGAAACATTTGAATCGACGCTCCAGTGTATTATGATAATAAATATAGTATAAATTAAGTGAAAAACAAACTTATCAGCATATTCCGTTAACTTGATTTCATCATAAATTCGTTTACTTCTTACGATAGATATTAATAAAACAAATATTGTAATTAATTTGTGCATTAGTACCCAAATTAATGTGATTGGTTAGAAATTCTCAATAATTCTATTTTATACTATATCGCCGTCTAAATATTAAACGCTAATTATTTTATTGAATTTTGGTTAATTGTAATCTTACATATTTATAATATAATTGAATCATTCCACATTTACAGTTTATAATTGAATTAACGTTATTATCATTAATTTGGATATTAAACTAAAATAGAAATCGCTTTAAACTTTTGGCCAGAAAATGACTAATTCGCAATATTTCCTTTAAGGATATTTACCAATTCAATTAAGAAATTTAACAATAACAAAAAACGAAATGAAACGTTAAAAGATTATTAGAATAATTATGAAAGATTAATATCCAGTTTGGATGAAAACGAGAAATAATCAAACAACAATCAGTTTAAATAACGAGTTCGTTGGTCGCAATAAACGAGATATTTTTTAGGCGCCCAATATTAATGAAACACTTCCAGACGTGGAGTTTTGAATCCTCAACTTGTCACCATTGTCCGGATCGAGATATGAAGTGACAGTAATCTTCTACTCGGCTTCATTGGGAGCGATTCAAAAAATCATCGTCTCATTGATTCAGAATCGATACGGATCAATTAAGCATTTAAGTGAGTGAACAGTTGGATATAGCAATAGTGAGAAAATAAAAATAATCTTTCCCGCCCAGCGAATGCCCCCCTCGACCATATTTTCATGGTTTACTTTTCAAGATTAGTCGAATTAAGAAAAAGTGAAAGTATTTTTTATATTTGCAAATAAATCCATCGTATTCATTATATATTTAATGGCATGCGCCTGTTTGGCTTCAAAGTTACTTTTTCGTTATTGATGTTATTATTTCTTCCTTAATTTTGCTAGATTCATTTGGTTTCTTCTTAATCTTTCGATCGAGCAAATCTATTTGATGACGAATTGTATCCTCATCAACATTTTTTCGACTGATAACACAAAAATGAAATACATAAAAGGACAAGCGATAGGAAAAGCCATTGCGTGAAAAAAAACCCGCGCATGACGCAATCCACGCCGTCGCACATCGCAATGATGTAATGTGTGTGTTTTATATCCAAATAAAACAGGGTTTCATTTAATTGCGCGTGGTGATATGTGGCTTTTACGCGACAGCCCCATGCAGATAACATCGTTCATCTGTATTCGACACCCTCCCATCGACCATTTGTCATCATTATCAAGCTTTATAGTGGCTGTGTGATTTCCAAAATTTTTTTCAATTTGTTTTTTTTATCTTCTTTGAAATTTCCCATATATAATTTAATCAATATATAGAATGTGGATAATATACGCACTATTACCATTAATTGTTCATGCACAAGTCGGTGGCGATGATGTCGCGGAAAACGCGGACAATTTTCGAAAATGTTTGTAAACAACGATTGTTGTTTTTATATTGTTTTGCTTTGAAATTAATTTGTCGTTTTCTAGTATATGGAATTGCAACCAAGATAATGGAGTTGAGTGGGAATATAATGGGAGGAGGAAGTGGTGGGGGTGGTGGAGGCTCTGATGAGGTTCGGCCACGATTCCAAGGTACGTTTCTTCGTATTCACGTGAATCGCCAAAGAAATACTGGATTTGATTCGATCATTGTTCGATTGATCTTTTGAAAATTTGGAAAATTCTCAAATCCTTGATTCAGGTGTGCGCTCATTCAGCCAAGATAACAGTATCCTAAACAGTGGATCATCGCCATACGGTATAAACAATATGGCAAAAATGCTACAAGAATACCAAGGTTAGTTTTACCACCAGCCATTCAATATGCAAATTAATCAACAAATAATGCAAAAATTGGTGTCAAGGAATGTTTGCAAATGCAAAGTTTGTCCAGCCGACCACAACCACAACCACTGAACGTCCAGCAGGCTTTAAAGCAATCATTGACAGTTTTCTTGGTTTTCCATTCCACACAACTCCCTTAATTCTCGGTGATTTCAGGAACTGGCAATAATCGCAACGACGATGACTCGGAGAACCTGCCACCACCGCCAACCCCTAAGCCTAGACCTCGTCAGAATCTTTTCAGCCTTCTGGGCGCGCCTACACATCAGTCAAGTAAGTAATGCTTTCATTGATTGAATATTAATTTATGCAGATGATGGCAACGAAGAAGTGAGACCAAACTTGCTTAGCAATTTGTTCGGTTTGTTATTCTGTGTTTACTTTCAAAAATCAATCTGCAAACAGGTTTCGCCGCTACACCGCCAACCACCACTACTACGACAACCGAGCCGACGCCAGTGCAGAAAATCATGAACATATTCGGTTTATCTCGCCAGTCTAATCATTAATATTCGGTTTAGTGCCCCAATCTAGTGAGCCATCCTCTTCCGGACGCGGGCGCCTAAACATTCTTGAATTGTTCGGCATGGCACCAACAACAACCACAACTCAGCAGCCTCCACTTCAAGCTCTCTTCAATCCGAGCCGACCGTATAATGGAGGGCCAGAAGACATCGATGGAATCATGAATGCTTTAATGCGAACGAACGCAAGACCGGCTCGACAAGAGCCAGCCTCCCTTATCTCTCAATTCTTCGGTTAATTGAGAATTTAGTTGTACTTAATTATTTATTTATTTTTTAATATTAATCACGCACAAACAAGATCTCAGTGATAATTCAACGATTCATTTCACTTAGCTCACGTTTATAAATAAATATTATTGTTATAATTACATTGCGGATGATATATCAATACTATGTGAACGCAAGCGTCCATCTCTCATTGGCGGCAACACTAGTCGAGGTACTTCTAGTCGATCCATCTTGAATTGTTAAATTTGTAATGAAAGTTTTATCGTAAACTCACTTCTAGAATATCATTGAAAGCCGTGTTTTCATAAGCGCATTTATCGGAAATCTTCTCCTCCAGAATTGTCACTGGAACACCGCCGGCTTGCTGGACAACGTCTTGATTAAGATCTTCAGCATCACCCCCTGTATATTGGATGAGAATATCATAAAATCTATGGAATACGAACTTTTCCCGGACTCTCTGAATCTGGTTATAGGAGCTGCGACGTCATAAACAAGCATGTGCGGTAATTCTTGACACCAAGAGAAGATCTTTGGTAGGACGTAATGTCCGATCCACCTAAAATGAATTTTAATATGATTTGGAAAGGAATGGACCCTGCCTGCAGCATGAGCAACCGCAGCAGAAGCAACAGCAGCATCCGAAGAAGAAGGTCATAGTGAAGATGCCAAGGAAATATGTCAAATATTCTCTCATTTCTCCTTCAATGATTGGCACATCGAACTCATCCTCAGAATCGAGCAAAGCACGAATTGTGATAATAACAGCCAAGTTGAATAAAGTTACCTAAAAACTTATACATATATATATATAAAGGTTGAAGTGCGAATAACTAACGATTACTATAATAGCGACCAGGCATCCCCAACTTTTTGGTTTACCGGCTTCCTTTTCTTGAAACATGACTATTTCCGATTGTATTTATTTATTTCATAGTAATGAATGTGAAAAATAACGGTTGTGGTCGATCGATCAGTGAATATGAATTATTCATGCAAAACTGTTTTGAATCAATAATGAAATAGTCGAATATTAAGCTCAAGTTCAAGTTCATCTTTGAAAATGGTTTTATTCTTACATAATTTATGACAGTTCCGAGCATTCAAAATGATAAAAACGAAATAATAATAATAAGAATATGAAATAATTAAAATAATTAATATATCGTATGTCATTGTGCGCAATCTCACTAATATCCCGGCGCTGTTCTTGGTGGCGGACAGTGCTCGCAGCCGCCGCTTGGACCTCGTGAGCCGTCTGGTCCAACTGGTCCCGGCCCACCAGGCTGTCCTGGTGCACCAGCGGTTCCATTGTCTCCAGCATCTCCCGGTGATCCGTCTGTTCCTGGGTTGCCTGGTGCTCCTGGGCTTCCCGGAGGTCCTGGTGGGCCATCGGGTCCTGGTGGGCCAGGTGGACCAGCTGGTGCTGGTACTTCCTTGACAGTTCCAGGCGGTCCTGGTGGTCCGGCCTTTCCTGGGCTTCCTGGGTTTCCAGGAGCTCCCGGCGGTCCTGGTGGTCCGGCAGGTCCTCGTGTGCCGCCATCGGCATCGCGTCCCGGCGCTCCAGCGTTTCCAGGTGGTCCCTTTGGTCCAGGTGCACCCGCAGCTCCTGGCGCACCCGGTGGACAGTCAAAGCACCAATCGTAGTTGGGTGCAGGCGTGGCTGCAGGTCCATCAGGTCCGTCCTTGCCCGGTTGACCCGGCTCTCCATCAGCCCCATCGTCTCCATCACGTCCTGGTGCTCCAGGCGGCCCTTGTGGCGAGACACCACAACCGCAGCACCCACCGACACCCTGCGCAGCCGCTTCCACAGCTCCTGGAAAATGAGAAGTGTGATAATCGACGGAATCACGAACCTTCCAATGGATTGTTGTTGTAGGAGGACGCGTAGCCAGCTTGACGACGAGTGCGCAGCGCAATTCCAGTTCCGGCCACTTGTGCCAACACCTGAAGGCATTCGGTTAATTATGGTTAATTTTATTCGAGTGGAGTGCGATAATTAATCCGACAATCGCACCTGGGTTCTGGTTATTTCTTTCCAAATATTCCCGGATCTCATCTTGCAGAAATCAACCTGAATTTCATTATTTGAGTGGGTATTTTAATCGGTTATCAACTTCGGATTGCATTGTAGATTGCATGTGCTGCATGAAATTATAAAGGAGTGGAACTGAGATGACCGAAATAAGAGTGGCAATCGTGGAAATTGTGACACCAATGAACGCGAATCTACAAAGTGAGCATTCGTCACAAAATTGGTATTAAATTTGGAATACTTTCGCAAAGATTTAGCATTCTCTTGAAGAATCTTTGGATCATCCGAGTCCATGATAATTGTTGCCCTAGAATCATTCAAAAATTATAAAGAAACATAACAAATCAAAAAATACAAATAAATAAACAAGGAGTGCAAAATTTTTCAGTGTATACTGATGAATCTAGAATAATTAACGATTTGCGACAATTGTCGTAGCTTATATACAAGTGGTTCTCTGGTTACCGCTCCACCCACCTCCACCAAGTCGACGGATTCACATACCACCGCATTCAATGACAACAACAACAAAAACATTTCAAAAAAAAGTCGAAAGTCATGGATAAAGATTGTTGGGAAGAGAGAGTTTGCATTTACTGGTAGATGGGGCGAGCGGTTTCATACGGAATCCAATAAGCATCACTTATTATTTCGTTTGTATGTTTTTTTTTGCCATTGATTCGAATCTAATGCCAATTTCTGATCGTTATCTGGTTTTATTATGATTGTTATTACTAGTAATATTACAAGTGCAAGTTAGATTTTATGAGTGAGATCCGACTGACTTGAAGGTATAGACAAGTGTCAATTCATAATTGAACTGACAATTAAATAAATGAGTGTTTATTGGTTAAGATGTTGCTGTTGTTAATAAAGTAAATCTTTGTTGTTTTTACTTTCAGGAAAAAGTTGAGCTTTTCTGCAATTGTGTGCAAGGATAATTTACTTGGATCATGTACTTTATATTGTTTTACAATGTTTTCAAAGGATAACTCCAAAAATAACTTTTAAACGTATTGGTGCGCAATTCTACACGTACTTAGATCTCCTCCTGGCTTCGCAACTATCTTCAGAGTGTGTTGGTTCGTCTTGCCATGTTAATCAACCCATTTCCCTCTAGAAGGACGACTATAGCAAAAAACGTTTATTTGGTCCTTAGATCGATTTATTCCGGTAGAACTCTTGCTACATTAATTTTCAAGTATATTTTTTAATAGGAAAAAAGTTTGCTTTTTTTTTCAAGAAAGACGGAGTGTGAATTAAACCATTGATATTTTACATTAAATTTGATATAAAATAACTAATTAATAATTCCCATAATTATTTCTTTTTCATTATTTATGTTATAGTAATTTAGTATAATATCTATTGTCTTTTTCAGAGATCGGTGGCTTATGGAAGAACAATAAAATAAGATAAAATTATCGACGGCCACACGACCACAAACAACTTTTTCATAAATTTATCTTGTGTTCTTTTCCTCTTACATTAGGCATCGATCTCTGAAAAAGACTATATTCATCTTTTACGTGTCTCCAATTCCACGAAACCGCGCATCATTGCAAATGACTTCGCACCAATTGCATGAACACTACCTTTTTTCAACATTTTATTAATTAGTTTAAATGTTATATACTACTCTGAAAAATATTATATATCATAGTTCTGGTTATTCTTCTGTTCAACAATAATTAATAAATAAAATATTTTTAAAAAATTAAAAAATAAAAGAATAGTGTTCATGCAATTGGCGCGAAGTCTTTTGTAATGCGACGCGGTTTCTTGGCAGTGAGTTGCCTGTAAAATAATAAAATGCGTTCAAAACATTTTGAAACCTTCATCTTCATTCGACCTGATTTAGTAATGTTTTTATTAATTTTTTTCAAAAATTTTTCTTCAAAATTAACTTTTATGAATTTATATAATATCCTCAAGGTTGTTAGCATTTACAATATTAATAATTGTCTTACTGATAATTTTAAGTGTTTCAGCTAGAGAAATTAATAAAGCATAAGAGTTAAACGCAAATTTGTAAATAATTTATATTATCAAATTATAAGAAATTGATAATTTTATATTCAATATTTTTGAATAAAATTATTTTAATTAGGATGTTACACAATGATTCATTTTATTATAATTTCCACGATCGCTGCCAATAAATGGTCTCGTTTGGACGGCTACTCTTTTTTATCTCATCAATGTTTGTTGAATCAAAAATAAACAACACACATTTCTATCTTTCGGATGTGGCCGTGTGGACGTCCAAACGAGACTATAATTTTATGCTCTTCCATTAGGAACCGATTTCTGAAAAGGACAATGCAAGAAATTAATAATTAATTTTCAAATATAAGTTTAGTTTAATAATTTTTCTTTATTTCTGTCAAATTTATTCAAAATATTGCTTATTTTTTACGAAATTAAAATTTATATTATTGATATCTTACAATTTGACAATTAAAAAACAAATATTTCGGTAGCAAAGTGATTTATTGGAAGAATCAGAGAAATTCTGATAAAAAATAAAAAATTTATAAAGATTTTTGCAGAAAATTACAGATTATTGTTTTTACCACATTTACGCCTTAATTTTGAAAAAATATATTAGTCTAGAATTTACAAATGAAATCCAGTTTAATGAATCTATTATTAAAAATAATAATTTTTAGTTTAATGAATCTAATAATGAATCTAAAATCCAACTTTATCTTTTTTAAAACCACAAATAAAGAATATTCATCTTATATTTCGACAAGTCTCGTTAACTTTTCAAACATTTAATTCGAATTGCTTCAATTCATTACTTTCTTTATAACTTAGTTTTGGGAATATTTTTGCCAGAAGCTTCAAAAGTTTTACAAAGCTCAATTAAATGCACAAAATTTAAACATCTCTGCTATCTCATATAATTTGTTGTAAATGATGTTTTATTGTTTAATCATACATATTCTTCATAATAGCTTCTATCTTCTGACGATATTTTTGGTCAAAATTATCATAGAAAAAAACTAAAAATTATGGTGTTGCTAATTATTAAAACGAGAAAATTTGCTTCAAAGTTTTTTCAAGAGAAAGGAGAGATTTCAACTTTATTTATGTTCCCTAAATTAAAATGTATTCTGTTATATTATTTATGAGTTGTTTTTTCTCTAGAAAACATAAAAATGAGGATATCGAAAAGTATTAATTTCCAGGTAAGAGTTAAAAAAATATTCACGTAAATTCATCAGGATTCTCTGAAAATATATCTATCGTTTTAAATTTTGACAAAATGTTTTAGTTAAGAGACGATTTGAAGCTCTGTTTTTTCGAATTCATTTGTCAGAATAATATTATTTTATAACACAATAAAAGATTCCACCTATGTACAAAACATTCATTACTTGTTAGATTCATAAATTGAGAAAATAGTTTGTTAGATCTGCAGTTTGAATAAAACGATTCAAACAAAATCCAACAGATTATCCGCTTATCATTTTTATTTTGATTTCCGTCCGCAAATATATTCAAAATAAAATGTTTATTTAGATTCTGACCATATCCTTAACCTAATAAAACATTGAATCAATTACTAAAAACATTTTCCACGCATATTCACATTACCCAAACAATAACCATCAACATAAAATTTCAAAAAAAGTGTCATATCTTTGTATTTTCACCCAACAATTATTCTCACGTGAATACAATACATATAACTTGCGAAATCTATTAAAAACGGTACTATACGACAATTATACATTCCAGCGGCGGCCAACAATCAACTGGATGATATGAACAATCGCTGGTCCGCACCTGTTTCATCCGTGTGAAACAATGCAGACATGCTTAATACTTGTCGTACATTATTGTGTTAGCCACAAAACCGGCGCCGACTGAAGTGACGATGATGAGGAGGATGATGATGTCTTCAATCATTGTTTCACAACCAAAGGTTTTTCGCCAAGCTGTTGTTTGTTTGTTTTTTTGTTGCGTCTAATTCCTTCCTCCCATTTGGTTGCTTTGACTTTAATTGCGCTCTGGACGACGCAATAATAATTGTCCAAAGTATATGTTGGAAAAATTATTCCGACAATGCAAGGGAATAGGAATTCGATTTTTTTCAGATGACTTTTTTATCAACAAGGAGCTCGATGGATGCTCGTATAATTATTTATCATGTTGATGTTATTGGAAGAAGAAAATTATGATTATTCTCCACGCAATGTTCTCATTAATGCTTGAATTATCGAATAAAAAACTATATACATGTTTATGTCGAAACTAGAATAAATAAATAAACAAAAAAAGTGTATTTAATGAAAAATAATTATTCGAAAATTCGTTTCTTCCATTTTTTCTTTAAAAAAACAAGAATGCATTTTCTAGAACAATTTAATGATCGTTTAATTCACCTAATTTGGTCTCTGTTCCTCTGTCACTGACACAAAATCATAAAGTGCATTCCTGTAATAGACAACAACATAAACAACGAGCCACCACTTATCCACACGATTCAAGGATCACACAGATTTGCCAATTATTACACTTGAAATAATTGCGTAATTCTGATAGTTTGCCAGGTTTCTGATTGTTGTGCTGGTTATTGTGCTTTAGAGCAGTTCCACCCCGAGTGCGATGCATTCATGTGGAGCTGAAACGCATTTCACGGTCCGTGAGCAAAACTTTTTAGGAGACAATTAATACAAATATTAATAATGACGGCTTAGAAATCTTTAGTTTTTTTTAAAACATTTCTTCGGGAGTGAATTGTTGTGATTAATCTTGTCTACCGTAATCGTAATTGGAGAGGGGGCTTGTTTTAATTTAGTGCAAACCAGACACGCAACTATTTTATTAATTTGTGTTGGACTTCAATTAATTTCTAGCTTTTTTGCTAATATTTTCTTATGAATGGTAACAGTAACCATGTTATAAAACACAGTTTCCTATTTTTTCAAAAATGTTAATACATTTTCATTGAAGTAGCGTAAATACGTGTACGATTTTTATTTTCAAAATAGAGCGATTTTAGACGAGCTCAATTTTTTAAAAATGACTTTTCCATATTTTTTAAAATGTATATTTGAATTTTCGTACTTATACCTTCATATTTTTTACGTCTACACGCTCTAGTAAAATGTCCGTCTCATTTTATGATTTACATCTTCATTTATGTGTGTATTATGATTTCATATGAATAATCCGACTTAAAGTACCCTAAATTTCCTTGAAACCATTCAAAAATATTCACGCTAACTTTAGTAAAACGTGATTAAATAGGATAAAATCGACGGCGTGCTTCTACATAAGACGCCTTTTACTTTTTAATCTCTCGAAATGAGCCAACTTTAAAATTAGAGTCTTTTGACTTCTTTTCGACTCTCTCTTTTGGAATTTAAAATCAATCTAAACTGTAATTTTTAGTTAATTGACCAATTGAATCAATTGAATAAAACAAAAAGTAAGAATATTTTTAAAAGTTTAAGAAATCCATCTAATAGTTGTGTCCTTGTCCAATCTGATACTTCGACGTGAAACTGAAACTCTGCAAAAATATGAATAATTTGTTAATTTTTCTATTCTTTAGTTTAAAAGAATTAAAAATTGAATAAACAAGGATTTTTTTTATTTGATAAACCGGAACCAAGTCTCATTCTAGGAATGTTAACGGACCTCTAGGAATTTATTGACTCAATAACTTGCTAGTAGTTTTAATAGCACGCTTCTGAAATTCGCCAATAACAATTGCTTGCAGTAAATTACAGCAGACCACATTGAAAATAACATTTTTCATGATATAATTGAGCCTTACAAACTTAAATTTCTTTTCAGGTTATGTTCATTATTTATTTATTTATTTATTTTGCCACGTTTAAAACAAGTAAAAAGTATAAAAAATTTTAAAAGGGTGAATTAGATATGATAAAAATGTAAAAATACGTTTTAATAAAAATAACAATAACAAATTATTATCAACATAGAAGAAATTGACAATTTTATTATTATAAAAAATAAAAGTAATAAATCTGATTTGATCTAGAAATTTTGAAGAAATATAATGAAAAACAGAGAAGTTATAATCATAAATTGAATATTTGTTTAAAAATCTCTTTGAGACCAATGAAAATAATACAAAAATGTTGAAATTGAATTTTTAATTTTTTATGTTTTGATAATATATATCCATTTTCTCCTTTCTAACACCTCAGAGCAAATCTTCAAAGCTTTCCTCTAAATTATTCCATTTGGCTTTAAATTCTTAAAAATTTATATTTTAAGTTCTCTCTTCCAATTTCTATAAATAGTGATCAGTTAGATATTTTAACAAACTTTGTAGTCGAAAAAGCGGATAAAGAACTAGAAAACAAAAAACTTTTTCAAAATTGGAAATGAGACATTTTAAAATGCAAAACTTTGCTTTTTGTGCTGCGGGTTTTCCGTTGGTGTTTTCCGAAGATTTCTAGTGGATTATATAATGGTTTCAGGAAGTTTTAGACAAAAATGCAAATTAAAGTTTTTTTACCGTCAAGGTGTTAGTCTATAAATTCAAGAACACGCGAATATTTACAGCTCTTTCTAGCGTATTTTTGTTTAGAAAATAGTGGCGAGCATTTTGACATTAATTCATGAGTGAGCCAATACAATTAAATAATAAAGAAAACGCGGGAACAGGTAGTAAGTTCGAAACAAAAACGTGGACTACAATTTACAAGGTCACGAGATAATTCAGAATAATTTGGTGTGCAAAGCATATTTTTAAATAAAAAATAAAAAATCGTTAAAATATTGAATGAGATGTGCGTATATATTAAAAATTAATTTAATTCCAAGGTTTTAAACCAATATACTAGTTTATTGTTATTTTCAGAGATTTGCGTCTAATGGAAGATCAAAACAAATTAGAACAAAATGATAGTCTCATTTGGACGGCTATACGGCCATAAAGGACTTTTCATCTATTCCTCTTCAATGTGTGTTCTCCACATTTTTGAGACAACACACATTAATGAGATACAAAAGAGCAGCCGTCCAAACGAGAATATAATTTTGTTCTAATTTTTTCTCTTCCATTAGTCACCGATCTCTCTGACTTTAATTTCTAGAGTTCATTCTGGTTTCTTGCCAAATCGTTCAAAATTTAAAAAAAGTTATATTTCAGATTTAAGATACTATTTAAGATTTTATATACTAAAATTAAATTTTAAAAAATCATCCTTATATTTTATCAAATATCAGGAAAATAATCGTCGTTTCCTTCCATGCTACACATAAACACAACCACTAAAGCATTCAATTAAACCATATATCGTTTATTTATCCTATTCAAATGGTCTTTCTTCTCGTTCACAATTGAACACCAACAATTTCCCGTATAATTAATTTCAATAATATAGGCTGGTAGGTTTGTCGAAATCTTTAACCTTCCGGTTGTTGCTCATAAAATTGTGCTATTCGCGAGACAAAAGCATTTTGGTTCATTTTTTCGGTGACCCCCCCCCCCTCCCTCACTTTTTCTTCGAATATTTTTTTAATACTCATTAATTATACCTGTTTTGTTTTTAAATTGATTTTGAGAAAATGAGGAACCCACATTTCATCAAGTGCCAATTCCAAACAATGTCTTGACGATGATGTGGAAGCTCGTTGCTCCATCACCGTTAATGGCTTCAATTAGTGCATCGATTCTAATGTGTAACATTTATTGGTAAACTAGTAGTTGTGCTCTTTCGGCTCAATAATCTGGAAAGAAGTTGTTTGCTCGTCCTTTATTGATTGTGGTCAAACCTGTTATCACTGTTGAATTATTTATTTCTTGCGGAGTCATTGCATTTCCCTTTGTTGAGTAATAACAACAAAGTTCTATTCTCCTTTGTTGCATGAAATCCGACACTTTGATCACGTTCTGATCACCTTGCAGGATTTTACAGTGCTCCATGGACTTTTAAAGTCTCTCTTATTAAAAAATAATGAAGAAATTTGAAGAAAACCACGAAAAAGTGCAGAACAATAAGGGAAATAATCGAAAAACAATGCATATGAATAAATAAATACAGGAACAAGTATTTGCCATAAAATCTCACCAAATAATTGTTTACTTAAGTAAATTTAATGTTCGTTTTTGTTTTATTTTTCGCTTCTTTTGAATTTCAACATTTCCTTGTTTATTTTTAATTGTATTCCAGTTCCAGGCTAACTCTATAATTGCTCATAGCTTATTAGTTGGTCTTCAAAACTAAATGACGTTTTCATAAGGAAGAGCGAAAAGTAGAGGAAATCAGTGCGTTTTAAACTATCTATAATCTTTTATAATTCTCTCTTCACACTCCAATTCGATGGTGCTAACATGTGCATTTTGTTGCCTAAAAATGTTGCTCAATTCTTGATTAAACAAGAAATCATTTCAAATTCATTCAAAAACATATTTTTCTAAATTTATTTGATTAGTTAGTGTTATTGCAAAAAGTGTGAATGTCGTAAAACTACCAATCATTTTAGCTAAATTGACTTTAATCCAAATATAACTGGAACAAACAAAAAAACGAATCTGTAAGTGTGCTGGAACTGAATTAATTTCATTATTTACATACGTATGCAAATGAGTTTTGGATGCAAAAAGCTGTCTGAAACTTAGTTAAGTTCAGCGTCAGCAAGAAATAAACTCAATTCTAACTGGATGAATGCACCAAGCTTGTTGTTTCTATTTGTTTTTGTTTTTGATTATCTACATGTGCTCCTTGATGTTTCCTTCTGCATTTCTACCACATTTGTTTACCTTTCAATTAAAGTTTTTAAGCCATAGGTATTACCCATTGAAAAATAATCATATCAAATTACAATAAACCAACTTCCATCGTATGATGATTTGTTTGTCATTCCAATACTCCTAATTTAGGAAAATGTTTCTTATTGCAAAAATTGTACGTGGAAGACGATTGCTCCACGAGCTTGAAAAGCAGGAGAAAGATGAGCATGATACGTCGCAGGTCGTTCAAGCGTCACGTCAATTGTTCCATGAGTCGAGTATTGGCGATGAAAATCACCATCACCACCGTGGATCTTGTCATATTAAGAAACGAAGGTAAGCTGGTTTAAGTTGGTTTAGAAAGGATGCACTGTTTATAGCAGAACGGTCCGCAAAAAGACGCCAAACTCGAGTTCCATCGACTCTGCGCAGGGACTTGAAAATGGCAAAGCTTGTCGGAAAAGCAGCAGCATGCCGAGCATATTTGACGCCGAACAAGGTTTGGGAAATGCTGATTAAGAACATATGCACACTTTTTAGCGACAAGCTCGAATGCTCTTAAACATTATAATTATGACAATAAACTGAGTAAAATTCAAAAACGCGCGATCAGATTCACATGGCATCGATTACAAACTCGAAATGGCGGGAAACGTGTTGAAAATGTGTTCGATGAGGTTTTCCGTTCTTACAATTGACTTTAGCAAATGTCTGTTTTAAGGTATTTGAAAAGCTGATCCGATTGCTGCCAAAAATTCGCGACATGTTCTCAACTAGAATGTTTCTGTGCGCAATGTCGCGGGGAAATACATCATCGCTGCGTGATCACTCACGCAACACTGTCAAAATGATAGACGCCGTGATTAAAAATCTCGATGTTGAGAAGAATAAACGCACAGAAACCGGCACAGAGTTTGACCCGATTTTTATAGGTATTTTAATTATTTCTTACATTCGAATGTTCTTTAGACAATTTATAAGGGCTTTTGAAAAAAAAATATATTTTGCTTAAAATTCTAATTGTTTCAGAGCAGAAAAGTTTGAATAAATATTGGAATGTTCGTTAAGTTATTATAATGTCTGTTTTCAGTTTATTATTATTTAAGTTAAAATTCGAAGAGAATATCTGCTTAAATATCATCAAAACTATTAAGAAAAACCTTCAAAACATTAGAATTATAGAATTATTCGAAAGAGCCAATTAAACCATTTTTTATTGTTTCAATTTTTCTAAGAAAAATTGTGGTTTGAATTCATCGTTTTAAAGTAAAATCGTAAGCCTATTTTTTAAAAGTGACAATTTTCAAAAGCTTAATCGTGTTAGTCTTTTAAATTATTATGCATCTTCTAGTAATATTAATTACGTTATTTGCATTTATTTGTTTGGTAAAATTTATTTCTTGCAATATTCTTTGACCTTTAATCCCCTTTTCATACTTTGAGCATTGAAACTGAGTGATTTTGGCAATAATAATATTAATTCGCTTGAAACTTTGTAACTTATAAGATTCGAAAATTTGAAAATTTCAATAATATAAAAAGAGTAAAAAAAAATAGACGTGTACTGAAAATTTGGAAGAAATATAACAAAAATAAAGAGAAGTTTTATAAAATATATTGTCCTTTTCAGAGATCGGTGCCTAATGGAAGAGGAAAAAAATTATGATGGAATGAGGTTCTCGTTTGGACGGCCACTCTTTTTTTTCGAAATAATGGGCAGCACACATTGAAGAGAAATTGACGAAAAAGTCGTTTGTGGCCGTGTGACCGTCCATCAATTTACTCCTTTTTTCTCTTCCATTATTATCAAAATATAAGAAATTGACAATTCCAATTTTATTTTGATAAAAAATAAAAGTAATAAATCTGATTTGATCAAGAAATTTTGAAGAAATATAATGAAAAACGGAGAAATTATTAACATAAATTGAATATTTATTTCATGATCTTTTTGAGACCATTGAAAAAATAAAAATGATGAAATTGACTATTTAATTTTTCAATTTCTTATATTTTAATAATAAAAAAGTCTTGTATGAATATTTTATTCTAGAAATTATTTTCCTGCTGAAAATACAAAAATATGTGATACTCACTAAGTTTCTCTCTTTCGCTGTGATATTATGTTAAATATTATATAGTCGTACTTTTTTAAATATTATTTTTCATTTATTTTTATTATTATTTTCCACATTTATTCCACGATTGAAACAATATCTAAAACATATTCTTTTAATTAATTTAAGCAAAACGGTGTAGAACTGAGCGAGCATACACAAGAAAATAATCATAAAGATTATGTGAAAAAATAATATTTAAAAAGAGTGCGCAACATTTTGTGGTTGTTCTTGCACGACGACTATATTTGAATTGAATGAAAAGATTCAATGTCGAATTTCCAAATCATTCACATTAGCGTTTTTCTCGGCTTGAGCTTGAAGTTTCCTCTACCCCACTGGATAATTTCGGAAATCTTTTAAGTTTTTTAAATTTATCTTTTGAGTTTCATGAAACTAAGTTTCATGACAAGCCATTACTTAATGAGAACTGTTAAAATCATTGCTATCAAAATATTCGTGGTTGGTACGGGATTGTGATACACATCAAACTTGGGAAAACTTGGGGATTAAACATTTTATTAAATGGGTTAAGATAGAAATGTAAGGATGGGACAATATAAATTATAAAATTTTCAACGAAATATGAAATATAGAATATTAACATTCCAATCCTATAAAAGATTACATAATCTAATCCGTGAGTGTACGACACGATCATAACCATATTCTCCTAAATCAATCCTTGTTACGTTCAGTACGTGCTTCAGCATAAAAAATTGTCTGGAAAAGTTTGTCTGGAAAACTAGGAACAAGTTCTAAAAGCCAATGAAATGTGCTCTTTTTACGCGGATTAATTTCACAGCAATGTTAAACTTAATTAATTATATTTTGTTAAATTTTGATGGAAAGCTACCCTTCTTCATTATAAAAGTTTAAAAGTTTGAGTATTTTTCTTGATCAACATGGTTTTATCAGCTTATCACTTAAATAAAATAACATTTTTTGTTACAGTAACATGTACCAATGGGTATAAGTGTAATCTAGGCTAGTTTAATATTGTTTTATTGTTACCAATATTATCTCTTTATGCTGTATTAAAATTTTTGCTTAAAGAATAAAAATTTAGTAAATTTAATAGTAAGCAACAAATTATTTGAAAACGGTAAGAATTGATAAGTAAATCGACTCTCTTTCTTTCTGCACCAACGAGACCAAATATATAATAGTTTAGTGTGTCTTTAATTTAAAAGTACCAAATAATAAATCACTTTTTAATCAATATATGGAATCCGGAAGCACCCCAGCTAAGAAAACGTATTCAATATTTGTATGAGTTCAGAGAGTAATTCTATATTTTTAATGTGCGTGGCAAGTTTACGTGAAAAATATTCTGAAGTTACGTTAACGGTTATAATATACATATAAATATTTTTAAAAATGTTAATTTTTTGACGTGCGGAAGGAAAAAATTAGCTGAATTCAAATGCAAAAATGAATCTTAAATTGATAATCAACTGATTTTAAATCCAAATTTGTAAAGAAGAAACGTTATCTTTGAGCGCGAAAAGGGAATTTCGAAAATCACTTATATATTTTCGTTCAAATAGGAAAAAGTCCCCCAATAATATTTTAAGAAATTAGAAAAATAAAGTTTTCACATTTCCAGGTCGAGCACATATCGGATTAAAACCATATGGACTCACTGGCAACTATTGGGAAAAGTTTGGCGAAGTCATGATTGATGTGGTGCTTGCTCAGGAAGCGGTACGCGATCTTCCCGGTGCTGGCCAAGCATGGGTCATATTCACGGCTTGCCTTATTGATCAATTGCGTGCGGGATTTGAAGAAGTTCGACGAAATGATAACGATAATAATATGAGAAAGAACACGGTGCTTCATCATGCCACCCAGGAACTTTTGCAAGATGTGGGTTTTCAGTTTTAATAATTATTACTTTTGTTATTCTAGGTCCCTACGAGTTCAGACCAATGTCCAGTTCTTCTTCAAAACAATAATATCGAGAAGAAACTCGCTGACATGAACGTTGAGGTAAAAATCAAAATCATATTTGAAAAAGGAGAAACAATTTTTTGTTATTTAGCCAGCGCGAACCGATAGCACAACTGATAACGAATTGGATTCATCGGATACGATTTATCTCTAATCATCGAATTGACAGATGACTTGGGATCAAATTAAAAATTGGGTTAAATGTAGGCGGCGGTCAACTCGCTGACCTATATAAGTCCACTATCATATGGATTTTATCTCACTCTTTCATTTTATTATTGTTGTTGTCACATGTTTGTCCTTATTGTTTATCAATAAAAACATTGTTACCTTTTGTTTCAATAAATTGAGCTCTTTAATTTTGAGATGGAGAAACCGCCACAGATCAGTGGCAATCATGTCTCCTCGGCGACGCTCTTCATCAGCGTTTTCTGTATGCTTTGTGTGGCCATTGTTGTCCCAGTGCTCAACATGCAGTTGAATGAAGCTCAGGAGAGACTTCAGAGCCGTATGGGCGCTTTTAAGGTACATTATCCTGTCATCTATTATTTTTCAAAAGATTTTGTTTTAGTTTACTGCTCGCAATATTTGGCAAGATATTATGATTGTCAAGTCAAATGGCAGGATCAAGAGACAATATGGTGGTTATGGCGACGCTCAGGCGGACAACCAGCAATGCACATCTTGTGTGCAGCTTCGTTGTCCACCTGGTCCACAGGGACCACCAGGAGTGGCTGGTGAGCCTGGCATGGATGGAGCTCCTGGAAGATCTGGTTCGTGGAAATTTAATTTCACTCTCTCTTGACAATCCAATAAATTTTCAGGAAAACCTGGACTCGATGGTCTCGATGTACCATTGGATCCTGAACCAGCTTTCCCTTGTGTTATCTGTCCGGCCGGACCACCTGGAAAGCGAGGAGCGCAGGGAGAGATCGGAAGGCCCGGACAGCCAGGCGAACCGGGACATCCTGGATTGCCCGGAAGACCAGGAAAGCCTGGAAGAGTTGGTGACGCTGGGCCACAAGGACCACCAGGAGAACCAGGAGAGCCTGGAATCAAGGGACCACCGGGAGACGACTCAATCGGAGGAACTGGCATCAAGGGACCACCAGGACCTCCAGGGCCACGTGGACCCAAAGGACCACCAGGCTCTAATGGCCTTCCATCGCAGAATAGTGGACCACCTGGACCAATTGGAGAGATGGGCCCGCCGGGACCACCAGGACCACGTGGAGAACCAGGCCCGCCAGGACCATTCGGACCACCAGGAGACTCTGGAGAGCCGGGAGGACATTGCCCGTCGTCTTGTGGAGTGCAGGAAATTGTGGCGCCATCCGTCACCGAGCTCGACACAAACGACGAGCCCGAGAAGCAAGCGCCACGAGGAGGATATTCTGGTGGCTACGGTCGTAAATAATATTTGTTATTTTAATAAATATTTGCGTATTATTTGTTTTTGTTTTTTATTGCTTGTAAAATGACAAGCAATTAGAGGAAGAAAAACACGGGTCGTTATCGATAAAAAAAAACACAACTACGGTAGCTACTATAAATCACCGGCGCGACTATAAAACCACTGATCCCTTAATCAAAGGTATATGGAAACAAATTTGAACAACGAATAGTTATGCTCACACAACCAACAACCAACGGTCGTAAAAGGAATGCATGGCTCACATAAAACCTCGCTCTCCCCTCTCTTTTCAATTCCTCGAAAAACCAGGAGTCAGGCAGATGTGAGCTTGTTGTTATTGTCTCTGCCATTGTTGTTATTTTGTTGCGATATATATATCCATATAATGTTTTGTTTCTTATCGCTTTTCGTGGCATACTGTAATGGGGGAAATGATATTGGGCTAATAATGAGCAGCACTTGAAAAAGTTACCAACATTTTTTCCACAACGTTTTCGAGGATGATTAAACTCGTGAATAGGCCGTGATGAGCACTTAATTGCTGTTTGAATTTTTATTTGTTAATGATTTATTCAGGCGGATATAAGAAAAAGAGGTATATATTTTATATAACAATATAACATATTTTATGGAATTCAACGCATATAGTTTGTAAATATTTAATGATTTTGACGACAAAATGACAACGAATGAGTGATGAACATCAAGCCAATACATTACAATAATTCTCATCGGCTTTTCTTAATTCACCCATCTTATTATTTATTACTCAGGCATATAAGAATGATGATGAGCAAATAGAATGTCGACATTCGCTTAAAATTGACGCCTGATAACCCGTCATTATTGAATTAGCCACAATTATAGTTATTGCTCATTTTTGGCGAGCTGTATCGTTAATTGATACGTGTGCACCGGTTTAATGGGTTGCGAAATGAGTGGAAGCGAATATGTTGCCAACATGCTGTCAGCTGCCCCGAGCCATTACCATCATTGCGCGCACCATATTGGCGCGCAAATTGGTTTCGGTGGGAGGCGGATGGGGTTGGCGAGAAAATTTCGAGGTAGAAATGATGTATGACAATGATGACATGACATCCCTGACAATTACTTGAGCTCAATTGTTTGGAGCGTCGATATTGGCGAAAACATTTTAATGGCTGTCGAGTCAAACCTCCAGCACCGATGGCTTTTCCAAATTTAATTGAGTCGAGATTTTTTGCGGTTTTATTCGTATAATGGCTGGACTCGTTTTTCGACACTTTACTTGTTTGCTAAATGCTTGTGCATTTTGTCGGTTACGGTACCTCTTTTTTTGTATTTTTTGCGCCTTGTGGGGAAATTATTTTTTTGTTCGCATTATACTTTGTTTTAATAATTGCAGGTATTCACAAATAATACCTTTTTTACGGTATTAGTACACTGTGAAAGCTCAAAATAGTTAGATTATCTCTTGATAATTTTATTACAAATGAAGTGATCTTACTATTTAACCAATGAAATCAAGTTTAAGTTTAACTTCTAAGTCTTCTGTACTGTTCAATTGCGTCATAAAATATATTAGTTACAATATGATTCAACAAAAAAATGGAGAAAATTCAATAACTTTTCTCTTCTAGAAAATAAATGAACATTTTCAAATCGCGCTCTACCGCATTAATTTAATAATCATGTGTCTCATACTTTCAAAGAGCATTTTGGGACTATTGAGTAAAATACAAAAATGATCTAATGGTTGCGTGGGCAGGCAAACTGCAAAATAAATATTTTTTGATTTTTGAGTGAGTCTAAAAATTTTTAGGTTAGTTTAACAAAACATTTCTAGACCAATTAAAAAAACTAGGGTTTTCTTAAATTTTCTAAAAATATTAATATCTTTTCAAAAATTTATATTTTAGCACGTTTACTGATCTCATTTTTTCACCATAGGTAGGGGGATTGAGCAAAGTGTTATTGAGCTCCAACTATATCAAAGAATAGTCCAGCGTCGTTTCTGCAATTTTCTTACAATTTTCTAATGGTAATGTTTATGATTTGATAGTTTGTTTAAAGTATTAAATTACGCACCTTTCCTTGTATCACAGTTCTGCTTCTCTGATTATCATTATTCGCTTTGTCTTTTGTATTCCTACACACCAACTAGAACGATAATAAAATGATCTCTGAAAACGTGCTCAAATCTAACTTTTTCGTAAGATATTCTTACTTTTAAATTGTTTATACAAAACTTGTTTAAAATATTGACAACATTGTTTTCTAAAAAAGACGAAAATTTTTAAGAGACGCTTAAAATCGGAAAATCACTATTTCCACGTGGCGTGCAAATATATATTCCAAAACCTAATACATTTAGCAGTCTTCGTATGATATTCTAAGCTAAAATTTATAGAAAATATAAATAAAATTTAAATCGGATCTATTCCAAATTACAAATATGGAAGAATAATCTATTATGTGCGTCATTTGGACGTAAGGCTCTTCGAGGATTATACCTACTAAAACTTAGCCTAATCTAACAAAAAAAACAATAAAAGTTCAAAATTTTTTAGTTTTTCGATTACAATTTTTCTGGATTTAGTTTGATCTTTTGATAAATGTTAAATATTTAATCATATTAAAGGTTAAATTGTCTTTATTTGTGTCACAAAATGGACCCAAAAAATCTTAAGCGCAAACCAATGTTAAAAAGATAGTTAAATGATAGTAGGATTGATTAATTGCTCCAAATCAATGAACTGGACTTATTTATAGTGTGTTAACTAGGATTATCTTATTAATGCATGCAAATGAACATCTTATAAGAGAATACCTATTTTCAAAAATGTAACAATTAAATCACGTTAAATGCATAAAACGAATAGCGATCACTGAAAAAATAGTTGAAAGACATTTTTATAAATTTTATTGTAGTATAAACTTTGTTATTTGTGTTTTTCTGATTGTGCTTAGAACATCATTACCTTCCAAATGTCAAATTCCCGACTGTCAAATGCTTTTCATTCTCAATATACTCCAAAATGTGATTCCAATACTTTTTCTTTTTTTAATATTCCAGAAAATTACTAAATAAATGAATATTTACTGATAAGACACGCCAAAATAAAATTTTTAGATTTTTGAACAATTTAAAATACTGAATATTCTAAATTGAGTTTTTTAATAATTTAAAATACATATTTTGCAGTTATCAGCAGTACGACTAATCTAAAATGGTTTTATAAAGTTTTATTAAAAATAACAGGATTTATTAATTACTGTGTAAAGTTTTTAGATTATTTTTGAGTATATTATGTAATAAACCATTTTCCACTACTTGGTGGAGCAATTATCTTGCTTGCGACTCGGATAGGATCCACTAATGACGGCGAAATCGTATTCACAAATTCAGAGTTTTAAAAATAATGGAAAATTTAAAACGATTAATTATATAATCAATTGGTGTGATCACGAATCAAATTTACCCTTTTAATTGAAAATATTTGTCATTTAAATTGAGCCTGAAACTGTCTATTTCGATAAAGCAGAGTTTAATAGGGGAAGATTTTCAAATATGACTTGGGACAGTTGTATAGTTGCTATAATGGATATTTTCGTTTGCAGATGTGACATTTTTTAAATTTTCATTTTCCACTGTATAGTTTTATTCTCGATCTTTCAGTTTCAGCCACCAAATTTTAATAAAAATTTAACTTGTTTAACATTTAAGTGTATTTCGAGGTATTTCTCTCTTGTGTGAATTTTCTATCTGAAACTCTCTTCGCAGCCACTTATACAAGGTGACAATTTGAACTGCAGGCGTTGAAGTGTTACCGTATTGAGTTCATATATTAAAGTTATATATTACTTCGTATAAATAGACGTAAGAGAAAGATGTTAAAATGTAAACGCGCGTATGGAAATTTAGTTAACAGTGTGGCAAAGAAAATTCTTCAAATCAATTTCAGACATTGTTCTTAAATCGCAATCTAATGGAATTTTCCATATAGACTAGACTATTGGTATGGAAAATGTATTATTTAAAAAAAATGGAAAGTTTCATCTGATCCCAAAGGGAAGTAATTTTTTGTTGTTAAAATATTGTACATTTCAGAGATCGGTGACTATTGGATGAGAAAAAATTTAGAACAAAATTATAGTCTCGTTTGGACGGCCGCCCTTTTGTACCTCATTAATGTGCGTTGTCTCAAAAATGAATAACACACATGAAAGAGGAATCGATGAAAAAGTCCTTTATGGCCGTGTGGTCCTCCAAACGAGACTATCTTTTTTTCTCATTTTTTTGCTCTTCCATTAGGCGCCGATCTTTGAAATGTACAATATTTTAACAAGACATTTTTTTACAATAGCCATTCCACTTCCACGAAACCGTGCCGCATTGCAAAAGACTTCGCATCATTTGCAAACACAACCTTTTAATTTATTATTTTTATTTTTAATACTTTAAATATTTACAAGTCACTTATATTGACGACGAAGACTCTTCTGGTCCATTAATTGAGATACTAATAATTTCTTTTCATTAGATAAAATATTGAAAATAAAAATAATAAATTAAAAGGTAGTGTTTGCAATTGGTGCGAAGTCTTTTGCAATGCAACGCGATTTCTTGGTAGTGGAGTGCAATAGTTATGAGAGTTTTTAATCAATTAAAAATAATGTCGGTTTTCACAAAAACTGTGATTTGATATGGTTTACTGAGATCTGTTAATTATCGTAACCGTAGAGACGCATTGAATTTAAGCAACTTATCCAATACAAGCAATCTATTCGATGATCCTTAAAAAGGCGATAATGTATTTTATGCATACTGTTAAATACTAATAAAACCAAATAATTATGGTAAAATAAGATTCTACAATTTCTTCTACAATCTCTTCTTCAATTTCCTTTAAGCATAATAGACTACTGTTAAAGTAATATAAACATGACGAATTTTGAAGAATTCGTCACAATTTATTATATAAAAGTATGAAATCAATTTTGAAAATGCCAATAATATCTAAACCAGACTTTATCCATCTCCTAATCTGTAAATAAGAAACCAACTTAAACCTGTTGTTAATGCAAGCTCCAGCACTCGTCTACGATTGGCTCACACCGCGCGGAGGCGGAGCAGCTTCTAACAAATATGGTTTTTTGTTGCTCTATCCTTTTCGCGCACAGCACACGCACATATGCCACACATTCACCATTGAGCTTAATATTACTAACGCGTTTACCGCATTTCGTGGATTATCCATTTACATCCATTATTGTTTATATTTTTGCTTTTTTTTTATCATTTGTCCTTTAACATTTTCAATTTCGGGTGAGAAATATTCGATGAAATGAGCATGCTGATCGATGTTATTTCGGCAGCCATGCTTATTAATATCGCAACACTAAATAAAACGTGTGTGGGAATTATTGCAATTTAGGTTTTTTACAACTTACATTTTCCGAAATTATACTACTTTACGTTTTTTTGGGAAAGCTTAAAGAATGAATTATAATTATTTGTTATTGTTAATGCATTTGTTATGGCTAATGACTAAAAATGAAATTAAAATGTTTGGTAAATCCGTCTAAAATCCTCTTTTAATGATAAGAACTCTATAATAGCTTTTGTTTCAAATACTCTTATTTTCCCAATGTTTACTATTGTCTTTTCAATGTTAATTATTTGCTAAACTTTCCACCAATAACAATCAAATTAAGGTACATTCAATGAACCACGATATCGTCTCCTTATCAGGCGGCGAAGCATCCAACAATCAAATCATCCTTTGTCGTTCCTCTATCCTCTCGCCAGCTCCAGCCACCGACTTCGACCATGGTTTGCTTTTTTACCTATAATGGTGTCAGAATTCGCGCAAAATGCATTACTCGAAATTTGATATTTTAATGGTTAGAGCGCATCCGAGCTTGCTCATTGAACACCTGCAATATAATTCGAAATTTGTGCCTCCGCGATAATCCCGTCTGATTTTAAGATCAATTTTTGCGTTTGTTTAGGCTTGCAAACGATTGAAGGTGCCATTTGTTGTGCCTGCGAGAAAGAAATAAGGGATCGTTACGTGTCAAAAGTGGTAGACAGGTAATTTTAATGCAGTTTAGGATGGCAATGGTTTCTAGTTGCAGGACGTATCACGCTTCGTGCATAAGGTGTAGTATATGTAATTGTGAAATGGTCACATCGTGTTATATCCGCGACAATTTATTATACTGTAGACTGCACTTTTTCAAGTAAGTAACGAGATGCAAGTATTTATAGAACGTTTGTCTGAATGTTCGAAAAGTTGAAGCGAAGAAAGTTTTATTTTATAGCGTAAGACCTCTATTTAAACACAAAATTATTGATATTTGTTATCACAATAGCACCTCAAATTGAATGGTTAAGTTTGGGGCTCAAAAAAGACACTCTTTTAGCAAATTTCGATAAGAAACGCGTGATTTTCGATATTTTAAGAGGCGCTGGTAATAATGACCTGTCAAGTTACAGGAAAATAATACGTGTAAGTTAATAATACACGTTTAAATATTGAAAAATCGAAATTTCCGTCTGGCGTGAATATAGATACATTTTTAAATTGCCATCGGATAAATCTTTTGTGGAATTGTGATTTTGGATATTCGGGGAAGAAAAATTTCCACAAAGGGATACAAAGTTCCTTAATAAAGAGAAACAGAGAAGTAGAACCAAAAATTTGTTCATCAAACCAACTAAAAATCGGATTGCGAACCTCTGCCTAGAAAGATACAAAAGAAATCTTTTTGTCTCTCTTATTTTATAGTTTCCTCAACGCAATTCGTCGTCAAAAAACTTAAAATAGCTTATAAATAACGACAAAAATTAAAATAAGTTTGTAAGTTTGTCAAATTCGTTTCATAATTCGTGGGTTATGAAATATAGGAAAAAGAGATATCATCAGAAAATAAAATTAATTCCGCAAATACGAAATATTACACCAACCAATTTTATTTTTTTTCAAACGTAAAACAAATTTCAATATAATTATGTCATATTTAGAAGAGAATTTAATACAAGTTCCATTCTTTCGTAATCATCATTTTTAAACCGTTTTTTATTTAAATGAAAACACTCAAATTATTCGGGACAAAATAGTCTGAACCGTTGAGGAATGATATTCATCGAAATCGGGTTTATGATACATTGAAGCTTAATTGAGAAATTTAAATTAGAAGGTTTAAATTTCCGCACGCCAAATGAAAAAAAAAATTTTTTTAATTAACGTTTCCAATATTCTATTGAATCTTGCTAAGTTTTAGGTTTAAGTAAGATTTGAATGAATACATCATTTGGTCCGACGTGTTGTAAACTATCGAAAAATCTGAAATTCTTGTCAAAATATTAAACTTAAGCATGATTTCTGGAAGTCAATGTTAAAATATGCCATATGGCTTGTATTCCGTGATTTTTTTACGGTAAGTATGATGGATTTTTCAACAAAGAAACGCCAAATGAAATAATAAAAGAAGGAGCTCAAAATGTCTCTCTAAACAAATACCTTTCAAAGATGTTTAGGTTCCCGAATAATTAAAAAAAAAACCGATTAAGTTGGCGTAACAAGTAATTTGTTATTTACACGTGAAAAATAATGAGACACATTATAATATTGAAAAACAGTCATTTCGTGCAAATGTGAATTTGAATCGCAAACACCAAAAGTATCACGTGCAACATTATAGGAGAAATTTTCAATTTATCCTAGATTTAGGAACACCGCAGAATTATTTTAGCAAACTGCAATTTTTAAATTGAGTTTATTTAAGATTAAAAACGTTCCCAGTTATCTGCAATTCCATTTTTTTTCTGAATTGAATGCCCGCGTGACTGAAAAAAATTAAACAGCGATTTTAATTATAAATAATGTAATCCGTAAGTAATTAAGTTCTAAACCATTAAACAAGAATTGTTTTAATAAATCGATGACAATAATTAACAACAAAAATAGTTTTCAAATCTTTTAAAGTATAAATATTTGATGAAGCTTCACAAGTTACAGTTATTACTTACTATTAACAAGCTTTTTATCTTTTTAAAAAGAAGAGCCAGCATATTTTAAATTTCCATAGATTCTGTTCAAAATAGCCGCTTTTATAACTTTTCGAACATTCTTCAAATCTAACTGATGTGTCCTAGAAAGATTAGAAGTTTATATTTTAACAAGAAAAGTAGACATAATGCGGTAATAACCCTTAACTTATTTCAGGAAATACGGGGCAAAGTGTGCTAGCTGTAATGAAGGAATTGAGCCGTCACATATTGTCCGAAAAGCTGCCGGTATGCACTTGTCTTTTAGCACGTTTTATAACAAAATATTATTTTCTAGGACATGTTTATCACGTTGAATGTTTTCAATGCTTCATTTGCAAACGGTAGGGTGATTATCTCCTTATTGTTTTTTGGATATAAATATTGCAGAGTTATGGAGACTGGCGAAGAGTTTTATTTATTAGCAGATGATGGGCGACTTGTTTGCAAAGTTGATTACGAAATGGCGAAAGAGAAACGTTTCCGAATTCAATTGTAAACGAAACTATAGTATTTTTTAAAGAATCCGACAGTGACGCAAACAACAAGCGCCCAAGAACAACAATATCCGCCAAGAGCTTGGAGACGCTTAAGCAGGTTTTAAAAATTATTTTTATTATAATCCCTTCAAATCGCAACAAATATTTTTAATTATCAATCGTTTTTTTTTAATTATCAAACAATCAAAAAAAACACGTTCTGTGTGCGCTGACTTTTGAACAATTCCATTCCAAAATTATGATATAATAAGTTGAAGATTATCCGCAAAGTTAATCTTATGTTTCCAATAAAGGGCACCACAATAAAAATGAAATGAATTTCATTCCCCAAACATCATATATCCGTTGCAAATCTCCTCAAAATGACGAATTCTTTCAAAATGAATTATCACCAATTGACATAAACATATCACTTTCTGGTGTAAAACAAATGCTCTTCTACCACCCACCACGTATACGATTGTTTATGTTTTGCGAATAATCATGAATTGATGGATATTTCAGGCGTATCAAGCGAGTAGCAAGCCGGCCCGGCATATCCGCGAGCAATTGGCCGCTGAAACCGGTCTGGATATGAGGGTGGTTCAAGTGAGAATTTGAAAATAACAGGAGTGCTCAGTCAAATATATTCAGGTGTGGTTTCAAAACCGACGAGCCAAGGAAAAACGATTAAAAAAAGACGCGGGACGACGCTGGAAATGTGCGAATCGAACCGATAGTGAGAGCAATTCCCCCAGCGAGAGCATTAATGCTCAGAGCCCAAATTATTGTAAGATTTTTGTTTACTAACATCAATCATTTTTACATTATTTCTTCTCATTTAGTGTTCCTGGACCATAACATGGACGAGATGTCAGTTGGCGACACGAATTATATGTATGCGTCACGCGAAGGATCACCAGAAAAGTGTAATTTTATTAAGAACAAAAATGAATTCAAAAATTATTCGAAAATTCAAATGCTCAATTTATTTAATTTCAGTTTACATGTCCGAGGGATCATCAACTGAATCTTCTCATCAAAATCTGGTATTCACCCCCGAGGTAAACTAGTGAATAAATGAAACTCGTCTAATGAGCATCTTATTAAAGCAATCATTTGACCTACAACATCACGACATGATTGGCTCACTAGTTAGCCATAAACACACCAACACCCAGAATATTAACAATCATAGGTATATATAAACTAGACGTTTCTCAGTATTTCTTATTTTGATCTCATACTATGTAACCATGGTAATTTCCCTGATAATTGTGCTATTTGTTATTTGTTATGAAAGCTTGATATTCCCGACCGACCTCTTGTTGTGCTAGATTTATAGATTGAAACGAACCACCTCCGAGACAATTATTAATCATGGCTAAACGTGCTCTTTCGCTTTGTGTACATACATTTATGACTGAATTGTGCTTCTTGCAGCAGAAGAAGCTTGTGTCCCAACAGATCTCTCTTGTTTATGTCATTTTTTTGTAAACAATTCCAACATAATAAAAAGACGTGTAATAAATGATTTATTGATATAACAATTGACACGAAAGTATCATAATAATCACCAAAGTGGGGGAAGACGTACATAAATTCCGAGGGACAGGGTAACAAATGAGCAGCACATATAACAAGAATTTTAATATAAAACAATAATTGAACCGAATACATATTGGCATGGGGATAAGTAATACATAACCTTTTCAAAAACGTGTTTGAAAATAAAAACAAACAATGTAATACATATTGTTGTAACAATAAAATAATACTTAATATACATGAGCAAAAATGATTTATGCCGAATCGACATATGGTAGATCACCAACAACTAGTTTGACTGGATCAAGTGATCTCTGGAATTTAATAAAATCCGAGGAATGAAAATATAAAACTAATATTAATGAAATAATACACTACGGCTCTGATATGGCACAAATCATTGAATTTTGTTTCAGAATTTAACAAAAACACGACGAATGTTAAGAATAGAAAATAGGAGGGAAATCAAAATTCAATACAAAAACCGAACAAAAGGTATTAGAAATAATTCTCTGAGTCAATGATTACCTTTGGCAGGCTCGACGTGCCACGATGTGACAATGTTTCACCGGGCAGCGAGGTTTTCTTTTCGCAATCCGACGCCGCCATCGCCGCCGCCGTCGCACCACTGTCAGACGAATCGTTTCCGAACTTTAATTTCAAATAAACAGTATTGATATCAATAATTTGTTAGGGGGTTTCTTCTAGTTGTTATTATAAATGGGTTTCTGCGAGTTGGAACTGCCACAACTAGTGCTCATCTCACTCACTTTATAATTTCCATTTGATTTCGAGTAGTCGGGACTGCTATTGCGGCAATCGGCCACCTTCTTCTCGTCGAGCGATGGGCTGCAATTTTAACAATTTTTGAATTGCGTCAATCCATGTCGTCATTTTGTAATTTTAATGGTCCGTTAGAGGGAAAGCGGATGTATTCATTAGTAACTTTTAGCAAGCGTATTATTAAAACCAAAAGAAAACAAAAACAAAGGGTAAAGGAAAACAGAAAGCTAGTCTTTATACCTACTAATCATTAATTACCTCCTAAACGAGTGTGAATATTATTTATTTTTTTTGCTCTGGCTAAATAACTAACCTGTACGTGTGCTTTGGTCTATCCCATGGATCTGGAGCATATTGTGATGGGTAGTAGTACCTTGGAGCTGATGGTGGATAGCCTTCTTCTAACTACAATAAACACCGGCAATTATTAAATGCGCAATAAAATGCTGTTGCGAACCTGTCTCTGATACAACCTTCTCCTCTTTCGAGAGCTCTTGTTGTGCACAATTTTTAATATCAAAAACCCGAACAGTCCAATCACCGATATCCCAAGCACGGCAATCGTTAAATTGCGCAAGTCCATTATATAATCCGTCATTCTGTGCATGTCATCAGCCACCTAAACGAGAAACAAGCTTCGATGGATGCTTTGAGGAAGCAAACCTGCATCATCTTTGGTATCCCTTTGAATATCATGTTCATATCAGGATACTGATGATGATCCATTAGATCACCTGGGTTATGGTTCATACTCGGTGCACCGCCCATTCTAAAAAAACTCATAACGAGTTAGAACTTTTGGTAGATGGAAGAAGTTTGTTGAGTTTGCTAAAAGCACCAATTAAATAGTTTGAACGGAACAAATATCAGTTTGGGGTTTTTTCAAAGATAGAAAAAGAGCAACGAGAAGAGATAGACAATAAAATATACTTTTTATATAAAACTGATTTATGCGTTATTATTAAACAACAAAACGCGATTCGGCTAACTGACATCTTGCAAAATTCAATTTGTTTTTGTTTATCTTCCGTCGAGTCCACGAATTTTTCTAAAAACAAAAATAGAAAGAATGAAATTGTATAGAAAGGAAAAATGAGATATCGTCTTAATTATAATAATAATATACTAAAAAAGTGGTAGGGGTGAATGGAAAATTCCAAAATCTTCACATATCCTCTTGGGAAGTATTGAACAAATCTTATTGAAACAAATATTAACAAGTTATGACCATTTGTCTTAAAAAAATGAAGGATTCTGCATGTTCTTGCAAGAAAACCCAAAAAAAGAGCCCATAGAAATATAAAAACAACAAAATGAATAAAAAAAATGATAGTGGTGAGTAGGAGGAGCTGGAGCAGTATTGATGGACAACACAATAATATTAGCACTCTTTGTGGGATTAACGATATAATGAAAAGGGTTGAGTTGTTAGAGGCACGCCGGGCAAAACTATTTGTTAGCCCCGAGAATCGTATGCTGCTGCTGCTCGGATAACAGCTGACCGGGAGACGACAACACCAAGTGCCGTGAAACGCCAGGTTTTGGTGATGATCGTCGCAAACACACAAAACGAAAAAAATTAATAAGAGCTCTTAATAAAATGGAACGCTCTGGATGAGATTTATAATATATGTGCTTCTTGAAAACTTTTAGAGATGAAACTGGGGTAAACAAAGATAAACAAAGTTTTGATGGAGTTATGAAAAGCTCCAGCCATCCGTTTCTTCTTCTTCTTCTGCTCTTTTTTTTGGAATGGCTCTTGTTTATATACAATTAGGAGGATGGCAATTAGAAATGAGGATAATCCGCGGATGATGAGCAATGTAATGTATTTTGAATGTTTAATTATGTCTACTTTAAACTATACTAATTTTTGTATAGGAATTGTTGTTAAATTTCATTTTTACAATTGAATTCAATACGTGTGTAAAGATATTAACCGCGATAAGGGTTAAATTGTAATTTTTGGATATTGGGAAAATCGCAGTAATGTTGAAGGTTCACAATTATTTTAAAATAGTTACAAGCTTTAAAAATAGCTCGCAAAAACAAATTATAATTTTGTTTAAATTAATGTTATGCGAATAACTTGAAACCAAAGATTAAAAAATGAAGGATGGGCTCTGCTAATTTCTCGAGACCGTTTTTTTAAGTTTGACGCTAAACTTTTGCTTAAAATGGTTGAATTTTCTATGTACCATTGATGTGTGGAAATATATAATATCGGCGGTCTAAAAATGATCGATTTAAACGACAAAATTCAAATTTAGAAAAACCAACTGGTATGATCAATAAGCTCAATAAACGTGCTCAAATCTAACTTTTTGGAAAGATATGAATATTTTTGATGGTTTAGGGAAAGCCTAGTTTATTAGTCCTAAAAAATGTTTTATTTAAAAAAAAACCTAGCAATTTTAAGACACGTTTAAAATCGTTATTTTTGCAATATAATATAACATTTATTTTTAAAAAATTACGTTTCAAGATTAGTCAAGTTTTGCAGAATCATAATTCAAATCTGGATAATAAAAAGTTAATTCATGACAGCTACGCAACACAAGCATTTAAATGTGTTAATTTTACAATTAAATTTCAAATAGTCGTTTAGTTTAATAAACGTTCAATGGTTCGAATGATAGGTGTATGTTATTAGAATGTCGGGATAAAGTTAAGTAAAGACACAAAGACAAGACACACAAATTAATATTTTACACAGTTTGATTATCTAGTGCGTATGGAGCTATAAGTAAGGATAGAAACTGCACTTGCCAAATGGTTAGAACCGTAAAGAGCACAAATGGCTAAGTTTCATTTTTAAAAAGCCTCAGAAAAGATCCGTCGCAAAACAGTTATTTTTACATTGAACTCTTAAAAATAAATAAATTAGATTTTAGGAGCTGATCCCTAAATTCTAATTTCACTAAATTTAATCCAGTTTTGCTAAATGTCGGGTAGAATAGTAAATTTAGATATTTAAAGTCAACACAGTGTTAAATTCATATACTATATGTTGAATTGGACAGTTTAACAAAAATGCTCCAATTAAATTACAAAAAAAATTTGACAAATCTACCAAAAAATGAATCAAACAATAATTTATTAACAACCATAATAAATCGAGCCTAAGGCGTTACATAACATTTAGAACAAATAACAACTACAGCACAAAAAAAAATGATTTGGTCATGAGAGACTCATCAATTAAATATCAACATAGTTGTGCTATGCTGCTCAAAACATAACCTCAATCATTGTTTTGAGAACCTTGACAATAAGATCAATAACACAAAAAATGACAAAGCAAAAAACTTCTCGAGCATACTGAACACCTGTTTAATATGCTCTTATTATAGCTGTTTCCAATGTGTCATACCTCCAACTGGGTTATGCAAATACTAATTGGTCCCAATTTTATCGTTGCTCAGCCCTGGATGGTTGCGCAATTTTTATGGACCATGTTTTGTTAACGAAGACAAACAAATGGGAGGTGAATGGCACATTCTCGAAGGGATCGTAGAGGGGGGGGGGGGGTTTAAGCGCATCACTTTTAAGGATGATTGAGAACGGCCCGACAAGTTAAGTAGCACATAAGTGATATTACAAGTTTTATACTTATCATTAAAACAATCCATCGATCATTGAGGAATGCGAGCCTAATGTTGTTTCAGGTGCTCAAATAAACGATCTCATTTACAAATAGCGCACTACCATAACAACATGGGGCGGCACAATCATCGAAGCGCATCGCAAGGCGGATAGTAGCCAGCCGGAACTGGACATTCATACTGTTGTGTCTGCTCAGCGAGATGCGACGACGAGATCGTCTGTCAATTAGGATGACTCGACTTTTATTTTTAATAACCGGTAAGCAATGTTCTTTTCTTGAAAATTTAAACCAACGTTTGTTTCAAGTTTTGCTAGCAACCATAGCCGAATCGATGAAGCTGGGACTCATCGGACAGCCATGTCGACTGAATGACAAGAAGCCGTGCGTTCTCCCAAACTCTCAATGCATCGAAGGAATTTGCATGTGCTCCAGTTTTTACAAGTTTATAAATGGATCCTGTATTACTGATAAAAGTGGGTAAATCGTTTTGCTCTCATCTCATTCGATTTTTTCCTACAGGCAAGACTCTCGGCAAGAAGTGCCATGGTGGCGGTGATTGTCCCGGGGAGGGCGAGTTCTGCTCGTCATTTAGCATTTGTATGTGCCTGAGCACGCACGTTGACGTCGGCACGCAATGCAAACCAGGTAAAAGAGCTTTGTTTGAGTTTTTTATGGACCTCCACTTTTGATCTCGCCCTAATCCGTCTTATGAATGGTCCAATTGATAGACGGAAAATAAATAAAAAGAGTATGTGTGTGCCGTTTTTGTTGACATTGTTTATGTCAACTTTGCCGGTGTTTATCTAAACTTGTAACAACAATAACACCCGATTTCAGTCATCTACCCGGGTCAATTTGGATGTGAGGATTCGCTTCAATGCAGCAAAGGATTTCCGGGCGCCGAATGTGATGTGTCGCGCGTGTGCGTGTGCCCGCACGGAATGATTGTCAGCCAGCAGACATGTATACCGAACAATCAGAAAAACTCGACGAGATCTGCTATCATCCACGGTAGGGATGGAATGAGTCATGCGATGTCCCCCCATCAATCATAATTTTCGTCTGTCAGATGATTCGGAGAATTTTTTGCGTTTTAAAAAATTGCTTTCTGCTTACTTTTTGTTATTTCGCCTAGTGAAGAGCTCAGTTGGCTCAGTTATGAGATTCAAAATGTCGTATTATTATTATTTATGCGGTTTATTGTGTAAGTGATCATGTTTAATCTCTGTGAACCTTAAACTGAATTACTAAGTTACGGATTTTTCGAATATCACTTAGAATAGTAAGGTTAACAGCTATAGCAATTTCCACAATGTTTTATTTAGAAGAAACAATATGAGATCAGAAAACTTGCTTGTTAGATATATTATTTCAATAAGAATTGAAAGTTCTTATATATTTTAAGATAGAGCTACGGAAATATGAAAAATTCTATAATTAATAGAGGAAAATGTGAAAGCTTCATTTAAATATTAGAAAATGTTTTTTTGGCATAAGAACCATATGCTATAACTTTGCCGTTGGGGTCCGTATTGGGATGTGTATTGAATTTTTGAAATAATTTTAAAGAGCGCAAGCAGAACTCATATAAATAGTATTTTTTATAGAATTTTTATTATATAAACACACCAAAGGATTTGGTAAAAGACAGAATTCAGAAAAGTCACTTAAATATACAATTTCGTAATAGTTTTACAAATTTAAAGGAAATCGAAATTGGCGTGAAAAATAAATTTCAACTAACACCTGAAAATTTAAAAAATGCGTTTTAATAGGGCAGAATTGTCATCTTCATTTGATGTGTATAAGAAATGTTGTGGTTTTGAGATAGTTCAGATAATTCTACCTGAACTTACAGATAGAGATTAGCAGGAGGCATTAAATTTTTTTGTAAAACGATAAATTTTATTTTATTTTTAATAGTAGACAGTAGACAGTAGACAATAGAATAGAATAGTAGACTAAACGAGAGTTTTTCATGTTATTTTTATTACGATTTAATTAACTCTTTATAACTGTTTTATAATTAGTGTTTTTGTATCAACAAATTCTGTAATGTGAATGAGCGGTTTTCAATCTAAATCTAATTTCAATCTTTCAATTGCTTTCAATCTTATGCACGCCAATTCGAAATAAAGATTTTGCGATTTTTAAACGTGTGTGGAAATTTTTATGTATTTAGAACAAAAAAGTTTTTAGTATCATTTAATTGAGCACGTCTTAAACTATCTAAAATGTTGATATCTTTCTAAAAAAGTTATATTTGAGCATGCTTTCTGAGCTCTTTCTATTACCATACAAGTTAAAGTGCTTATTAATTAAAAGCTACAACTATAATCAGCTCACTTTTTTAGATAACAGAAATAATATAATTTTAAATAATTGTAAAAATGCTAAAAAGGATTTAATACCCTACATCTAGGTCAAAATGTTAAAGATGACATTAAAACACCTAATGAGCCAGGTTGATATTGCAGATCTCATGCAACACAATGTAATCATGTCAGACCATCGCATTTCGCGAACCGATTTCCGCGGAAACTTCTTCCGGCGCCGGACCAGCGAGCACGCCACTAGTTCCACCTACCAACTGGAGCCTGATTCCGTGTGCATGTACGATAATCAATGCTCCGGCTATCCGCTAGCAATTTGCGATAGTGTGTGCAAATGCGTCAAAGGCTCTCTTAACACTGGCAGCACTTGCATCGCTTCGACTTCAGGTATGTTTCTAAAAATAAACGCACGAAACGATGTCCATTTCGCAGCCCTGCAATCAACTGTTGCATGTCCGGCTGGTCAAATATATGTGCGCGAAGCCGGCGTGTGTATGACTGGTATGCTCTATTTTTAGCACATTTTTGTTAAACGATGCAATTTAGTGCAACACCCTGGCGAGCCGTGCCAATATTCGCAGCAATGCTCGGCCGTTGAGCCGGGCGCGTATTGCTTGAAGATGCGATGCGAGTGTGTGTACGGGATGAAGAAGAGCTCGAATGGATGCACGTTTGTGAATAATAATTGTAAACAAAGGGGACATATATTCATAAGTGAACTTGGTGAATGTCGAGAAGGTACTTTATAGGGAAAAATAGGGAAAATATAGAAGACGATTTTCAGTCATTCCCCCGGGTGGTCAGGGCTGCTCGCACAATCTTCAATGCTCCGGAGCTTATCCAGACGCAACATGCTTTATGCAGACATGCACATGTCCTCCAAACCTGCCGGCCGCGGTTGACGGGACTTGCGGCCGTGCGTGCCCGGATGGACAAGTCTACTCGGGTGTGACCGGCGAATGTCTGCCAATTGTACAGCCAGGGGAAGCTTGCCTCTACTCACCGCAATGTCAGAAAGTCTTCGGGGGAATGGTGTGCGATAAGAACGTATGCCGCTGTCCGAATGGTCTCGTATTCGATGGATCGCGCTGTGCCAACAACTGCCCTCCAACGCAACCATTGAATCAGAATGATATATGTGTTACTCAATGCTCATCGGGTCTAGTAGAGTCTGAAGGCGAATGTCTGAGAAAGGTTGAGATCGGGCAGCCGTGCGCGACGAATCTCCAGTGTCAATTTGGAAGTTTTTGCCAAGGTGGTAGTTGTCTGTGCCCACCGGGCTTCTATGTCACCGATGGTCAATGTCGTGCAGGTTTTTAGTCTCGTAAATTCGAAATAAAATTAATATGATTTGTTTTAGTTGAAAGCGAGCCAAATGGAAGCTGCGCGAATAATGAGAAATGCACAAAGGGATCAGTTTGCTATAATGGGCGATGCACATGTCCCAGGAACCACGAACTCGTTAATGGTCATTGTCAGCCGAATCGCGCAGGTTTCTATATGTTCAGCATGAATGCATGACATCTAACAACTCTTTAGCTAATGTTAAACAAGTCCGCATGCGGTTTGCCAGCCAACCCAAGACTAATCGTATTAAAAAGCGTGGTGCGTCCTAAATCCCACTGATCCTTTAACCTTCTACTAACTGCTCGCTAAATGAAAACTATAAGAAAGTTGTCATATTTAAGTGCCAATTGGTAGTGCATGCGTACGCGTTGGCGTCACCTGCGACGGCGGATCAACCTGCGTAGCCGGAGTATGTGTGTGCCCGCTTGGTACAACGCCACGAAATGGTGTATGCGTTCGCATCACTACGGCAAAGCCCGGCGAGTCGTGCGCGGATGGCCAAGAATGTACAGATGGAACCACTTGCGACGAGGAGACTCGCCGTTGTCAATGCGTCAATCCGACTCAAATGGTTATTGGTGAGCGCTGCGTCGATCGCCTACGCTCTCATCCCGGCTACGGCTGCACCATGGGCGAGCTCTGTGTGGGCAACTCGGTGTGCATTAATGGAAAGTGTGAATGTCCAACAGGAAAGGTGGAAATTAATAAAATCTGCGTTGAGCCGATGACGGGTTAGATAGCACTTAGTACAAATTCACTATGCAATGGGCACATTTTAGCAAAAATTGGAGATACGTGTGGTCGTAGCTACATTTGCAGCGGCGGTAGTTATTGTAATAGCGAATCGATGACGTGCGCGTGTCGGAAGGGTCAAAAAGAAGTGCGCGGCGAGTGCAAACACGTCCAAATTGTGTATCCGGGCGAGCGCTGTGGCGACGTGACTAATCGCTGTGCCGGCGGCTCTTATTGCGTTCACGGTCGTTGCGAGTGCCCGTTCAATATGAATGTGGTCGATAGAAAGTGTGTAGTTCAGCAGAAAGGTTGAAGGATCATATCGGGGACGAATTTCTCAAATTGATGAATTTATTTCAGCAGCGCCTGGCGAACCATGCCAGGAGAACACCATCTGTACAGGTGGATCAGTGTGTAGATCGAAAGTGTGCTCATGTCTGAATGATATGGTCATCCGCGAAAAAACATGCTCACATCGGCGTAAAGTGCACATTGGGGACTCGTGTGAACCTGTGGTAGATCAGTGTATGGGTAATTCCACATGCACGGAAGGAAAGTGCGAATGCCCGCCAGGCCAAGTGAACTCGAATCATGTCTGCGCGCCACCAAAGAATGGTACTCTCAGGGACACTCAGAATTAATTTATGTTACAAATATTTTTCAGTGTCTCCCGGATATTTGTGTAATCCGGAGGATATTTGCATCGGACAATCCGTGTGCGTTCGCGGTGTGTGCCAGTGTGAGCCTGGATATAAGTTGACAAAGAGCTCTTGTGTCAAGGTTAAAAACGGCATCGAGGGAACGTCTTGTTCCCACACTGACGATTGTATGAATAATTTGGCTTGTATAGAGGGAGCATGTGGTTGCTCCGAGGAAATGTATGCGAAGAATGGGAGATGCCACCATTTTGGTATTCAATGAAGTTTCTAACTTTAATTGGTTTAATTTTGATTTAGTTGTCCTGGGACAAGCATGTACCAATGATGATAGGTGCTTGAACAAAGATGCACAATGTGTGGAAGGAAAGTGTGACTGCGTCAATGGATTGATTAATGTGAATGAAGAGTGCGTGGCGCCGATTGTGACTCCAGTTGAGCCTGAATCATCATCGCAGGTGGCTGTGTCGCAAGTGTCCTCATCGCAATCAAGATGTATGTTGTTTTCATATTATAAATCCTGTCGGTTAGATGGCTCAGTTAATGTTATATATATATATATATAATCAAATTTTAAAATTCAATGGCTAAATTAAGATTTAAAATGTTAAATTAGACTATCATTTTTGTAATTTTTGGTGGAGTTATAATTTTAGAATGAAAGAAATTTTCACGCCGATTCGGTTTAGCAATGCTTGACACTTTAGTGAAATATTGATGAGAAAGCAATTAAGACTTACTAGATATCTGAAACTATCCCTATATGAAGTTTTGGATCGCATCGGTTGTTTAGTAAGAAATCTCTCGGTTTTTCTCTCAAACTCATTTGCGCCAAATAAGAAAAGGAATAGTACAATTTCGAATTTAAATCCGCCTAATTTAATCTATAAAATAATCTATGACTCTTACAAAATTATTTATCATTTTTTTGAGCAACTATTATTAAATTTTAAAAAATCTGTAAAATCCTTTACATTTGCACCAAAATTTAGTTTTAATTTTAGTTTATTCGTATTCCCTTCGTTTGAGTTTCACTTTCAGCTGGCCTTATCGGCCACTACTGCCAATTGGACCATCACTGCAAAGTCGTTCACTCGGTTTGCCAGAGATCCGTGTGCATATGCCGCGAAGGCTACCGTATCTTCGGCTCAACTCAGTGCATCCCACGACGAAGAACCGAAGCACGACCAATTGTGGAAAGTAAGCTGGTCAATGTTGGCGCCAAGTGCGACAAGCTCTCAATTTGTCAAAAGGGAGCCGTGTGCGTGAAAGGCGTCTGCCAATGTCCGCACGGTTTCCGTCCGGAAAACGGTGCATGTGTTAAACAACCTAACTTGAGAGGTTTTTGGTTGTGGTTTTTTGTTAACGTTGTCTTGGTTTGTAGTGATTGTACCGCCTTTGTCTTCATGTGCTCATGGTGAAGTTTGCAGTAGTAATAGCGAATGTGTCCATGGTGTGTGCTTCTGTAAGGAAGACTACACTTTGTTCCAAGGAAAATGTCAATCGATCAAGTCTAGTATTGAATTTTTGTTCGAACTAAACTTATTTTAATGTTTTGAAGTAGAACATATAAAATCAAATGGAACATCTAATGAAACAACAACAGTGCGGAATCAGACACCAACCCGTTTGGAGGTCAAATTGACAACGGAGCCCACGACAACATCACAGAGCCTCACATCACCATCTTGGTTCAAACGTAGCTTTTTTGTTTTATTACTAATTTTATGTTGGTTTTTGTGTTGTTTTAAGTTGTAAAGCCTGGATATCCATGCAATAACTCAACGTTCTGCACAAGTTGCTCAGTGTGCATTGATGGATTTTGTGTTTGCCCCGAGGGTCTTGAGTTGCATAACGAACGTTGTGTCAGTCAATATGATGGTTTTTGTCGTCTTTGGTATGGTGATTTTTAATTAATTACTAATTATTTAGCTCAACGATGCATGGCATCTAATCAATGTCCAGCGGGAGCAAACTGCATCAACGGGGAATGTAAATGTAAGCCAGGACTTGGATTATCCCGTCTTGGATTTTGCATTCCAATTAATTATGGTAAAATATACATTTGACAAAAATAGTCTAATGTGGCTTCAGCTGATCCTGGAAGATCATGCGCTCATGGTGAAAAGTGCCGTGGAGACTCATTTTGCATAGATGGAATGTGTGCCTGCAATTCTCCGTTGGTTCTACATGAGAACAAATGTGTCAAATCATCACGAGGTAAGCTCATAACCACCAATTTTATTTTCTGCACAAATTGTCTGTAATCTAATCACTAATACGCATGAGACCATACTAACTCATAGAAAAACGCTATATACGTGACATTTATTCACGCAACCGTGTCAAATCGACACCACGTCGCAAGTCAAGACTCGGAGAGTTTTGCCAGCATGATAATCATTGCGAGCTGTCGAAGAAATGCGTCAATAACTATTGCGAATGCGGCTCATCCAGCTTCGTGCAGTCGGGAAATAATTGTGTTCCGAGGCAATCGAGTAAGCCAATGGGGACTAATGGATTCGATATTAATCTGTAGCTTTTAGTTATAAAAGCTATCGCAAATCCCGGGGATCCTTGTCGCAGTGCTATTTGCGCAAATGGCTCGAATTGTGTTAAATCAGTGTGCAAGTGCCCTAATGAAACATTCCTTTTAAATAATCGATGCGTTTCAAGTGAAGGTAATTTAATTTATTAATCGAAATAATAATTTCCTGGTATCGCTCTCATTTTTGTTTCCGATTCTCATTATTAAAGTTGTCTCGATGTCCTGTAAAATCAATCATTTACTATTATTTTCTATATAAGACGAGGATCAAAGAATAGCTTTGCCTTTAAAAAATCAAAAAAATTACATAATTTAGCTCGAATTGGAGCTCCCTGTGGAATAAGCGCAACGTGCCGCACTGGCTCACAATGCATATCATCTTACTGTCAATGCCCATCAAGCTATGACGCAATTAAAGATGAATGTGATCCTCCTCTAACCCTATCAGCGCGGCCAAAATCGATGCCAGCTCCAAATGTGCTTCAATCGAATCTCGCTGCATCCAAATGCCCCATTGGCTATGAGCTAGTGAATGGAGTTTGCGTGAACAGCGACACCATGACCATTATCCAACTCGCTGAGCCCGGTGAGCCCTGCGAGGACGGTCGAATCATGTGCACCGGCAACTCGGTCTGCGCCAACAGCTTGTGCATATGTCCAGGCGGAGAAGTCGTCAGGTAAGAAGACAACATTTTCGTTTATCACTAGCTGGAAATTTTCTAGAAATGCCACGTGTATATCAGTGAGCTCGTTCTCGGCTCCTGGTGAGCAATGCGACATTGATGAAACAATATGTACCGGTGATTCTACGTGTGTGGATGGTGTTTGCAAATGCTCGTTTGGAAAAGGAGCGATAGCTGGAAAATGTACGGTATTGTCGAGCTCGTCTGTAGTCGTTTGCGGGCAAATTCAATGTGGTGCTCATCAGATTTGTGTTGATAATCGCTGCCAGTGCAAAATGGTACAACAATTGTATAATACGATTAATAAGGCTCTGGATTTAGGGATTCTACATACCGTCAACGTGCACTGCACCAATATGCGATTGTGTGGAGCAAACGAGACAAATTCAATCCATTTCAATTGTGCCATGTACGTTCAAGATACCTTGTGTATCCCTCTTAAATAATTTTTTAAAGTTTTCGGACTTCCGGGACAAATGTGCGACATGAGACCCGGTGCAACAATGTGCCGGAATAGTGCAATCTGTGTGAGCAACTATTGTTCATGTCCACCAAACATGAGCCTCAATGGAAACGTTTGCATTCAAATACAAAATGAAGCTCTACCTGGACAATCATGCTCAGCAACCGGGGTAATATGCTCTGGCGGTTCGAAGTGCATTAACAATATTTGTAAATGTGATCCCGGATTCATGGCAATCATGGACAAGTGTACTGTGCACGTGCAAATATCCGCTGGCACCGCGTTTGACTGTAAGAATTTTATTTTTCTTAATTGTTATTAGAATTAATTTGACTTTAGTGATGCCCGGACAAAAATGTGATCCACAATGTGGCAATCAACAGCAATGTCTTCAACGGTGCACAGGAGGATCCACTTGTATTAATTTCCTATGTACGTGTCCCGCCGGATCAGTGGTGTTTAATAATATTTGCACGCCGGAGAACTCGGTAAAAAATTTAGTTTGCAGTTCTATGGGAATTATTAGTTGTTTAGATGTCAAGAACAGCGAGTCCTGGCGATCAATGCGATATGAATGTTATTTGTATCGGCGGGGCATCATGCATTTTAGGCACTTGCACCTGTGATTTGGGATATACTCCAAGGTAAGATTACAGTAAAAACTAATGAAATTTGGATGGTTATTTTTGATGATCACATGCATTTTTTTCTTATAATCACATTTTAAAAGCAACTAATGTTATGAATTCAGCAACGATAAGTCATCATGTGTGATGATCAACCGCATGACCATCAGATCAAGATCATATCCAACAAAGCCGTGCAAATTTGACACCGATTGCACTGGCGGCTCCTTATGCGTCGAGAAGAAATGTGCATGTCCCATTGGCAACGACATGGTTAATGGAAATTGCCAACTAACGGTAAGAAGAATCCAAGACGGTAATTGATTCAACACTTCTTTAGAATCAACCGGGATCACGATGCCATACAAGTCATTGCACCAAAGGAGCAGAATGTCACAATGGCTACTGTGTTTGCGCGAGCAGTGGATACTCCAACGCAACTCTTGATTGTGTTCCGTCAGACGATTCTTTCACCAAGATCTTATATCCTGGCTCAAAATGTGACAAGTCGAAGACATGTTTGAACTCGACTGTATGTCATCTGGGATATTGTGTGCATTTGACGGATGATATTGACAAATCCATTATGGAGAACATGCAATCGTTTGGGGAAACGAAGGATAAAAGTCAGGAAACGTTTTTATCCTTCAGAAGATATTGATTTTTAGAAAGATGCGTGACTTATAAGGATTGTGGACCAACGGAAGCATGCTCGAATAGTGGATATTGCGAATGCTTGTTTAATACTAACCGTGTGAATGGGGAATGTGTCTAACCTGTGATAACCTTTATTTGTACATAATGTCAACAGATACTAATAAATTATTTACAAAAATCTCTCCTTTATTATTCCTTTTAACCAGAAATTTGATTTAAGATATCGTTAGAGAAGCCAACATTGCCTTGAATATGTTGAAAGAATGTCCGACTGATGGATCTTGCCGCTTGCCTGATTGTTTCTGCACTAAGTAAGTAATTTCAAAAGCTTTTCGATGTTTAATACAACCATAGGTCGGGAAAACAACCTCCTTTGAATGTGGATATCAAGAAAATTCCTCAAATGGTGATGTTGACATTCGATGATCCAGTAACCGATCGTATTATAAACACATTGAAAGCTCTTTTCAGTGGAAAGGTAATTAGAGTGATAATGTCTTCATATACAAATTACTTTAGATTCGAAATCCTAATGGATGCCCCATTCGTGGCACATTCTTTATATCACACCAATGGAATAATTATGATCAAAGTCAGTGGCTTTATAGCAAGGGAAATGAGCTGGCAGTGAATTCAATAACGTAATTATACTTTCCAAATCAAAATCATGGATCAACGGTTTATTTTTAGCCGCGAAATTCTCGCTAATCGAACTAAAGAGCGGTGGAGCCAAGAGCAGAATGGAATGAAAAACACCTTGGCTGAGTACAGTTATGCCGATAAGAAGAACATAATCGGCGCAAGAGCCCCAGGACACCTCATTGGAGGTATAATGGTATTTGAAAAAACTTTTCATTTTTATAAATTGAAGGCGATAATCAAATGGAGATTCTAAAGGATAATGGTTTTCTTTACGACAACTCGATCATCGTCAATGGTCAGTACTGGCCACAAACATTGGATTATAAGATGGCCTGGGATGGCACAAATACTCCTACTAAGTCTCATAAAGGCTTATGGGAGATCCCAGTGCAAATGGTGCAAGGAAATGATGGCATGTGGTATAATACCCTTTCAATGGCTATAAAAGTAAAATATGCAATTTTTATTTTTTCGTTAGATTTGATTTTCAGCCAAGCGATTCACGTGTCTCCGTGAAGCAAATGCTGATGCGTAATTTTATGCAAAATTACAAGAGTAATCGTGCTCCGTTTGTGCTCACATTGAGCACTGAATTTTTGACTTATCTTCCAGATAATGGAGCTATTCTGGCTTTAAATGATTTTTTGTCAGAGGTTAGTTTTAATATTGGCTTATTATTGACAAATATTGCAATAATAATGGATGGGAATTACGATTTTTAACCAGGATTCCATTTAACTATCTAAAAATATTAATATAATTCGCAACAGTTAGATTTTAGCATGTTTGCTGAGTTCATTTTATTACAATACCAGTTGGCGTGCTGGTGATAAGTTTTTGATAGGAAAAATCAAATATGATGCATTTTAAATTCAAAGTATTAAAATTCTAAAAACTATTACAAGCATTCTAGAAGATTTTATATACTAATGTAAGGTAAATTAAGAACAGATTTTAAGTAAATAATACAACAGATTAAATGTTTTATTATAAAAAATTTAAAGTTTTCCAGTGAGTTTTCAAATATATTAGATTTTGAATTTTATTTGATCTCAAAGAACAGTCTTCTCGATCTCAAAGCACAGTCAATTTGTGAATATTTTTAACATTTAGAATCATTTTTTACGCTATATTACAACTTTTATGATTTTTAAAAGTTTAATTTTGGCCTGATGTCATACTTTAACAATTTGAAAGAATAAACTTCAGATTGTTCAAAGAACTGATGTTTATATCGTAACTGGGTCCCAATTGATTGATTGGATGAAGAAACCGATGGACATCGATTCTTTGAAACATCTTCCTTCCTGGCAATGCAACTTCAAGATGAATGATCATGTTCAGCCGTGCGAGGTACTTTAACCTGTTCAAAAAACTAAACTTAAAAACTAAAATTCCAGAGTCCGTCAATATGCTCGTACAGTGGACGACAACCTGGGCAGGTTGCTCATAGCTTCAGAATTTGCGGAAGCTGCCCGAAGAAGTACACCTGGATCTAAACTGCAAACAATTTCTTCTAAACATTTGATCTCTTTTTGTCAACAATTTTACTTATCTGTTTTATACTGTCATTCAATAAATGATAAAGCTGATAACACCAGATCAAACACACCCACAGATTTTGCTGATAAACGTTCAATGAATTGACTCGCGTGTTGTGTTGTTCAGCTACATGTCGTTTTTGTCAAGAGATTGAATTGTTTAAGTGGATGAGACTAATAGCACTCCAGGCTCGTCGCGTTGTCATTCAAGGAGCCGGTGACAACGCGCGCGCGCGCCCGCTCTCGCCACGACACTAGAGTTCGGCAAGGTCAATATTCCCACAGTTTTCGTGTCGAATGTAAATAAGTCGTCGTGTTGTACAACACAACATAACTAACTATCATCGCCTTCCTCACATTTGTATATTGAATAGTTTGAAAGCACTAGAAGGCGAACGCGCCTTGCAAGTTTTCCTCGATGCGTGATTGAATAGTGTTTTTGTTTTTTTTTGTTATTGTTGTGGTTACTGTGAGATCTGTCGAAGGCATCAATGATTCACGTCACGTTGTTGCTGGTTTTTCATATTGGATTGTTTCAGTACGGTAAGTTGATTATATTTTGTTTTGGAATCCATTTTATTTGATCGAAACTCACGCATCCCAACTGTTATGGTTAAACAAGTATCCCAATAAAAGTGCTCAAATCGAAATTTCTCAAAAGATATTAGTATTTTTAGATAGTTTAAGGCAAGCCTAATTAAATTGTAGTGAAGAGTGTTTTGTGGAAAGGACGTAAAATTTGTGGCCTGGTCAATATTTCAAAATCATTTTTTTCATTTGGCGTGAACACGAAGAAGAAATAAAGAGTTCTATCACCTTGTTCTAACTTAGAATATTTAAATAATCAAACCTAATATCGAAAAGGAATTGTATTGAATTAATACTAATAGCACAGCAAATTATTCCGTACGTGGCCGTGTAAATTTAAGTACACGTATTTTTTAAAAATTTCCTGAGTGAAAATGTTTTCTTTTGTATTTTTAATTATTTAATAATATTTATCCGCTCATGAATTAACGTCAGAATTTTCATTTTTTTAAGGACTAAAACTTTTTTAATTTAGGAACTAAAACCATGACGTTAAAAACAACTATAATTTTATTGGTTATACGTCAAAAAAATTAGTTATAATCATTAGCTCCTAAATTTTGTAAATTTCAATAGAAAACAATATTGATTCATCTTCAATTTAAACAGAAAAATGTTTAAAACTGATAAATGAAAAAATAGAGAGCTTATTTAAAACTCTTCAAGCAACAACGTTGGAAGTATAATTCATATTTTGTTATAATAATCTTGCTGTTCCTTGTATTGTTCTCCTCTTTCAACAGATTTTCTTTAATTTTTTCAAGCACGTGTATTTTTAATTAATAAAAAGATAATAAAAAGAATTATAGATATATTAACCTAAAAATCCATATAACATCAAATTCTAGTATAAATGTACCTCAGCTATCACCATGCAAATTTCAACGAAACCTTTTGGATCGAAAAATGAGCTGCCTAATATCATCAAATAAGTTAAATAAATAAAGTCATTTTACTAAAACGGGTGTCATGTTGACGGTAGTTCAGAATTTATTGCTAAACTTTTCAAAACGCTATATTGTTTAAATTGGCTAACGTAGTACGCTAACATATATCGTAAGTCCATGTGAGCAAAAAACTATAAAGGTTCTTAATAGTTTAAACTTACTCACCAGGTTGGAGAGACAAACTTATTTGTAATCTATACTTAATTGTTTACCAGTCACAAAATAGTCATTTTCAATTAGCCTGGCACGCCAATTGAAATAATACAAATAGTAACTTAATAATGTTCTGATATTTCCGGAAAATTCTTCTTAATTGTTATAGTTTAATACCAAGTTACTGAGAAAAGAAAGCAGCAAGTGTGTCTAACTTTTAAGTAGATTTTTAAAAACTGGAAAATTTAAATTTAATTTAAAAACTGGAAAATGAGATATTGGATATTTATAAATAGCCATCAGTGATGAGTGGAATTGCAATTTTTTAATTTCGGAATTCCGCCCATCTCTGCTAGTCATAATAATTGTATATTACTGTTAAGTGACATTCCTAATTTTTCAATATCTCAAATTGTAGGAAAATGCGAGAAAAACGAACGAGAACTGGCGAAGCATTTACTCAAAGACTATTACCAGTACACGCGACCCGTGAAAAACTACACCAGCGTGCTCAATGTAACCGTACAGCCGCAGATTTACAATCTTGTCGAAGTGGTAGGAACGTATGAGCTTTAGACAAACTCTCGATCGTTTATATTCTAGAATGAGCAGAATGAGCAGATAAAAATCTTAATTTGGTTTCCACAGGTAGGTTAGTTCACGCAGCAGCCGTCAATTAATAAACAAATTGTATTGTTTGAGAGTTGGCAGGATGATTACCTGGTGTGGGACCCGAAGGAATGGAATGGCATCGAAAAGATCATTATACCAAAATCGCAAATATGGATTCCGGATGGTTATATATTTAACACGTTCGTGTCGTCGATCAAAAATTGTTTGAAAATCATTTTCAGTGTTGAAGAAACCGAGCCACTGCAGAATCACAACGCGAGGGTTAGGTTCGATGGTCGCGTCGAAGTAGACTTCAACAAACTCGTTGATCTCACATGCCCAATGTCAGTTTTATCATTCCCATTTGATGTGCAATTATGCGCACTCCAATTTGGATCATGGTCTTATCAAGCACATGCCATTAGTTTTAACGTTCTCGACACTTTTGTGCCAAAGAAGAGTGTAAGACAAGGAAGAGAAAAATACCAGAATGATCAGTTTTTTTTAGAAAAATTCAGAATGGGATATAGTTTCATTCAATGCGACCAAGATGGTAACACGCTACGAAGACACTTTAGGAGGATATAATGTTTATGAGGAAATATTTTACAACTTGGTATTAATTTTTATTGGAATAGAATTATATATTGTTTAGGAATTGCGACGAAAGCCGTTGTATTACATTGTCGTCATCCTTTTACCGTCGTTTTTAATTGTTACGGTATCGAATATCGGATTATTCACGCCACATGGTGTTCATGGAGATCGGGAAGAACACGTAAGACATCATTTTTATTATTATGTTATATTATCGGATGGTTAGGTGTCACTCGGCTTGACAACAATGCTCACAATGGCTGTGATCCTCGATATGGTTACAGGGCAAATGCCAAGAAGTAGTGAAGGAATACCATTGCTCGGTTTGGCGTGAAACTCCTCCTGTTAAACGATGATATTGACAGGAATGTATGTGCTCATCGAGTTTGTGATATCTGTTGTGGCGGTGCTCGTCTCGGTCGTAATCATCTTTGCGCACGAACGAATGTTATATCTTGATGCAACACCGCCATATTGGATTCAACAACTGTTTGCCGACGATCGTGTCTGTGTGGAAGAAGTTTGCAAAAAATCACATTGAATCAGATATTCGAGTTGTAGATCGAAGAAGATTTCTGCTCGAAGCCATCGGACATGATTCAAGAACTGCGATTCTGTATGGATGAGATTCGAAAGTATATTGATGATCAGGTTTGTAGGCTGCTGGAATTTTTATTAAAAGGTTTTTGCATAAAGGACACTGCTGAGAGAAATCGCATCCTTTGGCAACGCTTCTTCTCTTGGTGTGATATTGTGTTCAGCACAATTTTCTTTGTCGTCAACTGCTTTATCACTTTGTACATGTTCTTCGAGCACATGTAAATATATTTATTTGTTATTTGTTTGTGTACTTTTTTTAATCATTTGATGTATAAATGAAAATATTTTATTTTGAAAAAGCTTTCATGAATTTATGATTGAGGATGTCTTGAGCAGTGATGCGCTGAGTTGGAATTGGTTCGAGCATTTGCACCAATAGATCCTATAAAATTATTTATTTAATAAATGCTGTTTAGAATAATGTTTTGTGTATTATCTTTAAACATAAATTATATTTTTCGAGAATATATTTATTTTTTAGAGAATATCCCAGGAAAAATCAAAAACCGCCCTATTGGAAACACCTGATTCTGCGAAAGTTCTGCAAAGAAGCACGGAACGTTAATAAAACAAGCTCAGGAAGCGTGGACAAGACTAATATTTTGTGAAGATTTTAAAATTTCTAAAAGTTTAAGAAAAAGCTAATAAAATGAGTTATACAACACTTTTTGTAAAGTTCACGTGAATATTGTAAAACAAGCTTAAATAAGAAAAGCATTATTTCCATTTTTCGTGAACAAGAAATAAAAACCCGTACACGTAACAACAATAAAAATTAGATAATCTTGATTTGGGAGCCAAACTATTCTTAAAGAAATTATTAACCGAAGAAATCACAATGCGAGCATATTAAAGATTTTTGTTTCCAATAGAGCTTTTTATTGAAAAATATCAATTTTCATAAATAAATTTTAGATATTCCACAAGTTTAGAGGGACTATTGATGTACATAATTATATAAAAGATGAAAAAATACAAAACCGGTACATTATCTACAAGTTCTAAAGGATTAAATAAGAGTATTTCGATTAAAAATATTTAAAAAAGTATTTACCTTATACAAATCAATTGCCAATGCTTCTTTTGGCGTATAGCATCTAACATGAGTAAAGAAGGATCGAAACGGCTTTGAACTTGGCTCGCACAATCCACCATACTTGAATGCTCTAACATGGTTGAGCTTCTTCTCAACATCGGCCAAATCTTTAATAATTATTACATATGCACACCAATTGAAAATGTGGCATTTTAAATATTTAAACGTATGTAATCAAGCTTCACGTAAATATTATTTTACTTCCGCGGACGAAAAGTGACTACATTTGACTACAATTATCTCTAATTTATCAAAAATCTCTGAAGCACCTTGCATTAGAACTGATACGATAGTGTAGCGCTTAAAATATAAACGGGATTGTTTAACATATATATATATATATAGAACTATATTCAATATTTGTTTAAAAATCGCGACCATTTTTTATGTGAAACTGTGTGATTTAAAAACCCTTGGAGCAGGGGGGGGGGGGCAACAGCGTTGTGGGAAATCGACAGGAAACGGAAAGACAGAAGAACCACTTAAAACATTTTGTGGCTCCTAATATTTTGTCAGTATATAATTTGGATCTCACTATCTGCAAATTATAATAAAAATCTGAGAGGCCGACCTAAAATACTTCCATTGTCAGCTTTCATTTTAATTTAAGTGCATGTGGAAACGTGTGTATTTATATAAAATTTAATTTTTTAAAATTTAATACTTTGAATTAATTTCCCACTATCTTTATCAAGTACAATTTTCCCAGAGCATTCACATTTGACGTTTTATTGCTCTTATGTAATACGTAAAATGAAAAACGTATTTCATTACCATAATGGCTGTAGAACCAGCCAAGCCTTCCAAACATTTGCTCCATTGTGATTAAAGCTTCTTCACAATTTGATTCATAAAACAAATCACGTCCACATAATACTTCATAGAAAACGACACCTTTAAGTAAACATATAAAGCATAGTTTAGCTTTTCACTCACCGGCACTAAAAATATCAATTTGACAATCCGCAGATACTTGTAAGATAACTTCTGGTGCTCTATAGCCAGGCGTCTGAATTTTCCAATCGTGGTTGCATGTGCCTTCGAAAAACGAGATGCCAAAATCGATCAAAACGAGTTGGCGTTTAGAGTTCGGCATCGTTGTTTTACGTAGCATTATATTTGATTGTTTTATGTCAGCGTGAACAATTCGAAGATCCGGCGATTGGAGAAATATCAGAGCTTGACACAGCTGAACTCGATTTATTATCATCATACATATCAAGACTCCTACTTGTTCGAGATAGACGGCACACTGACTCAATGGCAAGTCACCCGAGTAGATATCATTGACATAAGTGTAGAAATCCATATCGAGCAGTTCGGTGACAACAAAAGTATGACATTTGTAATTGAAATAGTCATGTGCATGATCTGCAAAGAGAACTAAGGACCAAGCTTTGGATATCATGACTACGTATCGTGCTCCAATCGTTTCCATGCTCCCGATTGATACGCTCGAGTTCAATGAGCAATGAAAACTCTTTTCTCGCTTCTTCTGCACAATCGGTTGAGAGCATTTTCATGGCATAAAACTTGTTGTCCTTAATGTTTTTTACTTTATAAACTTTACCATATGCTCCGAAGCCGAGCTCATGGGCAATTTCATATTTAATTGATCTTGAAATGACAGAAAGTATGAATGCAGTTCAATCAATAGGTTGACAAACTTCTTGACGATCACGTCCAATGGTCGCAGCACGTGCTCACAACCTCTTTGATCGATATATAATCTGGAAAAATGTCTTTCAGATGGGCTTAATAAATGTGCTAGAAATACTTCTTATCACGACATGCTACGATTGGTATCGCATTTCTCCATAAGCGTCTTATATGAAAAGCTCGCTGAAGAGATGTTCCATGGATCAAAAAGATTCGAAACTAATAAAAACCTGTCTAACTCGAATAGGAGTATGATTAGACGAAGAGATTCGGTTTTTCTTGAAGAGTGCCCACTAAATACTTGGGTTTATTGAAAATTGTGACGCAATACAAACCAAATTCAAGCAACCAAGCACCATGCTCGACAATTATAAACTGAAGACGATAACTGTGTTATCCGTTTCATTGAAAATTGATATTGTTTTGATTTTGCTTGGCTCTACCGTCATTGTCGTTATGACTAATGATAATTTGGCGATTGTTTTGTATTCAATCGGCTCTTCTATTCTGAGTCATGGCTCATTTGATAATTATACTTACTTCTAGAGATTTTTTCTGAGAAGATGGGGATTGCAATTTTTGTAGTTTAAGGTGGTGTATGTGTCTTGAAATTATTTGAAATGATAATTGATGTGAAACAGTATTATTGGACTGAGGAACTGCTAGGCTACAAATTCTTAAATATTTTAGATTTCCTGGAGCCCCCTACCGGACATTCTTTCTCGAATAATTATAATGATAGTTCCATCAAGCGCAGATCATGATCATTTTTGGGTGAAAATCTTGCTTGACTCTCGGCTTTGGTGTATCTCCTATCACGACATGTTTGGCTACCATCTTCCTTCAATAGCTCCTTCAGATGCATTGTCTGCAGGTCGTACGCTTCGAAATTCTGCAGGTTGTTCGCTTCGAGACGTCTCTTCATGATTAAAGTCGCCATTTTTGTGCAGTAGACATGCCTAAGACACCTTCTCCATACACACTGCAAATTTCCTGAGCGGCTTCGGCTGCTTTTTGCTTTCAATGAAAAGCGAAGAAGAGCAAATATCGAAAATACTGATTTTTGCCTCTTGGATAGTTCATTCCTAAGCCTGAAAATGTTGAATATTTGAAATTTCAGAACAAACTGAAAACACAGTTTTGTAGAGCAGAAAAAGCGCTATCCGATAAATATATACACTTTGCCAAACAACAAGAAAATTGTATTGAAACAAAAGATTATGTAAAAACTTTACGAACCTATTCCTCAATCCAATATTTATCAAATATTTAATATACATTCTTTATAAGAAGCTATCTAGACTATAAAAAATATTATCGCCGCAGTTTGACGTTTGTAAAGAAGTTATTATATAACTTAAACTAGCAAACGTCTAACAGACTTTAAAAAATTTATTAATTAGCACGAATAAAATAATAATTTCAAATGGAGCATCCATACAATTGTTGTGTAGAAATTAAGAGAATGATAATGAAGTAAATCTTTTTTTAATATTTGCAATGTTATATTCATTTTATATTTGTTGAAACAATTTTTAAATATTTTAGAATATATCTCATTTAGGATCATAATAGACAACTATGCTCAGGCGAGATGCATATATAAATTCCCTTAAAAGATTATCGAAAATAATAGTAACAAAATTGGCAAAGATATCCTGATAGATCTACAATGAAATCAGAAAGAAAGGATGAATAAATAAATAAAACAATTTATTAACCAATTATTGAAATAAACAAAAATTAATAATTGTTGACCTTTTTGATTTGACACCTGGTTGTCGCAAAACAATAATTTTCCAAAACTTTTTTGATTAAAAAGTTGATGATGAATTGGAATTTTCAACTAATTCATTTGTCGATCTGAATTCCTTGGGCATCGGTTGCACCTCTTCTCCACTTCATTGCCGTTTCCTTCAGTGTCGACGATCGACATCTCAGTCAAGGCATTAGCTCTACTGTAAGTTCCAATGGGGTTCCATGCTCATAAAATCTTATTATTTTAGATCTTAATGGAAGAGTACCTTTGGCGACATCTCTCTACCACATCCATCTTGACTTGTTGATATTCCCATTCTTGTTGGATTTCTTCTCCCTCTTGCACTGCTTTCTTAGCTTCTTCCTCTACCACTTATCCTCTTCCGTACCTTTCTTGTATCCCTTCGTTGCGAGCTCGTAACCCTCCCCTCTTCTTTGTTTTTGTACTCTCGTCCGACAATTCTGAATGATCCCGGTATCCAAGAAGATAATGGTGGTATGTTTTATATTGGGATAACAAGTTGGAATAATCTATCAATTCAGTGGTGCAGAATCATGAGGATTGCAGTTATGTTTTCAGTTGAACAAGGCAAATAATATTGTATGTATTTTATTACTTATTTTAGGATGGATCAATGGCACAGTGTTCGATTGGTCGACAGTGGATTAGGATTTTGAACATGCGTATTCGGGGCAACTGGTTTGAATAACTCTGCTGACATCAAACATTATCTTTATTAATTTTAGTATGAAGTATTTAAGGGGTGGGTTCATCAAGTGGTTTAGGATCATGAAGATTGAAGTTATGTTTGTAGGTGAAGTAAGTATATATCATTGTATGTTTTTTATTACTATTTATTTTAGGTTGGATCAATGGCACAATGTTCGATTGGTCGACAATGGATCAGGATTTTGAACTACCGAACGTTGAGACACCGAGTTTGACTAACTCAGCTGAAATCAAATATTATCTTTATTAATTTTAGTTTTGAGCAATGAAAGCATTACGTTCATCAATGCAATGGTTCAGGATCACGAAGATTGAATTTATGTTTGTAGGTGAAGTAAGTATATAACATAGTATATATTTTTATTATTTATTTTAGGATGGATCAATGGCACAATGTTCGATTGGTATACAGTGGATCAGAATTTTGCACATCCGTATGTTGGGACAACTGGTTTGACTAACACAGCTGACATAAAATATTATCTTCATTAATTTTAGTATGGAGCAATGAAAGCGATTGGATCTATCAATTCAGTGGTTCAGGATCATCAAGATCGAAGTTGCATTTTGTAGGTGAAGTAAGTATATAACAATGTATGTGTTTTATTACTATTTATTTTAGGAGGGATCAATGGCACAGTGTTCGATTGGTCGACAATCGATCAAGATTTTGAACTTCCGAACGTTGAGACACCGAGTTTGACTATCTCAGTGGACATGAAATATTTTTAATAATTTTAGTATGAAGGAATGAAAGCGTTGTGTTTATCAATTCAGTGGTTCAGGATCATCAAGATCGAAGTTATGTTTTGTAGGTGAAGTAAGTATTATAAACCTTTCAGTTACTTATTATTATTTATTTTAGGATGGATCAATGGCACGGTGTTCGATTGGTCGACAGTGGATCAGGATTTTGCACTGCCGTATGTTGGGACAACTGGTTTGACTAACTCAGCTGAAATAAAAAATAATCATTATTAGTTTTAGCTTTGAGCAATGAAAGCATGACGTTCATCAATGCAATGGTTCAGGATCATGAATATTGAATTTATGTTTGTAGGTGAAGTAAGTATATATCATTGTATGCTTTTCATTATTATTTATTTTAGGATGGATCAATGGCACAGTGTTCGATTGGTCGACAGTGGATCAGGATTTTGAACATCCGTTTTCTGGGACAACTGGTTTGACTAACTCAACTGACATCAAACATTATCTTTATTCATTTTAGTATGGAGCAATGAAAGCGATTGGATCTATCGATTCAGTGGTTCAGGATCATCAAGATCGAAGTTATGTTTTGTAGGTGAAGTAAGTATTATAAACCTTTCAATGATTTATTATTATTATTTATTTTAGGATAGATCAATGGGACAATGTTAGATTGGTCGACAGTGGATCAGGATTTTGAACATCCGTATGTTGGGACAACTGGTTTGACTAACACAGCTGACATAAAATATTATCTTCATTAATTTTAGTATGGAGCAATGAAAGCGATTGGATCTATCAATTCAGTGGTTCAGGATCATCAAGATCGAAGTTACATTTTGTAGGTGAAGTAAGTATATAACAATGTATGTGTTTTATTACTATTTATTTTAGGAGGGATCAATGGCACAGTGTTCGATTGGTCGACAATGGATCAAGATTTTGAACTTCCGAACGTTGAGACACCGAGTTTGACTATCTCAGTGGACATGAAATATTTTTAATAATTTTAGTATGAAGGAATGAAAGCGTTGTGTTTATCAATTCAGTGGTTCAGGATCATCAAGATCGAAGTTATGTTTTGTAGGTGAAGTAAGTATTATAAACCTTTCAGTTACTTATTATTATTTATTTTAGATTGGTCGACAGTGGATCAGGATTTTGCACTGCCGTATGTTGGGACAACTGGTTTGACTAACTCAGCTGAAATAAAAAATAATCATTATTAATTTTAGCTTTGAGCAATGAAAGCATGACGTTCATCAATGCAATGGTTCAGGATCATGAATATTGAATTTATGTTTGTAGGTGAAGTAAGTATATATCATTGTATGCTTTTCATTATTATTTATTTTAGGATGGATCAATGGCACAGTGTTCGATTGGTCGACAGTGGATCAGGATTTTGAACATCCGTATTCTGGGACAACTGGTTTGGCTAACTCAACTGACATCAAACATTATCTTTATTAATTTTAGTATGGAGCAATGAAAGCGATTGGATCTATCGATTCAGTGGTTCAGGATCATCAAGATCGAAGTTATGTTTTGTAGGTGAAGTAAGTATTATAAACCTTTCAATGATTTATTATTATTATTTATTTTAGGATAGATCAATGGCACAATGTTCGATTGGTATACATTGGATCAGGATTTTGCACTGCCGTATGTTGCGGGACCAAGCGTTGAGGATGGGAAAGATAATTTCTTGTCGCAGGTTAGTACTATTCTAAATATAATTTTTTTTATTTTATTCTTCTTTCAGAATTGGTCGAACAGTGTCTCCTTTTGAATTGTTATTTCATAATCCAGTATCAACTTGATGTATGCTTGGGCAATCGGAATAAGGTGTGGTTATAGGATTTTTCCTTGTATACAATTTTACTGTGGACTTTTCCTTCAGTTATACAACATTTACGGTTGTATGGGTTAAGCTTCAAATTTAGTTCTATGGCCGTTTTCCTTTTTAATAGTGGGACCCGAGCCATTCTCGGCACCTGGACTCTACTTTTATTTCTATTGTGTTGGACTTTATTCTTATTTTGTTGGACTTTATTCTTTACTTTACGCGGCATGGAAATCCTTTGTTATAATATTGGATTAGAAACAAAACTTATTTACGAATTATATTAATTAAATTATCGAGTTTGAAATCGAGTTGAAAATTGCGCAAAATAAACCTGAAAAAATACATGAATATAAGAAAAGGCCTATAAAACAAGTGAAATCGAGTAAATTATTGTAATAAGATTTTAAATTATTAATTAAAATATTATAAAGTTAAATATCGAGTTAAATACTTATAAATAAAACCAAATCAAGTTTTGAATCGAGTATTTTATTAAAAAAAACAAAGGTGTTTAAAATTATTTAATGTAAATATTATCGAGTTGAATATCGAGTAGTAAATCGAGTTAGATATAATATTTTTTATTACTTTATTTAGAATTATTTAAAATTTAACATTATATATATACAACAACAACATATCGAGTAAAAAATTTAAACCGGTTTAAAATATATAAATATTTATTCGAGTTGAGTATTAACAAGAGTATTTCGAAAAACATCGAGTTGAAGTTGAAATATATTATTGAATATTGAAAAAATAATAATTTAAAAATAACACAATTCAATTAACTCTATTTTTAAGAAGATATTTTACATTTATAAGAATTTACACAACGGGTAACTAATTGGTTACCTTGAACTGACATTTTATTTTGAATGAGATATCGGTCGATTCACGTTTTAGTCAATGAGAAAACAACGCCTTAAGAATTGCTCGATTTTCTAAGACGGTGTTTTATGACTTGATTAAAGGGCTATACACGTTACGAGTTGAGTAACGTGTTAGCTTAGACACGCGTTTTGACATCGATTTTAATTTAATTAACTATTCAAATATCGCCTTAAAAATAGCGGATATTTTTAAGACGATGTTTGAAATGTTGATTAATGAGTTGGCTCGTTACGAGTTAAGTAACGTGCTGTCTCAAGTAGGTTAAAATTTTAAAATTATCTTGTAGTTAATGCTTTAGTTAAATGAATGTAAAATATCTTTTTGAGCATAAAATAGACGCGGCTACTTGTATCCATAATTCCTTGGACTATTAATTATTTTATTATAATTTATTATCACACTTTGTTGCTGGTTTCACAAATCGTATTCATTTATTCTTATTTTTGACTTTATCAATTTATATATTTCTTCTCCAATTGGACTACAACACCTATTAGGTATATTAGGGTAACTTACGGCCATGGTTAGGTAGGTAAGGGGCTCCCGGGGGGAGCCCGCGGCTCGCATGTATTCGGCCTCCTCGTGGCGCGAGCTGGGAAACGCCGAGTTTTAGCTCGGTAGGCTAACGAATACTTTCCGACATTATTGAAACAATTTAATTGTTTTATAGCTTATACTTAATTTAGACGTTCCGTAGAGTTTTGGGAAATATTTTTTTGTTCGGGAAAGTAAGAATTTAAATATTTTAATGAAAAATAAATTCAAATTTTTATTAAATTTGAAATTAGACTATTTGTCGTTTTGGAATACATGATATTATTTGTTTCTTACGAAGAAATTCTGTTTTTAATTCTTTTATTTAAACATATTGATTAATAAAACTTCTTTAAAATTTAAACATTGATTTATAAAACTTCTTAAAATATGAACAGAATTGATTTAAAATTTTTAAGATTTTTTTTATCAATAAAAATTATTAATCTGCACGCCAACTGCAAGCAGCCCTCATAGTCGAATAAATTGATCTCTTCTTTAAAAAGTTTATATTTTAATTTTTTGAAAGTTGCCAATTGTCATTTTTTTCCATATAAAACCGAGATATTTTCTGGTAATTGTTTTCTCTTGGGAAATAATTCTTTGATTATTCTGGATATCAAGTGAGATTAGTAAAAATTGAATTTTCGCCATTTCGGAATGGATAATAAATATTTTTGAAATATTTAGTACTTTTTAAATTTGATAAACCTCTTATGAACTCAAATAGTTACGTATATGAGTCTTGTTATCAGTACAACTTTAATACGAAATATTTTGCAAGCTTTTTGGAATTTATGAGATTAGGACGATATTGATAGAGAGGTAGAAACTGGAAAGAATGATACGATAACTCACTTATCCTAAAAATAACAAAACGAATAATTATTAATTAAAGATCACTTTTGAAGGAAATTTTTTGTCACTGTCTGCTTTCGAGATTCTTGTGTATTATTATTTTATAAAACTCTCTATTAGTGTTTAATTTTAAGCAAGAAAACGATCACGCTGTGATGATCAAACACGTTTGTCATTCATCAATTTCCAACAGGTAACTTTTTTCAGTTTATTTAAAAATTAAGTAGTTTATGAGAAAATATCTAAATTTAATTTGATTTTGGAACATAGAATACGAAACAACACTTTCTATTTAGGAGTTCTGAATACGGAATTTGGGGAAAAAAATTTGTATTATCCTTTTTTAATTTGTTTTAATAAATGATAGAAAAATATGTGAAAAATTTTTTAAATTTAAAAAGGGATCGTGAAGCTTCAAGAAACATTCATTTAGTTATGTGACATTAACTTTTTTATTTTTAGAATTCGTATGAAACGGTCAACGTCAGAGACAGAAGCTTTTCAAGCAACAGATCTACAAAATTGAACATTCTCCTTTTTATTCACATAGAAAAATATACAATAAATTATGTCATGATAAATATACATAAAGTAATCTTTAAAAAATTATAAATACATTCCTAACAAGTTGAGATTGTCCAACCGTATAAAGTGAATTTGCTAAAATAGCGAGATCACAAAACAATCAACAACAACAATGAATAACAATTCATCACTTCGGCTCGTTTGTTGTATTACTCGACGTTCCTTCGTTTGGCTTCATAAACTGTAAAAACAAAATACATATTGAATTCTTATATGTTCCTCACCAACGGGTTCGACGCACCAAACAACATGGAAGCACCTTGCTGCGGCAGCAATTGCGATTGTGCCATAGAGACGTGAGCTGGGTGAGCAAATGACGGAAGCTGCGATTGGAATTGAGCTGCTTGTGCTGCCTGAGCAGCTTGAAGCTGCATATATTCACCATGAATATCGGGAATAAAAAGAAATTCAACTCACCAACTGAAATCGCAGAGCATTCTGCTGCATCTGGAGATTTTGCAAATGATGCGACTGCGCCTGCTGTTGTGGCTGCATGCTCTGCGTTGCCAATTGCAGTTGTGATTGCAATTGTTGGAGCTGTTGCATATTGATCTGCGGCAGAGTATTTTGCGGTAGCACGTTTTGAGGAAGCACGTTCTGCGGAATTGGCGACTGCGCAATAGGATGTTGCGCCAATGGGCTTTGTTGCAACGGATTCTGAGGCATCGGTTTCTGCGGCAACGGACTGTGGCATAGGGGGTTTTGTGGAACCGGTTTCTGTGGTACTGCTTTCTGTGCTTTCGGTTGATGTACCTGCTGGAACTGTTGCTGCGTCCTTTGTGGAAACATTGGACTATTTTGCCGGAACGGCTGGTGACCTGATATCTTTTGTTGCATTCTCTGCCTCTCATCCAGCTGATTGTTAAGCCCAAATTGATAGGAATGCTGAGATTTCATAGCCTCACTTCTCAACAGTGCTGTCGCTACTGCTTCCTTTTCTGCAGCTTCTTTCTCCGCCGCTTCTTTCGCAGCTTCCTTTATTACACGATTCCTCTCCTTTTCGTGCTGAATTAATTCTTCCTTAACTTCATTTGCCTGCATCATTAAGTCTTTCTCCATTAGCCTCGCCAACTCGAATTGATATTCTCTTGGTAAGAACTTCACCATCTTGATGGAGTCTTTCGGTAATTGGCTGTAATAAAACGCCGAGTTGTCTACATCCAGCGATGATGAGCCTTCACCACTGTCTTCTAAGGAGCTAGCTTGGATTGCCATCCTCAACACTTCCAATTTCGATTCCATTGCTACCATGTCCACGGATGCACGAGGATTGTAAAACTCTTCCATCATTCTATCTACAAGTTTTGCTACATCGACACACCCACTCGACATGGGCTCCAGGAGCTGCCGCACTGAGTCATGTGTCACGCGAATCTCCTTTTCATTCTTTTGCTTCAGGGCATTATCAATCTCTTGGGTCACCACCAAATCACGGAGACTTGTATCTATCTCATCCTTTAGGACACACAACATCTTCTCTCGGATCACTTCTGCATAGAGCTGCTTCAATTGCAACACTTGTTCATCTGTTGGCATTCCCAAGTTTGATGCACCTTGATGAGTTATTAAGGTACTCGTATTTTGTTGTTGTTGATCAGAGTCACTTGAACTCGCTTTCGGCCGACGAAATAATTCAATCAGTTCTAGTTTCTTCTTTTCCTCTTCAATTGCCTGCTTCACTTCCTGCTCTTTGTTAAGAGCACTTTTTAGGTCTGCGAACAGTTCATTCCTCTTCGACATTAATCCGCTTCGAATTTGTTTTAGTGAATGTCTCTAAACGTGAATTTTATTTTTAATGATTTAACCTTTGAATGCACACCGCTTGATCTCTCTCTCTTTCTTCTTCCGATCGTTTTTTCATGAGCATGTTCATTCTCTCGAGGTTCTTCTGAGCTCTCAGTATCTCTAGAATAATACAAATCATTTAAATATAATTATATCATTTCACTAACTATCATCCTTTTCCCTCTTCTTCTGAGCAATATAATCAATTACTCGTAGTTTTACTTCAGGAGTAGGTGTGTCCGGCTCATAATACTTTGGAACATGTCCCATATTTGGTTTAACCTTGGCCTTGTTCTCGTCGAAATCCTTTAATTCAACATCTTCATGAATTCGCTGGAACACATGACGATGCTTCGGCTAAATAAAATACTATGCAAACTAAACTACAAACTGCACAATACCATCAGTCGTGCTTGATTCGTTGGCGGTACAGGCACCACTTCCGTCGGTGTCTTTTTCCATTGAGCTATCTTAACGTTCTTTTTCTTCCCTGGTTTACTTTTTACGAACATAGTCGGGAGTGGTGGAGCTTTCTTTCGAATTTTACTCCTACAATAAAACTTGATACGACTGTAATTTCATGCAAAAACTTACACAATCTTAAAATTTTGCATTAAACTAAATCTTGCTCTCGACTTTTGCTTAGCAGTCTCCTGTTTTCCTTTCTTTTGACAAGCTCTTTTCCTTAGCGCTCTACCGCTTTTTGCTGCTGATCGCTTCACGACTTCCCGTTTCCTCCTACCGCGTCTCGGTTCTTCTGGCTCCGCTCCGTGCCTCAAGAGCCTGGCCGGCTTTTTACGCAAATGGTATCCAGAGTCGCTGGGAGTGACGTCCTGCTCCTGTCGTCCGTGTCGAAACTTGCGACGGTAAAGATCCGTCAAATCATTACCGTACACTTGCTCGTAGTTCATCATATTCACTGTTATGTTCTCTGCACCAGGCGAGTACGCCAAATCCCCCTGACCATTGTTATACGACGAATCAAGACCCGGCTGCTCACTTGATGAGCTTGTTGCCTCCATCTTGGGAAAAAACAATAATAAAATCTAATAGTCAAAATATATTCATAAGAATCTTCCATAGAAGAATCTCGTAAATTAACCAAAAAATTTAAGCAAATACGAATTAATCAGTTTATTATCGACGAGTTTACTCGTCAGAATAAAGATTGTAAAATTACACTTACAAAAATTGCATATAAATAAAACAAAGAAACATCACAATCACATCAACCAATAATATTTAAATTAACATTGTCTTGAAAATACACAAATACATACAAGTCATCCACTAGAATGAACAATCACAAACGAGACAACAAAAGTCATAATTAAAGCTTTACAGTTGATACTTAATCCAACGTAGTTACTCTGAGAGCTCTAAGCAGTCAATAAATCACAAATATTAAATTTATATTAAATATTATTATTTCTTTTAAACTGCTGTGATTCCGTCAACATAATTAAATTACAACCACCGGGGGATCAAACAATAATAGTTATACAAATATACAGTTAAGTTTGTTATCTAACCTAATGTGAGCCATGGGGTTTTCAGTGCACGACAAGTATCGTGAATTCTTTTGCCAACGCTTGTCTGAAAATTAATTAAAAATGTATTTTTTTCAAAAAATACTTAACAAGATGAAATTATTTTATAAATGTTAAACATAAAGAAGTTTTTCTAGAAAAAAAACGAAATAGGCTATATATAATGTCAATAAAAGAGGTCACGTTTTACTATTTTTTTATAATATCTTATTATATTATAGATAGTTAACTTTTCGTACAATTAAAGATAATATCATACACGAAAAATATATTTCTAAAACGATAAGTTCATAAAAGGCGTCAAATATTAAATTTCAGTAATGAAAACATTTTTTAGAATAAGAAATATGTCAAAATTTGGTAACATTCATTTAAATATTCTAAACATCACATTTACAAGAAGCTTTTATCATATTTCTTTTTCCAATCTTAAATACGATCCTTAATTATATTTTTTTATTTAAAACGAGACCAAGCTATTAGCATAATTTTATGATATATTACTTATAAAAATATATGATTTAGATCAAACTAACCTTGATAAACTCCTTATCAAGCTGGCGAATATTAAATTGATATTTTTCTTTTATATAAGCTTCCAATCTATGAACTTCGCTTGGGAAACGAACAACAAAATATTGAATAACATTCTTCTTCGTTAGAAAGCAAATCGCGTTGTTATGATTACCAAACGGCGAGCCTTGCATTATACTTGGTATAACAGTTACACATTCCATAAGATTGCAGATTTCAAGATCCTAAAAACCAATTTAAACTTTATTTATCAAAAAATTTAAACCCACATTAATAAATCGCAAGAAACCATCATTCCAAAACTTCTCACCTTCTTGTACAATAACAATACGCTCTGGGGACCATACAGAGAGCGTTGGAATTAAAAACAATTGATTACCCTATAATCACATAATTCAATCATATCTACAGTCCAATCAGGACTCACAATATCCCGTATGACACAAGTGACGGCTGTTTCCCATTTGGAGAACTCTTCATTATTCATGGCTTCAAATTCGAATGATCCTTGGGGTGACTTGATCATAAATGAATTCTTCTCCAGAGCCAAAAATTCACAATTTCCACTAAACCAGAAAATTTAAATAAAGTTTATTTGTATAGACTCACCTCAAGTCAATAACCTGCTCGCCTTCTCTACAAGTCGAATCAACAAATATATACATTTTTGAACCAGTAATCATGCAATATTTCTGTTCCGCTTCGGTGTGATTCCTTAACAACCAATTGTTCATAACACCAACATTTCTAAATCAAATTCATAAGTTCGCCAACATATAAATGTTAATCAACCTTTTGTACAAGTAACCCGACATCGAGTCGAGCAGCTTTTGATCATCGAGATCCTGTTCATACCAAAAGCACGTTGTCATCGCCTCAGCAATCTAAACAATAATTCTCATCCATATCAATAACATAAATTCAAACAATTTTCGCATGTTTCTCCATCGTCGGTTGAAACATGCACATATATTCAACGTGATCGTCAACCTCGACATTTGATCGGACTTCTCGACTAGTGTGCTCAATTATCTGCAACTATTATTAGAAAATAGCATTGAATATAATTACATTGAGTATCGATTGAAGGAGTCGGAAGCCAGCTTCATAACTACACACGATAGCCCAATAGGATTTAACGGCATTGTCGGCTTTTTCAACGCCATCTTCGAACGCAATGAATCCTTCCTCATTGGAAACGAACAAAAGTGATAATTGGTCAAATGCCGTCTAGCAAAATAGCGATAATAATAATAATTATTATATCTACAAACCTTCACTGTGGTTATTCGATCGTGAGGCATTCTTAACAATGGTTTAAATGTTCCGTACGCAGAAGACGGCGAGTCTGGGGAACTGGACTTATTTGATTCATTACTTTCAAATATATAAATGTTATAATTCGTCAATGCCATATATCTAATAAAAATGAAAAATTATTTTATTTTTTTAAAATTAAATCCTTACTTCAACACCCTCGAATCCGAATAAAAGTTATCATAAACCATATAAGTTTGTATAACTCTTTCTGATGATTTCTCGAAAACATTGATGGCCAATTGCAGTACGTCTCCCTGTTGGAGTTGAACTTCTCCTTCTCCTAATTGATAAATGTCTTCGGTTTCTGGCTCCACGTTAAGTATATCTTGTAGGATACTACTTTCTTTTGTATCCATATTTGCAATCGACATCGTTTTCACCATAACATCCTCCAATTTTTCTTCGTTCAGTGGTTCAACTGGCTTCTCTTCCTCGTCCTTCTCTTGCTCTTTATACAAAGCACGCTGTGCTGATGCCCTTTCCGAATTAATACGATTGACGCGGTTGCGAATAAGTTCATCGAGTAATACTTCTTGGTCAATATTCGAGTTAAGAATTGCCGGCATTTCAGTGGGCATCACGTTTAAAACGGTATCGCTTGAAGCTTCGGTTTCCTTTAACATATTGATCAAATAATTGTGTAATAACGAAATAAATTACTGTTAATTTTCTCTGTCGGTTTTGGGCTCGTGTTGACATACGTACAGTCCCTGAATCAACTAAAACAGCTTGAGCTGGAATTGGTCGCATTTGTCTTTGACTCTTAATTTTTCGCGAATTTAATAAACAATACAATCACAAACAAAGTACATAGAATGCGAATTGAACATTTTGCAACTTCTCTACATAGCCTGTAATGGCTTCCAATAGACCATTGTTGCATATACAGGAATTAACATGGTAAAACTTACGTAAATAATTTCTAAAAAAATGTATTATTTTAGAAATGAACATATTCTTACTTATTAGTTGGATTATTTAAAGCCAAAAGCTGAAAGTGTAATGTACCCTTATTGAAAGCACTTTTGAGCCAGCAAATAGATAAATACCTATCATTAGCATTTCCACATTCGGCTATTAACATTTCCTTTTCAGCTCTGGGCATAAACTGCCTTATAAACCTCCAATAGCATTTATCAGCAGTTAGTAAACTGAAAATATATTTTAAAAAATAACGAACAATTTTTTTCGAGACTCACCCGTATGAGAAAAAAGTATCCATTGCATTAAATAATTTGCTACCAGTTGGATGATCCGTATCAACAATTTCCGTTTCATTTAATATCTAAACGCTACAATTTAATTCAATTGTATAAAAGATAACCATACTTTATCTACGAGTTCAGCTACCTTATTTTGAAAAGCTCCATGTTGTCGCCTTGAAGACCGTATTTCAGGTTTATAAGAGAGAGGTAACATATGGTACATTGTGTGGATACAATTTTCTGTAATATTACATTTCCAGACAGTTTTAACGATCTATTTTTGATAAGATATTGATTAGAGTTAATCTTTATTGAGTTAACTATATATAGTAAAAATTGCCACTGCAGATTAAGATTTTACTAAGTCAAATAAGAAATGAAAAATATATTTCCAAAGAAATTATAATAATAAACGACAGGGTGTTCCAATGTAAATGCGCTCCATTATAATATGTATTATGAGTAATAGTGCCGCTAGTTTTTTTGTATTTATTGAGGATGTGTAGTTAAAAACCCTTATGACAGTGCAAAATATAAATTTCCGCTATAGATTATTGCGAATTTCACTATTTTAGTTTGTCTGTGTCAGATTATCTTACTGGTATACTAAGAAAATAAATTATGTTGTGCAACAACAGATAAAAATTTATAAATTACTTTACTTAATGATAGAAATATCTATAATACGAATTTTGTAGTATGTATTATACATTTTATGAATTATCTTGTATACAAATATTAGTTAAAGTTTCCATAGTAATTGATTTTTAACGAGATAATTTCAGATATTTCATTAGAAGTTATTTAAAAATATGATAATTTCAATATAAATAAACATTTATTAATAATTATTAAAAGTTTAAATTTATTAGTTTTATTGCTGTGTTGCTGTGCACTTCAACTTCTTAGTGAAAAAGTCCTCGAACCATTTGCTCTCATCATTAACGAAAAGATTCTTCCGATCCCCCACAATGTCCGTCAAATATTTCCTGAAAAACATTATCTCAATTAAACAGTATTTGAAGAAAACACTTACGTGTTAGTCAACTTTGTCAAAGAAACCGCATATATTTTGACGTTAGCCAATTGCCTTAACAATTTCGCCTGCTGTGATGAATCATCTTGTGAGAAACTGAAAAACAAACATCATTCGAATCAGAACAACGAATTTTCAAACCCATCGCTGACTAAAATAACCGTGGTTTCGGTATGCTTCCGCCGCGACTCGAGCAATATCAACGAAAGCTCTAAGGCCGCTCCAATATACGTGGTGCCTGTTAAATGGCGAACACTTTTAATCGCCGATAAGAGCTGTGAATTTTTCGAATAGTGATCGAATGACCATTCCATTTTTTGCAAATGTGGGCCGGCGAATTGAATCAAACCCACGCGGTGACTTCGCGCCGGCTCGACTTTCTTGATGAGAGACGTGAGAAATTGTTTTTGGGCTTGGTAATTGTCGGCAATCGATCCGGAGCTATCAACGACGAATAAGATATCCATGGGACATTCAACAGCGGACGATGATGCTACAAATTATACAAAACCTTTTTTAATCGATTAATCTTTCTTACAGAACTCGTCGATACTGTCAGCGACTTCTTCGGTCTCATTGACGGCCACAACAGTTGTAGTTTTGATGGTGGCTGCTGACGTTGCGGAAGTTTTCGGGAACTCAGTTACATCAATATCCTTATCTATTGAAGTTGCTCCAACATTCCTTCTTCTCTTAATTATCCTACGAATTTTTCGTTTATGCTTAAATTCCGATGGCTTCACAGTAGCCAACGTCACAGGCTTCTCCATATTAACGAGTGTGGGGAATAAAGATGACGCAATCGATAAGGTGGAATATCTTGTTGGTGTGAAGTGATGTGTAGTTGGTGTAGGTGTCGTCTTTTCGGTGCTTGTAGTTGTGGTCAAACGACGCGTCGTTCTTGGGGTTGTCGTATTAATCACAGAGGATAATGTTGGACGAGAGGTTGGTGTGAATCTTCTCGTGGAAGGTTGCTTAGTAGTGGTCGTCGTTGGAGTTGTCGTTTTCGTTGTCGGTGCTGTTGCCGTTGTAGTGGTGGTGGTAGTGGGTGTTGTTGCTTTTATGGAAGTCGTGGTAAGTTTTACTGTTGGCTTAACAGTAGTTTTAGTAGTTGTAGATATACTAGCAATCGTATTTGATTTATGAGTGCTTGTAACAACAGGTCTAGTAGTTCGTAGAATCTTTGTCGTGGCTACTGTACGAGGCGTCGTTCTAATGCTGCTCAACTCTGCTGACATTTTCGCCAATTTGGCCTGGAAAATGCTTGTAGTGGTTACATTTAAATCGTCGTCGAATTCATTATCATAATCCACGTCAGTGTTGTTCAAATGGAGAAGGGCTTTTTCGAATGCTTCCATGGTTTCTCTGTTCTTGTTTGTCTTCTCCATATCACTGATGTTTATGGAATTGGTAGTGGCTAGGAAACCATTCTTTCTCTGGAATTTAAACTATATTAAAACTAGAAATGATTAATTATTAGCTATTTTATTCCACATAAATGGTTTTTAAAATTATTGTTTCTCAAAATTAAACAGTGGAAGAATGGACAGGTCAAATGTGTTCGTAAAAACTGGAGCACAGAAGAGTCAGTAAAACCTAACATAACGCAAAAATTTAAAGTATAATTTATATTTTAAGGCAAGCTCGTAATATTGTCTGAAAAATAATTTATTGTCTTACACGTGAATTTTAAGTAAATGAGTTTAAAAATTGATTTCATTTGGCGTGCACGTGTTAATCATTACTCTGGAAGGATGAGGAAGAATCTTTTGAATCGTCAATCGTTTATGGTATTGTCTGAAGAGCCTACCTGCCTTATAGTTTTTTTCATAAAACTAAGAAATCTCTTCTTCTACTCGACCACCCATTAGAAGAAAAAACAAACAAACCGGTTTTGAATTGCAGAACCTGGAGCGCTCCACTTCAGTTAACAGTCGATCAGTTATTCTCTCTTCATCCATCGGCCTGTTTCGAGAAACTCATCAAATTATCTTTAAAAAATAAAAAAACTTACCCGAAAATGTTTTGCTCATCTCCAACTATTCCCAGCATATCTGGAACAAAGCCGATGCTGTTCACGCTGATTGCATAAATTTTGACGCCTTTCCTTCGAAGTGCCTTTGCTGCCTTCTTCGGATCGTCCATAGTCAATCCATCAGTGAACAAGATAATAATCCTATTTGAGTTTAATCTAGAACCATTTCATTTTATTTCAAAGAGTTTGATCAGTCCCACCTTGCGCCAGAGTCATACGAAAACAACTCATCGTCAGCTTTTTCTAAGGCAGAACCTGTTTTTGTATTACCTTTGAGGAAAGACATCGACTCGAGGTGTCTGAGCATGTCAGAGCGCTCGAAATATTTTTTGAAATTAAACTCAGTGTGAGCTTCTTCGGCATATCTGAAAGCGTAGAATATTCGGGTGAGTTTGCAAACAATATTTAACTGAATAAATGATAGCCGCACCGCGTCTTCATGGATGGGAAGTTCCTTCAATATTTGGATTGTCCAATTCTTCTGTTGCATGAAAACATTATCCATTCCACCCGATGTATCAAACAGGATAACGATATCAAGTACGGGTGCACATATATCTTCGGAAAATTATGAATTTGGTTTTATTATGGGAAAGTTTAGTCTCAAACCATCTTGTGTTGATATTAAGGAGAATCGTAATAAGAGAAGAAGAAGAATGGACCGAGTCATTTGAATGACCAAAACTGAACCGAATGAATATGCAAATGTTATTTATTTTAACTTTCAATCTCGCATTTCACTTTTTTCCAAAATCAAGAAACAGTGATACTATCTTTAAACTTGTTTATTTACTTTATGAGATTTTTAGATAAGAGATAATAAGCTCGTGCATCCGCTTTATTTTGTAACAACTATTGGGCGAGTAGCCATCAAGAATTGGAATAACGATGCGGGAGTCTTGTAATCATTAACAACTGATCGTTTAACAACATTCCCAAATTTTGAAACACATTTCCCGCTCGGCTTCTTCCACACGTTTTTCTGCAGAATTAAATAATCTAATAAAATTCAATGTTTTTACCGGATTTCCGCCAATAGTTATAACAATCGTATCAGATGATGCCGTGGAATTCACACGACAAGATTCGCAATCAATCTGGTATAAACAAATTTTACGATACGTGAAAATCTCCAATTCCACATCCTTCATGCATTCTCGATATTTTTTCATGATTTCGTCATTTGGCACAATGTGCACTCCATGTCGATCCAATTGCAGGAATATTTCATATAGTGGCAGCTTTTTATGGTGAAGGCCTTTGAGCTTGCTGAACTCATCCCCTGTCAGCGTATCCAGATAAAAGTACGAGCCCTTTAAGAAATAAATTTGTTCAATTTTCTGTTAAACGCCAAATGAAGTTGAGAAAAAACATTAACTTTTGTTGTTAAATGTTGTTAAGAATTTTCCCGTGGAAGCTTAAAAACGGCACGCCAAATTGTATGATAATAAAATGGTATCAGTAAACATGCTAAAATGGTAGATATTAATAATTTTGAGTATTTTAAGAATAACATGTTTAAATTGTGTTGAGCACTATTTTCTATAAAGGCTGTAAAATACTTTAAAACACTCTGAAAAAATCTTTCAATTTGGCGTGAAACGGTCATTCTCATTTGGCGTGATTGTTGTAAATATTCACTTCAATAACAAATGCAAGGTCCACAACATTTGTATGAAGGTGCACTAATATTCGATTCGCCTCGAACTTGATCAGCCATTTCTTGAATGGGAAATGGAAATCATTATGCTGGAAGAGACTAATCTGTCCAAATTTTGATAATCGTGTTGTTACGACAAACGTGTCTAAACTTTTCTTCAGATTTGTTTTAAAAAAAGCACAATTTTACTTTGATCAAATTGCGAATGAATCGTGTAAACATTCTTCTGCCATTTCCCTGTTAATTCATCGCGAAATGCGACTACAGGCTCATTGGATCCCATAAACGACTCTTCTACGGGAACTTTTACTGAAACTAGAACAGTTTCACCGCACAGCTTCTTTTGTTTTAACTCAGTTTCTAAACAGGTTTAAATAATTAGATGACTGTTTGAAATAGTGATGGACTGGATGAAAAATTCAAAGAGGAATTCCAATATCCGGAATAAATTTTGCAAACGGATTACTGTATAAAACAAATCAAACCATAGCCTGTAAACAGAACCGTCTAAATACGTTAATTAAGGGAATCAAGAATACAAATTTGTCTCTCTCAATTCCACCACTGATTGTAAACCTATGCTAATGCTCCAGGAGCCAATTTTTTGTGGTTGATTACCCATCTCGAATGAGCTTATATCGTAGATCGGGCCAAGAAAAGTTTCACTATTAAAATCTATTTCGTGTTCATTGGCTGGACCACCAACAGAGCTTGACGCGTTTTTCTCTAAAAAATATAGATTAAAGCACGCAAATTTCAATTGACATTTAAAAATAACTAAAATTTCATGGATTAATGTTAAGAAATATGAAATATTTTGAATAACTGATTCCCCCCACATTGAATGATTAAGTTGGATGCTCAGAATAGATGAGAGCTCATATTGCCAAGTTTCCGAAAGAAGCGAACATTTTTTGATAGTTCAAGACTGACTAGAAAAAATGAAGTATCAAATCATATGAAAATAAAACGAGTAAAATAGTGAGATACGTTTAAATATTCATTTCCATTTTTTTCATGCCAATTGAAAATAACGATTGAGCAAAATTCATTGCTAATTTTTTACGTATGTTTACAGTCTCATAATGCCTTTATTTTTGCGTGCTGACATTAAACTACGTTTTGAACTTTGTTATAGTTCTGAAATAATAGATTTGGACACGTTTTCTGGGCATCTGTTTTTGCGATTTCAATTGTGGTGCTGTTTTTGAATAACCTTTTTCAATGTCATCTTTCTTCCAAATCGGCGTTACATCTGAGTATAAGTTCTGTTTTATATTTTCGCTTGGTGGAAATGTCTTAAATAAAGTTTAAATGACAGGAAGACTAAAATGAATTATAAATACTTTGGTGGAATCCGCTAGTGACTTCTTCTTTCCATCCACTTTTTCATTTTGTTTTCGTGATAATGCCAAATCAATTGTGTTTCTCAAAACATTTAAACATGAAAGTTAATAGCCCATTAACTTACGTCAATCCCTTTTTTAATTTATTTTGATTGGTCGTGTTCTTCTTGCTCTTGCGCTTCACCTTCTTCCTGGCAACTTTAACATTTTCCGCCACTATTTCATCCTCGTTTTCCTCATCAAATTGAATTTGCATATCATCACCCTTACCATTATATAAGTACTCTATAATTTTAATTCATAAATTCGCTAAATCGCACTAATACTTCAGAATTTTAGGCTATATCGCTAGCCTATAGAAAATAATTGGAATAAGAAATTACCTGGCGGATAAGTTGTCAAAACCCTTGCCAAATGCTTCGTATACCTTTCATAGAACTGAACAACTCTAATTGATTGCAAAAATGGTACAATTTCAATTTGAATTCCGGGAAAGAAGATCATTTTACCTATATTTTGACACTTAAATGATAGTAATGGTTACAAACAAACTCTTTCTTTCAGTAGAAGCTCTCCAAAATGATAAAATTGAATTAAGTGACATATTTATAATCTCATTTTTGCTACTCTCGGCTATACAGTGAACTGATGCAAGTTTTGTCCATCGGTAGAGTACAATGTCTCGCGCTTCTTCGAGAATTGATTCGACAATTTTCGAATTTTGATTCCATATAGGGGCGGTCCTTTCAATTCTTTCAGTGTGTATATTTGAAATACCCTTGAGAGAGAAAAAAATGACATAAGTAACTAATTATGTAATTATTCATGTTATAACCTCAATAGTCATTTTAAGTTTCGATTCATGGTCTTTTTTAAATTATCTTAAACATAACAAACAGAAAAACTTACGGAAATAATTAAATTAAAATAACGAAAGCATTCATCAATTGTGAGCTCATTGTCAATATCCGCAATATAACTCTTAATATTATTCGCGCTTTTCTCATCAATTACGTTAAATATCGGATCGCCACTGACATAACGTTTCCACTAAAAACAACCTATCTAAATTAATTAGTTAACTAGATGTACCTCTTGCTCTTTTTGAAAATTGATATGAAATCGTTTTACGGATTTCACTATTGATTGCATTCCAAATTCAAAAAAATGAAAAATAACTTTTTCCCCATTCACACATCAATAAGCTTGGCTCAGATTTATTTCCGCCAAACAAAACACAATATAAGCACTTCCGGAGCAAGCGGCATTACTAAACCTTATCAGCAGCGAGTTTCAAGTGCCGCATAATGCTAATTGTGCTCGTCAAAAAAGTTCCATATTTGCACAAAAAGGTTCCGCCCTCTAGGCGATTAACTCGCCATCCTTTTGGCTCGCGCTCGATAATGAGTTTTCAAACTCTCCCAATGGGAATATGAGTTAGATGGCTCAATTGACGGTGTTTATATAGAATCGATCCTGTTGTAAACACGAGCTAATGTTATTCGGCAATGCGGCTCAAATTGAAGAGGTCTCCCATTCTTAAGGCAAGTATTAGTTTCCAATTAAACTTAAATGTTAATTAATTTACAGATTTTCACAGGGTACTTACTTGCGGCAATATTATTAAGCTACGTGAAAGCCAGTGCCGATGAATATCGATTACTATCAGATCTTCGCCACAATTATGATCCTTATGAAAGACCTGTGGCGAATTCAAGCGAGCCACTAGTCGTTTCAGTAAAAATATATTTGCAACAAATATTAGATGTGGTAAATCAAGAAAAATATTTATTTCTAATTAAACAAGTATAGGATGAAAAAAACCAAGTTATCACCTTGGTTGCGTGGATTGAATATCAATGGACAGATTATAAATTAAAATGGGATCCGTCTGAATACGGGGACATAAAAGATATACGAATTCCAGGCAATGCGAATGCCATTTGGAAACCTGATGTACTTTTATACAACAGGTTGATAAATTTTGCTTTAAGCTGAAAAATAATTAGCAAATTTTTAATTTCAGTGCAGATGAAAATTTTGACTCGACGTACCCCGTCAATTACGTGGTCTCATATACCGGTAATGTGCTTCAAGTTCCTCCAGGAATATTAAAGCTTTCCTGCAAGATTGATATAACCTATTTCCCATTTGACGACCAAATGTGTCATTTAAAGGTTCACTTATACTTTGTTTACAATTCGTATCGCCGACAACAACACAGAAACACTAATCCTAAAAAGCCCATCTCGAGTAAAAAGGCTATCTATCAACTACATCTACTAATCTCCCCCGATTCTCTTTCAAACACTGGGCGGTGGCGATACAAATCAAGAAAAAATTAATTGCGAAATAAATATATAAACATTTTAGTTTGGATCATGGACTTATAGTGGTAATTTCATTGATCTTCGAATTAATGGACCTGAAGGGAAGAATATATCAGAAGAAGGAATTGATATTCAATATTATGTGCAGAACGGGGAGTGGAATCTTCTTGGTTTTATAGATGGCTTTAAAATTCTTGCTCATTGATTTTTTACAGCGGTGCCAGCTAGACATGAGAATAATATTTTTGATGATCAGCCATATCCATCACTGTATTTTTATTTGATAATACAGAGGAGGACATTATACTATGGATTGAATTTGATTATTCCATCTTTTTTGATATCATTGATGACGGTTCTCGGATTCACGCTACCACCTGACGCTGGAGAAAAAATTACTTTAGGTTATTATGATAGAAATATTCACGTGTTAAAAATAATTTTAATCCTCCAGAAATTACCATTCTTCTGTCTGTTTGTTTCTTCTTGAGCATGGTTGCCGATATGACTCCGCCAACATCTGAAGCCGTTCCGTTAATTGGTGAGCTTATCACATCGCCACCAGTTATAAAACACTTTTAGGAGCATTCTTCTCTTGCTGTATGCTTGTCGTCTCCGCTTCTGTTGTCTTCACAGTTCTGGTACTCAATTTGCACAATCGTAAGCCGGAAACTCATGAAATGAACCCATTCGTAAGTCTATTTATCTTTAAATTTAATTTTTCACATATTTTAGCTTCGAGATCTTTTGCTAATCTGGCTACCATGGCTGCTCATGATGCGGCGACCAGGGACCACTGTATTTAATCGAACTCTGATCCGTGCAGAACAGGCGGAAGAACGAGCTCGACGGGAGGCTGCGAAAAATCACAAAAATGCATTTGATCCGGACTTGATCGAGCCTACAGATAGCATGTCTCTGGTGCAGAAGATAAAACTGCCGAAATCATCACTTTGTGGAGATTCAGGTAGTAACGGTGCATAAAAATGAGAAAATTTATATTCTAGATCTTCATATTCATCACAACCACCTTTTACCGAATCCGGACGATGCAACTCCACGCATGACTTTTACCAAGTTTATGAGTACTTCATTTACAGAAGATGGTAAACTTATTTTTGATAGTTAAAGCCGAGCAAGCTATTCACGGTTTACTTTTGAATACGTTCTAGTGATTAAATTTTTACCTGTAAAGTAACATCACGTAAAAACTTCCACACACGTTTAAAAATCGCTCTCAAATCTGAAAAACTCCTGCGACCAATATCCTTCTTCTCCAATAATCAGTTTAGGTGGCGAAAGTACTAATAAATATAGTCGTCGCCAAATGCGATTACCGCCGCAAAATGTGGCGCACTTTTTTGAATATTATTTTTTCTTTAAATTTTTACGATTATTTCCTTGTTTATGCTCGTTCTATACTGTTATTTCTTAAATAAATAGAAGAATATGTTACAGATGTTGTTTAAATAGTGGAATAGTTGTGGAAAATAATAATAATCATAAAAATTAAATGAAAAAATAATATTCAAAAAAGTGCGCCACATTTTGCGGTGGTAATCGAATTTGGCGACGACTATAAATAAAACAAAAAGACAACCCTTTGGCAACATTCGAAAATTTCAATTTATCAAGTAATATTTTCCCTTAATTTCATTTTTAAAATTAAATATTAATTTCGAGGTTGGAATTTGATATTGTATTGATTATTCGATTTAAAATATCAACTTATCAGCTGAAATTATTGTAAAAAGTTCACGCATAAAATTTTTTAAAAAATTTATTACAATTTTTGTAACAATATAATACAATTTTTGAAATCCCCTTATAGAATATAATTATACCACATTTCTAATAAAATTTAGGACCTATGCATAAACCATATGCCATCATTAACACTAACTTTTGACTTCAATATAAATTTAAATGTTCAATTTTCCAGAAAATATTCCAATTACCCACTTACTTACTTGATTACTTGATTGTCAGACGTCATTCCGACTGCGTCGTGATGCTCTCTCCAGAGTGCTCGACTTCGCTTTGCCAATGTTGACCAAGCCGTCTTCTCCTCGAGAACACCAATTCTTCTCCGTGTTGCCGTGGTGGTAGACTTCTCGTGGACGAACTTAGCGACCCAGAGCTTGACTATGTCCGACCACCTTCCCTTGGGTCTCCCTCTTGCTCTTGACCAGCCTCGTGGAACCTATTCTGAAAGAATTCTGCTCCACCTCCTGTCCGGCAGCCTTGCGACATGCCCATCCCAAATGAGCAGTTTCCTCTGAATTAGCTAATCCACAGAAATGGAGCCCTTAGAAGATGCTAAAAGAGCTAAATAATTTAATACATGACTATTCACTAAGGTACAAATTTGTTGAACCATACTAATTTAGTTTTTATTTGGCATGATCCCGCATTTCAAAATAATTTTTTCAATATGAACAGTGATCTCTAAATTATACTTAATAATCAAAACTCCAGGAATAATGTCGGATCTAAACAAGTACATGCAGAAGGCTTGTCTCGAATTGAAGACCATCTCATCACAAATTAAAATAATGCGCAAGCGGATGGAAGAAGACGAAAGAGTTCAGTGACAATATAACAAATATTTATCACCAATTTACAATTTACAGGATGAGCAAGCAGCCAATGATTGGAAGTTCGCCGCCATGGTCGTTGATCGAATGTGCCTCATCACTTTCACAATTTTTATTGTCTTCAGCACTTGTGGTATAATGTTTAGCTCACCTCATTTAATAGCATAATTTACTTAAACACATAATATTTATATAAATATTTAACTAAATTATTCAATAAAGATCATCGCACATTAATTATACACATAATAAGAACTTATGGAACATGATATTTAAAGGCATAAAACAAATAAACTAAACTTTTTACATGAATGCAATTAGCTTCTAACAAAAAACAAAAAAATTAAGTTAAAATAATAAACCCGATTGATGCAATGATAAGAGCACAATAATCAATAAAATTACGCTATATAAAGCCGAGCCTACTCCCGGTAATCCAAATCGTTTTCATCATCATCGATGCTTTGAGAATCCTCCTCGTCCAGTTCGTATTCCATTTCTTCGTCTCCTTCTTCTTCATCATCTTCTTCTTCTTCCAATTCCTCGTCTTCCTGGTCTTCTTTTTCTTCTTCTTCTTTATCAACAGCGCAACCTCCTTCTTCATTCTCATTTCTTATGTTTTTCTTACGAGTAGCTTCGAGATCATATGTTAGCTGGATTATTTCACCTGCTTCAATATCGTTAAAAGCTCTGATCTGAAAATCGAACACCTTTTAACGTTAGATTAATAAAAATTTACTTTATATATCTGCCAATCGTATGACAGAAATTTTGTGACTTTCGTAGCCATAAGCATGCAATGAGAAGAAAACAATTCATATTTATATTTGGTTTTTCTTCTTCGTTGTTGCTAAATATAAAAACTTAACATATCTTCAGTTCTAATAAAATACCTGTAATTTTACAAGATTCGACTGCTTCCTCCATGTTGTAAAGAGTAAATTAACATTAAAATTTTCATAACGACTACTAAAATTTTTTTCATAAAACTTCTTTACAACCTCAGCCAAATGTCCAACTTAAATGGATATAAAGTTTACATGATATTAAATTATACTTACGATAGCTTTCTTCTGGAACCGTTAAGAAAAATGTTTTTCTAATGCTATCCCTCAAGCGAATATCCCTGGGCCATATAATAACAGGACAACCTTTTGATGATAAGTTTTTCAGTATATCAAACGGAAGAAGTGATTTTAGATTAGGTTGAAATATCTGTAAAATAAAATGCATCCAAGTACTCCACAAATTGCAAACATTTAATGGGACATTTGGTTTAATAGTTGGTAGAACATCGTTGGGAATATTAAAATCCGTAGAATCCAAACTCGTTTCATCCGAATCCTGCGAACTCTAAAAACGAAAAAATACCCGCTATATTAGAAAAATTAACTAACATTTATTGGTGAGTTATTGTTAGTTATATTCACTGCTGACCATACACTCAATCTGCCACTGGTTTGATAAATTTTAAAAGAATGATGATGAAAAAAATCGTCTTCATACTTTAATCTTTTCTCTTTCCTCATATTTTTGAAAAATTTCTATAGAAATAATTATTTAACTATAACATAATTTGATTATAAAACCTTAATATCTGATTCAGTTTCCGCGTCATGAAAAGCTGCAGTTATCTTAGATCCACATTGTAAACACCGATCGGTTAACCTTTGAAGGCAGCAATTACAAAAAATATGCTTACACTCCTAAAAAATCACTAATTTAAATTTTTTTATTTTAACTCACCAATAGAACAACATTATTATGTACAATATCATCGCAAACTCCACATGTATAGCGGTATTTAATTAACTCTAACTGATCTTGTGATACGTTTTCCTTATCCTTAATAAATACAGATGTAATGAAGCATAACTTAAAAGAAACTCACAAAATTAAAGGGCCATCTGGGAAAATAATATCCGAACGAAGGCGTTTTCTCACCAGGTTCGCTCGAATCTGTAGAGTCATCATCAGAAAAATCAGTAGTTTCAGTTAAATCGCTGTGGTAATCACCGTTCTCGACAGCATTTATTGAGACCTGCTATTTATGGATAGTACTCGTTATAACTTTAAATATTACCTTTCGTGTGCTTTCTTCTGAACCAGATAAACTATTCCTACTACTCTGATTATCAGAATTAAGATAAGCAAGATCATTTTCCGCTTCGCTTGGTGATTCGTTGGTTTCGCTTTCTGACAGTTCTCTTTCTTCGCGTATTAACAGTGGCGGCGGCTGAATATATGATATGATTATTTTACATTATATAAAATTATAAAAATTGCATACCGTTAAGCGATCATGATAATCTGTCATTCGAACCCCTGAAATTCGCATAACTTTATGAAAATGTATTTTAAAAAATAAAAAATAATCCAAGATCGTGGAAGAAGTTTGCAGAATAGCTCTTCCACTGCGCCCACAGCGCCCACTGCGACCAATGGAATATTTTCACGTACAATAATTGTATAGGTAATTGTTACATGTGTGAAGCTATTACCTGTTGTTAATCTAAATAACTCTTTAGGATAAGATAAACATCAAGTTATCTCTGGATTAAAAATTATTTATTACTATTAGGGATTTACAATAGCTATTAAGTTTGTTATTCTAATGTAACTAACTAAGTAAGTATCGTTAACTAAGTAAGTAAGTATCTGTACCGTTTTCAATATTACTTCTGTTTATGATTTAAGCATTCCACTCTCTGAACACTGGTGAGTCTGAACGCGTCGGTTGAGAACATCGCCGACGGACGAAAAAGCTTTTAATCAGTATTATTCAAATTTTGACAGTCCAGGTTTCCTCGTGACATTAAAAATAAGATATGGAGCTAAATTAAAGTCGAATGATATAAAAACGAAACTTTTTTCAATCTTATTAGAGCCGACGTCATTAAAATAAATTAAAATTGAAATAATAGGAGTTTTAAACCAATTTTGGAATAATTTTTAATAATTTCTGGCACGTTTCAGTGTTTCAACTATCTTGAATACAATAAGCACATTTCTTCTCTCGTAGAATGCTTCTGAATACTGAAATTAGATGTTTTTAAGATTTCTCTCCTTATAGAAGCGTGTTTTGTTCGCAGCCGACGCGTTTGGATTGTCCAGTGGAATTTTAAGGTATACCAGTAATTATCCATTTTCAATTTTAATTTAAATATTATAATGACAACAAATTGTTTTATTGAGATATCATAACAGATTATATGGTAAATAACAATAAATGTTAACAAAAATCTTCAAAAAAATCAACAAAAATTACATTTTTAATTAATAAAAATGCATAACAAGTTGAAGTTTAATATTATGGGTCGTGTCATGGAATTGGTACTTGATTAAAAACGTTATATTCCAACGTTATCCTCATCAGTCTCATCTGATACTTCTCCCTCTTCTAGCTCGACATTGTAATTGTTCCATGAAATATCCTCAGGAAGATCAATCTGTTCGTCCTCTTGCGGCATATTTATATCTTCATCATCAGAATATAATGGTGATGGTAGATTTGAAAAATTATTCAGTAAATAATCAACTTCCTCTAATTCGTCTCTAACTGAAATAAATAAAATATTAACCGTTCGGATATTTAATTCGATTCACATACATGTTCGTGAATAAAAATCATTTCTTACTAATTCTCTAAAAGCATCATAATCAGAAGAATCAAACTCTGGGTTGACATCGTGTTCGTCTTCGGATTCAGTATCCATTGGTAAACGGTCTTCGCTATAATCCGACTCATTGTCATTAATTTGAAAATCCAATCCTTCGTAGAAATAATCGTTTACAATATAGTGTCGATTCATTGCTGCAACAATTGACAATAATTAAATATCCATAGAATAGTATAACTGAAGTCATCATCCATTTGTGATCTAACTGTTGGCAGAGAATCAGTAGAAATATTAAGATCCGAAGAATCCACACTTATTTCATCCGAATCCTCCGAACTCTAAAAAAAAGTTGAATATAATGAATACATACATTTTGAAAATTTTGTAAAACTAAGATCAAAAGTCCACCAAAATCTAATTTAATAAAGAGTTTTAGAAATATTCGGAATATAGAAAAATTAACTTACATCTGACGACGAGTTATTGTCAGTTATATTCACTGCTGACCATCCACTTATTCTTCCACTAGTTTGGTCGATTTTAAACGAATTATGAGGAAAAAAATCGTCTTCATCCATTAATCTATTCCCTTTCCTCATATTGTTGAAGAACTTCTATACAATAATATTTATTACCAAGTTATGATAAATTGACAATTCTAATTTTATTTTCATAAAAAATAAAAGTAATAAATCTGATTTGATCTAGAAATTTTGAAGAAATATAATGAAAAAGAGGGAAATTATTAACATAAATCGAATATTTGTTTCATGTTCTCATTGAGACTATTTGAGAATAATTTTAAAATTTTGGAAATGAATTATTAATTTCTTATATTTTGATAATAATTATAACTTATTATTAGAAAATATTATCCCTTTAAAGATGGATGTTGAATGGAAGAAGGAAAATAGGAAAACAGGATAGTCTCGTTTGCACCGTTGCAAATTTTTCTTTTTATCTAATTCAGTTAAGTTATTTAACTGAATTGCGGTTTCCATTATTGAACATTTTTCTTTTTCCATTAGGAAAATTTTCTTGAAAAGGGCAATATAACCTTAATATCTGATTCAGCCTCCGCGTCATGAAAAGCTCCAGTTATCTTAGATCCACACTCTAAACAACTATCGGTTGTACTTTGAAAGCAGCAATTACAAAAAATATGCTTACAATCCTAAAAAAATCACTAATTAAAAATAATATTTTAGAACTCACAAATACTACAACATTATTATGTGCAATATCATTGCAAACTCCACATGTATAGCGGTATTTAATTAACTCTAACTGATCTTGTGATACGTTTTCCTTATCCTTAATAAATACAGATGTAATGAAGCATAAATTAAAAGCAACTCACAAAATTCAAGGGCCATCTGGGAAAATAATATCCAAACGAAGGTTCCTCATCATGTTCGCTCGAACCGGTGGAGTCGTCATCAGAAAAATCGGCGCTTCCAGTTGAATCGCTCTGGTAATCACGGTTCTCAACAGCATTTATTGAGATCTGCAATTTATGGATATTACTCGTTATAACTTTAAATATTACCTTTCTAGTGATTTCATCTGAACCAGACAAATTATTCATACTACTCTGACTATCAGAATTGAAATTATCAAGATCATATTCCGATTCGCTTGATGATCCGGTAGGTTCGCTTTCTGACAGTTCTCGTTGTTCGCGTATTAATATCGGCGGCTGAAATTATTATAATTTTCAGTTTCATATTTAAAAAATAACATACAGTTAAGCGATCAAAGTAATCTGCCATTCCTAATCCTGAAAATCGCATAAAATTATGAATAAAAAATAAAAAATTTCGCAAGCTCGTAGAAGAATTTTGTAGTATAGCTCTTCCACTGTTTTGCGACCAATAATATAATTTCACGGGCACTGGATTAAAAATTACTTATGAGTTTTTTACAGGTTCTATGAAATATTCTATCACCCTAATAGTCTGCTGCAACTGCAGAAGAATACATTTTTCAAAACCAACAATGCACAGCAAAAAAGAGTGTTGATTATGAAAGCACAAACCGAAGTGAATTCGCGACTCGACGTAAACAGATTGTTGTTATTATGTTTGATCGTTCAACATAGAATAATAACAATTACAAAAAAACTATAATAAATGTAAACAAATTGGAATAGGATTAGGAGTTTCTAACGTGAATTTTAATATTTTCTTAATATACACTTTTCTAACCTATTCACTGAATTTTTCTTCCTAAAATAAAATAAACAGAAGAGTTAGCGTTAGAAGTTTAAATTTGCGAGTAACGTGGGAGGAATCATAATTTTTCTGGAAAAAAACAAATCTGTAATTTTCTGTAACTTTCCAATCTCCCATTCTCAATATAAATTTAAATATTATAATGGTAATAAACTGTTTTATTAAAACATAACACATTAAATGGCAAATAACAATAAATTTTAACAAGAATATTTACATTTTTAATCATTAAAATTTGATAACAAAGTATTAGGTTAATGTTCGGCGTCGTATTGTGGAATTGGTACTTGTTGAAAAACATCATAAACACCAGCATCAACATCATAACCATCAGCTTCAATATCATCAACCTCATCGTCTACTTCTTCCTCTTCTAGCTCGACATTGTAATTGTTCAATGGAATATCGTCAGGAAGTTCAAGCGATTCGGCCTCTTGCGGCATATTTATATCTACTTCTTCAAAAAATACTGGTGATGGTGGATTTGAAGGAATATGAAGAATATTATCAAATTCATCTGATTCGTCGTTTACTAAAATAAATAATTAACAATTCGGTTTTTTAATTCGAATCACATACTTATTTGAAAAGAAATTTCTCTTGATCCAAACTCACTATCCTCTTCTTCAGAATCAGAAACCTCAAACTCCAGGTTGACATCGTATTCGTCTTCGAAGTCACTATCCATGGGTAAACGATCTTCGCCATAATCAGACTCATTGTCATTCACGTGGTAATTAAATCCTCCGTAGAAGTAATTGTTTTCAAGAAAATGTCGATTCATTGCTGCAAGAATTGACAATAATTAAATATCCAAATAATCGTAACACTGAATTAAAAGGGTAAACAAGAGTTAAAAAGTAGGACGACTAATTGGTGCTCTTAAGCATTTTCCCTTCGCAACGGTTTCTATGATAATCAAATGGGTTTTACAACTGATATAAAAGATAATATACGCAATATTAATGTTTACGAAATTTAAATCAGGTGAATAGCGTAAAAGGCACATCCAAGATGATCTAGCAAAATAAGTTTATCATATTTCCAACATTATAAAGAACATAAATAAATAAACAAAATGACATTTGCTGTCGTAGTGACATCGTCTCTATCTAGTGAACATGTCACCAGAAGAGAACATCAACGACCAAAAGGTCGATGCAAATGTTAGTCATCTGATATGTGCGGATAAACCAGCGAGAATGGTGCTAATTAATCACATTCGTTGATTATAATATCGAAAGGCGGATTAAATGCAAGGACCATCCCACCAAATAATGCATGTTGAGTGACAGGTACTTGCTCAATTATTCTCGAGGCAATTACCTAACAAATTTTGTGCACTCGCTTGATTCAAATAAAAATACAATGAAAAGAGCAGATTGTGGGTCTATAGAATGAGTCGATAATTACGGAGTCTGCAGCATGTGTGGGTCCAGTGAACAAACAAAACCTTCGTATTGGATGGCCGTTGGCTTATCGAAATCAATTCAGTGACCTTTTAGAGCATAATTCATCAAAATAGGATATTACCATTTGTACACTAAAAAATCACTTATGATGTTTTACTATTTTTATAGAATTGTTTAGTGATTATTAAAAATATAAAATTAATTATTCATTAACAGAATAATTTTTAAAAGCGGTTTTTAATCAGTTTTTTATACTTATTTATACCTTGCTTTAGAATATTATCAAATTCTTTCTGAGGTATAAAATACTAATAAAAAAACTACAAAGAAAACGTAGCTAACGTGTTAATACCTCACAAACTAATGCCTTTGGGATGAACAACGAATACACAGGAAAGAGGTGATATGTCACTATTCGCACCTGTAAGGGTTCTTAATTGCGACCTTACCTATACCAAAATTGTATCCTCCATTCAAATAAAAAATATACAAAGTTCTAGTTAACAAAGCAACAAACAATTCAACAAACAAACAAGTAAACAAAAAGAGTGCCTAAACCCGAAAAATATAACAAAAATTTTTGATGCTATTTTCTAACATTCACTTAAAACGCGTGAGTATCTGCATCAAGAATGAAAAAGGATAAAAAGGAAAACGGATAGCTTCGGCTCTTGCCTTTTTTATTATTTCACAGATAATTTTTTATGGATTCATTTCGATTGTTTATACATAAATTTTGGTTCAGGAAAAATGGAGCTTGATAGGAAGTCCGCCAGAACGCTTATTCTTATTTTATCAACTTTTACATATTTGCTTATTGGTGCTGCTATATTTGATCATTTAGAAAGTGAATTTGTCGAAAACTAGGGCGTTTTGTATAATTGTTTACAGGCAATGAAGATAATCGGGTCCGTGAAGAGATATCACATATCAATGAACGGTTGCAAAGAAAATATAATTTTACTCAAAAGTTGGTTCACGTTACAAGTTTAATACATTGGCTTATTTTATTAGGGATATGGAATTATTTGAAGCAATTGTTATTAAAGGAATTCCACAGAAATCAGGTTATCAGTGGCAATTTGCGGGTGCATTCTACTTCGCCACTCTAGTTATCACCACCGTCGGTATGTTGGCATCATTAAGTTTTCAAAAAATCCTACAGGTTACGGACACGCCGCTCCCGAGACCATGTGTGGTCGGTTATTCTGTATGATATTTGCTCTCGCTGGTATCCCTATGGGACTTATCATGTTCCAATCTATTGGTGAACGTGTAAACACGTTTATTTCATTTTGTCTTCATAAGGTAATTCGCATAATCTGCACAGACTTCAATTCGTTTCAGTTCAAAGACTTGCTTCACCAACAAGGCTTCGAGTGCTTGCAAGAAATCACACCAACTCATTTATTAATCGTCTCATTGTCCATCGGCACTACAGTTATAATTCTAGGTGATTTCTAATCCGGGCTAACTTGGAGAGACTCGTTTTAGGTACTTATACATTCCATATAATGGAAAAATGGTCAATTTTTGATTCATATTATTTTTGTTTTATCACATGTGAGTAAAAAGGCACAGTTGTTTAAATTGTAAGCAAAAATTTAGTTACAACAATAGGATTCGGCGATCTGGTACCATTACAACGACCGGGTGCTTTGCAAGAACAGCCGTTTTACACGCTTTTCACGTATTTATATATATTGATTGGTCTCGCAGTCTTCTCAGCTTGTGTCAACTTACTAGTATTGAGGTAAATGTTTAAAACGGAGATATAATTTAAAATATTATCAAGTTATGAGACATTGATAATTTAATTTTTAAATTGTTCACAAAAAATTCAATTTTCCAAGCCGACAGGAACCATAAAATTTGAAGTAATATAAAAGAAATAATTAAACGAAGAGAAACAATTAAAATAAATTGAATATTTGCATCAAGTTGATTTCAATCCGAACGCGTCCGCCGCGAACTAAACGCTCTTCGTTCACGATAGAAATTTTAAAAACATAGTAAATTTTTAGGTTTCAGAAGCAGGCCACGATAGAAGAAATGTGTTTACTGTCTGAAAAATAATTGAAACACTGAAACAGAGCATAATTTTAAAAATAATTCCAACCTTTATTTAAAAATCCTGAAACCTGGACAGACTAAATTTGAATTGCTCTCATTAAAAGCTTTTTCTTCGGTGACCTAAGTTCGTTTTATACTCAACCGATGCTTTCAGTGTTTGAAATTAATCTTAAAATGTTGAAAACGAATTATCAATCTCCTATAATTTGATAATATATCATTTTAAAGAAGATACGTAAATGTAATATCTTGAATTTTCTGCAAATTTACTTGGTCAGGAAAACAAATGATATATTCTGCTTAACACATAAATTAATTTTCTATTTTCTACATCATTTGCTTCAATACACACTCGAATTTCATAACTTCTTCACTATAAAAGAATTTAAGAGTAATGGCACCAAATGCTGACGAAGTGACAGCTTCACAACGGGAGCCTGGTAGTTCCATTGTTCTCGAGAGATTTGTTGGGTACTTGCTATTCATATGCACCATCAGAGATATTTCCATTTACAGAGCCGTTGATTCTCAGCTCTTCGGAGCACACAAATTCAGCTTTATTCAGCCAAGAAAGCCGCAGAGATCGGTTTAGTTTATAAGATGCACTTCATAAAAAATAATTGCAGCTTTCAATATCAGTTATTGATGATCCGATTTATGAATCGAATAAACTGGTTCAATGGAAGAAGTTGATTTGTTCTTGTCGTTGTCGACGAAAGCGTTCAAGGCCTAGAAAGATGCGATATTCTTTAACGAGACAACCAACTAGGAATATAAATCGATTGGTAGACCAGCAAGAGAGTATTGATCGTTAATAGATGTAGTTTATTTATTTCAATAAATGAATTTTAAAAGTCTCTTTTCAATTATGAAAATATAAGTGGAATTCATCCCTCTTTGTGGTATAAACATATTTTTTAATAAAAAAAATAATATCGTCGCGAGTAATATACATTATTAAGTTTCCAACTCTTATTTCAAGATAATATGTTATTATCATGACGATCGAACAAAATTTAATTATCTCCCTTGAGCTCTTTTAAATGGGTCTCTAATCATTAACGCAATTTGCCCGATTCACATAACTAATAATAGGTTTACATCAATAGTGGATAATTGCTTCGAAAAAGATATGATTCGTTGAAGGTTTTATTACGTGCTTCCTTAAACGCCCCTTAAGACTACATTCCGTTCTAATAGCTTATTTCCTATTGTTTTACATATTTTTATTGAGAAGATTTCTCACAATGTTTACAACAAACAAAACTAGAAACAACAATCATTCAGAAAATCTTTCGTGAATCTGGTTTCAGCCTCACCCAACGACAACAATAACAACACAATGCGAATATATCCATTTCTCCAGCGATGCCCTCGCTGATAATCAACGAAAATTCGTTAGCCTTTAGCTCATTGACCCAGTCGTCCACCTCGAGCTTAATTTGTTTTTGGTTTTCCTCGTGATGGTAGGGGCTCTAAAGCCAACAGATTCAAACCGCGTATACTCATTCAAGCACACGAAATTTCTCTCGCGACGAATAGATAAAGACGGACGACGACAACAACAAAAAATCAACCAAACGTGTATAGACATACACTACAACACTGAAAGAATATATGCTTCGAGAGCCGTGTGAGAGCCATCGCATTTTCGTTTTCTTTCTCCTATTTGGTCGCAATTTTATTTGGCTATTCATTGAATATGTTCTTCTGCTTGTGTCGATTGACGGATTCCTTCTATTTTCTAGTTTGTTTGACACGAATATTGCCTCCTCTCCTATTTATTTATTATTGTTATCCATTATTCTGATTCCGCTTTTAATCATAATTGCTTATAGCATATTGTTTGTCAATCTTTTCCCTTCTGAGATTTCACGTTTACATGTTTTTTCTTATTCCAGCACAACGAAAACCAAAAAAAATTGTTGACAAATTCCGCATACATTTTCTTCCGCTCTATTTCTTTTTTATTTTGAACAACTTTACAAAGTCTCCTATTTTATTAAATGACTTTAAGGTATATTTCATTTAACATGATGCAACACATGCCTCGTTCGGATCACTTAACGATTGAGTGCAGTTCTACATCAAAACCAAGTCTTCTTTCATCCTATTGGTCTATTAATGTCCAAGTGCAGGTTTATTAATATGCTAATGCAATATTTATGCGAAAATAATTATTTATAAATCAAACACCTCATTGAATTATCGCCGAACATTAAAAGTTTCAAATATGTTCTGATACATACAAATTTGAATCCCTATCGGTAGAAATAAAATAGGCGATTTATTTTAAAGAATGGATAATCTATAAAGAATCAAAACTATTACATTTACAAAAACTTGTTCGTTTGAAACATTCGTTGTTCAGAATAACGAGAAACTCGAATTCGACATCAAATCTTGTTCGCAATTTTCGCTTCCAGAAGTGGCTTCCACTGAGTCGAAAAATCAAAAGCTCACACGGAGCTTATCAGGTATTTAAAACATTAATCCTCTCAAATGATTTTTTTCCTTTAGTAACCAACATAAACAACACTGCTCCATACAACATCCTTTCTCCGATTGCAATGCCGTCAAATCCGAGTATCAATCTCTCCAATCAGCTCAAGGAAAATCCATCTCACCGCGTTGTTGATTGGCTAACAAACTTGGACATAAGCAAGTAAACAACACAAAATCTTACAATTTTCCATTCCTCTCAAGTTGTGTGTAAATTATTAATAATTAAGTGAATATGTGAGACTGGAACATTCAATAATAATTAGCCTCCGCCGATTTTTTCCATGAAAAACCTTCCTTTCTTAGACCAAATTAGTTGTAGTTGTAAATTCCTTCTATTCGATTCATTTGTTTTGTTTTGATTATTATTTCGCTTCCACGGGATTTAAACTACTTATTTATTCATTAAAACAACACAATTGTTCTATTCCATATCTTGTTGACAAGACTGAACTCAAGTTAAGATATTCTATACAAATTTATTGATAAAAATATATATTATAAATCCATATGTTATTTTAAATAAATAAATAATTATATGTCGCTCATGCTGACAACATAGTAAAATTTAACTATATATATATATATATATATCCGTCGATATCTTCCATTCACAGATCATTAAGAAAAAAAGATCAGTAGACATTAAGTAGAAAAATCCTAGAACACTATGATTTCGTCCCTCGGCACGAACATCAAATCGTCATCAATCCTGTTTATCAGCGAAAACGAGATAAAAATGGCTAGCGACGAAAAAAAATGCCAAATGTCATGGTTATCATAAAACTTGAGGAATATACATGGCCTATTAAGTTCCCTCGATTTTGCCGGCGTCTTCTACAAATATTCAACTCATTTTTCATCCAATTCTTCGAATCATACACTCCAATCAGACACTGCGTTCAAAAAGAAATATCCAGCAATAAACCAGAATGTTAACGCGAGCACCAGCAACACCCAAGACCTCGGATGGATCTTCTCACGATATCCAATCTAGCAATAACAATCATTTCAAGTGGCATTTTGTTTCAAAACCTTCATGCATATGTAATAGCACAGATAAAGGAATAAATTGGCGATGAATGGCAACAATAAGAAGGAGGCAAAATCTTTGGGCTTGTTAGTTACTCCATAAATAAGACTGCAAAATATCATTTGCTTGTGAATTCACAATTATCGATATAGTGAACGCATTCACAAAATCTATAATTTGTGGTTAACTCCGTTTTACGACTAGGTAGAGGGATCGTAATCAATTAAAATAAGATTTTAAATCAACTTACAATGATAAATTAATCAGATTTGCAATAAACAGAATAATAAATCGTCCCTAAAACAAAATTACTTTAGAATATATTATTACCTATGCATAGGATAGGCCTATGATTAATGACATAAATCCCTTAAATATTGAACCTATATCCGTTTATAAAAAATATATAAGTTAAATTATTCTAGTGACTTTGCAATTTAATATTATTTTAACATAGAAAATCAGTAATTGAGCAACTTTAAATTCATCAGTGTTTTAATGAATTTAAAAATTTACAGAGAAAATGCCGTTAATCCATTACGTAATTATTCCATAAAAAAACATGCTTACCGCATAAGTAGGTACTAAACAAGAACATCGACGCGAAGAGTAATATGAATATTTAATCGTGTTCCATTGCTCCTTGAAATTAAACTTCCATATCCCTTTAAAATAAAATTCGATACTGACGGCAAGAACCGTAAACATGTAAATGACCGAGAATATCACCCAAAATGCCAAGTTGTGAAGGTACTGTATAAATAATTTCAATTTTTCATCGCGTAACATAAAACTTACAACGCCACACATGGCAATCAATATAAACGCGGCAACCACAGCAAATGCTACGTGAGCATTCGCGTTCACGTCCGGATGGCGCAGCTGATAAATTTTCAACATTCCGAGCATTCCAATGACATACATAAACGATGTATCTAAATTAAGTCTCGACAGAAGCTTTTTATCCCCGTTAAATACCAAATTGATAATTACTGCTAGAAGGGCATATATGATAGCTTGCAGACAAGATTCCTTCAAGCATCACTGATATCCCCAAGGACGTCATTAGTCCACCATGTTGTGGAATACCACACTCCTTAATCTCGAGATTAGATGAACAAAAACTTGAGTTACCGTTTCAAGGCGAGGTATCATTGATGTAAAATGAATATATCTTAACTCTCTTCTTTTATTTATAACGATAAGGAGTAAACCGAGTAAAATGTAACCACAGTTACTAAATATTAATTTTTTAAAACTAATATTTCGCTTAACTCTTACCTTATGATGTTATTAAATGCAAGAAAACCGAAAAATGGCCGGGCACATCTGAAATTGTACCAACAAAGATCTTGATCGCCAGATATTCGAACAGCGTTCTGCCATGTTAAAACTAGTTGAACTACAGGCAATCCGTAAAATAATCCAACTGTAAGTATTGTTCTAAAACATAAAACGAGATTATTGGTTTATCCAAAAATTCGCTTACACCCAATAGATTTTGTACTTTTTCTCGCGTTGTTTAAAAGTCTTAAGAGCCATATCAGCCACTGTCAGTTTTCTCTATAAAAGGTTGATAATAAAATAAATAAATAATTTTCATCTGTAAACCTTGGCTCTTTTAACCAATTTCTCATGGACGTCCGGTAAAGTGTCATAATCAGCAAGATCCCGATCATTCCTCATTAGCTCTTCTTGCACCCTTAATCGATTGGCTTCGGTGTGATCCGCTTAAAAATTAAATTAATTCCCTCTTACAGAATTTATGCAAAAACCCTTACCGTTTTCAAATATTGTGTAGCTTTGATTTAAATATTGCACTTCAGCACGATTATCAAAAACCATGTATACTATGGCGATTAGATAAATTAAACCAATAACTGTTAATATGACACTAATTGGTAATATGTAATCAACATCTAAAATTCACTTATTCGAAATGTTATGAATTGAAAATACCGGATGATGCCGATTCAATAGTCACATTGAACATTTTCCGACGAATTTCGGCCTCTCTAGGTTCTAAAAATTGATTTATCAAAATTAAGAAACTAATCAAACTTATTGGGACTATTTCTTGTAACTCTTTACATATATTATCATTCGGATTGACAACAAATATAACATAAAATCGTGGCATTTCTAATCTCTGAACAGCAATGGATGCTGATTTCGTCATACTCTGATGAGTTCCAGTTGATATAACATTATTTGTCAGATCGAATACAGGGCACTTTAAAGAAAATAATAAAATGTGTTTAAAACAACAACATACGCCAGCTTTTTGAATCGACACCGTCATGCAAATTGAGGATTCCGAATCTATGTGCACTACAACCGAATCTATATCATGAGGAATCTGATATTCAAGATATACGGGCTGTGATGCACTTGCTGTGACCAGCCGCGTTTCTCCGAGCCTCAATTGCACAAAATTAATACAACTTTATTATTTTCAACTTACAATAGATGAAAATCATCCACAATAAATGCACGAAAATTGAATAATACTGGATAAAAACTATTAAACTCAACTTCCATGTATTCACTTTCCTAAAAACTAATATATTTTTGATTTTGTTCGAAATCCAATAACCTACACTTCCTGAAAATGGACAAAGTGTCCGTCCCACCTGATAATATTCATAGTTTTGGATGTTTATGGGCACCTAATATTTCGAATTTGGAATGGAACGTATATCTATCGTACCTGAAGACTGAGTATTGATTTTCTCTCGCGAAAAACCACGAGCAGTGGGTTTGAAAGCGTACTCTGAGACGAGTTAACAAGAACACGCGCTACTGAACCCTTAATAATGTAAATTCCACCTGATTAAAACGAAAAAATACCTCTTTTTCTACAGGAAATCTAAAGATTATGGAAGAATTTCGATCAGTTGATTCGTTATATGTTACATTCCATTTTGCATCAATCGTGTGCAAAATTTGAGCGTTTGTCCAATTAATATACCAAAATATGATACATATAAGGAAATCACATTTCATCTAAAAATAAAATTAGTTTTTAGAGAACATAAAATGTGGTCATATGTCCGTGCAAGTTTTGTAAATTTTATATACGCGGCAAACAGTCTCCCGACTCACAAATCAAACAAAAATAAAGTGAGCTCGAAACGTCAATAATGGACGGCCTTGTAGCACGGGGGCCAACCCGTCCATAGGCCATACTTTAAGCCATTTATAAATATTTTCATATAATGAGATTTTAATAAATATTAAGAAAATAAGATTTGTTAGAGGTTTAAAGTTTGGAAATCTATAATTATCATTTTTATTAAATGTAGGTTTAACTATTTAATATCACAACGAATTCATATTGGCAAAACAACGAGTTAAATGTTTTTTTTTAGTAATAATGGTAGTCTTACTAGTTTGTTTTTGTTGAATTGAAATATTAAATGCCAAAAACAGAATTACAATATATATTTGGTATAGTGCAGTAAGGTTAAATTTTTTTATCAGAGTATAACGATATAGAAATTTAAGTGGAATCTAGATTTAGTTTCCCTTAAGCTGAATTGTTGTTTCATTTTTAACAGACTAATTTTAATTAGCGCTTAAATCTCGGACGTTCTTACGTGTAGTAGTTATATATCGGTTTAAATGACTGGAATTTTGTTTAATTTTGTATTTTCCCTATTCTAAATGAAAATCACTAGACCAATAAACGTTTTATAAATAAGGTTATAAGGTATTAATGTCTACTTTTATTATCAAAATCTTTAATATTAGTAGTTGCCATACTTGGATGTAAATTTATTTTAAGGATTAGGAAAATATATATCTTTTTGATTTTCGCTTCATGGCGCTACTTGCCTAGTTGGAAATCGTTTTACTTCCGAAGAAGTTGAAAATTATGATGTCGATTTTTAAGGAGGCTTTAGTAAACTGCACGATATTGAATTGACTCTTATTCTTTTTATTGGAACCTCGTAATGTTATCAATTTTAATTCAATCCTGGCAAGCAGAAATTGTATTCTTAAAATTTCAAATAATATAAAATTACCTTCATATTAGAAGAAAACCATTGAGATAAAATCCACTAGTACTTCACCAAAATAATCAAATGAACAAATTAATTCAATTCTTTTTTCCATCTGGATATCAAATTCAGAATCTTGATTTTGATCTTCATGATTGAAGACACGAAACAATATAACCATAAGAATTTATTTTTAATTAAAAACCATGGTTTATGTGCGGATGGAACTCGGGACCCATTTTAAGTTACAAGGATATTAGAAAGATTTGACAAGGTATAATGATTATAACAAGCAATAATAGAATGTATGTAGCATGACGATTGATTTATTCCTCTTCTTCCTCCTCGCCTTCCTCTTCCTCTGTAATAAATTGATATTTTAATTGAATAGTGTTTACTTTTACCTCCTTCTGGATCAGCTTCTTCTGGCTCAGCAGCAGGCGTTGGCTCGGCAGCCGGAGCTGGTGCGGCCTCCTCTGCCTTCTCCTTGTTCTTCTTCGACCAGTCTGGCTTGTCGTCCTTCTTCTTCTGTAAATTCAGAATCGGAAATAGGTTATGAGCTGCTTGTTTCATACAACGTTCGTGATAGCATCCATGACATCCTTCTTAACAATTTTCAGGTTGGCGCGGAAGTCTTGCTTGTCTCCTTGTTTCTTGGATTCGGCGGACTTCTTGAACTTGTTATCGTACTTGGAAACCTTCTTCAACGTTGGTTTCACGCTACAATATCGATAAATCACTTCTTCTGAATTAAATTCTTACAATTTTCCGCGGAGGTCGTTGACTTCAATGGTAAGGGAGTTGATCTCGGCTTCTGTTTGAGATACAACTTGGTTAATATCGTACTTCTCCTCTTCCAATTGGCAGAGTCTGCTGAACAAGTCACCGTAGATCTTCTCAAGCTGTCCTTAATAATAATTCATATTTACAAACGCGCTAATTATTAATTCTAATCCAACCCTTGTCCTCAATAGAGTCAACATCTGGAAGAGCGATGATTCTTTCGGAAAGAACTTTTTGTCTCTCTTGCTCTTTAAGCAATTGCTGTCTCTTCAAGTCTTCAGCGGCTTTTACCATCAAAAGCTTCTACAAAACCAAAAGTGACAAATCATGAAAAATCACCGAATTAACTCACTCTGAGCTTCTTCTTACGTTCCGGCGTGAGGAAACCCTTCTTAGCCTTCTTCTTGTTTCCAGCCTCTTCGAGACGTTTGCGCACCTCGGCCTTCTTGCGCTCTCTCTCTTCAGCTTTGCGCTGTGCATCATCACCGGCGTCGTCACTCATGTTCTAGAACGTCTATTTTTTTTCAAAAATAAATGTATAAAAAATGGAAAATAATCAAAAGTGGTTTATTAAAAATCTGTGTTGCCAATGTGGCGATGTGGCGAAGAATAGAAATCAGACAATAAGAATAACAACAAATTGAAAATGTGCCCTTCTCTTGTTTCTGGTCGGCTGTTTTGACATCTACCAGCCCACAGCTCCATGAAGCGCTCTTTTAATTCAGTCTCCCGATTTCGCCTCCCACTTTTCGCATCCTCCCACCCGCACCGCATCCACCTACAGGATTCGGCTGCTCTCGGTGGGAGGAAATGATCACCAGCTCTGGCACGCCCTCGTGTCTAAAGATAAACTCAGCGTATGTGCTGTGTTTCAGACGTGGCGAACTACTCAACGTCCATCGCGTTGTAATACTTCGCCTACCAATTGTCCGATATCAATGGGATGGAAGCAAAACAACAATAGCAAAAAATTGAATCCAACGAGGATAATAAAAAATAGACAACATTTGAGAAAAAGCACAAAGTGAAACAGAAGCGTAGTAAATATTATCGTGTTTACCAGTTACTTTGTCTAGATGCTTCTTATCATCTGTTTATAGTTCAGAGATGAGGCAGATGACCGCAATTACTCGGAAACTCGATATATCTAGTAAGAACGGATATCTGTGATATTTTAGCTGATATTATTTTTAGGTTATTGTGTTTGATGTCGTGGTGAAGGTGTCATTTAAGAGTGCACATTTATATTTTTGCAATTTTTAGGGACACTTGGGGAAGTTCGCAAGTCTTAAACGTCAATCTTAATTATTATATTAGTAGAAATCATAATCAATATCTATTTTTCAAATATATATTAGCAAGTTAACACTACAAAACATTCCTAAACAAGTTGAAATAGTCATTAATAACGTGTTGTTATTTATTCTCTGACATTAATATCTTTCGTAGAACGCTAAATCATTTTTAAAATTGAAAGACCATTTAATGATGAGAGAGCTGGCAAGGATTCAAATTTTTTACTGAAAACCTTAAAACTTCCTTGTCGGTTTAGACAAACAAAAAGGGTTCAAACTTCCGATTGAGCAGTTTCACAGTTAATCACAATCGTAATACCCAAGAAATTGGAAAATCTTCAGGTTCAATTAGGGCTATTATTAAATCGATATTTTATTATTTATTTTATTAAAGATGAGGATTGATAAACCTCCAAATTCAGCACTTATTTTATATCATATTATCGGAGAGTTATGAATTATGTTGCATGCCGTGGCTGTCGATATCTTACAAGGGTCTTGATTGAAATACAGTAATTTCTAGTAGACGAAAAATACTAAAATAACTTTAAAAATATTTTTTTTCTTTTTATTAAGTAAAAAGTACATTGGCACGCCAAATAAGGCAATATATAAACGAATTTTAATATTTTAAACGGGTAAACTAAAAGCTAATTTGATTGTTTATCTTAGAGACTTCCATTAAAAAGTATTTGGTGCTTAAAATTTGGAAAAATATTAGGTTTAATTGGCTTTTCTGAGATTTTGTTTTCGAGAATTCATTTGGAAAGCAATGGAAATTTTCGTAATCCACTCAAATTATTATTCTAATCGTCTTCACCTGACCTGAAAATTATTGATATTTCAGACAACTCCGATTTTTTGCTTGATATATTTTTATAATAATAAATAAATGTATTTTTAAATAAAAAATGTTCTTCTGGATAAGCCAAGCTATGCCATTTCCCAGTGATAAACTTCAAATAATTTTCACAGCCCGTATTCATCTATATTATAAAGCCTGTTGATAATTATACAGTTAATGTCACGAAGCACATACATTTTGTCGTCTTGTAATTTTTCATAATTGGTTTGTCCTCCCCACTGCCGTTTATAGAAAAACGGAATAAATGTAATAGTTTATTCAGTATAATATCAACGTTAGTACCGGAGTATAGGATTGAAAATGCCATTGAAAATAATAAAAACAAAGTTTATATAGTACCATCCATAACCTTCTCGAAACAACTGATCATTATGTGGTTCAGTTTTTTCTCCCAAAAAAACATTTCGCAGTTTAGCCTGTAAATGCCAAAGTCGTCCGTAAACAGGTTTGCTGTAAGGCATACTTCTCGTACCGCGAGCCAAAGACCCGCGTTGGCCACCACTATGCCACGATTTGTCAGCTTTTTAATAAAATAAATAAATAAAAGTTTCACAAAGTAGATTTAAGCATATTTTCTGAGCTATGGTTCATAGCCGTTCAGTTGGCGTGCTATTAAATCTTCGTTTAATTCTTACTAGACTTTACTGAATAACTTAACTAATCAAAATAATTCTTCTCTAAATAACATCTATCCAATCAATTAAATCGAAACATGTATATGTTTCGTTGTTTACCACACACCCCGTCGTGACACATTTTCATTTTTATTAAACTTGAATTGAAACAGGCGCACTTTATCAATCCATATCACCAGCTTATACGACTTTTTGCCTGTTACACATTGTGCAACCTCTTTCAGGTAATTACCAATCCATTTATTATGGCTTCCAAGAGTGTTCTAAAAGTGAAATCATTTAATGATAACTTCATATGAGATATGACACTAATTTTGTTGAAAACGAACAAAAAATAAACACCAACAATAAATAATTTAATTGAAAACAATTTCACAAGTAAGCTATCTCGTCGTCTTCCGCGTATATGTCGGCGTCGCTGTATTGTTGAGCATTTGGTTCAAAACCCGCTTGGAATAATGCCTGGGAGCTCGACGATGAAGACCTGACAAGAAATGTGTTATAGATTTATCTTATAGTGTGGATCATACCGTATTGCATCTTTTGTAGTGCTCGTAGAATCACTGTAACTATTTCCTGACATGTCATTCAATAAGCAGCTTCTTTCAAGACTACCCATAGAAACGTACCTGTTTAGGGAACATCTATTATGGTTAAACGTAAAATAGGCGGCAAAAAATAAACAAAATTGGATAGTGAGAATATTAGGTTATAAATCCTTAGATCATTTATTTTTAATTTAAGTATAAGGAATATCTGCTAAATCAAGGGATTCGATATTTAAACGTGAAAAATAATGAGACATTGTAAAATCGAAATTTTTATTTTTCATTTAATAAAGTTTCTATTTTAATTATTTGAGATAATTGAGCTAAAACGATTATTTTATTTTTATTAAAGGAATATTCTAAATTGCACGAGCATCAAAGTTTGCACACCACAAGAGTGTGTGAAGAATGTTAAGACTGTCTAACATAATTATCTAATAGCGTTTTAAATAATTGAAACATCTTAAGACAAGAAATACAAATCTAAAGAGAAAACAAAGTTTAAGTTAACGTGAAAAATAAATGGACCCGTTTAAAAATTTGTATTTTCATTTCTTCCACACAAAACGCAAAATAGAGAAATGATTGACTAATTTAACTTGATTTTATTTTTTCATGGAATTTTTGATTACGTGGATTTCTCCTTAAAATACCATTTAATCTAATCTAAAAAAAACCAGGAATAATTTTTTAAAAAACGCACTTCAATTGAAATTATAAAAATTGATGCTCAGTTATAATGCAAGGAGCTTTAATTCCAGTCATTTTAAAGTTCAGAGAAAATATTATACAAATTAAGTCACTTAAATGCTCAAAAAATCATCATATTCAATGCAGAACGTGATTAAATTTAGTAATGGCGGGTTTCGGGTGGCTTCCATTCTTTCAGGATATATATCACTATTTTATACGAAATGATACTTCTTTTTCAATTTTCCTCCAAATGTTTATTTTCCTCGCCTTTACAGTAAAATAAAAGCAAACCTATTGTTATGTTCGGGAAATATGCATTCAATAGAATCTCGCGATATAACTTGTAATGTATTTGAAAATCGAATATATCTAAAAATTTATTTATGTTCTCTATCATCATTAATAAATTCTTCCCACTTTTGCTTAATTAACCCGCTTATATCATTAGTGGTGGCTGATTTATCAATCCTCCTCTTCTCGAATAATTCATCTCTTCGCTCTTTTTTTGCCAATGATTTGCTGCTCGTGTACTGAAGAGCAGACACGAGCTGATTGATAAATGCCGATCGCTCTTTGGCGTTCATCTTGTTTTTCGGCATTTGACCACATGGGCTCATGTAAATATCCGATTGTGGCGGTGATGATGACTCATGATCATCTGTAAAGAGTGAAATGCTTATTCCATTAATGCAACATACATGGAGCATCTCCGACGATGGCTTGTATCTCGGCCGATTCGTGCCCACTCGCCATATCATTATCTTTCTGCGATTGGTAGGTCTTATAGTTGTTTGCCGATGAAAATAAAGGTGATGTTTCACTACAACTTGTGCTCTGCGGCGGAGCAGCCCTGCAAACAAGTTTATTTTGCGTTGTACGCCTAATTATCCTACGTAATCTTTATACTATGGTTTATCTTTGTAGAACTATTCGCAAAGCCATATGGATCCTTTTTCTTGCAATCGAAAATCGCTTTAAAGTCTTTAATGGCACTTCTGAATATTTTTAAACAAATATTATGGAAGAGCTCTTGTTTAAACAAACTTGAATTGAGCCCGCATTTCCTTATTAAATGAAAAATAAATAACCGGATTTATCATATGTGTGATTGAATAGAAATAACTATTGAATATCATAGCCGCCGTTGATTGGAATCGACTATAATAAGATATGTAATAGGCAGTCATGTACCCGTAGAAAATAAGCGCCACAACGGTTATCTGAACACGTTGCATTTTGTGCATGTTTAATATTTGATAAACCTGTAATAATATTCGCTGCTGTTGTCGATTTGCACGACGAGCAGCCATTTCGCGCACATCATTCGCGATATGCTTGCTTCCCATTTTCATCGACATTTCGAGGAGCATCGTGCTGGCTCTAAAATTAGTAGAATAGATTTGTTTGGTAAGGTTAATTTGGAAGAAAGAGAAAATGGTGATTCAGTTTTTTGTACAGGATTAATGGAGAACATTGTTGAAGAGAACCGTTATTCACAGAAATCATGAGTTTAAATATATCTTAAAATGAGGTAGAGACAAGCGCGTTGAAATTATCACTATTTCCATTTAGAACATTAACAAACAAAGTTTAAATTGTTAATATCTAAGGTTATCAGAAATTTGGCTTAGAGACGCCTAATATGACATTGTTATTTTCATTTTTTAATTATTACTTTGCTTTTATTTTCATTTCTTGCTTTATTGTGGTTTTCTTTAATAATTTGATTGCTATTGTCTTTTCAGAGCCTAATGGAAGAGGGAACAAATAAGAACAAAATAATGGTCTCGTGTTCCTGGACACGAAAATATGGAGAACACAATTGAAAAGGAATAGATGGAAAAGTCCAAATGAGACCATTATTGTTTCCTATTCTTTCCTCTTCCATTAGACACCGATCTCTGAAATGTACTATATATACATTATTAATAATTTGAATAATATATTGTCTGTGTTATTTTATTGTTTTAAGTTCTATGATGAAAAAGAAACACAAGTTAATAAAAAAGTGGAGAATTAAATCGACAGCATTGTCTCTTTGTCCAAAAACAGCATATATTCATGACCCTTTTAATCATATTTCTTATTAACTTCTTGAAAATAATAACGTTTTTTTTAACGCTTCCATAAAAATCCCTAAATGACTCCCGACAACTTCCTGAACCACCATAAATCATCAGAAAATATCCAAATAGATATTAATACCAATTTAATATAGACAGTTGTATAAAACATAATATATCGGTTTGGGATAACGAGCAAACAAAGTTATAGTCAATTTATAATTGATTAGAATGAACGTGCAGAAGAACACATGCTCAAAACATTTCCAAAAAGTGCACACAGAAAAAGCGAATCGAGAAAAATTTCTCTCATCATTAGGTTATTCCAGGCTGAAACGATATTACACACGGACAACGTTATCACTAATATCGGCTTAAGGGAATCTCTATTAATATGAAAAAATGACACAAAATTGGCCTACTAACACTATTTTAGGATGTGTTGTCAAGGTGTTACGCAACCTTAAAAATATTCCGTTAACATATATTTTTAATTAAATCAATTTATTGTTCGGTCCGTGTTTCTGGAAAAATGCATTTGAAAATCTCAACACAAAAAAAGTTGGTGCACGAAAAAGAAAACCCAAAAAAAGATTAATAATAGTGGCTCTAATCATTGCCGGCTAAACCATATTTTGCACACTTACCGCTGCCATTGTGATCGTTGTTGCTTTAAAAGCGAAGAAGATGAGGTTGAAACACTTTTTGCTGTGCCTTGCCTAAATTTAGAAAAAGAAAAGAAAAAAACGGCAAAAATAAAACACTGCACTCTTAAAAATCACTCGTGCAATTTGAGAATTAGCTAAAATTTCTTGGTCTCGCAATGATCATTAGAAACTGTTAAGGATTATTTAAACTTACTGTCGTAGTGCTATTTTTCGCTTGTGTCTTCTGTAAAGTTGAACAAGTGTAATTGGATTGCTGAACGACAATATTAATATTGTCAAAATTTCTATTGGCGTGTACGTGAGAACATAAACATTAAATTGATCTGTAATTATTATAAATTAGTTTTGTTATATGTGGTAATTGTGACAGAGCATTTAAAATAAATTAAGTCGATTTTTTCAGTTGATTTTGTTCGAATTATATTTCTACTAGTAATACTATTCACAAGTTTTCCGAAATAATTTATTTGAATAGGAAACTTGTTCAGCTCATAAAGCAAAATTGAGAGAGTTAAAATTAATATCTCACAAACTAAAAAAAGGAATAAACTAATAACAACTAGCCAATGGGTCAAAATTCATTAAAATTTTATCCAACTACACTGTTAGAAAATTTTCTAGTTTAAGAACATTAAGTGAACATGAACGTTTTCCATATTTAAACGTATCTTCTTAACTTGAAAGTAATAATTCCATAAAACTGTCAGGTCACTTTTATATAGCTGTCTTAAACTATTAAAAAATATCCAATTCTAACTGAAATATGCAAAATGAGCACCATTTTGAGCCCCCAACTTTACCATTAAATTTGAGGTGGAAGAGTTTTAAATATTTTTAGACAAATTCATTACTTCTTGCATAAAAACATATTCACGAACACGTCTATGTTTATTTGCATATTAATACGTCGAGATTAATAAAAAATCAAGCTTAAAAATGCAAAAAATTGGTTTTCCTTTGTCGTTCTGGACTATTTAAGACTACAAGACAATTATTTAAGCTTCTAGTAAATTATAGGTTATTAAAAGAAACAATCAAAAGAAACATAAACAATTCATCGCACACAATGATTAAATATAGAACTAAATAGGTTAAATGAATCAATCAATTAAGTTAATTTAATTTTATAACATTTCAATATTTTTAGAACAATAGAGTAAAAACAACAAGCGAGAGATGGGCAGAATGACAATATTTGAATTTTTGAATGTATAGTTCGGAATGAATTCCGGAATCCGGAACTCGGAATCGAAAAATGGACGGAATGCGGAATTTAAAGCGTATCCCTTGTTAACGTTCTTATGAAAAGTGCATTTTCAAAATTCGGAATGAAAATATAAATTTTCGGAATCCAGAATGCCCAATTCGGAATAGGATTTGAAAATACTTAATCCTGAATACGGAATCCGGGCTACCGCCCATCTCTGCTATAGGCTTATCAATCGATTTTACCCTGGAAAAATTCGCGTAAATGTATTTGACACGTTCAAGTATTGACTATCGTGAATTCATTATTTTAAACTTATTCTATTATTGAACTTATTTTGATATTAAAACGTGTTTATTTTTGAATATTTTATTTTTAAAATCTAATTTCGTGTCTCATTTAGACTTGTTTAAATTTTATAGATTCCAGTTCGATGTTAGGTTGATTATGTTAGAATATATTTGCACGCCAAATTGAAAGATAGTAGAAGGAGATCAGAAAACGTGATAGAATATAATATTTTGTAAAGATTTGAATAACTTCCAACAGTTTAAGAAACAGCTTACACATTGGCGCAGACAATAATTGTGTAAAGTACACGTGAAAGTTGCACCGCAAACGTGAAAATAATAAAATCATTGTTTCGATTTGGTGTGTATTTGAAATGTTATCCACTTGCTTTACAGCGTAGTTAGATTCTACTATCATATTAACTATGACCCCTCACCAAAATTTAAGTCAAATCCATTAATTAGTATGTTTGAACGTGTAACAGGTTAAGGGTTGATATAATTTTGTTCATAACTGTATTTTTGTACAATTTCTGGTGCATAAAAAATGAAAAACCTATATAAAAATATATTCCCGTGGAATACTGTAATATAATATCAAACATTCGTTTATGTGATTACTCGTTATTTGCATTTGGCGTGTATCCGTATAATAAAAATAATTTGCCCTGTGCACAATTACGCCAACAAAAATCCCATTACTATTTTCTTTATATCCAAAGCTATAATAATTCAAACTCTCCAATGGCCGAATCATACAGCAAGCATTGAGAAAGAACAATGTGACATTTGTGCTCAAGAAGATCATCCAACAAACAATGCTAAACTTGTTTAAAACATTAACTTGTTATTTAGCTTGCAAACCTAAACGACCTTATCCGTTGCACTGTTACTAGCACATTATAACGTCCATATAATATAATAGCAATTAATCGATCTATACATATAGCTGACATATGGCTGAAAAATAAAATAAAAATTTTGTTCCTTATTAATTTTTACGTTAATGTGATTGCCCAAGCTGTCCAATCTGTAATATTAAATAGTCGAACGGCAAGCTCGCCGATATGCATTTTCTTGAGCAAGATTGGCGGATAAAAATGGCACGTGGTTACAAAACCATGTATCACGTCAGCTATCGCCAAATTGAGCATTAGAATAAAACTTGAAACATATAATTATTGGGTATTTCATAGTGCCGGCAATTTGCAAACCTAGCTCTGTGCAAATATTTATTATTTAGAAGAACAATAATTAATGCCAAGTTGCCTAGAATGGCACAAACACCTAATGATTCAAGCCCACCGAATATTAACACATCAACAATACCGACCCGATTTGTTTGATTTGATGTCATCTAAAATTGGGTTCTTTTTATTTCAATAAAAGACAGTTTGTTAAGAAAAATAATAAAAACAAAACAAGGCAGCTGAATAATAAACAAGAAATGACAATTTCAACAACAGCTGAAACAGGTTGACTAGAAAATTTGAAAAAATTAGCATAACTCAAGATAATTCAATTGAACAACAGGTAAATGCACCAAAAGATGCAAGAAACAAAAACATTAATCCATTTTAAAATGTTCGTGTGCAAATGTGCATCTCTGCTGAATATCAAATGATTCGCGAATAAAAAAGGATTTGTTTCCACTAGGTTAATTAAAGCCTATAACCAAACATTGTTTAGAAACATTCTAAAAAAGAAATTTTGCTGCTGCACCAATTACCGATTCAACCCAATTTGTTGAACCTATTGCGTGCGTCCAATTTCCCAACTGAACTCTGCTGAAATTAAATTAGCGGCGGTGCACAAAAGTTTCTTGCAGGAGCTCCTGCTGCTGATGATGCCATTCTTCTCCATACCACCATCATCATAACCAAAATGGAATGAATAGGAAGATCGGATAGCGGCGAAACAACCAGTTACACGGAATAAACAAGCACAAAGAAGACGATGCGAAATAAATAAAAATAGATGGGAGGCTGTTTTATATACGGAATTGTTCTGAAGAATGGATATATGTATATATATATATATAAAACTTGAGAACGAATGGACATTGGTGGCGAAACACAAAGAAGGTGAGTGCTGTTCTGAGGGCTCAATTACCAATAATCTTCCGTTTCGCGCAACACGTGTTAAATGATTGCTTCCGTCAACGTTTCGATTCAAAGGTGAAAACACAATCATTATGCATATGAAACAAGAATGTATCGAGAGACGTAATTAGCTAATATTTTGCACGAAGACAATTTCTTTTTTTTTCTTCATATTCGTTGGACGGAAGAATATTAACCCCACCTTACAGAACACTCGCCATTTTTAATATTAGCTATAAATAAGTTTTGATGAATATTCAGATTATGTAAATGATCCACATTGGTAAGAGTATTAAATAAACAAAATGGGAATGAAAACTGTAACAAGATAGATATAAGCTCTTGTAGGTAAACATTCAATGAAATAGGACAATGGATTTATGAAGCTCATCAATTGTAATAGGGCCTTAAGTGTGGCTTTGCTCTGATTCGATCAATAATATAAACAATTTGGTTTGGAATTATCCAATAGAATTATTTATAATCCGCGAGGATCCATATGTTGAAAAATTGTGAGCACACGTCTTATTAGAAATTTTATAAAGCACGACAACGGCAACAACAACAAAAACAGCAGAGAATGTCATCATTCGGTGATGAATTTGTATACATTAAAGAATATTGATCTAAACGGAAGAATAACAAATTTGTGCCTAACCAAATATAGGATCATTTTCAAGGGAAATTAAAGCTTTTTTGTTGTTCGTATGAAATGATTTCGAAGAAAGAATGGCGGCGCAAAAAAATGGAGGAAGAATTTGCTCCGGCTCACCACTTTTGTTCGCGGCCTCCAAAAGAACTGCTCTTTCTAGCAAATTGATGAAAATTGTGAAAGACATGAACGCTTTGATTACGAATGACAATTCATTCACCGTTTCTACCAAATTATCGTTTGATAGACATTCCTTTAAATGAGCAAAATGCACAAAAAGCGTCGTAGAATAAAAAAAATCTCTAACGAAAAGTCATTAAGACAATTTGAAGAAAGCACACAATTAGTTTTTTTCATTTTTGTTGAACTGCTCTTCCAGCATTTGTCGTTCGGTAAAACGGATGACAACTAATTGAGCCCATGAAAGGGAAGAATGATGAACACAGAATAGTTCGCACTTCAAACGAAGTATAAAACACATATGAATAATTGTTGATGATTGAGTATGTATAAAAAAATTGATGAATATACATATATCGCAACAATTTCTTTTCTTTCTTCATGAAAATATTTTATTGCGTAACAACAAAACGAGCATTTTTTGCGTCTTTGTTGAAGGGAGCTATGATTGGGAACAAAAACAGCAGCAAATAAACCCCTTTGGGATGTTGATTGATATTGACATTCTTTGAACGTGTAATGTTGCCATTCTGGCTTGATTTGATTAATATGTACATTTGTTTTAAGATGAGAAACAGCAACTTTTCAGTTTTTTATTGTAGTGTCGCTTTAGAAATATTGACACATCTGAAAACATTTGAATACACCTTCAAAATTACTGCTTAAAATATTTTGTAAGATAATAGCATGGAAATGGGTGTTAATTAATTAGAAATTAATGAGAGATCAATTTGGAGAATACTGTCTCTGAGATCCTTAAGTAATTTAATGCATTGAGAGTCGCTTTAACTTCTATAGATTGATAAACAGGCCGTAGGAAATTATGCAAAATCTTCAATCTCCCGTCATATAGTCTAGTATTCACCCAATGCAAACCTCATACTCTCATTAACGTTTTTATCTATTTTTGAGATAACGCACGTTGATGAGATACAGAAGAGGAAGAGATGAAAACTTCCCAACGAGACCATCATTATTTTCCTATTTTGTCCTATTCCATTCGACCTCAACCTTTGAAAAGTGCAATAATTTTGTTGAAATAAAGCACACCAACAGAAATAAGAAAAGTTTTTGATAAAATATCACTGTACCTTTAAATTTTCCTAAACATTATATGAGAGAGCCTCAATTTCCATAGAACAACAGACGTGATAAACGTTAGAGTATCTAGACAGAAATTGCGCTATCTTTAATGGATAATTTCCAATATTTAAACGCCTCGTAATACATAATTTTTTTCTAAATCAAATTTTATAGACTGATATATCGTGAATACACGCAAGGCCTTGCTAAAATAAAGTTATGGTAATGATTACTAAAGCTGCTTCGTTAAGATTCCGCGTGATAAAGGCTGGTCGGCTTGAAAAAAGCACACTTCATTCCTCTTATAGTATCACTATTATATTTCACAGTTTCTCATTGCACACCAAATGATTCTGAATTGTGTCGTGGCCTTGTAAATTTTAGTTTTATGTTATTTTTGATTTAAAAATATTGATTCGTTTATAAATTAATGTCAGAATGCTCGCCACTATTTAACTAAACAAAAATAGATTAGAAAGAGTTTTAAACAAACGTGTAGCCTTAAATTAAGGAACCAATATCTCGACGGTAAAAACAACTTTAATTTGGTGTGCCATTGTAAATGATTTTTTCTCGCAACTGACTAAAAATAAAAACTATTGAAAGGACTTGTTTGGCGTGATACTAGTTTAAAAGTTTTATTGAAATATCACTTCACGTGGTTTCACTGTTCTGTTTCTCTGTTTCTCATTATTAACATTGTGTCTAATAACTCTAAATTTACAAACTCCCAATAAAATTTGCAATCGATACTTATCTAGTATCCAACCAATGCGTCAATTGAAATCGTAAAAATCGAAGCTCCAATTTCGTCTTTTGAGCCTTACCTTAATATTTTAGAAAAGCGTTCATGTTTAAGGCAAGTCTGTAATTTTAACGTCAAAATCATATTACATTTAGCGTGCAAATTTGCAATAAGGATTTTAAATTTGGAAATAGCCATTTTCAGTTGACGTGTACCAAGATTTTTTTAAAGATATTTTTAGAGAGAAAATAAAACAATTAGATGGATTGCGTGAGTTTCGTTACTGTTTATTTGCTCATCGACCTTTCTTTAAGAAAAAATTACCGTAGCATAGAAACCAATTACTATAGTTGCTCATTGTTTGCTCTATGCATTCACACTAATAAGATTTATAGAACAAGAAAGTCTTTAGTAGTCATTTCTCCATTGTTACATTCCACTAGTGCAATAAAAGAACATTAATAAAATTTGCACGAGACAGCCAACTTGTCGATTACATTAAACAATATCTTCAATTTAGACCTTAAAACAATTCACTTATGAATAACTAAACAAGATGAATTCATTATTCCAGCCAATTCGCCAAACTTTTATGACTCTTTGAGCAATTAAGTACAAAGAACCTGCGTCGAGAAACATTTAATCCAATAGTAAGATGAGCACAAAAAGAGAAGCAAGCAGAAAAAAATAAATAAATGAAAGACTATATTAAATTCCAAACGGATGCTAACATTAAATTACATCGGCTAGAAAAAAATTAGCGGAAAGAACAAATTGTCCTTCTTTATTCCTGAAATGAATTTATTGGAAATGCACACAAAAACGAGATAATATGAAAATCAGTTGGAGCTGGGAAAGCCAAACGACGCATGATTATGGTAAGTGGTTTTAAAATGAATATATTACTCAATTAATGAGGAGGACTGGAAGGTGGGGGCCAAATCTGATGAAGATGGCTTGTGGAATAAAAAAACATAAAGAAAGATAATTCGCCGGATATTCTATTACTGGACCTTTACAAGTTGAAGAAAATTTGTCAAGTGTTTAAGGACATTTAAGAGAGAAATTGGGGGAAATTCTGACAAACTCTTCATGTGTACTATAAAAGGTTGTAAAAGCTATTTAAAGTGACGTCTCTGATTTGATTTGTTGGAGGGGAAATGATATTTGAACGCGCTGCAGATGAATGGAATTTCTTTCTCCATTCTGACAGAGTCGTCTTTTTCTAATTAGAAAATCCGAATGATATGTTCCCAAAAAACAAAAAAACGTATTAAGCCGAAAGGCTCAGTGGAAATAAATAAGGAATCAGTGTCTGCGGCAAACAATTTCACACAAACGCCAACCATCGAAAATCCTTCTCATCAACTCCCTTGGGTAAAATTTCGCAAAAATTTCTTTGAGCCGACACAGCACACTCCAACAAAAAATGAGAGAGTGAGAATCAAATTCGGCTCGGCAAAATTAGCAGAATTGATCTCGCTTATGTCTTGATAAAGCCTATAAATTTACATAAGCTCAATTCAATCGTTTTGCTCTTATTGTAGCTTCAAAAAAGACATTATTCAAAGTGCAATTACTCTTGAAGAGCTCTAAATCAAGTTTTATTGAAACAATAGCGAGAATCATACAATCAAACAAGAATTATTGGTTGGAATAAGAGAATTAATCGAACACTAAGTTCAAAGATTGCTGGTTTTGTCCTTCAGAGTTCTTCACAACACATTTGTACTTGGCTTCGTCGTCCTTTTGTGGGCCATGGATTTCCAACAAGAACTGGAATCCTTCCTTATCCTTGTCGTCTTTTTTCACAACAGCCTTAACTCTATCATTGAACTTCACTGGCTTATCATCCTAAATCAATTCATAGCGTCTAGATAATTCGTTTAATTTATTACCTTAAACCACTCGGCCTTCATTTCAAGATGAGACTTAGCTCTAACCTTAATTACAATAATATTTCCATTATCTCTTTGAACAATATGTGGCTTGTCGTGGAAATCCGGAGCATCTGAAACACACCATTGATCAGTTTCCCACCGTCCATCAATCATACTCACTTCCAGCTTGAACGGTGAACGTGGCGTGGTTCTCGCCGTCAGCATTCGCGAAAACAGCTTTGTACTCTCCGGCAAGCGGCTTGTCAAAGTCCTTAAACATTAGTGCTTCATAACAACTGTTTTAAAATGAGCTTCTCTCCACGTCATAAATTTTTGCAATAAAAAAGCCCATTAAAATCGTCTAACCTTGATTTCAGCGACAAACTTTGTACGATTGCCGCCTTCGTCGGAGTTGGAGAACTTGAGGAAATCGTTCTCCTCTAATTCGTCGCTTCCATGGAACCACTGGATCTTGGAGGCATCCGCTCCAGTAACAACCACCTGTTAAGTAAATGATTGAAGGGAATATTGCACAAACCAAAAAACCTCAAGAAACACACTTCCGTTCTCATTGCGAATCTTCGGCTCGCCGTAAATTGCTGGTGGTGCCATTTCTGCAACGATTCAAGCATTTAAACTCAAAACAACACTAAATCTAATGTGAATGCAAATCAAAAATGAGATTAAATATGCGGATACAATGTGGTAAACTATAATAAAAAATGAATGACAAACATATGCCGAGGAGCCCGAGCCACCAGCGACGCCATTATTACTTTTACTGATAATGATTGTCGATAATCTAGTGAAATTGAAAACCGGCGCCGTTCTCGAATGATCCTGGCTAGCTGGCTCTGCAGCACACCGTTGTTGTAAACCTGGGGCTTATGACGTCTTGGGTGGGTGAGGCCAAGTGTATTGGAAGAATGACAAGCTTTTTCGTTTAACTCATCATATACACTCATTCACTTGCACACAAACCGTTTTTTTTGTTGTTGCGGGACATGGATATGCGGAGGCGAAAAAAAACATATCTCATCAATGATGACGAATTATTGATTGTTTCAGAGAAATTTTATGAAATATGTTTCGTAATAAAATGACGTTTTTTTAAAGAGATATAGTTGATTTGACGTATGAATTTGTATGGTATTCATTCGTATTACAGCAACAATCGTTGTAAACTTTTTAATTATACAGCACGCTAAATCGAAATAGCGATTTTTAAATTTTTAAATTTATATGGAAATTTTTATGTCTTTATAAAGAAAAAGTTTTTACTACAATGGTATTAAGCTTGTTTTAAATTATCTAAAAAATAAATTTGAGCATGCTTACTGAGCTCTTGTTAATATCATACAAGTTTGGTTGTTACAGTATTGTCATGAGCTATGTAATGAGCTGTATGAGTAATTAGAAAACTTTTATCATTATATTTTAATAATTTTGACTAAACCGTTTAAGTATAATAAATGCCAAATGCGATTACCACCGCAATTGAGGCACACATATTGAAATATGATTTTTTAAATTTAATTTTGATGATTATTATTTTCCACATTTTCTTGTTTATGCTCGCTCATTAACGTTTTTGCTGGACTAAAATGAAGAATATTTTTAATATTTTGTTTCAGTCGTGGAATAAATGTCGAAAATAATAAGAATCATAAAAGTTAAATGAAAAAATAATTTTTCGAAAACTGCGCCTCAATTGCGGCGGTAATCGCATTTGCCATCATTTTCTCAAAACTGTGCCCGTTTTTTTCAAGGTGGGGTTTTCAAAATTTATTGAAACAATTTTATGCGATTATCTCATTTAATAAAATTTATACTCATTAAAATCTGACTTAAAGCACATCGACTTACCGAAAATTTTGTCAATATTTAAAGGTGTCTTTCTAATTTACACGTGAATATTTGCATATCACTTCTGGATCCTCCACGTTGTCATTACGTTTGAGGTGCTTAAAGTATTCCTAACATGAAAATATTATGAAAGCTTGAATCGGAATTTATTAAAACGTGATTAAATTTTGTGAAATCGGCATTGCCGGGTGTTATTCTTATGAAAATATTCTATAAGTTACAGATTTTTTTAGAGAAAACGTCGTAATTAATATTTTAACAAACTTGAATGACAATTTAATATTTGAGCTGGAGTTTAATATCAAAGAGGCACGCCTCACGCAGTAATAATGTGAAGGGCACATTGATGTTAATAAACCGTGACTTATATGATTGCTGGTATTAAAATATTGCCAGTTATGGATGGAATCCTGTATTTCGTGTTCTTCTTTCCGAATTCCGCGCTTTTGTTTCTTTCACATTCCGCATACCGCCTTCCGGATCTTTAAATATTTGCTCCGGAAAACCGCTTAGTGAAATCTCGTTCCATGGAGTGCACAAATCAGCGGAAAATTCGAGCTTGAAGGAAATTTTGAATTAAACGGAAGTTATTCGATCTGGACTTGTTTGAAAAAATTTTCAAAACGGTAATTTAATCGATAGCTGGTAGGATGCGTAACAGCTGTGCTATTCTTTAAGAGCCCTACATTCCTAGGAAGCAGATAAGGCTGGAAAAAATAAATTTGTGTTGTACAAAATAAGCATTTCAGATTTATTCTAGAAGATTTACCGAGAAAGATACCGAATAAAATTGTTTTATCTTCGATCCATCAGCTTTTTTTGTTATTTAAAACATTAGAAATGTAGCAAAATAAAAAAAATTGATAATTAATTTTAAATTTTTTGAATAATTTTCAAATGGTCTTAATGAGAACGTGAAAGAAATGTTTAATTTATTTTAATAATATCTCTTTATTTCAATATTTCTGTTACATGCCATATTTAATAAGTAATTTTGCAATTTTTAAGAGCCTCTTACAGTTTTTACAAACTTTCTAGAAAACGCTGTTACTGATAATTTAGATAATGTATCCTTAAATTATCCAAAAATGTTTATATCTTGCCGAAAAGTTAGATTTTAACGCGTTTAGTGAGCTCGTTTTTTAATCATAGTAGTTTGGCGTACTGTTATATTCCTTCAAAATTTCTAATTCACGTCGGCTTGTTTATTTTTATTTTTATGGTTTTTTTGTGGAAATGAAATTATCAATCAAAATAAATAAAAGTTAACTTGATAATAGACAGCAAAATATTTACATCAACATTGTCTACAGCTTAAATTAACTTCTGAATCATCATACTTTTAGATATATAATTGTTCTCGGCGCTTTTATTTTTAAAATTTGTACTGAGCCCGTGATACAACCCAAATTCGAATTAATAAATAAAGAAATTATACTATTTTTTGTTTTAATTTTCATATTAGGGCTAGGAACAAATCAAAAGCACTGCTTGGCTTGACGTCAATATCATAATTCGATGATCTTTCATGATCTTTCAACTATTCTCTAGCTACCACATGTAAAAGTGGGCTCAAATTCATGTGCTCGAACTCCACTAGAGATAAAATAATGGGCAGTTGCTTCTTTAAAAATTCCCAACATTTCCATAGACTTTTCGTATACCTTCATTTTGATTAAAAAAAAATGTCGGAACAAGTTGTTTACATTTCTATAAAAATCAGGGTACCGTGTGAAATCGTCTGATAACCTTGATCATAAAATTGTTAATTGGTAGTGTATTCAGTGAAATTTATATTATGCTTTTACTTTTAAAATCAGTTGTCCGAATTGATTGATAACGATTCAAGATAGAATCGTTTCTTGTAAATAGAAAACAGGCATTATTTCTTGATTTCTGATTTTAATTACAAAGGTTATTGAATTTTTATCGGGGGCGACTATAAAATCCGTTTTCAGGTGTAACGACACCAACAACCAATTTTCCAATAAATGCTCCATTACCGTATCTTCCCAGCGACGGAGAGAAAAAGAACAAACAATGGCTATCATGCCACTTTATTGCCAATGATTTTAATAGAACATAGTATGGTACAACACAAATAGATGAGCCAAACACTTTGACTTTTGATACTAAATTGAACATCTTATCAGGAGCTAATAAAAACTCATACTATCAGATGATTAGTAAAAATACAAAGGTTCTTTAAGTAAAAGCTCAAAATTTATGTTATTGGGGTAGGCAGTCGAAAGCGCTCATCGGAATATTGAATAATCAAGGCCAATGTAACTGGCTCCCAATAATACACAATTTGAAGTTGATATCAATGTGTTTTGTTTTAGCAAAAAATCAAAACAATAATATTTTTAGCAATACTATTGTTATGAACAAATTTACAATTTTATCATGATTACCTTTTAATTTTTATTTGTTTATTTTTTCGAATCTATTTTCTTGTTGCAACGAAATAAAACTGCTCAATTAGAATTTGATTTTTTGAATTTTTCATTGATAAAAATTCCACCCAAACGACAAAAATCAAAGATATATGAAAGCGTCGAGTTAGATTTGCATAAATGTTTGGCCTAATAATCTATGCACTTCCATAATTTGATGTATGATATCAAATTGTTTTAATAAATGATATCATTAGTGAATCAGATAACAATCAGTCACGTTGCCATCCAAGCCGATCTTCGCCACAATAATTGACACCAATCACCACCAACAATAACAAAAATATCACCAAACGGTTATTTGATCTCTCGTATGCGCGAGATCAAACAATCAACTGATTATGTATTTTGCACTCGCCGCTGCACGGTTGAGCAACGGTTGATCGTTTCATCCGGAATTTTCTGTTCTGAACAATGTTCGATCTCTTGATGGATTGGGCGTTTTAATAAAGGTTATAATTATTTATTGTAGATTTGGGATTTTTTGATAATCCTAGGAAGATAAACGTTACCACGAGAGGTTCAAAATTTAATTCTTCTAAACAAACTTTCAAAAGTAATTTTTTAAATAAAAAAAACTACAAAGATTATTAGTTTGAAAATGAACAAATTATGGATAAGCGATAATAAATCTTATATTAAATAAATAAATTTCACGTCAACACGTAGACTACAGGACCCCAATATATATATATATATATAACAAATTATTAGATTTTGTAGATCTCATTTTAGGGTTTAAACCCAGAAGACCCAAGTATATATTTGTTTAGTTATCAACTAAATGTTAGCAAACCTCAATTTAACAAACTTCTGAAACTAGACTCTATTTTCTTGCTATATGAGTAGTTCTTATAATTTGAGTATTTTTAAAAAGTGTTCTTAATGTTGAAATTAATAAAATAAAGATTAATCTGAAAATATAAATCAGCATTTTCTTTTCCACAAGAGACCGTACAATGATTTCTATATTAAAAAATACTTGTTCAATAAACCAATTCAATAACCTATAAATAGTTCTTAAAAATTATATTGCAAACTAGATAATACAAAAACTATACCAGCGCGCGCCAAATAGAATAATTTAAAAGTAAGACCAGAAATCGTGCTTTTGTTTAATATGTTGACAATTATTTTAGCCTAGCGGATTGTTTACGACAATTTTGACTAACTGACGTGACTTTATTTACACGTAGACAGCAAGATAATTTAAAATATTAAAAAAATGCATTTTGGTCGTGTAAATAAATTTTCACTAGGATTATCGTAATATATTTTGCTACTGTCCGCAATAATAAACAGTAAGACTCTTATTTTGCGTTCCCTTTATTATAATAACCTTCTTGCGCGGCGGTCTGCGTCAGCTACAACTTCGATATAATCTATTGTAGTCTTTTTACGCTCACCAACAACGAAAGTTAATCACAATATTTTCCCGTTAATAAGAAACTTTGTTACACAATCTTTCTGAGCTTTTAGTATAGCGACTGTTTTCACCTTATTCATTGAGACTTCTCTGTTAATTGTTTTGTTTCCCTAGAACCTGAAATATTTATGTGTTGTATACACATCACTGATGGACCGAATAGACATTTTCAATTTCGGAATACGGAATTAAATTTGACGTGGCGAAACTCGGGTCTCGGAAAATCCATCACTGATACACAAATTTTTTGCTCGAAAAATGATTGAACAAAGTTTCAGCACAAATTAATGTGTATGATCTAAATAATTAAGTAAAATTGTTCCAATGTTTTCTCTACCTAGAAGACTAGGTAAGGAAACACACAAAAGATCTACACCTTTTTAATATTGTTTTCACGGTGAATATGTTAAAGACCTGTAAAAAATATTCCATGTGAAAATTACCTAGAGTCTGATTTGTTACCTAGCGCGGCTTTTAATATTTAATAGTATCAAGTTTGAAGAAATTGAAAATTTAATTTTTAATTTCATAAAAAATAAAAATAACCAAGCCGACGTGAATTAGAAATGTTGAAGGAATATAACAGTACGCCAAACTACTATGATTAAAAAACAAGCTCACTAAACGCGTTAAAATCTAACTTTTCGGCAAGATATAAACATTTTTGGATAATTAAAAAATACATTCTCTAAATTATCAGTAACACCGTTTTCTAGAAAGTTTGTAAAACCTTTAACACACTCTTAAAAATTGCAAAATTACTTATTCAAATTGGCATGTAACAGAAATATTGAAATAAACAGAAACCATTAAAATAAATGGAATATTTGTTTCACGCTCTCATTGAGACCATTTGATTCAAAAATATTAAAGTGAATTATCAATTTCTTATATTTTGATAATATCTAATTATGGAAATTAGTTATAAGGGATTAAAAAGTAACTACGAAAAGCAGACCATTTGGCCATTTATCTGATCTCTTGGAGGTTCTTGTCAATAATAAATTGATGAGTTTTACAAGATTTCACGTTGAACGAACATGCCAATTTATATAAAATCCTTGTCAATATAATCTGAAAAAATTTGTCTGTCTTCGTTTACTTGAAAGTGAAATCCGATTTTAGAACATGCTGTCTAGCTGGAAATAGAAATTATTAACACTAGAACACGCCAACTTGTATTTTAAAAATAACAAGTTCAGAAAACGTGGTCAAATCTAATATTTTATGAGGATTTTAATATTTGCTAACTCGGATAGATAATATGTGTGTGTAAAGTAAGAGTGCCAAATGTAAAAGAAAGTAAGATATTCATAATTTCCATTAGGTGTACTAGAAATCAACTACAAATCCAACTAAAATTATATTCCTAAACAATTTTGCGGATTTTTGGAAATAAATTTTAAAGATCAGTAGCAGGATACAACTGATATTCCAAAAGATCATAAGAAGCTAGAAAATCATACCCCTTTGATCCTATAAGTTCCCTCCTAATTCTAGTCCTAAATCGCTATTGAAAATAAAACGTGTGCACTTTCAAAGTGGCAAAGTTTGCTTAATATTTAAACATATCTTCAATAATTTACTCTTAGCTCTTTTAAAAAACAACAAAAAAACGAACTGATCAAAAGTCGCTAACATATGACTCTATTATTAGTTCATTATTTCAATCCAAATGGAACTGTTCTATATGACACGACATCGGATAAATACATTCATCCATTTCAATCTAATTATAAAAACCCAATAATAACAATTGTCTACATGTCCAAACGGTTATCACGCAACATTTGTTAAAAAGATTGATTATATGCTGAAAGTTCAGTTCAGAAAACGTTCTGAAACAAGCCAAACAAAATTGTTATATCTGAAAACATGTTTTGATCAATCTCGAATTTTGATCGACGTTATTTAAGACTGAAAGTTGAATCGTTTTCTATTTCTGTTCTTTATTCGAACATTTTTCTATTATTTTCAGGTGTTTACGCGAGCTTTGTTCTTGCCGTTTACGTGTTGCGTGTATTTGATAATCATTAATTGATGTTGTTGTCATATTGCATCAGATTAGAAAACAGTAAGAGAAAGAGGCGTAGACATTCTCCCTCATTGTTTTGGTCTCCGCCCCTCACAGATCATGTTTATAAGGGGACCAGTTGAGCCAATCATTGTACTGTCTTCATTAGCATCTTCTTATTCTTAGTTCGAATCATCCTACAGTGAATTGTTTCAATTTTCAGAAAGCTGATAACAATATGTGCGGAATTTTTGCCATCTGCCAACAAACTGCAAAATGCAACGACAAGTTCGACTTGAAAAAGGCAATTGAATTGTCCAAGTAAGGAGCGGATTCCAAATCGTCTCATATTTGGAGTTTTTAGACGACAGGTCCACCGTGGACCAGATTTCCGTGGATCCTACCAGTGCCCAAAGACTGGCGACTTGCTCGTCCATGAGCGTTTGGCTATCATGGATCTCGGTATCAAGCATCCTCTTCAAGGAACACATGAAACTAGCCAAGTTATCCACAACGGTGAAATCTACAACCATCAGTGGATCAGGGACAACGAGCTTAAAGATTACAAGTTGAGAACCACTTGCGATTCCGAGGTATTCATTTTTTAATTGCGTCTGATTTAATAATTGATTTTAGGTTATAATCTTCCTTTATGAAAAGTACCGAGACGGTAAGAAGCTTTGTAACTTGCTCGATGGAGTGTTCGCATTTGCTCTATGCTTGGACGGCGAGTTCATGGCTGCTCGTGATCCAATTGGTGTGAAGCAGATGTATTATGGAATTGATAAGGAAGGACGATACTTCTTCAGTAATGAAATGAAGACGCTTGAAGAATCGTGTGGAAAGTATAAGGTTGCTCCATTCCCGCCTGGGCACTTTTATACTCCTAAAACTGGGTTCGTCCGCTATTTTGAGGTAATTCTTGCAACGTTAGCCAAAAACTAATACTTTAAATCAATTATAGCCAGAATGGTTCGATTACAAAAACGCCATTCGTCCGCTTGATTTGAAAGTTTTGCACGACACTCTTGTCCAAGCTGTGCATAAAAGATTGATGTCAGACGCGCCACTTGGTGTGCTCTTATCTGGTGGGCTCGACTCAAGTTTGGTCAGTTCAATAGCTACCAGGGAAATGAAGAAAAAGGGAATGACCGTTCACTCGTTTTCCATTGGAGTCGATCACAATTCGCCGGACGTGATTGCTGCACGCAAAGTGGCCGATTACATCGGAACCGAGCACCACGAGTTCTACTTTAGCATTCAAGAAGGAATCAAGAACTTGCGCAACCTTATTTGGCATCTCGAATCGTATGACGTGACTTCAATCAGAGCCTCCACACCAATGTATTTCCTGACGAGCGAGATTCGCAAAAGAGGCATCAAGGTTGTGCTGTCTGGAGAAGGTGCCGATGAGATATTCGGAGGATACTTGTATTTTCACAACGCTCCATCTGATGATGAATTCCAAATGGAAACAATTGATCGTGTTCTCCACCTGTACACGTCGGATTGTTTGAGAGCAGACAAGTCTTCGATGGCGCACTCTGTTGAAGTGAGAGTGCCCTTCCTCGATAAGGCATTCTTGGAAGCAGCCATTTTGACCGAGGCTAGTTTCAAGAGGCCGCAGAATCTCGAAGATGGACGTAGATGCGAGAAGTTTGTTCTTCGTTCGGCCTTTAACAATGATGAGAAACCGTATCTTCCGGCTGAGATTTTGTGGAGACAAAAGGAGCAGTTCTCGGACGGCGTCGGCTACAGTTGGATCGACAGCTTGATGGACTACTGTGCCAGCCAGATTAGTGACGAGGAGTTTGCCAAGGCGGCCGATTTGTTCCCGCACAATACTCCGCATAGTAAGGAAGCTTTCTATATGAGGAAAACGTTCGCCGAGCTGTTCCCATCACAAGAGGCAGCGATGACGGTGAGGAAGTGGGTTCCAAAGTGGCAAAAGAACATTGATCCATCAGGTGAGTGAGAATTGAAACGGGAAGGAAAGATTGATTTGTGATTTGTTTAGGAAGAGCGTCGCTTGTCCATGAGAGCAGCATCCATGATTTTGGCAATACGACAACTGCTATGAGCATTGAACAACAACAACAACACGCACGGCCACAACAGGCTTAAATGTTGACTGTAAATTGATTGGTTTTATGGTTTTGTATAACAAGTACACATTCCTTTTATTGTAAAACTATCTTGTCATATCCTGTATTTAATTTGTGAAATGGGCTTTATAAGTGTTTTTTCTATACGTGGCTAAATGTTATTTATTTAAAATAGTTAATAAAACGTGCATTTGATAAATTTTTGGTTGTTTATTTTGACATGAAACTGTTTGCCCTTGTGAGAATCGAGATAAAAATGTTTTGAGTTTTATGTGTTATCAGGGTGAATTTAAAAGGTTTAGTTGAACGTTTCCGTGTTGATGTAGTTGTAGAAGTTATATCAGATGGTTGATTGCGGTTGAAAAATAACCAAAGTACCTATCAAAATTCGAACTATGGAGGCTATAAAATTCAAGGGTCTGCAATAGAATTTCAGTTTGAAATTGACAACTAATAAAGCTGGAAAAAATTCTGCAGAGGACATACTGTTAAGGAAACAATATAGGAACAGTCATATATTGAGACGGAAAAAGTTGGAAACACTATTTATTATTTAAAATATTTATTTTAACATTAAATATCAGGAAATAAATCAAGAATTTCTGAGCAGAAAACTATATGTTCCAGAAATAATTGAACCTCACGCGTATCCTTTATATTGTAAATAGATGTCACGCGTGACCCAGAGATTTACTATAAATATGTGGCCAACCAGTCAATATCAATTTAGTACTATTCCTTCATAATAAACCGTTAGTTATCAACCGTCGTCAACTCCACAACTACAACAACTGACGATCAGGATGAGATTCGAACTCACGCGGGAAAATCCCAATGGATACCTGCATCCATCGTCGCAAGAAAGGGAAGCGTCCTATTTAAAGTGAAGACTAAGAATGGGCAAGTTTGGACACGCCACGCCAACCAACTGAGACATCGACATGAGGAGGAGCCGAACCATTCTAGTAGAATTCTATGGGACCTATTTGAACTGACGAGCACAAGGACAACAACACTGCCGCCGTTACCGTCAACAAGGCTAAACATTGAAAACCGCCATCTGAGAAGATCGAGCCGCATTCCGAAGCTAGTCACCCATCTACAAGTGGATTGCAGACGACGCCGATATTTATATAATTAATTATTGTACTAGTTATTGTTGTTTGTTGTCCGTTAGTCCTTCCTTAAAACGAGGGGAGGTGTTGTAGCATAATTCTTAATGCAACAAATAATAGAACCTCCCGCGTATCCTTGATATTGTAAATAGACGTCACGCGTGACCCAGAGATTTACTATAAATATGTGGCCAACCAGTAAATATGCCTCGAGTATCGATGAAGAACGCAGTTTGCTGCGTTAACTACCACGAATTGCAGACGCTTAGAGTGGTAAACTTTCGAATGCATAGCACCGTATGGTTCTCTCGTCGGTACGTCTGATTCAGGAAATGTATTCCTGCCGCTTGTAGTTATCGCAATGCGAGTCGTGGATCTCATAGAAACTTGTTTGCACCGAAGTTCATTCATTTGATTTCAATCACAAGGCAGTGATGGGGTTCGGACGTTTCGTTCGACATCATCGTTACTATTTGGCGATGTTCCGTACTATCAACAAATCATACTGTTGTTGTTGAGTCGGTCATTAGTGCTGTTGGTAATTCGTGTTCTTATTTTCATGTTTTGCTTGTCAATTTCAATGGTCGACCTTCTCGGACGTGTTTGGTGTTGTGCGGACAGTGATGGCGTGTAGTGAAGGATGTTTCGACTTCGTGTCGGAGTTTCTGTTGATGCCGTTTGTTGATGAAAGCCTGAGCTCAGTCGTGATTACCCTCGTTACTTAAACACATCTTAAGCCAGATTTTGTAAGGTTCTATCAAATTCTTGATTGATTTGCTGGTATTTTATTTTAAAATAAATATAACATTGAGTTTTGTTTTAAATAACTTAATTGGCAACTTTGTTGACGATCAGTCCTAAATTTTTCAAATACGTACGAATCTAATTGAGGAACAAACGTACACACAATATTTTATGAAAATCTATCGATAATTTAAATTTTAAGGAAAAAACTATAATTTTTTTTATTTTAGTACCGCAGGCCTTTCCCAAGTATCGAAATTATCCTTATAATTGGCAGCTGATTCTGAAGGAAGAACAGAAGACGGCTGGCAGATTTACTGCGATTTTTGATCGAAATTTTCTACACATTGAATAATTGTATAATTTAAATTCGGGATCTAATCTAGAGTTTGAAACGAAAAAAGTAGGAGTGTAGTTTGCTGGAATAAAAGATTATAATATTTAATAGAACGTTTGCAATGAGCTTCTAATTAAATTATCTTTGATCCGAGATCACGTCATTTATGAATTGTCAATATTTCCCATTTAACAATACAGTTATCAACGGTTAAACAACATTTATTATAACAAAGTAAGCATATTAACAACATTAGGTAATAAAAAATGATAGGAAAGGTAAAATTATTGTTTTTCAGCATCTTCTTTCACCGTATTGTCTCCGGTATTTAAATCAACAACTTTGCCTTCATCTTCTTTTTCATTTTGATGTTCATGCGTTGGAATACGTGGCTCATTTTGTAAACCCTCTGGTACATTCATTGGAGATATCAACGGAGGAATTCTCAACGTGTTCCGATATTCGGACGGACTTCCAAACAAGCTGTCAAATCTTTCATTCAAATAGCGGCGAGCATCTGTCAACTGCAAATAGTTTAAACTTTTATTTTATTATTTTGTATGAACAAACTGTATATTCTCCCAGTTGGTCAGTTGTATTGCGAGCAATCTGTAATTTGAAAATTTTAATTCAACAATGGTATGGTTGGGATTACATTGACATCTGGCTCGGAAACTGCTGGTGTATTGAATTGGATGGGAGCTCTTCTTTCATTCATTTCATTAACTTTCCTGTGATAATCATTTGGTGGAAAATCGCGGTTCTGAGCCTATAAAATATTTAATCAAAGATATTTTGCATTTTTTAATTTACAATTGCTTCGCCCATTGGCTGAATCGGTACGCCTTCGTTGCGCTCAGCTGGTAACTGTGCAATGTGATTTTTATAACGTTCGAAACATTGGTGCGCCATTTCGTGGGCTATACATTCCCCCGGGACATTTTCTTGTTCGTCGTCCGTTTCAACGTCCGACATCTCATCTTCATCGCATTGCATCCGATAGCGCGGTCTTTGTTCTAGATGGTTTTCCATTTGGTTGTGTGTCAATATATCCATATTGCGCTCCGGTCGATAACGCGGAATATGATCTAGATGGCGCTCCGGATTATAGTGCGGATTCTGATTCTGGTTGCGTTCATGGCGATAGCGCGGAATTTGACCTAGATGGCGCTCCGGATGATAGAATGGTTTCCTGTGTTCAAACCGATAGCGCGGACTTTGATTCAAATGGCGTTCCGCATGACAGTACGGATTATAGTTTTCATTGCGTTCATCCCGATAGCGCGGATATTGATTCAGATTGCGATCCGGGTGATAGTGCGGCATTTGATCAAACTTGCGTTCTTCGCCATAGCGCGGAATCGGCTCTGGATGGTTCGCCGAATGATAGTACGGCATATGATTTTCATTGCGTTCCATCGAATATGGCGTAATTCGCTCGAAATGGTTCGCCGTAGAATAGTACGGCATCTGATTTTCATTGCGTTCTCTTTGATAGCGCGGCATATTCTCTAGACGGTTTTCCATTTGATAGTGCGCCATTGGAACAAACATATGTTCCGTCCGGCTGTGCATTGTATGCTCAAAACGACGATCAAACCGATTCAAAATTTGCTCGGCAGTGGGAATATTTGGATATTGACGCATGTCATATTCCACACGATCCAGATCACAATATTCCAATTGCTCGTCATTCTCCTGCATCTATAAATTTAGATATATTAAATATTCGTTTTAAATGTGTCTGACAAACCGCAGGGGTATGTGGCATATTGCATTCATTCTTGTTGTTATCCGACATTGTGAACCCAAAATGAAATTGCAAATTATCTAAGCGAACAATCTGAAAGATAAGCCAAATACACTAAATACAATAAAGAGCTTAAAATACATGGTTAGCTACAATATGAACGTAATTCGAAACAAATAGCCTTGGAGATTTTGTAATTAAATAGGATTTATTTTGTTGCAGATGAAATGATTAACACTTATATTTGACTACGTTTTTTCACACTAAGATATTATGTGTTAATTTAATTTTAATAAATATCATTAATAGTCTATGTGGAAATTAATTTAGAATTAATTTACATATGTGATTTTAAACAATATGATGATCATCCTCAGTAATAGTTCAGTTCCTATTTGCAAAAAGTTTGTGATTGTTATTTGAAACTCGGTAACCATAGTGCTTAATCAATTATCAATAAATTGTCAACATCGAATATTTTTGAATAAATATTTCGCTTTAATGAGTTCAATAAACTCGTTAAGAGTGGAACAAACTAAATAAAACGATAATTATACAAAAATATAATTTTGAAAGAAATTAAAACTTAGCAACTATTTCATTTAATGAGAAAGAGCATTCATATTTATTAGTCTAAAATTGATTTCGAGGAACTATGTATTTCTCAAAAAAAATAATTAAAAAAAAACACGGAATTTTTGTTTACAGAAATCTTATTTACCTGAGTTAAAACCTAAAAATTTGAAAAAAAAAATCGATACCTCCCATTTGATTTTTTAAAACCTTTAATATAACTAACAAATTAACATTTTACTATTAAGCAGATAAAAAACATTTTAAGTATGAATTAAAAACTTCAAACAGAATGAAATAATAACTTTTAAGACTATTTTAGTTCGCGAGAGCAAGATACGAAAAAAATTGAAAATCAAATTTTCGCGGTTAAACAATCTGAACACACACTGTCAATTACGATGACTTTTCTACAGTATCGGGGTTTTTTTGTGAAAAAAATCAATAAATTTGTGAGGGAAGAATTGAGAACAGAAAATGGGAAGTATTTCTTAATTAATGTTTACATAGAAGACTTGAAAAATAAATTATAAAGAAAAATGCAGAATAGTGAAATGGTTTGCACAATATTGAAGAAGGTAAAATATAATTTGAACTTCTTGTATTGATTGAACGGGAAAAAAATGTTAAAATAGTTGGGTAAATAGAGCTGTGCACATTTATTCAATTAAAAGAATATCAAGAGTTTTTAAAGAATTTTTGTCTGAATAAAATTTTAAAAATAGAAAAAGACGCAAGATAATAGAATATAATAGAAATTGGGAGATTCGAATGACACAAAAACTACTAGATTTTATTTCGTCAATAAAGAACCTTTCTCTTTTCATTTTTGTGACTGGTACCTGGAAAAAATTTGTCAGTAAAATAAAAAATCCTTTATAAAGGAGAGATAAAAGGAATTACTGAATCTGTGCTCCGACCAGGATTCCTAAATTCAAAAACTGCCATCTCTGATATTTACATTTTAATGTATTCTTCGGAAATTTGTATTAAAGAAAATATCTTTAAAATATTTTATTTTTTATTTTGACACTGGATTTCGATTATGAAATTGTAGTTATTTATTCATTGATTTAACTAAATAATAAAATTTCAGTTCTTAAAGATTTATAATATTTCTGCGCAAAATATAGTAAAGCGCAATCGCTAGTAGATTCTAAAACAACTGGTGCTCATAAAAATGAATTCAAGCCTCAATTTTATACTCTTCCTCATCTTGAGACATATAAATTTTCATTTTCACACATCATCTGATTAATATTTACGTTTAATTGTGCTAAATTATCAGTCCTATTCACAACTCTACGAATAGTTGCTTTGCTCATTTGATGTCATTTCGTAGCGAAAGCCCAGAGATCAATTTTTTTTGGGCTTTACATTTTTAAACTTTAGAAATCTGTGAAACTCAATTTCACTTTATTTTTTATTTCAACTTCACTCGTTTTAAATTTCTAATAATTTGATTTAATTAAATCATCACATATTATAAACGATATTAAACCCTGCAAATGCTCTAATGACGTCATTCATTATTCATATTCACAACTTGATATAAAATAAAAAAATTGTACAAATATAGTAGCAACAACGGAAACAGAATGAATTTTTTATTATTTTTTGTCGTCCAATTTAATGTAAATTGTAAAGTTTCCTTTAATATTCATAGCATTGAACACTCGCGTCGTTCATTTGCCTTAAGCTTCACTATAAGCTCATCCACTTATTTATCCGTAATCGTTTATGTGCTTCATAGTTGCCTCCACGATTATAATCAATAATTATGGTGATTAATCAAGCTATTCATTATTCCAGGAGCCGGCGCACAAGTTTTATAGCTTTTGCATTATTCTGGAGTTGGATAGGGCTCAAAACAACAACGACAACTATTATTAATCAAAAACCGTGGGCCGGTCATTAAAAGCAGCTCTTGGTTTCAACTTTTTTTCTCGATTAATTTTAATCATGATTTGTTTCAGATATTAAGAAGCTCATGACTATTCATACACCAGAGGATCCGTTTGTATATCATTATTTGTGTAGGTTATCATAGTGTCTTAATTGGTCATATATTTAAATTGGAAGGCCAAATTGAAATGACGATTTTCTAATTTTTACGCATTTCTTACAACTTTCTGGCAAATATTGTCTATTCTAGTTTGCCAGATTTTCCGCAAAGTCTCTGAAAATCTTTCTCTTCAGGAAATATTAGATTTGAGCACGTTTTCTGACCAAAAATTAACTATGGCGTATGACTATGTCATCATACAGAATCCTAATACATTTGATTGAATTATATCTTAATGAGCACAATCAATTCTCGAGAAACGAACATTTCTTCCACCTGTGAATAAAATCTAACATATTTTCTTAAAACACAGCTGGTTATTTTAAACAAATTTCGCCCGACTTGAACCGTTTTTCCCTTTGCTCATCGCCAAGATATATTAAGTTACATTTATTTATTATACATACATATCAATTACCTCTTTGTTCTTGACATGTTTTTTGTTGTTATTATTTCACTAGTGCCCACTAATTCTATGGTCCTTTACGGCAATTGGTTGCTTCTTGTTTCCTTGAAACAATTACCGTTGCCAGTAAAGCTCAGGGTGAATGTGAAGAGGGTGGTTTATATCTTGTTGGCAATTGTTGTGTCCAAATCAGAACTTTGAAATGCGCACAAGCTAAACTTCCGGCATTACTTGGGTCGATGATGTTTTGAAGGCTCATGGTAGTTGGAGGAAGGGATAAAGAATCGAAATAGGAGCCGAAACGTTTTAGTTGTTCTAGTTGTTGTTTTAGTTTTGGTTAATAGAACTATTCCATATTATGAAATCCCTCCATTGAAAATGCTTATTACTATTAAAATTCCATTTTATTTATTATAGCTTTCACACGTTTTTCTTGCATTTGAGAGCACACCTTTTGTTCGAACATTTCATTTGCACCTATTTCATTCTCACCATGACATCGAGCAATACTACTCTTTCGGACCAAGGTAGGATTTCAAATTTTTTCTTAACTACCATCCATTTTTTTGAATTTAATGAGGCAGAGATAATAAATGATTTCATTTCGCAAGAAAATGATCGCTCAAGAATACTTGCACACGCAAAATGAGCCACTCATCATACGATGAATTTGGAATGAGCATTATTGTCATTGTGTTATTTCACTAAAACTCATCATCAACACCATTCTATTTCAGTCTAAAAAGCACACGAGTCAATATATGAAAACAAATAGGCTTCTTTTTCGGGTTAACCCCACTACAACCAGCATAACAACAACACGACGGCACACAAAAACGCGCTTAGTTTATTATTTATTCAAACCAGCTTCTACGCGCAGTCAGTATCAGCTAATTCGGCGTCTGAGTATGATCGGATCAGCAGCCACGTGCTCGAAACCGCTCCAGCAGGCACTAATACCTTTGGCGGTTTCGGTGCCGCCGGTAGCCATATTTATAAGCGGAAAGTCTCGACAGCGACAATGTGCTTCCCATTCCACAATTTCTCTAATTTCAACTTTAAAATGTTTAATTTTTAGTCGAAGAGGAGATTGAAACTCAACCGATCCTTGAACGCCAGCGACCACCTGCTATCGAGTCAATCGTCAAGTCGACCAAGTTCAATCGGCAGGAGATTCAATATCTTTATCGGCTTTTTAAAGAGGTGACGAAGTGTGCATTAAATTAATCCATTAATGGTTTGGTTTTAGTTTTGGCCTTCCGGTTACATCAGACTCGATCAATTCCAATCGCTATATTCGTCGATTTTCCCACATGGCAACTCGGCTCCATATGCGGAGCTCGTGTTTCGAAATATTGATCGCACCGGTACTGGCGTCGTATTGTTTGCGGTATGCAGGATGAATTACATTCCACATTTGCTGAATATGTTAAGGATTTTGTAACGAGTTTCTCTAAAGTATCCAAAGGAGATATTAACGATAAGCTCGAATGGATTTTCAATCTATATGATACGAATTGTTGCGGCTCTATCGGATATCACGATATATTCAATGTCGTTAGGTGGGTTTCGTGGATGATAATGTTAATAACATAAACATGGTTGAGACTATGTCCAATCAACTCTTATCAACTATTTTAGCTCTGAACTTGTAATAACTCAATTTAGCACCTGCACGCCGAATACATTTCAAATATTTTGACATCATATTATAGTATTACACATGAATATTCTAATAGAACTCAAAATATTGATCAGAAACTATCTCGACCAACAAAAATGTCAGTAATTTAATTCCCATCGGCGGTATCTTAGCTGAAAAAAATGTCGTTGATGTGCTCCGATGAGTGCATATTTAGATTTAAGTACAGCTTATAATATATTTTATATTTTTCTTAATACAAGAAAATGTAAGCTCACTATCCCAAGTTTTTTTTTTGTTTTCATGACCTTATATGAAGATTCTTTCAGTGAACTATTAGAATAATTTTTATTGAAATAAACTGAAATTTAAAATTATTGAATATACTTTAAGATTTTCACTTGAAATATTCTAACAATTGAAAATGTATCTTAATTTTAATAGATCCTTAAATCTAGGAAAAAGCCCGACGTAAAACAAAATGCATTTCCGCAGAAATCTCACTTTAAATTCTTGCTCAAATTTTTTAAAATTTGAAGAGAATTTGATTCACTAAATAAAGAATCGAAGTTTAAAATGAGTCCGTTATTTTTGCGGAAAATATAAATGCATTTTATTTTCCGACGGGAGTTTCCGACGGGAGTTTTGCTTTTTCCTAGATTTAATAATATCCATTTTAAAAATCCATTATAAATCATATATCCCTAAGTTGTTTTTGTTTCGATGTATCAAAAATATACTCATGGAGTAACTAATAAAAAATAATAACCATCATCTTATCTATTTTGAATTGTGAGTTTCAAAAATATTGGGTAGATTGAGAAATATTTAAAAACAAAATTTGTGACTTTCTTTCAAATGCAATTTGAAAAAAATATTTCTACATTATTTCTACAATTTGCAAATACATATTATCAAAATCTAAGAAATTGACAATTCCAATTTTATTTTCATAAAAAATAAAAATAATAAATTTGATTTGATCTAGAAATTTTGAAGAAATATAATGAAACACAGAGAAATTATTAACATAAATTGAATATTTGCTTCATGATCTCTTTGAGACCATTGAAAATAATTCAAAAATGTTGAAATTGAATTTTCAATTTCTTATAAATATCTCATTTATAAAAAGATTTGGTTTCCATTGTAGCAAGCAAAAATAAAACTATCATGACGTGAAATCCATTGATTGGAAGCTATTAATAATTTTCAAATTCAACATTTCAGAGCAATTTACCAATTATTCGACTCTTCAATTTGCCCAAACGCCATAACCAACATTTCTAGGCAACACGTGAAACTTGTTTTCCAGGTGAAATTGTGTAACTGCTCGCTTTGCACGTTTTCTCTATTCACCAATTTTGCAGAAACTCGACATGAAGAACGATGATCGTTTGAGACGAGAAGATTTTTCAGAAAAATGCCTGCAAAACCGAGAAATCATGGAATCATTCGAAGTGTTTGGCACAATCACGCGCGGTTTCCTGCACATCTCTTAGAAAATTAATTACTAATTACGGGTTATCTAATTTGTGGTACATTTGTATGATATATAAACAATCAATGTTTATCATTAAACAAGACGTGTCTCTCCTCTTACCAGTCACGCAGTGCGTTAAAAAATCGGAAGTTCAAATAGCACGAGCATTTGAAAAAAAAGTCGAAAATAAATATAATTATTCAATGCCGCATTTAAGCTCCCGGCACGCGGAAATCCTTATCATTGCGCGCGCGAATGAACGCAAATATAAACAAACAAACATCATAATTGCTCTTCTTCGTGCGTCGGTTCATTCGGTGTGCAGCGTCGGCCGATTTTTCCAACATTAATTTACAATCTAACCACATTCAATTGATTGGTGAAGACATTTATGAGCAATCAAGATGTCGAAATGGGCGACGACACGACGGATCAGAGCCCATCGGAAAGCGATGAGCTGATGGCGGAGTATAGGTGTTGTTGTAAAATTGTTAATATCAAGGTTTGAAGTTTTTTATCTTTGCGGTGTGTTATCGGTTAAAATTGAGTACAAAATGTTTTCTACTCCAGCTAAAATTAGTTTTTGTACAGTTGAAGCTAAGATTTATAAATCGAGTAAGCTTTAAAATAATATAAAGAATATTTATCCTATGCTCTTGTTAGGAAATGTTGTCAATAAGATTTAATAATCTCGTAAGATTCATAAAACCATTATTTATATACAAATACTTGATATAATGATAAAGTTAAAATTAAACATGAATCAGAGACTGCTCCGATGGCGAGTTGTAGCTCAGTTTTTCTATTATAGTAATCGTTAACGTGGATATACAAAATATTTTCTTCTAATCCATTTGTTTGGGAAATAATATTTAGTTCGTTTTTTTTTAACAGAAATATAAAGCCAACTTAAACATTAATCATAAACGTATAAACTGCCTCAAAATCTTTCAAAGGCTTTTTTCTGAGACCTTGGAGCCCTAGTTTTTTTCCAGTATTTCTTCTTTATAATTCAAGTCAAGTCTTAAGGAAAATTGTCAAAAACAGTTTAATGTTTCCACTTATATCACATTATGTCTTATTGAAGTTTATTGACTGTATGCCACCTGGAATTATCTATTTTAGGATAGCTATCGCGATAGTCATTCGTGTATTTCTAAGTTTTGCGTGAACTTTTCTGAATAGTTAATTTTAAGACAAACAATCCATATCACATCAAACTATATAGCTAATTGAACGCATAGCCGGGTAGCTGATATTAGAAATAGTATTTGTTTATTTTTTTAGTAATCTATTTGAAATAATTATAGTTAAAAGAGTATTCTCCTAGAATTCTAGTTGGGTTAATTATTTTTAAAACAAAACAAATGGAGATTTTCAAAACCTCCAATTAACATAAGGCTTGAAATATTTAATAGAATCTGATTATCTTTTGCATACAGGTTCCCCTAAATATTATTGAAGCAAACTTTAATCAAATAAATATCAAAACTCATTAAAATTTAAAAAAAATGATATCTTGAAGCTCGGAGCTTATATGGTTGCAATTGTCTACACATTCATAATCATCTCCAATTTGTGCATTGGAGCTATCAACTCCGAAGAGGTACCCAAATTCGCTCATTCGTATTATCAATATTCAGATTCCTAGGTAGAATGGAACTGGCAGCTACTTTTCCTCGTTAGTGACTCCATTGCCGTTATTAGTCTCTTCTATGGAATCGCTCGACATCACGCTGCTTTTCTCCAACCATTCACCGTATTGAGTGTAAGCCGGAAAATCTGAACTCAATTGTTGTTTTACATTTCAGATTGTTACTGACTCCTTCTTTCTCCTGTTATCCGCTTTCTACCTGTCGGCTGTCATTGAGCCGAGTTCTTACGCTGCTGAACAAATCGAGATTATGCTCGCTGATAAGGTCCAACTATTGGCTGACTTGCTCCACACCACTCCGCAGACAGGTATGATTCATTTTTCATTTCTCAATGACATCAGTGTGAAAGAACACGGTCCCCGACGTCACGATACTTTCAGTGATAGTAACGACCGGTGCGGTGGGCTCATTTTTCTACGCTTTTCTGTTCTTCATTCACAGCTGGTTCATGTTTATCGTAGTCCGGACTGCGCAGTATTTTCGAGCATGTTCTTAATTGGTAGCCATTCTTATTTATTTGATTTGAGTCCTGTTTTGTATTGTATAAATTGACGTTTGTTTAATTTTTACTCATATTTTAAATGTTTACGTTGGTTATCATAAAAGATGATAACATGGTTACAATTTAATCACAAGGTTTCTTTTCTCAGCACTTGTTCTTCTATAAAAGGCTCATGGAATCTTGTATAGGAATTGTTCACAATTTGTAGCAGTTGTTATTTTTTTTATAATTAAAGGCCTTTCCTTCTTTAGGCGCCAGAGTATATGAGAACTTATCAGGCATGAGAACGCGCAGCCCAAAACTTATTCAAACAAATTACCTTCTAAAAAAAGTGCAAAAAAATATTCAGCATGCTAGGCATAGAGGGTGCACCAATTTGAATATCTTTAATCACATAATGAATCTGCATTGAGTGCACCTGCGCGTTCATTAAATTCTCCCTGTCGTTAGAAGCCGATTGGTATTAATTGTCTTCCGAAGGCCGATTGTTTAATTTCCGTAAAAAGATATTAAAATATTTCAAAATTAGTAGAGCAAAGAATTGCGAAAAGGCTCAGTGCGAGTCTATTGAATTGCGCAATATGGTCGATGCACGAGTTCATATCGAATCTCAGCCAGTTCCAATGCCACAAGTCGTTGCGAATCCAAATATTCCGGCATCACATCAACAATTCCAAACAGGTATGCAATATATTAGGTAATACGTCAAATTTCGTTTATTTCAGCACATACCCACAAAACATCTTTCGCAGAATACATTTGCATAATTTTATCGATAATTCTATTTATCTTAACATTGCCGGTTTCGATATTCCTTTGCATTAAAGTGGTTAAAGAATACCAAAGAGCAGTCATATTCCGACTTGGACGGCTATTACCAGAAGTTAAAGGCCCTGGAATATTCTTCATTGTCCCTTGTATTGATAATTTTATTAACATTGATCTTCGTGTGGTTTCATACAATGTCCCATCACAAGAAGTTTGAAAACCATTAACAAACTCAATAATTATCAGTAATTGCTTGTAGATATTATCAAGTGATTCTGTTACAGTAACCGTCGATGCTGTCGTTTATTTCAAAGTATTTGATCCAATAACCTCGGTAATACAACCTAAATTAAATAGCCTTACCATAATTCAAATCTAATTAAGGTTGTTGGGGTTGAGAACGCGACCGAATCGACGAAACTTCTTGCACAAACCACTTTGCGAACGATTCTCGGAACACACACGCTCTCTGAACTATTAACAGAACGTGAGAAAATTGCGGCTGCTCTTAAAGTCTCTCTCGATGATGCAACAGGGCCTTGGGGTATTAAGGTAATTGGTCAATCATTGCAACGTTCGCCAGATATTTAATGAATTTAAGGTTGAACGGGTTGAATTGCGCGACATGCGGCTTCCAGCGCAAATGCAAAGAGCAATGGCGGCAGAGGCTGAAGCGGCCAGGGATGCAGGTGCGAAGATCATAGCAGCCAGTGGAGAGCTTAAAGCATCGAATGCTTTGGCTGAGGCCGCCGCCGTGGTAAGCTGTAGATTAAATCATTAATTCAAACGTAATTAACAGATATCGAAATCGGAGGGAGCTATGCAACTAAGGTATTTGCAATCATTAAACGCGATTAGTTCGGAGAAGACGTCGACAATCATTTTCCCATTCCCCATCGAGTTATTGTCAGGAATTAAGAACTTATCGAATGCTGGAGCAAACCGTGTTGCGCCTGCCAATATTTCAACACCATTATGATTTAAATTCGATTGTACTTTAATTATTTAAATTATTTCATGAATTAATCAGGGAACAATAAATTATTTTAAAAATCATCTTATCTTATTTCAAGAAAGTTATATTTGTTATTATTCATTTCAGAGATCGATGCCTAATGGAAGAGGAAAATGTTAGGGGCGGGGCAAAGGTCTTGTTTAGGCAGCCACACGGCCACTGAGGCCATCACGTCTCTTCCTCTTTTGTTTTTCATTAATATTTTTATTTCATCCATTTTCATTTTTAAATTAAACTTTTCATTTCTTGTCATCAAAAAATAGATAACAAAAATTGATGACAAACAAAAGAGGAAGAGACGTGATGGCCTTAGTGGCCGTGTGGCTGCCTAAACAAGACCTTTGCCCCGCCCCTAAAATTTTCCTCTTCCATTAGGCATCGATCTCTGAAATGAATAATATTAAAGTATTGTCCTTTTCAAAGATCGATGCCTAATGGAAGAGGAACAAATTAGAACAAAATGAGGTTCTCGTTTAGTCGGCCACTCTTTTTCTTCCATTAGGCACCGATCTCTGAAAAGTACAATAATATTAAATGAATTGAAATAATATTGTCAATATTTTCTTCCAAACTAAAATATCTTATAATTAATAAAAATTGTAATTAATAAATTAGACTTTATGACTACGATTGGAAAAGATGCTCCAATGATAAACAGCAGGGATGTAAAATCGATTTAATATTTTATTTTATTTATTGTCCTTTTCAGAGATCGGTGCCTAATGGAAGAGTAATAAAAGAAGAGAAAATGATGGGGCCACAAAAAACATTTTTCTCAATTCCTCTTAAATATGTGCTGCCCATAATTTCGTAAAAAAGAATGGCCGTCTAAAAAGAGAAGCCATCCAAACGAGAACCTCATTTCATCCTAATTTTTTTCCTCTTCCATTAGGCATCGATGTCTGAAAAGGACAATATTATTTATTTTTATATTGTCCTTTTCAGAGATCGATGCCTAATGGAAGAGGAAAAATATTAGAATGGACTGATGATCTCGTTTGGATGAGCTCTCTTTTTAGACGGCCATTCTTTTTTACGAAATTATGGGCAATACATATTTAAGAGGAATTGAGAAAAATGTTTTTTATGGCCCCATCATTTTCTCTTCTTTTATTATTCTTCCATTAGGCATCGATCTCTGAAATGAATAATAAATAAATAAATTAAACATGTTAACCTAATTTATTATACATTATTTCTGTACAAACCAATAAAAAATTATATTTGCAGGGTATATATTTATGGAACGAAACTTCACTGTCTCATCACTGGAAAATTGTCTCTCTCAACTTAAACTAGCTGATGAAGCTGTTGTAAGAAAAGCTATTGAATCAGGAGATGGATTAACTGAATCCTCCGGTAACGTACATTTTAAGTGACGCGTATTGTGAGAAATATTATAGACGATGTTGGTCAAAAACTGTCAGAGGCTCACAAAAAGGCAGTGAACGATTGTCTAGAAAATGCAGAAGGTCTGGCTAAACTTCATAGTCAAATAAATGCTTGTGATAAGGTTTTTGAGGTAATTATATTTTCGTATACCTTTGTAAAAACGATGAAAATTTCACAGAGACTTCAAAATGTATTATGTAGTTTTCAAGACAATTTGGGATCCATTGGCGAAAATATGAAACAATTGCAATTACAATCTTTAGATATTCATCAGGTATTTTAATAATTTTTATTCTTAAAATTTAATCATAGGAGTTGGCAAATCGAATGAAAGTTCGAGCTGAACTAAGCCAATTTGTTGATGATATTGTTGTCCCTCAACCCATGATTAGGTAATAATTTTTAATTTATTCTTTCGACCTTTTCCATTTAGAACTATAATGGAATGTGATCCATCACGAAGTGGATTTATAGAAGCTTTACACGAACTACATCATAAAATAAATCTGATCTCCTCTCGAGGAAACGGGGAAGCGGTGGCTGTCAATGATACAATTCCTGTACTTGAGAACCTCAAAATAAAAGTTTAAAATTTATCTAATTAAGCATCAAAAACGTATTTTTAGGCAACTGAGAAAATACGCGAATGGCTTCTTCTCAAAATATACCAATTCCGTAAACCATTGTCAAATTACCAAATATTTCAACATCAATTATTAAAATGCCGCTTCTTCTACGAGTTTATTTATAATCACGAACCTGCTATTGCCAAAGAACTTCAAGAAGAGTACATAGACACTATTAGCAAAATGTTTTTCACTTATTTCAAAGCTTACGCATCTCGTTTATTCAAACTAACGGTTTATAAGCTCTAATGTGCAATTAATCTTTAGAATTTAGATGAAAGATGCTGCAACGAAAGAAGATAGTCTCGGTGCCGTTGATTCTGTTAAGAGCTCAACCTTATCTGGCTTCTTTGGTGGTAAAACACCGGTTCGCAATAAAGCGACCGTTTTTTCTATCGGTCAACGTCACTCGGTATTGGAGCAAGATTTCCTATCCGCTCTTATTGTACCTCACGCCGCTTCTCAACACAACAACTCGGTAGAGGCCAGTTTATAACATACAATTATTTTATTATTTTAGTTTCAATTCGAAGCCCTTTTCCGTTCTTTGCAATTAGCATTTGTTGACCATTATAGCCACGAATATTTATTTATTAGCGATTTTTTCCTAGTTCCTTATGACGAAGGAGTAGAATTACACGCAAAAGCGATGTCCCGTGCAATTTCAATATTGCTGAAATGTTGTGAAGAGCAAATAGTTACGAATTGGGATGCGATTAGTTTACATTTATGTATAACTTTATGTGAAAAGTTTATTCAATTACTCGCCGAAAGAGATGTACCAGCTGTTAATGGGTAAACCATAACCAATTTTTTATAATAATGTTTCTCTCTGAAGATATTGGGAAACTCTTTCAAATATTCTTTGGGTTCGGTTGGATCAAGTAATGTCAAATCATAATGAAAGTGTCAGATCAATTGATCTCAAGAAATTATATAGTAGCGGCGGAATTGATACAAGACCACATTATGTTAGTTGCTCTGTTTCATTTTCAATAAAGTAAGTGAATTTTAGATTGTTCGAAGGTATGCTGAACTTACTAGTGCACATTTGGTTATAGCCAAGGCTAGCGGTAATGAGGTTTATTAGGACTACCGAAACTGATTTTTATCTGTTTAACATTACAGATCGGAAGAAAAATGGAAGCACTTTTGGAGTCGAGCGAAGACGCCATCGAACAATTGCTCACTAAGATGGCATCGATGCAATCGTCACAGAAAGATAAACACGTCTTTCTGATCAATAATTACGATTTGGTTCTTGGGGTGATAGATGACAATGATTCGAAGCAAAGCGGGATTTATGCGATAATTCACGAGCTTGAGCAGAAGAGTATTGACGATTTCGTTGATGTATTATTCTATTTAATGTCTAATAACATTGAATTTACTATTTAAGGCCATTCTCGATCCTCATATTGGCTACTTGATTACATTTGTTGGTGAATGCGAATCATTAATAGCTCAAAGTCACACCCACTTACTTGTTAGATACAACGGTAAAAATTAATTCGTGATCTACTCTATTTGGAATTTTAGAAAAAGTGGCGACAATTGTAAGCAAGTTTAATTCCAAATGGAATTCATCGATCAATGCAATAAACTCAGAAGTTATACAGTTGTTCACAAATTTCCGATTGGGTACAAAAATTTTGCAGGTAAGGTATACATGGAAATAAGTGTTGGTAACAATTAATTTTAGACTATATTTACGAAATTTATTCAATATGTACAGAGATTCACTAAAATAATGTCTCATGAAGCATTTGTCGGAAATTCGGCATCAAATGAGCTTGTAAATGTGCACCAGATAATGTTAGAGATCAAGAAATTCAAACCTGTTTACTAATAAGGATGATAACAATGTTAATAATCAATAATAATGTGATTGTTTTGAATGATAACGGGAATTAATTAATAATTGGAAAATGTCATTTAGTGTAAATTATTTATTAAAATAAATGTTTCATATTTAACTAAAGTCTTTATCACATAGTTTAATACTCAATAAAAAGCAATACCCTCATATTTGTGTGGACCATGCAATTGGTAATCATCAAGTAATACTTTTCCCGTAATATCAAAAACACACGCATAGCTGGCTACCGGTATGCCATCCTGCAATTATTTAATGTATCTATTATTTTCTTCTACTAGATGACGTACCTTCTCTTCCGATTTAATCGCTAGGATCAGCTGATCGTTCGAGTTTGGAACGAACTGGAATGCGGAGAAACCGCGAGCATGGAACTTGTGAACACCTACGCGTACCACTGAAAACTCTGTGAACTGCTCGTTGGCAATAATGAGCACATTGGTACCGCTAAACACTTATTTACTTCTAAAATAGAAAGGAGATGTACCGTTGCTCATCAGCTTCTTCCGAGTACTGCTCATTGGACATTCTTCTCGGCAAAAAGAACCATTTGCGGTGATATTGCGACCATTGAACGGCTTCATGAATCATATAACCGGGGTACTCGATACCAGCTGCTCTGCGCACGTTCACGTACACGTCTTTCCAGTTCACGTGACGAACGGCGCCATCAGTGTTAACGTATTTAACCCACATTGGATGATCATTGACGTATTCGCCTTGGGTTGTGGTCCACTCTTTGCCAAGACCACCAACAATTAATTCGTCGTCCTTCACCGTCATCCATTCGCCTTTCAGTCCCTTGGCAACGTTTCCCGGACCGTCGACGAGAAGAACCCATGGGAGTGCTTTATTATTCTCGATATTGTAAATGAGTCCGGTACGATCGTCAATAGAGTACAATTTGCCGTTGAAGATGGCGAGATCAGAGAGTTCCATAGCCCTCCCACCTGCTGCAAAGTTTCTGCAACAATTGCTTATGTAAACAAATTGCATCGATGATAAACAAACGTGTCAACGAAGCTCTCCGCATCTCGATCGAAATGTATCTTCGCTTTCTGTGAAAAATGGTTAACCGACAAATGCCCTTTAGATACAATGCTATGCCACTTCTTTTCTTTCTTGCTTCCGTGATCCAAGTCGGTGACCATTATAAAATTATAATCATAGAAAGCATCACTTTGTGCTAATTTATCGGCGACTTCATTTTGGTTCTCATTATTCTATTAAAAATCCGAATATATAAAATATACAATTAAATGATGCAACTTACATTGACCAGCCTAAAAATCAAAGCGCCCAAAACAAATGGTAGCACTGCGTAAAATACCCTAATGTTCATACTACTTTCGTCATTTTTCTTATTTTTAGACATACTCTGAAAATTATAAGTTAATAAGCAACGAATAAATCAAATATAAGTGCGGAAAGGTGAACAATAATGGCAGGTCACTCAATGAGAGACGTAATATATAGAAAAGACTCTTATCAATGTTCATTGTCAAACATAAAACACATTGCAGATTGCGAAGTCACAACATTGGGCACATCATACAAAAATCAGTAATTTTAAGATTGTTTGTTGACTTTATGATCAATTTGAACCAATCATTGAGGATGAATGAACGAAGGAATTAATGAAAGTTCATGTGTAAAACATCTAGAGTTTCTTTCAAAAAACCTTTGAGACAAATGTTATATTCTATGTTTTTTGCATATCGAAAGGGTTACTCCTAAATAATATCATTTTTAATTAGCTTCCGAGATAATTAATATAGGTGACGTGTATCTGTTCCATACAAAACTTGTAAAATCAATAAATAATTTCGATTACCATTATTAACCTTGACGGCTCGTCTAATTTTAAATGTTTGTCGAAACATTAGTTTCATTAAATAACGTTTATATTTTAAATTTTTATTTTATAATAATCGTTCTAATTTTATTTCAATTTCCAATTTTCAACCTTTAAAGGTACTCGTAATCTCTGTTAATTAAATTATTGACCAATGTAAATTAAAAGACGAAAACAGTAACAGTAAATAACAATTAAAAATACAGAACATTTCCAAATAAATTTATTTTACACATTGTTAATCTAAACACATTTAAATTTATTTTAAATAATTAAAATGTAAACAAACAATTAAAACCTCGGCGAGACATAGCCACTTGTTCGTGGGAACATGTAATAGCTCTTCGAGTCTGTATATCCAATTCCTTGTCTACCCATCATGTACCTTGATGCCCTTGGATTGAACTGTTTCTCTCCTACAAAGTTTCGCAATAACTACTTTGATTAAAATAATTATGTTAAACCTCGATGGCTGTACATGTGATATGCTAATCCACGACTATCTGCGTAACTTTTTGAGCAGTATTCACATATATAAGGCTTCGATCGCACATCGTTATAAACTTTTAGCGGGTGCTTCGGCTCGAATCCTTCTGTTGAAAACGACGGCTGCGGTAGATCAAAAACGGTAGGCCCAGATGAAGCTTTTTTCACAACTACTGTGGTCGTCTAAAAATAACAGAAGCATCAACATAATATTGAGTTTTTAGTGAACCTCTGGTGCTCCAATCAAATCGGCCGGGTCTCCATCGTGCTTGTGATAAAGCATTTCGGTGTATGAATAAAAGGTGCGTCCGCATTCGCATTTAAATCCAGATATATCTGAAAACGGAATACTTTTCTAACTGTCTCATACAAGTAAGACTAAACCTGTATGTTGTGCAGCATGATATTCAAGCTGACAGGCAAACTCAAACGATTCTCCACATTTTGCACAAACATACGGCTAAAATCAATATATATTGACCGATATCATCATATATCTACGGGGAAAACCTGCGAAACGTCGTGTATCCTTTCATGAGCGCGAAGAGTGTTCATAAAATTAAATGTGAGCCCACAAAAACGGCACTTATAATAAACAAATCCGTTGTCATCCTTTTCCGGCTTATCATCTTCGTCACCGTTCTTCGCCTTCGTTTCCTAGGAAATTTCGCAACAATTTCAAATTCAAAACGGAAAAAGAGAAAGAAATACACCACAACACATTTATTTGAACAAAAATTGAAGATGAAACACAAAAACAGCAATGTTAGAAAACAATAGGAAAGACTCTTGATTCAGCACCCGGCAGATTGATTCGATCCAATGAATGCAACCGACATCGACACCTCCGCAATTTGCTATAAATTGGGTTTGATCAAAATACCTCTAAACACACAAGAGAAGAAAGCACAAACAAAACGATAGCGAAATAATGAAAATAAAAATTACCTCGGTTCTTTTCGGAGTCGGATCCGCGCTCGCAGTACCAACATATGCTTCGACTGTGGGTGCTACAACTCTCATAATTTCCGGCTGTTTCTGTTCCTTTTGTGCATCTTCAGGCTCATCCGGCTTTGACACGCTTGGCATTCCATGAACCATCTACATTCATCAAATCATAAAAAAAAATCGTACGCTCAATGGGTTACTTCGTCATTTTTTACCGCCAGTTTCGCGAGATCGCACGCCTTCATTAATTCGTCAAAGTCATCTCGCTCTTTACGAGCCTGACAAGAATTCAATTTTCATGGAATAAATCAATAATTTACTTACTTCACTAAAAGCGTCCATTGTAGTTCCTTGTCAATGTAATAACAACGGCGATTGATCGAAATGTGAGTTTCATCCAATGCTTGTTTATCCGTACGCTGTGTAATATCTGCGGCCTACCCGACTCCTTGATCATTTTATCGATGAGCCATTAGACGACACAACAGCCGTCCGATTTCATCATGAAAAGTGTGCTCGCCAAGGACATTTTGGACAGCTTTAATTCATTGTTTTTTGTTGTTTATGATGTTGTCTTGTACTCATTCTAACTTAATGTAAAACTTTGCATATGTTTGAAATAAAACATTTTGTTTACAAACAACAAGAATCAATAATAAATACATTTATATCTTCTCTCTTCTTAAAATACAATACTTACATTTTCCATTATTAAACATTAGTCATAAAAATATAATATTTTTTTAAATAATACTGGGACAAACGTTAATCGAAGAAAACATCTATACACATATTAAATGCATAATCATTAATAAGGCAAAACACTTACTAACCGAAAATACCATTCTATTGGAATAATTAATGTGGAATCATTAGAATCCACCTGAAGAACACCTTCAAGGCCCGCTCATTGAAAAATAACATTAAATGAATTTAGGATAAATTAAAACTAACACAGACATATGCTTGTTGTGTAATGATCCGCAAGGCAAGCTTCACAGAACTATACAAGATTTAAGGAATATTTTTGATTTAATAATAGAAAAATACTATATCGGGAAAATTTAATACTCAACAGCCGTATGGATGTTGTCTTCCTCCTGCTTTTCCATATTGTGCTCAATTCCATCGAGACTATCGTCCGGCGATGGTGATGGTGACCGCGACATGGACATAATACCCTTCAATCTTCCACCGAAAGCCTTAAGTAATATGAAATTTAAAAACAATTCGATATGCATAAAACCATACATTAAGGCCTCCATCCTTATGGAATGTTTCCAAGAAATCTCTTATTAAATCATCTGACTTGCTCTTCCAAGTATTCAATAGCTCAATTCCTTTTTCTTTAAGCGAATCGACTTTATTTTGGAATTGATATTTGCTCGCCTTAAAAATTACAGAATTTTTATCAAAAAATCCCTAAAACTCACCGCCAAGAATCCAACGTTCAACTCCTTTGGAGAGTAGCCTCTCTGGAGATTTCTTCTAACATACTTGTCATAGTCTCGAATAATTCGACAGACTACATCACTAGTAGAAACACCTTCAGTCCTTTCCGTTTCAACAAACATGCCTAAAAATCCTATATCTAAACGACATCAAAATATAATATAAACCTTCTCTCTTGAACTTTTCATACAAGTCTTCTTCGCTGTCCCCTCCTTTGTATGGAATCGCATCATGGGCGATAAAGTCAACCTTCAAGTCCTTCAAGAATTCAACAGTGCAGTACCACGGAGCATCTCTGTACACTTCGTCCACATATCGACAATGACGAACGGCATCGAAACGTTCTCCTTCAGATGTCACCGTTCTTCCCTTGTACTTGTGGGTATTATTGTCACCACATACTGAGATAAACTAATTTCACATATAATAGAAGAATCTTATACCTCCGACGATTAAGTAAACATTGGGGAACATTTTCTTAGCTTGTCTTAATTGGTTTGCGTGCCCATGATGGAAAAGATCATAAATTCCATCCGCATATATTCTAACTGGTCTACCAGCTAGATCAAAATAATATAAATTTTAAGAAATATTTAAATTAATATACCTTTGTTCGCCTTGGCCATTTCAATGGTAATCTTCTTTGAATAATCAACTCGATTTCGCTCTTCAATAGCCTGCGGCTCATCACTGAAAGGTGCCGGTTCAACCAATGCCAATCTTCTCGGTACAAAATCATCCTAAACATGTTCTGTGATAATTGATACAAAATTCAAAAAATTTAACGAACACCGGAAACGCGTTTCTTGACTGATATATCCTCGCCTTCGCTGCTTTCCATAGTACGTTTGCGTTGTGGCATCTTTCGTAAGGGCTTAAAAGCAAAAAAATGAAATTGAGACGAACTTTTAATTAATAGACGAAATAACACGACATTATCGAATAGAAATAAAACAATAGGAGAATGAGGGAGGCAATGGTTCATGAATTATCATTCGATTGGCAAATGTCGAACCATACTAATTGATAAAAAAATAATCGCTTTTTCATTTATCTTCAAAACGTTCTTCGGCTCCACTTGGTAAAGACTTTAAGAAAATATTCAATTTTCCAGAAATTAGTCATGGAGGGCAAAGTATAAAAATATGATATATTGTCTATATGATTAAAAAATGACGCAACATAATTAATATTTTCTGGTTGCCTAACAAGTTTCTTCAACAAATCAACAAAAAATGATTGTTACAATCCGCTAAAAACATATTTTTAACGCAAAACAATCCCTAAAAAGACTGGAAATTTTGATGATTTATCGAATAAACAAAATGAAATAAAAATGAGCTCAGAGAAGGAAAGAACTACCAAGGAACAGAAGCGAACGAGTAAACAATCATATAGTGACGTGTCTCTTCATTGTTGCGTTATTTTTCGGCTTTCAATTCTAGACGTCGGAGGTTACGACCTTAACTGCTTTAAAAAATAAAACTCTGTGTTCTTGACACAATAAATAACAAAAACAAAAGCTATTAAAATTATTATTTTTAAAATAGGCTAAGGAGCCAACGATGATTAACTCAAAAACAAAATAATGCCGAAAAAATCCACTAAATAACAGATTGATAAGTTGTAAGGGGGAAAACTGTCTATCAAGAAATCGCGTAGAGAATATTACTGACGCAATAAAGATAAGATGACCTGTTGATGAATTGTTATGGTTCGTTACACTGATGTTCTCTTATCTCAGTCTAAATGACAAGAAAATGTGTTAGGGGAATAAGCACTTCGTGCACGACCACGTTTTAATGTGCATTTTGTTGCATTGGAAAGGAACGAATGAAGAAAAAAGATAAAATGATGTTGATTGTTTATAAGGCTAAATAAATAAATAAACTTAATAATAATAATAAGGAAAAAACAAAAAGAATCAAAACAATTAAAATTTGATGAATTGTTTTTTCGTCAATTATTTTTATTTCATCCATTGTTTAGCAGGAGAATGATACCGAATTAATGACTTAATTTAGGCATAAGGAAATCATGGGACTATCATTAGCCCTAATAATTTTCCCACTATAGGGCTCTGGAAAATCTTTTAATTCATTCCAGAAATTATTATAGTTCTACCTAAATGTACAAAAATTTTCAGTAAGAATTAATCTATAAAATATAAAGAATATTTTCTACGGATAAGGTGTATTTGAGCAAAACTTGCTCTTATTTTGCAAATTGTTGATGCAAAAATTTGTTTGCAGTCCATTTACTGGTACGGTTCAATAGAGCGCGATTTAAAATTTATTGGTAACAATTAATTTACATTTTCTTTAAAATTTACATTTTCGAGAAATAAATTCTATCGCTAACTACATAAGTGATTTTATGATTTTATATTTTTAATAGTGCTCTATGAATGGAGCTATAAATTATTTTAAATGAAACAAATGCGCATTAAAGTATTGTCGTGGTGTAGGTTGATGAAAAATTAGGGGTAAAGGAACATACCCCCAAAAAAAGATGGTCTCGCTTGGGCTGGTGTAGATTTAATTTGCAATTTGTTTATTATATCGCTTTTTTCATCACAATTTTGTTTTCTCTTACTAAATTGGTTGTTTAATCAACATAATAATTATTATAATAAAAATTTTAGGTATAATTTATTATATTTAGGATCGAAATAATAAACAAATTGCAAATTAAATCTACACCAGCCAAAGCGAGACCATCTTTTTTTTCGGTATGCTCCTTTACCCCTAATTTTTCATCAACCTACACCACGACAATAATTTAATTATCAAATTGATAATTAAATTGAAAAAAGGTTAATGAACTAAGCCAGTAAACCCGGCATTAAAGTGGTATAATTGAGCATATTGACCTGTTTTCTAAAATTAAAACCCAATAAGCACATAGCTACGCCTGATTATTATTCTAAAAACTTTCTTCTTGACTGGCGAAACCGAACGCGTCGGTTGAGAAGAAAACGCGCTTCGGAGATGGACGAAAAAGCTAAGAATTATTCAAATTTTGGCAGTCCAGGTTTCCTCGCGACAATTGAAATTATATATTGAACTAAATTAAAGTATAATGATATAAAAACGAAAATTTTTTCAAGCCCATTAGAGCATTTAAATAAATTAAAATTGAAATAATAGAATTTATAAATCATTTTTGGAATTATTTTTAAAAATTCATGGCAACTTAAGTGTTTCAACTATTTCGTATTGAGTAAACATATTTCGTCTCTCTGAGCCTGCTTCTGAATACTTAAAATCTATGTTCAGTTCGCGGCGGACGCCAATCTCATTTAATGGTTTAGATCCTAATCTAGCCATATCATATCATCGCATTTCCTGATTCACTTAAAACTCACTTCGTTCGCAATAAAAATTAAATTCTTTTAAAATAAAAACGTTGATTTTACCTTTTTGAAAACTGGCTACAATAGAAGAAGTGTGCTTAGTGGATATAAATAATTTATCACTTTATGTCGGTGGTCGAATCTTGTTTGATAATCAAAGCGCCAGTGTGAGAAATGGTGAAAAATTTTATTTAATAAACTCTTATAAATACAATGTAAGTTTATTAACAAATTAAACACGGCCTAAAAAAAAAATACAAATTGAGAAATGTAAAATATAAATTGAAGTTGCACAATTTCCCTACCGTGAAGAACTATTTTGTAGCTTCGAGGACATTTTTAATCTATTATTGTAGGCGTAACAATGTTAGCTTTGTCCGAATTATACAAAAAAGGTGAAATTTTTAGTTTTCTTACTATTTCAAACTTTTTGACGACGCATTGCATAAATCTGCGCGTTGCGACAATTCTAAAAAGAGAGTTGTATCTTGTTTGTCTCTATTTATAATGGTCTTACTGCGCAACGGTTCGCAACGCGCCCTCAAAAAAATTTGAAATAGCCTATAGAAAATAATCATTATGGGTTTAGAAAATATTAATTATGGATATTTAAATTGTCCTGATTTTGTGTGATACCTGTTTTAAAATTGAATATAGAATATAAATAAGACTCGTTACATTATTTCGACAGTATGGTCTTTATATATATTTTATTCACCATAAAATAATTAGAAAAAATTATTTACGAGAAAATTGGGAATAAAATTAATATAAACTGAATTAAAATGAATTAAAACAAAACTTAATTTTTTGCTAATGATTCTTTAATGCTTTAATTAGATTTATGCGAAATTTTAAAATTATCATAAATTTATAAGTCGAAAATTGCGGGAAAGATATAATAATTGGAAAATAAACTGTAATAACTATAATAATTAAAAACTGGTAGGTAATAATTTTACCGAACATTTCAAATTCTACGAGAAATAACATTCTTAATAATTGAACGATTTAACAAAGTCCTATTAATTTAATTTAAATTTCAATATATTACATAACTCCTCTCTGGAGACCTTTCTAATATTTTTGGATTCTTTATAATTTTTTAAACCTTTTTTCCCTAATATTAGGGTGAACCAAAATTTTTTTAATAGGTCTTTTATTTAAAATTTTTTTAACTTGTAGAAGAATCATGGAAAAATCCGAATTTCGTGTTCTTTTATATCATTACTAGAAAGAAGGCTTCAACGCAACTGCAGCAGAAAAAAAGATATGCGAAGTTGAAGGCGACAGTATGGTCTCGGATCGTACTGCGCGAAATTGGTTCAAAAGATTTAGCGACGGCGGCACTGATCTCGAGGACAAGACACATTCTGGCCGACCTACGACAGTGGATTCTGAAGCAATCCGTGAACCTATGGAGACCAATCCATCAATAGTACTCGCAGATTGTCGGCCGAGCTCGATATTCCTCAATCATCAGTTGTACGACATCTTCACGTCCTTGGGAAAGTCTATAGACGCTGTCAAAGCGTACCTCATGCACTGACTGATATTCAAGCTCAAAAACGTGTCCAAAAATTACTCTAAAATCCACAAGATTACCGTTTTATTCGTAGAATTGTAACTTGTGATGAAAAGTGGGTCTACCTGAGTAATCCGAACAGACAAAATCAATGGTTGGAACCCGGTCACACGGCGGAACCGGTAGCAAAATGTGATCCTTTCTAAAAGAAGGCACTTCTGTGTGTTTGGTGGAATTTCGTAGGCGTAATTTACTTTGAGCTTATTCCAAATGGTCGGACCACCGACGCAGACCTTTATTGCGCCCAATTTGATCTAATGTATGCGGCACTTGGCGAGAAATATCCAGCATTGGTCAATCGGAAGCGGATACTCCTTCAAAGACAATTCAAAACCGCACACCGCCAAACAAAAGAAGGAAAAAATCAAAAAATCTCGACGCCATTGAACTTTTTCCCAATCCAGCTTATACTCCGGACCTTGCGCCATCTGATTATCAACTTTTCCGAGCCATGGCACACTTTCTTCGTGGTCATAGCTAGAATGACCTGGTCGATGTAGAAAACGGGATCGAGCAACATGCCGATAGATGGGTTCAAGCCATAGAGCTAAATGGTCTTTACTTTGAATACTAATTATTTTTCATGTGTTGTAAAATTATGTTTAAATTTAAAAAAAGGGAAAATATTTTGGTTCATCCTAATATTTCCCTTTTTGTGACACTGAATAATAAACAATTAAAGAAGAAGATAATATAAAAAGAAATATTGAAATTCTTACTTATTTAATATTTCTTTGAAATAACTCCATTCTCAGATATAAAGATGATTGACGTTTAGAAAAAATAAAAATAGTTCACACAAGAGCAATTGATAACAAAATGGTTTAATGATTGCCGAATTAGTCATTCCATAAATATTTTTGGTTGAATGGCTTCTTATCCATTTCTTAGCACTACTCTAATTATTTCCGTCCCCTTTCCTTTATGAATTGTATCAGCGGAAGCACGTAAAAATAAAACTTTCGGATTAGATCATTAACTCCTTACACTTTTATATTTAGACAAACTGTATTTATTAGGATGTAGTAGTATTAGGAAAAAAAAACAAATAGTTTTTATAACTTTGTTTTTGTAAATTAGTATGTCAAAGATAAAACTAAGTACAAACAAGTACCTAAAGGTAAATTTTTGTAAATACACCCCACATAAAATTTAAAAGTTTAAATTCATATATTTGTAATATCGTCGTCGTAAATATTCTACGCGTGGTGTTCAAATATCAACAAAAAATCAACCAGAACCATTCCCGCATTAATCTTTTCCCATCAAATTAATATTCCAATTATCATTTAATTGAGTTACATCACTAATTACATTCTTACAATATAGATTTTTGACAGTCATAATTATATTGTACAATAATAATATAGTCAATGTATCAATCAATTATTATAACTATTAGTGATGTTCCTTGTTTCCAAAATTAATCACTTTATGATATTCATTTTGCCATTTTTACAGCGGTAAATGGTAAAATTTAATGTATCTTTTTATTCATCTAAAGAGTGTTTAATGTCTTTTAAACTGATCGGGGTTATTCATTTACATAGGTTTAACTATTCATTTATTTGAATGAGGTCTTTCTACAAATTGTTTAATAGTAATCTATTGGTACCGTGAACAAGAATTAACCTCGTTCATGTTACTCAAAAAACTTAAATCCAGCCTCAAGCCAAGTAGAGAGAGAGAGAGAGAGAGAGAGAGAAAGAGCTACCTATGCCTGTGCTTATGATAACACAGTTAACACGGTAAATGAAATTGTAAAGCCTCTGCACTCCAATGTCACGAAACCGCGCCTCATTGCAAAAGACTTCGCACCAACTGCCTTTTATTCATTATTATTTTTCAATATTTTATTAATTAATTATTGTTTAACAGTAGAATTTGTTTAAATGTTATATTTATTAATTATTTATTTAAAATACGTGTACTAGACACGTGAAGAAAAATAATGTTAAAATACCACAAAAAACATACAAAAAAAGTAACCGTAGGGTTTGTTTAAAAAAAACTAACAAAAACCAGACAATTAAAAAAGAAAAAAGTTTAGCAGAATTTAAATAATGTATAGTCATCGCCAAATGCGATTACCACCGCAAAATGTGGCGCACTTTTTTAAATTTTATTTTTTCATTTAATTTTTATGATTATTATTATTTTCCACATTCATTCCACGATTGAAACAACATCTAAAACATATTCTTCATTTTATTTAAGCAAACACGGTGTAGAATGAGCATAAACATGAAAAGAAGCATAAAAATTAAATCAAAAAATAATATTCCAAACGTGCGCCAGATTTTGCGGTGGTAATCGCATGTGGCGACGACTATAGATAAAGTTAAATTAACTTGTTCAATGAAGGGAAAACAGATGGGAATAAGAAAGGGGATAGTGAAATTTTAAAACAATCAATTGCCCGATTAAGTGGGAACCTTAGGAAATTATAATAAATATGCCAGAGAAAGGAAAATTTTGAATAAAAACTAGATATTATCAAAATATAAGAAATTGAACGGTTAATTTGATCATTTTTGAATTATTTTCAATGGTCTCAAAGAGATGATGAAACAAATATTCAATTTATTTTAATAATTTCTCTGTTTTTCATTATATTTCTTCAAAATTTCTAGATCAAACAGGATTATTACTTTTTTTTAATATAAAATTGGAATTTTCAATTTCTTAGATTTTGATTATATATATATATATATATAATAGTTTTGTTTATACTATTCTGTTAAACAATAATTAATTAAATATTGAAAATATTAAAAGATAGTCGCGCAATTGGTGCGAAGTCTTTTGAAATGCGGCGAGGTTTCGTGGCAGTGAAGTGCCGCTGTAATAAAGTATGTAGTAACGGTAGTTTAGAGAAAATCATATAAATCGACGTGAAAATTAGCTAATAATTTAGAAAGAGTTTAAATAATAGAAAATGCTCATGTGCTGTCAATTTATTTGAATGTAAATAATGAAGTTAATTTCTAGCTTAAAATATTATATTTGTATTATAATTTCTTGACCCCTTTGCACTTTTTCAAAGTTTTAAGAAAACTTAATTTGTTATCCACCCGAACATTAACAAAAAACAAGTCTGCGTTCACCACAATGAAAGTAAACAAACGCAACAGTTCCCAAACATCTTCCTCGTTTGTCCGGCAACATCCGCAATTGAACTTTGCATAATATTTACTCGCAACAATTCCTGAAAATATGTTTACAAAACCAGCGGCTATTTTTAAAACCATTCTCCAGATTTATCCGGTAATAAACAAACAGATCGGATCCAGTTTCATTTATCAATCCCCCCTCCACATTCACCATCACATTCATTTCCTGTAATTCACGTCATTCAATTGCCATTCATTTCACCTTCGTGGATATTTTTAACTTGTCTGCAAAATGGTTACAAAGAACGTGGCTGCCAACAATTTGATCTCGACAATCTCATTGAGTTTTCGCAACACAAACCCAATTTGCATTGCAAAATATTCGGGTTCAAGTTGATTTCTGTGCCGTTGAGATGACTCAGGCGCAATCCAATCTTAATGATCATCATCAAGTATGTTGCACTTGTCACTTACAACAAAAATACCCTCAAAACAATCAGAAACACCTACATAATCCAACAAAAATAAATATAATGAATGTATTAATACCCATCTAAATATAAATAATACTAATAATATTGCACCTTGTGATCTATGAATGAATTTGAAAACAATATTTCCGGTACAGTATGCATGGCACTCAAAAGGACAAGCTCGTAAATTGTTAGTATCTATTGTTCGATTCAGTAGGATTAGCACAATAATTTTTTTTGAATAAATTGTGCTGATATGAAGCAGCGATAAGTTTTTTCTAGGCAACCGTGTTTCGCCTCAACATATTCCGATGAGATGTTTAATTGATATTATTCATGAGTGTCTACCTAACCACCCACACGAAATACATTAAAATCTTAATGGTTAATTTTCCTTTTATAACAGTCTCGCACTTTGATCTTAATTGGTTTGAATTTAAATGAAGTTTTAATTTCATTCCCAATATATATTATATAGTAAATAAATAGAAAAATATCTTCCACCAACCCACGCAAAATTATTTGAACATGAAGATTAAATCAGAGATGTCTACACAATAAATGATTTTTAAAAAAACTTTTTCGATCACTAGATTATATAGAGTTATGCAATTTTTGTCTTCTAAAAAATGTTCTTCTAGAAGAATATTTAGTCCATATTGCATGTTCACGCCAGCTGTACTCGAAAAAAAACAGTGTTAAAGATAAGTCTCTCTGTAATAGAAGTTTCGAATAATTCAAAGATATTCTGCTATTTTACAAACACAAACCTGTAAAACTGAGGACAAAAAACTTTCAAATTAACACTTAAGAACTAAAAAGACGTAATTTTCATTTAACGCGAATTTATTTTACTCTTGTCAGGCAAGAATTGGAGACTACTACCTAAACCTAACAAAATTAAACTCAATAGAATCTATCAATATTTTATCTTAGGATTGATACTTTACCCTTTCAGTTTAAATTGTAGGAACATTTCCCAATCTAACGTAAAACTATAAATCATTTGGCCCAATTGTGAATAATTTATTGATCCATCAAATTATTATACTAAATAAATTATTTTCTTTTGATCCACCTGTTAATAAATCATCAAAGAAACTATTGAATGTCTCACAAATCTTCAATAACGTAACATCTAGAATTTCGGGATAGTTATTTGAACGTTTTCTGCTGTCCTTAAGATAAATTATTTACTGTGAATTAAAACAGAACGCCAAATGAATTAGCAAAAACAGGACCTCAGAAGAGTCACTTAAATATGAAGTTTCGTAAAAATTTAACGTACCAGAGTTAATTTAGAGAAAACCTTTAAAGCTGACGTAAAAATTATTTTTTTTTAATTTCACGCAAAAAGTAATAAAATGCTTTTAAATATTACAAAAGCGTCATTTTCATTTAGCGTGAAACAGTGTTATAATTTTTTAAGGTCATAGTTATTTTATAAAAAAAATGGGTATGCAAAAATCGTTTTGACGGCCATCTTTTTCTAACATATCAATATGTGTTGTCATGATAATTGTCACAAAACAATAGACAACATACATTGAAGAGGAAGAGATGGGAATGTCTTTTGTAGAAGAGTGGCCGTCCAAACGAGACCATAATTTTTTTCTTTTTCCCTCTTTCATTAGGCACCGATCTATTATATATATATATATATATATAACTTTTGGGCTCTGCTTGATCTTTCAAAAGAAACCAAATTAATAAATTACCGAACTTCAACTTATTTTCGTGATCCAAGGATTTAAAGTAAGTTTAGAGTGAATTTCTTAATCATTTAAAATGATCTTGAAATATTTCAGCAGAGCTGTCGTGTTTTTCTATTTTTCCTACTCTTTTAAAATTATTTATAGCTACCTCTTAATATATTTGCTTAAAATCAATCTTTGAAGAAATTCAGCTCGAAATAAGCTCGAAATATCCAAAATTACAATTTAATACGTGCAGTTTCCCGATATAATATACATATATTTAAAAAAAAAACAAGATTTTGTCTCGTCATTTTAGAATATTTTTCTCTAAAACCGCGTGAATCGTAACTCCTTACTTCCCATAATTTTTATTTCTGTTGGAGAACCTTTGAGTTTCATATGCTATATATCAGCGATGGCCCGAATGAAAAATTTTGAATTTCGGAATAACATTTGAAAATTCGGCATACGGATTTCAGAATGAAAAAATGGCCGGAACACGGAACACGGAATCCGGAATTCCACATATCTCTGCGATAAATATTCTCCCTTTTACTATTCCTTAGTTTTTAACGCCTTAATCAATAATTTTCTGAATTGAATATTACATTAATTAATGTAATATTAATGCATTAAAAACTTTATTTGAATTGGAGTATTTATATTCACTCGTAAAACTAACGGAAATTTTGAAAATCTAGAAAAATATATAATAATATCCCGTGGGATAAAACTATATAACCAATAATCTTCTTCTATTGTGCTCTACCATTTTCAACATTTTAGTACTAAGCTTAAAGGAAAGAACCTAGAAATTTTTAAGAAATATAATATAAAACAGAAATTGTTAACATAAATTGAATATTTGTTTCATGTTCATTGAGACAATTTGAGAATAAATAAAAATTTTAAAAATGAATTATCAATTTCCTATATTTTGATAATTTTTCCGTTGTGTAGATTAACGATAAAAATGGTTTATAGGAACACGACGAAAAAATTTGTGGTCTTACTTGGGGGCAAAGAGACGGGTGTAGATTTAATTTTCAAGTTTCTTATTAATTTGATTTCATTTCGCAGTCATTACACGCCATGTCAAACGAAATAGTTAAAACAAAAAGTTTTAATTTATAGTATTTGGTGAGAAAAGCACATTATTTCATTTTTTTAAGATAGGAAGGTGAGTATAAAACTTTAATTGATACGTGTAAAATTAAAATTATCATTTAAAAATAAAAAAATGTTAATTTTCATTTGTCAGGTATTCCGAATTGATATTTTTGGTTAACTCTAAGAATACATCATTGGTATTTAATTATCATAAAGATTTTTTAAATATTGAATTTATTATTTAAATACGTTTTTTATAAGCAAAACAGTAAAAAAACTTTTTTTATAAAAAAAATAATAAAAAAATGAAAATTTTAATTTAAAAAGTGTAAATTAATTATTTCAGTTAAAAAAAAAGACTTAAAGGAGAAGAGAAATATATTAGAACGTGGGTGCCTATTCTATTCTAAAAAGTTGTATTAGTAAGTAAGAAATAACTAGAAAAAAGTTTTTATTTCTTGTCACGGAGTCAAGTTTGACAATAACATTGAAATAGAGGAAACAGTAAACAGTAAAAACAGTAAATTACTAGTCAAGGTAATTAATACCGTATATCGGGAATTTAGCTAGAACTTAAACATGTAGGAATAATTTAAAGATAAGTTATCTATCTTTAACCCTATGAAATTACATCCTATTCATGCTCTTTGACTCTTACGTGTACCATTTCAAGAATCTATCTGGTTTTTAATGAAAATTTATCGCAAAAACTATAACTTTAATAGATCAATGTTAGACCATCTACAGTAATCGCTAGAGAGCTAACATTAAACTTTTCATAAAAATATGAAAAAAGCAAACGATTTTCGAAGATTTAAAATACCTTTCAACACTCCAGGAAAAAATACAATTTTAGTAACTTGTTTCTTAATTTATTGAGGAACCTTAGTTTCTTATTGAGTTCACTAGGTAAATTTTAATTCAGAGCTCGAATTTCACATTTCAGGCGGGTTCTGCTAAATTAAATCATAGGTTTTCTATAATTTAAAGTATCTTACACACTCTCACGTAAATTTGATTCAGTTCGTCGCATTAGATTGATTTGTTTAAGATTCCGATTTTCTATAAATTCTATTGACGTGGATAGATTTTATGAAAATTTTGAAAATTGTTAATGAAACTGTTATCAATAAAAAATCGAAATGATTTCTCTATTGCGTTTATTACAGGTGCACGCCGATTGAAAATTATGATTTTTGAATGTTTAAACGTGTATAATGACGCTTCATGTAAATATTTCCGATTTGTGATGATGTAAAGTGACTTAATTTGTACAAAACTCTTTATAAACTTTAAAAAGACATTGCAATTTCAGCTCCTTGCATCATATCCATTTTTATCATTTCAATTGGGACACAAGATTACAAAATTGTTAAAAACCGAATTTCCGTTATTCATAATCATTATTTTGAAGTAATTTTCATAAACGTTTCTAGAAATTTAATTTAAAGATTCCACTATTCTGCGCAGTTTTCTACAATTTCTCGTAGAATCATAAAAACCTGCAATTATGATCGCAAGATCAAATCCATTTAGAACAATTTCATTAGAACAAGGATCCATGTCCATTACAATAACAAATTCGCGAGTTCATCAAGAACACTTCCTGTAAAGACTAGTTATTAAATAATTACCATGCATAAAAACCTTCTATGTACTTAGGCTAATTTCATTTTTCAATCTTTCATCGAAGCGAACTCCAAATCGTCAATTAACACATTATTATTATTATAAAGCTAATGAGAATTTCCAAAAAAAACATCAACAGACATGCTTGTAGATATCCACGACATCATTAAAAAGGTGCAAAGCCACTATCTAAATCACCATCAGCATACAAACCATATATGTTAGAAGACAAACACATATATATTTATATTTTGTGAGCGAGAACAGTTTGTTCGGTTGAGTGAATCGGTGATGATTTTTCGTTTTTCTTCTTCTCCTTTTTCTCCCCTTACCTTGTCCCTTCCTTTAAGTTTTTTTTCGATCATATTTTTTCATCTCATCCAATATGGTCATTTAGAACTCGTATAATTTCTATCGCTTTAGATTATTGCTCAGTACAGTTTGATAATATTTTTATTTAAAAAATCATAACAAAAGGTCATAGCTACCAAAACATTTTTAGAAGACGATTGTCTCAGCCAATCAAGTTCATAATTAATAAATGTTATCATTTCAAAAAATGTTAAAATACCAAACATTAGAAAACTTCCAAAAACTTTTCGTCATCGAAAAACTGTATAAATCAAGAGAAACCAACAAAATAATGACTGTTCGACGCGATTAATCTTCTTACTTCCCCGGCTCACACTCCTTGCACCCACTGACGCCAAGGCAAAAACTATTAAATTGATCCCCCGCGTAAATCATGCCATAATTAATTCCCCCTTTGGTCAATAATTCCAGGCGGCCGCCGTTAAACGGATCTCGGGGTGGAGTCTGCGTGGGCACCGCGAGGGTGGGAATACTCATTGCAATAAAATAGCTCTTCAAGATCATCCACTTCCAGTTGCCTTCAAAAACAACATCCACACGATCTGTATTGTCCGGTCTAATTCTGTTCTCACCCCCCTACCGTTCATACCCTCCACCCACTTCTGTTACTTCTTCTAATCACCATATACTCTTGCCTCTTTCCAACCCCTTCGGCTAGCGACGATCGCCCGCCACCTTCTTATTCTTCTTCTCATCATTTTTTTCTACAGTACGCTCCGCCTACGTCGAATGTGTCTTGGAAGCAAGATGAAGACGTTTAGAACTACGAGAAGGTGCTGATGGGCTGCTACTACTATTTTGTGTCCTTATAACTAATTTTCAGTTTTCACTCATTTCTTGTTTCGCCTTCTCCTTTTTTATCTTTTCTTGATTTCACGATTTACAGTAGCACATCTATTGGCGCTGCTCATTTAGCATCGCTGCTCAACCTTTAACACTTGGGTTGCTTGTTGTTTTTCTTAAGTAGCCGAATCACAGCATGCTGCAGCTTCTGCTCGGCTTTTTGCTAATACAAGTAAGTTCTTTATTATTTTCCAAAAACAACAATATCTTATTGAAAAAAAGTTTTGCAAGAATAAAACATTCTATCCATATCTCCAAGGTTGATCAGCGCATTATCCGCTTGTCGGCTAAAAAATAATAAAAACAAATTACGATGTTGGGTAATTAAAGACTTTTTGGAACTGTAATATTATAAATTAATCATTTTCAATGCTTGTATATGTTTTATGAATGTATTGTCGTATGGTTTTTACAAAGATTATGCTTGAAATTGATATTATTAGTATCATTAATATTTATTAAATAAATAAAAACAACAACAACAACAACAATAAAAACAGAAATTGATTGATATGAATTGGTAGAATAAGAGTCTAGAAGAGAAACATTTCTCGGTTGGCTGAAGGGTGTACGTGATTGACAAAAATGGGTAAATGCGCGAAAAAAGTTTGCGGTCGGACTGAACTAGGCAGACAATATTGAAAGAATTGATGATGATGATAGAGGGGCCTTCGAATATGCGTGCGTTGTCCCCCGTGGGCGACTAACCAATCAACTAACCGATTCCAGCTATCTTCCCTTCCGTTATCAATTAGTTTTGTTCTTAGAATATACATATATTTTTTGTGATAAGCGGAAGATTGACGGATGCGTGGCGGATCCAACCAAATGATAATGATATGAATCGAAATCTTATCCGCTGCAAAATTATTTAATTGTTTCAGTTGTTGTTGTTGTTGTTTTGTTGAAAATGCACTGCTCCGATAATTTCGCTATTCTTGACTTTAAGGAAAAAACCCACAACAATTGATATTTGCCCTGCGGCAATTTGTGTTAAATTAGGCGAAACATTGTTTTCTGTGTCGAATTTATCAACGAAGACCTTTTTCATGAAAATGGGAGTCTTTTGATATGAATAAAGAAACATTCGTGGAGAAAATTGGAAATGAATGAAAATTTCACTACAATTGCCCTTTTTTACAGAAAGCTCTCACGTTTCTGCCATTCTTCACCGAAGATGACTTAAAATACACATTTGGCGTTAACGATCTCCGACAAGGTAGAGACAAAGTGCCCTTGCAAAAAACTTAGCTATAACCAATGTTCTTTAAGTACCTCATCATGAAGAAGTTGACCCGACACCAGTTTATCATTTAAATGGAACATTAAAGGCAATTCAATTTAAGGTGAATCGAGACAAACTCAAAACTATGAAACTTCATTATTCCAGGCATTCGACCGATCGTATAATTTGACATTAGAGCCAACATTATCTCGTTTGGTGTCATCGCGAGTCAAAATCATTCAGAAGGATGAGAAGAAAGGAGGTAATATCGTCGTCATCTTCTTATTCTTCTCCTGCCTTCACAAATTATTATTATTCTCATCACTCATTTTTTGCGGTCAATACATTGACATTGATTTGTGGGTGTCAGACATTTAAAAAAAACTGTCACAATAATATTTAACGAAAATTTGGGTTGTTGCAGGACAGTTAAAACTCGGATCTGATCTCGAGAGCTGCCATTACCATCACTACTCATCCGACATCCACGCCGCTATCAGTAACTGCGACGGCCGAATAGTATGTTCTCATCATCTTTTCAAAAATTGGTTAATTAAAACCGGGTGTGGCCAAACCAAAACCAATCATAACAGAAATCATAAATTATATTTTGTCTCGACTCGCTGAAACCAGTATTCTAGACGCCTCCCGGTGTTCTAGTATCATCCTTCCTGAAACCGTTCGTCTCCATAAAGTCTTCAGAGAAAACAAAGACCCTAATAAATTCAAATAGAAAAATACACACACACATATACAAATTGGCCAATTAACATGTTTAATTCGATGAGAGACGAGTGCAGAGATCGTGTTCGACCAAGTGTGTTTTGATGATCATAAAAATTGAAAGAAGGGGGACAATTTGCCTTCGGAATGAACCATTTTCAGAAAGGCACCATCGTCGACAAGGGCGAGATAATGGTGATTCATCCATTTCCCGACAGACACGCTCATCGGAACAAGAGAGACACCGGTAAAAGCTTCCCAACGGTATTGTCACCAGGTTTTAATATTCAAGATCAAGGCGTTCACGTGGTATACAAGAGGGAAACCCTAAGCGGTGACGTGCCAAACGACTTCTGCGGTCTTGACAACGTCGTAACCGAAGAGTCGCTACTCGAGGATGAGAGCGCCATCTTCGAGGACGTGTTCGTCACCGGGGAACGTCTCACCCAACAATCCGATCTTATTGTGAGTTTTGATAATCAATCGAGTCAAGTGGCCCATTGTCCTAGGTGGAACTGGCAGTGTTTGTGGATGAGAACCTGTGGCGTCACTTCAGCAGCAAGTATGGCGGAATGGCTGAGAAGAAGCTACAAGATTACACGCTCACCCTATTGAACAACATCCAGATAATGTATTATCAACCAACGGCGAGCCCACCTCTCACATTCCGTGTGATCCGCTATGAGGTGCTGAACCGGCAACCAGTAGGAACCTTGTCTTTTTATATCCGAATAACCTTTTTGATCTAGTCTGCCCTCGCTGGTTATCTTCACAATCACGGAAATGCTCAAATGTACTTGGACAGGTTTTGTAGATATCAGCGAAATCTTGCCGTTCGTGATTGGGATCATGCAATAATGCTCACAGGGTATTATGATCTTTTTAAAACCCGTACTATAGGTAAATAATAGATATGATATTCATCGAGGTGCCGGAAGCCGTTCGATTTCTGGAATTGCCCGCCTTGATGGAATGTGTGATCCCTGGAACACCTGCACTCTCGCGGAAGGCCTTGACTTTACATCTGCTTTCATTGGAACCCATGAGCTCGGTCACAGGTACGTTTATTGGTTGGCTCTCTTCTGCATTAATAAGTTCCAGCGTTGGCATGCGACACGACGAGCCTTATTGCCCACCGAAGCACATAATGTCATCCTCGCTGGGTCCTGGAAAAGTCACATGGTCGACGTGTTCACTAAGAGACTACCATCAGTTCCTGCAGAGACTCGAGTACGTTTTTTTAATAAAATTGTCAATGGTTTCTTTGTGCCCTACAATGACAACACTTGATAGATCGTCTCATTACTATAACTTTTGTCGACAAAAATTTCCGCGTTCAAGTGCCATTGAAACGACGGAAAAACAAAGTATATGGCTAACTGGAAAAATGCATTGAATAGTTTATTGTAAAGTGATAAATGATCAGTGAAGAATTCCAAATGTCATTTCAAAAAAAAATTGTCGAATGCGATTATTGCAGCGCACGTGGAAAGAATTGCCTGCGAGTGTCGAACATGCCAGTCAAGTTGCAAATCTCGTCCAATGTCAAACCCGGTCAGATCTATGACGCCAACTTGCAGTGCGAATTGATGCATGGCAATGGCTATCAGCAGGTTAGGGAAACAATTCTTATTTTTGTTTGTCAACAAAATGTTGATTCGTTTTTATTATTACTATTAAATTCTCTCAGAAACATTTCCATGATTGGATTAAATTATTCATTGTGTTCGCTCTATAAAAACCACGAGCGATCTTTTTATTACGTCTACTATCGTTAAAATGATATTAACACCATCAATACACAAAACACAAGGAAAAAACATATTTCAAGGTAACTCCGCGGCAAGACTCCTACGACGGGATTTGCTATATGATGTGGTGCGGACAATCATCCTTTGGTCGCATTATCACCTCTCATCCTGCTCTAGAAGGTAAGCTCAAAGCAAAAAACTAAAGTGTTTCGGAGCACCATGCTACTGTAATTTTCTTGAAGAATGAAATTCACATTTTCAGGAACCTTCTGTGGGCCCAACAAGTGGTGTCAATTGGGTCGGTGTGTACCTTGGACCGGTACCAACGAAGTCACTCCTCCTTCCCCCGTCGCCACCACTTTGCCCTCACGCGTCGATGGCGATTGGTCGGCATGGTCTGCCACCACGTGTTCACAATGCTCGTGCAATTCGATTTACGGTTCAGTGGGTCTTGCCATCTCACGCAGGTATCTTGTGTAAACACTCAACACCGACCCCAAAAAAGAAACAACAAAACAAAATGTTTTCAATTGTTTACCCCACAAGAAATAAACAAAGATCAAATGTTCAAGAGTTATTTCTAATTCAGGACATGTTCGAACCCAGCACCAGCGAATGGCGGAAGTGATTGCATCGGCTCGACAGCTCGCGCGGTGCTTTGCTCGAAGAATTGTGCTCGCGCCACAAAATCTGTGGATGAGGTTAGTTAGGATGTTTATAAAAATTTTATGAGTGATTTTCAGTACATTAGCGAGAAATGTATGGAGCAGAAGAAGCTTAAAAATGATAAGGAATTGACTGGAAAAGGTAGTCAGCTGAACCGGTTTCCACAAAGAGCCTGCAAGGTGTTCTGCGATGTGCAGCAGCACTATGGCGGACAGCGAAACTACCGATTCTTTGGTGATAACTTGCCGGACGGAACTAGTTGCGGCATTGATCGCTACTGTCTGGATGGCGAGTGCTTGCCATTGTCGTGCAATGATCAAGCCCTTGTGAGCAGAGATCAATCGTGTCCGAATGACACTTGTCCGATCGCGGATCAACCATCGCCAAGCTTCACAGGACAATGGGGTACCTGGAGTTTGTGGACGAGTTGTACGGCGACCTGCGGTGGCGGCTATCGCAAACGGTAACACTTCTAGCCGAGCAGCAATTATATTAATTTGAATATTATTCAGATCCCGCACGTGCTCCATCAGCGGTCAATGTGATGGCGATGAGAGTGAAACGGAGACATGCGCTACTGATACTTGCCCGTCAAACAATAAAGTCGGCAACGAGTGGAGCACCTGGACGGAATGGAATCGATGTTCGGTGTCCTGCGGACGCGGCTCGCAGGCGCGCTACCGCAAATGCCTCAGCCCCTATCATACATTGGCGTTTGATTGCCCTGGTAGGAACCAAGTCACGGCTGAGCTTCGCATCACTTATCACAAAGGTTGCTTTTACTAACCACTTTTGTTTCTTCAATCTCTCTATCTTAAAAGTGTTCTCGACATTTTAAAACAAGACGACAGGGAAAGTTGACATCAATGTGCTCCAGTAATATTTCTTTTGCACTCTCGCTCACAAACTAGCACTAACATTTCGCTTATTTTGCTTGTTCGCACATTAAAACAGCTTATTGCTTAACAAATACATTATCAAAGCAGTTTTACGTTCAATCTTTTTATTGTTCTCTTCATTTAGACAAGAATATCGAGGTACGCTCGTGCGATAATGGTCCATGCAACGCGGTCGGTGTTTGGGGCAGCTGGGGCTCATGGAGTACCTGCTCGACATCATGCGGACCTGGTATCCTTGTTCGTCAGCGCACGTGCAACCGAGTTGGTTCTACTAATAACCAATGAATTCCAAACGTTTTATTTAGGAGCCATGTGACGGTTCTGCTCACGAGCGACGCTCATGTAACCTCGCCAATTGCCAAAACGACGGCGTTTGGTCGCTATGGAACGAGTGGTCCGATTGTAGTCGCGTGTGCGGAAAGGGTCTGCGCAGCCGAAGCAGGTCGTGCTTCGGCAGTGGCTGCACCGGCCCGAACAGCGAGCAGCAGTTTTGCAATGAGCAAGCATGCGCCAATTCATCGAGTGAATGGGGCAAATGGTCGAGCTGGACCTCGTGCTCGGTGACGTGCGGCGCAGGCGTGAAGCGCAGGACAAGAACGTGCAAGTCTGGCAACTGTCCAGGCAATTATAAAGAGTCGGCGATTTGTAATGATCGCGACTGCGAGAATAAGAATGCGGCATGGGGAGGTTTGTTTTATGGCATTTACTTGAGATCCCTAGGTGATTGTCATTGTCAGTGTCTTGAAGAGAGAAGCTCCACGGTTTATATCTGAGTATACTGGGAATAACTTAAGACACTGTAAAACTCACACCTATTGAAATCCTAAACACGATAGTCCCGTTAATTGAAGCAGTATTATTATTGATTTAATTTAGACAACACAAATGAATTATTCCTTACAATATTTTTATTTTATTGAACGCTATAGTTTCTTTGCTATCTCTAATTTGACAAAAATTTAAAGCAACAATATTCGCGGGGATTACTGTAATATCTTCTAAAATAATCATTTTTTCGCACGTCAAATGGAAATCATGATTTTCATATTTTTACGCTTGTCTTACAGCTTTCACGTGTATTTTATAAAACTTTTGTCGAACATAGTTTGTCAGTTCTTTCTTAAACTCTCTAAAAATATTTAAATTTTTACATAATATCAGGCTTAAGCACGTTTTCCGAGAATGTTGACGTATTTTTGCAAAAATAATATTTATAATAGAATAATGATATTTTGACGTATACACGATTAATATTTATTGAAAGTAAGGCTGTCTATGGAGTGAAAATTGATACATTTCAAAGTGTACGACAACATGTCCAGAATATCTCTACTAAAAACGATTTTCCGGCGTGTTGATGTTTTTATTGTCTTTAATTAATTTGATTAATATCGTTCTCTAACAAATTGATTTATGTTTTAATGATAATTGATTATTGCATCAACAGGAAGTTAACCAATGAGTCCGAGGAAGTCATGTGACATCAAAATGTATCTCTGAAAATTTGAAAACGGGTGCAATGTTTTTATTAACTATTTTTTCTTTACTCATTCTTTATTTTGGAATTAAAATTTATTAATGTAGAATAGAAGCAAGTAAATATTTTAAATTTCGTTTTATCGACATTGACAATTTCGCATTTAAAATGGAATTAATGATTTTCTGATTTTGAAGCTCGTCATACATTTTTTACGTGTACTCTAAAAAATATGGTTTATTCCAGTTGGTCAGCATTTTCTTAAAAAATCGAAAAATGGTAATATCTTTCCAAAATATTAGATTTCAGCACGTTTTTTGAGCTAATCTTTCAAATTGGGGTGAAATGTAGTCAAATAAATTTAACAATACTCTAGGAAATTAGAAAGTAAGATTATTCATAGAGTTCTTATGACTTTTAAACATTTTCTCTTTTTTACAAATCTTATTCTCAAGCGTCTTTTTTTAAGTTTAAAGACTATAAATATATCAAAGCTGCCATTTTTTATCAACTTTTAGTTTAAGTTGACATACTCTGCATGTACATCTATTTGAAATTCAAATTTAAATACCCCAATGCTCGACAGAAATACAAAAAACAATAATTTATTTTGCTATACACCTGACAATGACAATGGGCAATTACTACATTTAAAAAACCGAGAAAATATCACATTTCAGATAACGATTTTTAAAAATCTCTTAATAATTACACATTACAATTAGTGAGTACTGTATCCAACTTTGAGTTTATTATAATTTTCTTTAAGTTCAATTCTCCCTCTGTATGTCTCTCTCTGAAACTCTTCCCCTCAAAAAGAAACCTTTCAGCAAAATTAATCTTCTTTCAGGCTGGGGTTACTGGTCATCATGCAGTGAAACGTGCGGCGATGGTGTTCGTAAACGCGTACGCAAATGCTACGGCAGTGGCCAATGCGATGGCCAACAATACGAAAAACAATATTGTAACTTGCGGGCCTGTGACTTCCGGCGAAGGTTATAATCAATGTTATCAATCTTTTCCAATTCCTTATCATTATATAAGATTATTATTATTATTCACTTTTGAGCTGATCTACAAAAAATGTTGTATTTATTGCCTAATTATTCCATCCCATCATTGTTTCTAACCCATTTCTCTTCTAAGCTCAATTTGTAAATATCTTAGTGTGACAAGATTTTCACCAATGCCCCCCCTTGCCCACCACCTTTTCTCCTGAATCCTTCAATCACCTTTTCTCCTGAATCCTTCTTGTCGCTGAAATTCTAGGTTTCAACGAAAACTAGGTATTGTTCCTCGTTTACTTGTTTGACCATCACGGGTTGCCTTTTTCTTGTAACATTTAATTCAATAATCCTTATCAGTCCTAATAATACATCAATCTATAGCCTTAGATTGCCGGTAATTTGTAGATATCCCTTAACCATTTTTTCTCGTTTTTTCCTCTGCATCGAATGCTGTTACTATGATTTGCTGCCTTTTACACAATTTTAATCTTCCAAATAAATATGAAACGTTTCTGTTTACTCTTGTTATTTATTGATTCCAGTGTTCAGTGACACGCACACAATTTATGTTAAACCGAGATTTACATACGCAAGAGCATTTATTATTTAACAAACAAGTAAACAAGTAAACAGTAGGCGTGTTGATACGAGTTGCCTTATCAGCCACGTACATAAATGGTTGGCGCCACTTGTCTGAACCGTTATTTATCGGCGTGTTTTCAATACGACCAATTGGCGCCTGCACCTGTCTTTCTCGATTGCTTTTTGTTGTTTTTGTTGTTCGTCTTGATATCATTGACGACTACTTCACATCGGAAGTGGTGGATATGATGGTTTCAATTATTGTTATTTATCATTTCCTGCATCTTTGTTTATAATGGTTCGAACGGAGGGCGCTGAATCGTCCTTGAAATCGAATATGTTGCCACTTTCCTTCTTCTGACCATTTTTTACATCACGAAAAACCAAATACTTTTTTGTTGAAAAAAATTGCATGGTGTTAAGGGAACAATAAATGATAGTATTAAGATGACCATTAAATGGGAAGAAGTTGCTGAAAAGAGACTCCTTGAGTACATGGCGATTCAATCAACCACAGGGGCGGAAGGTGTTAAAAATTGTGACGATTAGATTAAAGGATTATTTAGAACAATTCGCTGAGCGTGTTGTCGCCGATCTCGAGGAGAACTCATGGACAGTTGAAAAGCAATTCATCCCGGGAACGAATCGATTCAACATCTATGCTAGTTACAAGAACTCTGAGCCTCACGGTAATCAAAGCCGATGCTGATTTGGCATGGAAAGTTCTTGTAGAGGTCAAAGTGCTACTGAACACTCACTTGGACACAGTTCCTCCCTACATTGCGCCAACCCAAGACGACAAGAACATCTATGGACGTGGCTCCAATGACGCCAAGGGTCAAATGACGGCAATGGTCACCGCGGCGACAATCTTGTCGCAAACAAACGAGGATGTGGCTCGACGCACCGGGCTTTTGTTCGTCGTCGGCGAAGAATATGATCATGTTGGAATGATCGTAAGTGCTTTTGTTAAAGAACTACAATTTAATTGCTTATCAACAAAGTTCATCGTTCACATGTTTCTCAAACTTTACAAGATTTCAATTGAGATAATTAGAGCGTCCTAAATTATGATGTCAATGATTTAGGAAGCCAACAAGTTGGGAATCACCGCCGATTATTTGATTGTTGGGGAGCCGACCGAACTTAAGTTTGGCACCATTCAAAAGGGAGCGTTCAAGGTGTTGGATAATTTGCCATATTGATGAATATTCTCCATTTTCCAGGTTCGTCTAACAGCTAATGGTGTCGCGGGACATTCAGGCTATCCGGATTCCGGAAAGAGCGCTATACATCTCTTGATTGACGTCCTCCATGATGTTATTCATTACAATTGGCCGAAAGACGACACCTATGGTTTTGTTTATTATTTTGATGTGTGCAAGAGCGTATTTTTCAATAAAATAGTGAAAGTAAAATCATTGATAAATTACATTTCCAGAGGCCGTATGAAAGTCGATAAATGTAAAATAAAATCGATTTGAACTGATAAAAAATTAACGGCAATGCACACCAAATAGAAATGATGTTTTTGCAATGTTTAAACAAGTTTTATTAAACTCCACGTGAAATTTATAAACTATTCTTACGTCAAACATCTATTGAACTTACAATTTTTACGATACGTTATATTTAAATGGCTTTTATGATTTAAATGACTTTACGAATTCCTTTGAGGTGGGTATTGAAAATGTGCCATGCAACAAATAATCTTTCGGTAAAGATTAATTAATTAATTTGTGGTTTAAATCTATTATCAAAATATAAGAAATTTATAATTCATTTTCAACATTTTTGATTTATTCTCAAATTGTCTCAATGAGAACATGAAACAAATATTCGATTTATGTTAATAATTTCCCTCTTTTTCATTATATTTCTTCAAAATTTCTAGATCAAATCAGTGGCTGTATGCAAGAACGTATTTATCCGTTAAATGGTGAGGGAAAATCATTGATTAATTGCCCTTTACAGTAAATTTGAAGATATTTTACAATATGTTTTGTATTAAAATATAATTTCTTACATACACTACCTTAAACTTTCTTATAAAAGTAATTTAACAATAATTTTCCATTGCCATTTAACAGATAAATGTCTTCTTGCATATGGGCTCAGATTTTTTACTTTTATATTTTATGAAAATAAAATTGGAATTGTCAATTTCTTATATTTTGATAATATAAAAGTATCGTATTAATAAATTAATAACCATTACAAATCAATTAATAATTTCTCATATTTAAACTATTTTCCCAATTTTATGTGCGCTTCTGCTCACCTTAACAAAAATATTATAAAGTACGTGTTTCAGCACAATCTCTTTGTTTAAAAACACGTAACTTAATGGTAAATACGTTATCACGCCAACCACAAATTCCGATTTTATTCTTTTTTTAATAACGTTTCACTATCTTTAGCGTGAACATTTTAGTATATTTTCAAGTAAATTTAGGGTACTTCAAGTCTAATAGTTCATATGAAATCAGATTCCACGCGTAAATTAAGATGTAAATCATAAAATGAGGCATTCGTTTTATTAGACCGAGTGTAGTGCGTTATTGCAATTCTAAATTTTTTAAATATTTTATTATTTATACTTAATGAGAATTGTAAAAAAATATTAATTAAAAGAGAATAATGTATCATTGCAAAACAAAATCCGTAATTACTTTATTGTCGTTTTATCCTTTCCGAGAACCTTTCTAAGCCTTAGTCTATTTATTTTATCATGCGAGTAAAACGTAAATTAGCTTGAATTATATTATATTAATCGAATCAAAAAGTGTTTGTCTTCAATAATCTTTTTTTCCCTTCTAAATTTGTTTTTTTTAATAATTAAAAGTATGATAAATTCTCCCAAAATTTTGCCTTTTTTATTTCTATCGAGACTCTAAAAATATGATAACATTCTAATTAGTATTTTCATCCCAATTATTATTAAATGAATTCAGGTGCTACAACATTCAACGTTGGCAAGATCAACGGTGGCCAGGCGCTGAATGCATGGGCTGAGAATGCGAGCGCTGATATATTTTTCCGTGTGACCACGTCGTGCGACCAGATTCATAAAATCCTCGAGGGTATTGTGGCGAAACGCGTCGACATTGAGCCATTGAGTTTTAATGATCCTGTCGTTTTGAATAAACCGCCATTTGATGCGCCAACCGATCAGGTCGCATTTAATACTGATTTGCCATACTTTGACGCGAGGGATAAACTCAAAGGTGCGAATATACGAAATTAATGCTAGTATTAATGATTTTGCAGGCAAATTCCTTTTCGGTGCCGGCTCAATCAAAAATGCACACTCGAAGGACGAATTTATGCCAAAGTCGGAGCTTCATGAGTGTACAGCGACTCTTGTTAAATGCGTTACCATGCTTGCTTCATAATGAAATTTTTCATTTTGTATTGATAAATTCACAAATATATAATAAATAGTAGTAAATGATATTGTCATGCATAAAGCTATAGTCGGGGAAAAAAGGAACGAATAGTGATTAAGATTTTCGGGTAAAGGAGGGGGAAATACACAGACGAGGGGGAAAAATGAAATAAAAAACCCTAAAAGATCACAATTAAAAATGAGAGGAAACCTGATATAATCAATCTTTGATAGACGCTTAATCAGTTTAATTCTTTAATTAATTTGTGCGCGAAAATTTGTTCAGAGTTTGCAAAATATTAAAATTGTTTTTTTTTGTTGCAAAAAGTTATACAAATTGTAACTGTTTCTTACTGTATAATCGGTTCGAAACATTACCAAGACTGACAAAAAAGAGAAGGAAAAGTGGAATGAATGATAACACTCCAATTTTGCAATGAACATTGCAATTTAATTGTTTTATCGCTTCTCTTTTTTGGATAAACATTAACACAATTTTATTTGGGATTTTTGATAAGAAAATTTGGAAAATCGAGGGTCGGGGTGTGTTAAATAAATGCGAACGATGACAAAAAAGGAAAGATTGACGTTTTAGATCGAGAGCTGAAAGAGAGGTGGCAACTAGAATAAGTTCACAATTAAGAACATCATAAATATTAAACAATAAACACATACAAATTAAATTCACCGGTTCTTACTGTAGGAACCATTTTCCAATAAAATACATAATAATAATAATAATTGGCATGCGCCTATGAACCGAAATAAGTCGATAAAAATGAAGAATTTCAATTTGTTTCAAGTATTTTTGAAAAACCTGATATATAAGTGATACCCCAATAGGAATTGTTGTTTGTAGAAACTGAATGAGATTTCAAAAAAATATATTCAACATTGTTGCGAAAATGAAAAAGCACGTGCTAGAAGAATAGCATCGGGTCACTGGAAGACATCTTATGCGACAGTCTTGACGGCGACATCGGCGTCTTTCCACCAGACACATCGTCCATGTACTGAGCATACTGTAAACAAGATTAGCCATCAATAGATAATTGGAGTTTAATGCACAACAACAACCACCACAAAACAAATACAACACATATTTTGTGGATGTTTCTTGTTACCAGCTGTGGACCAACATTGTCCTCAATCCATCGCATCAGATGCACATTGTACGGCACATATGGCTGTCGCAGCAAGTGTTCTTGAACTTCCAGGAAGCGTTTCAAGTCTTCCAGTGTTATTCGATCCTTGCTCGGCCTGCAATCGCTTTTAATTATGTAATTCAAGCCGGCTTTCGATGCTCCCCGCTACTGCCTAATTTTGAAGCCAACAGACCTTGTTTTCTTGAGCGCAGCAATGATTCTCATCGCTTCACGAATGTCGTCGCTCATGTTGGCGAAGCCACGGCGTGCTCCGCGGATCTTGCGTCCAAAGTAATGCAATTTAGTGAACGTGCGTTTTAGAGTTGATGAGCACAAGTCTAATGAGGCAGTAATTACCGCCAACCCGATGATAACATATGAAACCGCTAGCTGAAACATTATCCAAGTTTAGTGGCATTGAAATCAATATCTTACTGCTAAATAATAATGCTGTTGTATTCGGATATTACCGAGCCCAATTGTGGTGATAGTATTGAAGGAAAAGAAGACACCGTGGATAAAAGACCTAAGAACCGAATAAAAGTTCAATGTTATAATAGGGTGATTATACCAAACGGGACCCTTTTCAAATGTGTTGAATAACAAACTGCCAAAACAACAATAACCGATAATGAGCGTGAAATAACTGGCAATGGGTAATTGAAGTCGATCCTCTTCATCCTCGCATTCCTCGTCATCAATACTACTCGCATTATTCTTTTTATTCTTTTTCAACTCCATTGAGTCGATAGAATCCACATCGGTATCGAACAAATGCGTTCGTACCAGTTCGACCAAGTTTGCAATCATTTTCCACATGGCGAGTAGTTTCGCGTACGTCCTATAGGGGATAAAACCAGTTTAGGACTGCGTTGTAGAAATTACCTAATAACAATCTCCGACAAGAATTTACCAATATCAGCTGCTGTTATAAACATAAGTGGAATGCCTATTAAACCAAAGAACACGGTGAAGATTCTTCCGGGATCCGTGGCTGGCGTTACGTGATCATAACCCGTTGACGTGATAACTGTTAAAGCGTAGAGAACAGCAGCGGCGAATGTCCATCTACGGAGATAACGAATTTCAAGTGTGTTTTGGTTATTAAACCTTGTTTCCATTCCATCTTCCTCGCCAGTCCATAGCTGGTTGGCATCGGTGAAACGATCGTCATATTCGTGAGCTTTTGATAGCGACACCAACAATGGCCTCATTCTAGTTTCAACCTTAAATTGACTTTTTTCCCGCTACCAATAAAAAGTTTGCAATTTCTTGGACAAGTTTAATAAATTGTCAATCTTCCGGTCTTGAAAAAATCTATCAAAACTGGTTCCAACAATAATTATTATTTTTCTTAATTAACAATTTTTCGCGATTACTTTTTTGTGCCACAAAAACCAACACCAATATTCAATAAATCAACCTTTTTTTCGCCTCATGGATCATTATTAGCAAAATATTTGTTTTACTAAACTAACAATGTAATTGACATACCCATGATGGATCACTGCGGTTCGAAGAAAGTGCGATTGTCTCATTAATTATCTGCGAATAAATGTGAAACACATTTTTAACTTTTGCCTGAAACCAGTGATGGATAGGATATATACCCATCTTGTGATGGTTACCTTGCGCCCTTCCAATTCGTGTTCCGCTTCGAGCCAAATGAATATTGTGGCGCCCATTGCTATGTAAGAGAGTAGTAATACGTTCAAGCCAACGTGAGGTAGTAATATTTTTAAAAGCTGAAATAAACAAGGAAATAACGTTTGAAAATGTTTTGTTTCTTAGGCGAACACTTGCTTTAACAAAATATATATTAATTTAATTAGAATAGCTCCCAAAAGAATTTTCTGATAATTAAAAAAAAGTCAAATTCAACTCGATTAAACAGGACAGGGTCTGTTCTACATTGGTTCGGGCTGAATTTTCGTTCTTTTGGCACATATTTTATTGAAAAAGTTATTTTGTAGCCGTACGCCAACTTGTATGATAATAAAATGAGCTTAGTAAGCGTGCGCAAATCTAACTTTTTGGAAACATATTCATATTTTTAAATAGTTTGAGGAAATACTAGTTAATTTGTCGCAAATAATATTCTACTGAAGAGACGTAACAATTTTCAAATGTTTCCAGTTGGCGTGTAGCCATAAAAGTAAAAAGTTATCCTGTTTAAAGTTCAGATTGATAACAAATACGATAACTACAATTAAAACCTGAAATAAATTAAAATAAACATTAAACTAGTTATTTTTATCCGGAAATGGAACCTAATATTTTTAGAAATTATTAAATTTCGAACATTAACGCAAAAAATTTAATTTTCATTTCCAATGCTTAAGCTTAGACAAAGTTGTACATATTGTTATAATTACCCTATTATATTTTAAAAGTATAATTCATACATGAAAGTTCTAGGATTCGATCTTTCCCTAAATACAAAATTTGGTAATAAAAATTTCATGATAGAATGCTTACATATTCCCATCTTTGAAATATAAACTAAACAATTCAATAAAAGTGTTCCGCTAATTAACAATTTACAAATAGACACTGAAAAATATATATTCAGTGTCAATTAACTGAAAAAATAATTTGGTTTCAGTACATCTAAATATGGTAAAATACTGAATTTAATACATACACGACAAGTGAGTTTATCAAAAAAGAAGCTCAGAAGAGTAAATTAAACTAGAAATATCGTGGAAATCTAGAGTCCAGGAACAATCTTAAGAGATTCCTGTATTTTTTTCATAAAAATTATTTTATATTACACATTAATTTTAGGAAAATGCGTTTAAAATTTGCAAAATCATAATTTTCATTTGGCGTGCTACATATCACAAAAAATGTGTTTCTCTCATTTAATACATTATATCAACTTTCATTTTAAACCGAAATACTTTATTTTAAAAATATAAATTTTTATTTCCTTATATTCTCTTCATTTATAAGAAACAAAACATTAAAAAATCATGTTTTCCATAAATGTGAACTACCATGTGTATCTAAATAGTAGCGGCATACCGTAGAAGTACTGTAGTTATGCATACTATTTTTTAAATAAATGAATAAATAAGTTAGAGGTTGAGATTATTATATTGGGATATTCACATGAAAACTATCCTAGATATTTTGAGCACGAACTTATTTAGGATTAACAATATCAAATTCGGTTTAATTAACATCTATATAGTTTTTACTACGGTAGACTGTTCATTAGTATCTTTTTATAAATCAGAATTTTATCTGGAATTTTACTCTATTACTACGGAATATTCTACAAACCTTCAATATCCGCCTCCATAATGGAACCTTAATGACTATCGGCTGCTCAGGTACCTCATCGATGCCTTCTCTCCTATTGTATTCCTCCCATTTGATCCTGCCAATGTTCTCTGCAAAATCCATATTAATATTAAAACTCCAGACAAAGGAATATTCTCAGTTCTTCTCGATGCTCTAATTGATTCCCCGTTCTAACAAAGAAACCTCTTTACCTGACACATCTGTGACTAATCCACTATGACTAACATTTAATAAATGCATAATTAAATTACATTCCTATAACTCCATGATCTGAATAGTAGTGGGGAAATAAAAAATAAACGAAAAAAACAGCGATTCTCGGAAATGTGAGAATGTTTAAGCACTTATGAGCAATCAAACTCCAGTGGGGGCTCCCCGTCTCAACACCAATTTTACCTCGAAACAACGGAGGCAAGCAGTGCTCTGGAAGTGACGAAACAAACGCCAAATCCGACAGCGGCAATCTCAACTCGGGCTTCTGTACGACTTGAAATATTCGTCCGACTCCCAGCGAGCCCATTCAGTTGTTTTCCTCGCTAATTAGACTAATAAACACGAGACGGCCTATTATTTTTTCTGACAACGGCGATAATAACACCAATTTGCTACAAGTCTACCAGATGGTCGGGGTGGATTCTTCTTGTCGTAGATAAATAAATATATATTATCCGAACATTGAGAAGACTCAAATAACAGCAGCCACCAGCATCGGAAGCTTCTTATACATTCGACGGAAATGGACAAATCATCTGTTATTGCTGGATGATCTCTCTATGAATAAATAGACGGCGGATTCATTGTGAACCCGAATTATTGTCTGCACTTGTCTCCTCCATTCCACCAATAATGGGCTAAATAAGAAGAATATGATGATGAAGGAGGCGGAGGAGGAGGAAATGCTTCTTTTACTACGTCTTCTTCGCACACATGGACGGTGTCATTTGACAATCCAGCATAAAGATGCTCACTAGAAGAAGAGAAACACACAAGTTTCCGTTTCTGATAATACTCCATTTTTGTTGTTTTCGTTGCTGTTTTGCGTTTTCTCTTCAGTTTCGAGATAATAACCCCACAATTCACTCAATTTTACTCAAGACATGTTGTAAAAATGGATATTTAAGCTTGACAAAGTTTCAATGAGTAGGTGGATGGAAATGCATTCCCAGCGCATGCTTAAGCTTAATTTCCATTTTAAGTGAAGTATTATTGGTGCTCCATGACAATTATTAGTATATATTTCAGCGAACGACAAATTTCTTGTACATGTAACCCGATCGCATAACATTAAACCTTAAGAATATCGCTAAAAATCGACGCGTTCGATAAACAAACAATAATGCGAACACCTGGATACTCGAAATCATAAATAAAGCTCGCCACCAACTTTCACTATCACAAACCGAGCCAATCAAAAAATCGACCGCTAATCGAATTTTTGCTCCACACACATACACAAAACGCGTTCGCGCTCACACAAATGAGCTGATAAATAGATGAATTGATTGTCGCCGCACACACAAACACACCTCGTTCCTACTAATGATACTCCCTCACCTCCCCCACCCAACACCCTGTTTGTTCCAATTTGTTGCAAAACGGCAATAAATTAACAAACTCTTTATCTTCTGGAGCACATTGCCTGCAGCTTCTGTAAAATGTTTGCACCGCATACAAATGCAAAAAGTAATAACAATTTCCAGCCACAAAAATACTGCCACAGCTATTGTGCTCCATTATTTGGGACAATACCCCCCAAAAAGGTAACAATAACTCAAAAACATTGTTATTCTAAAAAAAATGCATACTACTAAAAATAAATACTTAATTGAGGTGCATTGAAAATAACCCAACAAAACGAGTAAAACCAACCATCGTATAGGAAAAAATTGTTTGATCGCACGGTATTGTGGCGACTCAAAGCGGCCGAGTTGCGATTGCTCGGCGGCTTGCTTGGCGGTCGGCTCGGCGGCCGACTCGGCGGCTTCCGATAATGATAATATGGAACGAACGGCTCGACCGGGTTCGCGCTCGCCGATGAAATCGACGGCCTCGTCAGCTGATTGACGCTGCTCTTGCGCCGAGCTCCGGAATAGCTGCCCACCGACGGATTCTCGTGCAGATGCGACAGCGTGAGCCGTCGGAACGAATAGGCGCCCGACGAGCCCATGTTGAAATGCTCAAACGCTTGCACCGAGCCTCGGCATCCGAACGCTAGCAAATCCGACCACTATAATGGCCTCCTTCGACTGATAATGCCGAGTTGAGACCGGCAGAGCTGTGTTCGCACCTAGGCAGCCGGCCTCCTACTCATCTTCCACTTATCATCATCATCATCGTCATCATTATTATTCTTCTTCTTCTCACATCCCGCCGTTTGTATGTCGAATCAGTGCCAGATGCAATATTTTTTCGATGCTCACTGGCGACTCAGTTTCGCTTTATTATTATTAATATTATTGTTCCTGTTGTTCTTCTTCTTATTGTTGTCCCACCTTCTCGTTCTCTTCCCGTTGCTAATCTCAATGGCTATGAGAGGTACCAGGTAAATGCCAATTCAATTTGCCACATATGAGATCAATTTAAATATCATTTTATTGATAAAGAAAGTTGGTAGTGAGCTTAAGAAATATAATTTCAAATAAACACTGTTTTATGAGCAATTAATAAACATGGGGCTGCTTAATCATATGGTTTACAGCATATTTTATTTTTAAAAAATATGTGATTTAGTTGTAAACATAAAACTTTTTTCAAATTAATCGTAATAAACAAAGAAACTGATACTAAAGAAGATTAATCATAGAAGATATAATTTATTCAAAGTATTCTATATACTAATCAAGTAGCAATTGGTCATTTATCTCAACCATATTTTCGTTTTTTTTATGATTTCGAGTAATTGATGCGTAGAGTTTTGAGCTCTAAATGTTTTTTATCTTCTCAAGCTACTAGATATAAGCATTTTACAACGCCAGATAAAAATAACAATTATGAATATATTAAAACCAATATTTAGCTTTTCACGTAAAATTTTCTAATTACTCTTACCCCGATAAAGAATGTTTACTATTATAGAAAGCTACCCGCTACAGAATGTTTACTATTATAGAAAGCTACCCCAAAATGGATTTTAATTTTATCCGAGCACGCCAAATGAAAACCTGGGTTATTATTTTATTTTTACGCTTGTCTTATAACTTGAACGTGTAATTAACAAAAATATTGTCTAAGCCAGTTGATATTATTTTCATTAAAATATCTAAAAAAAAAATTAAAATCTTCATTAAATATTAGATTTGAGCACGTTTTCTGAACTAGTTTTCTTAGTTTTCCAGTTGGGGTTCTCCGAGAAATTGATGCTCGGAGATTATGATGATATATGGATAATTTTAAATAAAATAGCAAAACTAACAATAAGAATATTTCTGAAATATTCACGCTGGATTTAGTAATACGTGATTAAATTGCGTAAAATCGAGATTTTCAGGTGTTTTAGCATAATATCATACAACTCAAATGAGTCGCTATTTTTCAATTTTTCAAAAACAGTTTTTAGGCGTTCCCATTTGCAAAGTATAAGGAGAGATTATGTTTGGAGCAAGAGAAGAGGAAAATCTAAATGTAGAATGAAATGCAGTGATCGTTACAGGCAAATAACTAAAAACCCAGTTCAAAATTGTCGATTTCTAATAATGAATGGAAAGTTCTATTGAATTATGTTTTGCGCTACCCAATACCGTCGGAATATATAAACTCATATAAACTTTCTCGCCGAATGGAAACGAACGTTTTTCCATATTCAAGCGTGTCTTACTAAGTTACATGTTGAGTTCGAGAAAATTGACACGTCTTTTTTCACATATCTGTCTTAAACTATTTATGAATATGTACTTCTTATCGATATTGGCAACCTGAGCACCATTTCTGCGCCCCCAAATTTACAATTGCAGTTGGGGTGAACATGGGAAGTAAGTAATGACAGCGTTGTGTTCCTTCTTTTACAATAAATTTTTTAATAATTAAATTCATACGGTTGATGTCTTCTATAAGGTTGTTGTCTTCTATATTTTCAGCGATATGCTAAAAGTAAAAAAATCTAAATAGCACGTCGATGTGTTTGGTTTCTATCTACCTTAAATGTAACGCTACAAATTTCCATCATGTACTGGTGTGGCTATTTAATACTTTGGTTAAACTTTGTTCTTTATGAATATTGTTCCGCATTTGAAATCTAATCATTACATTGTCTCCAATTACATTAATCAAAGCATATCAATGTTGCTTTTTAACATTTTTTGAGTATCGTTTACAATAATTATTACGTTGTCTATTATGTTAGATTATTGAAATCTAGAGCAAAATTGGTATGATAGATTCAATCAAAACGCGCCAATTCGAATAATACAGCCTGTGACTTGTTCAAAGTTATTAAGTAACACATATTATCAAAATATAAGAAATTGAAAATTCAATTTCAACATTTCTGAAATATTTTCAATGGTCTCAAAGAGATCATGAAACAAATATTCAATTTATATTAATAATATCTCTGTTTTTCATAATATTTTTTCAAAATTTCTAGATCAAATCAGGATTATTACTTTTATTTTTTATTAAAATAAAATTAGACTTTTCAATTTCTTATATTTACACAAATAAAATTTATTTATTTAGTTTAACGTACTAATTCACAAAATTTATCATTAGCGCTCGCTACGTGAAAGTGTGAAAAATAGAATACAAATTGGTAAATCCGAGTATTCAAATTGTCGTCCTATACCTATATTTAATACTGTTCTTTTAGTTAAAGCTGAATTTAACGTTCGCACATTTCAGTTAGATGATAATTACCGAGATAACGGTTAATATTGATAGCTCTATACGAGCTAGGAAATATTCTTTCTGTTAATACATTGATGGCAAATTTCAATTGTTAATAAAGATGCTGGAGTAAAGTCGTAAGCGTAATTTAAATGTTATATTAAGTTTGTTCTCAGAATCTATACTTATCATATTAAAACGCATGGTGATTTCAGAACACCTATTCTATTTTCTAATTATAAAACTAAAGAAATAAAGATTTTTCGAAAAAGTATCGTACTCCCATTTCTAGTCAAAAAGAAAAAACTGCTATTAATATTGGCTCTCAGAAATAAATTTTGTACGTCTAATATAATACCCCGATTACAATTTATATGATGCCTTTTAAAGTTTGAACCTTGATGTTTCTTTGAATTTAATTATCAGAAACCACATTTTCCACCGAACATATTTTGGTTAATTAATTAATTCTTTAATTAAATTAGTTTTATATTAAGAAAACAGATTTGATTGAAAACTTGTGAAGCTCTGAAATGATGTATGCACTTGCGAAAATGAGCACCGAATTTTACTAATATTTCATTGCATTTATTGTATTTCTTAAGTACAATTAAATCAATAATTTATTTATTTTGATGTCTTTTTAAATAAATAATTCTATTATTATGAGATCGCAGAATAAATGTTCGGAAATCGTTAGAAAATCCACGTGACAAAATAAAGTCACCAGGAAGATTTCCGACTGAAGATTTCTGACTGATTTCCGAGTATATTAAGGATACTGAAGCTATCAGCCGAAACAATAATATTTTAAACAGTCGTTCACGAAAATCTTCCGAAATAGAAACATTGTTAAGCAAAATATTGACAATGACGCGCAAGTTGTAATAAAATCTTTATTTTTCTAATTGAAAATTCAAAAAAATTCAAAATAGATATTTCCACAGACTAGAAATATCAGTTAACCTTCCAAACTTACAGCACACCAACTTGAACGCCTATAAAATGAGCTCAGAAAATGTGCTCAAATCTAATAATTTGTGAAGATTTTAATATTTTTAGAGAGTTTGAGAAAAAGGCCGTAGACAATATTTGCGTAAAGTACACATGAAAGATGTAAGAAATGCGTAAAAATTAGAAAAAACATAATATCAATTTGTCGTGTTACAGTGTACCTGAATTCTGGTATATTTTTCATCCAAAATTACAGTACTTCTTTCTGTCTTTCAAAATTCTCAACGCTTTAATCCTAAAGCTTATTAATTGAATAGGCTCTCATTTTCGCAAAATTAATTGACGATGAATATAATAATCAGTCCTCCCCTTCAGTAGAGTAAAATCTACTATCACCAAGAGAAAATCCACATTAAAAGAGTTTAATAATTTCAAAGTCTCTGTAAGGTAGATAATTTCTCAGAAAATTGAGGAGGATAATTAAAAATTTTTTATTTAATCCGTGTTATAATAGAAAAAAGAAATGTTTAGTTTACAATTGACTAATATTTATAGTTATAATTAAATTCCAGTAAACAAAAAGAGCGCACCAAGTGGAAATGAATATTTTTCAATATTTGAACGTGTATTACTAATTTATACGTATTATTTTTATACAACTTGATACGCCATTGTTACTTTCTCGTCTTTACCTGGCTAAAAATATCCACCTCTGACAGAAATTTACAAAATGAGCATCTTTTCTGAGCCCCCAAGTTGACTATTAAATTTGGGGTGAAGGAATATTACGGTAGTTAGATGATTACGAAGACGCCAAGTTATCATAAGATAACGAATCATTCACAATATGTCAGAAGAATCTAAAGAAATGATGTGAATATGAAAATTAGTTTAAATAACTTATAGAACATTTCTTTTCAAAATCGGCGCTATATTTCTCTGAGCCGAGATATAAGCCGTCAAAGTTTTTTTGATCGGTTTATTGATGTGCATGAACCTCAAAATATCTGACAATTTCATTTTTAGGAGCACACTTACAAAATCATGAACATTTAAATCGAACAGGGAATCTGTCAACATTGGTAAAAGAGGTATATGAAACTCTACTATTTTCGGCGGTATGAGAAAAATAAATATAATCAATAACCTTTTAAGAACTTCACTTGTACAAGTTTTTCCTGAACTATAAATTTTATATATACTAAGAGTAAATCATTATAGCTATTCTCAATTCTAATGAAGAGCATACAGTCAATTACACTTTTCAGCAAAGATGTATTTTAGCCGAAGTCCAATGTCAGGAAAGATTGCAACTAAAAAACCAAATCAATTCTAGTTCATACTATAATGTACTCCTTGACTGTGAACCCGCAAGATCAAAAGGCACTTAAAACCCATTGCTTAGCATCCATTCATTACATAACACAAGCATCACATCATATCATATCTTCAAGTAGGTATGACATGTCGCTTTTGATAAATGATGAACAATATCATATCAATCATTTCGACAACAACTCATTTTCCCCCAAAAAAATCTCGTCAAAACCCAATCAATGAATATCTATCGGCCTCTTCAATTTTGAACCGTATTCAATAATGCACAACAATCATTATCATTAGCAAATGTACACGAGGGAAACATTTTGACGCTTCTTATTATTTATGACCGTCTGGAGATAAATCATCTTGTTGTGCATTGCACCAAAGTGCTTCTAATATTAGCTCACAATTGAGAATTGAGGAAAAATTGAAAAGAACTATCTTACGGTATCGAATGGCGGCTGCCGCCACGAACGGCATGAGAGCGATTGTCGCCGGATTGGCGGGATAGATTTCGGTATGCGCGGTGCGTGCCCATTCCGCGAACATGCTGGCTCATCGGCGTATCGAATATTCAATTGCGAATAATATTTGAACCCAACATGACAGCTAGATTGATCATAAAATAATGTCCTTAACTTTTAGCGGGCAAAATTGGCGACAAAAATGGGAGGGTGGTGTCGCCTCTGTCGCGCACTCTCCAATCCTTTCGCGCCGTCGCCTAACAATGGATCGAGGGAGGAGGGTGTGGAATATATACATATATGAACAAAAAACACACTCTCCACACACCGCCACCACGTCTCCTTGAACGATAAATAACAACTCTCCGGGGGAATATTGCAACACAAAAGCGACTAAATCAAGAAGTTTGGCGTGATGGCGATCGCCATGTCTCGCCAATTCTTTTGTTTCACCGCGCACAGGTCAATTATGCTCCAAATTGCTCTTAAATTGTTATTGTTGACATCTCCAGACAATGGGAAAATCAACGACGGCGTGTATTGTTTTTATTGTCACTCGTTTAACGGAACAATTGAATTTATTTCCACGCTTGTTTATCGTCGAGCATTATTATGTACATGATGCGAGCTCAAAAACAAAGCTCAAAACTTTTGCAATGAAAGAAAAACCCTTCTTAATTGTTGGAGCGCGCAGAATTGGGCCCATCTAATTCCCCCCACGACATCAAAATTCTCAATAATCGGCGTTCCTCCGTTAATTGTTTGTGTATATGCTCGTGTGTGTGTGTGTGAATGTAATACCAACAACTTTCTATATATTTTCTTTCCGTTTGTCTCCCACTGTCAACAAATTTTTCCAACACATTTAAATGACTAATAAGGCTTGAAATTATATATATATATATATAAATATAAACTGGTTGAGCACGGTTGTTTGATAGAGCAACAAATGGAATTCGCGAATCTGACGGACAAGTGATGAACGTTGTCAACAATCCGTCATCCGCTCTAATCAAGATCGCTGTCAGATTTTTAGCGCTCTTAATAGACAGAATTACTTAAATATCACTCAACTCCATCAAAAAGTGCTTTTTTGTGTTTTATTTTAGACATAACAAATTTGGAAACACCAAATCTTCAATATGAAGGAAGGGAGTAAACTATTGAATTAATGATGAGACAACTTCATCAATTATTTTTGATTCACTCAGATGGATTCTTATATAAAATTGTTTAAAATGGGATTATACATGAAATTGATGGTGTTGGTTGTAATTGAAAAAAAAAACCATCGTTTCATAAGGTTTTCAGATATATTAAACCTTTGTTAATTAAAGCTCGAAATTAGTATTTCGTAGTGAGCAATTTATCATCCGTCCTATGTGTGAATTTTGAAAGAACTGCAATCTAAAGACGAAAAGAGATATGTTAGCTATGTTAAGGTCTTTGAATTTATTATAAAGGTTCGAGTTAGTTTTTAACAAAAAGTTGTTAAGCTGAATTTTCGTGAAAAAACTTTAACAAAATTGTATATATATATATATATATTCCGCCTTTTCATTAAATTGAAACGCTTAAATTTAGTATTTTTTATCCAACAGTAGACGTAGACGAGAGCTCTGTTTCAATTAGTATTTCCACAGGCAACCGTTAACAGACGTTTCGCCGGTTTTACTTCGCAACCGGTTAACCGACTAATAACGTGTTTTCAAACGAGTCGTCCCCTGGTTGCCTGTGTCTAATGAATGGTCTAAAAATAAGCCTAGATATTGTAGGAATAATTTTATGATAGAAAAAATAAAAAAACAAGAAAACCCAAATGGATGCTAGAATAATATATTATAACAGTTGTGAATTTAGGGTTGTACTTGCTACCTAATTTCTCACTTTATCATGATTAAAACGTGAAATAATCTTCTATATATTGTTAGAGAACATTTCCTTTATGTTATTATAAGATAACTAATTAATGATTTGTACAGTAAACGTTATATTATTACATTAGCGTAGATTATCAGCACACAATTTTCAAAATTAGAACAATCTGTTTCCACTTTAGCTTTTTTCAAGCTGAATTTTCGTGAACGCTATTTAAAAGTGGTAACTTTCGGAAAAGACTTCAGTTTCTTCATCAAACTGAAACGCTAAAATGTAGTATTTATTTACAATATTCTTTTCCTAACCAATAAAACTGTCTCTTTAAAAATTATCCAACAAAGTAGACGAGAGCTACGTTTCAATTGTTATTTCCACAGGCATAATAACTTTTCTGTCTCTTTGCCAAAAATTATTCTCGTGACTATCACAAAATTAAAATCCTTTAATACTTTCCTAATGTTTGATATATTCAGAACTCCTATTAATCCTATTAGATGCTTACGAAAAAAAAAAAAAGGATGTTTTAAAAAATTTTTGCACAATTTTCCAGTTTCCATCTGTAATTTACAATCTTACTCTTTACGTTAATTTAACTGGTTAACTTAAATTTCTCAGAAACGTGACAACTCGGAATTATAATGTAACAGATACTACGGTATTATTTTTTAGATTCCAGGTATCACACTTATGATGTAAAGTACTTAACTTTGATTCAATCGAAATACCCTATTGTACCAAAGACATAATTATTTCCAAAATCAGAATTTTTCAATATCAGACGTGTGAATTTTAATTTACAAAATCTTTGACATGTTAATTTATTTGGATTTACTGCAATCAGATTCAAAAAGTTTTTGGAATTACTGAACACCTTAACTAGGCTCTCGTCTAAAAAATCTCAGTTGGCGTGCGATTAATTTTAAAATTTTTTGATAAGATTTTTATAAATAAGTGCGAGTCAAAACACGTCTTAAGCTTGTGTAAGCCCCCACACAGAAAAAATGCACTACTCTAAGACTTTTAGGTTCTATTTTAATATTTTACTTCTAGTGTTAAACTTTCCTTGAGTTACTTTTTCAGTAAATTGAATGTGCGAGTTTTTTATAATAAAAATTTACTTTTTCTTTCTATATTACATTTTAAACAGTATTGAGATTTGATGTTAAAATTAAAAAAGGGATTGAATAACTCAGGTAAATAAATTTATCTTTTTAAAATTTTTAATGAGGTTTTGCTATATTTCTAATGGCCTTTGAACTACGCATAGAGCTGAATGTGAGATAAAAATCCCATAGAGTTTGTAAAGACTGTTAATAATTACTAAAAATATTAAAGGAACATCTACTATTTGAGGACCAGATTTATTACTTTTATTTTATATGAAAATATGAAAAAAAATATATAATTGGAATTGTCAATTTCTTATTATTTGAAAATATAAAAATAATTTGATGAATTCTTCTATTAAAAAAGCCAACTACCTTGTTTTATTTCTTACAGATATTTGTTAGAGACTAATAGTTTACCGCATCAATTCTAGATTACCTTGTTTATATTAATATTGTCGAATTGGTTGAAATCAATTCTATTGTATAGATTTGATTAATTACACTAATATCATGAAACAAGTTTCAAAACTCAAACATCTTAATTGACTTCCAGCCCTATCTATCAACCGACAGAAAAAAATAAACAAAGATTGCAAACTCTTCAAAAGTATTCCCAATGGATAATTTGACACAAGTCTAATTTAACACCCATAAAAAACAATATATTGTTTAGGCGTTCTTCCAAATTGATCGAAATCTTAATCACCCATCAATCAGTTGCAAAATTGTTTGTTCGTTTATTCGTTCAAAATCAAAAAGAACTCACGGTTAAATGGGAAATCGTAGTGAAATGGAATACTCATTGATTAAAAAAAAATAATAACTGTATTTGGCTCACATTATGCACATGTAGCACCAATTCCAAAGCACATAACAATAAAAAAGAAATTCTGAAAACGAGGAAAAAAATAAAGCATTGAGACGTCTGTAATTTAGTCTCTACGTTTGACACCAACATTTAAGCAAAAAAAAGCAGCTCACTTTTCTATTTCTCGCGTTTTTGTTTTTGCTCTAATTGATTAGAAAAGAACAATTAGAAAAAGGAAAGATTTCCTTGTTTTTTGTTTTGCTACACAATAACATACCTCCTCTGATCATCAGCCGGTCGGTGCGGTAAGTTTTTAATGGATTCGCATAGTTTCCGGTGGAAACCGCTGAGCTTCGGCACGAATCGTCTTGCGAAAGTCTTGACAGCGATTTGTGCTTGTGGAAATGATAGTTACGATGGTACTGATGAAGGGATGGGTGGTATCTTGCGGCGGCCGCAGCGGCGAGCCGATGGATCGACGACGACGACGCATCGATATAAATAGTTGAGGTGCTGCGCGCCGTCTCGCCGCGTAAATCGTCAATCGTCGGCTTGCGCGTAACGCTCTCTTTTGCGGCCATCCACGCCATCACGTATCATTCGAAAAAGCACAACTGCACATTAACATTCAACATTGTTAAATGAAGACAACACGCAATCTTCCTCTCAAACTCTCTCCAGATTCATTAGCTCGCCCGATTATTCTTTCCTTCTGTTTTACAATTCTTCTCAAATGGTTATTCATTCCGCCCTCGTTATACAAACTGCTTTCGTATTCTTTGGATCACGTCTCTACTTTAATTTTTGTCATCTTTCCCCCTCTGGCTCCAAGTTGTTTTTCTTGTTGTTGTTGTTGTTCGCATAAACAAGTGAATACAAAAGTGGAATTTGAATTAAAGCAAAAATAAAAACGAAATTATTTGGAGCAAACTAAAAATATATCCATGTCATCTTCCATTATTTCCAATTGCCCAGTGTTAATTATATAAATAATATTAATACAAGCCGTGAGCCCATATTGAGCGCAAATATAATTTTATATATAATATCTACTGTACAATCTAGATTTATACTGCGAGCTTGCCTAATTACATTATGCATCTATTAACATATTCCCACATAAATCCATAATGGGAGCTCATAAATCCCACCAATTTAAATCACGCGGATTTGGCAAATGGCTCTCATGTCCACAAAGGAGTTGATTGGTTGTTAAGTGGTCTTGTCGGCTCGCATTTTTAATTATGTTCTCTCCAATGTTTTATAGGTCGAGCAACATTTTGTCATAAATCATATATTATTAAAGTACAACGGGCCTGCTCCGCTTGAGCCGTATCATCAATTGGTTGCTCCTTCACCACTAAGAAAACTTGTTGCTTGTTCTTTTATAAAGAATATGGAAAACAAGGAACAAGCGCACAAAAAGCTAATCATCATTATTCTCCAGCACCTACAATGATGATTCGTAGTGGCAGAAAACGAATTAAAATTAACTTTTTTGTTACCGCTTTTTTGTTATTCTCGAAATAACAACAACAACAAGTCATAATGGGGCAATCAAGAATACAAGAAGAATGCATTCTCTCTTTTTCTAATTATTACCTGATTTATCCTCATCGTAATCTTTGTCGGATATCGGCCTGCTACGTTTACTGCACAAATTATTATGCTTGATAGAACAACTACGGGAGCTGAAATTAAAACAAGTTAATACAAATTAACAATTGCAATAAACCTTATCAGCGGATGTATAGACGGCGTGCGTATCAAATCGCCATATGCATGATAAGTCGCTGATGCTCCTGTTGAGCCCATGCCAGCCGTTGAACTCTACTGCGGTGATTTCCCCGAGATGACTTCAAGCTCGTTGTAGTTGATCTGCAAGCAGAATGAAGAAATAAATAATATACCGTAGGATTGAAGCTATTATGAGCTACTCATCGAATAGAAATTATAAATAAAACTAAAAACGACGAATAAACGCTTATCCAATGCCTCATCATAACTGAATTAAGTCTCATGTGCTGGTGCTCCATTCATTCGACATATTTAATAAATGTTGGCAACCAGACAATATTTCTCGAGGAATTCGAGTAGATAATTAGATAATTAACTTGAACATTGATTATCCGGGATGAGCACCATTTTTTGTCGGTTAATCGCTCGAATGAATGCAAATTGTGGAACAAGTAGTAAGAAAAGCGGGACGCAAAAATTATTTTAAGACACATTACACGAGTTTTATGGCTGATTTTCAAGATGAACAACACAACCAATGAATGTCATCCAGAAATGGAACATTGAGCCAATGAAGGGCACGAAGCGAGGTCTTATCTCGAGCCGCGCCCTTTATTAGTAGTGGGCGGCAGTTTACGCATTTCCAATCACAATTTATTCATTTTTACTTTAATAACAATGATTTACTAACGACTACAGTAACTTGCTTGGAAACCAGCAAATTTATGAGCTCACATAAACTTTAAATAGTACAAATTTGGAAATAAAAATGGAAAATGTTCGGAGTCGAACGTCTTCAAGTGAGTACACATTAGAGTAATAAAATAAATTCAAATTTTGTTGTTTGAAAATTATTCGAAATGGCATTTTTCGCCAACGTGTATGTTAGGTTAATTGGTGGCGCTCATCGATCCGTCAAATGCAGATAATTTTTATTTTCAAGTTCATTTTTGTTGAGCTGTAATTGACACTATTTTAGTAACAAATAAGTGAATGATGTATAAGAAGTAAATCAAATATTCTGCAATCATCACTAAATAAATGTTTCATTAGAATCATTTTTTCAAAAGCAGCCCTATAATTTATTAATAATTATAACTGTTAAAATCTCGCTATAATAAAAAAAATCGTAAAAAAATGATTTGCGACTAAACCGGATATATAATCATCAATTAAGTTATAACAACTCCTCCTTGAAAATAAACAACCATTTATACGATTGAATTGATATTATTAATTCGATTCAAAAATTGTTTAGCCACTGTAGCTTTATTTGAATGAATAAGATCTAGTAACTTTGAGTTACCGGTAAACAAGTTGGAATAAATAAACCTGATAAAGGTTTATAATAGTAATAATAATAATGATTCGACTAAAAAATTAGTATTAATATTATTTCAGTTCTATTTAAGCGATATTTATATGTCGTAAATGCAAATTTGTTAGGATGCATTTTTGTCTCCTATTTTTACGCGGCTCATTTCTAGTTTATTGTTTTTCGCCTTTCAAGTCTTTAATCGTACCATTTGCAATTGTGCGTCTCTTAAATTTATCCGAAATAATATTCTTAAAATTATTCTTTTCCTTCCTCGCTTTCATTAATTTAAATATTTCTCATTTTTCTCTCTACTTACCTGCACCGAAATCAAACTTACATTTAATTAAAAGAGAAACAATGTAATTACAGCATATGAAAAATCTACATTGGCGTATAAAGAAGAGAGCAGCCTAATGAATCCAATCTCGCATAATAGTGTTGTGCTTTGTCTGGAATACAAGTAAATGACCAAATTCGCAAAACAAAATAAACAAAAGACAGTAAAACGTGCTAAAATTAGATCAGAATAAGCTAACCACAAGGAAATTTCATTTAAGTCTCGCGCAGTATTTCAACAAATGTTCAAACATGCCCACCGTTTATCTTATTTTTCCAAAAAGAAAAAAAGCGATGCACAAAACCAAAGCGACCATATTTAGGTCATTAATAACCATCAAGGTCCCACGAATCGCAAAAAAACTAGAAGATATGACATAAATGACACGACGACTAATGCAAAAAACTGGCATGGCATACAATACAAGCCGAGGCTTACAAAAAACACATCCTTATGCAAAATACGTAATAAATAGAAAAATAAAGTTTCTTCCTTATATTGACAATGTTTTTGTGCTGCTCATTGTTTTGTTGTTAAATGGAAGAAGAAAGGGCGCGACAAGAAGCGCCACCACTCATAAATCTCGATCTCATCCGGCATCCGAAGAAGAAGGCGACCGAAAAGACACACGAAGAATAATGATAAAATTGCTCAATTGACAGTTATTTTATTAAAATTCCGCAATTATTCATATAATTGATATTAAGAATCTTGAGGAAAATTAAATTATCAATAAAATAATAAATAAATATGGAAAAACAAGCGAAAACCAACTTTTTTCTATTCATCTGGTCTATTTAACATCCAACTAGGGTCAAAAAGTGAATTGCCTCCTGGGATTTGGCCAACATTGTCATATTATTTTACTATTAAGTGCATGTTTGACACAAATAGTCTTATTTTAAAACAACTAGACGAGTGAATGAATACAAAAAATATATATTAAAAAAAACACAATAAATGCAAATTCGCGCTTGAGCCATAGTGCTCAAGACACTAACAATAATGGTGTTAAATGAATAAATTAAACAATTATTTATTTGTTGTTTTCTGGATTCTTATAACTTCGAAGCTGGAAAATGGTATAAAACTATATTAGCTGTTTGAGTTGTTGTGCGGGTTGGCAATGAGCATCCACTGTTTTAAATCTTTTGTTGTTAGTGGGAGCTGAAAATAATAACAATAAAGTTCGCTTTGTTGTCATTGTTTGGCGATAAGGCTTGAAAAATAGCAGAGCAAAACAAAATATGCACAATAGAGCCAAACTGGATTAACCTCGACTTGGTTATTAAAAGATTATCTCTGCTTGTTTATTTACAATATTTACCCGCGATTGTTTCAAAACAAAACCATTTATAATGTTAAGATAGATTTTTGTTTCAGGTGCATCCAGCTGAAAACATTCCGACAAATTACATCACAGCTCATGACGACTTCATCAAACGTTAAACTTTATATTATTAGCCAAATACAAATAATTACAATTTAATGATATCATTAATGATCCTCGTATATGGATCACTTATTAATTACAAACCCTTTCAAACAACAATTCTTTGAGAAACATTTGCAGACGGATATAATCGAATTATTCAATAAAAAATAGATTTGCTGAGCATTCAAAGTATATACGTATAAATTTATTTCACCTGCAATGGTCTCTGAAAATAACTCAAAAATCCGACATTTAAGTAGAATATATTTGATCGTAAAGATTAAAATACAATTCAAATAGTTAATTATATTTATTAGGTAATATGAGTAATACATTTACAGGCCAAATGGAAATAGTGATTTTCCGATTTTTAAGAGTGTTAATAATGGCTTTTCTAGAAAATACTGTTTTCAACAATTTAGATAAATTATTCTTAAAATAACTATAAATATTATTATTATCTTTCCGCAAACTTAGATTTGAGCACGTTTACTGAGCTCATTACTATATAGTTCGGAATGCATTTACATTTGCAGTTTAGAGTAAAATCCAGAATTTTATTATAGATATGGAAAACTTGAAATAAACAAGTAGATATAATTCCGAATTCGGTAAAATTACTCGTATTTTCTTTGTAATGAATAAAAACCGTTACCCTGTTGGTTGTAGAGTAAACATTTAAAATATACAGAACTATACGAAACCCTTCATGTAATTTAATTGTAAGAACTAATACGGGGGTATTCTAAGATTTTAGATGTCAACTATTGAAGAACGCTGCAAAAACATTTTATTTTTTATGGATTTTTTACTAATTAAAACTTTTAATTTAAAAAAGCAGTTGTAATGCGTAAAAAAAGTAGTTTTAAATATTAACGGCTCTTCCTATCATTTAAACTTTGAATATATGGATCATTATCCATAAAATACCGGCTCTTTTTATCATGCAGAATATTAACGGCTCTTTAAAATTTTGTTTCAAAGAGTTCCTTCAATAAGAATCTCTTTGTTTGACTGAAAAAAAAATTTTTTTGAATTTGCTTTCCATTCCACTGTAAATAATAACAAAATAAATATTAAAAACGGAATCGTGTAATCAGGAATGTAATATAAACAATTTGAATCAAGAATCCGTAATGTATTTCAGATACTGAATATTTTTGGTTTTTTTACGAACAATCACGGAATATGTGATAGACGGGCTGAAAACTTTACAGTTTAATAACCCAAAACCCAAAATCCAAAAGCAGAATTCAAACTACGGAATCCGGAATTCCAACTAATTTTTGCAATTTTTTATTTGAGGAAAGCGACTTCATATAATCAACAATTACTCAGTTAAATAAAGCTAAAATGTACTATTAAAATTTATTGTTGATAAATTATTTTATTATTTTTGTGACTCTATTTGCCTTTTTTACTGTATTTGTACAATCTCCATCACTTGTTTCGTCAAAAAATTTATGGTAGCAAAACAACTGGAAAATCCGATTTTTAAGCGTGTCCCGTATAAAAGTGTTACGTCTTTTCAATAAACCACTGTTTACGACAATTTAACTATGCTTGCCTTAAACTGTCTAAAAGTATTAAAATCTTTTCAAAAAGTTAGGTTTCAGAACGTTTACTGAGCTTATTCTATATCCATACCCGATGTGTAAGTTGATGAGAAAAATTATTTAAAGGAGAATAAGATTTAACAATAAAAAATGGCATCTCCCTCTCTCCACATGAGCCCACAATTTTTTCTTATGTTCCTTTAAGCCGTTTTTCTCACACCCTTCATATAAATTACAATTGGGTTTAGGAATAAGTACGTAGAGTTTTTTCACGAAGATTTATTTGAACAAAAAACAAAAATTATAATAATCAATTAATCAATTATATATTCGCCGTTATTGTTTACGAGTCCTCCCTCTCTAGATCAATTTGTTGATGGCATTCCGCCAAAAATCGCCCGGTTTTTTCAGTCGAATAGCCTCATTTAAGCGGCACTGCTGAGCAACCGAGAGCTCTTAGTTGACCGTGACGTTTCGTTCGAGCATTTCCCAATTCCTTCAGATGCTCTTTGTCTAATTTTTCAGGTGGTCCGCTTCGAGGCTTGTCTTCAAGATTAAAGTCGTCATTTTTGTGCAGTGGGCACGTTTAAGACACCTTTTCCATACATACAGCATATTGCCCGAGCAGGTTCGGCTGCTTTTTGCTTTTTTTAGAAGAACATATGTCGAAAATGCTGATTTTTGCCTCCTGGGTAGTTCATTTCTAAGCCTGAAAATGGTGAAAATTTAAAATGTGAGAACACACTAAAACACAGTTTTGTAGAGCAGAAAAAGCGCTATCAGATATACACTTAGCCAAACAACAAGAAAATTGTTGTAAAACAAAAGATAATATAAGAACTCCACGAACTTATTCCTCAACCCAATATTTAAAAAAATGTTTATTGAATAAATTACCTTTAGTTTCCTCTTGGTGTTTATATTTTAATAATTATTTACTTAAAAAAAACAAACAACAGAAAATTGTGAAATATATTTTTATTCTTATAAGTTATTAGAATTATTTATTTAAGACATTTATGATATTAAGGTGCGCAGAAGAATTACAAAAAACATTATATATTTACTCCATTAAAACCCTGACGACACAAAATAAAATTAAAGAAAGATATAGAAACCAAAGGTAACGTTAGTATCATACCATAATACAATTTGAACTAAGATAAACAAGTTAATTTTTGGTTTTTGTTGCACTAATTTCTATATAAATTTAATCTCGTGTAATTTAACTGAAACAAAGATTGAAATCACCTTTGATTGTAATCGGAATATTCGAAATTTAATTAAATGAGATAATTGGAATTCTATATTAATCATTTTTATTAAATAAAGGTGGATTTGAGCAAATGGTTTTTTTTGTTAAAAACACAGATATTTTTTTCAATTTGTTATCGAGCAAAAAATTGAGTGTTTTGATAAAATATTATTCATTTTAAACTTTTGGAATTGCTGGAAAATTCGAAAAAAGTGTGATCGCGCCTAGATAGGAAAATGATTGATAATAATGATAGGCTATAGATATTCATTTATCCATAGAACTTGAGTTATACAGTCTTCACGGCAAATGGTAGGGTAATAAAATGAGCACAGTAAACGTGGCCAAATCAAACTTTTTGGAAATAATTTAATATTTTTAGATAATTTAAGAAGAACTAGATTAAATTCTTGACAACAATTGTTTCTAAATAAGAGGTGAAATATTCATGAGATTCGGAAAACACGTGGCGGGTGTTCTGCACACCAAACAGAAACAATGATTTTCTCATTTTTACTTTTGTCTTACAACTTTCATGTGTAAATTACACAAATATTACCCAAGCCTGTTTTTCGCTTTCTTGAAATTCTCTAAAATTTTTGATTTGAGCAGGTTTTCTGAGCCGTCCGTGAGGTCTGCCTGAATTAAAATACCTTCAATTATTTTAAAACTATACAGAGAAATGCATTGACAAAAACTTTGCAAAATATAGAGTGGCATGAATTAATGTTATAAATTTTATTTCATTCCTTGAAGTTTACAAACATCAGGCTCTTTTTTTCTTCCCCTAGGCTGAGACGTTGAAAAGTATAACTTTTTACTAAACTATTGGATATTCAACTCAATAATAAAATATTAGATCAGTTCCATAAGAAATATTACTATAATGACAAATTTTATTTCATTTTTTATTTGATACATTTTAAAAATGAATAAAACTATTTTCAAAATATAAGAAATTGACAATTCCAATTTTATTTTCCTTAAAAATAAAAGTAATAAATCTGATTTGATCTAGAAATTTCGAAGAAATATAATGAAAAACAGAGAAATTATTAACATAAATTGAATATTTGTTTCATGATCTCTTTGAGACCATTGAAAATAATTCAAAATTGTTGAAATTGAATTTTCAATTTCTTATATTTTGATAATACTTAAATAAAACAGAATTTCTACAATAATTTTTTTCAAAATCCCTCATTTAAAACTTCACAAATGGTCACTCTAGCTCATTCAGCTCGTGATAATATAATTTTCCCCTATAACACCTACGACATTTCGATTTAACTAAACATTTAATTCAATTTGTTATAGATACATTCCAACCAACATGCCCTCTATAAACTTCAAAGTCAATAGAAATCGCAATTCTTCTCTACAAAATAATTGTATCTTAATTTATACCTAAACAAGAATCACTAAACATATTCTTCAATGCGTCATCTGTGGAACATTTTGACAAATTCATCCCCTTGACTCCAAAAAACGCGAGCAACTAAAGAAATAAGGAAATATGAAAGCCAAAATCGTATCCAAACAAAATTTCACAATTTGCGCAGTTCATTTTCAAATAATTTTTGCACATATCATTGAGTATGTCAAAAAGAGCTCATCAAAACTCACGTCAAATCTCAGCCCTGCTTTCTTTCATTCTTTTTCGAGAACATCCTAAAAACATCATTCACAAATGTTTGTATCGTCAAATGAAATTAAACGTATAATATTATTTATTTTCGTTTATTTTATTAAGTTTATTTGGCTTGCCATCTCCGATGGCTCCGTTTGTTGTCTCATATAGATCAATATTATATATTCATTTTGATTCCAAAACGTCTGAGACGTCATTTTTTTTTTCGTCCCGCTCTTTTTTGCTTAAATGAGCACAAGTTTAATTAAAATATAAAGACACACATTGAACGTATTTTTTATCAAAAAAACCGAGTGTCATTTGGCTTTTGACGAAAAAAGTTGTCACTTGTTTTATAATTGTCTGAAACAATAATTTCAATTTAATTATTCTGGAGCACTATTAAGTTAAGGCTTGCCGTTAATAGAATGCTTCCAAGAATTAATTTCATTTTTTTGCTATATTTGTATTTCCTGCAGAACTCAATGTTTCATTTGATCTAATTAAATGTTTTTAATTTGGTCCGTTTTAGATAAAATTTAATTTCAAAATAGAGTAGCAAATATATATTGACGTTATAGGAGAGGAAAATGGAGTTCTTTGAAGAAATCAACAATGATTGCGGCGATATTTAGCCGTAACTTTCTATTAAATTTCTACTAAATAATTACTATTAAATTCTAAAGATTTTTGCGATATTATTACTTGTAACTTACCATTAAATGATATAAAATAAGCAAAAATATGATTAATCGCATTTCGTACATTTTCACGTGTATAATACATAGCCACCCTTTTAAAATAACTATAACATGCTAATATAAAATGTCTACAAGTTTCATAAAATGTGAGATTACACAGACATGGCTGAAATTCAATTTGCAAGACGTATAAAAAATAGATAAATGATGCTATCGCAAATATAGAATACTTTAATCTATACTGAATCCATCTACATACTAATAAATACGTGATTTAATTCAAGTAATTTATTTATAATTAATTTTATGAGTTCTCTGTTTCGGGGACTATTTAAAACAGTTCTTATCAGAGAGTTTAAGAAAAAACTGACAAACTGGCGTAAACGATATTTATGTAAGGTACACGGGAATCTTGTTAGACTACTGTAAAAATAAGAAAATTTTAAGTTACAAAACTTCACGTCAAAACAAATCTGTGAACATCTATAAATAATTTCGTCATACACGTCAAATATATTTTTAAAAAAAGAAAATCCCGATTGATTATTTTAAAAATTCACACCATCCAAAATCGTAAATTTACTTAAGTGACTAGTAACTATACGAATTTCTTATCATGTTATTATTTAGTTTATATAAACAAATTATTGTTCTATTTTTTAATAATTCTCCTATCCGTCCAATTTTAAATAGTTATACTTTATCAGAAGCTATGAGGATCAATTAAAGAATTTGTTGCGAATAGATTTTTAACCGTTTCAGCTGGTTTATCTCCTTTTAAATTTGAACAAGTTATCAGAATTAAAAGAAATTTTCAATTATTATTAAAGTCGCAGTTTTTTATCAGTAGAGACAATATATTTAATATTACAAGTAATTCAGTCTTATTACGTGTGCTATAATCTAGTTTGGAATATAATTCGCACAAAAACTTGAATATACGGTAATGTTTTTTAAATAACCTAACCTAAATGCGTAAAACTAGCTAAATGCCCAATCGAAATATCGATTTTCCGATTTGTTAGGATGTCTGAAATTGTTTACGTTAGTTGAACAAAACATTTTTTAATAAGTTTAATTAGGCTATTCTTAAAATATCTACAAAAATATTAATATCTTCTCAAAGAGCTAAGTTTGAGCATGTTTATTGAGCACATTTTATTCCCATTCCAGTTGGCGTGCTGGCTATTGGAAAATTCACTTGCTAATCGATAAAAATAGGATACGCACTATTTTAATTTGGTGAATCTCATTTTTACCTTGCAAGCTCTTACAATGTTAAAATTGCACTAACTTAATTCAAACCTCCGCCACATTCAAGTTCCATTAAGATCATGAATAAAATATACGAAAGCTGTCAATATTTCGCTCAGCTAATTGGGTCGTTCCTAATATATTTACAAAAACACGATCTCTAATAGGGCAACACAGTTAATAATTAACCTAAACTCCCCAAAGACACTGTTAAATTATAAAACGTCTATATTTGCTATTCAAAAACACTCAACAATAAAATATGAGGTACCGTAAACCCCCAAAGACAACATTCATTAAAATGTTTACGTGCTTAATTTCATCGAAATTTGTTTGAGCCCAAACAGAGATACGTGATGATGTCTATGCTCAATATTAAGATGCCTTTCCGTTATAATCCGCCTATTTTCAGTATTGTTGTTTTTTTCACCTGTGCGCTTGACTATAACAACACCAGTTCGTGTCGTTTAGTTATTTTTGGTGGGCGTGGGCATTGGCGCTCGTAACCAAAATTCATCATCTTCTTTAATTTCCAGCACGATGCTCCGCCTTCGCGACGAAAAAAAACCGAATATGATCGGTCGAAATCCATTGTGCCATATTAGATAAAACAGAATATGGCGTGCTGTTTTTTCTTGTTTAATCTTATTCTGCTCATAATTTATTTAATTAATACGAATTGTTTTAATATTCTAATTTGAAGGTAAAACAGTTTAACAATGAATCAATGGTTCGCATCACTTTTGGCTCTCTTATTCCTCGCAGGTAACAAAGAACAAATAATGATTAACTCATTTTTAATCCAGGTGCATTTGGATTAACGGTAGCAGAGCCATTCGATGACACAGTTGTATATAATGTGCCATTTTACGGAATGGAAAAGAAATGGTCGCGAAGGGAGCCGAGCATCAGGTTATTCGTGCTTACGACAATTGGATTGTAAAATGGAACATCTTTCAGATTCTTTAAACGAAATGGTCCCTCAGAAAATCTGCAGTTCATGTGGAACAATTAAATAATTCAGCAATTGTGTTTGTTCTAGTCGATACTTCCATAATAAATATTTCTTCACCTGTAAACTGTGAACAAGTTGATATTGTTTTTCCCCCCAAACCAATTTAATTGTTTACCCGGTCATTGTGTGGGCTCAGATCTCAGAAAAACAACAAGAGCAGCGTGTTATAAACCTTTATCATTTATTAATTGCAATTGTGGCCGGTCTATATAAATTGTGAGAATCCCATATAAATAATATTTGTTTTCTTGTCTTTTCCTTGATTGTAATGAAATAATATTTGTGTGAGCGTAATATTCAAAATATTGTTCCTCATCATTTAATTATAATTATCATTTTTGTAATCAGATTCAATGAAGATTGTAGGCGAAATTTAATTAACTATTCATTATTCATTCTGCTTCCTGTGCTGGATTTATGACGAACCATCCGGCCTACGAGATTTTTGAACTAATGAAATAACTCGAATTTGGGGAGAAGATAATACAAATAGGTAATTAGCCGATTTCCAAACTTGCTCAGGTGTGCAAAATTTGAAGACATTCATTATGTTTACCACATGACTTTGTTTGTTTATTTAACAAGTAGACATTAACACTCAATTCTTGTTAATAAGGAAGCTTCGCGTTTATTCAAAAATTTTACTGGCTCCCTAAATTCTATCGAAAAGAAGATTAAATTATTTTTATATTCAAAAAAAAAGAAAATTCCGAAACCATATAATTTTCAACTACCTTAATGAGTGGGGTTCTTAATCATTAAAAATACAAAGTGCAATTTAAGAGACCTTGCTTAATATATTTTCGCACTTTATCACTCTGATTCAACCGAATCATCTCAAGTCAAGCATGAACATTTTTTCTTGCGTACGATATTGTTTTGAGAAGCCATAAAATAATTAAACAGACACAACTAATTAGCTTCACGAAAATGAGTATGCTATCATTAAATAAAAGTGATTTCTGTTTTTTGATAAATCCTCTTCAGCGACTACCTAGAAGAAAACAAACTAGAAAATTTAGTTTGTTTTGATCATTAGTCAGATTAGAAAGGAAGTTTTGAGCTCATCATTTATGAATATCATTGAATCGTGTGCACGAACCCAAAAATTATTCAGGCTTGCAGCAAAAAAAAGTACGTTTCAAGAGCAATTCTTTATTTATATTTTAATTACTGATAATTTTCGAATATTTAAACGTGTGTAATAAAGATTCACTGATTTATTTTGACGGAAAATTATTCGATCTGTCTAAAATTCTCTCTAAATTATAAAAGCGCTCTGAAATTTAGGCTTCTAACATCTTAACGCAGCAACCATATTTATCATTTCAATTGTCGTGTTCCCACTATAGCCGGGTTCAACTGAGCTACTGGTATATTTCCAGTGAAGAGTAATAAAAAACTAACTTACATATCGGTGTTCGAACTTAGTAAAAAATATTTTTAAAAAACACTTTATTCATGTATTTAAAATAAAACCCATTCTTAAAATTATTAGGAACTATAATAAACCTGCTACAATTTTACGTCTGATTCCAAAACATTTTGATCCAGAACCGTAATGAAAACCAGCTTTAGAAAGCATTCCACCAACCGTGAGCGTGTATATTCACAAATAGTTATTTTAGGTCAATAAAAAGAAACCTTGTTAAAAAAATTTATTTCATATAAAATAAAGGTTACTTATTAGGCGTTATTCCTACCAGCTTTCTATCTTTCTCTGGACAACATAATAATAATGTTACAATATTTATTTTCAATGATCCAGTTAAAACAAATTAACATATAACAACATATCATTAAATAAGGAGTTTCTCAACATCCTCCTTCATTTTTCAAACTGACATTTTAAGTGAGATCCTTCGCCGCAATAACTGGTTTAGTTACACCACAAGAGAGTACCAAAGCGGCTTTACTCTTTGCAAAAACATATGGAACATTTTTATCTTCGCACATAAGTGGTAAATGAAGTATAATTTCGAGTGGCTCAACATCAGCAGCCATAACGATGATTTCAGCAATTCCTCTGTTTGAAGTCTTGGTAGCTTCATTAAATCCTTGAGTTCATTGCTTATTGAACGAGATTCATCAAAGATTAGTGTCAGTCAATGGTAATAATAAAAACACTATCAAGGTGAAAAATATTACCAAAATCTTAATTTCTATTACAATATTCCTTGGCCAGCTATGATAGAACCACAAAAAAATACGATTGTTCCTTCTCCTCCTTTAAGACTATATTAAATAATTTAACTGCTCCTCATTGCTTGCATAATTTCATTCCATTCATAAGTTTTCGAGGAATTTTTCAGTAATCTGTAAAAATATATAAATTCAGTAAATTTTCCATAACTCACAATCAAAATTTACCGCCAAGAACATTAGGTTGAAGCCGGCTATGCATTGTATTCCATGGAACCAGTAAAATCATGCAAATAACACTTTGACAGACTCCATTGGATCATTGCAAGAAAATCTATCGGAATATCGTAATGGCGAATGGTTGATCATTAATTAATTAAATTATTAAATATTAAAATTACCATATTTTTTATCTGGTAATTATTTGCTTACAATCGAGTTATTCTTTCCCCAACAGTTTTTTAATGGTGAATGTTGTCCCAATCGTTCTTGCAATCGGCGTCAGAAGACATTACATGTCGTTTCTAAAATTTTAATATAAATAAAAACCATCTAGATAAATTATTTTATTATTTTTAAAAAATTTGGAGATATCATTTAAGCATGAATATTATTGCAAGTTTAATGTCATTTAAAAAATATCATCGTCTGAAAAATATTAATTGAGAAGGTATCTGGAATTAAGTCAAATGGTTTGTCCCTTCCGAAAAAAGTACCTAAATAAGTGCACTACTCTAAATTAAAATTATAGCTTTATGCTATTGAAATGTGTTGTCCATCTCTATTTGTAAATAAAAAATTTGTAATTTTCTGATTGTCTTAAAGTGCCTCTAAGCGATAGATTCTTTCTGAAATTTTAGATTATACAGGCTTCTAGAGTTAAGAGGATATCAGATAATGTGAATTCTGATTGTAACAATTAAAGTGTACTTTAGAACAATTATTTTGTAAAGTCTGAATTCGCTGGACCGTTTCCAACGTGTGCAGCAACAATTCTTTAAAGTTACCGAAATTCAAACTACTATCTTCTTTCTTAAAAAACTGACTTTAAGTTTAAAAAAAATTATATTTTGCCTTATTATGTGAATGAAAACAATTTTGGAAGAAACATTACCAGTTTCTTGCTAAATTTTTATTTTTTCTAACCATAATTATACGATAATTAACGGTTCATAATTTTCTATTATAATTTGATCAATAATAACATAATATTACAAACCTATATAGTAAAAATACAGTTTGACTATCTGGCAGCTATCAATATTAAGCCCACACAAGGAATCTGAATAAAAACCAGAAAACAAATACTAAAAAATACCTGATTAAAATCTCTCATTAAAAATCCTAGAAATATTGTTATTGATTGAATAATTTAAATCCCCGCACTTTTATTTCGTGCAAATTTCCGTCACGGTATTAATCCGCAATTGTTCGAATGATCCCACAATATTCGGGTCTCGCCGAGAATTTCGAGAATATTCTATAGAATCGTTTCGAAATTATTGTTCAATCATTTCTTCACTACAATTTCAAGCATGTCAGCCTTGTATTCTTGACGGGTGATGTACTCACTGTCTTCCTTCTTTAAGCAATCCTTACAATATACGAAAGAGATTGACAAAGAAGTGAGACAGATGAGCAATTTTCCCGAATTTGAATTATTATTATTATTATCTTATCGAGGATTCTGAATTCTTGGGCTATTCATTCTGTTTATTGGCAAGAGCTTATTGGCTCACATGTTGTTTCGAATTGAAAGATGTGAAATATTCGAACAATAGGTGAGCCAAATGAGCATATTGTCATATTGAATGTGGATAAAAATCTCTGGACAATCAAATTTTAATAATCGTGCCCATTATGGTAAGCTTCTATAATGATTTATCACGTTTAGGTTCTGAACTTGGTTCCATGACCGATTAATCATTGAAGAGATGACGGGAAGATTTATTGTTTTATTTATACAAAATAATGTATTGTCTAAACATAATAAATGCGCTTTTATTATTTCGTAAATTATAATAAATTCAATTGTAAGTAGAATGATTTTAAAATGTTGCAATTCATGACAAACTTTATAATGTTTTGTTGGAAAGATATTCTCGGTTAAAATAAAAAACAAGATTATATATAAAAGATTTAAAGTCACTGTAATGCGATAATTTTTATTTGAGAGTCATCACGATCCAGTGGGGTGATAATAGATTTCTTTGCACAGCCAGCTTCAACCAAACAGAAACAATTTCAAAAAATGTCACATAGTGATGAATTTGATGAATTATTATCTACCATGTTCCAGGGGTTTATTGAACTTGTATATATATGTATATCCTTGTTAAAGATAACATATCCATTCTAAATGAGACTTAACGAAAATTAAAAATTCTTAAGAGCAAAAATTTAAACCCGTGTTAGCTTCGGATTGGTATATTCCTCTTTGTAAAAAATAATAATTCCTATCTTATTGAGAGTTCTAACAAGAATTATCAATTTTTAAGAGCTTTCAGCAACTATAAAGCGGCAATTTTCTCAAAAAGATTCTTTGATCAATCTTTTCACTGAAATCCATCCACAAACTAGCACCTGGAAACTATTATTGTCAATAAAAGTAAAAAATATTCTCACCTACTGGTCGTGGATTGTATTTTTTCCATTATAAATCCATCAAAAGCAATTTAAACCCATGTTACCTTCGGATTGGTATGTTCCTCGTTGTAAAAATTAATATCACCATACTAATTGAGATTTTTAACAAGAATTATCAATTCGTAAGTGCATTCAGCAACTATAAAGCGGCAATTTTCTCAAAAAGATTCTTTGATCAATCCTTTCACTGAAATCCATCCACAAACTAGCACCTGGAAACTATTATTGTCAATAAAAGTAAAAAATATTCTCACCTACTGGTCGTTGATTGTATTTCTTCCATTATAAATCCATCAAAATCAATTTAAACCCGTGTTAGCTTCGGATCTGTATACTCCTCGTTGTAAAAGTTAATATCACCATACTAATTGAGCTTTTTAACAAGAATTATCAATTCTTAAGTGCTTTCAGGAACTACAATGCGCCAATTTTCTCAAAAAGATTCTTTGAGCTATCTTTTCACTGAAATCCATCCACAAACTAGCACCTGGAAACTATTATTGTCAATAAAGGTAAAAAATATTCTCACCTACTGGTCGTTGATTGTATTTCTTCCATTATAAATCCATCAAAATCAATTTAAACCCGTGTTAGCTTCGGATCTGTATACTCCTCGTTGTAAAAGTTAATATCACCATACTAATTGAGCTTTTTAACAAGAATTATCAATTCTTAAGTGCTTTCAGGAACTACAATGCGCCAATTTTCTCAAAAAGATTCTTTGAGCTATCTTTTCACTGAAATCCATCCACAAACTAGCACCTGGAAACTATTATTGTCAATAAAAGTAAAAAATATTCTCACCTACTGGTCGTTGATTGTATTTCTTCCATTATAAATCCATCAAAATCAATTTAAACCCGTGTTAGCTTCGGATCTGTATACTCCTCGTTGTAAAAGTTAATATCACCATACTAATTGAGCTTTTTAACAAGAATTATCAATTCTTAAGTGCTTTCAGGAACTACAATGCGCCAATTTTCTCAAAAAGATTATTTGATCTATCTTTTCACTGAAATCCATCCACAAACTAGCACCTGGAAACTATTATTGTCAATAAAAGTAAAAAATATTCTCACTTACTGGTCGTTGATTGTATTTTTTCCATTATAAATCCATCAAAAGCAATTTAAACCCGTGTTAGCTTCGGATCTGTATACTCCTCGTTGTAAAAGTTAATATCACCATACTAATTGAGCTTTTTAACAAGAATTATCAATTCTTAAGTGCTTTCAGGAACTACAATGCGCCAATTTTCTCAAAAAGATTCTTTGAGCTATCTTTTCACTGAAATCCATCCACAAACTAGCACCTGGAAACTATTATTGTCAATAAAAGTAAAAAATATTCTCACCTACTGGTCGTTGATTGTATTTCTTCCATTATAAATCCATCAAAATCAATTTAAACCCGTGTTAGCTTCGGATCTGTATACTCCTCGTTGTAAAAGTTAATATCACCATACTAATTGAGCTTTTTAACAAGAATTATCAATTCTTAAGTGCTTTCAGGAACTACAATGCGCCAATTTTCTCAAAAAGATTATTTGATCTATCTTTTCACTGAAATCCATCCACAAACTAGCACCTGGAAACTATTATTGTCAATAAAAGTAAAAAATATTCTCACTTACTGGTCGTTGATTGTATTTTTTCCATTATAAATCCATCAAAAGCAATTTAAACCCGTGTTAGCTTCGGATCTGTATACTCCTCGTTGTAAAAGTTAATATCACCATACTAATTGAGCTTTTTAACAAGAATTATCAATTCTTAAGTGCTTTCAGGAACTACAATGCGCCAATTTTCTCAAAAAGATTCTTTGAGCTATCTTTTCACTGAAATCCATCCACAAACTAGCACCTGGAAACTATTATTGTCAATAAAAGTAAAAAATATTCTCACCTACTGGTCGTTGATTGTATTTCTTCCATTATAAATCCATCAAAATCAATTTAAACCCGTGTTAGCTTCGGATCTGTATACTCCTCGTTGTAAAAGTTAATATCACCATACTAATTGAGCTTTTTAACAAGAATTATCAATTCTTAAGTGCTTTCAGGAACTACAATGCGCCAATTTTCTCAAAAAGATTCTTTGATCTATCTTTTCACCGAAATCCATCCACAAACTAGCACCTGGAAACTATTATTGTCAATAAAAGTAAAAAATATTCTCACCTACTGGTCGTTGATTGTATTTCTTCCATTATAAATCCATCAAAATCAATTTAAACCCGTGTTAGCTTCGGATCTGTATACTCCTCGTTGTAAAAGTTAATATCACCATACTAATTGAGCTTTTTAACAAGAATTATCAATTCTTAAGTGCTTTCAGGAACTACAATGCGCCAATTTTCTCAAAAAGATTCTTTGATCTATCTTTTCACTGAAATCCATCCACACACTAGCACCTGGAAACTATTATTGTCAATAAAAGTAAAAAATATTCTCACCTACTGGTCGTTGATTGTATTTCTTCCATTATAAATCCATCAAAATCAATTTAAATCCGTGTTAGCTTCGGATCTGTATACTCCTCGTTGTAAAAAATATTATCACCATACTAATTGAGCTTTTTAACAAGAATTATCAATTCTTAAGTGCTTTCAGGAACTACAATGAGCCAATTTTCTCAAAAAGATTCTTTGATCTATCTTTTCACTGAAATCCATCCACACACTAGCACCTGGAAACTATTATTGTCAATAAAAGTAAAAAATATTCTCACCTACTGGTCGTTGATTGTATTTCTTCCATTATAAATCCATCAAAATCAATTTAAATCCGTGTTAGCTTCGGATCTGTATACTCCTCGTTGTAAAAAATATTATCACCATACTAATTGAGCTTTTTAACAAGAATTATCAATTCTTAAGTGCTTTCAGGAACTACAATGCGCCAATTTTCTCAAAAAGATTCTTTGATCTATCTTTTCACTGAAATCCATCCACAAACTAGCACCTGGAAACTATTATTGTCAATAAAAGTAAAAAATATTCTCACCTACTGGTCGTTGATTGTATTTCTTCCATTATAAATCCATCAAAATCAATTTAAATCCGTGTTAGCTTCGGATCTGTATACTCCTCGTTGTAAAAAATATTATCACCATACTAATTGAGCTTTTTAACAAGAATTATCAATTCTTAAGTGCTTTCAGGAACTACAATGAGCCAATTTTCTCAAAAAGATTCTTTGATCTATCTTTTCACTGAAATCCATCCACACACTAGCACCTGGAAACTATTATTGTCAATAAAAGTAAAAAATATTCTCACCTACTGGTCGTTGATTGTATTTCTTCCATTATAAATCCATCAAAATCAATTTAAATCCGTGTTAGCTTCGGATCTGTATACTCCTCGTTGTAAAAAATATTATCACCATACTAATTGAGCTTTTTAACAAGAATTATCAATTCTTAAGTGCTTTCAGGAACTACAATGCGCCAATTTTCTCAAAAAGATTCTTTGATCTATCTTTTCACTGAAATCCATCCACACACTAGCACCTGGAAACTATTATTGTCAATAAAAGTAAAAAATATTCTCACCTACTGGTCGTTGATTGTATTTCTTCCATTATAAATCCATCAAAATCAATTTAAATCCGTGTTAGCTTCGGATCTGTATACTCCTCGTTGTAAAAAATATTATCACCATACTAATTGAGCTTTTTAACAAGAATTATCAATTCTTAAGTGCTTTCAGGAACTACAATGCGCCAATTTTCTCAAAAAGATTCTTTGATCTATCTTTTCACTGAAATCCATCCACAAACTAGCACCTGGAAACTATTATTGTCAATAAAAGTAAAAAATATTCTCACCTACTGGTCGTTGATTGTATTTCTTCCATTATAAATCCATCAAAATCAATTTAAATCCGTGTTAGCTTCGGATCTGTATACTCCTCGTTGTAAAAAATATTATCACCATACTAATTGAGCTTTTTAACAAGAATTATCAATTCTTAAGTGCTTTCAGGAACTACAATGAGCCAATTTTCTCAAAAAGATTCTTTGATCTATCTTTTCACTGAAATCCATCCACACACTAGCACCTGGAAACTATTATTGTCAATAAAAGTAAAAAATATTCTCACCTACTGGTCGTTGATTGTATTTCTTCCATTATAAATCCATCAAAATCAATTTAAATCCGTGTTAGCTTCGGATCTGTATACTCCTCGTTGTAAAAAATATTATCACCATACTAATTGAGCTTTTTAACAAGAATTATCAATTCTTAAGTGCTTTCAGGAACTACAATGCGCCAATTTTCTCAAAAAGATTCTTTGATCTATCTTTTCACTGAAATCCATCCACACACTAGCACCTGGAAACTATTATTGTCAATAAAAGTAAAAAATATTCTCACCTACTGGTCGTTGATTGTATTTCTTCCATTATAAATCCATCAAAATCAATTTAAACCCGTGTTAGCTTCGGATCTGTATACTCCTCGTTGTAAAAGTTAATATCACCATACTAATTGAGCTTTTTAACAAGAATTATCAATTCTTAAGTGCTTTCAGGAACTACAATGCGCCAATTTTCTCAAAAAGATTCTTTGATCTATCTTTTCACTAAAATCCATCCACACACTAGCACCTGGAAACTATTATTGTCAATAAAAGTAAAAAATATTCTCACCTACTGGTCGTTGATTGTATTTCTTCCATTATAAATCCATCAAAATCAATTTAAACCCGTGTTAGCTTCGGATCTGTATACTCCTCGTTGTAAAAAATATTATCACCATACTAATTGAGCTTTTTAACAAGAATTATCAATTCTTAAGTGCTTTCAGGAACTACAATGAGCCAATTTTCTCAAAAAGATTCTTTGATCTATCTTTTCACTGAAATCCATCCACACACTAGCACCTGGAAACTATTATTGTCAATAAAAGTAAAAAATATTCTCACCTACTGGTCGTTGATTGTATTTCTTCCATTATAAATCCATCAAAATCAATTTAAATCCGTGTTAGCTTCGGATCTGTATACTCCTCGTTGTAAAAAATATTATCACCATACTAATTGAGCTTTTTAACAAGAATTATCAATTCTTAAGTGCTTTCAGGAACTACAATGCGCCAATTTTCTCAAAAAGATTCTTTGATCTATCTTTTCACTGAAATCCATCCACAAACTAGCACCTGGAAACTATTATTGTCAATAAAAGTAAAAAATATTCTCACCTACTGGTCGTTGATTGTATTTCTTCCATTATAAATCCATCAAAATCAATTTAAATCCGTGTTAGCTTCGGATCTGTATACTCCTCGTTGTAAAAAATATTATCACCATACTAATTGAGCTTTTTAACAAGAATTATCAATTCTTAAGTGCTTTCAGGAACTACAATGAGCCAATTTTCTCAAAAAGATTCTTTGATCTATCTTTTCACTGAAATCCATCCACACACTAGCACCTGGAAACTATTATTGTCAATAAAAGTAAAAAATATTCTCACCTACTGGTCGTTGATTGTATTTCTTCCATTATAAATCCATCAAAATCAATTTAAATCCGTGTTAGCTTCGGATCTGTATACTCCTCGTTGTAAAAAATATTATCACCATACTAATTGAGCTTTTTAACAAGAATTATCAATTCTTAAGTGCTTTCAGGAACTACAATGCGCCAATTTTCTCAAAAAGATTCTTTGATCTATCTTTTCACTGAAATCCATCCACACACTAGCACCTGGAAACTATTATTGTCAATAAAAGTAAAAAATATTCTCACCTACTGGTCGTTGATTGTATTTCTTCCATTATAAATCCATCAAAATCAATTTAAACCCGTGTTAGCTTCGGATCTGTATACTCCTCGTTGTAAAAGTTAATATCACCATACTAATTGAGCTTTTTAACAAGAATTATCAATTCTTAAGTGCTTTCAGGAACTACAATGAGCCAATTTTCTCAAAAAGATTCTTTGATCTATCTTTTCACTGAAATCCATCCACACACTAGCACCTGGAAACTATTATTGTCAATAAAAGTAAAAAATATTCTCACCTACTGGTCGTTGATTGTATTTCTTCCATTATAAATCCATCAAAATCAATTTAAATCCGTGTTAGCTTCGGATCTGTATACTCCTCGTTGTAAAAAATATTATCACCATACTAATTGAGCTTTTTAACAAGAATTATCAATTCTTAAGTGCTTTCAGGAACTACAATGCGCCAATTTTCTCAAAAAGATTCTTTGATCTATCTTTTCACTGAAATCCATCCACACACTAGCACCTGGAAACTATTATTGTCAATAAAAGTAAAAAATATTCTCACCTACTGGTCGTTGATTGTATTTCTTCCATTATAAATCCATCAAAATCAATTTAAACCCGTGTTAGCTTCGGATCTGTATACTCCTCGTTGTAAAAGTTAATATCACCATACTAATTGAGCTTTTTAACAAGAATTATCAATTCTTAAGTGCTTTCAGGAACTACAATGCGCCAATTTTCTCAAAAAGATTCTTTGATCTATCTTTTCACTAAAATCCATCCACACACTAGCACCTGGAAACTATTATTGTCAATAAAAGTAAAAAATATTCTCACCTACTGGTCGTTGATTGTATTTTTTCCATTATAAATCCATCAAAATCAATTTAAATCCGTGTTAGCTTCGGATCTGTATACTCCTCGTTGTAAAAAATATTATCACCATACTAATTGAGCTTTTTAACAAGAATTATCAATTCTTAAGTGCTTTCAGGAACTACAATGAGCCAATTTTCTCAAAAAGATTCTTTGATCTATCTTTTCACTGAAATCCATCCACACACTAGCACCTGGAAACTATTATTGTCAATAAAAGTAAAAAATATTCTCACCTACTGGTCGTTGATTGTATTTCTTCCATTATAAATCCATCAAAATCAATTTAAACCCGTGTTAGCTTCGGATCTGTATACTCCTCGTTGTAAAAGTTAATATCACCATACTAATTGAGCTTTTTAACAAGAATTATCAATTCTTAAGTGCTTTCAGGAACTACAATGCGCCAATTTTCTCAAAAAGATTCTTTGATCTATCTTTTCACTAAAATCCATCCACACACTAGCACCTGGAAACTATTATTGTCAATAAAAGTAAAAAATATTCTCACTTACTGATCTTTGATTGTATTTCTTCCATTATAAATCCATCAAAATCAATTTAAATCCGTGTTAGCTTCGGATCTGTATACTCCTCGTTGTAAAAATTATTATCACCATACTAATTGAGCTTTTTAACAAGAATTATCAATTCTTAAGTGCTTTCAGGAACTACAATGCGCCAATTTTCTCAAAAAGATTCTTTGATCTATCTTTTCACTGAAATCCATCCACAAACTAGCACCTGGAAACTATTATTGTCAATAAAGGTAAAAAATATTCTCACCTACTGGTCGTTGATTGTATTTTTTCCATTATAAATCCATCAAAAGCAATTTAAACCAACAAAAAATCATCATGGTGTTTTTAATAAGCTTTCAATATCCAATCAAATCGGAAAGGCTCGTTTATCTGAAATTAATAATGACCCACTGATACCTGGTATAGTATTTTTTATAATAAATGAATATGTCACTTACTTTTTTATTGTAAATACTTTACATTGACAGGTGGCAACTTCGGAGATAAATGCTCCGTGTAGGATAATATAGACCAGTCCTTTTAAATCCACATATAAATTTAATCTCTAAGAAAATCTACTCAACTATCTTATATTCATTAAAAATTATTACCTGACAGCTCTTCTTAACAAAAGTTGCGATTTGCTCGTTTACTTATAGTTTTTTTTAGTGTCAACCGTCTTTTTTTAAATTTTTATCGGATTTAGGTTATTTGGCATTTTCTCCTTCCTGAAGTAAAAATGGTTTATTAGGATAACAGATATTTTTAAAATTACCAATTATTTGATTGCAATTATAAAAATGGTAATTGCCGAGAGAAAATTCGAAGAATAGGTACAGCATATTTTTTAAAACAAAAACAAATGAATAGAAAAAAAGAAAGGGAGCGGTAACCGGCACATGCAGGCCCGAGCAATTGTCGTATACAGTTAGGTACAACGGTATGTGGGGAGGGATGTAAAATTGTATGGAGAGCCGACAACATTTCTGTAGGAAAAGTCATCAAAGGAAGAGCATAGTAGGCAGGTTATTATTGCGACTCTGAACGAGAATAGCTCATCTTTGTTGTTTCTGTTTCCATTTTTACTCGTTTCCTGAATCCTATACATTTTTTCTCAGAAAACGTTGACTTGCTTTAAATGATGATTTATCGTTTTTCTTCAAGATTTTTATTAGTATCATTTAAGCATCAGTCACCGAACCTCTCGTATTATTCAACAATTTACAAAAACCGACTGATTTTCTTACTTTCCCTTGTTGCCTTGTAGCACGTTCATCAATAGAGCTAAAAGAAACAACGCAGGGAAAATGAGAATTTCAATCAAGAATTATTGTACAATTAATTCTTCAGAAACCCCCGAATATATTCAAAATTAAAACGTCAGTATTTTAATTTTTAAAGTTGGGTTATTTGCTCATTTGCTCGTTTAATTGTCAAACTCAGTCATAAATTGAGTACTGACAAAAAAACGGGCTATGTGCGAATTCCCCCGTGAATATAAGAAGTCTTACCCAGAAGAGGTAATAATTATAAAATGATGTTTTTTAGGATTTTTGATTGTCAAAATGTTATTTCGAAATGGTTCTATCGAATATTCTAGAATATCGCGGCGAGACCCAAAGTTGTCAGATTGTTCGCAAAATTGCGGGACCTTATATCTTCCGAACAATTGCGGTATTTTATTTAAAAAAATAAGTTGAGCCCTCCCATTAATGAAACTTATCTTTATCGTTGGGATTGGCTTGCTGTCGTAGAGTTATTATACAATATATTTCGTATTTTATAAAATTTATATAAAAAGTTTTAAATTTGAGAATTTAAATATTATTTTATATTTTGTTTGACGTTAATATTATTCTTCTGCAAGGAACCTACCTAATAATAATATTGGTGTAAATATCCTTATCGAGGGATTTTGTAAAATAAATCAAATTAAATTATAAATACCACTGAATGTCTCAATTATATGCTTCCATTTATAATCATTGTCATGTTTGGGAAGAGCAACCCCTGCTCATTACCCATTTTCCTTTTATGCATTTTCTCTAAAAAAACATAACTTGGCCTCTTCCTTGCTGTTTCACATATGTCTTTGTAACTCACTGCTCTTATTAATGATTATTAGAAAATCTACTTTAGGTATATGGTTTTTGTATGTCTGTGACTTTCATGCGACATCGTTTTTTGGGCAACATTCGGGCAACATTCAATTTGCATATGCATTCACTTGCTCCGATTCTCATTTTTCCGACGAAAAAAATTAAAGGTATTTCTACAATTATTGGCAAGGTATTTAAATTTATTTTTATAGATAAGTAATAGGCGAAAAAACAAGTTTATTGCATGGAGGATTTCATACAAAGCGACCGCCGATTTTAAAAATTCGTCCGGGGACTCGAGAATGAAAAATTGATTAAATTTTCAGTAAGCGAGCTTTTATTTGGAAGAAATATTACCAGGCTGGAAGGTTTCATCAGAGGTGTGAACTACAAATGAGTTTTTATACCTGAACCCGTACCAAAAATTACAACTGCGAGATAACACTTGCAGTGGGAGTCGAAAATTCTATTGTCACCGCAAAGAGGATTGGTCGAGAGCTTGGATATACTGGACCTAGCGAGTCTGTCAATAGAAAGAAGGAAAATAACCGGTAGGTGTGATTAACGTTACTGTTATTAAGAATAAACTGTAGCAATGTGTCATATTACTACCGATAAACTTTTCATAGAATTTCGGGATGAGCTGTTTGATTTGCGAATCAGGATTTCATTTTTCACGACAAGGCGGACTTTCATACGAAGGAGGGAATATAGAATTGAGGTTTTTGTACGTTATTGGTAAAAATTTTTAAATTAACATCTTTCTAGGTTAAAATAAAATAAAGACTCGCAATGAATATTTGCCTGCAAAGCTACTAATTAGAAGTGGCATCAATAATTACAAAAATAGTCTGCGGACGTGAATGTTAACTAAAGGAGAGATTAATCCTATTCATTGTATTAATTATATTAATAAAATGTTCTATATGACTTCCTGTTAAAAGTCTGATTAATAACGAATATGCTTATTTTTTCTACAAGGAGGGTATCCCTAAAAAGTGCGACACCGGTATAAGTTACTTTTAGTTAAAATGAATGGAAAAATACGATCAACTACTAGTAGGTGAGAATATTGTTACTTTTATTGACAATAAAAGTTTCCAGGTGCTAGTTTGTGGATGGATTTCAGTGAAAGAATAGATCAAAGAGTCTTTTTTGAGAAAATTGTCGCTTAATAGTTGCTGAAAACTCTTAAGAATTGATAATTCTCCTTAGAACTCTCAATAAGAAAGGAATTATTATTTTTACAACGAGGAGTATACCGATTCGAAGCTAACACGGGTTTAAATTGCTTTTGATGGACTTTTAATGGAAAAAATACAATCAAAGACCAGTAAGTGAGAATATTTTTTACTTTTATTGACAATAGTAGTTTCCAGGTGCTAGTTTGTGGATGGATTTCAGTGAAAAGATTGATCAAAGAATCTTTTTGAGAAAATTGTCGCTTAATAGTTGCTGAAAGCTCTTAAAAATGGATAATTATTGTTAGAACTCTCAATAAGATAGGAATTATTATTTTTTACAACGAGGAATATACCAATCCGAAGGTAACACGGGTTTAAATTGCTTTTGATGGATTTATAATTGAACAAATACAATCAACGACCAGTAAGTGAGAATATTTTTGTACTTTTATTGACAATAATTGTTTCCAGGTGCTAGTTTGTGCATCGACTTCAGTGAAAGGATTGATCAAAGAGCCTTATAGAACTCGTTGTCTGAGCATAATTATATTGATCGATTGTTGTCGATTATAATGGAATTATTTAAACCGAATATCGAAAAAATGTAACTAAAATAAAGTTTTTTTACTTCCGGGTTCAAGCTTCACCAATTCCAAAGGATTTCACAATCTATGATAATAATGATGAGATTCTTTATATTCCTTCGTCTGAAATTAGATATTAATTTAATAGTATAGATTTTGTTTGAAATATTTTCCATTTTGATCGTGATTGCCAAAAAAATTGTCGATTTCTATTTTACTAATATTAATATGGTTTTTATTCTTCAGAATTTTGTAGGAATATACAACTGTTCTGGTTCTGATTGTCTGACCGAGGAATTGTGAGGTCCAAAAGGAAATTTTGCTATTTTAAGCTGAGAAAAGCTAACAATTTATATATAATGTTGAGGAATAAGTTCGTAGAGTATTTTTATAAAGACTTTGCAAAGATTTATTTGAAAAAAAAAACAATAATTATAATCATAAATTAATCCTGTTTAAGACTTCCTCCCACCTCGCGACTAATTTTTTGATGCCGTTCCGCCAAAAATCGCCGGATAGTGTCGAAGAAGTTATTGAGCTAGTTTATAAGGTAATCTAATATGAGCTAGTTGAGCTAGTTTATAAGGTAACCTACTATAACCTTATATCTCAGGTTCACGGTCTACACTTGTTGCGTATGATATTTTTTATTCTTCTTCACGTGTCTGGCACACGTATTTTAAACAAATAAATGAGTCAGAATATTACACGATTCCCAAATCCATTACGAATACTTCTTTAATGTCAAGAAACAAATGGAAGAATACTTTATTAACAAACCGTAAGAAATTATTGTCGCTTGGTTCAAGTGATGATCTGATTTCACTTAATGAAATCGTGACGTAATTCTCGAGTGAATTCCGGAAAAGGAACCGCCTGGAGGGAAGCGACAACTGATGGACAAGTGATTTGCAATGTTTTTATTGGTATTGGATGAAATAGCGGAATTGTTGAAATAAATTGCATAATTATACTAGAACATAGCTAACACAAAACTTTCCCAAATTATTTATTATAATATAAGAAACACAATAATTATAATAAAGTATATATATATATATAATAATATATCATATTAAAACGACTGTATTCTGTATTGGGTCGAAATGTGACAAGAAACAATTCAATGATGGCACGCAATAAAATAAACAACATCTGGAATCTCCGCCATCGAACATTTCTTTAGTAACTGCTATGAAAGGACTGAAAGCTAAGGAAAACACATCAACTTTGGGTTAAATATTAAGTTCACAATATCGGCGTGGATTTTCAGAACATTGCTTATCTGTTAAATGTTTTGACGATTACACAAAAAACAAACAGAAACTTGTTAATGTAAAACTCACAGATAAATAACAATATTCTGAAAATCTGAAAGACGGATTATTAATTATAAATAAGGGTGGTTTTTTCGTATAAAATGAAAAAATACACTGTCTCAATACAAAATTATACATATATAATATATATCAAAGTAACACGATCTGAAAGACGCCGATTAACTTCCGAATAAATACACAAATTAAAACAAATATTGTTTTAATACAATTAATAAGTAATCTGGGTAAATGAAAATACAACGAGTATATAAATATCTGTTATGGATCATCTCAAGAAAACAAGGAAAATATAAGAACCCCAATAGAAATACATCTAAATAATAATAATAAAATATAATTGCTGATTATTATTATTATTACATGGCAATATTTGGTATCGTTTGGTGAGAATTTTTGGAGAGACGTTCAAAAATGGTCATGAATTATATAATTCTGGGAAAATGTGAATATTCTAATTAATTGAAGAAGAAAAAACAAGTAACATTGTCAAAAAAAAAAAAACAAAGAAAACAAAACGTCATGAAATACCGGAATTTGGGACAATTTCTATCAAAATACATGGTTGGAATAAAAATTTATATGAACGTAATGTCTCTTAACGTATTAATAATATTAGATCAAGTATGTGAAAACATGAAAGCTTGAATTTTGGAGAAAAATTAATTATAATAACAACTAAGTTAATAGTAATAGAAACGCCGCCGTCTGAGATCAACGTATTTGGCGGAGAACAATTCAACTTAAGAAGACGGTAATAGTAAACATTGATAATTAATCTACCTTAAAGTGTCAATGACAACAAAAAAAACAAAAAGTCACCGAATTTGAATGACATTGAAAGGATCACGATAACTGTTGGTTAGATGGCTCACATGGACCATTTAAATTTAGAAAACAATTGAAAGACTTGACGAGACAATCTATTATAATGATTAGTTAAAAGTATCTATTTGGATTTGAAAGGCATTCAAGAGCTGGTGATCACTAGTATGAATGATTGAGTGAAAGACTTGAAAATCAGTTCGTCGGTGCTGCTAAATAAATAATAATGAGGACAATAACAAAACAATTGTAAATAATAATAATAATCAAATCTAATTTGGTATAAAATTCTGTTGAGACCAAATTCAGATGCTAGAAAGAAAGAAAAGTTTGCTGAAAGATTCGCTGGTAGTTTCTTCACAAAAATCAACAACAATAAACAATTGACGTATGCTCATATGGCTATTCTCTCCATTTGAGCACACCAGAGACTAGGATTATGAAATGAACATCTAATTGACATGCTACGATGGATGATTCTACGTGAAAGACGTGGGAGCTGATTATGATGGAAACAAAATGATTATAAGACAATATTTTGTATTTTGCTTTCAATTGTTTTTCCTTCCGCCACGTGCTTATTGTAGTAGCGACAAGATGGTGAGTTGGTTGAGCATCAAAACGTCTGCAATAAAATCGGGTTTTGTGGCTACCATTATTATTAATTGGCTTACATTTTTGAACCTCAGTATAATATATTGATAGAAGAATGATGGCCAGCAAAGTTCTAAAAACACATTTATAATAAATCTATGATTGTTCGCCCTTCAAACTTTTTCTTTGCGTCCTCCCATTCTGGCGGCTTGTCGTATCCGCTGTCCTTCCAGTCAAAATCCTCGTAAATTGAATCCATCTGTGATTGATAATTGTTGCTTAATTGCGTCTCGAACATTAATTCTTCAATAGAAATCATCAATTTCTCAGAACAATTCAAATCAAGACGTACCAGCTTTCGGATTGTACAATTTAATGCGGTGAAAATCAATCAGCGGATCCGTGTCGATCATGCAGCCCGGTTGATCGGTCCGCTCAAATGACACTCGTTCATAAACGCTGCTAGTGCCGCCGAAGCTCATGCTCAGGTCGTAATGCGCGCCACCATCTGTACCGCCAACCGATTGCTCAAAGAACAGCTTGCGGCCATACGTCGGACCGGTGCCGAAACCGCCCAAGAACTGATGCGTTCGCTCAATCTGCTCGGATCCACCGGAGATCTTGCGTGGCGGAGAGTCGGCTTGTGACGAGAACGAGTCGGGAGAGCACGATTGAGTGACAGAGTTGAGGCGCGAACGGAACCCGGAATCCTCGTCGTCTTCCTTATCCTTCTTCTTTTTATCCATTATGTTGAGCGCATCCTCGACGGACATGTCCGAGCGGTAGCGGTCCGGCGACGCCTGCGATAAACTGTTAGGCGATCCTTCGCTGCCAACACCACTGTCCGTTCCGTGGCAGATTGGCAAGAATAGATGTTCATCTTCATCGGGAATAAATGAGAATGGGTCGAATGGAGAGTGGACCGAGACCATCTTCAATAAATGTAATAGAAACCGAAAAACAGAATGACTTACAATGTTGTTCTGAATAGGAGGAACGAAGCAAGGCCGGCACTGATCTTTGTGACGACGGAGAGCCACGGAGCTCCGGAATTGTCCACAGCACTCATCACACGTCCATCGCGCCTCATCGAATGAGTGCGAGGCTGAGTGACGCTTCAACTCCTTTTCCGTCTCGAACGCCTGTCGGCAATTGGAGCACTTGAACGGGAACAAGTCGTCGCCATTGTGGGAGGCGTTGTGCCGGAGCAAGGACTCCTCTGTGGGCAAGAAGACGCGACACTTACGGCAGGAGAACAGCTGGAAATTGCATTCATACATTACATGTTTTTCTCGTCTCGCTAATTATTGCGGTGCCAGGAGGAGATCTTGCGGCAAAAAATTTCCAACAATAAATATTGGTGACTAAATACAATTTCGAATTGATTATGATGAGTCATTGGCGAGCGCGATGTTGTCGCTCGATTCATAAAAGGAAATATTTATTTATTACGCCAAATAATTTGCGAGGAATATGCACCATTGGTGCCAGGCACCTGATAATCATACAATAGTTACCGTAGACCTACCTTTTGCTTGTTCTTCTCGACGAAAGCCTCGATCTGTTGCGGTGGGAGCTGTTGTCCGCGCACGCTATCAAAATCCGCTTGCTTATCAAATGAGTTTTCCAAATCGTTAGACATTAGTTGGTCCGCAGGCGCGCCGACACTTCCACCTCCCGGGAAGTTCTACAAATACTTTAAATTATCAAAAAATAACCAAAAACAATAAACGTTTTCATATTGTAACTGTGCCTGGTCGATATTCTGGATAACCAATCCGTAGGTAATCGGCGCGTCGTTGTCTTCACTTTCCGAATAGCACATCGATGATGGTGGTTGTCTAAACATTTTAATATGATTTAAGCATAAACTCTTCTTAAGTCTTCCTACGTAAGAGAAGAATCATCTAGATGTTGTGTTTGAGTTTCAATTTTGTTCTTCAACATTGGATGCGCTTCTGATCTCTGCTTGTTCGATGAAATCAATGCGCCACCGCCTCCTCCTCGGCGACGTCTGCAATAATATGTTTGATCTCTGGAAAATCACAACTAAATATTCTTACAATTGAAGCGATTTCTGACGCTCGGGACATTTGTGCTGATAGAGATTCGAGCGAAACTTGTACGTCTTGAAACAAAACTTGCACTTGAATGGCCGATCGTTCGAATGTTTCACTGCGTGCTGCTTCAAATACCAAACCGAGTTGAATAGCTTGCCGCAGTCTTTGCACTCGCACTGTTGATTCTTCTCAAGCGTCACGTTGATATGATCAACCTCGGTTGGACATATCACAATAGGCGGCGGTGGTGGTGGCTCAACCTGTCGATTGTTTATAGTTAATTGAGTAAACAAACTTTAATATGTTTTGTTCAAACACCAATTCTAGAGGGGATATAAATAAATTTAATTTAACATGGGGGAATCGGCCTAAATAAATAAATAGATAAATAAAGTGCTTACAGCTTTCGGCTGAAGCGCCAATGTGTCATCCACAGGCTGCTGCTGCTGTGGAGGTTGCTGTTGCTGTGGCTGGAATAAATCAGCTTGCTGTGCTTGAGGTGCTAGAGATTGTTGATCAGTTGGATAATAGTTATAATTCATATAGTCTTCCATCGTTTTTGCATAGAGGACGTGGGTCCTGAAAATTGAATATTATTTGACCAGCAATGGTACAGATTATAAAATGATGGAGGAAGGAGCATTGTAGAATTTAAACAACAAACAACAACAACAACAATATTTGTTTCTATCAAATAAAAACGGCGACAAAATAGAATTTGAATAGTGTTTATTGGGGAGAAGCTTTGATAACTTTTGATAAAAAAAAGCATTCAAAAAAGAACTTTTCCTCAAATATAAAGCGGAGAGAGGAAGAGTGGACAACCATCTGGACGGGTCTGTCCACTCTGTGCACACGCGTAATAGCTCAATATTATCAACTGCTATCACACGGGGTCGCTAAGCATTTTCTATGCGTGTATATGAATGTGTATGTTCGGTTCATGATAATTTGTTATTGAAGCTATAACGAGCGGGAGGCAAAGAAGGGCGCAATGGTGTGCGATAAGAGCAATGCTTCAAATACGATCATTAAAAAGTTATAGAGACACACAAATTAGTTTTCGATTTTTAAAACGGGAAAGAGAGGCGAAAGGAAATTAGAGGTCGATGGAATAATGTCTTATCAATGTCAAGTGGACATGAAAAAGTTCTCTCCAAGTGCTCCAGAAACCATTGATAAACTGAATGGAATGGTAATGCGACGCCTCGCCAATTTCTAGAGAAGCTCCGGTGGCCGGTCAGCGGCCACCGCGCGAATATTTTCATCTGCAAATGGCTGGTCATTTCCTATTGTTCGACACGCCCCAGACAAACAACAACAATAACAAAAGCACCGATGGTTTTGACGAAAAAAAAAATTTTAGGCGCGAAAGGGGCCACGACACATCATCGCAAAAATGAAAGCCTGTGTGTTAAATTTTTAATTAATTTAGTATAGAATGGAATTTTTTGTACTTGTGAAAAAAGTAGTTGAGAATGAGATACAATGCTCATAAAATTGAATAAAAGGAAACCGACATACCAGTTACATAACGCTTCATAACACTAAGAAATACGGCGCACAACGATTATACGCTTCACATACCGTACTTGGTTCGTCCGACGTTTGGCATTTAAAAGCGCATGGAAAAAAATGTGCTTGACAACAACAATAATAATAATAATAATAAACATGAATGTTTTCATGTTTTGTAGCTGCCGCATGTATTCCAAATGCGCGGAAGAATTATGAAATATTGGCATCACGAAAAGTTACGTGAAAGCTGTCAAGAAGAATAAAAGAAAATCGAGCGTCCGATTGAATAGATGTGATCCGGATAACGAAATAATAATGACAAGTAGTTCTGGTAGGAAGACAAAAAAAGTGGCAAAGCGGTTTGCCGGATTGAAACAAAACGAACGTTTTGACGGACCGAAAAAAAGACAATAATTTGGTTTGAATAAGCTGAATGGATATTATTCCTGCGTGCCTTTCATACTGTATTATTATATTATTAGCTAACCGATGGTTATTAGATGAAATGCAAATTTAAAAGAACAATTTGGTAAACTGGTCGTGTGACGAGTGCGCAACGCACAAAAGTTATCAGTGAAAATTGAGAAGAAGAAGAAGAAGTGACGAGGATAATTGGAGCAATTATTTAGTGAAAACAACGTCAATGATAATAAAAAGTCTAACTATCACAATTATTTGAAATACAGAATGAAATACGACCAAGGAACAGCAATTAGTAGATCCGGGAAAAGAGTGCCGATTTGGTACCAGCGGGTCCCGCCCATTAATCCGGGTGATTGGCCTTGCGCAACAATCAAGGCCAATCACAAAAATTGGAGACGTTTTAGAAGCGAGAAAAGGACAAATCCGACGCACGTTCGGGATAGTTTGTAAATCTCATTCCACGCCAACGAACCAAGAAAGAAGACATTCGTTGTCAAAACTGGTATCAGTGTGGTTTCGATTCTATGTTGGCCGTCATTCATTCTCCACACTTCTAAACCCCCCGCCAACGCAGTTGTCACTCCCTCTGGAATTTCAAAATGACAGTTCACATAGCGTTATGATGAAGCATCTTAAAATAATAATAAGAAGAAAATGAATTAACTGACTGATTCACAAATACACACATACACGCCAAACTGAAAATGTGTGTTTCTTGATGTTTGTGATTGGAACCGTCAAGATTGGTGTCGTCGAAGTGAGACATTCAAGAAATAACATTGAATCAACAAATAAATAATATAAACAACTATTACCAATTGGAAACTAGTGAAAATTAATTGGGGTCTGGAACGAGATAGATAAATAAGGAAAGATTATCAACAGACGATTTCGAACTTTTTCTCTCACAAATCGAGGTTTTTTGCGATGATAAGAAAAGATTTTGAAAAAATTCGTTATCTGTGATAATGGCATTCAAATGAGAAAGCTACTGGGAACAAAAAGCCAATACAGAAAAAATTGGATTGAGAGAAGGAATTCATCCGAATGACCGATTGATTTTATTCAATTTCTAATGGATGATGTCGTCGTTCGTTCATATCTACTCGGACGATAATGTCGCAAGCGTTTCAATTAAAAAAAGGGGGAAATTTCAAATCGTGTTATCAAAATAATTCAGGTTTTTTTTAAAAGTTTCTCTGTGGGTCGAGAATTTTTCCAGGGTTTTTGTTTAGAAAATCAATTTGAAAAAAGGAAATACGATAAGATAATGAATAAATTGGCAACATTTCCCGCACAAGAAACAACAAGAGATAAATTTAGGCAAAAACATTAATTTATTTATCATTAATCCCCCCTCCCTAAGTCTCTTGCGGCCTTATCGGCAGATAATCAACGGCGGTCCGATAAAAACGAGAAGGAATTTGGTTTTCGCCTCGACTAACTGATCAATTAACTTATTAAGCAACACTTGATTGACTTTGTCACTTCTTATCCTCACTGATCCTGTGAACTCAAACGGACGGCATTTCAATTAATTAATAGCCGGTCCAACCACATCGATTAGCTCCGGATTTTCCGCCTAACCACGCTTCATCAACCAAGTGATCAATTATTATCAAGTTTTTTTTCGGCGTCCTACCCAAAGCTGATTTCGAAAATCCAGCGAACAAGACCAAAAAAAGAACACGCGGGACGCGATCGAAAAAATCCATTTGCTGGCAGACGTTTGATTGAAATTCGTGATTAGGGAAGTGATGATTGCGGCGATGCAATTTGACCGTTTATCAGCGGTCATCATCGGCAATTGCGCGATGATAATAGAGGAAGGAGAGCTGAATAAAGACATCAATATTGAGCAATCAGTTGATGTTTATCTTGATGAATCAATGAGACCCAGCATTTATGGAAATTGTTTCAAAACGTACGGCAAAAATGAGCGATAAGAAAATCGACTACAGCTTCGCTGATATATGAACGTCACAATGATTACTCCGGGGCCCCGCATTCTTTTCTCGCCGCAATAACAACAACAATAACAACAAAACAACAACAGCCAGCGTGGTCCGAGACGAATAGGACGATTGTTGGAGGCGCTCGTTTGGCGCTGCCTAATTCCTCTCGCCTAGCCGAAAAGCATCAGCTGTTCCGTCGTATAGTGGACATTCGAGAATACGTCGGCTGTTCTTTATAGTTTTTTTTGTGATTTTGTTTTAAGACTAATCGGATCTGGAAATTAATCGATTGATTATTTTGGGGCGAATGGCTTTATATATAAATATATGAATAAACGGGCTACATCGCCAAAGTTTGTCATCATGGCCACCATTCATTGATGCGCATCAATGGCGAGCAAATAAACAAACAAATGCAAATCATTGGCCTCTATTCTCACCAATCCACAATAACACACATATAACACGTTAATGAGTTAAAATTTTTCCTTAACAAAATTTATCAAACGTACCGTAGTTGGTAAATGTGTTTGTACAAATGTTGCACAATACGTGCTGGCCTCTAACGGTCGCCTAATATTAGTGTGCTAATTTTTTTTTAGTCACAACAGGTGACTAAACATAAACCAAAAATATTGTTATTTGAGCTTCTGCCCTCTTTAAGCAATTGATAAGATAAGTGAAGGCGTATTGAAATATGCAAATGGTTGTTTTTGTTTTTGTTGTGTATTACAGTGGGGGTAATAAAGGTCACTTATTTGTGATTTGAATAAGAGTTAGAAATGGCTTAAAGTAAAAATGTTTCGTCATCCATCAGGTGATGCAAAAAATAAAGAAACTAAAAAAAACTACAGTGGAATTTAGTGGAATCAACAACAACACAACAATCGCTAGAAGAGCCGTACATCAGTCACTCCAACCAGAGCAGCAAAAAATGCTCCAATTTTATTTATTTTTTTGTTTTTTTTGTCAAAACAACAACAACAACTGGAACATGCGAGCGGCTCTCGTCTTGCCAAATTATTTTTCTGGCACGTCTTGCGCAGCGCACACTAGTTTTTACGCGAAATCTCTTATCTCCTCCCTTATCAGCCGGCCAGAATGATGCCTTTTTCGCGCACCAACATTTCTGGGCCTTGTTGTTGTTTTGATTTGCTGTTGTTATTCGTCTTCCGTTTTGGTCGTCAAGAGCCGTGGTCAGAAATAATTATATTTGTTAGTCACATTATCTCACCACTTCCCTACCTAACTTATTAATGAATAATTTATGGAGCACGACAACAATTTCCCTCGCATTCACATTAACGGAAATGGTGAATCGAGACAAATTAATAATGATGAGTAGTAGAAAGTTTAAGAGTTTAAATAAAGCAAAACGCTCATAAAAGGTGGATAGAATGAAGAGGATTGTGCGACAACTGGTCATCATTGGTCAGTGGAGCTTGAAATATTCCGTGGTCCCCCCACCTCCTTTTTCCCTTCTACTTTCATCAAAACTCGATAGGTGAGAGATGGGAAAATTGCAATGTTGAAATGCAATATGTTCGTTTGTTTTGAAACCCATCTAAACCCTCATCAAACTAACTCGTATTTCGCAGGCGGCTACTGGAAAAAATATCAATAAAAAGTGCTGCTCGCATACATCCAAGTATTCAATTACAGATTGTGGCCGAAATAATTTTTAATTTTGTTTTCCCTCGAAACCGAAATTTGAGAGCGGCCAGCGGTCAGTGTTTGTTGTGTCTGAAATTATTCAATTGTGCTATTAAAATGATTGCGAAATGTAAATAAACAAACAACGCCAAAAAGTTTTACAATAAAGTAAACATGACCAAAAATATTCATAAAATTAATGATAATGATCGTATTTGTGAAGAATTAGAGAATGATAAGATGAATAAAGAGAAGGCGTTCATAAATGCTCAAATAATACAATTTTTGTGGGTGTTTTTGATCTGGAAAAGGCGTTTGTGAAACTAATAATCGTCGTTGCCACCGTATACCCACGGTGGTCTTTTTTTCCATTTCCAGATGAGGTCGAAACAACAAAAACAACGCGTTGGTTCGTTAGTTACTAAGGGAATGTAAGTGTCTGGTCGTCTTGCTATAAAGCTGAGTGGTCAATTTTCCAGACGAAAATCTCGACGTGCTCGCTTCCTAGCAACAGGCAATAATTTCTACGAATGACCAGCAACTCAAAAATGAATATGAACCAAAAAAAACATAAACAGAAATGTTCAAAGCAAATTATTTATGAGCAAAACGGTCCGCTGAGTGCAAAAACAAATGATTTGTTTGCTCGCGTGGACCAGCAAGGCTGTCCGCTAGTGCACAGACGGTGCAAGATAGCCGTTCACGTCGGCTCACCTTCTTACGCGCTTCAAATACAGGCAAACAGTATGTAACAGGCTGTGGCAGGAGAGAGCCTGGCTCGGTTCTTCCTCTCCCATAAAAGCTTTTGTTGCCCCCCATCGGTTTTGATTAACAAAGTAAGCAAAGCAATTTTTGGTATTTGCGTGTGTTGTTATTCGCATTTGAAGGAGGGTTTTATTTGATAGAAGATTCTAATGAGCAAGTGCTGGCTGATGAAGAGATCTGATGCGCGATATATTGTGGCCGAATAAAAGTGCACATGGGCAGGAAGAAAAGACGACGGATAAATGCTGCATGGATTTGAATTGAATTAGCTGATAAAAGAACCACAAAAACAAAACGGGGCGGAATTATAAAGTTTATTGGATTTAAAGCAATTATAGAATAGCGGTGAATGGGGGCAAGTCAAGAATTAGAAAAAAACAAGTGATGAGCAAAAAAATCACGAGCAAACTTTTTCGGTCGTGGCCACCAACCCAAATGAAAAATCAATTAGCCGACAAAAATAGAAAGCCATATGAAGTGGAATCAGCGATGTTTGTGCTGGTCGGGAAAACTCAAAAGCTCATCACTAAGCTTGTCCAAAAAAAGTTTCGCACGTTTTTTTCGAAAAGAGAGAAATTGAAATGAAATTGGTAACTGATTGAATGCAACCGTTGGTGTTCAATTCAGAAATAATGGAGTGCAAAGAGATTAGGAGAAGGTTAATGCACGAATGCTCTGCATTGGCGCTGATAATAAAAAATGATGATGACGATGATGTCTTTCACAAAAAAAAATTAGAAGAGTTCTCTTGGTTCGTTAACGAATTATGTCGAAAACAAAATTGCGCAATATGCAAATGAATGAGGACGAGAACGACAACAACAACAACAACAACAGGCGGTTTAGAGGAAGCAAAGTCGACTAGCCAGAGCGGACGTTGGCGGCCACTCCCGTCCGTCAGCCGGTTCGCTGCCTATGTCGTGGTCAGTGGCGAGTCTCGCGTCGCGTTCCCCCGCACTCCTCTTCCACATTTTTTTGGCCTGCTGTTCGCTCTCTCTCCACTGAATCCGTCGGCTATTCGGACGAGCATGGCTTCGATTGATTCTGGATTCTCTGGCGCTGTCTGGTCGCGGCTCATGCTCAATGAGCACGACCACACTCTGCTCGTCTCGACGGCTGGATGACCACCTAATGCGAGCTCTTGCATAATAACAACATCGTCAACAAGAATAACAACAACACCAACAACAATCAACAAACCAATAGCAACAGCTTGTCGCTAATCCGTTAATCACCGGTTCAGTATCAAATTATCATTTTTGGTGGTGTCATGCGAAGCGGAAGGTTTTAATTGGTATGTCTTCGCTGTTTGTAGGGGTGTGCGAGCATTCAAAATACCTCAAACTTTCACTGATAAAATTGGGCAACAAATGGCTCCGGTCATTTTCTAGTTGAAACACTGATAAGAGTAATTGCCTCCCGATAAGGGTCAATAAAAATGTGTTTGAAACATTCACACGGCCATTCGAATTGGATTCCTGAAGCCGTTGAAGTGTACGCAGCTTCACAAATGCCACTCCAGCACGCAAACACTCGCCAGTTCATATTTATCTCAAATATTTGCCTAGTGTTCATAATAGCGGAAGTGAGAGTTTCCACGAGCTACCTTCGATGGTCCGTCTTGCCTACTCGTATCCACTCGGCTCGGGACCATTCAATTATACTTCAATATGCTCGCCGAATTCTTGTTTTGCTTTTTTTGCATTGTTTTTCGCTCGAGCCTTGCACACTTGGCTGACCAATGGCCGGCTCCGACTGGACAAGGTATTAAATATGTGTGAGCCCGGATGAAGAGATGATGATGATGATGATGTGGCACGTGAGCAACAGCAATACGTAATTATTATTATCAATGAAGTGAGAGATGGGATATCGGTGAACTTTATAGTAAAGAGGATTTGTCGAGCGGCGAGTTTACTGATAAGATATCCAACTGATTATGTATATGTGCCGAGAGCGGGGTTTGAATAATGAGAAAGGAAAAGTATTCTGTCATAGAATAATCAATGGATTTTAAGACATGGAAAGTTTTGAACTCAGAGTAGCTGAAATGTTTGTTTTGTTTTCATGATTACAAACATTTTAAAACTCAAATCCATTTTCATGACTAATATCTCAAAGCAGCCATGAGTCAAGTTTCTGTGTTATTTATTTTGTTAACTAAAATACAAACATTTATCTTTCTAAATTAAAAGCTAATGAGGAGCACAGATTAAAAAAATGAGGGGAGCAACTTTAAATATCTATTCGACATCTGTAAAAGTAGGAACAAAATTGAATGATTAAGTTGGTGGCTTTAAAAAATGCTTATTTTGCAAATTTCGGTAAGAAGCGCATATTTTTAGATAGTCTAGGACGGTCTAGAAAAAATGACGTATCAATATGAAAATAACACGTGCAAATTAGTAAATACAGATTTAAATATTGAGACATGTTCATTTCGATTTGGCGTATTGAGCATTTTTCCTTTAAAATTTTACACGAGTAAACTCATCTAATATATATCGAGCTGCACGCCAAACCGAAATAGCGATTTTGAGATTTTTAACCGTGCGTGGAAATGTTTCCGCCTTTGTGACAAAAAAAGTTTTTACTATAATTTAATTAAGCTCGTCTTAAAATATCTAAAAACGTTAATATATTTCTAAAAATTTATATTTGAGCATGCTTACTGAGCTCATTCTATTACCCTACAAGTTGAAGTGCGAGCTGTATTTAATAAAACTAAAGAGGTTCTGTTTAATTTAATTAAAAAGGATACTTATGTAATGAAATGATTATAAAAGAATACACAATTACTGTAAACCGCACTATTCATAGTTGGGAAACATAATATATAAAATATTTACATACATCGATCCGCGCCAATTGGTTATGATTTTCAGTTTATCGGAAAAACGGCTTTGGCGTAATTTTTTAGAAGTATAAAAACAACTAATTCTACACCAAACTACTCTTATTGTCCTCAAATATTCAATTAAGATGCTAAACTAAATCCATGTTTTTACAAAAGAAAAAGCTTCAATGTGTTTATATATTTTAAATTTACTTAGCAATAATTTATAGTAAAATTTGTTTAACCAAACAAAATACTTTTTATATAACACTTTTCATATTAAATTGAATCTCTTCCGGAACTCATCATATCCACTTGGAAGATTTAAATAAAATTGACACATTGTTATCGAAAATTAACAGCCGTTTAACTTGCACAGAACGCAAGATTATATGTTTCCTTTCCTCCTCACGTGTACTAGTTGAAAAAAGCATATACTGTAACACATTAAACAAAGGTTCTGTAAAATAAGTAAGAAAATAATTTTAAATCAGGAAAAATCTATGTTTTATAAATGCTACTTTCATTCAAACTATAAAAGATTAGATTATATAAATTATTCGACATCACAAATTAATATAATCCTATAGATATTTCTTAATATATACGAAATTCGTTGAAATAATATAGAACAAACAAATTTGAGCAGGCTTATGGATAATAAATGAGACTACAAATGTTAAAATTTCAAATTTTAGGATGAGATAAAGAGCACAACTTGTTATTATGATGTAACTTATAAATAAGAACTCTTAATTATCAGAATTTACGGTAGAATTTTTTATGAATTGTTTAAAGGTGTTTTTAATTTTACCCAAAATAACCAGATCATTATTTTGACAATTTTAAGCAGTTTGATTTATGAAATTTGATAACATTTTCCACGTACTCGTATTTTATATTTGAAAAGATAAACATAATTAATTAAAATTATTGGAAATATTTATATTTTGTATCTAAAAAACTAGATTGCCGTAATCTCCTTCGGTGATTTAAGTTTCGTGTTATTTTGATAAACGTCCTATAAGAATTTAAATAAAATTCTGCGACACTGAAGGGAAGTACAATAATTGTCGTTAAAAATGTTACTGCAAAGTATATTATGATTAATCTGTTCTTGATTATATTCATATATAATATATATAATTCTAAAATTCTCAGGGATTAGTATAAAAGCTAAAAAAAATTAACCCGTCTCATAAGTATTATTATTTATCCATTGCAGATAAGATAAAAACGAATATATTCATATAAAACTTATTTAAAAAAAATAAATAAATGGATTTTAATCACTGGGGGTACAAAAACCAATGCGAACATCAACCGAATACATAACCAGCCAGCACGTCGACTATTTTTCCATTTCCACAATTTCCATAATCAAATTCTCCACTTGACCACTGTCGATGACATACCAACACTTGCTGATAATTAATTTCCGCCCGATTCGTATATAATTCTATCATCTCTGCCGCTGGTGCTAAAAACACTGTCGCTGCTGGAACAAAAATTCTGCTCACGCAATAGCCACACAAACAAAAGAGCCTAACAACAATAACAACGTCATGTGTGTATTTGACACACGCAAACAACAACAATGGAGTCGATCTTTTTTTCAGCCGTTTTTTTATTCGACGATGAACAAAGCACAGGAGTCCGACTCATGGCTAACTTCGCCCAAAAAAAACAACAACAACAACCACAATAACAAAATAACGTTCGCTTCAACAACAAGAAAGCGAAAAAAAACTTTTGACCAGTCTGGAATTCAGCTGAACACCAAAATAAGAAAGGGGTGGCGACTGCCGTCTTTGGTCCGCTAATCGCGTTTGTTGGCCCGCTTAAATCAAAAATAATTGGCACCGCTCGCGAGCAACTTTTGACATTTTGGCGGCGCAAATCAAATTTGTTTTTGCCTCGCAATGTTCCTTTCACATATTGCATTTATTCAAAAAGTTTGCATCCGCACCCTAATCAGCCGCAAATCTTTGACACAGAGCTGGCCAGCTTGAGCACAATTGGGCGCGTGTGGTTTTGTCAACCCGCACATTTCAACGAGGGCGACGGCGCGCTGCGCGCATCTTTGTAATTAATGACGGCTGTGCTCCAGGGAGACGACGACGGACCTATTCATTTTCCAAAACATCTCCCCCTTTTTCAACCCCCCCCCAATCCCTCAAAGCTCTTACACTCATTTTCCGAGAACCCAATTAAGCCCTAACAACAATGCACACACGCACTCACGCATTCCACACCAAAGGGCATTCCAATATAGCAATTTCGTCATGAGCTGTGCTTGTGCAATCCGGGGGTTGAAATTCGAGACACCCCCTCTCCCCTTTCTCCGGACTCCACACGAACAACGATCGATATTTAATAAGCACCGCTGACCAGTGGCCATTATTTGCTTGCCAATTATTTATGCACCACACTAATTGGCTCCATTTCATCTTACACTTCTTGAACATGGATACAAAAGATTTATACACTTAAAAATTTTTAGAAAAACTTTTATTGAATACATTTTGAAGGGTAAACAATAATTTCTCAAAAAAAAATCTGAGCACACAAATAAATAAATTTGGGGGGAAGATGGTAAACTTTCAAGAAAAAAGTCAAATACACTAGACAACAAATAACCGGAAATTAATAAGATCACTTGTAGAAGAAATACAATGGCACTATGTTGTTTACATTGGGACGCTAGTGATAAACAATTCTACTCGAGTTCCACAAGGATCTCGCCTTCATCGACAGTGGATCCGACTTTCACGTTAACCGCTTTGACCTTTCCGGTTTTTCCAGCGTGCAAGCTGTTCTGCATCTTCATCGCCTCCATTACCACAAGCTCTTGGCCTTCGCTGACCATGTCGCCAACGTTCACGTTCACGTTCTTAATGGCTCCTGGCATTGGCGAGATAATGACCGTCGACAAATCGACCTTCGGTTTCTCTTTCATGTATTGGAGGTACTCAACAGCTTGCTCCGGCAAAACGCGAACCTTGAATGGTGATCCCTTGTAGAGAACAGTAATTTCTCCAGCTCTCTTCGATACAATTTGGGTGACAACCTGTAGTAAAATACATTAACAGCTCAATCCTTCTTAGCTTACATGCTCTCCATTGATCTCTAATGAGATGGTTGGGTGAGCCAAATTCGTATCTCCCTTGATTGTTAATTCCTTTCCGTCAATCTTCACACGAACGTCATTTGGATTGCTCTTGTGGAACCAGACCTCGGCGTCGCGTTCTTGAGGCTTCTCTCCTTCCTTAGCAGGAAGAGTAGCAACAAATCTGTAAAACACATGAGACACAGAAAATATAAGCCTTCATACTTGTACTTCTTATCATATGAAGTCTTTCCCGGAGTCTTCTGACGTTTCTGGTTCAAGAATGTGTTGGCTCTAGCGAGCTTTCTTGCATTCAATGCAGCGGCGAAACCGAGAACGGTTTCTTGCTCGTTGTGAGTTAGTGTAGCTCCGTTGAATCCTTCTGGGTAAACTTCTGGCAGATACTTCGTGGTAATATTTCCTTCACGGAATCTCTTCTCTTGGACAATATCTCTGAGCAATGGAATGTTGTGTGTTACACCACGAATGACATAATTATCAAGAGCTTCGCTCATTCTGTTCAAAGCCTCGTCGCGGTTCTTGCCATAGGTAACAAGCTACAAAACTCATATCATTTGTTACTACCTTGTGTTTTAAGCCAACCTTGCAAATAAGAGGATCGTAGTAAATCGAAATCTCGGATCCCTCACGGATACCAGAATCGCAACGAACTCCTGGTAGGTGAGTCGGTTCCACATATCTCGATAATCTACCGACCGATGGCAAACCGAATCCCTTGTACGGGTCCTCAGCATAAACACGCGATTCGAAGGCCCATCCTTCGAGTGGAACCTGTTCTTGAGTAAGAGGCAACTTGTGTCCATAGGCTACGCGGAGCATCTGCTGGACGATATCGATACCAGTAATGCATTCTGTGATTGGATGCTCGACCTGGAGACGAGTGTTCATCTCCAAGAAGTAGAAGTTTCTCTTTGAATCGACCAAGAACTCGACTGTTCCGGCTGAGTCGTATCCGACAGCCTTAGCTAATTGCACAGCTAAACTCTTACATTAAATTAACTAGCAAAATCAGGCGGCTGATACCTTGCTCTCCCATTTTCTGTCTCATTTCAGGAGTAACGAAGCTACTTGGTGCCTCCTCAATAACCTTTTGGTTTCTTCTTTGAATTGAGCATTCACGCTCGTTGAGCCAAATAGCATTACCATGCTTGTCACACAAAACCTTAAAAAAATTTATTGTAAAACATTGTGAGAAGAAAATAAAGTCTCACCTGCATTTCAATATGTCTTGGGTTATCGATGAACTTCTCGACGAGCATACGATCATCACCGAAGGATGATGCAGCTTCTTGTTTAGACAGTCTTTAAAGAATTCATTTGAATAATGGAGTACACCCTCTCACGATACCTGAATCCTTCACGGGCTTCTTTTTCATTCCAGGCGATACGCATTCCCTTTCCACCACCACCAGCGGAAGCCTTAATCATAACCGGAAAGCCGATTTCCTTAGCGACCTTGACGCACATTTCCTCATCGGCTATTTCACCGTCATATCCGGGAATCATGTTAACCTAATTTTTTAAAGATTTTGATGTAATGCACATTTTATTTAAAGAAACCTTAGCGTCTGTGGCAATTTTCTTAGAATGAATCTTGTCACCCATGTCGAGGATGGCTTTCGAATTTGGTCCAATGAACTTAGCACCGGCTTTTTCGAGTTCAGCAGCAAACTTTGTATTCTCTGACAAGAATCCGTATCCAGGATGAACCTTTAATAATATTATTTTTGCTTGTTTTAATGTTAAAAAATTTACAGCTTGAGCCCCAGTCTTTTGCACAGCTTCAAGTATACGATCCGCACGAAGGTATGATTGAGCAGTTGGTGCCTCTCCCACACAAACGGCTTCGTCGGCCATTTTTACGTGAAGTGAGTTACTGTCTACATCAGAGTGCACGGCGACTGTTTCAATCCCCATAGCTTTGGCAGTCTTGATAACACGGCAGGCGATTTCTCCTGCAATTTATCCGTATATAAGGTATTATGCGAATTTATAGCAACCTCTGTTGGCAATCAGGATTTTATCAAACTTTGGCTCGTTTAAGTCAAAAGCGCATGTTGTGTAAACCTCACGGCCCTCACGTTCATCGACTGGTCTGTAATCAAATTGATCTATGAATTAAAATTGCATGTACTTACGATCCAGCAGTTTTTGATGCTGTTACAACTGTTCGCAAGGATTGTATCTTGACATTGTTAAGCGCACGCAACGATGGAATAGCTCGGAGCATGGTTGCCTCACCTGAAACCCGAAAAATTCAATTGTTAGAAAGCTATTCGACTGCAAAGATGAAACAAATGAGTTCGTTGAAAAATCGCCGTCTAGGCCATTCCAACGATTTTGATAAGATAATCGATTTTCTCTGATAAAAATAACAAGCGACAACCTAGGTTATCAACGGTAAACGGTCAGTTCCTAGCAAAACATCAATAACAGTTCAATGATATTTGCTTTCATAAACAGTTAACAAATAATAGATGTTAGGAAACTTAAACGTGAATTGTTGCACAAAATGTCCAATTAGTGTTCAGATCAGTTTCTTTTTGCTTTAGAATTTTCGTCCGTTTCCATCTCTTGCATCATATATCAATTCAATTCGGAAAAAATGATGGACAAGGCACAGTTGGCGATCCCGACTTTTGATTTGCACGTAAATCTCCATGAGACACACAAATATCAATGATGCGAGATCAGGTTGCTGCTCGGTGAGCATTACAACAATAATAACAAGATTGGTGAAAAGAATGAAAAGGAATTGATTTTGAAAAACAATAGAAAATTGAACGAGGATTGAGAAATGATCAAAACGAAACATTCTGGAAGAAATAAGATGCGCGGCGAGTTAAATTAATCCGCCCATGGAGGTGATCCCGTAAATTAGAACGCCTAGTTCATAAACCTTCTCGCATAACCACGTCCAAATAATCGAATTTAAAAAAATAAAATTTTTTCTCACGTTTTCGTAGAGATCCGAATAATTAACAGGTGAATAGCTTAATTGGATGATTTTTAACTTAATTAATTTAAGGTATTGTAAAAGCTTTGATCAATGAAAACAGAAGGAATTGTATTTAATCATTAGAGGAATTTAAACCATGGCATCAAATGAAAAGGTTAACGACACTTGTCTCGATTAAATTGAAGAACAAGATACCTTTGCAAAAACAATTTTATCACAATAATCATCATCATCAGATATTTTATGAAAACATTTTATTATATATATATATATATATATATATTGTAAAAAAAAGTACAATGGATTATTTATAATACACTCGTAATATTAATGGCTTTTTGAATGCTTTGAGGCATATCTCTTAAGGATGGTCAATGATGGAAATCCGACTAGAAATGTTTGAACGAACCATTTGGCGGTGCACGAGAAACTAAAACGGTTATATTCAATCTAGCTTGAAAAATTATCTGAATGTTACCTTAAGTTTGCTTGATGGCATAGAACCAGAGAATAAATTCCTTCGCCGATATGAGCCAAAAGGGCAAATGCATTTGTAATGATTGTGATCCAGTGGTAATTCTCGCCAATGTTCTGAGCAATTGGTCCGATGACTGGAATGGGTCCCGCGAGTTTTGGATTAGAGTATGCTAGCTAAAATTTATATTTTTAATTGTTGAGTAATGTGGATGCAATTGATCTTATATTGTTTTCCAATGTTTGTTTAGTTGTTAAACAACTTAAGCGCAGAATGTGAGTTTTTTGAGTAATTCAAGCGAAAATTGCATCAATCGAAAGCTTATTTCAGATAAAATGTTCAACGATAATTAGTCCTTCTATTGTTAGAAAAATTCACATTGAATAGAAAATTGTCGTTTGGCATTTAGCAATAGCATTTATAATTAATTTAATTACTCAAATATACAGATTGTTGCTCTATACGTATTAATGAAGTGGTTCAATTATTATAAATCCATTTTAATTTATAATTTTTGCTAAAAATATTTAAAGAGTAAAAACAATTATTAAGATGCATATTCATATGTACGGTTTTCCGTATATATTTTTTATCACTCAACTAAATAACATAGAATTTGAATAATGCAAAATAAAATAATTTTCTACACACATTTAAACAATTTTCTTTGCTTTAAAGAACTTACATAATTAATCACTAATCCAGGAATGATGACGAGCCACCAGCCAATGTGCGGAATCTTGAAATACTCGGCCATTTCGATTAACTTGAGCTTGCACAAAGACGGATCTGTTGGTGTGTACTTGACTCCAAGATAATTCCTGAGCGATTTACAGACGTTGAACGAGCAGAACCTTTAAAATAAAAGTAAATTATCAAACAATGTGGCATGACCATAACAAGTGACTGCAATACTCGTCTAATAAAAACATAAACAAGGAACGTTAATTGATCGATAATGATGTGTGAGAGAAAAAGGGACGACGGTCGGCAGGAATCGTAAACAAACCCTTTGACGAATGGTATCAATGTGATGTAGGACGGCACGAAGGCGTGAACTTTTTCCTTCAATATCGAATCGACCATGCGTCGTGAGCAAGAATTGACACTCATGAAGGGAAACCACCTAAAGGCAAGTTAATTACATTACAAATATTCTCTGATGTGCGATAAAGAAAAACAAACGTGCAAGTTGGTCTCATTTTGTTGCCCAAAATCATTGGAGTTCGCGCAAAGTAGGGATAAAGCTTTAAAATTTTTAAATTAAAATTGTTTAAACTAAATTAGTACGGTTGTGCATTTGATCCCATCTAGTCCACGATCTCTCAACTCCATCTGAAGCGATTCCATAGCTCCCCGAATCGCAAACTTGCTCGTGCTAATTTGATATATTAATTGAATTAGTGAAAATAATTGTTTTAGATACCAATAGGATAATCCCATTGTTTCTCCGGACCAGCCAGCTATCGAGGATACACATACCATGTGTCCTTGATTTCTGTCTTCCATGTCTGGTAAGAAGGTGCGAATCGTCTAAAAAATGTATGCTTATAAACCACGAGAAAAATACATCCTACGTTAATTGTGCCAAAAATATTAACATCAAGGCAGCGTCTCAACTGCTCATTTGTGATCTCCATAAAAGAAGTGAACGATAAAATGGCGGCATTGCACACAACGATATCAACGGCTCCTGAAGCGCGTCACCCCATTTCTCATTCTCAATTCCATCCTACCAAATTCGGTGTTAATTTGGTTTCTAATCTCGTTCATCTGTTCCACATTGCTAATATCACCAAACCAAAACTTTGCCACATTCCCTTCCTTTTCAATCATTCCAACTGTTTCCTCTCCTCCCTCCTGCAATTAATTTTATAACATTTCCCAGTTTTTTCCAAATCCGAAAACCTTATTAACGTCAATTACAGCAACTTTTGCTTTCCGTTTTGCAAAATTGATTGCCATCGCCCTTCCCAGACCGGATCCGGCGCCGGTTATGACAATCGTCTGTCCTCGAACATCCTAATTGTTCTTGTTAGTTTCAATTATAAAAAAATGTATTGCTTTCAACCTTTTGGCGAAGCGTCAAGAAGCGGTAAATATCGAGTGGAATGTCAATGATAACAAGTCTGAGGATAACACCGATCGTGCTCCATATCTTCCAGCTCCAACTGGTGTACATCTCAACCCATTTATTTACAAAACAATATTAAATATCGGTCAAATAAATAAAGACAAAAAAGGTGTTGGGAAAATGTTTCAAAAGTCGAAATTCTGCTGAACAATGGTGTTATTACTGTGGTGATGGTGGTGGAAAGGGGGGATGCAACTGAAATAGGTCAGGGTGAATGACGACAAGTCCGTTCATGCTGCCTCTTGCCATTATCAAATTGAAATTAAAACAACAACAACAATTACAACCATTGACAGAGTTACAACCAATTATGGATTAGTGTGCAATTATTCGAGTATTATGTCCGATTGGTCGATGTTTGTTTCCAGCACTTGATCCTTTAGTGGCGTCTTGTTGATTTGGACTACAAGTAAACATTAAAGTACAAATATAGAATATGCGATGTGTTATTACTGCCAGGAGGATCGCCAGTTATTTCGTATTCGTAGTCATCATTGTTGGCCGAGGATATTATGGCCACCTTCGTTGTGGCGGCTTCATCAGCTGAGTAGAGATTATCCGGTAGGCTCTAAAATATTCAAGACATTTCTTCAGTTGAATTGAAATTTTTTACAAGTATTTTTTTACAAGTATTAATTTGGAGCATGGTAAATAGCACAAATGTTTAGGAGATGTCAAAATTATCATAAAGGTCAAAGACTTGAAGAAAACAAGCCTTATTTCAGGATTAGAAAAGTGAAAAGTTGTCCGGAACGTGGTTCGGGTTCATTAAATTAAATAGCTAGTTACGATTTTTACGATTAGGATCAAAGGCACACCGAACAAAATTACCGCACTCAAGTGCCACGAAATCGCGCCGCATTGCAAAATACTTCGCATCAATTGCGCGAAACACAACTTTAAATTTATTATAGTTGTCGCCAAAGATTACCACTGCAAAATGTTTTGCACTTTTTTAAATATTATTTTTTTCGTTTAATTATTACGATTATTTTCTTGTTTATGCTCATTCTATACTGTTTTTTCTTATTTTTAAAGTGCGCCACATTTTCCAGTGGTAATCGAATTTGGCGTCGACTATATTTAACAGAAACATTAGTTTAAAGGTTCTATGGTGTTCAGAAAAATATAATAGTTTTGTTTATACTTGTTTGATTTTTAAACATACGAATTTTCTTCAATAATTAAAAAAATTAACAGCTCTTTCAAATACTATTTAAAATATTTTTTAAGTAATTTTTTATACTATTTTAAGTAATTTTAATAGAAAGAGCAGAAAAGGTGGTTCTGTTAAATAATAATTAATAAATAATAGATTTTCGAAAAATAATAATAAATTGAAAGTTGGTGCGAAGTCTTGTGCAATTCGGCGAGTTATCCTTCTTTGCAATGTTTAAGTGAATTTAATTAACTTTCACGTGTAAGCTAAAAACAAATCTTTACGTTGCCTTTAAAGGATTTTCTGAAAACGTCTCTCTGACGCTGTAAAATTGTTACGAATTTTTTGGTTTTAATAATTTATCTGAACTCTTATTTTTTAATAAATTTAATTGGCGTGCAAAGGTAAATTCAATGTAGTAAATAAATTTGTCCCTAATTGAATACTATTTTGAATAAATTACTTGTAAATTGTTTTTTATTCAACCCATTCTTCCCAAAAATATCTTTGTCTATTATAATTTTTATTTACCTTTAAACTCTGATTTTTCTTCTTTCCAGCCTCACCCGAGTTTAACGACTCATTGACTTCTTTTGGATTCTCGATCACTTCTACAGCAGATAAGCACTTTTGACAGCTGGTTATTTGATAACACGTTATCTGTGGCCACCTAAACAGTTTAATTACAGTATTTTCCTATGTTAGATCAAACAGGTTACTTGTACTGATTATTCGCATTATTTGTATTTGAGAGTGGATATTGGTTATTTGGAACCGGGACTTCTAGGTAAGGGTACATTTGGTGAATTCTTTGTGAGTACCTAAATTTATTTAATTTGGATGTGACAAAGTGGAAATTATGTACGATAGAAATTTTCATAGCAAGTAAGAAAATAAAATTTTAAAATTTTTTTGATGAAGCTTTTACTTGTTCTTTTTTGCCCCACAGATTTACAGTTATGCGCAAACGTATAAGGGTTGCGCTATACTTGGGTGGAGGCAGAAAATTGGAATTTGAGGATAAAAGTCTAAAACGTTTACCTGATATAGACAATATTCCGGGTTTTTATTACGAAGTTGTAAATTTTTCAATACATTTTTGCTTTATTTTAACATTAATGAATAATGACACTAAAGACCTCTTATGGCAGTATATTCTCTTTTCTAAATTTTACTAAACAAAGGCTTACAGAAAGCCGCATAACGAGTAGATAATGTCTTCTAAAGATAATTTTTTAAAAAAAGTTTATTGAAGAGATCTTGTGTGCTGTCGACGTGCAACCATTTTCGATCATTATAATATTGCATAAGAAAAAATAAAACTGCACTCCACTGCCACAAAACCGCGCCGCATTGCAAAAGACTTCGCACCAATTGCAAACTCAACCTTTTAATTTATTATTTTTGTTTTCAATGTTTACAGGTCACCTATATTGACGAGGAAGACTCTTCCGGTAATAATAAAAAATAATCATAAATAATAAATTAAAAAGTAGTATTTGCAATTGGTGCGAAGTGTTTTGCAATGCGGCGCGGTTTCTTGACAGTGAAGTGTAACCTGTTTTGGGTACTATTTATATATATATATATATATTAAAATTCAAAAATTCAAAATAAAATTTAGTCGATGCCGAATGCGATTAACAGCGCAAACTCTGGCGCACGTTTTTTAAAATATTATTTTTCTCATTTATTTTTTATGATTGTTTTCTTATTTATGCTCTTTCTATACCGTTTTTGCTTAAATAAATTGAAGAATATGCTTTAGATCTTGTTTCAATCGTGGAATAAATTTGTAAAATAATACTAATCATAAAAATTAAGTACGCCACATTTTTCGGTGGTAATCGCGTTTGGCGACGACTATGCGTGTATCTCAATTTAATGCCAATGCTTCTGGCCTTCCCGATTCAAAGTTGATCAATCTCTATTAGCAAAGACGCTGGAATCCACAAGTGTTTCAACTCGTAAATCAACAAATAATAAGTCATATACCTTCTATATTGATCATAATACGCTTGATAATAGTTATAATACGGCTGATCATAAGTTACAACTCCTGCTGCTTGTGGAATAATCACTTGTTGTATTATTGGAACTGATCCCGTAAAGACTAGCGATTGCAACTGTGCCGAATCCATATATTGCGAAGAGATAATGATGATTTTGGCATTTTTCTTGAAAGGAACCTTCGCTAGAATCCATGCAATTTGCTGGAACATAACACAATCAGACGAATGTTTCCACAACATTTTCTATACATCTCCGTCTCGCTTTTGCTGCTCACTCGAGCACCACGATCCACATGGCATTAAGCTCAAATCGTTAATAACTTTTGCTAAATCCGCCGGCCTTCCATACGCGCCAATATTGATTGCCACTTTTGGCTGATTGGAATTATCAAACAGAGCCACACCCAATTGAGAATCCTTTAATAGCATGTATTGAAGAAATTTAAATTGTCTCTATACCATATCATCTCGACCTATGTTGATTGACGAGGCAACAGTTTTCAAAAACGATTTCACGTTCATCCATTGATCTTCTGTCAAATAATAAGATGCTTTAACTATGAATAAATAATCTGTCGGTTGATATGGACATCTGTCGTATTGGCTAATATCCTGACTGGCAACGGTTAAAATACAGAATAGTAATATTATGATCATTCCTTGAGTAAAGATCGCAGATCGAATGACGAAGTTTTTATTTCAGATTTCCACCCACAGCTTCTTTTCAAACTTTTTTTTACCCACAAATCTTCACTTTCAAGTGGTTTAACTTTCTCCTTTCAAATAAAAATGCCAATGTCAAGTATTATATTAATAATCCATCTATTTATTTGTAATTAAATTTAATTTAAACCCGTATTTAATCATTGATCAGTATTTTCTTTTTACAAATCCTGCGCTTCGTTTTTCTGCTGTCGGATTTTCTCCCAGAACCTTGAGATCGGCCTCATTGGAACATACAAGTCACTTAATCGAGTGGATAATCGTTGAATTCGTGTCGCTTCGACCGTGTTTGATCTCATTTTCACCGGCTGCTTTGCCACCATCTCGTTTTCCTCATTCTTCCCTTCTTCAACCTTTGAGAGCTCTGGAAGGACTAAATTTTGATTATCGTTGTTAGTAAATCAATTTTAAAAGTAATTTACAAATGTGACTGTTATTTGTTATTTAAAAAATTCTATATCAGAAAAAAACAGAAAAAGGTAAATTTTGTAAAAATAACTTCACGCCAACTGTGTGTATGAACACGATCGATAACGTGATTCTTTTAAAATCATTACTCGGAAATCTTATCAATTCTTCTCAAACTATAAAAATATTATCAATTATTGCCTATTAAATAAATCCAAGTTATATTATTTACGTGATCTTGGTTTTACTAAAAATGAAAAAAATGGTCATTATAACTAAACCATTATTAATAATCTCCATACTGTTTTTAGTGACACAACGTCGTTTTCTAATGAACTTCCTAAGAACCATTGAAACAACCTTCCTAAATATATACATATAAAGATATTTTTCAAACCACCAACCATGTCCAGATAATTGCAACCGAGCACAAAACCGCTGCACATAGTGTGATGATGGTACTAATGGTTTCGCGATTTACAACGAGACGACAATGCTGCGGCTCACAGATCGCATTATCGCAGAACCTTAAACCAACTCTCAGCCAAATTTTTAAAAAAATCCAATGCCAACTTCTCCGGACCACAATCGCATTCCTCGCCATTCTCCACTATCCCATTACCACAGACTGGTAAAAGCGACTTCCTGGCCAGTTCGGTCAATTTGTCTTCATTGCTATTCAAACACGTGTGATTGGCTATCATGTCAACCATTGTCTGCACGCTACATGGCGCGTAGCCTCTAAACCCTCATGAATCATCACTATGCAAACAATCTCAATTTACCTCATTTTCAGGCACTTTCTTTGCTCTGTTTTCCGGCATTGACAGTTTGTCCTCATCTGATGTGTGACACCAAACACATGAGCCAACTGGTGTATCAATAACGCTGCATTGTTCATCGTGGAGCCTGGAAAAAACTGAACGATATTTATTTGAAAACAACAACCCCGTTATCCAAAAACACTAACTCCGCTAATAAGCAAATTGTTTTTAGTGCAAATGCCATTGCTATACGCGATTCCTCCTTCATAATTGTGGCGCAACAAAATTGCGACATCGTGTTTAACCTAATATTTGTGAAAGTTTTATTATTTGGATTCGTGTACGTCGGTAAACTAGACTATCTTGCTCCCGCTTCCACGCAATGAAATCATCGAGGCCCATACGGTTTCCTTTAACAGGAAGGATATCAACAACCGCTAACCGGATGCCAACAGGGTACAAATACTTAAAACCGTGTTTCTTATCAATATAGGAAATGGGAAATGTTACCTGATTAGTTGTGTGCATCAAAGTCACAGTTGCAGCTTTTATCCTTTCTTGGTCATAGTTATAGTGCCGTGTCTGAAATTCTTAATATATGTTAACATGGCAAATGAATTAGTAAAATCAGCAGTCTAAAAATGTCATTTTAACCTAAAATGACGTAACAATTGGAAATGTAAGAGATATTTTAAGAGAATCATATAATATTGACCAAAAATTTGCTGATATTTTTACTTGGGTATTAAAAAAATTGTTTGAATGTTGCGAAATCGTAAAATACCTCACATTATTTTTTTTTAACTTTTCAATTTAATAAAAGCATATTTTTCTGGAAGATCTTCAATGTAGAAAAATCGGGAAAATGAATATTAAAAATATCGCACATCATAAGTGTGTATCCCATTAAAAATGATTTTAAAAAGTATACACAATAACAATATAAAATTAAAATGCAATTTAACATATTTTCGTGGTGTAGGTTATTGAAAAAGCAGGTTTAAAGGAGCATTCCGAATAATAAAAAGGTCTCGTCTGGGGTGATGCCGATTTAATTTCCATTTTGTTTATTATTTCGCTTTTTTCATATTATTATTATAATTATATTAATGTAACAACAAATTTGTTAAGACAAAACAATATAAAACAAAAAATGTCATGAAAAAAAGAAAAGCGAAATAATTATTTAAAAATTGGAAATTAAATCGACATGACCCCAAGCGAGACCATTTTATTATTCGGCATGCTCCTTTAAACCTGCTTTTTCAATAACCTACACCACGACAATATGATTTTATAATAATTCACAACACAGTATTTTAAACAATTGTGACTATCATATAAAACATACCAATGGTGAATCAAACCCAATCATTAAATTAATGACACGAGTCTGGCCGTCCGTCACAGCTTCACTCCAATCACTAACTTCCGTTTCATCATTATCATCCCAAAAAAGAGAAAATTTAGCAATTATCCAAACTAGATCATACCATCGATTGATGAAGAAAACTCTGACGACTCATCCGAGCAACAAAAATCAATAAAACACAATATATATTCATTCCAAGCCAAATTGAAACTAATATGCCATTGAAACTCTGAATAAATAAATTTTAAAAAAAAAACAATTAAAAAATGATAGAAATAATGATCCGAGACGGGAGACAATTTTAGTCAATAAGGGCGGTTGAGTCGAGATGTTCAATCGCTCGGTAAAGACCAAATGACATCAATATTTACACAGTGGGGTATTATTTGAGACCGTTTGTCATGGGCCACTAGGGATATTGGTGAACAAAAAGTGATTGGATGTAAATTATAAATTATTCAATATTGAATACAGTAAATAAACATATTCAGAATAGAAAAAAATGAATGGATGTGGAAATTGAATAGAATGAATAATGTTTATGCATATACGGTTTTGGTTTCTTCTCAGATTGCGCTTTATGAACATTCTAATTGGTCAATAAATATCTAATGAGTCATTAATTGATAACATGATAAGGTCGCGGGAAGAGGGGGATCCGTTTACCAATAGTATCAAATTGGTATTCAAATTCAATATTATAATCGACACAAAAATACAAAAGTATAACAATAAAAGTTCAAATGAATGTTTGTTTTTCCACGAAACAACGTGATTGTTATTTTGAACATTCTGATACAAAATACAAAAATTTTATATTCCAAAAGATTTAGAATTCATAAGAAAGGTATTTTCCCAAAAACAAGCTGATGTATTAACCCAAAAGAAGTTGATGATATCCTATAAGGAACGAAAATGAAATAATTAATCTCGATCAATTGTTTTCTGAACCCGCTGTTCTACAAAAGCCGTAACAATCAAAAAACATCTGTAGTCGAACTATGAATGCATTATAAACCAACAAATATGGAATAAATTAAAACAATCAACTTCAATAAATAGCCAAAATACGACCTAAAATGATCAAATTGTACCAATAATGCTAGCGGTTGGTTGAATCATCGCTTAACAACTATTAATCCTCATTTCAGAATTCTGATAAATCCACATGGTCATCCATCTACATAGCCGGAGTGTGCGCATTTATCCAATCCACACAGTTCTCGATATTTTTCGCTTCCATGTGGCCTTATATTCTAACGGTTTTTTGATATAACTCTTATTTACGTGTTCAATTGTTGTTTATAGTTACAACACGACGTGACGCAGAGTCAATATGGGATAGTGGTAGCGTTGTTCAGCTTCTCACAATGTATATGCTCACCATTATTCGGATGGTGGAGCAATAAAATAGGCCAGGTTATTCTTTTTACCTTAATTTTGATTTAAAAACGATATCAGCAGTGGTTTTATAAAATTAATCTTTCAGATATTCTTTGATTAATATAATTTGGTAATCTATGAACACAGGCAAACCGGAGACGGCCGGTTGAGTACATCGGCACGCTAACTGGGAACTACGATTTTCCGATTTTAAAGCGTGCGTCTTTTCAATAAAAATTGATTACAGCAATTTAACCAGGCTTCCCTTAAACGATCTAAATATATTAATAAATTTCCAAAAAGAGCACGTTTACTGAGCTCGTTTTATTACAACACCAGTTGGCGTGAATCGGTTTACCAATCGCTTGTCGGTCGGTCCCGGCTCGGTCTCCCGTTAAAAATAATAAAAAAATATAAATACATAGGCAAGCGAGAGGAGAGGAAATGTATTATATAATAGAACGCCAAACTAAATTGCATTTTTCTCATATTTAAGCGTGATTTTGGAAGCTACGCCTAATAATAACATATATATTTTACCCAGGTTTATTAAACGTGTCTTACAATATTTAAAAACTTTAAAATTGAACTAGAAACTTTTCTTAGACCCAAAAAAAAGTTTTCTTAGAAAAAACCCCATTTCTAAGAGTGCAGTTGGCGTGTAATATTAATGATAAATTACTTGCAACGAAAACAACCTAAAAAAATAAGAAAAACGATCCGACATTGTTTTTTGTGCAAATCACTATCCACGCCGGCGTCTCTTCTGTTTTTACTGAAACCGGCAAAACATCGGTTAACTATTCGTCCCCGGTTTGCCTGTAGAAGACTTAAAAATCCATGGTTTCCTTAAATATTCTGAAGAGCTCACAAGTAAATCATAACTCAAGGTTAAATTAAAATATTGCCATAGGTGCACCTAGAATTATTGACGTATTGTCCTGAAAGAATCTATTCATAAAATAAACAATAGAAATTTCTCATGGTAAATTAATCAATTTCATTTTTTATTATTAATTTCATTAATAATTGAAAACTAGTTTATTGGAATGAATTAAATGAACGAAGTTTCATACCGACACACCTATTGAATCAGATTGAGAATAGTCGATAGTTTTTTTTTTAAATTATTCAATTGAAAAGAATTATAATTTCCAAATTTTAATTTATATTATGTAATAAAACTTTTAAAAAATTAAAAGAAACATGATGATCATGCCTTATACTACCTTCATTAAGACAGATATTTTCTTGTGTATTATCGAGGTTGTAAATTACAGTAAACCGTGATTTGAATTTTGCGATTTTTCTATCGTGAAATTGAAAATGAAAAAGCGGCCAGATATAAAAGAGATACATTTTAAAAGGCGCACTGCTAAATTTTAAAATTTCTTGGTGGATTATTGTAAATTTCAGAGATCGGCAAAAAAAGAAGAATAAATGATGGACGGCAAAACGGTCACAAACGACTTTTTTGACAATGTGTGCTGCTCATTATTTTGTAAAAAAGAGAGGCCGTGCAAACGAGAACCTCATTCCATCCTAATTTTTTCCTTTTCCCTTAGGCACCGATCTCTGAAAAGGACAATAGAACTTTCCTGATTATTCAACCATTTCAAAAATTGAAAAACAAACTTTAGAATGAATAAAACCTCATTTATCATTAAAGTTCTAAAATTACCAAGAATCTTATCAATAAAATTAAAATTAAATACCCTACACCTGTGTTTGGTCTGAGTAATCTTTTTATTTATTTTTGACACATTTAAAAATGTCATATGTGTTTTATCAATTGAAATTAAGCAAAACTATCTTCATTGCCAGAGACTACCATTCGTAATTTAAGTTAAGCTTTTAGTAGATGGAATTCAATGTTTATTTTACAAATTGTTGAGATTAGTTGGAGATAATCTTATTTAGTGGCAAGCTCAACTTTCTAAAATCTAATTATAGGTAATTCATAATTTCAAATTTCGTATTAGCAATGTTAGATAAGCTATCACAAAATTTTTTTCCAAAAACTACAAATCTTGCACTGAGTAGAAAATAAATTAAAAAAAAAAGACTACAGTAATAATATATTTTAGTGACGACCCGAATTTTCATGTTGAACAATTGTATTCGGGTTTTTAATTTTTTGATATTCGAGAGAAAAATATATTCTCTTCCAAGATACAAAACAGATCTTAGTGACGACGTCAATAATGAGAAACAGAGAAGAAGAAGAAGAAGAACGAAACTAGGAATGGCGCGAAATTTGAAACTGCAAATGAACCAGCTCATAGAAATAACAATTTCATTTATTTATATTATCAAATTATGAGAATATTGATAATTCCAATTTTATTTTCATAAAAAATAAAAAGTAAATCTTCTCATTGAGACTATTTGAGAATAATTCAAAATGAATTATCAATTTCGTATATTTTGAAAAATATTTATACAAATTTATTTCTTAACTGCACGACAAATGAATTATCAGAAAAAGATCCCAGAAATGTAACTAAAGAGAAGCCTTCAAAATTGACATAAAAAACATTTATTAACTTACACGTAAAAAATACATTTAACAAGAAATAATACATATGACAAATAAAACATTCAATTTTAACAAATGAGATATCAGATTTTTATCAAAATCTAAAACACTTCCCTTGATTGAATTCACAAAACTAAAATTTCAGGTACGAACCCCGTTACTTGTTGGATTTTGCATAATGGCTATCGGTAACATAATCTATCTGAGCTTGCAATTCATAAAATCTCATCATTTATACGTGTTGATGGTTGCTCGATTCATTTCAGGAGCCGGAACGGGTTAGTCAAGAATTTAATGACTCATTAAGATACAAAAAATAAACACGTGAGGGTTATTCATAAATAAATTAATTATTTCAATGTTTATTTCTTATCATTGTGAAGTTTACCTAAACAAAAATATAAAAAAAAACAATCTTATCGCAATATTTTGATAGAAACTTTGTTAAATGTCCCCATATTTGTGATTATTGATAGGTAATGCAACTTTATTGCGAGCTTATGTATCAACCGCCTCTACCTCAAAAGATCGAGCTCGAGCCATTGCTTGTGTCAGCGGTGGAATCGCCCTTGGGAGCATGATCGGGCCAGGTATCCGACAAATTTTCATAGAAATTGAATTTAATTCTCAATAGGACTTCAAATGATTTTCTCTCCGCTTGGAGCCAATGGTATCTCTATTCTCGGATTTACAATTAGCATTTACACATCTCCTGCCTTACTATGCCTAGGCTTGAATATTATTGGTCTTCTTATTGTTCAATTCATATTTAGTGAGACATATATAATAATAGAAAAAACGGTTATTGAAAAATCAAATGGAAAGGTAAGAATTGACTGAAAACTAGCTGAACTTGGAACAAACGAGAACAATTGCGAAATATGGGTTGAACTGAAATGTGAACATTATATAACCATTGGACTTCCTATCTATGACCATCCTTATTTCGTAATTTCCGAGTCCTCTGCCTCTTTCAATCGGTAGTAATGGTTTTGAAATATTATTGAAGGCAATCAAACATCAGCCAATCAATCCAGACATCATAGCAGTGCTTGTAATCATTTGCACACGTTTCTGTCAAATTTTCTTATCAACCACTATTGAAAGGTTTTCGAAACATGCGGTTAATGATGATTTCGAGTTTAGCATTGGCTCAGCCTACTCCATGATGATGTTCTCATTTGAGAAGGAAGAAGCGGTGAATGTCAATGCGGCAACACATTCCATTGCTGGTGCTCTGGCAGCTTTATTATATGTTTCGTTTATTTTCACGAATATTCGTCAACAGTATGATAAGAGCTCGTCCAGGTGTGATAAGAATGATTGATTACAGTTTTAAAACACGTTCTTTCACCATTTTCTCATTGTCGCTGGCATTGCTATGGTTTATTACCACCTACCCATATTCTTTCACTTCTCCTGTGCATATTTCTGTAAACGGTGTGCTGGAGGAATGATTTTGTAGAGTAGAAACTTTTGATATTTGTAGGCAGCGATGCCGGTTGTGATCTCGATAAATATTCTTGGTGTGATGGTCTGCATAATGTCTCAATATGGGTATGCTGGAATTTCTTTACGGGTTATGGGGAGCTGAATTAAAAAATTGAAATGTTTTCAAAAAATTAAATTTATAACAGTATTCAAACGAAAATAGTTATCATGCAGGCTTCTGATTGGCAAATTAAAAAATTCTCTAATGTGCTGATCAAATTTATCTTGAAAAAATTTGAATTTTAAATTAATTACTCTCTATATATGCTAAATTTTTGCATTCCGGATTTTTAATGGATACTTTATCTATATTAATAAAATACCTACGTGAGAATAGAACTAAAGCTCATTTGAGGAAACTATATGAGACGTAAATCTATCTCCCAATCAAACCATAGAATTTAAAAGGCTTCTATCTTCATTTTCCTCTGTAATTGTTTGATTCTAATTTTCACGTAAACTCATAAGGAAAAGAATAATTGATTTTAGGATATTTTAAGTCGAGCAAACACGTCGAATACTTAATATTAATTTGACCATATAATTTAAATACCAAATCTTCCCATCATCGTCCGGCACTCTTTGAGCTTAAACTAATATTGGATGATTTATCAATAATTCTACTATACCAGGAGACATTTATATATGGAGTAGATGAGAACTGAAACGTATTTTTACAATTGTGTACATAAATGGCTTGACATCAGAGATGAGCGGAATGGAATTTCGGAATGCGAAATTTGGAACACATTTGAAAATACCGAATCCGCAATGCGGAATCCGGAAATTCGCCAAACTCTGCTTCACATACTATTTAGAGTACACTGCCAAATGTGGTGGGGAATTTGAATGTTAAAAAGTCGAGGAAAAACTTTTTTCTCATCTAACGAGAAATATATTTTTAAAAAAACGTTAAATTAACAAAATTCTTTAAAGTTTCACGTAAAAATTGCAAGTGATGTTAAAGCTGATTTTGGAATCTTAATACAATATAAACCCAAAATCCAAATCAACTATTGATTGATCTTAAATGTATTTCTTACATTGTCACGCCAGATGGAAATGGTGATTTTACTTTTTTAAATTGCGCATAATAAATTCTAACGTGCAAATGGTGACATGTTTATCATCAAGATTTTCCTTAAACTATTTAAGAGCTTAGTTATGTATCTTAAATTTTAAATTGACCTTCCTCTAATTACACATTCAATTGGCGTGTAGCTTAAAGCATTAAATAAGCATTTGATTTGTGTAAAATCATATATTTTAAGCCCTCTTGATTTACACCTTATTTGAATTCTGAAAAATGAAGAAGATAACATCAACCGCAATTATCTTTCAAGTTAACTTTTTTCAATATCATTGTCATAAGTTCTTAGGTATACTACACGGGTTATATTCTCTTATTCGGCATCGGGTTCTCCATTTTAAATATCACTGCAACAACACTTTATTCGAAAATAATCGGACCAAGACCTCAAGGGACAGCTCAAGGCATTTTCCAAATGTCAGGCTCTATCGGTAGGCTCACTGCTCCTCTCATTATGAGGTTGATAAATTATTCTTTCAAGTATTACCTAATAATTATATTTATAGTACATCCTATTCCATGTATGGTCCTTCTATTCCATGGCTAATTTCTATTTCAATGGTATACAATTTATAATTATCTCTCATTATTATCATTTGTAGTTTACAATTATCATAGTTCTATGGATTGCCTTCAACAAACGTATGATTCCATTAGAAAAGCGACCGAAGCATATTCTTTCAATTAAAGAAGTTAGTAAAGCTTAAAACTGTTAACTAAGCTGTTTTTTTGTTGTACATTGTTCCTAATATTTGAAATAAAATAAACAAGTGTCATTATTATCTCGGGATCAAAGTAAGAACAAAGATCTCTTTCAAGAGCACTTGGATGCACCAACAAGCTTTCTCTTCGCTTCTCTGCGTTTCTCGGCTTGTTGACGTGCACAGCCGAGAAAAAGCATTTCCATGATTATTAACTCTTTTTTGTGTGTGTTTCTTTTTCGAATAATTTTTTAAAAAATACATATGAGTTTTGAGGTGATTGCGAAATTAGCTTTAATCGAATTTTGGTTTTTTAATTGAATTGAATTTAATTTAGGAACATCATCGACAAATATCTCATTTTATTTGTCTTGGATGTAAAATATAAATTAATGAAAAATGTGTAATTTAGACAGTTAATTCCTAAATTTAATTTTACTTAGTTGGAACTCTATTTTTACCTGATACCTTATAACATTTTAATATAAACTTTATTTGTTTTTTTTTTGGTATGGGAACATATTTCCCATTATTTATATTGTAAGATTATTATTATTTAATTGTTTAATATACAAATATTAAAATAACCGTTTTTTACTTTTTAAAATAAAAATGTTCGTTGCAATAAAGTACGCAAAACAATTAACGTGCTCTCACACACATAATATTAATATATTAATATAATATATTGTGTTCTATTAAAATTAGCTCATTTTAATTCTGACATCATTTCTCAAAAATTAAAACAAACAAAATTATAACAATTTTCACAAATATTTTTTGAACTTTACAACTTTAATATCCTTTTAAAATTTGAATAAATTATCAATAACAGTGGCAAGCATATAAAAGCGACAGGAGAAACGAGTCAGAATGAGTGAGTCGCACCAAATGTTACCGGTTCGTTGATTTTTCGACATTTTCTCCAAACTGTCATTTTTATTTGCAGCAGACTTCCGACAAATCAGCATGGTCCTCGATTTATATCGCAGGTGCTTGCTCGTTTATCCAGTCCACTCAATTCGCAATCTTCTTTGCGTCAATGTGGCCTTATATTCTAACGGTAACCTCGAGTTTTGTTTTAATATTTAAATAATTGGAAAAATATTTCAGCTGCAACATGACGTGAAACAAAGTGAGTTTGGTGTGGTTGTGGCTCTCTACAGTTTCTCGCAATGTGTGTGCTCACCGCTATTTGGCTGGTGGAGTAATAAAATAGGCCAGGTTTGATATATAACCGATGAACTTGGTTGTAATATTTAAAATAGGTGCGAACTCCCTTAATTGTTGGTTTTTGTATAATGGCTCTAGGGAATATCATCTATCTGAGCTTGCAATTTTTCACCTCTCATCATTTGTATGTAATGATGGCTGCTCGGTTTATCGCCGGTGCTGGAACAGGTAACTGTTTTATACCATTTCGGTGTACTTTGTATATTATATTTATTGAAAATAAAAATTTCTTTTTACAATATTTATATTACTTTGTCACTCTGACAGATTAATATTATCGTATCTAAAACTGTTTATTTCTTACCGCACGCCAACTGGTATGGTAATATAATGAGCTCAGTAAAGGTGTTCAAATCTAACTTTTTGTAAATTTATTAATATTTTTAGATAGTATAAGACATGCCTAATTAAAGTGTCGTGAACATTTTTGTATTGAAAAAAATGTTGCAATTTTCAGACACTCTTGAAAAAAAAATCATTATTTCCAGTTGGCGTACTGACCGAAACTTGAGCACATTTCCAGAGGTTAAAATATAAGTTTTTCATTTTCCTTCGGCGAATCTTAAGTTTTATATTTAATAAACCTTTATGTTAAAAAAATATAATAGATCTATGATTTCAACAAGATATAAAAAGTACGCACACCAAATTGTATTCTTATAAAATGAGCTCAGTAAACGGGCTCAAATCTAACTTTGAGGAAAGATATTAATATATTTATGTAGTGTAAGAATGACTTGTCTAAATTGTCGAGAACAGTATTTTCTAGAAAAGTCAACACTTTTTAAGCACACTCTTAAAAACGGTAAAACCCAATTTGTTGCGAAGTATATACCAAATGCTTTCAGGATTAAGATTTTCTAGTTTTTATTCTATAGAACTATCGATATAACTATGAAATTGTTTATTTTTTAATTCGTCGATAAAAATCGGTGTTTTTTCTCACGTAAAAGTCTAAAATTTTAAAGATTCTTTAATGTTTTAAAATTTTTTGTGGATTCTGAATTCCGTTTTTTATCATGAACGCCATCCGGTAATGTCGATCTTACCCAATTTAATCACGTATTATTAGTTTCTGTGTCGGTTTCTCAGAATAATATGAAATGTATTTTCATTATCTTAAGTCAAACAATCCATATATTTTACTAACTCGGTGGCGTTTTCATACCGCGTTCGGGATTCTGAATTGTGTTTTTTTTAAATTTCAATCCTGGATACCGTATTCCGTTTTTAGAAATATTTGATGTATTAATTGTTTGAAAATTTAAATTGACCTGTTATAAGAAACTGTTTTTAAAATATTGTTATATCTTGAAAACCCTAGAATTAATTTTTCTAGGAAATATGAGCTTGTTACGAGCTTACGTCTCGACCGCATCTTCTTCAAAAGATCGATCTCGAGCCATTGCTTGTGTCAGTGGTGGAATCGCCCTTGGGAGCATGATCGGACCAGGTATCCAAAGAGAGAATAAAAATCTCGAAATAAAAACTTCCAAACAGGTCTTCAAATCATTTTCGCACCATTGGGCGCTAGCGGTATCAGCATTTTCGGCTTCACTATCAATATTTACACATCACCAGCACTTTTCTGCTTAATCCTTAATATTATTGGATTACTTGTTGTATTGTTCGTCTTCGTTGAAACTTACATAGCTAGTGAGAAACCTAAAAGTGAAGTAATCAATGGAAAGGAAGTTAAAATGCAAATAGCTAGTCCTGATTTAATAGCGCTCCTTGTAATAATTTGCACACGGTACAGTCAGATTTTCTTATCAACCACTATTGAAAGGTAAACCGCGTTTCATTTGGGGAAATTTAAACTTGTTTCATATTTAAGTATCGGTTCTGCATATTCTATGATGATGTTCTCATTCGAGAAGGAAGAGGCGGTTACTGTAAATGCCGCAACGCATACGGTTGCTGGCGCACTAGCTGCGTCATTATACGTTTCGTTCATTTTCACAAATATTCGAAAATAGTATCAACATAATTTAAAATATGCAATAAATGGAAAATATTTTAGCTTCAAGACACGCACCTTCACAGTAATATCACTTTTCTTAGCTCTACTTTGGTTCGTTGCATCATATCCTTATTCATTTTATTCCAATCGCGTCGAAATATCAGTAAATGGCAGTGACGCTGGCTGTGATATTGACAAATACGACTGGTGTGATGATATGAAGGCAGTCTCACCATGGGTAGTGTCACAATTGACGTAAACTGGCCTGATCCAGAGTTTTAGGTTTACTATGCGGGTTATGTCGTCATATTTGGTCTCGTGTTTTCAATTCTCAATATAACTGCAACAACACTCTTTTCGAAGGTGGTCGGTCCTAGACCACAAGGAACCGCTCAAGGTGTCTTCCAAATGGCTGGGTCTATTGGAAGACTTACAGCTCCGTTAATAATGAGGTGAGATTTCTTAAATGGTTTTCACAAAAAGTGTGATATTAATTACAGTAGCACGTATTCCATGTATGGTCCGGTTGTCCCTTGGAATATTTCAATATTTATTGTAAGTTTTTGTGGAATAGTTTTTAAGAATTGGGAAATTTGTATATCTTGTCTGGATGAGGCCTCAGATTTTGCGAAATTTATTCACGTTTATTTTATTTACGCAAGAAAGTTTAAGAATAGTGTTTAGTTTATTATGGATACTTTTATCCAAACAATAAATAGGAAATTTAAGTTTAACACGTGAAAGGGCTGGTCTGGATTAAACAAATATTTTTCAATATATTATTTATCCTTGAAAATTGCAGTTTTCCACAATAATTGCATTATGGATTATTCTCCGGAAGAGACTCATTCCATTCGATAAACGTCAAAAGATTCTTTCCAAGAAAGAAGAAGTCACGATGGCTTAAAAATATTTGTTATTCTTTAATTAATTTTTGGGTTATTTCAATGGGTTATTTATTTTTTGTTTTACTTGTTATTTTCTTAATTTATTTATACAAAAAAATGATAACAGTTTACTAATCATCGGCATTTCCTACATAACGATTTGTCTTCAAATATTCTGGATCGGTGGCAATTATTTTGGCAAGAACAAACGAGTGAAGGTTGAATACGACCAGAATGACATCTTCGCATTCGATATCCTTATAAATATTTTTTCTCATGGTGTGTATACGCGTTTTATTACCTTAACTTCGACTCTATCGGTATTCAGAGATCTTTCATCATAGAAACTCAATTGAACGCAGAGCTTCCCATCATCTGCAACCGCATGCAAGTCACGAAACCGGTATTGCCACACGTAGCTCTTAAAAAAGCGAATTTTTTAAAACAATTTTGATATAAACAAACCTTGGTTGGAATGTCATATAAACTGATGCCCTGCTTTATATCAAATACAACTCCGCTAGGCCTTCCCTCGAAAGTGCAGGCGAACGTTCGTGTCTAACAACAAACAAATTAGGGCAGGCATTATTTGAAAAAGTCACCTGCATTTGTGATATTGTATTATAAACCGTTCGGTAATAGGCTTGCTCAAACAAGTCGAATGCCGACTCCGATTCGTACGACAAATAATGGTTCGGCGTGTTTAGCGGGTTCTCGATGAGGAAACAATTCACTCGCTTATCACGTCTGGGACTCGTGTTGGGCACCTGAATGAAGTTTTAGAAATAGTCGAGATATTGATAAACCTGTTTCACAGATATATCGTAGCATTTGTACAAATATACACACTTGTTAAGGTCTTCAGAATTTAACTAAATATTTGAAAATTGAGTAGAAATTAAATTGAAAATTTTTACCGGCGGCACATCAAATAAACAAACATCGCTGCCCTTAAGTATCAAGAACCTCGGCTTCCATCGGATTTTGAGTTCTTCTTGGTCTTCATCGTTTAGGTATTCATTTACCCATCCAATATAACTAATCTAAGAATGGATAATTATATTAATCGTTTTAATAAAAAATTATGATACCAAAAGATTGTAAATTTAAAAAAACACTTGAAAGCAAATATTCTATAAATAATAAATTAAGCTTACTTGTTCACTTTGATGTAAATACTTATTGCTCATTTTAATGCTCTTATGATTCAACGACAATATATGCTTATTAATATGAGTTATCCATTGCTCCAGTGCCGCGGTATCTTGACAATGAACAATTCCACTCGACCTTCCATCTACTGCTCGTACTTCGAATGAATTATTCCTAAACGGAATTTTATATTTTTTGTTTCTTCTCATCATTGTTGTTTTTTTTATAAAAAACCTAATATTGTCGGTTCCCCAAAGATATTTGGTAACATAAGCCATTGCTAGAGGAAGCGACGTCATTGTTTTCCATTTCTTTTCCTTTCCGTCAATCTGCTGCCATTTGGAGTCAAGTCCAACTTCCGAATGTGATTTTCTGGCCTTTAAAATGATTGAAGTTTTTTGGTGGTTAACTTTAATTTCTTGAATTACTTAGTGGTTTAGATAAAATATGTGAGAATTAATTTTTAATTGGAATATGTTGCTCATTCTATGGAATTCTATGATACACCGGAAAAAATTGGCAATAATATTTAGAAACTTTTTCGAAATTGATTGAAAATTACCGAAAATTAGCCGATTAGCTGTCCCTAATTACCAGTGAATTTATATTCTCGGATATAATCTATCAGCAAAATATGGGATTTGAAACAAGTTAGAAATAATATTTTCGACAAGGAGACCATTAAAAAAGATATTCATATTAATTTATGTGCTATTTTATTGTTATTTTATTACAATTAGTTTTTTATTATTTAATCTTAATCTCTCAAAATTATAATTAGCATTATACATTTATATCACAAATTGCGCTCTATAGAATCCCAACGACAGGGATTTTTGAATTAATTATAAGGAATATATACGTTTTTGTGGTTATAATCGCAGTTGATATCATTTAAATTATTAGGGGAAATACAACTAAACATATTCTATTCAAAATAATTAATTTCAAAATTTTCTTCCTTTGCAGTATACAATTAAATTTAAATTTTCAGTTTAAGACTGGTTCAACAAAAATAATTTATTTAATTAAATTTTCCGGTTCAAAACCCGAAAACACTAGTCAGCACTTATATCTACTATAAATACTTACTTTATGAGATTTTGGATCAAATATTTGGTCCAATGTGCTATCGGCTTGAAGTGACTGCGCAGGCCTGAAATCTCATAATCTTTTCTCCTCAATATTTCATTTTTGCTTAGAAATGCCTTGAAATTTGAAGACAAACAAAACCAAGGGAAAATCAATCTCGTGTAAGCTTTTTCCGATAATCTGTCAAAAGCTTTTTAAGTCTTTCATGGCATTTCTTCTTGCATTTTATATTTGTTTCATCATCATTTCTTTTGGCCAATAAAATCTATCTCACTTCAAAAATGGTGTAATGTGCGTGTAATGGCGTACCCCGAGCGAAACTTGGTCGCCGCTTGATTTGAGCATATTTACAACATCATCATGGCTTTGCCCTTTAAAAATAGTTTTCTTTTAATTAACTTTTGAGACGCGCACAAGACCTTCAATTGAGTTTCCATTTACTTCTACAATGGCGTCACCGACAAATAACTCTCCACATTCGTCAGCTGTAATTTAATTTCGCTTTTCATACGGTATTATTAATATTTCCCACCAGGCAATCCGGGAAAGATTTTCGATATTACTATGGGCAAGTGTTGTGCATTATCGGTTCCTCCCTAAATAAATCACAAACTTCATATAAGGAGGAATGAAGCTAATTTTAAACTTTAATAGACAATCCGAATCCAGCGCCGGGTTTCTTTGTGAGCACAACTTGCCTTGTCGAGTTTTCCATCAAAATTTCTCGAACCTCTTCCGGCTCTGCCGTCCCATCATCAACCACTTGTATACATAATTCATCTTAAATTAAGAAACGTTTCCCCATGTGTATTGTCAGTCATTAAATAGTGCAAAATTATTAGAAAATTTGTTTGTATTCGTCGCCGGAGGAAAAAATGATTGTTTGGTTCTTTTGCTCAGCAATTATTATGTTTACACAACAAATTATTCCAAATGATCAAGAAACCGAAACCTTTCGATAGTAGGAGCCGCGAGGGTCTTGACGTAGAATTTCCATCGCTTATTAGGACGATTCCATGGTGAACCTAATAATAAATAGTGGAAAACGTAATGGGAAATTATTAAAAAAAACGCACCACATCCAGGTTATGATGTGACTTGGTCACCGACATTTACATGTAAAAAGAATACCAAAGCTTTCAACGATGAGCAATACTATTATTAAGAAATAAAAGGTTTCTCACAATGAAAAGAAGTTTCACTGTACACTCTTGGTGGGAGATTATGAGCAAAGCTGGGACAATGTGCTGTGCTTGTCGTCTGATTTCTCACTGAGCCATATGCTCCCGGTATATCTTTGTGTTACACTCTTAATGACAATCAATGATGACTACCAAACAGCTGCTAAAGTTCGCTGGGGTATTGGATTTATAACTATTCAGTGTTTCAAGAACTGTAAATCTTAAATAGTCTTGAATATGAAAATTCCCATTTTCCAGAAAATCTTTCACATTAAAGCACCTCATTAACATATTATACTTGGTACAACATTTAGTATGTATTGTTTATTGTTTACTGTTGACGACATGAATCATTGTTCCGTAATTTATCGTATTCTTCATTGTTTAATTCGTTTTTCCCTCTCATCCCTCTTTGTAATATTTTTCTTCAATAAATTTTATTTTTCGACATTTGATTTTAATTTTCATTCATTTTATTAAGAAACGTGTCCAATACTTTTCAATATAGCAAGAATGAATAATACATTCTTCCTCAACAAAACAATTTTACTAACACCAAAAATGAACAAAAAATAATGGAACTTCACTTTATTTTCCTTGCTCATGAAAACCAGCGAATCCCATCATTATCTGAAATTGCACTTCGATAATGCTCTTATTCAGAAACTCTTCCTTTCACCAAATGCTATTCGGTCAAACATAGACATATATACAAACAAAAATATATACATATAAATGTATATAACACTGGAATCGTTTTGTTGTTGTTGGTGGGTGATGGGAGGAGGTTCTTCTCTCTGCCGTCCATGCCTACATATTATTGATTTTTGGCCCGTTTTTTCTCTTATGCGCGACATTCAATTGCCTTAAAAATTTTGTGCAGCCTCCGGCTCAGCTTCTTTTGCTTTCGTCAAATTTGTTTCCACCCTTGCTTCTATTTTGCTTATAAACAACAACAAAAACAGCAGAAAATCTCGCAGTAAATATTAGTCTCACACATATGCAATAGGGAAACAAAACCAATTTGTTGTTCGTTGTTTGTCTTCAGAAAGATGTATTTCGTTTTTTTTTGAATGTGTTAAATAAAGTAAACCCAACTTTTTTTATTTTTTTGTTTTAAGGTGTCGTTTATCGACTTTCTCATTGCTAGTTCAATATGTCGTTGAAGCAAATCGTTGGGCACAGTCAGTTTGATATTTTGATTCAACTTAAATTATTATTCGTTTAGAATTGCTCAACGATGTGATTCGACCACTGAAGAAGAACGATGGAAAAGGTGCGTGGAATGTGCTTGTTGTCGATACCCTAGCGATGAGAATGTTATCATCTTGCTGTAAAATGCACAATATTATGGAAGGTTCGATTATTCAATAAAATTTAAATCATCACATTCAATTTCAGAAGGTATCACCATCGTGGAGGATTTGAATAAACGTCGAGAGCCTCTGCCAACTTTAGAAGCAATTTACCTAATCTCACCCACACAAGAATCGGTAACTGTCTATATTTTCCACAAAATCATTGTTTATTATTGTAGATCGATAAATTGATTCAAGATTATTGGGTTCGCAATCAATACAAATGTGCACATGTGTTCTTCACAGAAGCCTGCTCAGATCAGCTCTTTTCCACATTGTCCAAAAGCGCTGCCGCTCGCTTTATCAAAACCCTGAAGGAGATCAATATTGCTTTCGCACCTTACGAGAGCCAAGTCTTTAATCTTGACTCGCCCGACACTTTCTTCCTATATTACAACGCACAAAAGCAAGGCGGTTTGACTTCAAACTTGGAAAGGATCGCCGAGCAGATAGCTACAGTCTGCGCAACTCTTGGTGAATATCCATCTCTCCGGTAACAGTAATTTTATTTTTCTAATGTTATCAATGTTTTTTATAGTTATCGTGCTGATTTTGAAAGGAATGTTGAATTGGGTCACCTGGTAGAGCAGAAGCTTGATGCCTACAAGGCAGATGATCCCACAATGGGCGAAGGTGCTGACAAGGCTCGTAGTCAATTGATTATTATTGGTACGATTTATAAATTGGAAGAAAATATTCAATAAACATTTTAGACCGGGGATATGATGCAATAACACCACTTCTTCATGAGCTCACTCTACAAGCAATGTGCTACGATTTGTTAGGAATTGAGAACGATGTCTACCGATATGAAACCGGCGGAAATGAGAACGTGGAGAAAGAGGTGATACTAGATGAAAGTGACGATCTTTGGGTGGAAATGCGGCATAAGCATATTGCGGTCGTGTCGCAAGAAGTTACAAGGGGCTTGAAGAAGTTCAGCGATAGCAAGGGAAACAAGGGGAATATGGATGCGAAGTCAATTAAAGATTTGTCAATGCTAATTAAGAAGATGCCACAGCACAAGAAAGAGTTGAATAAATTCAGGTAATATTTTTGTTTTTTTTTTCTAATTAATTCTATATGGTTTCCCTTTAGCACGCACATCAGTCTAGCCGAAGAATGTATGCGGCAATATCAGCAAGGCGTTGACAAATTGTGCAAAGTCGAGCAGGATCTGAGCACTGGAGTTGACGTGGAAGGCGAGAGAGTCAAAGATGCAATGAAGTTGATGGTTCCATTGTTGATCGATCCAGCTGTTCGTGTAACGGATCGATTAAGATTGATATTGTTATATATCCTTAGCAAGAATGGTAAAATATTATTAAATTTGTTGAATTTCTGATTAAAATATAGGAATAACCGATGAGAATCTGAATAAACTTCTCCAACACGCCAATATATCGATGGCTGATAAGGAAACCATTACCAATGCCGGACTTCTGGGTTTAAATATTGTTACCGACGTAATAGTTTATTTTTATTAAAAATATTCTATCATTTATTTAGAATGGACGTAAAAAGGTTTGGACGCCAGCTCGCAAGGACAGACCGCATGAGCAAGTTTACCAATCATCTCGATGGGTTCCCGTAATTAAAGATATTATGGAAGATGCCATTGATGATCGTCTTGATACGAAACACTTCCCATTTTTGGCTGGTCGACAAGTCAATCAGGGATATCGGTAACAATTATGAATGTATTCATAAATTTGAGATTCTTTATTTAGAGCTCCCGCCTCTGCACGTTATGGACAGTGGCATAAGGAACGCGGACAACAATCGAATTTCCGTAGCGGACCACGATTAATTATTTATATTGTTGGCGGTGTTACGTTCTCGGAGATGCGTGCTGCTTATGAGGTGACAGCGGCGAAAAAACCATGGGAAGTGATTATCGGCAGCGATCGAATAATCACTCCGGATAAATTCTTGACCAATCTTCATGATCTCAATCAACTGAGGGACCAACAATGACTAGCGGAGGGAACCAGAAAAGTTACAATAGTAGATGAGACGTCGGCCGCCTATGGTCCAATTTAGACGTTATCGTTTGCCTTGTTCATAGTTTTTTTATTTATTTGAAACAAAAAACGTTTAATTTTATGTCTTTGTAAATTCCATTGTGCATCTAGTCTTGCTTGAATATTAATTGACAATGTATATGAGTGTATTTATTGATTTTTTTGTGTTTCTGGTTATCGTGTGGAATAGTTATCAATAGAACGATTTTTCTGGTTTCCCCCGAACTAATGTGTAGGTTGTGTGCGGTTTTTATTTTCTGTCGAATAATTTTTTAGCTTCATCTAGTTGGTTTTCAGTTAAAATCACTTTTAACTAAATCAAAAATGTTGATTTTTTTATTTATAAAATGTAGATAATTTTTTCTTTGGTCATTCGCTTCAAATGTGTCCCATTCCTTTTATAAATAAGAATTCTTCATTTTCTTGTTGTGCTGATTAATTTATTTTGAATTACAGTAAGTTTTGTATTCCATGTAGAAATAATAACCCTATTATATTTTTAATTTTATTGACAAAGCAATAAATATATTTCTTTTATTATTTTATATATTAACAGTTTATTTATTTTTAACTATAAAAAGTATTCGTTTAAGAAAAGTATTTTATAGAATATAGAATTAAAGTTATAGCTGGACAAGTTTTTTTTGATCTAAACTTAGACACGAATTAATGTAATAATTTCAGAGAATGTCCCTGTCGTTCCAATTTTAACCCTGTTGTTCTAAATTTTACAACTTGGATTGTACCCAAATAATTTGAATAAATTAATATTGAAAATAAGTCCTTTGATCTAATCTTTGGCACGAATTAATATAATAATTTCAGAGAATGTCCCTGTCGTTCCAATTTTAACCCTGTTGTTCTAAATTTTACAACTTTGATTGTACCCAAATAATTCGAATAAATTAATATTGAAAATAAGTCCTTTGATCTAATCTTTGGCACGAATTAATATAATAACTTCAGAGAATGTCCCTGTCGTTCCAATTTTAACCCTGTTGTTCTAAATTTTACAACTTGGATTGTACCCAAATAATTTGAATAAATTAATATTGAAAATAAGTCCTTTGATCTAATCTTTGGCACGAATTAATATAATAACTTCAGAGAATGTCCCTGTCGTTCCAATTTTAACCCTGTTGTTCTAAATTTTACAACTTGGATTGTACCCAAATAATTTGAATAAATTAATATTGAAAATAAGTCCTTTGATCTAATCTTTGGCACGAATTAATATAATAACTTCAGAGAATGTCCCTGTCGTTCCAATTTTAACCCTGTTGTTCTAAATTTTACAACTTGGATTGTACCCAAATAATTTGAATAAATTAATATTGAAAATAAGTCCTTTGATCTAATCTTTGGCACGAATTAATATAATAACTTCAGAGAATGTCCCTGTCGTTCCAATTTTAACCCTGTTGTTCTAAATTTTACAACTTGGATTGTACCCAAATAATTTGAATAAATTAATATTGAAAATAAGTCCTTTGATCTAATCTTTGGCACGAATTAATATAATAACTTCAGAGAATGTCCCTGTCGTTCCAATTTTAACCCTGTTGTTCTAAATTTTACAACTTGGATTGTACCCAAATAATTCGAATAAATTAATATTGAAAATAAGTCCTTTGATCTAATCTTTGGCACGAATTAATATAATAACTTCAGAGAATGTCCCTGTCGTTCCAATTTTAACCCTGTTGTTCTAAATTTTACAACTTGGATTGTACCCAAATAATTTGAATAAATTAATATTGAAAATAAGTCCTTTGATCTAATCTTTGGCACGAATTAATATAATAACTTCAGAGAATGTCCCTGTCGTTCCAATTTTAACCCTGTTGTTCTAAATTTTACAACTTGGATTGTACCCAAATAATTCGAATAAATTAATATTGAAAATAAGTCCTTTGATCTAATCTTTGGCACGAATTAATATAATAACTTCAGAGAATGTCCCTGTCGTTCCAATTTTAACCCTGTTGTTCTAAATTTTACAACTTGGATTGTACCCAAATAATTCGAATAAATTAATATTGAAAATAAGTCCTTTGATCTAATCTTTGGCACGAATTAATATAATAACTTCAGAGAATGTCCCTGTCGTTCCAATTTTAACCCTGTTGTTCTAAATTTTACAACTTGGATTGTACCCAAATAATTTGAATAAATTAATATTGAAAATAAGTCCTTTGATCTAATCTTTGGCACGAATTAATATAATAACTTCAGAGAATGTCCCTGTCGTTCCAATTTTAACCCTGTTGTTCTAAATTTTACAACTTGGATTGTACCCAAATAATTCGAATAAATTAATATTGAAAATAAGTCCTTTGATCTAATCTTTGGCACGAATTAATATAATAACTTCAGAGAATGTCCCTGTCGTTCCAATTTTAACCCTGTTGTTCTAAATTTTACAACTTGGATTGTACCCAAATAATTTGAATAAATTAATATTGAAAATAAGTCCTTTGATCTAATCTTTGGCACGAATTAATATAATAACTTCAGAGAATGTCCCTGTCGTTCCAATTTTAACCCTGTTGTTCTAAATTTTACAACTTGGATTGTACCCAAATAATTCGAATAAATTAATATTGAAAATAAGTCCTTTGATCTAATCTTTGGCACGAATTAATATAATAACTTCAGAGAATGTCCCTGTCGTTCCAATTTTAACCCTGTTGTTCTAAATTTTACAACTTGGATTGTACCCAAATAATTCGAATAAATTAATATTGAAAATAAGTCCTTTGATCTAATCTTTGGCACGAATTAATATAATAACTTCAGAGAATGTCCCTGTCGTTCCAATTTTAACCCTGTTGTTCTAAATTTTACAACTTGGATTGTACCCAAATAATTTGAATAAATTAATATTGAAAATAAGTCCTTTGATCTAATCTTTGGCACGAATTAATATAATAACTTCAGAGAATGTCCCTGTCGTTCCAATTTTAACCCTGTTGTTCTAAATTTTACAACTTGGATTGTACCCAAATAATTTGAATAAATTAATATTGAAAATAAGTCCTTTGATCTAATCTTTGGCACGAATTAATATAATAACTTCAGAGAATGTCCCTGTCGTTCCAATTTTAACCCTGTTGTTCTAAATTTTACAACTTGGATTGTACCCAAATAATTCGAATAAATTAATATTGAAAATAAGTCCTTTGATCTAATCTTTGGCACGAATTAATATAATAACTTCAGAGAATGTCCCTGTCGTTCCAATTTTAACCCTGTTGTTCTAAATTTTACAACTTGGATTGTACCCAAATAATTTGAATAAATTAATATTGAAAATAAGTCCTTTGATCTAATCTTTGGCACGAATTAATATAATAACTTCAGAGAATGTCCCTGTCGTTCCAATTTTAACCCTGTTGTTCTAAATTTTACAACTTGGATTGTACCCAAATAATTTGAATAAATTAATATTGAAAATAAGTCCTTTGATCTAATCTTTGGCACGAATTAATATAATAATTTCAGAGAATGTCCCTGTCGTTCCAATTTTAACCCTGTTGTTCTAAATTTTACAACTTGGATTGTACCCAAATAATTTGAATAAATTAATATTGAAAATAAGTCCTTTGATCAAATCTTTGGCACGAATTAATATAATAATTTCAGAGAATGTCCCTGTCGTTCCAATTTTAACCCTGTTGTTCTAAATTTTACAACTTGGATTGTACCCAAATAATTTGAATAAATTAATATTGAAAATAAGTCCTTTGATCTAATCTTTGGCACGAATTAATATAATAATTTCAGAGAATGTCCCTGTCGTTCCAATTTTAACCCTGTTGTTCTAAATTTTACAACTTGGATTGTACCCAAATAATTTGAATAAATTAATATTGAAAATAAGTCCTTTGATCTAATCTTTGGCACGAATTAATATAATAATTTCAGAGAATGTCCCTGTCGTTCCAATTTTAACCCTGTTGTTCTAAATTTTACAACTTGGATTGTACCCAAATAATTTGAATAAATTAATATTGAAAATAAGTCCTTTGATCTAATCTTTGGCACGAATTAATATAATAATTTCAGAGAATGTCCCTGTCGTTCCAATTTTAACCCTGTTGTTCTAAATTTTACAACTTGGATTGTACCCAAATAATTTGAATAAATTAATATTGAAAATAAGTCCTTTGATCTAATCTTTGGCACGAATTAATATAATAATTTCAGAGAATGTCCCTGTCGTTCCAATTTTAACCCTGTTGTTCTAAATTTTACAACTTGGATTGTACCCAAATAATTTGAATAAATTAATATTGAAAATAAGCCCTTTGATATAATCTTAGGCACGAATCCAAATAATTCTAATAAATTAACTAATAAAACTGTAAATTAGCTTTCTTTTGTATTTTTTTAAACTAAAACTAATAATTAAAATTAATACCAATCTTGATGTATTTCTTGAGAGCGAAATTAGTTAAGATTTATGATATTTTGTAATATTCAACTTATAATTAAGAAAAACGAAATCTTGCAATCTATAAATCTTCATTCAGTACTTGTCAGCATGTGAGAATAATCAAGGCATACAATAATTTAACTAATTAAGTAACTTGTATAAGAATTTACAGTATGATGATTTTGTCTATGTCCCCATTTCCTTATTTAAAGCATGGCACTCGAAGATATTCCCTTTTTTCATAAGTAAAACCGATCCCTTATTAAAATCCCATTTGGGAATAAAAAGAGTGAGTAATCTAAAATACAATAAGTGAATATCTGAATAGTTTAAAATTAAATTTAGCCAAACAATATTTGAACTTGAAATTTTTCATCGGTTTCAAAGTTCGTAAAAGAGTATAATATGTATAAATTACTCTAAAAATTGGCATTTTATTGGAATCATTTAATAAAAATTTTAAAAATTGTTTATTTGAAAGAAAATAACTATCTAGAAAGCAATAGAAAACGGTAATATATTAACATACAATTGTTATGAGGATTGCAATGATTTACAAGAAATTATTGGGTTTTAAGATAATCATAAACAATATAAAACGTGTTGCCTCAGTTCGGTTACGACTGATAAGTTCGATTGCGTGTTTATTCTTCATCTTCTTCTTCCTCTTCTTCATCTTCCTAAATAATATATTATAATAACTTTAATCAAATTAACAGTAACCGCACCTCTTCAACCTCTTCTTCTTCCTCTTCTTCAGCATCCTCTTCCTCCTCTTCCTCCTCTTCTTCTTCCTTGGCGGCTGGAGCCTCCTCGATCTTCTCCTCTTCCTCCTCCTCTTCTTCTTCTTCTGGCTCAGCGGGCTCGCTAGCCTTCACTGATTGCGCATCAACCTCCGATTGAGCTTTCGATGATTCACGCTCCTCGAACTTCTTCTTGTAATGTCCGAATGGGTCGACCGATGAAGCGCTGCCTGGTGGTTTTGTTTCTTCCCATTCCTTCAAAGCTGCCTCATAATCCTCAATCCATTCCTTCTTCCATCCACTCTTCTGAATGGTGTTACGCGGGGTTCCGAATCCAGTCATTCCACGTTGTGAAGCCAGCTTGTTGGTTCCAGATTGAAGAGGAACGATTCCTTCCGATTTCTGCTTAAGGGTTTCCTCGATCTCTTTGCCTCCCTTGGTGTGCGGCAAAACATCGCGAACCTTCAAGAAACCGCCACTTCCCGCTTGCGTGGCAAACTTGTTTTGGCCAGAGTACCATGGGGTGAATTCGGTTCCACGACGGAGCACTTCTTCGCCGAGCTCAAGTCCTTCAATTTTCTGCGTAGCCTGACGCACAGCTCCCAAGCCTGGCGGAGCCGACATTCCGGTTTGTGAAGCGAACAAGTTGGTTCCTACAAATATTTTCTATTCAATTTATAATAGATGACTCACCGTTTTGGAAGCAAAGAACACCGTGGGTTCTACGATCATGAGGAAGTCGTCCTCTAATCATCGCCACTTGGTTACGTGGTCCTCCCATGCTCACTTCGCCGGCCTGTGAAGCCATTCCATAATCTCCTGCTTGCTTTGGGATGATTTTTTCTCCTTCCTTGTCTAGAATGGTCTCCCATTCCTTCTTGTACTGCACCTTTGGCACTTGGAATCGTGAAGCTCCGATTGGAGTTTCTCCCTTCTGCGAGGCGTACTGGTTCGTACCGCATTGCACACGGAGCACGTTTTCAGAGCTGCGATCCGGCGCGATGTAGCCCTCTTTCTTGTCCTTGGTGACATTCCATCTCGGCATTCCTGGAGCCGTCATGCCCTTCTGCGACTCGAACTTGTTCGTCGCGGCTTGCATCGAAAGGAAGGTATGGCCTCCCTTCAATTGCTCGAGGGTCCATCTCTTTCGTGGCTGTTGTTGCGAATCAGACGGCCAATCCTTAATAAGTCATGCAGATATTCAAATTAGAAGTGAACAACTGAATACCTCTTCACCCATGGTTAATCGATTCTAACAAGAAATACAAAAGCAAGAAAAATGGTAAAGTAAAACAAAGGTCGAAAGTGGCTGACTGACAGACGAGTACGGCTGACTGATTGCTCAATCGACTAACTGACAAGATGCACAATGAGCCCAACCCCAACAGTTTTGTGGCGGTCGAGAGACACGGTGACAGTCATGTGTGGGGGCGGATTTGCGCGCCGCCGGATATCTCCGAGATTTCGCATGATATGTCGCTAGATCTAGCGAGCGTGGTGGCGAGCAAACTGCGCGACTGAGAAAAAACCGTTATTGTTGATTGAGTGATCGAGGGATGATTGGAATCTTAATGATCATGTTTGATTTGTTTCATGGATTTTGATTTTTCGCTCAACTGGTTTTTTGATAAAATTATGCATGGTTTTGATAAAGTTGGAATGTTCTTTTTGTTCTTAAAGCATTTAGATGATTTTTTTGTTATGGTTAGATTCTTTAATTGAAGCGATATAATGTTTAAATTTTTATATTAAAAAAAAATGGAGCAAAATAATTCTTCTAAATGGTTTAAGACGGTAAGTAATTTATATAAATCTTTGTAAATCATTATAAAATTAAAATATTGGGAGAGTAATATGACGAGGTTAGATATTCTAAGCATTTGAAATTACTCCATCCAAATAGAAAAACAAGATGTCTACGCTATAAATGAGCTGAAGTTTTCGTGATTATTAGGTAAATAGACGTACCATGCGCTAATTATAACTATAGAGTAGCATTTTTAGTATTTTAGAAATGAAAATTCTTTAATAATTATTTTTTTGGAATATTGAACATATCATGACAATTAAAATTCACACTTATTTAGAAAATGTCAATTTGTCCATACAGTAATCCGTAATTTTCAATTTTCCAATTTCACATCCACCAGCTAAGCCCATTATTATTCATTTCAAACTCAAAGTTGCTCTGGCCCCTCTCAACATATGAGACAATCTCAAGTAGGTAAAGATTGAACTGTGCGCCTCGCTCAAAACTCTTCAATCGCTCATTTTTTGCCGATCCGAATCATTGCTCAACCATATTTACATTACACAGCCTTCATCATTTTTTGCCTCCACATCTTAATACATTGCGCGTTTTGTTTGGCACAAGAATACAAATCTTGAGTGAATGTGTTTGCGTGCGTGTGGATTTTGATTGCAAAGATTTTTTTTGCTCAGCCTCTACTTATTAATAATGAATGAGCTTGGTAAACAAATTACCACCTTGTTCGAAAAGTTAAAATATGTGATAATAAAGAAACTTTATTTATTATACAGAAATAAAACAGTAAAGACATTTCAATGGAAATATGTTAAATGTTATCGTTAGGAACCTTACAAATAAAATGTTAAGTTGAAGTATATTAATAATAACTTAGAGACAGAGACAAGAATTCATAACCGTGTTGTTGTTTTCATTAAAGCTAAATAATTATAACGAAATAAAGTCTTAACAAAACAATGAGCGAAATAAATGAAAATTAATAATATCAAATCAGTGAATATTAACGATATGCAAAAGAAACTATTCAATTTCTTCCATGGGACGTTGATTGGAGAAAATGTTGGCATTGACGCTGAAACCCATTCAATTAAAAATGCATGTTTAAAAACGTGTGATAGCAGAAGCGATAGGTTTCTTAGAAAACTACTCGACGTGTGTTTGGTGAAAAAACAAGTGATTAACGCTCAAATACAAAAATTGTTTTGAAAGAAGCAATGAAATAAAATTAGTAGAAGTTCACACATTATATGATATGAAAGATGAATGAGATTTTAAGCGATTTCATCAAATTGTGCAACTGAGTCTTTGTGTGTGATAAACCAAAAAAGCTATGGAAACTGTTGAACTTACGATTAGGATAACCATAAAGAGATATTATAAATAGGGAAAGGTAAATAGTTTTATTCATTTGCGTCAATACTGAAAGTATTTTATCAGAATCAATGAATTTTAAATATAAATTGTCGATTTTATATTACGTCCGTAGTCATAGTGGACAATTGGATTTTTACATCAATAATACCTATTAATCTATAGTTTTCGTTAAAAGTTATCTTTCATAAATTACTCAATAACACACTTTATAAATATATTTAAATAAAGATATGGTAAAAACAAATTTAATTTGTGCTCTGTTAATATAACTAAATGTTATTATCAACTGCTTTATCCATCAAGAGATTGTAAATCATTGAAAAATATTATTTCCCAAATTTAAATGTCCACGTAGAATTAAAAACTACTTTAATTTAATTGTGATCTTTGTTATCTTACCTGAATATTAAGTTAAACATTTATTTTTATTATAATTTTAAATATCTCAAAACATTCAGAGAAAACCTCTGAATTTAAGCATCATAATGACCCCTTGTTTATTTGAAAAATTCAATAACTTACTTTCCAGAAACTTTCATAAAGTTATCAACAATAATAGTGATAGGTAGGGCGAGCACGAGCACGCCGCTGATGATTGCTCCACTTGCAATCAGTTTTCCAGCTAAATGTGGTAATATTATTTTCGTTTCGAGAATTCCACACTTACGAACGGTGACGGGTACATAATCGCCGTAGCCAACTGTTGTCATTGTAACAATAGCCCACCAAAAAGCGGCTGGAATTGACGTGAATGGCGTGTCTTTTTCATCTTTTTCAACAAAGTATAATAGAGTTGAGAAAAAGACGACACCCGTCGATAAAACCTTTAATATTACTTATATTTGTTTAAATGTTGTCAATAATAAGGAGTGGAGAAGTGGGAAAATGTATTAAAGCTAGATTTTCAAGCAAGTTTTTCACTCCAACTGGAACGCTAATAAAACTAAGCTCAGAAAACGTGATCAAATCTAATATTTTTAGGGGAAATATGAGAAACTGGCGTCGACAAAATTTGTGTTAAATACACGTGAAAGCTGTAGGACAAGCGTAAATATACGAAAATCGTTATTTCCATTTGGCGTGTCGACACATTTTTCCAACTTTAAAAATAAACACCAACCATTCCCATCATTCCAAGTTGTCGCGCCGAACTCTTTAACGTTAATGCGAATGTCCTCATTCCTGATGAATACCTAAACCAATTAATTTCCAAAAAAAACCAATTGCGCTTCCAAAACCTTCCCAGCTTTAAAATGCGAACAACTCGCAGCACCCGCAGCACGCGGACAACAAGCAGGGCTCCTTTAATATCACTCAAGCTAGCCACGTCAATTCCGAACAATGCCAACGTCAGTTCAAGGTAGAATGGAATAATAGCGATCAAATCGACAATATTCATTATACCAATCATGAACATAAACCTGTACATGCTTTATACGAGTTTCCTATTACAATCATCTCACCTATTTGGAGTTACGATCAATCGGACAATATATTCAATTGTAAACCAAATAATGCAAATAGTTTCGACGTATCCGAAAACTGGATGCGGCTCCCAGATCACGTTGCCATTTTCAACTGAAGTAAATTTGTACTCTTGATATTTTTAGTAATGAATAAAACATGCTGAACGTGCCGCGTTTTATGGTAGAAAAGGAATTTTGGTAACTAATATTCTAAGAATTAATTAGTTAGTAAAAGCAATATTTTGATTTAATTACCAAAGTCTTTATGTTTTTTAATTTATTCAATGTGTGATTTATAAACGTTTATGATATTTGGGTATCACTCCAACTTCACTTAATATTACTACGACGTAATTCAAAAATCAAGCTTAAAAATGCGAAAAATGTATTGGGTTGAGGAATGAGTTCGTAGAAGTTTTGTATTATATTTTGTTTCACAACAATTTTCTTGTTGTTTGGCAAAGTGTTTATATTTATCGGATAGCGCTTTTTCTGCTCTACAAAACTGTGTATTTAGTTTGATCTGAAATTTTAAATTTTCGTAATTCTTCAGGCAGAGAAATGAACTATCCTGGAGGATAAATCAGAATTTTCGAAATATCTTCGCTTTTCATCGAAAGAAGCCGCTCTGGAAACATGCAGAGTATATGGAGGTGTCTTAGACGTGTCTACTACACAAAAATGGTTCGCACAGTTTAAAAATGGCGACTTTGATCTTGAAGACACGCCTTGAAACGGACGACGTATAGAATTAGACTAAGAGAATCTGAAGTCCACTATTGAAGAAAGATGGTCCTCAAACAAGTCGTTACTTGTCCGGAAAAATGAACTATGATAAAAAGAAAATCCTTAATCATCTTCATTCGATGGAATTTGCCGAAAAACTCGGGGCCTGGAACAAAACAAAGAAAATCGCCTCAAATGGCTCGCTCGCCATCAAGCAAAACGCGGTCATAAACATTGATTTTTGTAGCAAATCATCACGGGAGATGAAAAATAGTGCCTGTACGACAATCTGAAGAAAAGAAAGGAGAGGGTGGCTCCAGAAAATACGCATAAGCCAAGAGTCAAGAAAGATTTTCATCCAAAAAAAAATCATGGGAGGACATGCTGTACTTAAAAATGCTCAAAAGAAACGCCACGGTCAACAAGGAGCATTATGTTGTCCAGCTGGGCCACGTAAATGAGGATATTCGACTGAAAAGACGTGTTCGACAAGGCCAAGTCATCTTGCTCTACGACAGTCATCTTGCTCTACGACAAAAAAACCGCCCCGCAAGAGCTCGAATGGGATGTTCTTCAGCATCCATCGCACTCTCCAGACATTGCGCCACCTTTTCCGCTCTCTGTCAAACCAACTCAGGGGTTTTACCTTCGATGACGAAGGGGAGCTCAAAAACAGGCTCAACAACTTCTTCGGCACCATACCGGGAGATTTTTGGCGAAACGGCATCAACAAATTAATCGAGCAGTAACGGCTAATACATAATTGATTGATAAATTTATTATTATAATTATTGTTTTTTGTTCAAATAAATCTTTGTGAAAAAACTGTACGAACTTATTCCTCAGCCCAATAGTATCCATTTGGCGTGAAAGTGTTCACTACAATACTGTGGGAATTAAAAGGTATATCATATAGTGACAATTACGTGGCTTCCTTAAATTTCAGCAAGTAGGTTAAAAAACGTATTCAAAGCTAAAAAATATTAACAAAAATTTTATTTAATCATCTAAACTATTTGAAACACAGAACCTTAACTGGTATTGTCAAAAAAAGAACACAGTAAATGTGCTCAAATTTAACTTTTTTGGAAAGATTCTAATATTTTTAGATAGTTTATGACAATGCTAGTTAAATATTAGTGAAAATGTTTTTATTACAAAGACGCAAAAATATTCTGGCACGCTTGAAGGAAGAAAATGGTTATTTCCATAAAGTTTATCTTTTGATTTTCTGATTTTCTGAGATTAAAAAATAAAAAGCATTATAAGTATAAAAAAGTTTCCCAAATAACCGTTTCTACCAAACTATTTTGTTTTCTAATAAATCCATATCTTTATCACACATAAATCTTTTTTTAATATTCAAACTATACACAGTTCTACTCTCTAAATCTACCTTTACTTAAAACTGTTCCATTATTATCTACATAACCAGAATCTGAAAATGAAACTTAATCTCATACATGCATACAATTAAAAACAAACACATTCGACATACCTAAAGATATATCACTAACGCGCTCCGATTTTGTCCCCTTCTTCACTATTGGTACCTAAATGGTAGTTGCACTTATCTTAATTATATTTAGAATAGGTTATTTACCTGGAATTCATGAATGGAGCCTAATACTAGACCAATAACACTAATTAGGACAAATGAGATGCTTCCGAACGTGAACAACGTGGACAATAAGGAGCCATCACCTTCGCAGAACTGATGGATCCTCGACCGAAGAGAGCGATCATGAAGTTCGATCTGAAATGAGCCTTAAATTGTTCCATTATTCTATCTTACCTTTTTTTCTTTAGGTGCTACAAGCTCTTCCAATGATGCACTCCTGAAATTTCAGAATATTTAGAAAAGCTCATATTTGCCAAGTCAAATTAAAAATCAATTCAGGTAAAGTGAACAAAACATCAAAATAATGGGTAGGATTAGTTAAATCACTTACGCAACTAGATTCATTCTAGAATTGTTATATTCTCTACAAATTCATATCAATTAATCATATAAACATGGAATCGGAATGCTTGAGACGACGACGTGAATAAAGGGGATTGTCCTGAGGTATTCTGATATGATTTCAACAATTCAATACATTCTTATATGTATAAAAACACCAATTTTTATTTTCTATTAAAGAGGAAACAAATCAGAACTGCCTTGAAGGTTACTGTTATTTTATAATGTTTTTTGCTGAATAAATGCATCCCGTTAAGTTAATTGTGGTGGTATTTCTTGTAGCAGTATTTCAGTACAGTAAAATTATTTTGGAATTAACACGTGTGAGCTTATAATACTCATTAAAATATTGAAAAAAAATTACTGGCTTAAATAAGGATCTTGATCTTTATGTAGCCATAGAATTTTCTGTTATATAGCAAAATTCAGATAAAACTATAAAGAAAATACCACGTGGAAATTAGTTATACGTTATTAAACATTAAAATTGTCATTTGCGGGTTAAAAAAAAACTCTAAAATAATCCGTATCAGATTGTTATCCCAATCGTTGTCTCAAACCAATTATAAATTAAAAAAAAAACAATTCAATGTCCAAACGAACATATTATATCCTCTCCAGCAACAATTCGACATCAAGCCATCATTGATCTTCCAGTAATTGAGTTCGCCGGCAAATTCTTGCGGGCAAACATCCAATGGCCTGTGCAACTGTCCAGCGACGTAGTATTTATAAATTGAGTCGAATAGTACTGCAGATCGCTCAAAGTAGTATTCCTCATGTGGCTACAAGATAAAAATATCTATTTTATAAGTTTGCCGCGATAAAATAACCATAAGGAATGCATCACAAGATTGCAAACGCTGCTCATGAGTCAACTGAGCAAACGATGACAATCGATCTTCAGATGATCTCGCGAATATGCTAGATATTCTCAACCTGAATGATGTTCCACCAATATTAAGCTTCAAGTTAGAATCGCCCGCTCCTATTACAATTCAAATAGTCTTGTTGAATTTATGGTGAACTTACCGGAAACTGGATCGATTTTCGCTTCCTCTACGCCACGTCCCGAATTGCTGTAACGATGAGCCTACAAAATCGGATAAATAATGGTTGACAGTAGGACTAACCTCTTCACCGTGATGATTCGAATTGGCAAAATTATCTCTCGATCCGTTTCCGTGTCCCTTTCGAGTGCTCGGAATTACCATAGCAATTTGATTGCTGCAAAAAGAATATTCTTTTTACATTTTAAAACATCAAAAAACTTTATAATTCACTTAAAAAGTTAACAAGATTTCACTTTTGCAAAATCAATCTTAATGGAACAAACTTTGTTGTTGTGTTTCGAATCGCGGTAATCCCTAGACAATTTAATTCCAAATTTATCCATGTTCGATCACAGAAGGAAAAAAACTATTTAAGGACGATTGCAAAGAATTTAAGTTATATTTTGACACTTTAAAATTGAAAAGATATTATAGGTATAATATTAAACAATTAAAAACGCGGTCGAATATGAAATTATTGTCAATATTAATATTTTCTTCTTAATATCTTCTTAAAGAAATAATAATAAGAATAAGAATAAAAAATAATATATATTTGTTATTTATTTACAACTACTATTTATTAAGATTGAAGGATTATTAAATTATAATTAGAAAAGAGTATTTTATAAAAGCTTAGACATGTGGGTACTAATTGAATCAAATCCTTTTTTTAGAATTCTTATTGTTCCATATTCTTTCTAATTTTTTTTGAGCTTCAAAGAATTCTAATAGAAAATTGTTCCAAGAAACATAAATACTATTTTCTTTCTAAAGTTTCTCTTTGTTCAAATTATTTCTGTAAAAAACAGTCTTGTTTAGAGGCTCAAGAGACAAGAAAATTTCTATAAGAATTGTAAAATTAAAAGTGCGGTTAAACTTGAAATGAATTAACAGTAATCTTTCATTGCACTTGCTCCGCCTTCAATCGACACCTTTTTATCCTTCAGAGTACGAAAAAAAACTTTTTTCTAGATGTAACAATATTTATTAATTGGTATTACCAATTCATGCGCACATATGAATAAGTAATAATAAATTCATAAGATATTATGCGAAAATGTGTATATTTTACAAAAAAAGAAGTGGCATTAATTAAATTTTGCACTAATAATTAAGAGGGAAAATAAAATATTAAACGAATTTCGTCAATCATTTTTTTATTCATTTACCCAAGGATTTGTTGAATTGTTTTTAATATATGTGAGATCCAAGTATATCAGATTTCTAGAATGTAATATGATGAATTAAAGATTTGGTCTTAAGGTTTGTTTAAACCAATTTGAACTTGCATTACAAATTGGCATAAAAAGAAACAAAAATACAACCCTAAAAAAAGGCCAAGATCTTCGGCATAAATAAACGCATGCCAGTAAACATCACTTAAATTGCCAGTTTCACAAATCAGCATTAAGTAAAAATTTTATGACATGGTTTTCTCATAAATATGTCCTTCAACATAACAAGCAGTTTCAAATAAAAATTGAGCCACAAACTATTTTTTTTTAATCGAGTAATATCAACTTCACCTGACGATTGTTTCACAAAGCTGAATTCTATTATATTAAATAAATACACCGTGAAGGGGATAAAATATAGATTAGTATTAAGCTGCTAGAAAATAATGTGAGAATAAAATTGTGAATACTACAATAGAAAAGAGCCATACAATTTGTAGTTGATAATAAAGGCAAGACAGGTGATAACAATTTACAGCAGAAACTTGTTTCAACCTATTAATATAATAAGCAATAAATGATATCCATTTTGGGTTTTAGTTTAAATGTCATCCAATTCTCATTTCCGGATCTCACTCACGAATATATTCATTCAATTTGGTCTTTAATAATGGCGGCAATTAAAGAATCGAGCCTTATTATTGTCTATTGGTTCATGATAATAATATTTTATTATTATTATTAATATTAATATTAATATTATATAAATATGCATTCATAACATACCGGAATCTTTGATACATGAGAACCTGATTTTTGAGATTTTGATGACCAAATAGACGCGATGAAAAGAAGACGAGCAAACGAAATGAGCTCGCAGATAAGCTGTGGAATTAAATTTGATTTAGGGCACTCATCAATGCTTATCGAGTGCGAGTTATTTCATTTTTTCATGGCGATTATGGCTGTTAAATTGATGCTGTGTCATAAGTTGATTTTTTTCTGAGAAACTTTTGATGAAAACCAAGAGCAGACGATGAAAAAGTTTGCAGAGTACTGTAGTGGACGCAATTATTGAAAGCGCTCACATAATTACCATAATTAATCAATTAAACGCTTGTTCGCAGTTAATTTTTGAGCATTTAACCTTTTTTGCCCACAAAAAGAGTTTAATGGAACAAACCTCATTATAGCAGTTGTCGGTTGTTTGGACGAAATAAAACAATAACCAAATAAGAAAATAAAAGGCGGCGTAGAAGAGCAAAGGCGAGCTCACGAATTATTATTTAATATCAATTACACGTATTTGTTCTTTTTTAGTATAAAATAATATTTAATTAGTAATTGACATCACATAGGGGATGCTCGACAAGTCAATCATCATCGCGTGTCAATTTCACGCCATACAATACAATTCCAGAATATTAGCATGCAATAAAGGTCGTTGGAAATTATTTTTCTTTTACATTCGGAAAAAAACTATTGCTCAGAAGGAATTCTTCATTTTGGAATATTTATTAAATACTGGAGGAGAATGTAATCAAGATTAGTGGTGTGGAACGTCTGTAAATGACAGATAAATGAGTGAACATCGACTCGGCAAAAACAACACTGGAATTTCGAAGATAATGAAACATATTTGGAGACATTGGACATTTCTTGACGACGCTGGTCTTATGGATTAAATCAGAAGATTATCATATGCTATATAGAAATGAAAGAATTCTAAAACAAAGAATTATTAGGAAATCGTTCAATCGAGCCCGCTCACCAATTTCTATTTAAGAGAACAATTGAAAAGATGTGAGCAAACGAGATTAAGATTTTGTGCAATCAAACTAGTTATCCAATTATCAGCGCACGCATGTCTTGAAAACATATGACAAAAACGAAATTAAAGTGTGCTTAGACTTGTAAGATTGCTCATTTTGAAATACTAACGCGATTAGATGTCTTTGCCGCCATGATAGTTATTAAGATGAGATATGTTTATTTGTTTTAAAGACGTTGATTCATTAATTGTTTAATTCATACAACACGCTAGTATAGAGATGAATGATATTATAAAAGAAATGAAGAGCCATTCCAAAAAAGAGCAAATGACGATGCTAATCGTTTTTCCGCTTTTCTCTTCATTCTTAATTTTTTGTGATGGTTTTTGACACTTTAAATGACCATGAAAATTATATTCTGCTTAAATGTTTTTTTTTAAAACTAACAGAAAATTTAAGAAAGTGATGAAGCTTGAGACAAAATATTCTTGAAAAAAACTCAAGATATACGAATATTTTATCATGACTTTATATGTTTTTTAGTATCAATTTCCCTTATTTTTGTTTTCCCAATCATCAATTATTTTTGTTACACTTTAAAGAACTATTTAAGAGCAATTTTTCATATAAAAGCGTGATGTGAATAATTGGTGAACTCTTGCATGCAAAATATTTTTCTTAAAAAGTGTAACATTTTAAAATGATTTTACTTTAATTAGATGTTGTATTTTAAATAAATAACACACAAATGTACACTTTTATTTTAAAAAGGACAGTCAACAAAAGTTCACGGATGTAAGAAATATATTTCCATTTGGCCTTCGTTTAGTAAATAAATTAATATTAATATATTAGATGGGACAAAAAATTACATGGAAGAAGAAGAAGTAAAAGAGTAATTTTAACCTTAAAGTAATGTAAACAATCATTATTTAAACAATAAAAATAAAGAGTATGCATTGCTTTAGTATTTAATCTCACAGGATTTATAAAGGATTTGAGCCTCATTGACGTTTTCCCCATATCCAACTGATAATGGAAACAATCCTCATAAAAAAATGCACATGGAAAAAATGGGAATTTTTCATTCCAATTTTTCCATGAAAGATGGATACAACAATGTTTGGAAGTAAACAGAAATAATTAGTAATTCATGACTCCTTTTCATTCGTACCATCTACACAAAATGGCGATTATTTTGCCTTTCTCGTGTTCTCGATGATCAAAATTTATTTATTTCCCAACAAATGCGCCATTTTGCAATGAATGTTAACACTGATAGCTAATTATGTATTAAAATTGAGCGGCATTGCTAACAAGGAAAAAAAAACAACAACCGATTAATTAATGAATGGAATAAGTCAGCGGCTATTCCCTTATTTGTACTTTCAACTACAGTAATCTTGCGCGGAAACAAACCTTTGTGAAAGATCAGGTGATGATTGCTGCATGCTGCCTGAAACAAGCAAAATTCAACAGGAAATATAATCAAATTTGACAGCAAAAAGGAGTTGATGCTGCAATTGAGCATATCAAAAATGGGTTTTAATTGAATTTAACAGAATAGAGATCAACAAGAAGGAGATGAAAAAAACCAAGAGCCGATGTCATGAGGTGAAAGACACTTAAAATCGTTTTCAATCAACTTCATAATCATTTTGTCGAGCGTTTTTTAAGTAGTTCCAAGAGGCAACCTGAATTCAATTCCAACTCACAATAGATCCAACTCAATGTGTTATTTTTTTTGCACTGATCCACAACGACGGATGTTATTAATTATAATAAAAATTTAATTGTGTTTTATCATGAAACAGTACAACAACATCATTAAAATTGTCTTATGTTTCAATGAGCAATCGATGTAATGTATCTATCTAGCTCAGCCGAGCATTATAATAAAAGACGCGTGCCGTCGGAATAAATGAAAGTTCGTTCGTTGTTCCCACGAGTTATGAAAAATTTAAACAATTATTCAGTTAAAGTGACGATTGAATTGTTTAAATTATTTAAAAGTTTCAATGATCACGGTAATTGGAGTACATGAAAATGTAAGAAGATAGTGCGCATTGAAGTTGATAATTTTCGAATTTTAATAAACTTTATTATTCAAGTAATATAGATAAATGGACGTTTTTCGATTTCAAGCTGGAGAAGATCTTGACTATGCGGTTTAGTCCAAGCAATTAAGAATTAGTGATTTTTTTATTTAAACAAGGGAATTAAAACTAAATATATATATATATATATAGACAATTTCAAATTTTTCGACGACGAGTTGCGAAAATCGGTTATCTATACCTATTCGAAAGTTTATATTTATCATTAATATCTAACTTTCTAAACCACTTTAATATACTATCTACAGTATGTTTTCTAGATAAGCTGAATCCTTAATTTCGGATTCACGCTTTCCTATTCTGCCAGTTTTTTATCACAGGTTTCGTTTTTTGATTCTAAATTGAAAATGTTAAATTTTCCCTATCATATTTTGCTATACTTCTTACTTAAAACCTTTACATAACGCTTGAAATTTCAATATCGCCATCGCAACCCAGATCTTTACGTGGATTTACTATTTATTATTTTAGAAGTTAATTTGAATCGATTTTTAATGTTATTCTCCAATAAAGGTATTCTACTGCACTGTAAATACATAAAGTATTCGCAATTTATAGTTTTTACCTTTTATTCCGCTTTCTGCTTTTAAAGTTTCTTGAACCGCCCATATCTAGAATATAGGGACGTCTTATACATCATGAAATTTAGGGCAGGTCTCAGGAGGTCTCCGCCAAGTATTTCTTTCATATATTTGAAATGGAGCTTTTGTCGCCTTTAGATCCGCGAAGCCACGATAACAGTTTGATGATTTTGCCAAGAAAACAGCCAGAGCCGAACTGTGGCTTTCTGTCCTGATCTTCTCTGTTGAACCTAAACGTAAAATATCACACCAATCCCCCATAAGAGCCTGTTCATAAATCTGCCGTCTTCTTCTTCACTTTAATGTATTGAAAATGGTTCTTCTGCGTCATTTAAAAACAAATTTCAACTTTGTACTTTTCAGCGAAAGAGGAGAATTTTTTACAATCAAACGGACGAGCTTCGTTAATTTCTGAGATCCAGGCTGTACATATGCACGCAAAGTGAAACGTATAAATTATGAGCTCATGGTATAGTTTTTCGTTGATAAAAGCAATTTTTTGTAAAATTTAAAATATGTCTATTAAATTTTCAAAGAAATATTGATAAAAATAATAAAATAAAAAATATCAACTTGTACGACTTTTTTAAATATTAGAAATTTTTCATTTTCAGTTGGCGTAAATATGTCTATTTTACAATATCTAATCATGATTTTCTAATTTCTTCACAAGACGTTTTAGAATAATTGTGACATAATATAAATGTTTCAATTCAAAAAAATTGCCGTTATATGCATGTCAATTGAAACGTTCAAACTGAGAGCTCAAAAAGTACAATGTAAGAAGTTGTCTGTGATTAAGATCCCTGAAGATTAAAAAATCTTCCCTTTCACTTGATAATATGGATAAATTAAGATACTTAAAGTTACATAAAGTAGACATTTTACAAATAAAAAATAACCTAACAGTTTTGCACGTTTGAAAAAAAGTTTCAAATTTTCATTCAAATTTTCATCGTTAAATTTTGAGAATTATGTAGAATTCCAACGGACGAGCTTGGTCAATTTCTGAGACCCCTAGAATTTAATCATGAAGAATTTAGCTGTCTCCGCATAAAACTCCTCGTTAAGCTCTTCGCATAGATATGTTATCAGGCATTGGACAATGAAACTTGTCGCGGAGAATTTCGAGCTTCAAGCCCTTGTAATTTGCATCTGCTACTTATGGATTTCATTCTTCCGTGGAGACAATAATCAAGAAGAATATACAGAACTGAAAGATTACCGAATGAACCAAACTAAATAAATAATTAGTTTGGAAGAGGGCGACGAACTAGTGAGCTTTGCAATTGGTTGAATTATCGAATTGGCTCTTCCTCGAGGCGGTATTGGTTTTGCAGTTAGTTGTAGTGAATGAATGTAAATTTAAAAATATCTAACATTTATGATATCCGTTAGGTTCTTTATAATAACCGTTAGGTGCACGCCAATTCGAAATAGCGAAATTTAAACGCTTGTTTAATGAGTTCATTTAATGACCGTACAAGTTGGGATTTAGATGTACTACTATGGAAGTTCGTTTTAGTTTGTTTATTCATAGTTTCTCACCAATAAAATGTTTTGTCAACTTTGTAATGACATTACATTACAGATGTGATAACTTGTATAGTTCTAGTTTGAAAATTTTAAACCTTTTTTTTTAATTTTTAGCTAGCTCTTTTACTCTTGATAGTTAACAATATTTTTCACGACAAATTTATTGAATTTAATAGTTTATAGTTTATTGAAGCTATCATAAATATTTTTTATTAAAAACCCACAATTTTTTGGAATTTGAATCTCACTGATATTTATTATTATTATTATTATTGTTATTTTGATAAAGTAAGCGAATCATATGTCTTATTTATTTATTTATTTACTTTCCCACTTGGCAATGCTCATGTTATTCTCTTTAATTAATCATTATTTCATATTATCACATTTCATAAAAAAAAACTTTTTTTATTTTACGGTAAATAAATTCTAGACGATAACAATAATGTAATCCAATAGTATTGAAATTAAAAGTTTATGAAAATATGTATGGAATGGTTTATTTAGGCGTGCACTATGAATTTCAATTGATAACTAGGTAAAATAGAAAAAATGTTCACATTAAGTAAAAGAAATTTCATAAAAAAAAACTTTGTATTGAGTTAAGAATATAATTTTCTTACTGCACTCCACTGCCATAATTACTGCGCATCTTGCAAAAAAGTGTGGACAATTTGCAAAACCACGCCCTTCGAATTTTTTTAAATTCAAAAAAAACTTTTTGGCAATATATTCATATTTTAATTAGTTTAAGCGACACCAGTCTAAATCGTTGATAACAATGTTTTTCCAAAAAAGAAATTTACTCTTTAAAAAATAAATAACTTAAATAAATAGTGAAGGGCGTGGTTTTTTGCATATTGTCCACGCTATTTTGCAAGTTGCACTGTAGCCGTCCTCAAAACTTTCCAATACGATAGAATTTGAATAAATTTGAATGTTGCAGTATGTTGTAGTATACTAAAAATTACAAATGAGACTTTCCAAACTTTTCACAATCTAATTTTGCACGTAACTTTTAAATCAAAATTATTCTAAATCAATTAATATTGTACATATACATATATGAGTTTTCAATTTGTTTTCAGACTAAAATAAAAACTCTATAATAACCAGAATATATTCTATAATATAATATTTCTCAAACCTATTAACTTTTGTCTTTAACTATCTAAAAATCTGGTTAAGTTTGCTAAATGTTTGTTTCCAGCTTTTCTGAGCTAATGTATTTACAACGCCAGTTGGAGTGTTTATAAACATTTCTGGTAGTGAAAAATCACACAAATGAGTCTCGTTCTGCCATATTTAGGAAAGTTTCTATCAATTAAAGTTATTTGTATTATGTGCAAGAATTAACGAGAGAAAATGTGACCTATTTTCTAGTTATGGCGAAACGAGACCAATAATTTAATATTTTTGCTGGCCTTAGTTTAAAAAAAAACGGTAACCCCGTCAAAATCCTAGTACCTCAGGGCTACACACCTAAGACAGTTTTCAGACAGGCATAGTGGACGGACGTAATATTTCTAGAATATGGCGTATTCTCTACTTTTTAAAATGTTTATTTTCAGTGGTAAACTGTTCTTAAGTATATTTAACTTCCCTTAAACGAAGTATAGACGTTAACGTCAATGCCGATAAGCTAAATTGCTATCCGTCATTAGATAATATAAATCTGACTTATTAACAGCGACGCATTCGTAAACAAGATAAGGAAGTTTTCACTTTAAATAATCCTCCTATGATAGTATGTCTTGCTTTATTATTATTATTATTATTATACACAACCATGTCATTTTTACATAGTAAACACTGAATATTTAAAACAGACTGGAATCATTTAAAAATTAATGGTGTGATTATTTCGTGTAGTTTCTCTTTATTTTTAGCAGATTACATGGAGCTTGTTCATGATTTCCAATAATATTATGAGATCAAGAAACTTCGTGTGTATTCTTGTTTGATATTCATAGCAAATACCCTATTTTACCGTTTTATTGGATTTCGTTCGTACACTATTTCGAATGTGGTGGGAGGTGGTGGGGGGAGAGATAGATTTCTCTCATTTCGTGTCTAATGTCTCCACACACTCGTCTATCATCAGAATATTTAATGAATACAGTTCTACTCAAAATAAAAATTGAAATTGTTTATTGACTAATCGATAACAAATTTTTGGATACATTAACTATCAAAACAATCAAAATCTATAACAATAAAAAGCATCTATACCTAACAAGGTTAGCACATTAAAGACATTTGAATCTATAACATAAAAATTTCATAACACTATCCAAATCTTGGCTTAAAGCTCTTCTAAATCCGTTAAAAATAACATCATCCCAAATGCTATAAAAACTGTTGAATACCCAATTTGTCACTGTTGCGTACAACGGTATCTTTCGGTTCCCATTTCTAGTGAAAGTTGCTTGGCTCAAATCGGCCATCCAAGATTCCCAGCAGCTCCTTAATCTATCCTTAAATGGTTTGTTCACAGAAAAGTCCAATGGTTGAAGATACTTAGTCAATCCACCCGGTATAACTGCTAACGTACACAGCTGATTAAGCTCCTCTAGTACTGTCGGTTCTAGATGACAATGAATCGAATCCATTATAAAAATCCATTTTTTAGGGTCAGGATTTTTAGAAAAAATTGGTTTCCAAATGTTATCGATCCAATCCCTTAGGGAAAGTAGAGTGGTGTCAGATAAGCATGCTCCATATTTGTTATCCTTGCGTTTTCCTAACACAGTTTATGGGCCCGCCACTTTTCATGTGCCTATATTGGTTTTGTCAGTTCACTGATCGTAAATCTCCCTATGAAGTTTTAATAAGATATCTCATCTTTATTCATCCCTCAAGTTGTTTATCTACTATACTATCAAGAGTTTTCCATTTTCATTAACATTTCATTAGTTTAAAATTTATCTTTAAATGTAGCCATATATTCATTTTATAATGATAAACATAAGAGCAACAACAACAAGCAACCATTCCCCCCCCTTTCTCCCATCGGAGGAGGAAAAATTCTTCACTACTTTTGTGCATAACAACTTCTGTTATATTTTTTCTTTTGATCGAAATGATCGAAACAAAACCGTCTGCGTCGAGGAATCCAATGAAACGGTAAAATAGGGTAAGTCATCTCCAAAGCACGCCAACGGCAAACAGCCTTCACATAGAAAGAATGATCAACGAAATTGACCACGCGTTCAACAAATTTATTCTTTTTTGTTCTTTTTTGTAAAACAGTATTTTGGCTATAATAGGAGAACTAGTGATTTTTATGAAACGTAAGATATATCATTCTGTTGCTCGTAAAATTCTGAATTTTTTGAAATGCAACATGACGTGGTTACGGTAATTTACGTGTATTTTACAGTCGATTGAAATTTTAAACTTTAAAAAATCATAACTTTGCTTAAACGACGAATCTAATTTAGAGACAAGTATATTATTGCTCATGGTTATGTCCTCTATCAATAAAGTCTTAATCTCAAAAATTTAAAAGAGCGTTTTCAAATTATTTGATTCTAAAATTTTGCACCTTATAATGGCCTTAAAGTACTTAAAACGTAAAACCTTTTAACTTTATTAAGTTTATCTCCTAAAATAAATGTTTGTAAAGACTATAGTCAGTACAGAAACATGAAATTCAAAAAATGACCACTTAAATGAGCCATATATGGTTTTTAATTAAAAATGTTCCTATAAGCACCAATCAACCATAATTTGTTAACTTTTAGTGTTAAATTGTTGTGAAAAATATGCTCTTGACATCAGGCTTCGTAACATCTCAAATCAGACCCATTCTAAAAAATTATCAAATAAGGTGCTCCACGGTTACAGATAAACGCCAATTTTGTGCACAATTTTACCAAAAATAATATCTTTTTATTTTTTTATAATTATTTCAAGCTTATTTATCATTTTTCAAACGATTTCCGTATTTCTTTTTCAAACGATTTCCGTAGGGCTCAGAAAACGAGGAAGATTCTGAGTTCTTTGTGAAAAATGATTTTAAGGAAATTAGGGCTGGATAATCCGATTTTTGAAAAATCTTCGATAATATGGATTTTAGTTTGCTTCTTTTATCCAATCTTCATGCTAGAAATCATGAAAACTCACAAAAATACTCATATTTATCAGATTAATGTATTGTAAAGAGCTAAAATTTAAGTTCGAATATCTCGAAAACTTTATTTTAAATTTTTGAGATTAAGACTTTATTGATAGAGGACATAGCGATGAGCAATAATATACTTGTCTCTAAATTAGATTCGTCGTTTAAGCAAAGTTAGAATTTTTTAAAGTTTAAAATTTCAATCGACTGTAAAATTCACGTTAATTACCGTAACCACGTCATGTTGCATTTCAAAAAATTCAGAATTTTACGAGCAACAGAATGATATATCTTACGTTTCATAAAAATCACTCGTTCTCCTATTATAGCCAAAATACTGTTTTACAAAAAAGAACGAAAAATAATAAATTTTTTGAACGCGTGGTCAATTTCGTTGATCATTCTTTCTATGTGAAGACGATTTTTCTATTGGCTGCCCTCGGCGTGCCAAAGTGATCTGGAGTAAGCGACTCAGGGAAACCTAAAAATATCCTTTTACATTTTCAATTTAGCGTTAAATCGTCAAAATAAGACACCGGTGAATCCCAAACGCGAACGAAACACGCTTCGTTCATGAGAGAAATTTTAAAAACATCGATTTTAAGTATTCTGAAGCAGGATAAGAGAGAATAAATATGTTTACTGTACATCAAAATAGTTTACACGTTTAAGAGTAACGGAAATGTTTTTTTTAATTCCAAAACTGATTTAAATATCCTATTATTTTTATTTTAATGACCTTGCCTCTAATGAGCTTGAAAAAGTTTCTTTTTTATATCATTAGACTTTAATTTATCTCTATATTTTATTTCAATTGGACTGCCAAGATTTTAATAATTCTTATTAAAAGCTTTCTCTTCCCCGACGCGTTCGGATTCACCAGTGAGACAGCCGGAAGAATATAGATATCGGAAATAACTATTGCACGTGTTGAAGACCTCAAACATAGGTAATTAAAAAAAAAAACAATTTTAAGATGACCTGCGAATTCATTCAGTGGCGTGTGTGTGTTGGCGCCATTTTAAATTATTGCGGTCACAGCCGCAAAAGCACGTTTTCAAGATATTCAGAAAATAGTTTCCTCAAGTTTTTTTTATTTTTAATCTCGGAAAATGATAAAAATTAAAACTTAACGTGACAAATTATCAATTTCCATATATGGTACTTGTCACATAGCGTATAGGGTAGTCCATATGTATTATAACCTGGACTTAATATCTTGTCGATCTTTGTTGCACTGGTATGACACCTCACGATTTTATTAGTACTATTTTAAAGATTAATAATTTTCAGCTTATATATTATCCTTTTCAGAGATCAGTGCCTAATGGAACAGGAAAAAAATAAGTAAAAAATGATGGTCCCATTTAGACGGCCACAAAGGACTTTTCCACCTATTCCTCTGCAATTTTTGTTGTCTATTTTTTGAGACAGCAAAAAATTGATGAGAAAGAAAAGCGTGAAAACAAAAACGAGAACCTAACTTATTTTTTCCTCTTCCATTAGGCACCGATCTCTGAAAATGGCTATATATATATATATATATATATCATGACATGTTACAATCAAACAGTTTTCAATCTATTTATCTTTCCAAAAGAATTACTACCGTAATCTTATAATTAGCGCCATTTCACCTATCCAACGTGTTTTAATCTTTACCGGTTTGGACTTCATTAGAAAGAAACTGACAATGATTATACCTTCTATGAGAAGATTCTAAAGGTGATGTATTTGCATTCCAGGAACGTTTCTAGATTTAAACGAGATCAGGTTCAAATAAAGAAGAATGATGAAAATCGATATGTTTCTGCCGACGCACTCATATTATTTAATTGAGTAACGTCAACTATATTTTGGTTTTATTAGACGTATAAATGGGGAATGTATAGTTCATTCTATATTTATTTACTAATTCTATTTTTATTGATTTAGAATGTTTATTATTTTATTTTAATAAACGGTTTAATTACCCAAGTTTGAGGTACGATTCAAAAGGCACCGCCCATTTCAATATCGAGAAAATTATACGGTAGTTTAGTAAATCTCGTTGACAAAGTTTAGAAAATCTCGTTAACGTTTTTTTCTTATTCCAACAATCAACTTTCCACATTAACCAGCTGAGATTTATGGGATACTGTAGATTCCGTAAATGCAATATGGTTTCCTTTATATTAATGTTTTGGGTGATAGTTCGTTTGAAATCTTAAATTATAATAAAAATTCTTATCTTGATGTTTTTCTTCTCAGTTTCTCATGATTGACGTAATCTGTTGTATGAAAATGTGAAAAATGAAAAGGTCATTAACCTACAATATATTCTTATATTTCAAGGTTATTACCGTAATACGGCTATAACTATTGTAAAATTGAATTGCTACCTAATTTTTTTTAGAATTTATCCATCTATCTACCAAAGCTACTTGAAAGATTACTGTAGAACTATCGAATTGAGACATATTTTTATTATAAAATTACTTTTCATATTGGTTGCTTTTCTAAAAGAGTTTTTTGGGAAATATACAATGTTCCCTTATTAGAATACTTTTATATGGGTGCTTTATATATGTATTAAATAAATGTATTAAATAATAAAACTCGCGACACCACAAATGGAATTATTAAATTGGGGTCTCAGAAAAGATGTTCATTTTGCTAATTTCGACAGGAAGCGCATATTTTCAGATAGTTTAGGAAGAGCTAATAAAATTGACATGTCAAGTTATTTCAAAATAATACGTGCAAATTAGTAATACACGTTTAAATATTGAAACATATTCATTTCCATTCGGCGTGACGCGACTAAGACTTTATGCGAAGCCCTCCAATGTTTATAAACAACCGGGCCCTTTGCAAGCTTTCCATACTTCCTGAATCCACAAATAATTGTTTATCGCTACTCAAACTCCCCTAGACAGTGAATCTGAATTTGTCGAAAACAATATCTCATTATTTTCCCAACAATTACAAGCTATTGGCTTGTTTTTGTTTATACAAACTTTATTTTCTTGTCCGAAATCGACGATGAAGAAGGAGAAGCGCCAACAGACGTCCTCCCTTATATCGCAGCCAAAAAACACAACAACATAGAAAACAAGCCGTAAACGAATAAGATGCCAAATAACTAAATAATGTGCCATGTTCCATGCCTCCATAAAAGCAAAACAGATGCTGCTATTTTTAATTTGTCTTGTATTTTCAGATATGGTAAACACCGAGTTCTCCATTCAAACATGCTCTTTTTATCCTGAAAGATTTTTCATTCTTTTTGTGGCAATTCCGAATATTTATTAGACATTTTGCAAGGTTTGTTTTTGCAAATCTGTGCTCCTTTCTTATAAACAACTTAATGACGTATTAGCGCTTACAAAACCTGTTCTATAATAAAAAAATAACAATCATCTTTCCCATAATAGATGGTGATATCAATCAGAATTCCTTTGGGATTTAATCATACTACACCACATTCATCTTTCAAATCATCGTACCTAACCGCGTTTCTGAAAATAATAACGGCATTCAATAGTCGTGCACTTCTAGGCTCGAATAGCCATTCTATTGACAAAAAGGTGTTGGTTTGTTTCATTTGTTTCATATACAATATACAAACATTCGCGCAAAAATCATGTCACAATTAATGTCGAGTGCCTTCGGAGCCGCGTACCTAAACCAGCTTCCAGTCGCAATGTGTTTGCTCTTCCCAAACTCACGGCTTTTTCAATCTTTCATAACGTTTGTCAATTTGTCTTCGTTTATCGTCTCACTTCCAAAACATTTATTTTTTGCTAAGTTGTTATTGTTGTTGTTGTTTTTAATCGTGCTTGTTGTTGTCGTTGTCGTCGAAGATGGTGGTGGTGCTTATTCCAACAGAACCAGATTCGACCGCATCTTCCCCTTCTCCTTCTTCTTCTTGCATTTATTCTTACTACAAACCATCATTCATTCATTTATTGATTTCTTTTATGATCACAACTTATTCCATTCCATATCTCCTTTCTTATTATTTACATTGAATCAAACACCAATCAATAAGCGAGAACAAAACAAAAAAATAAACGATGCAGCAAATAAACAAACAAAACATAACTTGAGCTGCAATATATATTTTGTGTGTCATTACATTCTTCATTATCAATTTCTGCGCCGTTTGATCGTGGCTCTCTGATTGTTGGCTCTAATTTCGGTCCTGGAGCACAAGGTCATGTGTGCGGCCATTATGCTCGAGTGTGCTGTTCTAGTCGTTGTTTCAACTTTGTGCTTCTTTATCCAAAAGGAATGATGAGAAACGTTTCCAAAAACGAGATCAGCGAGCCGCATGAACACTCTTAAAAACCAGAAAACGTTTCTGCGGCTCCAATTTTGTGCACGTCCTCTGACGACACTAGCCGGTTGATGTGTGCTTGCTCGACGCCGTCGCGCTTCACAAACCTTATTTGTCAATTCAATTCTTCTTTATATGTGTGCATGTGCCCTTTATTTTCTGTTAGTGTCCATTGCACTTTTTTGGTGAATGCGATAAACTTTTTTTATTAAAATATATATCCATGTATTTTATTGGTTTTAAATCTTACATCCAAATGTTTTCGGATTATAATAACTAGTCTAAATGTGGCTATAAAGAAAATTGCAATTCAATCGCATTCATGAAGAATACAGAATAACTCGAAATCAATGTCCATCTAGAAAACCGGTCCGGCCGATGGATCAACCGGCCTCTTTCCAAACCATTGATGGCTGCAAAGAAAACGCAATTTCCATTACAGTTGCTTGTTACTTATACATGTTTGTTTATTTGTTTTAATTGAAGCGAGAATAATTTGTTGTTGATTTAGTAGTTTGAGTTAACATAATTAACCTTTTTTGCGTAGGCCACAAATAATAAACAACAACAACAGCAAAAACCAGCCACAACTTTTATTGCTTCAAAAAACATTGTTTTGTTTTATCCAATTGACATATGAATATTTATTTATCCATATATCATCAAGAGACGGAGAAAGATATCCAATAGGCTACTATTGAATCATTTTTCTTTTAAATATCCTATGAATCCAATAATAAATGTTTTATAAGATGTTAGTTCCTTCAACTTGAGAATTCGATGAGTTTGTGCTCTCTGTTTGGCAAATTAATCTTGTTGATGAAAAAATTTAATTGCCGGTTTGTAGATGATGTCATTATTTTGCTCCTCTCGTGTTTTCATCGGAGTAAGATTGTGCTTTAATATTTTTTTGCATTGAAATATATTCAGGCGAGCACGAAAGAAAAGAAACATTCATCAAACATTTTTTCAAAATAATTTTACTAATTAAAATGAATTAATGTATAATTTTAAACTTTTGTTATCGTAGTTAACATTTCTTCGAGATTATCTGTGAAAATTAATGCTGATTCTCCAAATATATACTATATAGCACTTATTTTTAATTAAGAGAATACTGTAGAAAAAGTTTTACCGTATATCTATAATTAAAATTGTACAGTATATTGTATTGCACATCATTTAAGCAAATTTTACCAGTTTCCAGTTACTTGGATGCTTTATTTTGTTCAACAAGCTTACGTTTTTGAAATCTTAAATGAAATGGTAATTCGAAAAGAAAATTGCAACTATTCATGCGAATATGAAAGTCACCTGCAATTGCCTCATAATTAACATTTGATTTATTTTTATTTTTACCATAATTCACTTAAAAATTTAAAATGTAAATTACTTGCTCCAATATGAGCGTGATACGAATATTATTTTGAATTTTGTTGTAAATCTGTGTCATTTACCTTAATATGTATGTTTAGTACCGTTGAACTTTTGCATTCGTCAAACATGATGTAACATATTCAGCAATTATATTTAACAAGTAATTATCTGGTACAAAACATAATCATTTGATGAAAATTGTTATTGTTTGATTTATAATTTGTCGGATGCTATAGTCAAGTTTTTTGTTGGTCACTCGAATAGACATAATTTATTTGGTTTAAAGCTATATTCTTATAATTATTCATATGTTAACTGATTTCTATTGTCTAACCTGTTGGAATTTAATTAAAGTGATAATTTTCTGGCAAGCTTTTATTAGTTTTAAACCTTTTATTGTTGAATGATAAGGCTTTGTCAGTTATTTATAGAATCTAGGATATGTCGGAATATATCTGTGCTCCGTTATTGTTAGAGATGCTCTTATGAATTAGCTAAATTACCATTCAAATTGAAATTCCGAGGGGTTCTGGCAATTTTCGAATCCTAGGACCCATCGATTGAAATTGTAAAAATGGAAGTTCTGCTAATCTGCTGCAATTAAACGACAAACTAAGATTTAGAAATAATTTTTTGAAATAAAAATATAAAATTTGTATATGCTATTTCACATTTTTTGACGACGCATTGCGAACCGCTGCGCAGTAAGAATATAATAAACTGAGAGACACACTCTCTCTTTTAATAATCTTCGCAACGCACAGAGGTTTGCAATGCGTAGTCAAAAAATTTTATACAGTCTACAAATAAAAATATTAAATAATATCGTTTAAATGTCCAAAAAATTGCGATTTTCTGAGCCAAACCAAAAACATTTTTTATCTTATAGGATACTAAAAAATGTACTGAAACAGAGAGTAGTTCTCAAAAAATATCAGTCATTCGGTGAGCTGAGAAGTTTGAGCTCAATTTGGAACAAGCGGCAATTCAATTATTTTAAATAATATGAAATAAAAACGGATAATTTCTTTTTATTTAAAATAGAACATTGCAAAACTTTTATCATTGACAAAGAATAAGCCCACTTTACTGTTTCGGTACCGTTTAATAACAGAAACCAATTCTCATTTATTTTTCTATAACAAACAATTTAGGCGTAATTACTCAGAAATAAACAAAAATCAATTTTCTTCTTATGAATTCCACGCCAAATTCACGAGAAACTTCTTGTGAAGAAATTTATTAGATAAAAATTGTACTCTGTGGTTTTATAAACAATAAATTATTCATTTAGTATTACTCATTTCTATATTTAATTGCGGAACTGAGCTAGCACGCCAACTGAAACTGTAAAAACAGATGGTTTTTTGTTGATAGTATAAATTTGATCAAAATTACGTAGCAATTAATTTTGTACTTTTTCTTGAAATGTAATAATGCACATTTAAATATTAGAAAAACTCTTCATTTCATTAAGTGTGCTTATTCGTTTCAACTTCTTTCATTTTTGTATTGTTTTTTTAATATTTTAAAGTTAATAATGTATATATTTGGTAAAATAATCTAACAAGTTTCCATTGCAAAATTTGAATTTTTAAAAAGAGCCACAAAATCGTGACTTTAGTCGATGAAACAAGGGTGGGAACTAAGCCAAACATTTCTTTCCATAACAATGATAGAGAATAAACAAAAAATTGCTTATTTTTTGATTTATTTTTGTTATTTACATATAGGTTCGTTAATCAAATTATTAATGCCACAATCCCTTAAAAATTTAAGATTTTAAAGAAAAGAGAAAATAAGAATTTTGGCTTCCTTTTTTTAAAATGCACAACAAGGTATAGCATATTTCGCAAGCATTATTCGCATCTTCAGAAGATGGAAATGAAAATATGAAGTGTTCCAACAACAAGTAATATAGTTACTAAATATAAATATTAAAATAGCAATATAAAAAGAACCCTGACTTTTGTGATTTTATTCGACCGAAATTTGCAATTAGCACGTATGGGTTATTCATTCGAGGATTGCTGGAAGAATGAGGTTCAATTCTCCGAATCACACTGCTAATCTCGTTAGGTATGGAGCAGAGATGGGCGGAATTCCGGTTTCCGATCATTTTTCGATTCTAAGAAGTTCACTTTTCATAGAGATGTTAATACCAGATATTTCACGGAATTCCGGCCATTTTTCCTTAATATCCTTGTTCTATAACCTATTCTGAATTGCACGACAAGCCACCCAACACTGCCAGCTACCGTATTCCGAATGGGAAATTTTTTTTTAATATTTTTTTCTTACTTATTGATATCAAATTCCTAAATTTACAATTTATCCGACTATATATGGTATTGGCGAAATGACAGTTTTGAGTTTCGAAATCTGGATGTTGGAATCACATTTGAAAATTTGGAAACCGGAAATTTGGAAACAGGAATCTGTAATTCCGCCCGTATCTAGTGTTAACGCACGCGACCATCACTATTAAATTGGCTTGCTCATTTAAGGCTTTAGATTGTCACGGAGCTATAAAATAGTACAAGGATTGGCTGAATTTAAATATCTATAGTCGTCGCCAAATGCGATTACCACCGCAAAATGTGGCGCACTTTTTAAATATTATTTCCTCATTTAATTTTTATGATTATTATTATTTTCCACCTTTATTCCACGATTGAAACAACATCTAAAACATATTCTTCAATTTATTTAAGCAAAAACAGTATAGAATGAGCATAAAAAAGAAAATAATCATAAAAATTAAATGAAAAAATAATATTTAAAAAGTGCGCCACATTCTGCGGTGGTATTCGCATTTGGCGACGACTATACAATATCTCAAAGCGAAACAGAACTTTCGGGTGCTGTGGTTAACGTATATATGAAAAGTTCGGAATTATAATATTAAAATATAAAAATTTGTAATCTGGAATACGTACTCAAAGTATTTTATCATCAAAAATCGACAATTTTCTCAGTTAGCGAGCAATCCTGAATTTTTTATTTACAACGCTGTATTTATGTGCATTTCAAACGTTTTTTTGTTAAAATATCTGACATCGTTAGTATATATTCTTACCGATTTATCATCTTGGGGTGTTTTAAATGAACCATCAGTTTAAAGATAACGATTTGTGTCCTAAATGTTTTATAAAAAAGAAACTATTTTATAATTGAACTGGCAAATGGGTAGAGTAGAATAATTTCACTTTTATTCCATGCACTTTAATTATGATCATTCTTGGCCAAACATACCTTATGGAGGATAATTTCAACTACGGTTTTTTATTTAATATTAGAACCATCTTTCTTAAATAATTTGCCGTCTGATTCGAACCTACTGCCATCATATTTCGATGGAATAAAAGTAAAACATTTATCGATAAGGAGAAATTTGCAAAAAATCATTAACTTGATAAGAAACTCCTTTACAAACGTTTTCGTTTGCAACAAATTCTCGCTTAATTTTCCGCACTTTTATTGTTGTTAGCACCATGTTGATTATTTGCCAACGGAATCGAGCTTCATTGTTCTCTTAAACACGATGAAATCGAGTTCACCTCACCACAAAAAGGGTGATTATTTACTCAAATTTTATATAACAAACAAAATGGATATATTTTTATTTATTGAATGAAACACACACATTCATACACACGCTCACGGTCGCGGACGATCTTGTTTCAAATGAAATTCGCCAGTGCCCTTGTCCAACCAGACCTGACTTTCGATTTCTCGTTGAAATAAACCGAATCACGTGTGGCTAGCCAAAACTCTCCAAATCGCCCACCGTCTTCCTTCGTTTGATTATACCACGCATTGACACTGTTTCGTTCAATTTTATTGTTTTTTCGCTGGTTAGTCTTTGTAGTAGGTAGTAGTTGTTGTTATTTTCCTCCAATCAATCTCTCAATTTTCAACAATTTTGTTAATAAAATTGATTCACATTTTTGTTTATTCCATTATTATTATTATTATTATTATTTATGTCAACAATAACAACAACAACAGCGAAGTCTTCTAGAATCCTAGAATAAGCCTATCAAATCTTGTTTACCGTAATACATTCATTGTTTTATGATTTCTAACAAATAAAGACATATTCCGTTGTTGTTGTTTTTCCATGTTATAAAATCCATCCCAAACTCATTCTAATTTTCCAGCCAACAATATTTTTCTAGTTTATTTTTTATTTTTTATTATTTCTCTTCGTATTCTTCCTACTTTTTTCACTCTGTAATTTTGTTTTTCTGTAACTAACATCCATCAACAAAAAACAACAACTTGAGTAAACAAGTTAAACAACTGCCGACGAGAGGAACTAATTTTTGGGGCTCTTGCTAGCTAGAAATCCAACATCCATAAATAGCCGCTATATAAATATTTACTAGATTAAACGTCAAAAAAAAATCTCCTTTTCCAGTTAACCTTGAGAGCACAATTCACTTTGAATAATTCGTGCATGATGTGTGTATGTTTTTTTTAAATGTTGTCTATATTTTCTTATTGGTATCAAGACCAAACAGTGGCCGGCGGCTGGCCCGACCGGCCAGCTTTGAGGTCATTCGAGGTTGAGCGAACGCAAAACAGAAGGTTACATACATGTACACAGCAACAAAACAAAAACAACAACAACAACATACACACGCATGCAAACATTTTCCTGGCGTGCACGGGTGTGATGAGGATTGGTGTTGGGTGATGAATATTATTATAATGCTGATGGTGGTACCAGCACAATCTGTCTGCCTTCTTCGCCGTCTTCTTGATTTCATGCTACGATATACACACACAATCCTATTATGGATGGTTGACACAAATTGCTATTGTTATTCTATTCGTTATGGCACGCAGTCCTTCCATAATCTTGTTTCTTTATTATTATTAATAATAATAATTCCTGATATCACATTGATTATCGCTTTTTGATCCGAGATATTCGTGTTTTCGTTTTACATAATTAATTGCAAGGATTTTATTTATTGTGCAAAGCTACAAAAGTGGATATACAATTTTTTGTTGTCTTTAAATTTTATTTCTTAACAAAAAACAAATAATATTAATAATATTTTTAAAATAACATTGTTATTGTTGTTATTATTATTATTTTGTTATTGTTATTGTTATTATACACAAAATGACAAATTTGCTGAATCCAAGGTACTGGTACTGACTCTGATGACTTTCTTCTTTATTATTTTTCATAATTTTCATTATACTTCCATCTCCTTCTATTTTCCACCCATTTCTAATTATTATTATTATTATTTATTTATTATTTGCAGCTCTAAATCTACACGTTTTTTTTGTTTTCATCTCTCCATCTTCATCATCTCCTCATTGCTCCATCTTTTTTGTTGTTACTTATCTTGTTCGTTGTGTATCACCTAAATAACATGAAAAAATATTTTATTTTCAACCAACCGTTTTCTGACCAATTAAAGGACATCAAACAGATTCGAATAAAAAATATTTACATTGTAGAAAAGAATTATTGTGTAGAAACAGCGTCGAAAATTGTTTTTGAGACGTCTTCGAGCGAGACTTAATTTCTAAAGTGGTCATCACTGCTTTCCTTGGGGGAATTGGGACTCGCGATTTTTTGCCAAACTTGAATCGAAATCTATTCTAAAATGTTTATATTTTCTAGAATGTATCAGGCACACGCGCCGCCGAATTATCAATACGGCGGAGCTTCTCAGCAATCGCAGCCGTCCGCGCAACAATACGGGCATGCGCCGATGCAGGTTGGCTCGATGAATGCGGCGCCTATGAGTTTGAGCCATCACAATCCACAATCGGCGCAGCAGCAGAAGAGGACGAATATGAGCATGGCTCCACAACAGCAACCGTTAGTTTATTTATTTGTTTATTTGTTGCTCTTTCGAGTTCTCAACTCATTAAATTTTCATAGCCATATGAATAGCAAAGTTTTTTTGCATGGAACTCTTTTTGGTTAGCACAACATGACCAATTGTTTATCATGAAATGAAAATATCTAGCAAACAACATTTTTTTGTCGACTTCTGCAAGTGATAGATGTTTTTTAACCACTGATTAAATCGAATCGAAACGGAACCGAAACAAACAGCCATCTGCTCGTCATTGTTTATTTGCAATGGCTTGTTTACTTATCTGACATAAATAATTAAGATTAAATCATTTTTTGTGTAGCTGTGTATGTGTGTGTGCGTGGATTAAGAAAAAATAAATGCATAAATATTATTTTGTCTTATTCAATCCGTTTCTTGTGAAAATATAGATTTAATACACCTAAAAAACAAGTGGAATTAATAATAAAATTATTATTTGTTGTTTTTATTTAAATCATAACAAAAACAATTTTGATAAATAGTCTACCAAAATAAGCGAAAATAAAATAAAAACTTCTTTAAATTATTTATTATTCACAAATAATAATATTTAATTGTTCGCCACCGTTGTTCTGGCTTCTTTTGTTTATTTATTGTTTTTTTTCTTTTGCGTGTTATTATTTGTTTCTTTTCCTTCTTCGCTGTTTTCTCTCCTTACAGTAATTGATCACAGTTCAATTTCAGCTGAAATTATTAATAACATTCACACATGTTTGCATTTTCTGAAATAATTTCCCTTAATATGTTTTTGTTCCTAAAAAAAGACAACAAAAAGCATCTTCTTTAATAATAGCAAACAAACAAGCAAGCAAATAAATAAACAACACTTTTTTTCAGCAGACGTGTTACGAATAATCATTATATGCCGAAATTCAGCTATTTGCTTGTTTGTTTATTCTTCACTACTAGTTTTTTTTTGGCATTCACTTCATCAATCCAGCTTCTAGTTTATTTTATTATTTTGTCATCTTGCCATAATTTGACAACAAAAACAATCAAAATATTTAAATTCAAATAGAAACAAATATTTAGGTAGTTTTGTTTGTGTGACACAAAAATTACCGTATTAAATAATAATAATTAAATGACCATATGACAGTGGAAAAGGAATTGAAAAACGTAAAAAACAACAACAATAATAATATGAATAACATCACATTCACTAATAACAATTATAGTCCAAAAGAGTCAGCTAGTTTTTAAAGATTCAACTGTGCTTTTTTAACTGTAATGTAAAGCTCGCAAAATTATACGGTATGCATCATCTAAAGTGCATTTATTTTCAGCTCGAACGCATATCCACAAAATTCACAACAACAGCAGCAGCAAACTAGAACAGTACAACAACAAAGAATGTTGAGCCAGACATCCGCACCAATGCTCCAAAATCAACCACCACAGACTCAGCAACAACAACAACAACAACCGCAAATGAAAAGGCCATCATGGGATTATTATTCCCAACAGCAGCAGCAACAACAACAACCACAACCAGCTCAGGCACAGGTAATTTTAATCGATTTGAGATTCCTATTTTTAATTTTTTTACGAAGAATTTTTATAATTTATACCTTTAAATGCGTTAAACTGAAACATTAATTTTAAAATTTAAGTTTTTATTAATAATTGTTCCAAATTTTAAAAAAATCCATCGAAATATGAACAAGAAATTTGAGCTCAAAAAGAAGAAAATAAGATTTTTTTTTCAAATTTTCATGTTTTGTGTCGATTTTTATAATGTTTGCCTTTAAATGCGTTAAACTAAAACATTTATTGTAAAATTAAGGTTTTTATTAATAATTATCCCAATTTTAAAACAGCCCCATGGAAATATGAGCAAGAAATTTGAGCTCAAAAAGAAGAAAATAAGATTTTTTTTTCAAATTTTCATGTTTTTAGTCGATTTTTATAATTTTTACCTTGAAATGCGTTAAATTAAAACATTTGTTGTAAAATTAAGGTTTTTATTAATAATTATCCCAAATGTTATATTCAAGAAAGAAATACATAAAAAGTTAAAATAACGAATTTATTCTAATATTTTGAATAATCATTATTTTAATGAAAATATCCATTGTACGCCGCATTCTAACCTACTTTAATCACGTATTTCTTAAAAATTCAGTCTGGAATTTTAATAAATTCCTTAATTGCATTGTGCTTTTTTATGTCAAACAATCCATATATTATAAAATTATATTGGTAAATGTGGATTTAATTCGTTAAAAGAGCCCGTCATTACACTTTTGCTGGCGGCGTGCCATTGTAAACGAAATCATAATTAATTAATTATTTAAAATACGCGTACCAGACACGTAAAGAAAAGTATAAGTAAAATACCACCAACCTTAAAACATTCAATTACCTGTTTAAGTGGTAACCTAAGGAAATAATAATAAATGGAGAGATTGAGATTTGAGGAGGAGAGATTTGAACTAATTAACGCTTTTAATTACAGTTAAATTAAAAATATTTATAGTAATTAAATAATTAATTTTTAATTTTGATTTTGATGTCCTTAAAATTTAATAGCTGATTAAGTGTTTCTTTGATGATTTATTAAACAGGAGTGCAGAATATTTTCATAATCACGTAACTTGGTTATTGGCATTAATTTCCCTCGATTAAGTGATTTCGTTTTCATTCTTTAATCCTTATTTTTATCGTGTCAAGATAGTGTTCAATTTTGTAGTGCCTTGTAGTGAAATCCCGCTATAGTTTCATATAAACTTTTGAAATGCGCCTTTAATTAGTAACATTTTTTATCAATGTAACGATCTCTAATAGTAAATTAATTGTTTATTAGCGCATATAACATGTTAAATCCGCTTCATTTCCTTTTTTTCAGTTTTGCAAAAAAAATATTATTTTCCTATTGAAAACTAATAAGGACTAACTTTGGGTCTCAATTATTATTAAACGTTTATCTATTATTTTGAAGAACAATTTATGTTTCCGAATTTTATGGCTACCATAATCAAATAGAAAATTTGCAATTTACTTAACATACTAGACTTTATAGCGTAACATTTAAATGTCATTTTTTGCATAATCAATTGGAGCGTCTAATTATATAATTTGTGGTGAGATGGCATATTCCGGTTGAGTGATAAATATGTATCTGAGAGCACAGCACTCTAATGTTCAAAATATTTTTTAACTAAATAATTATCTGATATACTTTCACTATCACGATAAAATAATTCAGATGAGCTATGGAATGCAGCCGCAACCAGCCCCAAAAACCACAAATAAAAGGAAGCGTACCCATAACAAAGCACAATTGGAGCCGGAGCCGATGCAGCACTTTGCACATCAGCCACCACCGCCATACGCTTATTCGCAGGATAATATGATGAACGTCGGCATGCAATCTCAGGCACATCAGCGAGCGCAGGCCGGCCAGGCTACGCAGCAGCAGTACATGGGAGCTAATGGAAAGTACGGCTATTCGGCTCAATCAGGCTCCGCAGCAAGCAATGCGCAACCATATTGGAATAATTCGCAAATGCAACAGCAACAGCCGCAGCAGACACAATCGCATGCACAGCAACAGCAGCAACGACCTCCATCTAGGTAGTGATTGGCCAATGTAATCTGATGAATGATTTCATTTAAAGATCAGAGTACGTTCGAATGGGGTTACGCAACGCACTGCAGGCCAAACAACAACAGCAACAGCGTGAAATCGAGCATCAACAAAGTAAGCGATTTTTTTTGATAAGGATGATGAAACATTTCCGTTTGTTTACCACATCACGTGTCTTTCATCATCATGACAGTGATATCACATTTGATGATTCTTGCTATTTAAATCAGCCACAAATTGAATTTTTTGTTATTAAAAACACTGAAAAATAATACATTTTTAGATAAAATGCAACACCAGATGAATGCGAATCAGAAGCTAACGCATCAACGTCAACTTTCACACGTGCCGCAGCAATACGGAATGAACATGAACGAAATGTCTACCAAAAATCAACCACTTTCACAAATGGGCCAAATGATGACGTCGCAACCTGTTCATGCTCAGACAACGCCGGTTTCCAGTGTTGCCAGCAGCAGCTCATCGTCATATAGTCTCGATTTCACCAACGATTTCAATATTCCTGATTCTAGAGTAAGTTGGATATCTATATCTGGTTAATGTTAGATTTTTAAAGGATGCCGATATTCCTGTATCATATGCAGAACTGGAGCAGAGTTTGGAATCGGTGCAGGTGCATGATTTTCAACTAGCTGGTCGATGTGGCGTAAGTCAAACAATTTTTAACGCGCAATGGGTAATTATTTTCAGTTTGACATGGATAATGAGAACACACGAAGTCTTGTCATGCAACTACTAATGCTGAAATAATCAAGAGATATATGCCAATTGAATGCTGTTCTTATTATTATTACTTCCAATTGATCTCATTATTAATCACCCGACAATTCTAGTTATATGCAAAGCTTCAATTAACCACTTTACTGTTTCATATACAGAAAATGCATACATATATGATAGTTTCTAAATTATTGAGTGTTGTGATTGAAAAGTGATAAAGTCAAAACGTAGAGATGTCAAAATCTTGTCATTATCGTCTCCCCCAGTCGCCAGATCCTGTTCTATTATCATTCCCCCATTTGCAACCCTACCAAAACAACAACAACAAACACGTCGTTTGTGATTGAATGTAGCCTCAAACCAGAACACAACAATAAAAACAACCGTCATCTCCGAATAATTTATTGCAGTGCAAATTAAACAAGCATTGCAAAACCATTCTCGCCCAAATTTGTCACTTTAATATTGATATAACCCAACTCGAATTGCAAACTGTAGAGCCGCGCTCACCGCATTGTAATAATCATGTTTGATGTAATAATAATAATCTAGTATTTCGATTTGATGTTTAATAGTTGTCATAATTAGGTAATGAAATGAATAAATGTATAATTTTTCTCATCTCCACGTTCAAGTTTTATTATCATACTTATATCCGCCGTTTAATTATGATATCAACGTTTATTTATTGTTTTATTTACAAAATAAATTTGCAATTTTTCATAAAATTTAAAAATAAATTCTTGTTTTTTTATTCTACTGTATTTTTTAAAAAATATTCTTGTTTTATATTACGAAAAAATAAATAATTAATTTAGAAAATTCGCAAGTTCATATGTTCAAACATTTAATTTATGGCGAGAAATAATATGAGGAGACCTCTAAAAAATTACAGAATATATAAATTGTATGGTAGTAAAATGAGCTCATTAATTATTGCTTGACGTAATGACGTTTAAGTAGGTGTGCTCATTAAACGTGCTCTAATAAAACTTTTTAAACGATATTCATAACTTTAGATAGTAAAAAAAAAGACAATTCATGTTAAATTTTCGTGAATAATATTTTAAGCTGAACGCTGAAAAATCGGAAAATCGAAATCATCATTTCCATTTAACGTGCTGGGGTATTCACATACACTAGCTGACAAAAGTTTTGTCACAAATGTGTTTTTCGGGTTTAACTTTTTTGTGACTTGACCAAATTGGCTGATTTTTTGATATTTTATGTGAATCAGTGTTTAAAATGTTATAGTAGCAAAATTTGGTTTAAATTACCATGGCAATTTCGGTACCACGCATTCCGTTTTCCCTCATATTGATAACAGCTTGCCGGGTGGCAATTGGAGTTTCTTTACGTGGAGTCATCTCTAAAATGCTGCCAATTACTGCTATTTTCAATAAATTATGAAAAAAATATAATTTAACTTTAAAAATTATTAAAAAATGCAGTGCAAGAAAAATGCGTAATATATTTGAGCTACGCGTTTTACGATAAACGCTTGTCACTGTAAAACGGATCATCGTAATCACAAGCGGGAATTTGTAAAATAATCTACAACCATAGGAAAAAACATTTGTGACAAAACTTTTGTCAACTTCTAGTGTATGTTTGGGCTAAAACACTCCAATGGTGAGACCTTATCCAATTAAAAATCAATATTAATTACTCTTACATAGATTAAGATGCGTCTTTCATAATGACGTGAAAATTTTTTAAAGAAATGTTCAAACTACACACTTTGCAAACTTTTAACATTAGAACTGTAGCAAGAACGACGTGGAAAGCATTCCCCATTAAAAATCTTCCGGGGAAAGCGATTTGGGTTTCGCATAACTTGACTGACAAGAAAACTGTTATCCGATAAAAAACCTTCTTTCGTTTTATTTTGCAAATCTTGTAATAAAAATAAAAACTGTGTGTTTTGCTTCATAAAATCCCTTAAATTCTTTGGGTTTCGCTAGCATTTCAATGTTAAAATTTGGATTCATCGCAGAACATTTGAACACTGTTGCGGCGTCGAGATGGTGTCATAAATCCGGAACCATATTAAAACCTTTACGATTCCTTAGATTTTTGCACATTTTTTTTAAAATCTGGTAATAAACATAAAAACTGTGTACCACTTAAATTCTCCCGACTTTCACTAAAATTTCATCATGAAAATTTGGATTTTGAGCATTGTTGCGACTGTCGACTTGTAGAAGATCGGAATATAAGTAATGCTTTATTCAGTATAATAGCAACATAAGTAGGGAATATAGGAATGGCTAAGCCATTAACAATAACAAACATAAAGTTTATATAGTGATGACCATGATGTCACATCTGCTACATTTGGTCAAATGGGCTAAAATTAGCTCTTTGTTGTCGCTGTGGCGACAGCGGCGTCCAGTTGTTTTCTCTAATTCATAATTTGTTCAACGGTTTTAAAGCTAGATTTTGTTCAAATAAAGCTGTCGTTTTAAAATGTTGTTTCTATTTTTTAATAAGTTTAAAAAAGAAATTTTATTCATTTTATTCCAAATAGCTCTAGAATTAAGCCACCTAAGGGTATTTCTTATAGTTTTGAAGTATGCTAACTATGGAACATAGCACCTACTTAACATCGTCGGAAGCTTATCTACCATTTGATCAGGGTTACCCGTATTTTTTTTTTGGGTTTTATTATGACTGTTTCCATGGATTCTTGAAATTTCTTATTTTTACAACAATGATTAGGAGCTTCGGACGGATCAATAGTTCATTATTGGCCAAACGCAAAAGACCCGCGTTTCGCGTATTTTCGAGCGGGGAAGACTCGTTCAGATTATAAATGTCTCTTATAAGTCATCAATAGATTCATTTGATCGCCAAGTTCACCAAGGGTCACGTACGTCGCAATGAGCAAATATATTTTCCTGATGAGCACTTCTCGAAAACCATCTGAACCCATCTGCAACAAGCCAACATTCGTAATGCCGAGCTCCCCGATCAATTTTGCAAACCTAATCGACGACGGCTGATATTATTCTATGATGAGAACAAATTTAATCTGTTAGGAAGCGGCGGTGTGAAATACTTTTTTATCCAGAAGACACAAAAAACGTTGCAAAGTACAGTTTAAACTGCGTGTTCGTAGGGGTTTGCATGTCGATCTTTGGTCCCGTCCTGCTTCTGCACATCTCCGACACCATGTACCGTTTTCTTTACTGGGAAATCGTCGAAAAGTACAAATCGAACGAAGCTACATCAATGATTCCAAACTCATCTACGCCAACGATTGTCTAAGTTTGTAGAGTGTATCGTCCGTGAATTGCCAAAAAATTCTAGTGGGCACAAGAATGCGGTTTTTAGGTAACAACAAAGAGAAGAAGCATGGAATACCCGTTCCCAAGTAATTCATTGGCAATCTTTTTTCGATTACGAGCAAATAAACTGTCATGCGTTAATCCAACAAAGTACAAAATCCTGATAAACCATGGGCCGTGTGTCCATTTTTCCAACAGTTTGAAAAAAATATTTCCATTTAACGCAAATACGCAGTCGTTTCTTCTACCGTTTAGGATGCGGGAGAATATATTTTTTAAACCGAGGTTTTGATTAATCCATATAAATTTTGGCATGAACATAAAACACGACTTTGCGGAAATTGGCAGTTCGGTGCTTTCGATACTGTCATGTGAATCGGAACTTATGTTCTCTGTTTCTGGATTGATCTGCTCTCCAAATAGATCAAGGATTTCGTCTAAACCGAGTGGTAAAAAACACTCTCCTTTGGCAACATGAACCTTAAATTGTCGAAAGATTCATTGTAATAATTATTTTTTAAAATAAATTTTCCTTTAACATTTTTAAACAATAAAAAGCACATCTTCCATTTTCCGTTATAAGTAAGAATTTCCATGGACCGATTGAAAAAATCTGATTTCCGTGAAACTCTGGTAAGAATATATGACATATGGTTTGATATGGTTCCCGTGCTACTTCATTCTCCCTAACGGTTTGATGTTAAAAACAGGATTATGGTTTTTGGAAACTACTGTGCTTCATGCAATTTTCAACTCATTCTCTTTATTTGAAACAAGTACAACATTTACATAAATCACAATTCCATGCCACCTCAAATATTTTCCTTTCGCGACCCAAATCTGAAAAGAGAGTTAAAAACAGAAACCCATTATTTATGGGGACTATAAGCTTCATCAGAGCTCTATTATTAACTACCTTATTTTTGCTTCTAATTAAATCACTTATGCAGTTATCTATGTTGCATATTCACACATTTACTTTTGATAAAATGACCTTGTCGAGACTGTACGTTGAAGCAAAAAATATTTTCAACTCCCTTTAATATTTTCAACCCCCTTTATTGTTTCTAATTCAACACTTAGGTAGTTGTCCATGTTTCATATTCACACATTTAGCTTTGATAAAATTTTCGTGCCAGCTTCCGAGCGTCTCGACAATACGCTTTTTCGACCTCTAGTCTTCTTCCTTTCGTACTTTGAAATATCCTTCAGGTCATTTGAAATAATATACCTCGTTTGATCAAGTTGCGTGAAGATATTTTTCACGGAAACCCCTAATCCATTCAGGAGAGAGATCTGAGCTTAGAAGTGCACCTCTTGTAAAAACTAACAAAAGGGCTGACAATTTTTCGATAAATACTCCTGAAAATGATAGAATTTTGTCAATTAAATTTACTATTCATGGGTTCTTCATCATCCTGAATCCAATGATCGAAAAATAATTTCGGCACATTTTCCGGATAGAATGTGTTTAGTTAAATTCATCCTTTGTAATCCAATTGAGAATTCACACAATCGGCTTTGATACATCATCAAATTAACTGTTAATCTATCTGCCGATATAAATATATCAAGATTCCAAGCATAACGGGCGTATATATATATATATACTTGAATAAATATATCATATTGTTCTATGATACTTAATTAAATAAATTTCATGTCTCAATCTCAATCTGAGCGATTAATTTCCACACAATTTCCGGATAGAATGTTTTAATTAACCTTACCCTTTAATGTAATCCAATTTAGCATTCACACAATCGGCTTTAATACAACATCAAATTAACTGTTAAACTATATACCTGTATAAATATATTATATCATCTTACGACGTTTATTAGAATGATCTAAAGAGATTCCCTTATACATATGAAAATACATTCACAGATTGTCATTCATCTGAATATGAAATATATATTGAGGAAAAATTTACCAATGCTTATCCTTTTTCGCAAATTCTGCTGAAACCTAATACACGACTACATCTATAAACGAAGTCTCAAAAGAATTAGTAATTACCTTTATAAATGAGCGATATGATAAATTATCATCAAATTGGTATACTTCTTGACTTGATCTCAACATCTTACTCCGCTTCGGTAGTATTACAAGCGAATGTCAACTTGAACCCAAATAAAAATAGGATGCGATCAATTATATCACAGACAGCGGGAAGCTTTTTCATTTCCAGCTTCACCGTTGAATGTAATATTATTGAGCATTCACCCAACCTGTTTATATTAATTGTGAAACACAATTAAAATACAGACCTTGGAACCAGGCTCAATATACGAATATCAATATTTAGGCCAATAATATAGTTTTAATTATTCAGGGGTGAATTTACTCATTATCGTTATTACCCAAGTTTAACTTTGAAACTGAGTAGTAATAACGATAATGTGCAAATTTCCTAAATATATTAGATAATTGCACGGAATAGTAGAAATACAATGAATCAACTGAATAAAAAATTCGAAATAAGAGTTTCGAAAATTTAAAAAATTCGAGAGAAGAACATTCTCGAAAATCGCGGCGAAACCCATAGTTCATAACGTGCACGATAAACTGCGGTCAATGTGCACAACTTTCCGAGAATTCCTCCATTTTTCTACAGGGGAATTGTATTCTTTTGCCGTCTACGTCTCTCTAATTTGCCTGTAGGAGGCTGGCGATTACTCTCCATTCATCGCGTCTCCCCTTTCAACACGGTATAAACCGTTTAAATGTTACTTCTCTACTACGATAGCACTAGTCTCGCCCATTAATACAATTGGCGGAAACTTGATCATATTGACCGCAGTTTATCGTACACGTTATTACGGCGGATTTCTAGAATCTTCTAAATGACGTTTTTCGAAATTTTTTCCTAATAACTTCACTTTTATCTTCGTGTAACTACCGCCTATTATTCGTAACTATAATTATTCTTGCTAATATTATGAGCACTGGAGTCGTTGTTCTCTGCTATTTTAATATGATTTAACAAACTGGGCAAATGCTTAATTGCGTCACATTATACTTTAAAGCTCTTAAAGATTGTGCTCAAAGTATTATGTGATGCAGTTGATCAAACCGCTCAATTTTTGTCAATTTAACATTAACGATTTCAGACGATTATCCGGTGATTTTGGATGCAACTAGAATCATTAATGAACTTATATTGTGTAAATAATGTTTTACGATACCTGTAAAACAATCGCTTTTTTATAGACCATTAGACTTGCTCTATTTATCTAAAACTAGTTTAAGAAGTACAATGGTGAGTCTCTACTGAAGAAAAATGGAAAGTTCAATGATTAAAGAACACAACTATGGATTTAAGGTGACAGGTGCTCAAAAGAAAAAAGTCCATTGCAGTCTGTTAAAAAAGGAGTGAAGATCGGTAAGGAAGTATACATTCGGACTATTTTAGAGAACCACATAGTCAATACGGACTTTACTGGAAACGATGGAGTGAAACCCCAATAAGAATTGGAGACATTTTACAAGAATTTGGATGCATAATAGGACGTCAAATGAATACCGTCGTGTCACAATCGTCCAACTCTTCTCAATGCAATATTAAATCGTTATTAATAATTTTTATTTGTGAATTTCTCGTAATTTTTGTTTTTATCTTGCGGTTAGCTAGGGGCACTCAAAGTTGAGCTCATAACTATGATGATCCGTGTTGATCTTCTTGCGTATTTTTACTGTATTGGCCGTTTTATAATAAATTAAAAACAGTTTAATTTAAAAACAAACTGTAATCATTTAAATATGATAATCAACAAATAAAAGACCTGAAATATTAAAATTACTAACTTTTGAATGTTTCAACATATTAAAATAGTATACAAGACACTTTAAACGTATCAAAAGTGTATCAAAAGTCAAAAAAAGTGCTCAAACTAGCAAGCGCGGGGGAACTCCAGCGTTAAATTTCCACTTTCCTTCACCATCCCTCACCTGAAAAAAATATCCATCAATATGCTAACATGCTTCCTTTTCTTTGACAGTTTTTTAACAATATAGTTGGGTCCTGTGACATTTCAGCTTAAATTCCTAACGGCAGACCTTCCATATCGTTATTAATTGTCGGGAAAAATTAAAACTGAACCTCTTTCTTTTCAGGTCCCTCGACATAACCAAATTTCTATAATTTTAAATATTATGGATTACCCCGAATGAAAGGCAATCTAAGTTACATTTTTCTCGTAACACGACAAGAATAATTTAACTTGTCGAGACTGTACGTTGAAGCAAAAAAATATTTTCAACTCCCTTTATTATTGTTTCTAATTCAACACTTAGGTAGTTGTCCATGTTTTATATTCGCACATCTAGTTTTGATTCAATTTTCCTGCCAGCTTCTCGACAATACGCTTTTTCGACTTCTAGTCTTCTTCCTTTCGTACTTTGAAATATCCTTCAGGTCATTTGAAATAATAAACCTCGTTTGGCCAAGTTGCGTAAAGATATTTTTCACGGAAACCCCTAATCCATTCAGGAGAAAGATCTGAGCTTAGAAGTGCACCTCTTGTAAAAACTAACAAAAGGGCTGACAATTTTTCGATAAATACTCCTGAAAATGATAGAATTTTGCCTATTAAATTTAGCACGTTCTTCATAATCCTGAATCCAATGATCTAAAAATTGAGCGATTAACTCCGGCAAATTTTCGGCTAGAATGTGTTTTATAAACTTTATCCTTTGTAATCCAATTGATCATTTGCATAATCTGTTTTAATACAACATCAAATTAACTGAATCTATTTATCTGTATAAATATATCATATCATCATATGACATTTATTAGAATGGTCTAAAGAACTTCCCTTACTCTTACCAGAAAAATGCATTCTTGTCATTCACCTGAATATGAACAATATAGAGAATATCAATGAGTTTTGCCCAAATTCTCCTGAAACCTAATACACGTCTACATCTATAAACGAAGTCTCAAAAAAATTCGTAATTACCTTTATAAAATGAGCGATATGATAAATTATATCACAGTCCCCGGGGAGCATTTTCATTTCTAGCTTTGCCGTTGAATGTGATATAATTGAGCATTCACTCAACCTGTTTATATTAATTGTGAAACACAATTAAAATACAGACCTTGGAACCAGGCTCAATATACGAATATCAATAAATAGGCCAATAATATAGTTTTAATTATTCAGGGGCGAATTTGCTTATCATCGTTATTACCCAAGTTTCACTTCATAATAATGAAACTGTGGTAATAACGATAATGCGCAAATTGCCTTAATATATTAGGTAATTGCACGGAATAGTAGAAATAAAATGAATCAACTGAATAAAAAATTCGAAATAAGAGTTTCGAAAATTTAAAAAATTCGGAAGAAGAACATTCTCGAAAATCGCGGCGAAACCCATAGTTCATAACGTGCACGATAAACTGCGGTCAATGTGCACAACTTTCCGAGAATTCCTCTATTTTTCTACAGGGGACTTGTATTCTTTTGCCGTCTATGTTTCTCTAATTTGCCTGTAGGAGGCTGGCGATTACTCTCCATTCATCGCGTCTCCCCTTTCAACACGGTATAAAACCGTTTAAATGTTACTTCTCTACTACGATAGCACTAGTCTCGCCCATTAATACAATTGGCGGAAACTTGATCGCATTGACCGCAGTTTATCGTACACGTTATTACGGCGGATTTCTAGAATGTTCTAAATGACGCTTTTCGAAATTTTTTCCTAATAACTTCACTTTTATCTTCGTTTCACTTCGTGCAACTACCGCCACTATTATTCGTAACTATAATTATTCTTGCTAATATTATGGGCACTGGAGTCGTTATTCTCTGGTATTTTAATATGATTTAACAAACTGGGCAAATGCCCAATTGCATCACCTTAAACACTAAAGCTCCTAAAGGATGTGCTATGTGTTTAATGTGCTGCAATTGATCATATCGCTCAATTTTTAAAAAAAGAAATTTGTCAATTTCCTCAAGGTTTCGTTCATTGATCAGGCAGGTGATTAATCTGAAATTTTGAAGAACACTGGGAGCATTTGTGGACTTCTCAATATAATTATTATTTTAAGGTTTGATGGAATAAAGAATGATGCAAAAGAAATTGAGTAAGGGACCATGGGATTTATACGAATATATGCTATGAATAAGGACTATTTTGTTTTAGAAAGCTGTGGTATTTATTTTTTTTGTTTCTATTTTGTTTACTATTTTTTCTATTTTAAAAACTATTTTGTTTTAGAAAGCCAAATAAAAATAATGGTTTCGAAATATTCAAACGCAGTTTATTAAAGTTCAAGTGTTAAACGTAAACAGCCCATATTGAATGATTAAGCTGGGTGCTAAGAAAATATGTTCGTGTTGTAAATTTCGACAAGGAGCGCATTATTTTCGATAGTATTTTAGATAATTTAAATTTTACGTTCTGTTTGGTTGGCACGATAGTTCTGGAGTCTGGTTTTGCATTTGGCGTGTAATTAAGATGGTTAGATGCCACACCACGCCAACTTGTATGGAAAAGAATGAGCTCATTTTTCAGACGCGTTCAAAAATCCGAAAATCGTTATTTCCAGTTGGCGTGACAGAGATGGGCGGTATTTCGCATTCAGTGAGTTCATATTTTAAATCATAATAGCGACAATTTACTTTTCATATAATCGTAAACACCAGATACTGGCGGAATTCCGGACACCGGCCATTTTTCGATTCCGATTTCTGGATTACAAAATTAACATTTTAATGTGGCAATTGTATATTCCCCTACACGCCAAATGAATTCCTAAAAACAGAATCACAAAAAAATCTAACTTTTGTAGGTATTTAAAGTGATAGAGATATTAAAAAAGACTGGAAAATTGGCATAAATATAGCTTATCGTAAGTTTCAATTGGAGTGCCCCTATTATATGAGATATTATTATATCCGGCTTGAATAGTTTTAAAGTCTATCTGATTTCGTTCTGATAATTTCAGTTTACGTGCATTGCTAACATTGGAAATTGCCGACTATGTCTCGCATGATATCCCCAACATTACCACTTTTCCAGGAATTCATAATTTAAGAAAAGACGACAAATGAAATTATAAACATAAAGACCATGAGGTGTTCAATATTGATATCCTCGGAATAGATGATGATTTTAAGATAGTTTTAAATAAATTATTAAGAATGGCGTGAAAAGAACAGTTATTTTATTCACTTAAAATACACAGGACACGTTTGAATTTTGGGAAATCGTCATTTCCAATTGGCGTGCGGCAAGCCACATTAACAATATTACTGTTAATGTAATATTACGATATTCAGTATATTATTAAAATAATTTTTCTCGTTATTATATCTCATATATAAGTTCAAATCTCACGTTTGTCTTATTTATCTACACTAGCTTACAAAAGATTTGTCACAAATGTTTTTTCGGGTTTAAATTTTTTGTGACTTGACCAAATTGGCTGATTTTTTGATATGATAGATTCATATGGTTGTAGATTATTTTACAAATTCCCGCTTGTGATTACGATGATCCGTTTTACAGTGACAAGCGTTTATCGTAAAACGCGTAGCTCAAAGATATTATGTACTTTTCTTGCACTGCATTTTTTAATAATTTTTAAAGTTCAATTATATTCTTTTCATAATTTATTGAAAATAGCAGTAATTGGCAACATTTTAGAGATGACTCCACGTAAAGAAACTCCAATTGCCACCCGGCAAGCTGTTATCAATATGAGGGAAAACGGAATGGGTGGTACCGAAACTGCCATGGTAATTTAAACCAAATTTTGCTACTATAACATTTTAAACACTGATTCACATAAAATATCAAAAAATCAGCCAATTTGGTCAAGTCACAAAAGAGTTAAACCCAAAAAAACATTTGTGACAAAACTTTTGTCAGCTAGTGTATATAATCTTGAGTTTAAACATAAAGTTATGTATCAAACTAAAATTATAAATTTAGAAAACGGCTTTGATTATTAAAAAAAACATCTATATTCTACAAATAATTTCTGCTTGATTTGGTTTTATATAAAAATGTTATATCTTAAAATATTGTTTCTAAATTCAGGCGAATAAATAATTACAACTTTTTGCAGTTTTTGCACAGCAACAATTTCTATATACAATATTCCTCCTATATTATAATTGGTTCAGAAAATAATCTCTTGACCATTTAAATCAAATTAATTTGTTTTTTATTGCTTATGTTGTTCTAATTATCGCGAATCAAAAAATTCGCCTTACACTAGTTGTCATGGTAAATACAAATATTTATGCTTAATTAGCAGCCGAAATAAATAACATCATACAGGCTAAGAATAAAATTATACTTTTCTCTATTCAGCGATATTTTTATCCAAATATTCGGCTTAAATAATGAAACATTGTGTTATTCGAATTAATCCCAACGGTAAGTTGACAACATCTTATGATTAAACATTCCTGCTAATTTAAAAATATTTCGTTATAATTAGTATCATTTCAAATTATGAGTAGACATAAACAATTATATGCATTCTTTATACAATTTTTTGTGATAATAAGGCCTTAGTCGATGATATTTATCTAAAAGTCTCGTAATTCGTAAGAAAACCTAAGCAATTAAAAGTTTTTTCTTAAAATATTCTAGAATATTTTATTTATAAATACAAAATTCCTAAAATAACCATTCTTTCTAATATTGTATGGTCAACGAATAGTTATGATGCACAATTTTCTCATTATTCCATAATTACTGTTAAGCTCAGAAGCTTTCTTTCTTGTCTACACGGAAAACATTTTTCTACCTATTGTAGGGAATGATACATATATATTAGGGGTCCTTTTCAAAAAAATAAAATTTTTTTCTAATTATTTAAAGAGATAGAGATATTTTAAATAAAGCCTGGAAAATTGTCATAAATAATAGATTGCAAATGGAAATTAATAAAATGCGTTAGACAATTGAAAAATCGTAATTTTCAATTAGAATGTATAAGTAAGATTAAAGTTAAAACGTATTCAGGAAAATTTTCAGGAAAAATTCTGGAAAAAAATTAAAGAAAAGTGAAAAAACTCACTTAAAAACACAAAAAAAATATATTTTTAAAAAATACACGTAAAATTAAAAAAAAAAAACAGCGTAAACTAAATCATGCATAAGCATAAGCGCTCGCTTCGGATTACGGAATACACGTAATCTACAAACCATCCACACGCGGTGTGCTCAAAAGAATGTGAAAGAACCGTACAAAAAAGTATTACGAACACATTGACATGCCAACTCGTATGGTAAAAAAATGAGTTCAGTAAACGTGTTAAAATTTAACTCTTTGGAAGTTTATTAATAATTTTAGATACTTAAAGACACGATTAATCGTAAAATAAATTTAAATAATCGTAAAATTTGTTTTGTTAAAATGACGTAAAATTAGCCAGACTTTTTTAAATCTTGGACTTCAGAAACATACTCAGATGTAGTTCCTATACAGTCTTGTGAGAAAATGCATTCTAAAAGCAACACGTCTAAGCTTTCAATACTCACTTAAAAATTTTAAAAATTTCTTCGGTGAAAATTTTCTTCTTCCTTTGGTGTGAAAAAATTTTCTTTTTCCTTTGGTGTGAAAAATGATTATCCATTCCCCTCAGAAAATTTTACCGCTACTGTCCCCTTAAAACAACAGAGACCGATTGCCTAAAACTCAAATATCTGCTCGCAGGCCAAATAAAAATGGCGATTTTACAATATTTAAACCCATTTTATTAACGCCCATGTGTAAATTAAAGACTAATTTTCACGTCTACTTAAAATAAATTTGTTCTTTTAAATTTTTACGAAATTCTAGATGAAAGTGACTTTTCCGATCTTCTATTTTGCCTATTAGTTTGGCGTGCTCTACGACCTTCAGCTCACTAGTTGTAGACGTAAGTCAAATATAGATATTTTGTGACTCTGCGAACCCATATTATTTTTTCACGCAGATCAGTCCATTCTCATCTTCACTGATGATGATAGCGATTCGCTTTCGAAGCCGGTCAATTACGGATTCCGCATTCTGGAATTCCCTGGAGATGATCGGAATTCTGGCCTCTGACTATTTTTCGATTCCGAATATTCCGAAATTGAAAAACTACCCTTCCGCTCATCCCTGCGTTCCCCCTTTTACAAATACAAAGGTTTTAAAGATTTTTTTGAATCAGATGTCAAGTAAATTTATCATCTCAAAATCAAATCCACTGAGAAACATTTTCATCAAGAAGATTTATTGTTTACTTTTTTTTTAAAGTTAACTATTTAATCTTCAAGTATAACAGATATTTTTATCGAATCCCGCACTAGATTGAAGCGAAATATTCTGCATTCGGTTAGTTTCCAATTTTTATTTTCGTTATATTGACTTACGCCGAAGTTTAAAGGAGCAATTAGTGATATTTTAATACCACTAGATCGAACCTTCCACCTGTGGGACCTCATAGTCAATCTTAGGTTAAGAAATCTTGCGTTTGGAGTTCTAAAAATTATTAAAGTAAATCCGGAGCCATCTGAAGCGATAACTTTGTATTTTAGAATCTTTGTCTTACTTACTTACTTTTATATTGTTCTTGGCTGCTTCATCGGGACCAGCCTGGGTCGCGTATCTTGGAAAATATATCACGCGGCTTGTAAACAAGCGACTCTCTTCGAAATGCCGCTCGATCTAGCAAATTGCAATCAGCATAGCTGTCATTGTCCATGCGTAAAATGAATCGCAATTTGTGCTTGCAATTTAGACCTCAAACTTGGGTAATTAAACCATTTAACAATAAAAAAAATAAACAATAGAAAAATAGAAATTTAATAGCTCTCGCTTTAAACGTGTCATCCAACCAAGATATAGTTCACGTTAAATACTAACTATATTAATAAATATTGGTGTGGCAGAGCAAAAAAATTTCTCCTTTGGACGTCCACTCTTTTTAGACGGAAATTCTTTTTTTACGAAATAATGGGTAACACACATTGAAGAGGAATTGACGAAAAAGTTTTTTGTGGCCGTGTGGCCTCCCATAATTTTCTCTTCTTTTATTGCTCTTCCATTAAGCATCGATCTCTGAAAAGGACAATAATAAACATAGAAAAATCTTTATCTTTTAACTGGAAAGGTCCCCTTAGCAGTTTTATTCAGTTTTCTTCTAAATTAACAAATAGTTAGTAATAGTATTCCTACACTATTAATATATTCCCAAAATGTTTCATTTGAGCCCGCGTTCTGAGCTCGTTTTGTTATCATACCAGTTAACGTGCTCTGTTTTTCTATACGATAGTGTATTTATAAATAACACAATTTAGACCAATCTAATATTAACAAAGCCTTTAGGAATATAATGGTAATATTGTTTTAATAAATAACAATTCAAAAACGACGAATGAAATCAAAACAAATAAAGTTTTGAATAGATGAAATAATTTATTAAATTTTATAAAGATGAAATTTTTTGTTTTTTCATTCTGAAATTGTTAAAAATTATTCCTGATCTCTAGATCAACCGTAAATTGTTTTATTCTACAGTAACCTGCTTGTTATTTGTTATTCTGCAAATTTTTATAATTAAATAGAATGATAATGTTTCTAATTTCTTAATATATTTTTCTCTGTATTAGTTTAATCGGTCTTAATTTTAATATCTAGTTTTCTACTGTCATAACCTAACAAACTTAAAAATAAATTTTTAGCCAACAAAAAACCGACAAACAAATCTTTTAATACTCTCCAGTGAAAAGTCATTAAAATAGATTAAGGTGTTTTAAAAAATTGACATGAGACCAACAACCAAAGACCCAAAACACCGAACCCCCCACCTAAAAAGTTAAAAATAAAATATTAGAGATGGAAAGCTCATTTGTTTCCCTTTTGAAGAATTTGTTGTTTTGGGTTGTCATTTAAGTTTCCGAAAAAGTCCATTACCAATTGTATTTAACCACGAACAAAAACCGCAAACTTAAATAAGATTTAAATATTAAATTGTCAAGTAATTCAATGCACTATTTTTATTCAAATAATTCGTTGTCTTATTTAAATTATTTTAAATTACATAGTCCGTATGCATATATTTATTCGCCTATTGTCATTTCCGTTAACAAAAAAATATTTATGAAAAGAATATGAAGAAGAAATGTCTGGGATGAGAGAATTTATTAATTTTTCAGCTTTCTTATTTAGAAAAAAAACGTGTATAACAAAATTATTGGTTTTAAATGTTATTTTTAGTCTAAAGTGCGTTTAGATTCAATAACTATTATTGTGTGTTTTGGTATTTCAATAAACACCCTCATGATGTTTATTTTTTTCAACTTTTCATCTTCACGCTAAGAGTTCGTTTGGATATCAGAATTATTTATAAGTTTTTTGAGTTGAATAACCCAAACATCGCAGTGATAAGAATCAGGAATAGTAATTATTATAAAAAATGTGTTTTCATATTGGCTTTCATTTTCATCACTCAGCGACAATTATAACCATTTTATCAATTTAAACAGTACTAAATATTCTATATGAAATTCAATTGAACATTGCACTTTATTTTGCTTAATAATTATGAAAAAATTACCTTCATCTTGCACAATTGCATCGAATCTTTTTTAAAAATCTCTATTTAGTTTTACTTTTGTTATATAATTTTAAAAATTTGCAGTTGAAAGTAAGATTGATTTTAAATCTCCCTCACACCGAGAAAGATGGATAAAGAATTCGTTGTAAGATTGAGGAAAGAATAACTCGGTTGCAAGAAAATTGTTACCTATGGTAAATCTAATAGGGAATGAACCCTAATAAAACCTTTTCCCATTACGGCCCCCCTATAGATACTCTTGCAATCGTTCAAACATGTATTACTACTTGACATTTATTATTTTACGTTACCTTACACGTAATTTTTACGGGCCCGTCTTAAACTATCTAAAAATCTTACAGAAATTTGCAAGATGAGCATCTTAAACTTGATCATTCATTTTATTTGAGGGTGCTCTCTTAGAATTAATGTGAAAATTACGTCTGCGAAATTATTATTAAGTTTACTTTCTCGAGAGAGTTGAGTAAGTTTACTACTTGACAGTATTCTAGCTAGATTGCTAGGTAGATCTAATGAAACTTCAATTCCCATTAATTATTGTAGAACACTTTAATTTGGGATATATTGTTTTAACTGATAAAAACTACTGACATCATCACTTGTAGTAATGGTTATATGTTTAAAACTTAATAAATTTGAAAATTTCTATTAGTTTGCGTAATATTAACCAATAACAAAGAAAGTAAACGAATAAATGCTCCGTTCTTTCAATGTTTTCCTGAAAGGTTTTTTCAAAACCGTATATTCAACTCCACGCTAAATGAAAACTACCTATTTCGCATTTTTAAGCGTGATTTTGAAATTTCCACATTGTATTCGCAAAAAGTCTATTGGGTATGTATATTACACTTGTCTTAAAGTATACAAAAAACCTGAAAATTGAACTAGAAAATTTTCTAAGAAAACCTCAAACTAGCTTTCATTTATAAAAGTTTGTCGCGAAAGTGCATCCAATAAATGTACAATAGTGATGCGCGGAAGGACAGACAAATACCGGTATCCGGGAATATAATAATGTTTAAAGGTTGTTTAAAGCGAATTCTACAAATAGGTAGAGCTAAGCGCGCTGATCACTCTACTACTTAAAAAAATTTTCCCTGTGAACCGAGAAAAGTTTATCTAAAATTAAGACGGGGTCTGACACAAACACTGAACACTATTGACAATTCATCGGCAATTATTTATTTTTTATTACTTAAAGTTATTTTTTGCACTTATATTGTCGTTTTCAAGGGTATTTTTCTTTATTATTATATCTTTTATTTCTATAAAAAGTAAATTAGTATATAATTGATATATTTATATGATGATGCGATGCGGTTTTTAGAAATTTGATTTCACGACTTATTACTCTGGACTTAGCGTGATAACTTTAAACTTCCTTTAAAGCTAAAAATTAGGCAACATTTGATAAAGTAATTATATTTTCATAATCCAAAAACCAGAATTAAGAAGTTCCGACAATCACGGATGTGCAGTGAGGTGCAGTAATATCTTTAATATCGAAAAATTGCTCGACGTAATTGAAAAATTTACATTTGCCTCCTGGATAGTTCATTTCCAAGTCTGCAAAATCTAAAATTCCAAAACAAACTAACAAGGGAAGTGTTTTAGGTCTCCATCTCAGATTTTGATAAAAATTTGTATATAGATTCGTCATGGCTTTATTAGTATACTGACAAAAAATTAGGACCCACAAAAAGGTTTAAGTAGGTAAAAAATTGGTTTGAAATCCAAAAATACCCCGTTTATCCACAACAACGTAAAAAAGTTAATGAATTTTATGTGAAACTGTGCGTTTTCATAAATAATGATTTAAAAACTACTGAAGCATCGGGGCAACAGCGCAGTGGCAAATCGACAGGACACTCTGCACTTTGCGCTTGACGGTGGCGTGACTGTGTTTTGCACGAAAAGGGCTCCGTTTAGGACGCGAGGTGCTTTTTCCATGAAAACCCACTCATCGTGTTAGATAGCGTAAACACAAAGAACAAATCGAGTGAACAGTCAACATTCTTGTTATATTTTCATGTTGTTTTTTGGAGTGAGGACGCATCGCTTAATTGTAATCAAACTTCGGTTATTCGGTTTGGGTGGACTTGTTGTTTTGATTTGATGTTTTGATCACGAGCTCAATAACAATCGATGACATTGTTTATGAGTTATAGTTGTTATTGTTTTGACTTGTTATTGTTTTTATTGAATAGTTTTTCTTTTCATTTCATTCTTAACTTATAAGTCCTGAAGACTTATAATATTCTAATATATATTATCTCTACGGATGGGATCAATTCTAAAGGATCAATACGTGGAGGTTTGATTTACTATCACAGGTAAGCAAGAACATTAATTAGGAATTATATTAATTTCAATATTTCAGACTACAATGCTAATTGGAATGAATGGTCCGATCAAGGATGGATTCAATACTGTAAGGCGTTCCGAAGGACTGGCTGGAAAGTAAGTCTTCAATTAATATTTACGGATATATCCATTTTAGATTTTACCAACAACTATCAATATGGAGATTAACAACATAATACAATTTCAATATAAATGGGAAGAATGTCCAGATTAGTGGTCACAAATTGTAAGTTTTGTAAAGGCGAACTAATATATATTGGATAATTTTAGGAGCACATATTTCAAGACTAGGACAACCGTCATCCGAATCAATGCACATTTGAGACAAAGGTAAATAATTCAGGGTTGGCTAGATTTTATTATTTTTTATTTAAGTTATTTCAGTTGAAATTAATAATGTGCTATTTCTTTTTCATTAGACGTGATTTAAATTCGTTTCATTGGAAGCATATTATAAAAAATAGACGTCTAAACAAATGAATGAGTATAATTTGAACTTTCAACTGACTTAGCATATTTAAAAGTTAGGTTTAAAAGATCTAGAAGCCCTCGAATGATTTTCATACCAATCAGTAATGGGAGGGACAACGTTTTTTCGAATCCCGGGCTGTCGGGAGCTTAAAAAATTGAAAATTAATAGACCCGTGACCCGGGAGTGGAACTTCCCGTTTCCCCTACCCGGGACTCGGGACCGGGACTCCACTTTTCCATACCGGGACTTCAATTCCTTTGTAACAATCTTATTTTTTTAGAAAGCGACATTTGCGCATTCCTACCCGTTTCGCAGTGGTAATCCATATAGTACGTCGTGCCAAGGAAGATTGAAACACTACAATGGAGCTATCTGAATCGATACAAGGAGCTCAATTAAATGCATTAATTATTGTTTGCTATTTAGTTTTTATTTATATAAATAAATAAGTGAATAAATATTATATTGTTATGTCTAACGTAAAGGATATAAACCAATATTAAAACGAGGTGGAATAATCCAAAAGCTGTGAGCAAAATTCCACAAAAATGACAGGACTCTGTCCGATGGCTTTTCGCAAAGTTCCAACAAACTGTTAGGATGCTCTCCGATAGCTTTTCGCAAAGATGCAGCAAACTGTTAGGACGCTGTGCGGTGACTGACTGTTCTGGCGGCAGTTTTGCGCGTGTTTTCATAACAATTTCGTGCAAAACACAGTCACGCCACCGTCAAGCGCAAAGTGCAGAGCACGGAACGGCAGGGCGAGGGTTCGAGTCTTCTTGGGGGTGATATATTTCTATTATTGATTTCTACTCGAAATATCTCTATCGTTTTTGAATTTTTTGATTGTAAAGATTTTATATGAAAATCTTTAAATTTATAATTTATTAAATCAATGAGTAGAATTATTATTTGATAATTATATAATTAAAGCATAAAGATTTTTCACATTAAATATGAAAAGCTGATGGTCTAACTTATATCCAATCGCAAGCTAACTGCGCCTGACTTTATGTTTGAGTTTTGACGAACATATTTATATATTTCATGCAGAACCTATCACCATAGTCTAAAGGAACTTAAAATTGTTACTCGAAGAATTTAATATTTTTGATGTAATTGACTCAATAAATCTGTCACACTCTGTGATGATTTTTTTAATTCCATTGTTGGTCTTTGAATTATCCAATCATACCGAATTACAAGAAATGAATCATGTTTTGTAAAACAAAAAGAAATGTGCTATTCAGTTGGGGCTTATGATATAATAGTTGCATATGGAAATATTTGATACAGTTATATTCAGTGAGTGAGTCCGATCTACCTCGTTTCTTGTTATTTCTGAATGGAACAAATGGAACGATTCAAACGGTTATTCGCACCCAAAAAAAGGAAATAATATAAAACAGTGAAAATTCCTGCTGGTTACACATGACATAGGTTCAATACTTGGGAATTGTTTGAAAACTATTTCCGTGATGCTCGTTCCTATACCTAGACGTTCCATGCATCGATAATAATCTACGAGCGAGAACGAATTCATTCACTGACTAGACTGTATTCGCACTGTATTCAAAGTTTCATTTATCAACGATATTTTCAAAACCTGGTGTGACAGTGCAGAATACAGTTTTAACTTTAACATCGAAGCCTTGCTGGAAGTCGTCCACTGCTTCATTGCCGACAGACTACAAATGATGACTATGATAAAATAAAATTACTGAACATTCTTGATGTACTATTCAACTCTTGGATATCGAAATTCAAAGTAGCTATAAAGAGCATCACAGAGTCTGCACGACTATGCGAACCAAGCTTTGTCTCCATTCAACGGAATTCCATAACGTAATCAACGATTGGGTGAATAGTTGACTTGCGAGTGAATATAAGTTCGACCATTCGGGAACTTTTCATATTTAATGTGAAAAATTATTATTCTTTCGTTATATGATTATTGCATAATAATTCTACTTATTGCTTTAACAAATCATTAATTTAAAGATTTTCAAATAAAACATTGAAAATCAAAAAAACGAAAATCAACAGAGAGAAATTTCGGATAGAATAACTAAGCGAAACATACCACCCCCAAGAAGAATCGAACCCTCACCCTGCTGTTCCGTGTCCTGTCGTTTTGCCACTGCGCTGTTGCCCTGATGCTTTCGGCTTTCGAAAATCAGTATTTATTGAAAATAGTTTCACGTAAACCACGTGAAAGTTGAAAAAAATATGATAAAACGATAGTTTTTAATTAGATAATATATCCCTTAAAATATGAACGGGATTGCTTAACGTTAACTATATAAAATTTGCGTTTGAAAATCGCGATTTTTTGGGTTTTAGACCCATTTTTTACCCACTTAAACCATTTTGTGGGTCCTAATTTTTTGTCAGTATACTATTTGGATCATAAGGAATCTATCTGCAAATTTTTATTAAAATCTGAGATGGAGACCTGAAACACTTCCCTTGTAAAAACAGTTTTAGTTTTTTGTAGATCAGAAAAAGCGCGATCAGATAAATATGTTCACTTTTGTTGTGAAGCCAAAAATAATTTTTGAAAACTCTACGAACTTGTTCTTCAACCTAATAAGTATTGAATTGGGCTCTCCTTTTGTTTGAAATAATTCTCACTCAAAATAGATGCAAATTAGACCTCAGCGGCTCAGAACTATTATTTCAGTAAGACATCAAGCTGTAAAGAAAATTTCTGGAACCTGAAGAAATATTTAATAATTGTCATTTTCCATTAGAGTTTTTTTTTAGGCGGTTGAAGACTTTATAACTGTAAGGAGGTCGCGGTCGCTTCCTCCTTTGTAACGGTGGTTCAGTGGTAATAAATTAGTTTATTGGATAACAGTAAGCACTTAACGTCCTCTTCCGGCTCGACAATTCTCCGCGACCTTGGTGTTCCTAGTTATGGATCGGCTTGAACGTTTTCGTTGTTCGGAACACCTTAGCGTAGGTTCAGCGCCTGCAGTTGTACGGCTGGTTCGACACGACGGCGCGTGTATTCCATTCCTTCTTAGTGTCTTGGCTATTCCAAAGGGATGGGCCAAGTTGCCGTATAGGTGACAATAACAGTGATGGGCGGAATTCCGGATTCCGTATTTTGGCCATTTTTCCATTCTGAAATCCGGATACCACAATTCAAAACTGCCATTCTGCGAATTTTTGTTTTATAAAATAGGCTATATAGATTATTCACCACATACAAAAATCCGAATATTCATGCTGATCATGTTCAATTTTATTCGAATTGCAATCACTATTTTCTTCTTTTGAATGTTAAAACAATTTCAATGATGAATTTAATTATATCTGAAATGAACCTAAACACAATTTAAAATTGGTTTATTATTATGGACCATTCCCTTTAACGAATGACGAATCTTATTCTTTAAACAAACTATTTATAGATGGAGATTATCTGAAAATAATTATCTTTTTTATTTTAAATAAAATTATTTTAATAGATTGAAACTAGCTTTATTCTTTACAATTACTGTATTTCATCGAATTCACCACCTGGAAAATCCCTCCATTTAAGTCATTCTTTCATTCAAGAGTATCTTCAAAATATTTGCATAAATAATAAAAAATTAACATAAATGTCAATCGCGGAAGATAGAGAAAAACCAAACAATAACAAACAACAATTCGAGTAACTTTAAAGCAAATTAAAGTAAAAGCAAAAAAAAAGAACCGAAACATTTGAGATTTTTCAATTTTATTATTTTGTTGTTTGTTGCTGCTATTTTTGACAAGGTTTCCAACACAAAATGAACTCATTTTTCTCTTTTTTCACACATTAAGAATAATATTTGTGTTTCCTTTTTATCATAAGGAAAATCTTTCATAAAAACTTTATTAAAACTAAGTAAAAACAAAACAAAAATCACATTACATTGGGTATTAATTTTACAGGCCGCCTTATTATTGCTTATTCTCTAAATATTTCGAATAAATATTCATTGGTTTTATTAATATCTATCTTGGTAATAAAGGAAGAACCGATAATTGTTTCATTTTATTATTGTCATTATCAGTTTCGTTCCTCTTCCATTCTAAATCAAAGAGTTCAATAATGGGTATTTAATTGTTTTATTGTTTTATGAATCGAATAATTCATATAAAATAATAATAATAACATTTTTATCATGTCCGCAAAAATTTTCCACAACGTTTACTTTACAAACTATTCCACCTAACTTTCATTTAGTTGCTTATCAACGAGCATTCACGAATATTCTCATATGTTTTTAATCACATACAAGTCAATAAAGACGAAAATCTTGCTTCTTATTTTTTCAGAACAAAATAGGAAAACAATTATAATTATCTGTTATTATCTTCCACCAGCATCTGAATATCCATCTTGCTCTTCTGTGTTTTTTTGCTAACCGCTAATTTTTGTTGTCATTCAATTGTTATTGCTGTTGTTGTCATCGGTTTAGGTAAATAACTATTGTCAAGAGAAATCAATTAGTCCGCCTTGTAGATTAGCCTATCTTTTTTTGCATATAACATCATCTGAGCTTCTTTCAAGTACAGTTCGCGCTACATAACAGTTTGTTGCTCTTATCAGTTCAGATCAGAACTGAATTAAATTGCACGTAATCAGTCAGTAAAAGGAGTAACATTTTGGCGACCTACTCGATTAAAAATAGTTTGATGAGCATTAGTTTTTTTGCGATTAGTTCCCCTCGACTTGTTCTCAAAACCTTACATTCAACTATATATTTAATGCTTAAATTTCAGCAAAATACATTAATCGCCAAACGATGATCCATTCCGTGTCAGATCCGATATTGATTAAACCCGATCATGTTAAATTTATGATTGATTGGAATGGTGGAATTGGTAAGCTTGCTCATTTGTATTTCTAATCATTCTATCAAGTATTCTATATTTGGAAAACAATGGGAAAATAACGAACGAAAACACAATTATTTCAGATATCTATAAAATGATGATTGGCTTGCCGGACGCCGCGAGAGTCCTGAAAACATTTACCGAGGTTATCAATGATTTCGAAAAATAAATTCATATTTTCTAATAGGACAAAGTAAGAACACCAAGGGGCAGGCATTTCCGGAAGCTCGAATATCGAATGAAGCGCAGAAATTCCGTCCTTATGGCCAATTTTCGCGAAGGATTTGGAGCTTCACGTAAACAAAAATATATACATTTCAAAAAAGAAACATAAGATTTATACAGAAGACTTGAAGCGAACATCATCATGCGTTGAATTGGGCAAACTAATGAACCATGAGCCAATAATGACGAAGAGGGTTTCATTTTCAGTTTCCGAGTCGAATGCATGTCCTGAGACGAGCGAATATCTAGAGGAGAAGAATGATTACAATTCGAATTACTTAAGTCCCAAGAAGGTATTATTTTAAATCACTCTTGTATTTTGATTTTTGAGCCTTAAGTGTCAACAATAATCTTAATCATTATGTTCCTATTTGCTCAATATAAACAAATTTTCTATTAAAAATTCTATCAAAAAACTCTTTTTTGGAGCTTTTCAAATAAATAATAATTTGATAACTTTTCTCAAACATAAAAATAGAAAATAAAACAAGAGGAAGAAGAAAAAAATTGTTTTGTTTTTTTAGACCATATAATTGAATATTTCTTGCAATAATTGCTTTAAATGAGCTCTCATTTTTAATCTTTTCAGGGGAAAATCTTCAGTAAAAACAATATTAAAACTTCAATAAGAATGAAAATAATCTTGTGAGCAATTAATTATATGTCATATTCAAGGTTCAAGCTCGCCCAATTCTGGTTCGTCGATCCACAACTTTTAGTGGAAATCAATGCTTAACTCATATGGACTTTGACACGTTTACTGCATGGCGAAGGGGCTCAAAACTGAGTGAGCATGTTTCAAGTTTTCGCAAGTCGAAAATTTGTAAGCAGCCTCCAGCGAAAGAGCAAGTGAATAGCTCTGAAAACTATGAGATACGGGATTCATGGATTCGTCGTGTTTTCCGGGTGAGTAAAACGTTGAAAAATATTTATTTGTAAAGGTTAAATAAGTTAGTGATATCTCACATATCAATATAGTTAGATTTTTTAATTAGTCCATAAATGTTAAAAATGTTCTCACAAGATAATTTAATATAAAATGTTTGCATGCTAAATGAAAACTATTATTTCGCCTAACTACGTGTAATAATTCGGAACATCATATACACTCGGCGGCCACGAAACCGCGCCGCATTGCAAAAGACAATTTATTATTTTCATTTTCAATGTTTTTAATATTTACAACTCACTTATATTGTCAATGAAGACTCTTCTGGTCCATTAATTGAGGTACTAAGAAGTTCTTTTCATGAATTCATCAGGATCTCTGCAGAATGAAACACTAAGTGATAAATAAAATATTTAAAATAAAATAATAAATTAAAGGCGAGCATTTGCAATTGGTGCGAAGACTTTTGCAATGCGGCGCGGTTTCTTTGACATAAACTAACTAGTCAAAGCACAATTTTCGGTCTCCCCCGTAAAACAATTCCACTCCAACTTAAATCAAAACACAAATGGATGCTCAGGCTAGAAATATATTGGCTAGAATCTAATATTTTAAAGATTAAAGTGTTTTCTGATACTTTTACTAAAACCTATTAAAGTGAGGTTAAAACGTAGATTGTAATTTACACGTAGTAATCCATAATGCACGTTTAAATAATGGAAAATGTCACTTTTCATTTGGCATTACATTCAATATGTTCATTTATTGGTAATTTTACCTTCCTTGAAATACATATGATTTGATTTTCCCATTGAACAGCTTATTCGTTCTAGGTTGAATAAAATTCATTCGAATGTTCTATAACTATCTTGTTTTATTTTGTTTTCTCATTATTATTATTTATATAAATAAATATTTTACGAATATTTTTAGTACTTACTTTACTTTTGATACTTTGGAGCCCTACTCATTCTTCAGCGGAGAATCGAACTAACTCCTTCCAGTCCGAACGGCTCTTCTTTGGAATGGAAGGAGTTAGTTCGCTTTTTTTTTTTTTTTTTGTTAGTTAGTTCGTCTCTTCTCTATTTTTAGTAACGAAGTTTAAAAGAATTATAAAAAAAATATTTAAAAAAGATTCTGTAAAAGTTTTCCAATTCTAACAAAAGTTACCGGTGAAGTATATATTACATATTATATACACTAGCTGACAAAAGTTTTGTCACAAATGTTTTTTCGGGTTTAACTTTTTTGTGACATGACCAAATTGGCTGATTTTTTGATATGATAGACTCATATGGCTGTAGATTATTTTACAAATTCCCGCTTGTTATTACGATGATCCGACAAGCGTTTATCCTAAAACGCGTAGCTCAAAGATATTACGCACTTTTCTTGCACTGCATTTTTTAATAATTTTTAAAGTTCAATTATATTTTTTTCATAATTTATTGAAAATAGCAGTAATTGGCAACATTTTAGAGATGACTCTACGTAAAGAAACTCCAATTGCCACCCGGCAAGCTGTTATCAATATGAGGGAAAACGGAATGCGTGGTACCGAAATTGCCATGGTAATTGAAACCAAATTTTGCTACTATAACATTTTAAACACTGATTCACATAAAATATCAAAAAATCGGCCAATTTGGCCAAGTCACAAAAAAGTTAAATTCGAAAAAAACATTTGTGACAAAACTGTTGTCAGCTAGTGTATATATTGCGCCAACTCGCCAACTGGTATGGAAATAATTGAGCTCAGAAAACGTGCGCAAATCTAACTTGCTGGCAAGTACGCCAACTGGTGTGGTAGAGACTTGAGCTCACTAAACGGGCTCATTTCTAACGTTCTGACAAGTTATTAATATTTTTAGAATGTTTAAGAAAAAACTGAGAAACTCACGTAGACAATATTTGCGTAATCTACACGTGACAGTTGCATGACGAGCGTAAATTTAAGAAAATGATTATTTCTATTTTCATTGCGGTAAGATATTAATTTTTAATATATTTTAAGAAAAGCCTAGTTACACGCTTAAAAATCGAAGAATTGTTATTTACAGTTGACGTGGATTGGTATTCAGATTGTCATTAAAAATTTACCAAATTTCCTGATTTTTCATTCCAATTATATAATTATTACGAACTAATAATGAACATACAGGAAGAATAAAAGAAAATATTTTCAGCGTGCCTTTGAGAGCTGTCTAAGCCGGAAAAAAGTCGATCCAAACAACGAGCCGTCGACGGTAAGCGGAGACGGAATCATTATCACGATGGTAGATTGCTCATAAACTTGAGACACGTCATAGTTCTCAATTATCAACTTGTTTTATTTTTAAAATGATCTCATCCCAGTTGTTATACCTTGCCTTGTTTTCTTGTCAAATATTTATTGTTCATTCATGTTTTAACATGATTTTTTTTGTTTTGTTTTTCATTCGAATTCAATAGAACTTTCATAATCAATTTCTAATCACTCTCATACGATATTACTACTATTATTTATATATATATATATATATAACTTGTTTCTTTTTTTATATTAAAAGTGTTTACATCATATCATGACTGGTTTATTATCCATACACAAATGAAAGAGTTTCAACAGGTATATATATATTACAGGACATTATAAAGAAAAAAATCAATATTAAAATGAGATTTTCATGCGCATTCAAAATGATGAAACGAAGCGTAGATCGGCTCATTTCCAATCTCCCCAAAAAATGAAATTGAAAAAAATGTGGAAATTTTTTACCCGATTGTCAACAGGACATACAGATATATATGCAAAAAAGTGCTCCTCTATAACAGTTATTAATTTGGTTGGGAGACGGTGGCATAGATCCAGTGGCATCCGATCATTCCTTCTTTGGTGTCATGGATCATTGAGTTGAGCTTCTTGGCGTCGAGGTTATTAATCGGACGGTCGAAAAGACGAGCAGCAATGACAAGAGGGATCTCCTGAAGATTGTTAAATTGAATATTGTCTTCAAATGAACTAGTTCGAACCCCAGATCTAGCGCGGGAGCTGACAAACAAGTCCCAAAGTTGCTCGGCGCGGGAAGCATTCGAGTCAAGGAATGGAAGAAGCTCACTTTTCGTTGGCAAGCAAACTCTAAGGGACAAGTCGCTGTAGCTTCCAGCATTAAGTCCCTACAAATGAAATTAACAAATGCAATGCAATATCAATTGTACCTTGCTCGAGCACTGAGCTGGTTTATCGTTTTGGAAGATTTGAACAAAGTTCTTCAATGATCCGCCCATGGTTCTGCAGATATCGCAGTGAACGCTAGAAAAAAAAACGGCTGTTAACAAGAACATTGGCTTATCAATCAAACCATGAACCAATTCCACCGCATCCGTTCGAATCAGCATTGACGCATCGTTCTGGTTTACCGTGTATTCCAATTCTCGTCTCCAAGTGCACGTAGTATTTCTTGGATCCGTCAAGACCAGGAGCGAATACCTTAATAATTACTTTATAGAATTTATAATGCAAAAAATGATACTTCGACTTTGCCTCCGGACATTCTAAAACATTTGTGACCACTTTCATTGATTTCCTCATGAAATTCGACTCCAGGAGTCTTGTAGGATGGGAACTTGATCAGCAAGTTGTCCTTCTTTGGACCTGAATGGTTACAAAATTTACAAAGTGTCAAAAAACTGTCATACCAGAGCTGGCGGAGCATGGGAAATGCCTTTCGATGCGCACGGAAATCTCCGAAGTTCCAGCACCGAGCGAAACACCAAACAAGGTGGCGCACAGCAAAACCACGAATTGTCGTTGCGTCGTCATCTACACAGGTCGCCTTTCTCGACACACTGGCCTTCGCTTCCTTCGAGACACTTAAACGTGAAGGGCAGACGTTTCGGGTTGCTGTTGATTGTAGGCGGGGCGTGGCGTTGATTTTTTGTGTCGTCGTCATGATCAACGTCAGCGTCCTCCTCAACGCCGTCAATGTCGAATCACTAACTGTCATTTACACTATAACAAGATTTTGCCATTGTCCAACTATGGTTTTCGTGGTTTGGCATTGTGTTATTGTTACTGTTATAGTTGTTCTGTAAAGCACAATGGGATCGAATAGCAGAAAAATAAAGAATTGGAGAGAAGTGTGAAATGTCCTCGAAGATATTGTCGTCATTGATTCAGTTGATGGTTATCAATTGACACAATTCAATTGATGTTTGATTAAAAGTTACGTGATCCACTATAGGTAGACATTTTTGGTTTGAAAAAGATTCTTTCTCAATTGTAATATTCTCATCCAACTCACTGTCGATGAATATCCGGTTTGAAAAAATATTCAAATGCCTTCCATAATCTTTGGAAAATTCGACAATCAAAAAATGATATTCTTTCGTTCAATGATTGAAGATAAAGACAAATCAGGCGAATCGCACTAATCACATTATTAATATTATTATTAATAATATCATCTTCTCATTGTAATTCCTTTTGTTTGAAATGATACTCAAAAAACATTGTAATCGGCGTTTTTTCAACCCATTTTACACCAATTTACGCGAATGATTCAAGGCTATCAAAAGCTTGAGACAATCAAACTTGTTTCATTTCCACCATCATTTCGAAAGAAGACAAAAAAAAGTTTAAAATAGTCGTCAATTATTTATTCAAATTATATATACAAACAAAAACAAACTAATTATTTACAAAAAAACCAAATATAAACAAGTTGAATTAGACGCGATTAATTTTCAAGTTTCCATAAATTTTATGACAAGCCACGTAATTTTGTTGATTTTTCAGCATTTGATTGAATGGGAGCGAGTAATAAACCTCAGCGGGCAGTTGTTGATCCTAAACGAGTTTTCATTTTGCTAATTTCATTTCATTTTGCAAGACCTTGAAGAAACTATATTTGGTGCGACGATAGACGTCTTCGATTTTGAGTTGAGTTGCCATTAGTTTGCTAACGTTTGTATCGAAGACGTAAACTGTTGCAAAAACGCCAATGGCTCTTGAAGAGTTCTCCTGAAAGTTAAATGCTAGATATGAATTCTTTTCTCGCGCAAACTTGGGTTTGAATCAATTGAAGGAACGATTCCTTGGTGAGCCCTTGAGACTTGATGATCTGATTGATATCAGGAAGACAGAAGGCGAGTTTCAAATTCTCGTAACTTCCCTTTTTAAGACCATCCTACAAGTCGATTGATAGATGGTGAAAAAAAGTATAAAACAAACTTCACAATTAATTGGAACTTCATCCAATAGTAATTGAGCTTGAACACCAAGTTTGTCTCCAAGCGTACGGCAAGCATTACAGTAAAGGCTGAAATTGAAATTATTCTTATGTTCATTGTATTAATTAATTTATGTAAAGTAACATCTTCAAATTGCAAGCTGCTCGTTGATGAAAAATAATTAATACATTATATTTTTATGTAAATTCTAAATTTGACGGGTTTGAAAATTAATTCATCCAGAGAGAGTTATATTTTGCTTTGAATATATAAAACTAACTTAAAACTCTTTTGAAAACTGAATCCTCAAGTTGAAAACAGAAATTCAATTTTTGGGTGAAGTGTCAATTAAATTTGATATTCAAATAAAGTCGTGATAATATTCTTATTTCCATTTACCTATAAACGTAACTTAACAATCATGTCTCAATGCCGTCCAACGGATAAATAGATTTTAATATTTCGAATATTATTTTAATCATATTTTAATGAATTTGCTCTACTTAATAAAAACCTAAATGTCACTAAATTTGTTCGATGTTATTTATTTATTATTCACCATTAATACATTTGAACAATATACATTGTAAATAGTAAGTTATGATGAAATTCGTCTACCGTACTATTTATATTGAAATTTAGTGGTTTCAAAATAACTTTTAACCAACTTAAAAAAACAATTTTGGTTTTTAACTCTTTTCCTGTTCACTATTTCTGGTACACGTATTTTTAAATTAATAAATAAATAATGAACAAATATGAAATTTTTAAATTCAAAATCTGAGACCTAAAACACCTTCCTAGTAAATTTACGGCACTCGAATTTAAAACGTTTAAAAAAATTTTGTTAATAAAGATCTCCGAAGGTCAGTTTTATTTTGAAAATTTTAACTTTTCTATCTAACATACCATGATCCAAATCCACCGCAGCCGTCTTCACTTTGTTTTACGCATCTTTCCGGGAGTGTGCCTTTTTTGGCAGAATTCTTGAGCTCAAGATAGATTGAGAAATCACCGCCAAAGTCCTGCAAATATAAAAAAAAATAATGTACAATTCGTTAATTGGATTTAACAGTAAAGAGGTCTCTTTCATTCTTATGTCTTGTTCTGAGAAATGGATAATTTTAATTTTTAATTTCATAGCACGTAAAAATAACCTCGGCATTTTGAAGTTTTTTAAATATCAAAATATATGAAACTTAATGATTAAAATAATTTTTTTCACGTTCTCATTGAAACCATTTGAAAATAAATTATAATTTTCGTATAATTTGGTAATATCACATCACGAGGAAAGGTTTTAAGAATTAAAAGTTGCTTTTATAAATCTATTTCTCGCTTATTTTTATCACTACAATCTTTTACCGTTAAAAATCAATGAATTAACTATAAAAAATTAAAGGTTGGTTACTTCTTTATTGCTTAAATTTGCTCAAATTTAAATATTCTATTCATTGAAGTTATGAGAATTTGATAATTACCCTTTAATTTCATAAAAAATAACAAAATTTTGAAGAATTCAAATATAAATAATGAAAAATTATTAAAATAAATTCAATATTTGTTTTGTATTATCAATTGTTACAACTTGATAATAATAATAAAACATAATTACCGATGCAAGCCAAATGAAAATGAAAATTTTCAAAATTTTAAACGCATTTCATTAAAATCCACATGAAGGTTAGCAACTAATTTTTACGGCATCCTCTCTTACAGGTATTACATTATCTTCTGAAGGCTGAAATGTTGTTTAAATATTGTCCTTTTCAGAGATCGCTGCCTAATGGAAGAGCAATGAAAGAAGAGAAAATGATGGGCGGCCACACGGCCACAAACGACTTTTTCGTCATTTTCTCTTAAATGTGTGCTGCCCATAACTTCGTAAAAAAGAGTGGCCGTCCAAACGAGAACCTCATTTCATTCTTTTTTTCCTCTTCCATTAGGCACCGATCTCTGAAAAGGACAATAACTTTTTTTAGTTAAAAAATTTTTTTAAAGTATAAATGTCTTTTCTTTGTTTTTACCGATGCATTTGGCGTTCCGATTATTAAATGTTTTAGGGGTAATCAGGAATTTCAATGAGCGCGCCAAATGAAACGTTTAAATGGTGATCGGTTACTTGTATATTTTAAGATATCTCACACAAATCTATGAGAAGGTTATTCTGAAATTAACACCCATCAACTTATAAAAATCATAAAAACATTGGAGTAAGTTCTAAATTATAACAATCATAGAAATTTTACATTAAATTTTGGTTAAATTATCTAATCTTATCACACTTTATATTAATATTTTTCTATTAGGCAAAGCTGTCTCTGGAAATTACACAATTTTCAGTCTCGACTTGCCATCGTTTGGAATGTTGCCAATTTTTATCTCATATTTCATCAACTTATGTTAATTTTTTAACGAATATATTTATAATTGTATCTCCTGCGCGACGAGACAATTATAAAGAGAGAGAAATAAAAGAAGACAATTGCAGTGTTTTGTAATTGTCTCAACGAGCAGTGTAATTGTCTCAACGAGCTATATTATTCATCTGGGTGGTCTAGAATGAGTCACGGTATTAGCTCTTACAGTTTTTAGCTCTTACTGTTATAATCAATACCAAACTTCAATTATCGAATCTATACAGAAGTATTGATATGAACATCTTTTCGGATAAATCATTTTAATTATTTAGTTTGGAAAATTCTATATCAAGCTGGGGAAAAATATATTATTTTTATAAAAGAGGTTTTATAAAGTTTCAAATATAAATTTCAACTTTTCAAACTTATAGAATATTTCTATATATTTCATATTAAGCTTATTAATAACTTCCTCTCTGCAAATGTTTTTTTTCAATTAGCTTTTATCTTTACTAAACATAATCCTGAAAAGTAATTCAAAGATTTATAAAAAGGAAAACGTATTCAGCTGGAAAATCAGAGTTAAAACAAGCTTATCGGCTCTTCTCTTGAAAACAAAGTTACCTCTAGGACATCAACTTTTCCACCAATTGTAAAACAATTGGGCTTCCCTTGTTGTTGTTCCAACTTCGGTCCAGTTTTGTCGGTGCCTGATTCAAACTCGAGCTTCTTTGCCCATTTACCATCTAAACAAAGTCGAATAAAAACAGCTGCAAAATCTCACCAACTTTTGCACGGCTGATGTTTGATCAATTCCAATGTGGCGCTGAGATCATCACCCAGATCCACGTTTTCAGCAGCCAAGCTTGCTCGCACAACAAATATTATCAATAATACAAATTTCATGCTTTGTGAATAATATTTTCAGCAATGTCTTTTACATTCGCCAATTTATATGTTAGTGAATTGTGTAATAAACGTATGAATTACTTGACTTGTACAACAATTTGCTTATTCTGAATGCAAAAACACATCCAAGCATTCAATGATCGAATTATTACGACGATCATCAATTACTATTCATCTACGGTTTCTCGTTATTGTTATTCTGATGATAAACAATGACAGAAAAAAGATAATTTGTAATAAAATCATCTGTAATTGATTCTCTGACAAACACTTTGAAGGTTAATATATCCGCCAATGTAGAATATTTAAGAAGGTAGACAAGTCATGTGTTCACTATAATATATTTATTGATACCCGTTTGACATGAACTTCAGTACAAAAATTACATACAACAGCACAATTATTTCAAAAACAGTTTTTGTATTATTTGCGAGCTTGCGAGTCGCTCAACGTGATCGTTCCGTACAATTTATGACATCCGACAAACACCGACTGCTTTTTAATGAGTTGGTTGAATGGTAGGTTCCAATAGGTTTGTCCTTCAATTTGATCGTCAGCTGGAATTGATTTGAGCTCGCGGATTCTTGCCTCAAGTTTCCTTTGGGAGCTAAAATATTTGTTTTAGTTATTGATAATTTAGTAATCTTACACTACGAGTGGCCGGATATCCTTATCGAATAAATAAACCGTCACAAATAAGCTGAGCTTTGGGGGACCATTTCCTTCCTGTGTTGTAGCGGCGAGAATGTGATCTAATGCGTCTTCCGATATTCCTTGCCATTCTAGCAACGCCGCAAGTTTTGGTAAGCAAAATCGCAATTCAACATTCTCATATTCGCCCTTCTATAGAAAATAAATTTCCAAAACATAATCCAAGAAAATGAAACCTTTAATGGCTCACAACCGGCTGGCTTCCCATTGACCACCAACTGAGCTCCCAGAATTTTTGTCAACGAGTCCAATGAGTCACACGGCCGACAATAAAGGCAAGAACCAACCCCACCGCAGCCAGTCTCCGGATTAGGATCCCTGCAAACCTCCGGCGGCTTCTGCGTGTCGCCAGTAGTCGATACGGACAAATATATTAAGAGCTCATCGGTTATATCTTCGTGTATTTTCACCTTGCCCTTAAGAAATAAAAACATCCCGTGGTTGTTGGAAAAATATCCGATAGAACCTTAATTGCATAGCAACCTTTTTGATCAGTGCTCTTCAATAGTGCGCCGCTGTCGGAATGCCCTCCTTGGAATTCGATTTTCCTGTTCCAATGGGAGCCTAAGTAACAAAAATAAACGTTTTGTTTGAAACTAGTGAATGTGCACTTTTCCTCCATGAACAACTTTGGTGCCGATGAAGGTTGAGATTTAAATACTGTGCCGATGTCAAGCACGCAATTGCGCTTAATATTATGAAAGAGTACATGATCTATAAAAATAAATGAGAGTTGATGAAAGTTTCAAAGTGAAAATGATTATGATAGGAGAAGGATAATCGCCGCTGCATAGATATCGCCTCACTTGGTTTTTGCAAAAAAGGCTTCTATAAAGAACCTGTTGGCAAGTTAAATAAACGTTTACAAAGTTTCTGATGAATTGCCTTCCACCTAGGCCCGGTAAAAAGATTAGATGGGATGTATGGCATTGATGAAACGCACGAATACACAAAACAACAACTAAACAACAAGCGATGAAGCAATAATTTAAAGGTAAACGCGAATCGCTTTTATACACAAATTTATTATTATCGCCACTTTTCTGAATCGGATGATTGCACTTGAAATGAAGTTGATTCATGCATGGGATTCGATTCTTCTACAATTATTCAAAGGGCGGCGAAATATGCAAGACTTGTGTATTGTAACCGTTTCACAATAAGATTACTTAAAAGCAATGAGTACTACGACGATTCTTGATCCAAACAATTTGCGTAATTAATTAAATAAATTGTATTGAAGACAACAATGGACGACGCAAATAAATACACTTAATGATTTGATATGAAACAAGACAGGATCGGCTAGCGGTGTCCCTTTTTTTGTTCGAAATTTACAAAAGTACCGGACCTTAGCTATTGTGTCAATTTTGACAAGAAATGCAAACGTGTTCCTATTGTTCCTAAACTTGTTACAAGTACTTATTGCAACTACAACAAGACACAAAAAAACAAACATCTGTTTAAACTATTCCACGAAATGACTTTATTCATAGTAAAAATAAATAATACAACTGATAGTAAAATGACAACGCGTAACTGTTTATTCTTAAAATAGCTTTATTTCTTTTACAATAAATTAGCACAAACGTTACAACTCTTATCTTCCCCAAAGTCGGCTACTCTTCCTCAACGTGCTCTTTGCGTCACGCTTTACTACCTCCTCGTTCTGAAATATGCTCATGATTATTGGACTTTTAATTAAAAAATTATAGAACAAACCTCTGACTCAATTCCAGCAATGTAATCAGCATCATTTTCCAGGTGATTTTGAGGCTGAAATTATGATCATTTTGTTACTATATGGAGCAGATGTGCACATAAATTCTTTTTTAAGAATCAGCTGCCAATAGAGTTAGTTTTTTTCTTGATCACCTTATTTGGAAGATCATCGAGGAAATTGACTAGATATTGAAACAATAATGTTACCTGGAGGATTGGAAAAGACCTCTTTCCCCATAATATACTGGATCGTCTTAGTTCTGAGTTTATAGCTGCTCTCTTGTTGGTAAGGTAGCTCTGAAAATTACCTGTATAGTAGAAATGCATTTTGGATTAAAGGCTTAATAGTTATTCAAAATTATTTTCCAGAAGATATCTTGGAAGAATTCACGCAATATACAGAGATAAGCTTACCTTCAAATTCTGGATTCGTGATTCCACGGGATCTATATCATAATTAACTGCCTTCAAAATAGACTTTCTCTATATTTAAATTATTCCAACAAACCTGGTGCGCTGCAACTCCAACAACAAATAGCAATAAAACTGGAACTACTTGATTCATTGCGCACGCAGTAAAATGTGAGCCGACAACTCTTATAAACCGCTTTTATCCAATTTCCAAAGAGATCAACAATTCACCTGTAAATGGGAGGAGTTTACCGAAAACGTTGAATAAAAATTGAGTTTGTGCAATATAATATCAACTTTTTTCAGGCTTTGCGATTGCAATAAATATTCACAAAAAAAACGTTTCAAGAATAATTTATTCCAAGTATATCATGAGTAATTTGTATTCCAGAGTTCAAAAAGAAGTCGATTCGTCATTCCCAAAATTCTCAAATTCTAAAGATCATCTTGACTATCTTGACTAAACAAAAACACAGAGTTTAAATATTATTTCGTTAAGATGTCGTTTGTCAATCACTTGATAATCAAAAACAAATTTTAATGAATCTATTCTCATCTTTCTCTAAAAATAACAAAAAAGCTAATAAAAAAAAAAACAAGAAAATTGTTAAAAATGGTTTTCTAATATTTTCAATCTTAAATTATACATGTCTTGTCTAAGCACTTTTAGCCATATTAATTAAAGCTTGTCAAGCACAGTAAGTTCGTCCAAAATAAACAATCGTTCGTTCAATTTGGGCAGATAATAATTAAATAAAAAAGAACTCGAAACCTTCACTAACAAATAAAATAATAAACTCATTTTATATTTACAAGGAAGTCGATAATGAGCAAGAAAACAATTACTGCCACAAAACAATACCGAAAGCGTTTTTTGTTTCGTTATATGTGGTTCATTTAACATTAAATCCAGATCAAGTGATTCGAATATAGAGCAATTGCATAAATAATGTGTTGTTTATTATCATAAATACAATTCGTGCTCAATCGTTTTTTATATTATTATTATTATTATTATTATTATTATTTTACATTTATTTTTAAATGCCTCACCCCAATTTATGTAAATATATATTTTGATTATTCTACAGGGACCAATAAGTTAATGGAAATTACATTGAATCGTGATTTATTTGATGATAACAATTTTTAAAATCATTGTTTACTCAGAATTACTTCATTGAAATCACTTTGGTATAGAATGAAAGGGTAGAACGTATATCACAATGAAGCTCTCAATGGAAAGCAATATTTTTCAATATTTAACCGATTATTGATAATTTACACGAAATGTTTTCATATAATTTGTCCCGTCATTATTGTTAGCCTGTCGCGTAACTATGAGTTTCTTATTGAAAAGTTGCAACAATGAGCATGTGTTTGGAGCCAAAAAGCTAATCTTGCAATTTGGGGTGCAATGATATATTATTCCTTATTTTTATTCCAAATTATTCGCGCAAATAGCATGTATTTAATTTCCCCTTATAGCTTTTATATTTAATTTCCCCTTATAGTGAGATTCAACTTACACGAATTACGAGTATCGGACTGTAGCGTGACTGCGTTTACGTATTGTCGTAAAATAAAATGCGCGCTTATTTATTATTGTTTGGAAATATTTTTTTCTTAATTTTCTTAATACTTTTAAAGTTTTAAAGAAATATTATTTTTTTTAAATATTAATAACTGGACATTCATTCGCTACAATTTAGAATATTTCGAAACAATATTAAATAAGTGAGCATTTTATTGTAAACGCAGTAAGGTCTATGCTACAGTTCGATCCTCGTCATTCGTGTAAGTTTAACCTCACTCTACCACGCACATAAAATTATTCTGGATTTTGTCGTGGCCTTGTAAATATTAGTCCACGTTTTTTGTTTCGAATTTACTGTTTGAACATGTGATGATCATACTGGCTCGCTCATTAAATTAAATCCAAAATGATCGAGAAGATTTAATTAAACGAAAATACATGCTGTAAATAAAAGAGTGGCCTCAAATTTAAGGACTAACCTCACGACGGCAAAAACAACCACGTTTTGGATACTGATTAATATTCTTAATTATAGCATATTATAATCCAATAATAAGCCACAATTTGCCATTTTCCATAAATTATATTTAAAAGAAAAAAATTATAATTTCATGGCAATTGTTAACCAAAATATTGTAGAATAAATGATAAAAGAATGTTACAAATGTAAAAATGTATCAATGGGATTCACTTTTTTCTATAGTAGTCGCCAAAAGCGATTACCGCCGCAAAAGGTGGCGCACTTTCTTAAATATTATTTTTTCATTTAAGTTTAATGATTATTTTCTTGTTTATGCTCGTTCTATACTGTTTTTGCTTAAATAAATGGAAGAATACGTTTTAGATGTTGTTTCAATCGTGGAATAAATATGGAAAATAATAATAATCCTAAAAATTACATGTAAAAATAATATTTAAAAAAGTGCGCCAAATCGCGTTTGGCGACGACTATAATAATCATAATTTTATTTCTAAAAATTTAAATTTTTATTAATTCAATTGTTTGCGAAGAAAAAGTTGTATCTTCCTTGTATAGATTGAAATATACCTTTTCACTACCGTTTATTAACAATAAAAAACAAAAATACACTAATAAACAAAATACAATTTTGTTAACTTGGGCTGTAATTATTTAGACTTTAAATAATTATTCTAACAAGGGAAGTCACTTTAGCTTCCGATTTTGTTGAAGATTGCACAATTTATAGATAAAAGAGAAAATCATAATAAAAATGACATATTTTCCAATTCGTGTAACACGTGAATTGAAATGAGTAAATGAGATTCTCAGCTAAAGAACTTAACATTATTATTTAAAAAAAATGTTATACTTAAACACGCCAAAAGGAAACGAAAATTCCGCAAATTTAAATGTGTATTATTAGCTAAACGTGAATATATCAGATAACTTTCGATGTAAAACTACTAGATTAATCCTAAGTTATTGCCTTTAATTAAAAAAAATAATCTAAATTTTGAGGAACACTAAAACTAATCTTTACCATATCAATTGGCGTAATATAATTTTTCTAGTTAATTGCCATTAAAATCAGTTCACTTTTAAATTAGAAAGACACAATTAAAAAAATATTTGTTTACTTGTTCCAAATATCTGATGGAAGATTTTGTATATATATATATATACATATAAATTATTGTACCTAAATAATAAAAAGACCATTTAAAATTGCAAGCCCATTAATAGGAAAAAATAAAGGATTTAGGTTTGAAAGAAAATTTATATTGTGAGGATTGTAAATTATGAGTATAGTTAGTGTTGGATTTTAAGTAAATATTATGAAAATAATTTGAAGGTGGTAGTATTGAGAATTAAATGTTTCTGCGAATATCTTTAATTTGTAGAATAGTATTGTGTTTTTATAATAATTAAATTGTAATATGCAACGTCAATTACTTTGTAAGATCCACCAACAGAATAATTTTTAATAAATGTGTCAAGATTTATATCAGTTATGGACAATCCACAAGTTAATTTAATATATTAGTATTTTGTAAAAAACTTAACTTTACATCTTAACATGAGCTTTCGATTGAAGTTTTCCGTTACTCAAAAAGCACAAAGCAATGTGCTTAAACTTTAAAGTTATATTCCTTTACAATATTATCAGTTTAAAAATTAACAGAATAAAGCATTACGCAAAGCAATAACAATGTGAATTTTATGATTTTTGAATTAACATTAAAAGAATAATTTTACATTTCAAGAAAACATGTTTAGTGTTGTGCTCTCTTCCTTAACAAGCGACCATTCATATCCAATTACCATAAAGTTCCAAATCTAACACGCCCTATAAAATATTTTGTAAGTGAGCACAGAAATTGTGTTTCGGTTTAATATGTTGAAAATAATTTTAGATCTTTGGATTGTTTAAGGCAAATTTTGTCAAATAAGGTGACAATTCGAATCTAACTTACACGTAGACATTGGCCAGGGTAATTAGAAGATCATAAAATGTTAAATTTCATTTCGTCACATTTTCCAAGTGTCCATACAGTGTAGAACACATTGTCAAAACATTAAACAAAAATAATTATTAATAGACTGTGCTTCCAAAACATAAAAAAAACAAAACCTAACTTAAATGATGATTGTTATTGTCTTCAAAGAAATTTATATTCAGACCATCATTCATATTTAATTTATGTTTCAAAACTACGATCCTATGGACATTCAAATGTATAATTCAGCAAGTTGTCAAGAACTTCATTTTTCGAACTTTGATTGAGCTTGAAACATTACTCATACCATTAAAATATTCATAATTCTCATAGTTTATTATAATTCTTAGAGTGGTTTAGATTTGAGGAAAACTTTTTTTATGAATATAATATTATTGATATTTGGTATTGTCCTTTTCAGAGATCGGTGCCTAATGGAAGAGCAATGAAAGAAGAGAAAATGATGGACGGCCACACGGCCACAAACGACTTTTTCGTCAATTCCTCTTAAATGTGTGCTGCCCGTAATTTCGTAAAAAGGAATGGCCGTCCAAACGAGAACCTCATTCCATCCTAATTTTTTTCTCTTCCATTAGGCACCGATCCCTGAAAAGGACAATATTATCTATAGACAACTGTAATACTGTAGGGGAAAAGTGAAGAAATGTAGGTATGAATATAGTAGAAAGTTTTGGAAATAAAATTAATTATAAAAGTACGGAAATAGATTAGTTATGCTATTTAGAGATGATTATCCAGCCATGAAGCACGCCAACTGGAACGATAATGAGCACAGAAAACTTGTTTAATCCAATATTCTGGGAAGATTTAAAAAATTTACTGAGTGTTCAAGGAAAAGATGACAAACTGACGTAGACAATATTTTTCTAAAATATACGTGAAGGATAAAAGGCAATTGTAAAATTGTGAATAACTTATTTTTAATTTGGTGGGATGAAGTTATATTTATTTATTTAGAAAACTATTTAAAAATAGATTTCTTTGATAATTGAGAAATTAGAAAAAAATTAATTTAATACATGTTTGATTCGTTATTTTTCATTTAATAAAATCAAAAATTAAAATTAACTGATATAGTAAAATAAACTCAGTAAACCGGCACCGATTCATTGAAAATATATTAAAATATTTTGATGGTTCTAGAAAAACCTGAGGAGGTATGCACCAGTGATGGGAGGGACTCTCCCTGCGGTAAGCCCCGGTCCGGGTATTTTCCTAAAAAAAAGGAACCCTGAAGCCCCGGTCCCGTGTCCCGAGTTTTGAAGTTTTCAATTTGTTTAAGGAAAAAACGGTTCTCTCTCATCATTGGTACGCACGCAAATATTTATCAGTTAAACGGTGATGCAAAGTCACTGATAAATTACGTTTCGGGGAGTATGTTTATGCAAGAAATAACATTTTAATAAAAACAATACATAATTTACTGCAAAATACAATTTCTCTCAATGATTTTCCATCACCTTTTCACGGATAAAGACGCTCTTGCATACAACCGACAAACTTCTATCTTCTACATTGAAGAGGATTTTACGAAAAAGTTGTTTGTGGCCGTGTGGCCGCCCATCATTTTTTCTTCTTTTTTGGCTCTTCCATTAGGCACCGATCGCTGAAAAATACAATATAATTTTAAGATTTTTATACCTTTTGGGAAATCAATTAAAAAATAATTTCATTGAGAACTAACCCTAAATTTAACCTTATTTAAACATTTATAAAAAGCTAAAAAATATATTATTTATAGTCGTCGCCATTACCACCGCAAATTGTCGCGCACTTTTTTAAATATTCTTTTTTCATGTAATTTTTATGATTATAATTATTTTCCACATTTATTCCACGATTGAAACAACATCTAAAACATATTCTTCAATTTATTTTAGCAAAAACAGTATAGAACGAGCATAAACAAGAAAATAATCATAAAAATTAAATGAAAAAATAATATTTAAAAAGTGCGCCACATTTTGCCGGGGTAATCGCATTTGGCGACGACTATATCTTAATGAATCAAAACTGAATATAATAAATTGTCTATTTTTTAAGAAAAAATTCTAATATATCTTTTTGTTTTGCGTCAAAATTTTTAATTATTATATTTTCAAAAACAAATGACTGAAATTTCAAAAAATTTTTGATAAAAACTATGATAAAACATGTAAATAATATCAATTATTTTGTTATGACCGTTAAAATATCTTTATTGTTTCGCAAAAATTACAGTTTTTCTTTGTATTAAAAATATAAATTCCAATGTTGGATACAAAATCTAAAAGTAAATATGCTTGATTATATGGTCCTTTTCAGAGATTGGTGCCTAATTGAAGAGGTAAAAATTCGAATGGAATGAGGTTCCCGTTTAGACGGCCACTCTTTTAGATCTCATCAATGTGTGAAAAAAAAAATAGATAACACACATTAAAGAGTAATAGACGAAAAAGTCATTTGTGGTCGTGTGACCCTCCATCCGAGACTATTATCTTTTCTTATTGTTTTGATCTTCCATCAGGCACCAGTCTCTGAAATATAAAATAAATAAGAATAGATGACCCTTAAAATTGTTTCAAAAAGAGTTATCATCAAAAAATCTTTTTATACATGAATGATGGTAGTTTTGAAATATAATTTAAATATTTTTATATCCTAAAAAAATTTTTTCTGCTGCATCAGTGATGGGAGGGACTCCACCCCGCCGAGGGTATTTTCCTAAAAAAGGGGTTTCGGGTTTTGAAGTTTTAAATTTTTTAAGGTCCCCTTTAATTCCCGGAGTTGTGCATTCTTCTTGAGCTTGATACTTTTACCCGTGGCTTAATGATACATTTTGCATAACTTTTTTCATAAAATTCACATAATAATTAAATTTAGAAAAGCTTAGTGAATACGTTCACCGCTTTCTTATTGAAAATATCATTTTATTATTATTAAATACAGGAGAAGTTTCGATTCAGGTACAATTGCGTGTTACCAAATTAATTGATATACACTAGCTGACAAAAGTTTTGTGACAAATGTTTTTTCGGGTTTAACTTTTTTATGACTTGACCAAATTGGCTGATTTTTTGATATTTTATGTGAATCAGTGTTTAAAATGTTATAGTAGCAAAATTTGGTTTAAATTACCGTGGCAATTTCGGTACCACGCATTCCGTTTTCCCTCATATTGATAACAGCTTGCCGGGTGGCAATTGGAGTTTCTTTACGTAGAGTCATCTCTAAAATGTTGCCAATTACTGCTAATTTGAATAAATTATGAAAAAAATATAATTGAACTTTAAAAATTATTAAAAAATGCAGTGCAAGAAAAGTGCGTAATATCTTTGAGCTACGCGTTTTATGATAAACGCACTGTAAAACGGATCATCGTAATCACAAGCGGGAATTTGTAAAATAATCTATTGTCGTGGTGTAGGTTGATGAAAAATTAGGGGTAAAGGAGCATACCCCAAAAAAAGATGGTCTCGCTTGAGCTGGTGTAGATTTAATTTGCAATTTGTTTATTATTTCGCTTTTTTTTCATCACAATTTTGTTTTCTCTTACTAAATTGGTTGTTAAATCAACATAATATATATTATAATAAAAATTTTAGGTATAATTTATTACATTTAGGATCGAAATAATAAACAAATTGCAAATTAAATCTACACCAGCCCAGGCGAGACCATATTTTTTTCCGGTATGCTCCTTTACCCCTAATTTTTCATCAAACTACACCACGACAATACAACCATATGAATCTATCATATAAAAAAATCAGCCAATTTGGTCAAGTCACAAAAACGTTAAACCCGAAAAAAACATTTGTGACAAAACTTTTGTCAGATAGTGTAAGTTTCTTAAATTATATAGAATTTTTTTCTCAAATTTGCTACCTATTATTAAAAAGAACATAAATAACACCAAACTCCTTAATATTTTCTCCGGATTATGGTCGAGTTGGAGATATAATTTTATATTTTTTATATACAGGAACACGCCAACTGCATTCTTAGAAATGCAAGATCGTTGCCGTGTTTCTAAGAAACCCTAGTTTAATTTTAAGATTTTTTAGATATTTTAAGACACGTTTTTTAAACTTGCGAATAAAAGTATGTGTGATGGAAATTGACAAATCACGCTAAAATATGCGAAAATTTAGTTTTCATTTGGCGTTTTTAAAATATTAATAAAGTACTTTAAAATTTGTGGTTTATTTATAGTTTTATAGATTCCTTCTTTCGATATTTCATAATTTCATAATTTTTTTCCACTCTTCAATAAAGAAAATACAGACCTTTGCAATTTCAAAAAATCTAGAATACTCTATTAACCAATGATTTGAGACGAAATACTCAAATTTTGAGCTCTCATAGATAAATAAAATATATTGTTTATTTAAAAGTTGGCAAACAAATTTGATAGGCACTAATTTTCTAATCACTATGGAATTAATGGAGCGATAAGGCGAAAATTCTTTCGAAAATTTCACAACTCAATAACCAACAAACCTTTTTTGTTTGACTTTCGAGTTAATAGTTGTAATCGCGAACTTTCTGTGGGTCTTCTTCATTTTTTTAAACAATATCAGTTATTATTGTATTTTTTTAAAATCCGAGTCATCAATGGTTGAATAATTAACTTTATTAGAACAATATGTTGTCTTTTAATTGTTATATCTTTAAATTTCTAAAATCTAAAACATTTTCGCAAGTCGTTATCCTTTTCAAAATCTCCCGAATTTACAAACCACTAGGAAAACAATTCGAATCGAAGAAAGGAATGGTTCAAATCCAGACGTATCAGTTATTGATTAAACGCGAATCCATGCCAAAACACAATCCAGTTCTCATCCTTCTACCTTGTCAGATCGGATCATCTCAGTTGTTTATCTCGCAGCCATCACGAGCAGCGATGCGCAGGCAATCAAACGAGCGGGCGACGGATCAACAACAAACAACACGGAAAAGACACACAACACCAACACACCTCGGCCATTCAAACAAATGACACACACGGTGAGTTTAGTGGTGGAAATCGAAAGTCGTCGTCCTCGTCGTCCTCGCCGATGACACGGGCGCCCGACTCGCCGACGCTTCGTCCTCCTTTATTGAATTATGATTTCACATCGTACGTCTGTCCGTCTGATGATTCCATAAACAATTTGCTGCTATTATTGTTGTTGTTGTTGTTATTACCATTTGTATCAAAAATATTTTGCATTGTTTGATAAAAAAAAGCTTCACATACTTTCCATTCTATCGAATCGCCACAAAAAGAGTAGTCGAACCAGCTGTGGATGATTTGTCTGTTACAGCACGAACAATTCTCATATCAGATTCAAAATTCTTGCTAGTCAGCTGGCCGAGCAATACAAATCCTCGGAGCCGATTTTTTTTTTCTAAAAAGCTGTTGCTGTTTTATTTATTGATATAATGATTTTGCCTCTTGACGCCCACACCATTATCATCGTCTCTATCATTGAAAGAAAGAGAAAAAACCATTTGTTGATGGCAAACATTTATCAGTAAACTTACTTGGCTTTGATAAACTTAGTTGCGGCTAATTTTTTCGCCTTTTTCATTTAGTTATACTGAAATAATAATAATAATGTGGCACGTCCTCATGCTTTTGACTAATTTGATTAGAGACTCATTCTCACAATGTAACTAATATGGATGTTTGAATTGTAAATATTATTAAGCACCACTGGGTGCATTATTTGTTCATTTGTTTGTACACAATCATCTCTGTCCTTTTCCAGAATATTCTTTCCACATATTTTATTATTGTTATTTTTATTTATTCATAATATTCATATTTTTCGTTTCGTGTTAATTGATTTCTCGTTTTGACAGAAGCAAAAGTTTGTTGGGCGAATATATTTTGAAAGGCTCCAATTATTAAAACCTATGAATCATGAAAAGGGCGTTTTTAGTTTTAAAGCGGAAATTGTTCTTCTTCTGGAAAAGCCAGCCTTGAAATTATTTCTTGTATTCTTCTAGAACAATGTCTTTTTGCTATGAGTCAAGGTATCATTTGCCCAGCAATGAATATATATTTATATAATTAATTATTTTTAATCAATCATTTTTCAGACGCGAAATGTCGAAATCCGAGCGTAGGATTGATGTCAATCACAGCAACTATTCGGTCATCGAGAATGAGTTTGGCAACATGCGCGACAAATTTGAGCAAGAAATGAAGCGTGTTGAAGACGAGATGAGACGCCTTCGCTCCGAAATTTCAGGTTCGATTATTATAAATTATTATGGCATTATTATAATGATGGCTATGGGAGATTATAATCTATCTTTGTTTGTTGTTCTTCAAGTAAACATGCACGAGAAGAGAAGAAAAGCATCGAATTTCAATAGAGCCATGTGTTAGACTCTTTTTTCGAATGAGACCGAATTCAAATGTTTACATGAACTTTCACCCATAATAATTAAAATTGTTTACGGTTTTGCATTCATATCAATTTGAATATCTCTTCAGATTTTCGTTCCAACCCGACACCTGCGCAGGCAATCTCCAATCAACCGTACAACGCATATTCGACGACATCGTCGGCGCATCACGATTCACGTAGTAGCAACTTTGGAGCTCCACAGCCACCATCTTCATTCTTCAACAACGGTTCGTTCATTCTTTTGTGAGTCGCTCGAACATTCTTGCGCAGAATTGCGAACAACAAATTTCATTTTTGTTCGCCTTAAACTACATTAGTGTCCATCAACAAATCGAATCAACATGTTTTTTTTCTTCAGCGAATGTTCTGCCTCTTAAGCTTCTGCTCTTTTCTTATCCCATCTCATCTTGTTGTCATCATTTTTTGAATACTTAATATTTAAGTGACACAAGAGAGAACAATCGTTTTTGGCTCGCCAAATTGCACCAATTCCCCGGGTGCTCTTAGGTTCTCATGCGCATCAAACGAAGCAAAAAAAACCAAACGCGGAATTTGTTTATTTCACTTTCATTTCAATGTGAAGACAATTCTAATTTTCGTTTATAATAAAGCTAATAATTTACAAAGCGTTTAAATCTTTTAAAAGTTATAGATTGTGCATTGTTAATAGAGGCTAGAGCCACTTTGGTTTCCCATTTTTCGGCAGCCCTACCTAGCAACTATTTTTTTTGTGCTGTTTTACTCTTATTAATATTTCTTATTCTTTATAAATTTAAGGACCAAGTGATTTGATGGCGCATAGACCGACATATGATCCGTATTTGGATAACTTGAAGAGCCCACTGATCAAGGATGAAAGCGATGGAAAGACTCTTCGTTTGAGGTGAATTTGCATATTTGTGTAAATTATTTATTAATTTTAAAATACACTAAAAACAATAATAATTATTATGTTAAAAGATTAATTTTTTTAAAAATATATTGTTAAATGCTCAAGAAACGAGGATTTCACTGAACTAGCATTTTTTTCAATTATATCATTATACTGCTCATTTAACCCACTCAAAATTGAATAAGCTATTATCAAAATATAAGAAATTGAAAATTCAAATTCAAGATTTTTCAATTATTTTCAACGGTCTCAATGAGATCATGAAACAAATATTCAATTTCTGTTAATAATTTCTTCAAAATTTCTAGATCAAATCAGATTTATTACTTTTACTTTCTATGAAAATAAAATTGGAATTGTCAATTTCTTATATCTTGATAATAGCTAGTAATAAAGTTTTTAGATAAAATTATTATTTAATCCAGAATATCAAAAAAATATTACGTAATTTCATTTTAAGCGAAATAAAATTATATAGAATATTTTTAAATTTAAAATCTTGTACTGACAATTGAGTTTCTCATAACTAAACATGTCTGTGTTTTCAAGTAAACTAGGTGAATTAAAGAAAATCAGCTGTCGATATACGGTAGTTGATATATGGTACTTTCAGTATAGTTTTATTATTTTTCGTTTATTTCTTTATTATAACAGTTGCACTTTAATTTAAAAAAATTTTTCAAACGCAGTTTCTCAATTGTCCGTGGAAACTAATAATCACATCTTGATCTTGTCTTAAAATATCTGAAATCGTGAATCCCCTCCCCGAATATTACATTGATTGTGTTACAATTATTATACATTTCAAAGATCGATGCCTAATGGAAGAAAATATTAAAAATATATATTCTCGTTTGGACTGTCAAAAAGGACTTTTCCATCTCTTCCTCTTCAATGAGTGTTGTCTGTTTTTTGATAGAACACATATTGATGAGAGATGAGAAGATAGCCGTCCAAACGAGAAAGGCTCTTAAAGGTCTAAAATAGCCTTATTCACGATTATTAATTTTTTTTTAATACAAAAAGGTATATCTTCATTTCAATTAGAAAGGATGATACTACTTCAATTCATGGATTAAACTAAATGATCCTTCACGTTTTCCGCTTATATGAAACTTGATACTACGCTCAATATTCTACAATGGTCATTAGTTTTACAAAAAAAAATTTTAAAAAAAGGAAAATGGTATAGTCGTCGCCAAATGCGATTACCGCCACAAAGTGTGGGGCACTTTTTCTAAATATTATTTTTTCATTTAATTTTTATGATTATTTTCTTGTTTAGGCTCGTTCTATACTGTTTTTGCTTAAATAAATTGAAGAATATGTTTTAAATGTTGTTTCAATCGTGGAATAAATGTGGAAAATAATAATAATCATAAAAATTAGATGAAAAATAATATTTAAAAAAGTGCGCCACACTTTGCGGCGGTAATCGCATTTGGCGACGACTATAGAATTATTTAAATTGAATCATATCAGCTATAAATTTATCAATATTTAAAAACTGGAACTTAATTTTGAACATTCGAAATATGTTTTGGGAAAATCTCTATTTTACTCTTCCAGTTTTGGCAAGATATTATAGTACCTTTATGAGACGATCATAAATCATTCATTTATTTGGTTAGAAGGGGTTAAAGGAATACATAATTTGTTTTCAGTAGAATATTGAAGAGAATTGCGAGCTTGTATTCTGGGTACATTTTAATTCACGCAACTTTTTGTACATTCAAATATAATCACTCTCATTATTTAATTTTTAAAAATCATACTATTACTGTGTTAAAATAAAATTTTAAAATTATTTGAGCGATTAATCAAATTAATCAAAAGAAGTTGAACTTATCAATCTATGAAATTCAAAAATAAAACAATATATTTTGGAAATAAGATAATTTTACAAATAAATTTATGCACGCCAATAGGAAATGAAGATTTACCCACTTTAAATATATGCACACCACCTGCGCTAACACCCCAAATTGAATTGTTAAGTTGGATGCTCAGAAAAGATGCTCATATTACAAATTTATGTAAGAGCCGCATGTTTTTTGAGATAGTTTAGGACTTTCTAGTAACAATGAGGTGTCACGGTATAGGAAAATAATACGTGTAAATTAGTTATACACGTTTAAATATTTAAAAATCGTCATTTCCATTTGGCATGCGCTAGTAAAATGACTGTCTCATTTAATGTTCTATAACTTCACTTATTCATTGAATTTCTTGTTATAGGATTTTTTGTCTTAAAATAATAACAATTGGCTTAAAAATTACCGTAAAATCCACGCAGAGGTTATTAAAGCGTAATTAAATGTTGTTAAATCAACACTTTCGGGTGGGGTGAGTATGTTTTAATATTCTGTTTATCATTTATAAAGCGTAAAGTATATGGTTTTTGTTAAAATATCTAATAGGCCACAACATAGACCAAATCTCGAATTTATATCTATAAATTAAGATACTAAATTCTAGAAACTAAACGGATAAACGGAGAAAGTAAACTCCAAATTTTGATAGATCAATTGACGTGTTTATGTATATATTGTCCTTCTCAGAGATGGGTGCCTAATGGAAGAGGAAAAAAAAAGTTAGGATGGAATGAGGTTCTCGTTTGGACGGCCACTCTTTTTTACGAAATTATGGGCAACACACATTTAAGAGGAATTGAGAAAAATTTTGTTTGTGGCCGTGTTGTGGCTCCATCATTTTCTCTTCTTTCATTGCTCTTCCAATAGGCACCGGTCTCTGAAAAGGATATTAGCCTGAGGATCAGACAAATAGAAAAGAATTTTGTCGTTGTATCACATAGTCCCCGAATTTCTGCGTGCACGAATAATTAACAGAATAAATTATTCTTAAATAAGTTTTAAAGATAAAAATTAATGGAGACTATTTTTTCTTCAATTCTACTTACAGATTTGACGTAGCACAATATAAGCCGGAAGAAGTCACTGTCAAGACCATCGACAACCGCCTTTTGGTGCATGCCAAGCATGAAGAGAAAACGCCCCAACGTACCGTATTCAGAGAGTACAATCAGGTACACAGAAGGATAAAATTGGAACGTCAAGAAATCATCTTACAGGAATTCATGCTTCCACGTGGAACGAACCCCGAGAGAATCTCTTCAACCTTGTCGACCGATGGAATCTTGACCGTTGAAGCCCCGCTTCCACAACTCTCCATTCAACAATAAACGACAACAATTACGCTGTTCAACGTTTAATAAAATTTTAAAAAACCGGATGACCAATACCACTTTTTTGTCAATAATCGAGTAACATAGCCTTAGTGCTCGATTAAAAATTACATGTAACGTCATTATAAAATTGTGCCCATTATATTTATACAATTGTAATCATGTCTAGATGTTTACTAAATGTGTATTGTTGCTGATTAAATGTTTAGTTTTTGCTTTTATTTAAATGATCATATCACCATATTTTGTCACTCAGCTTTTAATAAAACAAAACATGCAAATGATAATTATAATACATTTATTGAAAGGGGGATAACCGCATGGATACAAGTTTCCAAATTGAATCTCATCACAATTTAAAGTGCTTCAAAATTATTTTCTTAATATAACAAAGAACATTAAACAATAAATTGGTAAAACCTAGCCATCATGTGTAGTTTTCAACTCTGTTTATCTCACTTCAACAGAGCAACTATTCGCGGGAAACCTAATAACTTCACTGATAATAAATAAGCACTAGAGATATAATCTAAAAATTATGAAAACGACAACAAAAAAATGTTGGCAAAAAAAAACAATTGAACATAATATTTAATATATAATTCGAGGCTAATTATAAAGAAAAACTATTTTTGAATAATAAATATCCGTAAAATCATATGAGATGAATGAAAGGATCGTGTATTAGTGTGTCTTTTATGGAATACTGGCTTGATTCGATTTGTTCAACAGTTATAAGGTAAAGGATAACAATACCGGCTGCAAAGTGATTTTTTTATTATTAATTTAGTGAAATGTAGAAATACCTTATGATCACCAGTGCACGTGTTCATTCCGAAAGACTCGTAGACTGGATTTCCTTCTTGTACGTGTTGGAATGCTCGGCTATTCATAAGCACTCTATCGCACCATGCTGGAGCCCTGGTCTTCATTAATGATTCCGAGTCGTTTGGATCTTCACTCCAAGGATAACTGCAATCGTTTTTCAATTTTATACCATTATTCTCTTCTACTTACGTTGGCGGGAAGTCTATTGGCAGCTCATACATCGATTCAAACGAGCGCGCTTCTTTATCATCATCCAGGTAGGACTTCCAGTCATCCAAGAGCTTCTTGTGATTAAAGTAATCAAACTTCTTTTTCTCGATGCGAAGAACATATCCATTTTCTTCGATGTCAGCTTCGCGGCGGAATTCCACTGCCGACACGGACCTTCGCAGATGCTCTGGCTGGTTGCTCTCACTAACAGCTGGACCATTAGTGTTATTCAGCTTGCCCTGGTCCGGCTTGAATACACCAACCACTGAGCTAACTGATTCATCATCCAATTCGTGTTGCTCTAATGATTGGGTAATTCTCTATAAAATAAAGTCAAATCAATAGTTTACCGTAAGTAAAAACGAACGTAAAGGAATGAGCTTGAATCGAGCCGGAAATTCAAATCGCCGAAGATGAATAAAAGCGGCGAGCAGCCGTTTTCATTTTCCCCCATTTTTTGCAGTATATAATCCAGGGCTCTTTTGCGATTTTGGCTATATAGATATGGATTTTCGTGCAATAGTGCCAGATTTGACTCGTCGTGGAACAGATGGGCATTCACGAAATCAAATACCCTTAAAATAAAAATCTCATTTATCAAATGCAGGATTATATGACAAATACCGATTGTGAATTTTCCATCTAGATTGCATGTAACCCTTGCGCCCCCATTTGATACTTGGCCAGAACTCCTTTGGAAATTTGTTTTTAACGACATAGGGAAACTTTTCGAGCCCCTTCGATATTAAGTCTGTCGGCTTAGTTAGCCTATCGTACGTTTTTGTCTCGAAATTGTATTGATACACCTGTGTCCATAAACTTCTTTTAATATAGCACAATGCTCCCAGAGCCTAAAAAGAGTTTTAAAAATTTTTTAAATTCTGTATTACCGTATATTCAATAGCTTCATAATCAGTATCGACGTATGCACGTAAAAAATCAAATTTGCTTAATTCATTCGTCAACTTGTTAATGATGAAGGGCACTTGGCTTGAGCATTCAGCAAATCTTCAAATTTCTAATTTGTACCAATTTATACGTTGAGAAATTTTTTAAATATTTTAATATTGAAAATGAACTAGTTTAAATAATTTACTTACTTTTTACCGCCTGTTTCTTGCATATGAATTATTAAGAACTCCGGATCGATTGATTTGATTTTCTAAAAATGAAAATTTAATATTGATAGTTAAAGAAAATAAAGATTCTTAGGAATTTTATAGAAATCTGAATGTGAAAAAACTTAAAGTAATTAAATGAATTAATGTATTTATCGATTGTTTATAATAATACTCATAACTTAAAGGAGATGAAGTCAGTTCCAAGAAAGTCCGTAAAAGTTCCATGAAAAATCAGTGATAAATAACATTTTCACATATTTTCAATTCAATTGTGTTTACTAGTGATTTTTCATTATCGTTCAACAGATAAATGCATTCTTGCATACGCCGCAGTACTGAATTAACGTCCAGCCTGAATGTTCCATTAATTTTTATATTCTTGAGCAAGAATTTTAAGCCGATTTTGATTATTTTTAAACAAACAGTCAATATATCATCAAATTAAATGTTAATTCTAGAATTTTAAATGAGACTGTACGGCTCATAAAGGCTCAAAGGCTCAATTGCGACTATTATTGGATTGGACTAAAAATTTTGGAGACTAGTTAATTTTCAATTTTTAAAAATTTCTTTTTTACTTGTTTTATATTATTTTTTGTAGAAATTAGTTCTTTCTTGAATAATAAGTAATAATAATAATAAAGTAGTGTTTAATTTAAAAAATAGTTCTGCGTAACATTTGGAAATTCATCATAACTTCAGGCGTTTTAAGCCATTTTCTCTTATATCTTTTTTGTATTATCGTTAATTTATATCTTTTTGTATTATCAAAATATAAAAAATTGAAAATTCAATTTCAACATTTTTGAATTATTTTCAATGGTCCCAAAGAGATCATGAAACAAATATTCAATTTATGTTAATAATTTCTCTGTTTTTCATTATATTTCTTCAAAATTTCTTGATCAAATCAGATTTATTACTTTTATTTTTTTATGAAAATAAAATTGGAAGTGCTAATTTCTTATATTTTGAAAATAATAAATCACATTTTAAGGTATTTAACAATTAATTAAAAACGTTAAAACGATTCTATGTGAATACTGTAATTTATAGTTTAATACCCAAAAGCACGCCAAATGGTAGAGTTTAACAGCGAGCATTCCAAATGATAATTATGATTTTACTATATTAAATTGGTTATTATAAATTTTACCGTTCTAACATAAACTATAACAGTTTTTTTTCACGATTAGCCTGGTATTTTCCTTAAAAGTGTTAATTGTCTTAAATTTTAAATTTCATTTATTCTTCTGAGCACCAGTAATTACAAATTCTGTGTGCAGAGGAAAAAATTGTGCTTATTTGTACTTCATTATATTTTGACTAGAATTACAGGATAATTTATTAAACATTATTTACAGGCATAAATTAACAAAATTTATTAGAAGATTGAGAAATGTTCATTTTCATTTGACATGCAGAAGCAATTTTAACGATTGTAATTTTGCGAGATTTATGGTTTTCTAAAGTCATCGCCAAATTTGATTACCATCGAAAATGTGGCGCACTTTTTTAAATATTATTTTTTCATTTAATTTTTATGATTATTTTCTTTTTTAGGCTTGTTCTATACTGTTTTTGCTTAAATAAATAGACGAATATGTTTTAGATGTTGTTTCATTCGTGGAATAAATGTGCAAAATAATAATAATAATCATAAAAATTAAATGAAAAAATAATATTTAAAAAAGTGCGCCACATTATGCGGTGTTAATCGCGTTTGGCGAAGAATATAGAATGTGTTTTGATCAGATTTGTGTGGTTATCTTATTTATTCGTACATTTTTAAGGTTTTAAATTTGGATATTTTAGAATATAATAAAAATATAATTAACATTAATAATAATTTTTATTTTTACGAATCTTCTTACAAAGTACTGAATACAAATAATCTCTTGTTTTACAAGATTTCCATTTTCCTTAAAATAGGAGCTTTTGAAAGACTGGTTAATATAAAAACGTATTTCCTTTAAAATTTACTATCTCAATTATAGAAAATAATGTTTGAGATATTAAAATGCAATATTTAATTATATATACTTTATGTTTAAGAAGAAACTACCGCAGGATTTTAATTGGAATGGTTCATGAAATGAAAATCTATTAGAACTACCTACATGGAACGATTTTGGTCATAGAAATATAAATTTTAAGACGTTATTTATTACAATAAGCATAGCTAACATTTTTAAATATTAATAATAACTTTAAAGAGCAAAACTCACGTCTGCTATTGTTTTGATCCACGCATTGTGCAATTTCCGATCCGGCTCGAACAAGGATCCGACATTTGCTGTGATTAATAAAAACTGTGACATTAAACGGCCCGGCAAATATCGTCTCCCCGTATTTAAAGTTTGAACTGATCTGAAAGCCATGAACCTCGTTATATAATTTTCAGCAATTAAAATAAACAACAAAGAGATTGTAAAACAACACAACAATTCGAAATGGTATTTGAAAACGTCCGGCAGAATTCGCGAAATACAATATAAACTCATGCAAAAGAGCCGCAGAATGTGAAGAGCTTTTGCTTAGACAAGATGAGAAAATCTACTAGGCACAAACATAATACATGAGGCTAAGACATGAAGATGATGAAGAACAGCCAGCAAAGCATGTGCATTTTCAACATGTGTGCATTCACTTATTTATTTGCTTACCAATCATTGTTAATTAATTGTCGTTTATTTCAGTTTTGCGGTGACTATATATCGCAAATGGATTTTTCCACTCGACGAAACAAACACTAAGGAATTTGCCGTCAAAATCTAATTAAACACCCTAAACAAAATGGTGAAGATTTTCAATAGAGAGCTTCTTAAAAATGACGAAATTATGCGATACCCAGATGGGATGAAAGAATATTTTGGTAAGGATCTTTAGAAACAATATAGACAAGGTTACATATGTAACTGTCATCATCAAAAACGATGTTGATTGTATCAAAAAATCTTATCGTTTATTATCTTCAAATTATCAATAAACGCGGAATATATTAGAAACTATATATATATATATATAATTCAATTGGAATTAAAACTTTTTTGTTCAAACAAGTGGACAGAATATAACAAAAATTCGTTTTCTATATATTTGATTGATTAATAATTAGTGACAAGTGGTCATGGTCCGATAACTAGGCAGACAAAATAAGTTTAGATATAAACATTCTAAATAAATAAATAATTATAACGTATAGAAATAAAATCAAACAAAACCAGTTCATGATCAATTTTATTGCTGAAATAATAGATGAAAGAGAATCATTTATCGTGAGAACATATATAGAATGTATATATATACTATGTTTGTAATTCTGGGTTAGTTTAAGATGATGGCTGTGTATTTTCATCTGTTGGTTTACACATTATTTGTCGCATTTTTCAGCAAACGTGTAAACATAATAATTAAAAAAATGGATATTATTATTATTATTTTTATTGTTCTTGTTTAATTAAATTTTAACGTCATTTAAAATGGCCACTGAAAATATCAATAAATAAACAAAACAATATTTTTGGGCGGTTGTAAAATGAGAGAAAGAGCTTTTGGGATGATCTATCACGCTGGAAGACATATGGACGGCAGAACAATCATTATTGGATGAGCATTGTTAGTAGTTTTATTATTGTTATTAAAATTTGAAAGCAGGGCAGCAGCGAAAAATATTATTATTATTATTATAATCAGCGTGATTACAATATTTAAAATATTCAATTTTGCATTCGTGTTCGTTTTTTGTTAATAGTAACTAAATCGATTTAATTTCCATATTATTGAAAATTGTTTCCCGACCCTTTATTGAATATTGCATTCGTTTATACCAAAATCGTACAATTAATATATGTCGAGATCAAATAAGCAATTGGGGAGGGTGTGTTAAGTGATTTCTGCACAATTCCAAGTAATTGTTTATCGTCTCAACCCAATCAAATGCTTCTTGTTGCATTAAAGAATTAACTGATAAGGTGGAAGACTAAAGCCTGTCTCCATTAATTGGTTCGGTGGGCGAAAGATTTTTCCTGTTGTGGATACAAATATGTTTGAAAGGGAATAAAGAACGGGAAATCTAACATGGCTGTCAGAGGATCTGAGAACTTCTGAGGATAGTTTGACTAAGCTTTTGGAAGTGTAGGATTGTTTCAAGCCCTTTAAGCTCTTAAGGTAGGTGACTAGTCTAGACGAGTTTTTCTGTGAAGGGCAGACAATGATGTTGAAATAATTTGAGATTATCCAAAGAAGAACTGCTCAAACAATTAAAACCATTAAAAAGGAGAAATTTAATTGAGAAGAATTTTTAATGGATAATATACAAAAATTAATTACGAAATAACTCAGGCGACTGCACGTCAAATGAAAGTTGTGATTTTACTATACTCAATTGCACAACGTTTAAATTATAACATGTTTTTCAGGTAACTGATTCAGATTTGACTAAAACAATCTAAAAATCTAGTTAATTGTCTTAAATTTTAACTTTGAAATAGTGTTCTAGGCTCATGTATTTATAAATTCAATTGGTTGTAGTCTCACACGAGAGAAAAACGTGTATCAGTTATTATTCTAATAAACTCGTTTATTTATTTAACTGATATAAAGTAGATGGAATTAGCAACTTTCTTATTCGGTGAAAATGGAATCTCACAATTTCCGAGCAATAAAATTATTGCAATTTAAAAGACATTTAAAGTTATCAGGCTAAGCTCAGTGTCGTAAAAGATCGTGAATTAATGCGTGACGACACATTTTACGCGATAACCCATGTATTAAATATTGTCGTGGTGTAGGTTGATGAAAAATTAGGGGTAAAGGAGCATACCGAAAAAAAAAGATGGTCTCGCTTGGACTGGTGTAGATTTAATTTGTAATTTTTTTTATTATTTTGATCCTAAATATAATAAATTATACCTAAAATTTTTATTATAATAATTATTATGTTGATTTAACAACCCATTTAGTAAGAGAAAGCAAAATTGTGATGAAAAAAAGCGAAATTAAACAAATTGCAAATTAAATCTACACCAGCCCAAGCGAGACCATCTTTTTTTGGGGTATGCTCCTTTACCCCTAATTTTTCATCAACCTACACCACGACAATATATTAAAACGACAAAATAAGTTCAAAGAACAACTTTAAATAATAATAAATAAATAATAAATAATGACCGATGAATGGTGAGAACCAATACTTTTCAATTAAATTATACGAAATAAAAGTGTTCAGTGTTTGTGTCAGGCTCACCTTTAATTTTAGATGGGGTTCTCTCGGCTCATAGGGCAAAAAATAATATTTTTAAAATAAAAACTAGAGTGATCAGCTCTACCGATTGCTTTTTTTGTAAAATTCAATTTAAACAATTAATGGTGCAACCTTAAAAATAAAATCAGAGAAGTTAACCGATGCTACTGCACTCCTACGCGAGTAATAGTAATAATAATGTATTATAAAAATTTGTACCTCTGTGAGAAATGTTATTATCTATATTATAAAGGAACTGAATTTTACTTTTTTAATGCATTTTTGATATCAATTGCACCCGGATGGAGAAACATAGGTTTTCAATGCCTGAGGGAATCCACAGCCTGTGTGAAATCGGTAAAATTAGGTAACCGAGAAAATTGTTCAACACATTAGTTATCCATTCTTATCAATAGTTTTTTGAATTACTACTACTCTACGGGAAGTTTTCAGTTTAAAATGTTATAATGATATATTTTATGTCTATTATTATCCATCCATTCAATCCAAATCGAACGAGTTGAAATGAAGTTAGTTTTTTGGACAAAAAGAGTTAAGCTTTATTAAGGTTTATGTTATTAATTAAAAAAAAATAAAACAGTATAAGGTAATGTTTTTAATTAATTAAAAACCCTTTTTTTTTGACCAAAGAAAATTAACTTTAATTCATTCATTTATGGAATCGAACCAATAATTTGGAGTGCTCCATGTGTATAAAATTAAACTAATATTAACTTTACTTGCAAAAGATTAAGAAATATATGTACACGCAAATTTTGCAAAATTTAAAGGCTTTTTTTAAATTCCACGTAAAAGCAACAACAAATTTCAAACAACAAATTTTTACGACAATATTATATTCTTCTTTTAAAAATCTCAAGAACTTTCGATTGTTACGTTTAAATTACTTTTATGAGATTGGTATTGAGAGTTCATTTTGCGAGCATTCAAAAAAATTAAAAAAATGTGAAAAAATTATGTTAAAAACACTTTTAGTGTTATAATTTAAATATGAATGATTTCCCGACGAGTAATTTTTGAGTTATACTGCTTATAAACAAAAGAATATATTTTAAAAGATTGTTGAGAAAAATTTTGCACATTTTTCTTTTTCTGGCTCGTTCCTGTACAGTATCAAGAAAATTAATTGGCACTAAACAAGTAAAATTATGTATCTATGTGCTGTCATAGAAATAAATTCTACAAATATGTAATGAATTGTAAGGATTGTAAATTTTAAAACATTAAATATTTAAATGTGCCTAGCAAACTTTCCTGGAAAATTTTTAAATTACTAACCAAAGAAATGAGAAAATTGTGATGGAATATTATTTTTAGAGTATTAGAAAGTAAACATTTTAAAGGCTATTGAAATCGCTATTAATGGGGATTAATGATATATAATTACCAATGGATCATAGCAAATAAAAATTTTTAAAATTTAAACTCTTCCTAAAATTCAAAAATCTACTGTGTAAATTTATTTTAACAAAAAAATCTGCATCTGATTCAACACATGGCTTTTATAGAATTTTCTGTAACGTTTATTTATACAAGAAATAGAACAGTTTCAAATAAATGAATTCGTTTTCTCAATTATCCCATTGGCTTCTAGAAAACTTAATACAGTAGAATTAATAAGCATGAATAATAAATATATTTTAGGCGTTTGGACTTTAATGCCAATTTCTCATAACTCTAAAATGCTAAAAAATCCAAGCACTTCATAATTAAAAAAATTTAAAGAAAAATTGAATATGATAAAAGATTACTGTAATTAATCCCCATGATTGGATTAATATGAAAAGTTTTAATGGGAAAATTAATTGCACAACGTTTAATAAAAGGATTATTCGAATGAAGCACTTCAAGATTCTAGAATGATTTCATTCGAAATATCAACAAGAAGAATTCCAACAGGTTTTATAGTCAAGCGTGCGTGTAATTGAATGCCAAACCAATTCAACATAGAAAAACGAAGAAAAATCAATTAAACGGTTTGTGACGACAATTGTCCAATCCTCCTTTAATATCACAACACTATTGAAAAATTTTGAAAACCTTCGGTGTTGTGCTGAAAACTGATAAAAGAGCAACCAACTCCACCCACCGCTCGCACAAAAAATTTCAATCAAATGTCGATAAACTAAACAAGAATCGTTGCTTATGAATATTAAATAAGATTTTGATGACAATTTAAACTAGATAAGTGCTAAAAGAACACACCATTGTTGGCTTAAATTAAAGAAAAAATCAACGAATCTCTTAGCAACCATGTCAATTCAAACAATTGACAGAAAAAACATTAAAAAAACATTTCCTCTCATTATTATTAGCGATTATAGCTATCAGTAGAAGATAGGAAATACAAAGAAGACAAACTTATTATCATTAAACAACATTAATCGAAGGAATCATTCACAAGTTGCTAATTAATTTGCCAAAAAAATTTCTAGGCAGTCTTCTGCAAGAAAAAAAAACGCCGCTTTATCCATATAAGTTCAACACAAAAATGAATCAATCTTGTTTTATATTATTTACCCATGTGGCGGCATAGTTTCTAAATATTTGTTGATCATGTTAGCACACAAACCGATGCACTTATATGATATTAAACATTTATTGTAAACCATTGTTTTCTTACAGCAAGGAATTGTTTTTGTATTAATGCCAATATTAAATAGGAAAAAACGTTTTAATTGATATGACAGTGACAAGGAAATTCAACGAAACGATAATTAGTAGGTCTTTTTAACAGGTTATTATTCCAATTTTTATCAAACAAGCTACTAAATTTTTATGGAGTCCGAAATGAGTCAAAAACGAGATAATTGTCGTTTTGAAATCAAGAAATGTGAAAAAATTTGTACCTAGTTTGACACAAGGTTCACTTGTGTCTCAAGTTTTGGTTGCACATAACCCTGGGCACGCCAAATGAAAATTACAATATAGTCATAATAATCGTATTTTATTAAATTTATAGCAAAAGTTAAAAACTAGTTTTTACGTCAATTTCTTATTTTTTAAATAAAATGTTTCTTACGCTTTAAATATTTTAGAAATTTTAGTTTTAAGTGTCTCTGCTGAAATCCTGTTTTTACTAATTCATTCGGTGTGCGTAGGTTTCACTAATATATTGTATAGAAGAATACTATCCCTAAGACAAGTTGAAACTGTCAAATTCAGGTTTTATTGATTTCTTAGTTAGCATATTTATTTAATGATTTTTTTCTTGTAGAAAATTACAAAAATTTCATACTAGATAGTATACATAAAAATGGTACGGCTCCTCATTGCGCCGCTGATCCTTTAATAGAATAATATACATAGTTACCTAGATTACCTGCTCTTCAATGCTGCTGCGACTCACCCAATGGAAATATCGCTTTTCCGATTTTAAAAGATTCCAACAAGTTTTACATCCTTTCAAGAAAACATTTTTTACGATAATTTAACTAGGCTTCTCTTAAATTATCAAAAATATTAATCTCTTTCTAAAAAGTTACAATTGAGCACGTTTACTGAGCTCATTTTATCACCCTACCAGTTGGAGTGCTGCGTGTCCCTCCGAACAATCTAAAACAATCCCTATCGATATTTCCCATTATGGTGGGGATGATGGTTGATTTTAACCAGTATTTCACCTTTATGTCCTTCGTGTTTCTCAGAATCATCCGCCGGCACGTGGCTTCAAATTATTCTCAATATTTATTAGTTATCCGTGGTACAATTATTCAGATAATTCTTCTAGGTTTTATAGGAGGAGAGAGATGAATATTCTTAAAATTAATTTGTTCCTCGTGATATTCGCCTTGGTAGGGTTCTACTCGAGGCCTGCTTTCTGTCCGTCTTTGCTACTGTGCTTTTAATGAGCACAGTATCATCGGGCAAGCGTCAACGACTAAATTTAATTTTTTTAATTATAATTTTTATTTGACTTAAACTAACAATCATTGAAAAATGTTTTGAAACTTTGTAAAATATAATTCAATAGGTTAAAAGAGCTTGACTTCTTCTATTTAACTTCTATTTAAAATTTTTATAATATTAAAATAATTTTCCGTACATCAAAGAAATATCGAAAGCTAGAACAATTACAAAAGTTGAAAATATTAGATTTCGAGTTTTCGGGTGGGAATATGTTAGTGCGGCGAGTATCTTTAAATTCTAGAAGTAACTTCCGCTGCAAAATCTTAAAATCCAAAATAGCTTTTACTCTCAACGCACATTTTGAGGATTACTTTAATCATTATTTATTCTTCATTCTTACAAATATTTCTTTTAGCATAAATATTATCGAGATTATGACTTTTTTAAAGCGTAAGTATCATGTTTATTTTTCTTTTTTAATATTTAAAAATCTTTTGAGTCTGGTTAATTTAAGATACTGGATTTTTACCGGATTAAAGCAAAAAAATTGTCAAATTCCTTGTGAGTTAATATATCAGAAATATCACCAGAAATAATAAAATTACTGTCTAAACGTAAAGTGTCAAATAGAAATTTCAAATAAAAAACCGATAAATTTTAAATTTCTTTGGATTTTTTCTTTAATAATCAAACATTCCCTTAAAATTAAGATAAAGTTAATAAATATTTATTCTTAATTTTAACAAATAGTTATTTTAGCATAAAGATTATTAAGATTATGACTTTTTTAAAGCGTACTTTTCCATAAAAATATATCAATTTTTTTTTTTAATATTTACTGTTCTTTTGAGTCTTCTTAACATCAAATACTGGATTTTTACCGGATGAAAAACAACAAGTTTATATTAGAAAACAATTTAAGATTCCTTGTTAGCTTATGTATCAATAACACCACCCGCAGTAACAAAATGACTGTCTAATTTAAAGTGTTAAATTTGAAAATTTTTGGATTTTTTTCTTAAAATGTCCTAAATTCCCTTAGCATTATGCTGAAGTTTACACGTATAGTAGCAAATAATTGTTAAATTTAGTGAAATCGAAATTTTAAAATAGTATTTATAAATTATACTAATCTTCTATTACCCTTTTCAGAGATCGGTGCCTAGTAGAAAAGGAAAAAATTAGAATGAAATGTCCGTCCATCCGAAACTATCATTTTTTCTTATTTTTTGCTCTTCCATTAGGCGCCGATCTCTGAAAAGGACAATACTATTTCATGAATATGAATATTTTATAATCAGATCAAGGAGAAAAACTATTAAACCACAGTGTTTCACGGTTTTAAGTAATTCTTTGATTATCTCAGAGTAAAATAACCCATAAAGCATTTAACCTTACATAAAAATTGCAGCGCAGGTACATAAAAATTGCAAACTAACCTATAATTACCCGTCAATGATCCAACCATCTATCACAATCAGAAAAATCAGAGAAAAAAATAAATAAACATAGTTTTTATTCACATAAATTTATTTATAAAACGAACAATTCTATTCCAGTGCTGGAATCAAAATTGTTTCGACCGACACCAGACGGCGTCGCCTCTCTACGTGCTCCATCACGGCACGTGTTCTTCTTCGTCGATTTATTGTCATGTTCTCGACCATCTTCTATATACCAAAGAAATTTTTATTGCCAATATATATTTTTCGCATTGTCTTTAATTGTTTCACATTTTGTTTTATTTATGTTTTCCATCCTCCCACCATGGCATACGCACGTCTTTTATACAAATTTCTTTCCGCCAAATGAATGTTATTTTCGATTACGTCAATGATACATTTGGAATTCTAAAATTGGTATGATTTGATAAAAGGCGAAACCAGGTCATATTTGAGTTGATTCAATGGGCGGCTTTTTTGTGCACACTGGCGAGCTGGTATTAAAATATATATTTATTACATTTTTGTTATCAATTAAATTTAATTATCTATTGTTATATTCGTACATTAATAGTTTCGTTGTTTTGTTATTTGAGAGGATGGAATAAATAAAGACTTGTTACTGACCTTTGTTTAAACATTTTACAAAAAAACACTCAAAACTCATAATTTGAATAATATGATTACACCGATTTAAACAATAAAACACCAGAAATACAATTCTAAATTGCTCCGGTTCATGGAATTAAAATCATCCGCAACATTTGATCAACAATTGTCTCAAATTTCGTTATATTTGAATGCCACCTTGAGCAATGAGTGCGGAAAAAAACAACAGAAGCAGATTGCAACAATTCAACAATCCACAAAAGCTTGCCGAGCCACCAGATATTGTATTTGTTACATAAGATTGAACAACAACAAAAAACACATTGAGAGAGAGTATCCATCGGGGGAGGTGAGCTTGTTGCTCGAATCTTGGGGCTGGACTTGAGCAAAAATTGAGCGCAATGAAGTTAGTCGCAAATATCAAGTGGATAGAATTGGTCAACACCACTCAATAATCGCGACGATTGTGGCCGTCGTTGGCGGAGAGTGAAAGAGCTCAGCCGCTGACAAATTGCTCATGTTAACGAACCGTACTCGTTCGATTCAAGTCGCCATCGCTGACCGTATCATATAATGGATGATGCGAGGCGAAATGATTTTAATTTTTAATTATTTTGGTCACCCACTTCTTTTTTTGGCCTTTTCGTTCACACTTACATGAGCATTAAGTCTATAACTTGTTGGAATTTCCTTCGCGCTTGAGCAATTTGTTTTATTGGCTTTCCCTATTCCAGAAAGTTTCAGTTACCGTTTATTATACAAACTTGAACGGCTATTGGTACCCAGTGAACATCAATGTTATCTTTATTATCACTGATAATTGCATCAGGAACCGTCTTGAGAGCAGATACCGAGGTAAAAAAACATTATTTAAGCCTTGTTTACAAGGAAACATTCCATCAATTAAGTTATTTGCAGTAAAGATTAGTAATATATTCCACTTGTTTGTTTGGTCATTTTATATATCCATTTATATTTTGAGAAGAGTTTTGTGTACAAAATAAACGTGCGCAGCTGGATGGAGCTGCACTAAGCACAAGTGGTTGATCGCGTGAATAATGATAATATTTTGAAAAAATAATATACCTTATTTCCAAAACACGCTTATCGACTAATATCTTTTAGTGTAATTTGAATGATTCGTATATTGATAGTTCCTTTAGCAGTGGGAGCCGCTCACCTACCCGGATCCGAGAACAAACGCAACCGAGTGCAACGTACCGCACGAGGGCACTCTCTGCGACCCAGATCACATCCTCACCGAAACATGGCGCCAAACAATCCTTGACAACGTTGCGCAACACATGGCCAGTATGCGCTAACCCCAACTAAATAGAAAACAATTTTGATGCAGATCTCTCGAACGCCAAGATCCCGTACAACGACGAGGCGAGCCCCGAGTGCTTCGCCAACTCGACCGAACCCGTCCAGATTTTTGTCATACTTGCCAAGCGGATACACACCGCCAGCAATCAGAGTATAACTAGCAATGACTTGACTCAGTTTGGACACGGGCTGCGTGAAGCATTCGGGCTCGACTCAATGCCATGCAAGAATTATATTCTTGTGCTCGGAGTTGAATTGGCCAAGCAGATTTATCTCTGGGTACGGAGTTGATGAGTGAATGGAAGTTGTATTTGGGTGTTTAGACGGGTTCCGATTTGGCAATTCCAAAGGACCAGTTGGACAACTCATTGGCGCAGTACAAAAATTTGTTTACCGAAAGAAATTACATGGAGGGATTGAACAAGATCGTTGATGAGATTAGCTCCCTATTGACGGATCCGTTCAAGGATCGCTCCACTACGGAGACAACCGATATTGTCGAATCAAGCACAGAGGAGATGACAACGGTTCCAAGCAAGGCGGAAAACACAATTCCAGGGTTTGTTATTCTTGTGTGGGAGAGTAAAATTAGTTTCATTCGCGGAAAAAAGTATTTGTTAACCGCGAATGAAAAATTTGAAAGATAATGTTTTATAAATTCATAGAACACTTTCAGGGAAAAACGTGAAATTTTTTCTTTTTACAATTTTTCAATTATATGTCTTTAATACTTTATTTATAAAATGTTACAATATATTGGCCTAAGATGAGTATGATATTCAAAAGTCATTAATTTTTAATTAAGTGTACCATTTTAATTGTGCGTATTATTTTTTAATTGAGCTGTAGAAATTCACAAGACAAAACAATACAAATACCAAATTTTAATATTAAAAGACCGTGTAGTTTAAAAAACTGAATTCCATGGTAAATTATTTACGAAAAAACGCGCACCGATTTAAAGAAAGACAGACGCTTTATTTTTTTAGTTAAATTCTTTATTGAGAATGATAAAAGCGTTTTTGAACCTAAAACAACTAATTCGCCAATAATCAATAATTCTAAAGGAGTTTTAAACGAAGAAGTAAATCAAATTCGAAGAATTTACGCTTTAATCTTTAAATAAAAAATAATAAAAAGTGAAGATCGTGGTTTTCTTTCAATCAATGAGAGGTATATTTTGCAATATGCGGCACACATCGTGGCGGTGAAGTTCGAAAATGTTATTCTGACTACTTACACGAGAAATTTCTTTAATGTGGGCTCTGACGGGTTTCGGCGATATTAAGTTGACGATATTTATTTAGAAAATGTATCCAAATGAAAAAAACGAGCTCAGAAAAAATGATAAAATCTAATATTTTGTGAATATTTTTATGTTTTTTTAGAGAGTTTACGAAAACAGCTGACAAACTGGCGTAAACAATATTTTGTATAAAGTACACGTGAAAATTAGAAGACAAGCGCAAAATATTAAGAAAAGCATTATTTCATTTGGCGTGAACGAGTTTAGTTAAATTACACCATATTTTTTGGTTTTATTTAACTTTATTATAATTGTTTTAAGATAGGACTCCAATCTTATAAAACTCTGTTCATCAAGTCTAGTCAATTTTCCATAATTAAATTTTTGTGAAATCTTATGACAGGGCCAAATTGAAAAATGTATTTTCCGATTTTTAACAGCGTTTTAAAGTATTTGCGATCTTTATAGAAAACAATGTTCTCGACAATTAAGACAAGTTATTCTTAAACCACCTAACAATATTTTCTTGCCGCAATATTATATTTGAGCACGTTTACTGAGCTCATTTTATAACCATACAATTTGGCGTGCAGGATATTTGATATTTGAAAAAGGTTTTTTTTTCATTTTTTGACGATCATATAATTAAATATACTCTTCCAAACACACAAAAGGTCTGGACTTAGATCTTACTTGCTGAAAAGTCGATGTCGCACACCAACTGGTATGATTATAAAATGAGCTCAGTTAACATTCTCAATCCTAAATTTTTGGAAAGATGTTAATGTTTTTAGATAGTTTAAGACTAGCCGAATTAATTTGTCAACTATTTCTATTGAAAAGACGTAATAATTTTCTGACACGCTTAAAATTGCGAAAATCGAAATTTCCAGTTGGCGTGCACTCGAATGCACCGAAGCAGTGTGTGAAAACTATAAAAATTGGTCCAGTAGTCTATAAATTTGCTCATCCTCAACAATAAAAAGGCCATAACCTTCAGATGGATGTACGTCGTCATTACCATTTGCGTTTCTTCTACGGTGCTCATGATTTTCACATTCATTCTATTTTTCTTCAATCGATACCGCAATCGCCAGAAGGTTTCCAACATCTATCCACCGACGGGCAGCAATTCACTTAAATCGGCAGCAATGTAATTCGTTAATTTTACAATAATTCGAATTGGTTTACAGCGTAATGCAATCCAATGATGATAGCTATGACAACAAAAAGGATGATTTCATGAAGAATCATCAAGAAGACGAAGAAGAAGACGGCGGGCATGGTGAAAGAAAGTCAAGCATTGATTCAGAAACGAGCCATCATCCAAGAAGTGAGCACAGTGATTGTAACGCGGACAACAGGTTTACAATATAACGTCATTTGTTGTATAATGTTCATTAATGAGGGTTCTAGTTCGATTGCAAGTATTGACAATGTCGTTCCCATCGACGAGCTTGAGCAAGACCCCATCAACTATGAAAACCAGCCAAATGTAAGTTTTGTGAAAACTAAATTGATAAATAAATGGATTTTTTTTTAGATATCTCTAGATGATACAAAGTTATCAACTGATGAAATTATAATTCGTCGCAATAGTGAGCTCGTCAAAATGAGCAACACCATTGCTCCTGATCAATACTCATCATTATAAAGAGAAAATGATTGAATACAATCTTGACTAAGGTCAACTTATTTTTAACGTGTACATTTGACGTGTTTAATAATATACAGAAATAAATTATTTTATTATCAAAATTTGAAATTTTGTTTATTATTTTATTATGGCGAATCAAGCTCACATAACGGAGCTTTGGGCAATGCACCAACCGGTAATACATCACTTTGTGATTTCATAAACTCGGAGACGTCATCAAAATGTCGTCGATTGAATTCATCGGTGTTACGTGCAAAAACGTGATAAGAGCTGTAAAAATGTTCATTTTTCTGACTTAGGGGAAGTCAAACCGGCAGGAATTGTTTCCGGTGGTCTCAGTGAGCACCATGTATTCATATCGTTCTGAGTCTGCAGGTCCAGATTTTACGAGGCAATCTAATTAAAGAAATATTTTAAATATTTAGAAGCTTTAATCAACATACATTTTGTTCGGTACAGGTTTGTATCAATGTTCAGAATATTATCTCGGACTGCGACTGTTCCTCTGAGCTTAAAATTTAAAACTAAAATGGATGCGGTTATCGAAATTGAAAACCTCATGTAACTCATTTCCTTCATCTGAATCTCTGAAAAACAAGTTCATCTTTGATGATTTTCTATGTGCGGATCCTCCGATTTCCATTCCCACACAAGATGTTTTCTTTCTTGTCATTTTGACACCATCATCGGGTGTTCTCATATTTTCCAGACTCATTATTGTTCCAAACACCTTGTTAACGACTTTCGGGTTGCCATAAATTTGCGTCCAAGCCCCTCTAATCATTTTCATGCTCAGTGGAATGCATTGATCACATGCTTCTGATCCCATGGGCATCTGCGGAGCACTTCGCTCGTCTTCGCTTGTCACCTTTCTAAACATTTATTCAATCATAACTCTAATTTGATATCTCTACTCTTTAAGCTTGTCCATAGTTTGAAAGACTCCCTTGTCAGATGACTTCTCATTCTGCCGCATTAACTCCTTCTTGAGTGCTCGGAGTGTGGCGCGGTCCTCTGCCGACAGCTGGCTCACGTCCTCCGGTATATCAATGTTGTACTTCTCTTTGAAATACTCCTTCAAATACTCGTCGTTTGCAATCACATCATCGTCGGAAAACTCTAGAACATATTTGTTTATCACATGTTGCCATGTCGACATATTGGTCGTTCTGTGCTGTCGACTAAAAACTCACTTTTGTTGGTCGGCACCTTCAACGTCTTCGCACCTCGAGCTCTTGCTGTCAGCACCTACAATATAATTGTGGCTTGCGGCACGTCATAAGCCGATTACCCTTCCGCCAACCGTGTTGTCGTTCTCTGAGAAGCCCTTCGGAGCAGCTGGGTTGTCTCCGGCTTCGTAGCCGTCCTTCATCTTCTTGATTTGCTCTTGGATAATTTCCTGTTGCTGTTTCTGCATCAGCAATGCCGCGCCGGCTTGGTGATCAATCATGGCCTGTTGGTATCGTCTCTGTTGGTCTAAATATTCCAACTGCTTGGCGCTGTAGGCATTTAGCTCTTGCTGATGTTTAGCGAGCTCCTAGATTAAAAGAAAGAATAATAGAAAAACACGTTTAAATTTGCTCACCGCCAAATATGCCTGATTTCTCGCGGCATTAATCGCTTCGGGAGTTCCTCCGCCGCTGCCAAGCAAACCTGACACATCCGGACCTGAAACACCACCCAGTGCAAGGGCTCCAAGACTATCCAATCCCGCAGATCGCGACTGGCTCAGCTGCTGATGTGTAGTTTCCGGCATTACCGAATAAGTAGATGGTTGTTGTTTTTGATAGCTGAATGGATCCCTCGGATTGTCAATGGATTGTGAGAGTTGTGGGATCGAGTTGTATTCGGAAGCAACATAGGTCGCTTAATTGAAACGTTTTTTTTTAATCAAAAAGTATATTCAAGTCTTACGTGAATATCCATCCATTGAATTTGATAGTTGGTTAATGGGAGCTCTTCGAATGTTCTGAGGCACCATCATTTGCTGGGGAACTTGCTGTTGTGGAGCTTCAGTTGTCGTAGGGTTCTTGGAGCGGTCCATTTCGGGAAACATGCTCTTTACGAAAGCCCCCGCTAGATTAACTGCTAGACGGTCGACGACTTTGAAATTGAATTTATCAAAAATAAAAAGAGGATGTCACTTACTTTGCTCACCGGGAGATGGAGTGGATGGATCATCAGAAACCACAAACTGTATTAATGCTAGTATGAATGTCAAGTAAGCGCCATGGGCACAAATCGAACTCGAAATTAGCCGCATCGGCCACTAGTGATGATAGCTAATGAGGCCGAAAATTGAATTATTATCGATAGGATCGAACACAATGAAACCGAATGTGATATTAGTGTACAATTGACGGATAATAATGACCCAAATGAAGGTGAAACTATCTCGACGAGATATAAACAAGACGTGAGGAGAAAGAGAAAGCAAAAAGTCCAAAAATGGAGGCGCCGACGAAAAGCATGGATTGTCGGAATTAATAAGAAGACGATTTATCCATTGTGCGTGATAATCGCTTTTTATCATGTTGATGATTTTTCTCTCGCATGGTTTCGTTTTCATGATAATACAAGATTGCGATAATGTACTAATGACTATAAATATCTGATATTTTAATGATGTATTTTAAATTTTAATCTGTCATTGTTGCAATTAAACAAAAAACGTGTAAAAGGATAAATCATTAGGGTCAGAGGTATAAATTAAGATTGATTGGTACTCGCGTGGCCAAAATATTTAAAAATCAAATGTTGAATCCAACGAATTTTTAGTTTTATTGCTGAATAATTATTTAAAGTTGTATTTCTATTTTGCAAATGAATAAAAACTCAAAAAAATTATCGTGTGACTTACTAGAAAACTTACTAGAAAAACTTTTCGAATAAAATAATTTTAAAAAACGTCATGAAATAAAAAGGGCTGCTAATAAAACGAGTTCAAGAAACTTGCTCGTAAGATTTTAAGTACTATTAGCTGACATTATTAACAATTAAAAAGCTGACATTATTTATTTTATTCGTTTATTAAAAAGCTGACATACTGGCGTAGACGATATTTGCTTGAAGTACACGTGAAAGTTCATATTTTTATTGGTATTACTAACGAAACGAAAGCAATAATTCTTCAATATTTATAATTAGGCGATATTTTACAACATTTTTAAAGCGCAAACACATTTTGCTAAATCATATATACGAATTATTAAAGTAGTTTCTGCCTAAAATATCTTCCAAACTTAAATTTGTGTCTCTACGTTGCAGAATATAAACAAAGAAAAATGTATATGAAACGATAATTTATAATGATCGCGCGTATTTTATATGATTTTAATTTTTCAGAAACTTTCAGATTTCTAATTGAGAATAAATTAATTGTAAATTAAAGATAAAAACAAGAGCTGGTCCTTCTATTATACACGCTTAAAGTAACGTTAATATTCGGTGTATTGTGAAATTACTATTTTGGTCCCGGTTTTTATAAAACTATTTTCCATAAATTAGAAGATTTCAAGCTCCCTATAAAATAGAAATTCAAGCCAAATTGAAATAGTAATTTTTCGACATTTAAGTATTTCAAAGTTTTTATGGCTTTTCTAGAAAACTCTATTCTCGACAACTTAGTCAAGTTCTTCTTAAATTACTTAAAATTATGAATATCTTTCCATAATTTTAGTTTTGAGCACGTTTACTGAGCTTATTTTATAAGATTACAAGTTGATGTGGAAAATCTTATTCATATAAGTTGGTTAAGATGTTTTAAATATATACTGTAACATTTATTAAAATTAGAATTTGGAATCTTGAATAAAATAAGGAAAATTTTTATTTCTTGCCCCGTGGACATTTTTTGTGGAGCGCCGGATAATAGAGATTTATTGATGATTGATAATATCATTTAAATATTTAGAAAATAGGCCACGTAGTTAATTATTGTCACGCGGCAACATCTTAAATTATTCTTCCGTGAAGATGCTACGTCATTCACAGTAGTTTTCTATTAGATAATTTGTAGATGGTAACTAAATTTTTATCTCCATCTTTGTAACTCTCAATCATCTCATATAAGAACATTTCCAGATTTTTAGGTATTTTAAAACCCCGGGAAAAAACTTCAAATTGTTAATTGATTTTTTGGTAATTCAATTACGTTTCACTAATTTCAGACCAGACGTTTAAGATTATTTTTTAAATGTATTGAAGCCAAATAATTTTAAATCCGCAAAACGTCAATTTCTACGTGATTTTTAATATTTCGGATGGGGTGCAATTAAATTTACAAGTTCAGTTATTTTTTTCCTTTCAATGGCTCTTTATACTGAGTAATTTGTCAACCAAATTGAGCGATAGGTAACTGTTACATGAAATATTGAGTCACTTTTAACGGATTGTTTAAAATTAGAATGATTCATTTGCAGAAACGTTCTCGTATAATATTGTTAAAGTTGTTGGTAAACTTTACTTGTTTATAATATCGATATACACTCATTTCCTTAGTAACGTATAAACGAGCATCAATTAGCGACCGGATTAGCTTTTAACATTAAATGAAAATTTTAGGAAATTGAGTTGATAGTTCCTTGATATACATCATAATTATATAAAACTAATTTAAATAAAACCAATGTGTTTAGTCAATTCTCCTATCGAAATTTTGATTATAGCTACAATTTTTTTTCTTAATTTTCCAATTTTCTAAGAAAAGCACTTACTTTTAAAAGTATTATAGCATCCCAAAATTTATCTTTTTAAAATCTTTCCTCCAAATCTTATCAACAATTTATAAGCGCATTAGGATACAGAGATCAATCATACATCTTTCATTTTGTATCCAACAAAATTGTGCTTATTTATATTAGCTAAATATCATCGCTAAGTAGGGATTAAGATGATTAAGCCGTTTGTAGCTCCAAATACGCTTCAGCTATCGTAATCTTAAAAAATGAAGCTTGTAGTCATTATTTGTATGATACTCTACATAAATTCACGTAAAGTCTTATTTTGTTCATATTAATGCATTGAATAGAAAGTGTGAATGGATGTTATTCATGTTATCCGTCATTAAAATAAAATACTCTTATCAAAAAATCACGTCAACTTACATTGTTTCAGAAAATTTTTAAAAAACTAAGGTTTCAAAAGAATCGAACAATTCAATAATATTATAATATAGATGCATTTTAATATTCATTGTAATTTTAGGTAATTTTTTTCAACAGCGTAAGATTACCTAACTTTTTCTGGGTAGGTTTAACCCCAATTGAATTTTTGTTTAATTTCTGAGGTTTTTGTAATTTGCAATTTTTATAATTTTTTTCACTTATGAAGCCTGTAGAATTGAAATAAAACCAAGTTTTAAAATTTAAATGTTGAAACTAATAAAATACGTTTAAATATTGCAAAATCGTTTGATGTGCTCTCAGCATAAATGAGAACAGCGTTAGTTTAATTAATTTATTTATTTATTTATTTATTTAGACTACGTGTGCTAGACACGTGATTAAAATTTAAATTAAATGAAAATATAAATAAATGAAAAACTGACCATAAAATAAAACTAATTAAAAATCTAAAGAAGGAACAAAATAAACTAGGTAGAGTTAAGAAAATAATAAATGATAGCAACATAAAAAAACTAATGTAACAAAAACGTAGGGTGGGGGGAGGGTGATAACTAATATGCCAGAGTTTTTTTGTCAAAAATAAATGTTTTCAAATAAACATGAAACTACTAAATAAGGCTAAGGTTGTATTTGTCTATTTGATAAATAACATTAATTAGGGGAAACTTCAAGACTCCCCAGAATCGCCAAATGTAGCTTACGTTTTAAATTTATTCGGGTGGTCTCAATGAAATAAAGGCTCAAGATGTTACAGTGGTATTTATTTTTTTCAAGGAATTTTAATTTCTTTTATATTAAATCGATAGTCTGAAAATGGGTTAGAGGAATTCTGAAATATTGAAGAATTTATTCATGTTTTTGAACATAAAATCAATGAAAAGAATCGAAATTTAAAATGAGATGGTGTAATAATCCGTGTTTTTTTTGCGGAAATGCATTTTATTTTCCGACGGGAGCAATTTACGCTTTTCCTAGATTTAATAACACCATATATTTTATTAAAATAGGTTTCAATATAAATTACATATAATAATTAATGTTAATATATAAACTGAAAAAATTTTGTTGGAAAAATTGAATTTAAGGCACATTACGAGAGTATTTAGAGATTTTTAACGCTATAACAGTTTTTAAAGATTTTTAAATTGAAATTATTTTAATGCTAAATTTTCGTATAAAATTGACTGCCACAATAACTGCGTGCTAAAAAAGCGTGGACTAATTTGGTTTTTCCTAAAGAAATGTTGAACTTTAAAACAAATTAAGCCCCTATAATCAATAATGCTAAAGGGGACTACAGCAAAAATTAAATCGAATTCAATAAAGTTATGATTTAAAAAATAAAAAAAAATTAATAAAATGTGAAGGGTGTCGTTTAATCAATTTGTGCACGTTTCTTTGCAAGATGCGCATGTATATATATATAATATTCATTGTGAAATTAGAAAGGAAGTAAAGTTTTCAAAAAATTATAAATAAACTTTTTAAAAATTGCATCCAGGATTTATTTATAATCAAAATATAAGACATTTATAATTCAATTTCAACATTTTTGAATTATTTTCAATGGTCTCAAAGAGAACATGAAACTAATATTCCATTTATGTTAATAATTTCTCTGTGTTTCATTATATTTCTTCAAAATTTCTAGATCAAATCAGATTTATTACTTTTATTTTTTATGAAATTAAAATTGGAATTGTCAATTTCTTATATTTTGGTAAAATAATTTAGAAGATTTAGTACATAATTTATTCAGTTTAACTTTTTGCTCTCAAACATTTAATACCATTTCTCTTTTCAGTTTGCTAACTATGAAATCTACGGATTATTACTTCACTGTTATTTTGATATAAATTTAACACAACCTTTCCCTTGATTATTAATACGAAACCATAATCAATGATACATTTATGAAAAAAATCCTTGGAAATGTTTTCATTGAGTCATCGTTTCTAAACATTGTATTGTTACAAATTGTTTGAATTGTGCTTCTGTGTAATATTGTATCTATTAACACAAAGATATCAATCATCAAATGAAAATTAGCAAACTCACATGATGGCTAATTAGGATTATTCCCCAATGTGCATTGGCTTAATTGCTCTCACCATAATGATTGTTCGAGTTTTTCGCAAGCAACTCATCGAGGGGTGCTTTCGAAGATTTTTCCACTTTTTTATAATTTATGGAAGACTTAATTTTAATTCCAATCGATCGCAAAAATCGACTTTTCTCAATGGGTGGCCTATTGTCTGTTCGTTTCGATAGAGTAGAGCAGTTTTTAAGTGGACGACAGTATATTTGTATACCTGTCTGTATAGTGATCTCGTGTTTGTATTTATATTCACATTTATTCATATATGATGATGATTTTGTGTGCTTTTGCGAAAGATTTGCTGATCACATTTGTTTTAATTAAAAAAAAAAACTAATATTTTTCTCGCTCAAACAGACTCGATTCAGTGACCCGTATTTCATATTGTATGTGCGCATTTTTATTCCCGGTTGCCTAGCAATATATGATTACTATGATAAAGTGAACAATTTCATCTAGATTGTAGCTATATTCACTTATATATATATATATATATCCCCTTTGAAGAAGAGTGAATGGTGTACCAATATAGCTGTGGTTTTTGAGCAGCGAACACTTTTGTGCTCAATCTCTTCATCCATTGAAACTTGCATATTTTTTGCCGCCGAGCATTTCATTAAAAATTAAGCGGCTCATCGCGAGAACATATTATTAGCACGAATAGGAATGATAATGTTCATTCTTCTATTAGTGCATTTGCACTTTTCATGGATTTCGAGCGCCAACACCGCTATTTTGCCTTTTGAGTTGCCGGTGACTGACTGGATATGATCGATATTGAGAAGCTAACGAGCCACTCTGCATTCTTGTGCGTATTACTGCTATCTCATTGCAACATCAAATTAGGGAGCTTATTAAATTATTTTTTTCACGATTCGCTTTATCATAATTTCTTAATTTGCGGTGTGCATTCACCGTTGAGAGTTTCGCTGGAGCGCTTTATGGCCACGCCTCTCCAATTTTAGTATCAACTTTTCAGCCCCGCCTTAAAATTATTAATGTGGCGACAAATTGACTACTTGTTGTTATTGTTGATCAGCTTATTCTTCTAGAATAGTCGTTCTCTTTTAGTAAAGTATTTGATTTTCAGGGCGACAATGCCGCCAAAACTCAGCCAGCCACTACGCTCTCTATGAGAAAGCACTGGTAATATCTCCTTCTAAAAGCAACTATAATTCATATTTTTAGGCTCATCCTTGGGTCCAAATGGAACGCCTATTGATGTGCGTTATTCCATCATGGGAAAGTAAACAATACACGGGCTTTCATAAAATGGTAAAACTTGTAATAAATTTCTGCATGATAATGCATTCATTTTAGAGCTCAACTTAGTTGGATAATCAATATGCTTAAAGATGCGTTTATGAACGCCAAAGCAAAGTCATCACTCAACTGCTAACATCAGAGCTGCAAGAAGCCAAATCAATTGACGCAAACCACTTGTACGCTGGCCGTATTCCCATCATACCACCCTAACCGATTCTTATGACTACTCTTCCCTTCATTTATTCAAACCTCCTCATGGAACTTACCGATGCAATGAACTACTAAACGAAATAATTAAGCAATACCCACCCCTCCTCCGTCCGACCCTTAACACCCATCCCTTCCCACGCCTCGCCCTCCCCTGTTTTTATAAATACTACAGTGTTGTCTGTGATTTCACGTACTTTTGTACACATCGTCAAACTACCAATCAAACGAGCATTCCTCGACCATTATAGTTTCACCTAGGTGGCCTATATTCCCAATATTATCCCGCATTTATAACTCAGTGCCCATTACTCAGATATCCTTAACATTAACCTTATCCCTACTTCCCTACATATAATCATCCCATATATAATCACCCCCTTCTCCCTTGTCATTATGTTTAATATCTTTTATTTTTTTTGTATTACAATTTTCTATATCCAAGCTAGTTTAGAAGATCGATGTGATCTTGCTGGAACCAAGAGCATTGTAATTTTGGTGCATGTTTTTTATAATCTCAAAGACTATCAATTATGTTAAAATAGTATTGCGATCAATTTTTATTTGTATTCTTCTGGCTCAGATTTTAACTGTTTTGTAAATGATGGAGTTTTTAGTAATAAACGCTCTTTGAGCAGTTTGATTATTTTACAGAATATTATATAGAATGGAATCAATAAAGAAAATGGAGAATTGCTTGGATTTCAGATACTGCAAAATAAAGAAGCTAGGTTGAAACTATTAAATAAGTTTTTGTTATTGTTGGGTATTTTAAATAGTTTATAAATTATATTAATACCAGTGAAGTGGGATGAGGATGGTCCAACAATAGAGGACTGACTCCTAGTATCAGGGAAATTAGAACTGGATTATCAACAAGGAAATGCAATAAAATTTGGGATGACAAATAATAAGGTCACGCTCAACAGTTATTTATTCATTTCCACTCCACATTAATTCACAAAAATATGATAATAAGGTGTTTGCACGAGAATATTTTAAATTATCCTTGTTTTATGAAAATATAAGCTAAACATTTATTTTTCAAATATTATAAAGATCGGTAGCTGTTAGTAGAGATTATTTAAAAGTCAAGAGTTCATGTTTTCTTTCTGCTCTTTCTTTTATTTTCAAGAAAGTTTAAAAAATCATTGATATTTGTAGAAGTAACTCGCTACTGCTTAAATCAAACAAATCTTATAAATTTTGCAATCTAACTCTGGTGATCTATTTTCAGAATATAAATGCTCCAATGCTTAAAATTGTAAATATTCCTAAGTAATTACTGTACTAATATGCATTCATTCTGCCTATCAATGTGTGTATTTCGTAATTTAATGATTTGAGCTTGAATCTCTTGCGGGATCAGAGCATCTCCATTTTTTGTTATTCCTTTATTTTGTATTGTGCTGTGTTTAATAAATAAAGGATTATTGTCTGGAATTCTTTATATTTTGGTTTTCAAAGATAGATGTACGAAGGGAAAGGGGAGAATGATGGTCTCGTTTGGTTTGAGTTGGGAGTTTTGCAAACTTTTGCTATTTATCTCGATTGTGGCACATATTTATGAATAATTTCTTCTTCCTTGAATCGGAATGTTTTCACGAAAAGGACAATAGATGTTATAATACGCAACTTCTAGTCAATTGAGATATTTTGCGCGCCCCTTTTTAAATAAGTCCTTATTAATTCAAGAGTATAATATAAATATTGGTAGCTCTAATTAGATATATATATATATATACTATTAAAAATTACAATATAATTAAATATTATCGTCACTGTAAATTGTTTCAAACGGAAATGGAACTCAAAAGGACAGAAAACGGAAGACGGGAGACTGAAAATGGATTTCCGTGCAACCCTGATATATATATATATATACAGGCCAAAAGAATTGGTAAAAACAGGTCTTTAAAAGAGTCACTTAAATCTCTACAATTTCAGGATAATGTAAAGTGAAAGGTTTTTTAAATAATTTCTGTAAACTTTACGTGAAAACGAGTTTTTAACGTCCAACTAGAAATTAATAAAATGCTTTCAAGTTGTGAAAAATCGTTCTGTTCTGTTATATATACCCTAGCTGACAAAAGTTTGGTCACAAATGTTTTTTCGGGTTTAACTTTTTTGTGACTTGACCAAATTGGTTGATTTTTTGATATTTTATGTGAATCAGTGTTTAAAATGTTATAGTAGCAAAATTTGGTTTAAATTACCATGGCAATTTCGGTACCACGCATTCCGTTTTCCCGCATATTGATAACAGCTTGCCGGGTGGCAATTGGAGTTTCTTTACGTGGAGTCATCTCTAAAATGTTGCCAATTACTGCTATTTTCAATAAATTATGATAAAAATATAATTGAACTTTAAAAATTATTAAAAAATGCAGTGCAAGAAAAGTGCGTAATATCTTTGAGCTACGCGTTTTACGATAAACGCTTGTCACTGTAAAACGGATCATCGTAATCACAAGCGGAAATTTGTAAAATAATCTACAACCATATGAATCTATCATATCAAAAAATCAGCCAATTTAGTCAAGTCACAAAAAATTAAACACGAAAAAACATTTGTGACAAAACTTTTGTCAGCTAGTGTATATATATATATATAATAATTCGGTTTATTTTACATATGTTCAAATCAATCTCCAAAAAAGCCGCCATTTTAAAATTCCATAAAAAAAAAAAAAAAATTCACGTTAATTACCGTACGGATGGATCAGACCTTCTCTTGAAGAATACAAAATTAATTTCGCATTAGCCAATAAAATTCTTCTGGAGATTTACAAAATTTAAAATTTGCATATGGAATAAAATCATAAATATTAAGCTAAAATTGTTTAATCGTTTTAAAGCTAACAACACATCTTAAACTCAAGGCTTTTTATTTAATATTGAAGTGCTTAAAACGTTTTACTATGATATAATAATTATTTAATTCCCAGTATTTTCAAATTTCTACATTATAAGACAAATTGGATAAAATAGTAATGTTTATTGTCATTTTCTTGGGGAGAATAAGCATATTTTAAACTCTAAAATAAGTTTTTTCGCAATGGAGCGAATTATGCATTGAACGACAGGGATATTTCTCTGATATCTATTAGCTTTAACTTATACACTTAATATGTGCTAGAAATTATTAAATCGTTCAAAATAATGAAACATTGATCCAACTTTATGGAAAAATCTATTAATAGTTTTAGAGAGTTTAAGAAAAGTTCAACAAGTTTATAGTGCAAAATTGTTTAGTTAAAAAGACGTAAAAAATTTTCAGACACGCTTAGTGATCGGAAAATCGTTATTTCCCGTTTCAATTTATCTGATCGTCAGGATTAAAATTTATTTTCCATCTTTTAATTATATATTTTTTGTGAATTAATAACGGATCGCTTATGGATGCAATCTTTAATCACATTGGAAGAAAAATGTAAAGAGAGAACATCTTGCTTTATGAAGCAGAGGAAGAGGGCAATGATCCATTTGGTTTTAAAGTTAAGCACGTTAACTAAAAAGCTAATAAAACAAGCTCAGAAAACATGCTCAAATCTAACATTTTGTGAAGGTTTTAATATTTCTATAAAGTTTAAGAAATTTCTGACAAACTGGCGTAGACAATATTTGTATAAAGTACACATGGAGGTTGTAAGACAAACCGAAAAATAAGAAAATCATAATTTCCATTTGGCGTGAGTTAAGAAAATGGCTGAAATACGCTCATTTCTGTGAAAAATATTTTTCTTACATTTTGTAAGCATGTACCAAAGTAAATTAAAAACTATTTTCACGTAATCTTAGCTATTCTGTTTTTAAATGCCAATGGAACTTAAACTGTTTCAAAAATTTATATTGGGAATTTAAGGATCTATTTATGTGATTTCAGTTGTTCTGATCATTAATAGCTGATGAGTGCGAAAAAATGTTAATACTTTTTATAAAAAGAAAGTTAGTACTAATTAAAGAAGCGTTTATCCGATTATGGTATATTACTGCACTATGATAGTAAGAATTTTTAATATTATTGGGTTGAGGAATAAGTCCGTATTTTCTTGTTTTTTGGCAAAGTATATATACTTATCCGATAGCGCTTTTTCTGCTCTACGAAAATATGTTTTTAGTTTGTGCTGAAGTTTTATTTTTCATCAATTTTAGGCTTAGAAATGAACTATGCAGGAGGCAAAAATCTGCATTTTCGGCATCTGCATTTCATCGAAAGAAGCCGCTCGGGAAATATGCAGGTTATATGGAGAAGGTGTCTAAGGCGGGTCTACTGCACAAAAATGGTTCGCTAAGTTGAAAAAGGCGACTTTAATCTTGAAGACACGCCTCGAAGCAAACGACCTGAAGAATTCTGAAGGCACTGGGAAATTCTAGAAGTTAAAGTCACACGAGTTTAAGACATCTTGCTCCACGACAACGCCAAGTCGCATGTTGCACAAGTCGTCAAAACGGTTCTCCAAAAGCTCGAATGGGAGGTTCTTCAGCATCCACCGTACTCTCCAGACGTTGCGCCCTCCGATTATCTTCTCTTCCGCTCTCTGTCAAACCAAGTGAGCAGTGCTACCTTCGATGGCGAAGACGACCTCATAAACTAAAAAAACCTATATCGCTCATTTGAGATAACCTAAAAATGTCTGGACGCGGAAAGGGAGGAAAACGACTTGGATAAGGTGGTGTCGCAAACCAAGGCACATCCAAGGAATCACGAAGCCAGCGAGGAGGAGTCAAGCGTACCTCCGGACTCATCTACGAAGAAACCCGTGGAGTTCTGAAGGTGTTCCTTGAGAACGTGATCCGTGATGCCGTCACCTACTGCGAGCACCCCAAGAGGAAGACTGTCACCGCCATGGATGTCGTCTACGCTTTGAAACGCCAAGGCAGAACCCTCTACGGATTTGGAGGATAATTTGGATATTTATCGCATTGAGACATCAGTTAAACCGAACCCAACGGCCCTCTTTAGGGCCACAATTTTATATGAATCAATATTTAGCTTTATTGAATAAAGATGTTTTATGATAAACTGCCTCTTCGACACCAGAATGGGCGATTTTTAGCGGAACTGCATCAACAAATCGATCGAGAGGTGGGAGGAAGTCGTAAACAGTAAGGGCGAATACATAATGTATTAATTTATGATTATAATTATATTATTCATTTCAGAGATCGATGCCTAATGGAAGAGCAAAAAATTAGGGGCGGAGAAAAGGTCTTGTTTAGACAGACACACGGCCACGAAGGCCATCACGTCTCTTCGTCTTTTGTTTGTCATCAATATTTTTATTTCATCCATTTTCATTTTTAAATTAAACTTTTCATTTCTTGTCATCAAAAAATAGATAACAGAAATTGATGAGAAACAAATGAGGAAGAGACGTGATGGCCTTAATGGCCGTGTGGCTGCCTAAACAAGACCTTTTCTCCGCCCCTAATTTTTTGCTCTTCCATTAGGCATCGATCTCTGAAATGAATAATATATAATTATTTTTGTTCAAATAAACTTTGGGGAAAAACTCTACGAACTTTTTCCAATATTGTGTATACATATAAATATCGTCATCAAAGTTCTTGTATGCTCAGTCGAATAAAACGTTACTCGTCCATGCCAAATTAAACCCCATCATCAATAATCGTCAACATCTCACAGTTAATTCACAAATCAAGCAGATTAATTCAATTCCCAAAACATCATTCTTCTTTCCCAACATCCAATCACACAAATAAGAATTAGACCTTTTATGCTCCTCCAATGGACCCTTGTGTGGGTTTTTGTCAGTATAATTCAAATTTATTAAGCAAATCTGTTCTGCAGTCTAATTGAATAGGGTAACCGCATGTTATTCTTTTAAAATAAATTATAAAAAAGGCTAAGAATCAGCTAACTATCAATCAAAGGAAAGAATCGAAATGACTTGAGGCATTGTTCGAAATATGCACATGTACATATTTTCCCAACTAATGAATATCCGCACAATCAAAACACAAAGATATATATATATATATATACGTTGCATTTTTAGTTGTTTTGTACCTTGGAACGATTTTGTGCTCATGATTATTTTTTTATCAACTCAATCCATCATCAAGCAAGGCTAAAAATGTTGTGAAGATGAATAACGCAAAAAGCTTTTAGCATATGTCAATTGAGTCGTCTCTGTATGATGATGTTGCTATATGACACTGATTTCATTAGTTGACAATAAAATGTTATTGTTACATTCTGTTGTTGTTTGTCTCGACTCATCATAGTAGTTAAGCCGTGAACCATATCCATCATATTTATATATTCAGCAGTCCAAAAATAAACTTGTCTTGTTATAATTCCAACTTTTCACAGCTTGATTCTCTTCTTTTCACATCATTAACATTGTGCAATGTCTTCCTGTGGAAGCGGTTTTGATTTTCCAACTTGGATTATTTCAATTATCCACCAGCAAATGTTTTTTTTGAAGAAAAGTTGAAGCGGAGCTTATTTAATACAATTCCAAATAATTATGAATAGTTTTTAATCAACTCATCCACGATTAATAAGCAGTACATTTAAATAGACTCTAATTTATTATAATTGTTCCTTTTTTCATTTTATTATGTTTTTATTTTAAGTTTTCCGTCGGCAGCTTTCAGGTTTTCTTCGTGTCAATTGAACTAATTGGTTCTTTTAGCATTATTATATATTATTTGGATGGCTCTAATAATGATCGGAAATATAAGAATAATAAAAAACAAACGGAAAAAAACGAAGATACAAGAAGACTTTGTCAAAGTCCAACTGTTTTTTTAGAATATTTGTTTATTTTGTTTTACGAATACGACAACAAATAATAATAATATAATCTATTCAGAAATATTTAATGAATTTTCAGATGAAATAAGAAAAAAACTGTGTTAATTTACTACAATGTATAAAGAAATATTATTTCTTAGTTGCATTCATATGAAAATCATTCACGTAGAATTTGAGTAAATATTGGACAAGACTATAATGAAAAACGGACCAAGATTTGGCCCATTTTAAATTGAAAATCATTAATTGCGTGTTTTTGTTTCTCCAATATAAACTCGAATTTTTATTTCTTCATCTCCATCTGATGCTTTTAGGCAATGGTTCATCTCTTAATTTATTCTTCTTTTTTTGATTTATATGAATTTAAGACAATCCATTTATTTTTCGATTTAATAAACACACACAACATCCACTGAGAACATTATACTTTCACACACGCATATATATATATTGAACTTGTTATTATTTTGTGCTTATAACTTCAATGAGCATATTTTGGAATTTACACTTATTTTTTGGCCAGTCCATTCTCAATATAATGAAAATTAGACAGAAGATGAAATCTCGTCGATCGTTGATTCGTGCCATTTTGTTTGTGCTCAGATTGCAGAAGAATGTGAATGTTCGTAGAACAACGACGACAAACAGTAATCATCAGACACGACGGAACACGTTTTTTACGTCGAGGGGTGTTGTAAGGTGGGCTATTGATCTCAGAGAGAATCAAAACATGTTTAATATTAAATATTATCAAAATCTAAGAAATTGAAAGGTCTATTTGATCATTTTTGAATTATTTTCAATGGTCTCAAAGAGATCACGAAACAAATATTCAATTTATGTTAATAATTTCTCTGTTTTTCATTATATTTCTTCCAAATTTCTAGATCAAATCAGATTTATTACTTTTATTTTTTATGAAAATAAATTTGGAATTGACAATTTCTTAGATTTTGATAATATAACTGTCAAATCTTTCAAACTATTTAAGCGCAGGATGTTAATGACTTTAAGGAGTTTATAGAACGTCAAATGCAAATGATGATTTTCTGATTTTTAAGCTCACCATACAGTTTTACGTGCACTCTAAAAAATATAGTTTATACCAGTTGAATAGCTTTTTCTTAAACTGTCGAAAAATAGTAACATCTTCCCAAAATATTAGATTTCAGAACATTTTTTGAGTTCGCCTTCTTAGCATTCCAATTTTCGTATTTATAGTTATCTGTAATATCACATTTGAGAAAAATTTTGTCAGTGTGCAATTTTTTGATACATCATTTAAAACAGAAAATTTCGCGCCACTCGTGTTCTCGCAGTTTTCTCATTATCATCGTAGTCTCAAAGAACTGTTGCAAAAATTGCACGGCAAATGAAAATTCCGATTTTTCTAGATTTTAACGCGTTTTATTATTTACCACATGGGAGATAAAAGCTAATTTTCACGTCAATTTTACAGAATTTTCTTAGAATATCTTCAATGTTTTTTGTGTTGAAGCGACTCTTTTGAAGGTATGTTTCACGAATTCATTTGGCGTGCAGTTGTGTCTCTTTGATAAATATATTTTATTGGATCGTTTACACGCCAAATTGAAATTGCACGCCAAATTGAAATACAGATATTCCGATTTTTTGCATATTTTCCGTTAGGTTAACAAAAAAAAGTAACTAGGCTTGTCCTAAACTATCTAGATAGTTTCTGATATATAATTCATGATAAATGTTTAATTCCATTAGAATATTCATGTGAAATACTAGAATACGCTGTCAGTTTTTAGAAATCGTTCATTTCACTTGATGTGCATGCCAACATAGTATTTATTCTTTATTTAAACAAGCCGAGTATACAAGAATAAATGTCAAACTAATTTTTATTCTTACGTCATTTTCACATATATTGCTTAATCGAGATTAATGGCGGATTTTGGAAACGAAATCTTCGATTTGAGCCAATTTTATACGATGAAAGCTATTTTGCAAAACATTTGGAGTGGTTATTAATTGCGATTAATGAAATATAAGGACCATAAAATCGTGAATAAAAAAAACGTAAAGTGAATTTTTAAAATAGGAGCTCAGAAAAGTCACTTAAATCAAAAATTTCGTGAAAATTTAAAGCTGCAGTGTTATTTTAAGATATTGTTCATTTCAGAGACGGGTGCCTAATGGAAGAGGAAAAAATTTAGGATGGAATCAGGTTCTCGTTTGGACGGCCATTCTTTTTTACGAAATAATGGGCAGCACACATTGAAGAGAAATTGACGAAAAAGTCGCTTGTGGCCAATTTTTCTTCATCAATTAGGCACCGATCTCTGAAAAGGACAATAAGCCTGTAAGATGAGCTATTAATTTACACGTGTAAATTAATAAAATACGTTTCAATATTCGGATACCGTGATTTTAATTTGGCGTGTAACAATATTGGAGAATTTTCTCCCTTTCCTTGTAATTATTTGAGTCTAAATAAGAAATACGGACAAATTAACAATCACGCTAATGGAAAATGACACCATGCTTCAGAATAAGAAAAATTTCTAGGCCGTGAATTCTTTAAGTAGAAAAATATTTAATGTCTTAAACAGCTGATCAACTTTACTTAAACTTTAATGTTTTATTTTTTGTTCATTTTCTATCAGAAAAACTTTTCTGAGTCCATGTCCAAAGACAAGAAATTAAAGTTTGCTTAAACCGTTCAGCCGTTGCCTATATCAACTATATTTCGCAAATTCGTCGAAGCATTTGATAAGAAAACTGTAAATTAACGTGTATGTTTACAATCAACATTTTTTTCAACATTTGATGTGTGGCCTGTAAACTAATCATTATTAATTTCATTATCAATAAAAATTAACTTAACTAATCCTTTCACGTTAATGTGTTTATCAAAATGAATTAAACAATAATCAAACAATAATCAAACAAATTTACTAATTCATATGTTCTTTCGTCAATTATTCATATCAATTCGTGCAATTTGTGAGTATTCTCAAACAATCTAACCTTGGGCTCCTTATCAATATTGAGAACAACACATTTTTCAAGAAAAAGTGATAGTTGTTGGCGGAAAACACGAAGGCCACAAGATCAAACCAACTGTAAATAATTAGAAACCATTTGCAGATGTGAGTCGACAAAGCACCGGCGGCGATCATCAAATAACAAATGCTCGCAAAGGCATCGCAACAGCGCTCCAAGCAGCACATACCCGTTAAGGTTGTCGTTCGAAATGCAAAACCATCTCATTTTTTGATTTTAAAGCTCGCCGAGCGGCAGTAGATGTTCTGCTTTCGAACAATACAGCAATTCTGAAACTGTGTGTGACTTTGGTATTGTTTTTATTTATTTATCATCAAATATTAGTCTGTTTTTTTTTTAAATGAACAATGGATTCCTTTCATGTTACTGTTCTCTTTGTAAATAAATAAACAATGTGAAAATGACAACTAATTGAAATAAAAATGGTTCAGTTGACGGAATTTAATGCTTGAAATTCTCTTTTTTAGTCTCGTTAGATTTTTTTTTGCTTTTTTTGTAATCCCATTAATTCAAGCTCTTGGAAGTCACATTTTATTATAAATTAGTTTTCATTATAATCTTGAATATCATTATAAATTTCAACAAAATATGTCCTCTTTTGAAGGTAAGAATATATTTCTCTTAAAATTAATCTGAAAGAATTTCGCAAATTGTGCGTATTATTCAAAATTTATTTATATATTTTGGTCTCGTATGGGAAAAGATACGTTGGTTGATTTAATATTCAATTTATTATTACACTATGTTATGAAATAATACAATTTCCTCTTTAATTTTTTAGGTGCGATAACTTCTAATAAATAACTTGCACCTTTAAGCCAAAATCTCAATACATTAAATTTTATCAATATATTTTAGATGCTCTTATGCCCTCCTGTTTAATAATTAGCAAACTACGCTAATGAGAAAATATATTTCTACAATTAATCCCAAAGAAAAATCCATTCTATTCCAATGGTCAGAAACGAAAATAGTTTTTGTTCAAAACAAGCACTCCAACTGGAAATAACGGTTTTCCGATTTTTAACAATGTCGGAAAGTTTTTTGCGTCCTTTTAGCAAAAAAATTTCATTTCAATTTAACTAAGGTTGACATAAACTATCTAATAACATTAATACCATTCCGAAAATTTAAATTTGAGCGCGTTTACTGAGCTCATTTTATTACTATACCAATTGGCGTTCACAAGGCTTGAAAAAAATCTACTATAAATTGTTCATAATTTGATACCATATTAATTGTACCAAAAATTAAAAATCAAAATTGACCCATAAAATAATATAATAATAATGCATTCGTTAATGTATTTTGGTGTTATGTAATTTTTTAATAATTAGGATTGTTTTTAATTGCAAGAGGTCTTTGAGAATTTTCGCTTTTTTTGCTAGGTTTAGAAATATTAATGTACTTTTTATATTTTTAGGTACAAATGTACTAATTATTATCTCTATATAAATTATACCATCATTTTCCACTCCCTAATGTTGATTTTTCAAATAATTAATTTCCTCGTAGTCAGTTTTGAATAGTCTTAATTTAAGTATGGATACCTTTAGCCGAAAAATGCAAATCTCAAATTCTAGAGTAATAAGTTAAATAATCAAGTAATTTTACTGGATTATTTAATATTACCAAAAACATTGTTTAAACTGAGAAGATGTCGAAGTTGTACTATCTCTTTGATTAAAAGAAAATCAAATTAAGAAAACTAATTCCAAAATATTAGGTATTTTATTAAATTTTACAGAAACTGTTATCTATTTTTGGTATTAAGAGAGAAATAAGCTTCTACTATTTTCGTTATACTTTTAAAAAAAATCAAAAAAGTTATAATTAGAACTTCATATAATTTCAACTGATAAAATATGATATCATCAAAATAAGGTGGCTTCCATTCATACCACAATTTCAAAAACCGTCATACTCTCAACATTTTCCACATTTTTGATTTATTCGAATGGCTATTTCAAGAGTTCCTCAGCGTTATCAATCAACTGATTAGCTTCGTTCGATTAGCATATGACACGCCAGGCAAAGCTAGCTAATGATAATAATAATAACAACTGAAGGCATTTATAGTTATAGTTCATTTAACATATGCACAATAGTTGTTATCAAACTTTTCAATTTTTTCTGTTTCATATATAGCTTTAATTTATCGCGACGAACTTACTTAAAACATGTCTTCACATGAATGGTTTCATTAATTTAAGAAGAGCATTTTTGACATTAGAATTTGTCGACATATTGAAATGAAACTTCGAGCTGTGGATAAATTTTTATTTGTTGCAGGAGCGTTTTCAGCAATGTCGCAGCCTTATCTAGTAGGATTGGATGATTCGAGAGGAAGACCTCTTTTAAGTGTTTGTGCGGGAGCCGCGCATACACTAGCATCCACTGCTCTATTATGTCGTCAACAATCACTGGATGAGCCTGCTACGAGGTTTGTCGATTTCTCTTTTTTATCAATTGAATTTTTGGTTCTTTTGGTCTTTGCAATGCTAATTTTTTTAATTATATAAGTTTGATAAAAGTGACCATACAGAAAATTTTTTGAGAATGAAATTGAGAAGAAAAAAAACAAAAAGTGATAAGCAAATCATTATAATATTTTGTCAATGGAAGTTTTAAAATATCGCCGGTTTTCCAGAGCATTGGAGAAGGTCGCCTCCGGTCCGCTTCTAAGAGGTACGTTGTTTGATGAATAGCTTTAGATGACCTCCTTTGTTTTGTTTCGATGAATTTGCCTAAATAGGTGACGTTACCAAATAAGAAACATGAAAACAAAAATAGTTTATAAATAAATTTTGTTCGAAATTGCATCATTTCGTGTTTTATTTTGAATTATGATCGTATTTAAGGAGACGTTCATGATTAGTGCCATACACACATTCCTTAAATATCATTTTGATTACAGGAATATCTGTTCAAAGACAATCCAGTATAGAAGCTGTAGAAAAGCGGAGAAACGATGATGGAACAAGCCGATTACAGAAAAAAGCAATAAAAACTAATATGATTAGCATGTATGGTTAGTGGATTAATGCATTATTAATATTTGTGTATGTGTGTGTTTTTTCTTGTAATATTCATTATTCTATACGATTTTTCATTCAGTTGTTTGTTTTTAATATTGATAATCAAATTAGTATTTTCAGGCGCATTAATAGCGACCGAGCAGAATGATAAAGATGCACTTCGAGTGGTGCTTGATAAAAACCAAATCGACGTGAACTCGCCGATATGTAATGGGAATTATGATAATTATGCGACAAACTGGACATTACTCGACGTTGCGATTCATTTGAATTACGTGGATTGCGTTGATCTTCTTCAGAAGTATAGTGCTATTGAGAACCCGCATAGTAAGCGATTGTAAGGGGGTCAATGATTTAATTCATTATCAATTTAGTGAACACTCTGGAGAAGCGTAAGAAGGCTGTAAAGGAGGCAATAGGATACACGAAAAATCAACTCTCCGAGTTGAAGAAAACGCAGACAACAAAGGTTGAGTCATTTTCCTAAAATCTTAAAAATTCGTAGTGAATATCATATATCTGAGCAGTCTCAAGTAAATACTCCCCTGTGGTGATTGAAAGAGTTTTGTAGCATATAGAGGTCTCGCGGTTTAATATAATAGATCCCCTGAAAACAATTATCATTCTTAAACTGTATCCAACTAATTTAGGAGAGGGATAAGCATCTGAACAATCTTACCGCGCATCACAAACTTCTAAGCAAGATGAGTCAAAACTTGGAGAGTTGTGACAAACCTGCTCCGCCGCTGGAAGCAAGCGCCGAAACCATTTCGAAATCGCGGGTCAAGATAAATATCAAATTATTCGACAAACCAACAGACGTGGTTTTAAAATACAAAGGTTTGTTGTAGAACACCTAAAGCGTGGCAAAATGAATCAATTGCAGTGGAGTGGTCCGTATATCAAAACTTTGACCAAATATTTGGCGAATTAATCGTACCAAAGACACCAGATAACTCAATAACCATAAATGGTCTCGAGAATGGAATGTCCCTGATATTCCGCGTGTCTTGTGTTGGAACGACCTGCTGCTCGAATCCAGTTGAATGCGCTCCAGGAATGCTCGAGATATCAAGTAGAGTAGATGATGGGTTTAACATTATCCAAATTTTGTTTTAGATTGGGACGATGGCGAATCAAAGCGAGATTGCTGGGAGGATCGTCTCGACTCGATTGAAAACTTGACTGATGATATAGATAAACATAGGCAGACGCTCGTGTGGCAGAGAGTATTTCCGATTGGGGATAATATGAGCAAGAAGAAGAAGACCGGTTTGAAGGAGTTGTTTACGGCTAGTTCCAAGTTCTCAAAACATTCTACAAGGTTTAGTTTATTGCAATATTCTTTCTGCGGGGAGTGAAGGGAGTTTCCAAGAATGTGAAGTTAAGAGTAAAAAGCTCCTTTAGGCTTTTTTGTGAAATTATTATGAAGTTATGAGAAATTGATAATTTCAATTTTTTTAATATTAAAAAGTTCAGACGTGAACTAGAAAATTTGAAGAAATAAACAGAAGAAATGAAATAACGAAAAATTATTAAAATAAATTGAATATCCGCGTTGAGACCAATTGAAATTAATTAAACATTTTGAATATTAATCATCACTTTCTTATATTTAGAAAAAAGGATAAATTGAGACAGCGATATAAATATGTTTTTACCGCATTTGCTTATTTTTAAAAATACTTTAGCGGTACGTGAAACAAAAACATTATGACCTCGATGTTATTGATACATAGCTCATCTGAAAGAGCAAAAAATTCTCTATAATCTGTGACATTTTCATTCATTTTAATAAGACTAGATATAAGTTTATTTACAAATAATGCGGTAGAAATGCGTTATATCATTTTATCAATTTTTCTTGTAATTCTAAACAATTTTAAATTCTAAAATAGACATTTCTGTTATTAAAAACGTACCTAATTAAAAAATACAAAAAAAAATCGCTGTAAGGAGGTCGCTGGTGCTTCCTCCTTTTTTGTGGTGGTTCAGTGGTGACATAAGAGATTTATTGGACACTAAATGCAAAATTTAACGTCGACCTCTTCCGACTCGACACTGCTCCGCTGATGTGACCGTGTGCCCGTGGTGTGCGGTTTGGGCGTCTTCGCTTTCCAGATTTTGCGTCTTCGGTGTGCGGATTCAGTGCCTACGGTTGTACAGCTGGTTCGTCAGCAGGTGTGCGGCAGGACTGGGCTTGAGCTTTGTGAAACGGCTTCCTTGTGGAAAAGGCTTCCTCCTGTGATCGGAATTCCGATCACTTAAATAGCGAGTAAGGGTTACGACACGCTGATTAATGTGTTACTACACTCGCTAAGTATTTCATAACACGGCGCTGCGTGTATTTCATTTCTTCTAAGTGTCTTGGCCATTCCAAGGGATATGTTCCAAGGAACAAGGGATATGTTTTAATGACTAGATTAAGGCGTCTAATTTTAATATATTCGCAAATTAACATAGAAAGCCTATCGTCATAAGAAACATACTTTATATTGCAACTCTGACATACCCTACGCGTAAAGAATCTAAAAACATAAATGAACTATTCAATATAAGAAAATATCAAATTTAATTCATTATTTACACGTGAAAATAAATATGCAACTCTAAAATAGGAAAAGGTGTAGGTAGCAAAATAAAATTTAATCAAAAAGAGAGAAAAAGAGAATTAACAACCAACGAAATAAAATCGCTATTCCACAATACTTTACGAAATTTACGAAAAAAAAAAAGAAAATATAATTTCAGAGGAGTCTACTTGGCGAGTCTTGTATACACCGAGGGAAAAGTGCTGTGTACTGTAGACGACTGTCTTCCTATACTATTAGTAAACTTTATAATATTTCCAAAACAAATTTGTAAGATTTTAGATTGATGAAAATGTCACAACGGTTTCCAAAGATGACCATCATTGGCTTATAAAAATGTCAATGTGCTGGGATCAGGTGAATGGATTGATTGACACGAATCCCAACGCCTATTCCAACAATATTTCATTAAGGTTCATTTTTTCAAACTCGAAAATTAATATCTAGTTCCTTGTAGTTTTCGAACAAAGTTAATAAATGCCGCAATTGCCATGCAACAAGCACTCGGCATTCGAAACATTGGAAGGGTGCATTATCTTCCAATTGTTCATGAGAATTGCACATTCTTACTGACAGTCAGATTCGTGGATTCGAATACTCAAGTTCAAGTAAGCCTATGCAAATCAAGTTCTTTATTTAATAGTATTAATTAGAATTTAACGTTACGTTGGCTGAGCTTTGACAAACTGTTGCGAAAGAAGATGCCAACATCTGCCATTGAAGCTCTTACCAAGAAAACCGTGAACATTCTTAATTTCTTCGAAAGCAGTCAAATCCCACTAAAGCGCGGGCTGTATTTATGCTACTTGAAGCTCCACTCCTCATTGAATTCCATAAGAGTCGTGGTGCCCGACAATCTTCCATCAATGCTCCCATTTGTCCACGTGCGAGATAATCCTCATTTGACGAAAGAAGAATGGCAGTGGATTAAGGTTGGCTCTAGAATCTGGACATGACTTCTTCAATTAATATTTAGTCGATTGACTTGAATGAAGACTTCATGGCTACTAAATCGCAGTTGTCGATACATTCGATGCTCTCCACGGCTATTTCGACGCTCCTGCATGATTTGGATATTGATAATGATTTGGTGCCGGGACACAGATTGTATCATGCGGAAATCATTCAACCTGATGATAATGTTTCCGTCATATTGGTAAATAGTTTATATGATTTTGTTTATGTGCAGGTATTTTTTAGATATTACCTAGGTCGGATGAGGTTTGTACCGTTCCTACCGGGTCTAGTAAGAATACAGATTATTTTGAACAACGCAGGGGCTGCTCCAGCATACCGATACCGGTTTTTGAAATGAGTTAGTTGATTAATTAATATCGTAATACCATGGTAAATGTTTGAAGCGATAGATATTAATTCTCGCTTTAGTTTATAGGGCGGAATTTCGGATTCCGTATTCCGGTCATCTCTGGTTAATAGTCTTTTCATAATGGTTCGCATTAGTGAGCTTAGAGCCTCATGAGATGATCTAAATTCCTAATTTATAAGAAAATTTATTGCAGTTCACATGTGCACTTATCAAACACAGTTCCTTACCATGTATTGTCGACTCTCAATATTTCTGGAACATTTCATAATGGTTAGGATACCGATACCATTTCATAACATTTTTAAATTCAAATTAGGTGTCACAATATGAGCAGCGTAAATGTATGCTCGAAAACGACATAAAAGTTTATAAAACGCAAATCGATATTCTTCACGAATTCCAAAGAAGATTGGATGATATTTGGAATCGAGCACGATGGATAAGCAGAGTTGCGCTGGAAGCTCGCGACAAACACGTCAAGTGCGAAATTTTTATTTAAATGAGCGTTATAGTTGTTTTCAGAGTGTCAAAGAACGCGGTAACACTGGGTCGTTTGATGGCACCATTATCGAATAATGTTAATTTAGATGAGTCCGGCTACCATTCTGATAAGGTTGGTAACGGGAAACTAATAGTTCTTAAATAGTGAATACACCAAATTTCTTAAAGAGTTACTCAACATTTAATCTAAAAAATTAATAATATAATACTGGGGTATAGCTAGAAATCCGGCCAATTTAACATATAAAATATAATTAGATAGTCTATCTAATTAAATAAAAACTCACACTTATCCAAGATAATTATAAACGCCGAGCAATTTTCCAAAAACTTCCGGCACAAAAGGCAAAATTTAAAATTACTTTCTCAGCCCAACTTTTACGGTTATAGAATGAGCTCAGTAAGTATGTTCAAATATAACTTTTTAGAAAGATATTAATGTTTTTAGATAGTTTAGGAAGAGCTTAATTAAATTATAATAAAAACTTTTTTGTTATAAAGACGAAACAATTTCTACACACGTTCGATTTGGCGTGCTTTCTTAAAAGAAAACCTACATCAAATCTACAGTAATTAACTTACTGCATTGATTTTATTGTTAACAGTACACATGCAAAATGCAAAGAAACATTTCAACTGGTTTGAATAGTTTTTACAAGCTTATCCATGTTAATGCTTGAATATTTCTTTCACGTAATCTTGGTATACATATGCGCGCCAACTGGAAGACTAATGTTCAGAAAACGTGCTCAAATCTGATATTTAATGAAGATTTAAGTATTTTTTAGTTATTTTAAGGAAAATCTGATAAACTGGCGTAGAGAATATTTGTGTTGTGTACTTATAAGACAAGCGTAAAAGTAAGAAAATCCATGTTTCCATTTGGCGTGCATATTTCAAACTATATGGATAACCAATTCTATTTTGGCAGCTTTTCTGAGATCCATTTTTAAACTAATCATTTGGCGACATTTAAGAAAACTATAAGATTATTTCAATTGTCTAATGTAACGACTCAGAAAATAGATGATTATATTTCAAATCCCTTCCAAACTAACACGTTCCTTACGATTTATTGCCAACTCCCAATATTTCTAGAACATTCTATAATGGTAAAGATAACATTTCATATTTTAAATTCAAATTTAGTAGATGTCACAATACGCGCAGCATAAATATATGCTCGAAACCGACATAATTATTACACGCCAATACTTTAAACGTATTTCAAAATTGTTACATCTTTTTAATGATATAATGTTCACGACAATATGACAAAAAATATTAATATATTTCCAAAAAAAATTTTTGAGCACGTTTATACTGAGCTCATCTTTATTACCGTACTTGTTAATACAAAATTATCATTATTATTTGACGTTTAGGGTTACTCTACATCAAATGCACTAAAAGTTCATGGAATCTCCACCAATCGTCCACGGTCCTTATTGAGTTCCCCTCAAGAAAGTTACCGCGATATTGACCAGTAAGCCATAATCAATTTTGAAGAAATTTATAATATTTGTACTCCAGTTTATATCGACGACGAAAGATTTCTGTTGATGGAACGTGCATTCCCACGACAAGTGAGAATGATCGCGCTTTGATCCCTGACAGGCCGCAAATAAAGGATGATAAGCAGCGTGGAACGATTTTCGTATCAGTCTCCTATGACGGCCCTCTGCCGACCGGAACAAAAATAGCTCTATCGATTTCATCAAACACGACGGCCAATGAAGTAAATAATTAGATTTTAGCGTTGTTGTGGAAACGGTGGCTCACACGTTGAAAATTAATTGATGTTTACAGGTTGTCAAATTGGCTCTCGAACAAATTGCAAAGTCGACGACCGATGAGAATAATGATATTGTGCTTCCGAATACAGCGGAGTTTTGCTTGATATCAACAATGGGTAAGAAGGAGAGGCAGTTGAAGAATGAAACAGCCCTCCTACGAATTGCACCAAACTGGGCTCGAGGCAATTTCCTGTTGCGCAAGAAGAACGATTTTCTACCAAATGATTGTGATCTTCAGAATGAGTCATTCGTTTAACACATTTGCATTGACCAAATCCGCTTTTTTAAACAAAATTATCTACATGCTGGTTGTATAATCCGTGTTAGTTGCATATCTCATAGGGAATAATAATAATAATAATGATATTGATGTTATATTGTTTGTATAACAGAAAAATTGATCTCAAATTCGGTATAAATTATCAAATAATGTATTGTGATTTCGTTAGGTTTTTATTTGTACTTTTACTTCTTTCCTTAAACTGAAATAAATGTTATACCATGTTTTACTTATTTATTTGACATATTATTAAAGTAACAAAATATGGAAGACAAGATTCGGCAATAATCTAATCAATAATAATATAGTTATATTAATAATATTTGCTTAGAAAAATGTATAAAAATTACATTCTATATTTGTATATATATATATATAATTAATTATTTAAAGACAAAAGTGGATGAACACCATAGACACAAATGACAATAGGAGGATGGATGCATATATTTAAAAAAAAAGAGAAAAGAAGAGAACATTTATATATATATATATATATATATAAATCTATTCATCATAAAAAATGAATTTATAAAGCTACACTGTATAAGGATAATACATTTAAAAAAGATTAATTGGGAGTTGGAACAAATTAAGAGAAAAGTACAAAGAAGCTTTCATGAAAAAAACGAAGAAGATTTTTATGAAAAGAGTTGGATCTGTTTTAATAATAAATGTGGGAAATGTTTAGCAGAATAAAAAAAACAAGGGACCAATTGACTAGATAAATTAATTCTTGTGTAAACAAAACCATTATTAAATATTATTACTATTATTAAATGTCCTCGCATTTATTCTGATTTCCAGAACCCAAAAGAACGGAAATAACGAGAACAATAGTAGATTTCATTAGAATGAAGGATACCTATCCATAGTGACACAATTTATAGAATTCCGAGTGTTTTTTTTTTGAGTGACGTTTATATTTTAATTTTATACAATCTACGTTTAAACAAGAATTGTTGAAATAATTTGTATTTAAGTCATGAGTTTGACATACGAGTTATAATTGGAAACGTCTCTCTTGAGGATCTCGCGAACTGGACCCATTACACGCTCGAATCGTGCTCGATCCAATTTGACGCATTTCAAGTTGGTTTTGGCAACAACTGTCGCTGCTCTTGGACGATCAAGAAGGAGAGCGATCTCACCTAATAATTTGTTATTGAAAAAACAAAAAGGAAAGAATAAACATACCGAAATAGTCGCTAGGTCCGAGGTGGCCGACGGTATCGAACGGCGCATCATCGCTTCTCTTCTGCAAAACATTGGCTTCTCCTTCCAGGATGATGAAGAACTCGTCGCCGGGCTGTCCCTGCTCGACAACATGAGTTCCCGGCTCAAAATCGCATCGCTCCAATGCGTCGGCGACGTTCGCTCGCTCCCATTGGTCCAGGTCGGCCAGGATTTGCACTTTCGACAAGAACTCGTCGTACATCTTTCTCTTCTTCGTCACTGATCCCATAAGAATTCTTCTGTATGTGAGACGATCAATGGCCCAAAGTTTGACATCAGTCTAAATTTAATGCGATTTATAGATGAGCGAGATTTTCCTTGAGACCTTTGCAACGACGGTAGCAGCACGTGGTGTTCCGTAGATAAGAGCGAGCTCACCAAATGTGCCGCCCTCGTTAATAGTGAGGACGAATTCATTATTCACGTAGACGTCAACAATCTGTTAAGTTTGATATTGATAGAGCTATAAATTTTGGAAAAACGTACTCCTTTGTCAATGACGTAGAAGTTGTCACCTTCCTCGCCTTGCTCGATAATCGTCTCGTTGGCGGCTTTCTCTACGGGGAACATTGCATCATACATTGTTTTCTGCTCATCATCCTAAAAAATACAATATGAATAGCATTTCATTGTAAATTAGCACCTCGAGGTGAGCGAATGGGAAGTTCTTCCTCATGGCAGCTTCAAGAGACTTGCGTGTGGCATCATCCTTTGGAATGACGACCTTCTTGTATTCGGTGTCATCTTCTCTGATGGGCTCGGCTGAAATTCCAGTCCGCCTTCCGCCTGACCGTTTTGGTGGCTCTACGATGATATCATCTTCATCAGCTGCGTCCTGATGTCCACCTTCCTGAAATGGCAGACAAATAATGCAATGAAACGAGTAATATTTGTATCGCTGGGCACACTCACCATGGAACTCATTTAAACCGACAACTAAAAAATAACAAACTAAAAAGGGGCGTTGGAATGCGAATTAATTCAATTAGACGTGAATAAAAAAGGATGCGCGCAGTCGAAAAAATACTTTTTTGTCTTCATCGCGTTCACGTCGACACACCAGGCTAAGCGAATACGCCTCCATTATTTTTATCGACAAACACATCGACACACTTTTTCACTGCTTCAAGTTGCATATTGTGTTTGTGTCAAATATGGAAATACGCGCCTAATTATTGGGAAATTAATAAACCTTACTTTCTTCTTATTCATAATTGTATGTGCTTATTATATTCCAGGAGTTGGAATAAAAAGTAATAATAATAATACTGGGGGGGGAATGAAAAAACAACAACAACAACAAAAGTAGTGTTATCGGGGGCCCAACAAGCGAATGAATGGAAGAAAGAATGAATGAATGATTGAAGAATAATATCAAGAAGTGAAAAGCTCGGCATGAAGAAGGAAACACACACACACTCGCACACAAACACTCAGCACAAAAACACGCGAAAACCTCCAAGTATTGCCGAATGTTTTGATCGATTCGTTAATGGTCCACCACCACTACCATCATCCTCCTCATCATCATCGTCGTCGTCAAAATAAACTTTCTATCCGTTCCTAGTTATCAAAGACTAATGCTCTTGTTGTGCGGTGCTTTGTAGAAATTTTGATTTTAATCAATTTTGCACAGCACTTCCGTGAAGTGCCATTTGGCAACAATTGTATGATAATAAATAGGGTTTATCAGTTTCATTCCTGTTCTTATCACAATTAGACGAAACGGTTTTTGTAGGCAAATCACAAAATTACAAGAATCGAGCAACCATATTAACATTGTTTAATCGGATTACCTTGGACACAGTTTTCACAGGCGAGCTCTTTTTAGCGGCTTGTTGAGAATTCCTACGATTGCTCAACTGTTGACCCATTACATTGAAAGTGAATGTTGTTGTTGTTGATGCGGCTGATTCTGATGGTTGTTGCTGTTATTTTTCGGCTTATCGTGCAACAAGTTTCAGCTTTTACTGCTGCTTGAAATTGGAAGATAATGCACAACATTGTTAAATAAGAGACATTAATAATGACACAGATGTTTTAAGATAAAAATTTGTTTGTTGTTTTTTTTTAAATGTCGCTTCGATGAGAGCCAATAAGATGAACAAGGATGACAATAAAATTGAGCAATTAAATGAGTTTTTTTATATCAATGTCGAGACGTTTTTAAAATTGGTTTCATTGAAAGAAAGGGATCACAAATTAAAGAATAATATTAGAATAATAATAATTCGTAACAATAACAGTCATAGGCGGAGTCGAAAGCACTCAAAAATATCGGACAAAATTTTGTAGCGGCCTGCCACCATTTTTTTTTGGTAACGGGCGGTCCAAATCAATACTTTGGAATATTCAGCAAAAAACGCGAACTGTTGATGTAAAATGATTGTGGAATTCCATCAATTATTTGTTTACAAAAGATGAGTTGAGTGAGTGTTAATGAAGATAACAGTAACAAATAAGCAAACAAACAAAACAGAGGAAATTAATTAGGTATTTACGGCGCTCGTTTTAAAGCGTCGGCGCTGAGTTTCACGAAAATTGATCGTAATCGATTGGGAGGTCGCCGCCTGCTGCCAACCACATATTTTTGTTCTTATTCAGTTGAAGGTGGTATGATATCATGGACGATAGACCATGGCAATGAAATATATTTTTGGTGAAGAAAATTGATGGCAGTAGGAGGGATGAGATGGAGGAAAAATTGATTGGAATTTGACTTAAAAAATTTTGAGGCGATGGAAGATTTATTACACCTAATTGGAGTAGACGATCAATTATTAAAGAAACAATAAAATCATACAAATAATAAATTGAAGTGTTATTATTGTTCACTTAAAACATTGGAAAAGAAATTTGGGTGGAAATAAGGAGCACAAACACACCCATCGAAATCTGCTGGGAGGCAAATGCGGATTGACGGAGCCGAAGAAAGCAAAAAAACGGATGCCCAATGAATAAGAAACACAAGAAACACACAAGCAAGCTGATGATGGAGCCTGATTCTCCGCATTTCCACTGTTTCGTCTCACTCTTGGCTTCTTGTTGGAAATTAAACCGACGCACACGCACACTCACACATATACAACTCGATGTATCCAGAGCATAAAAAAGAAGACGCAACGAGCCATTGCTGACTGCCTGGCTGGCTCGCTGGTTTTATTCAAGGCGCCGATTCAGATGGCGTTCAAGACTACTGGCTGACGCACAAAAATCAATTTTGAAATAGAGATGAAGAGGGATATATTTATGACGAGTGTCTGTTTCTTTCCGTTCTCACGTCTGGGACCACTCAAAATATTTATTTTGTCATCGCAGAGCATGTCGACTGGTTATTTTTAGGGTTTCATCTAGTATTGTAGTTCACAGAGCCTTTGAAAAAACGAACCTGAGCGCGTTGCTCGTTGAGTTTCTCGAAGTGTTCCTTTAAAAATAGCACCGGGTTGTCTGGCTTGTGTAGACAAAGGACAACTGGAAACAGTGGATTTAAGTGATTTCGGCACGTATGGCTCTACCGATGGCTTCTTTTACAAGTTGTTGAATATTGTGCCGTTGGACATATGCTTGGCACTGTGCAAGCTGATCTTCTTCGTTTCCACCCGACATACAAGCAAAATTCTGCAAGATAATTAATTTTTTATACATCAATAAGATTAAATTTATGTCGATGTAGAAAAAAATGCAAATTTGTTATTCTATGAAGAGAAATAAATATGAGAGAAATAGCTAATATGACAACGTGGGAAATGTGCATGAATAAATGATTCTTGTAAAAACCACACACAAGAATCAAGTGAATTGTCAGAAATCAAGAAAGAAAACAAAAACGCCTGAAAATAGTTTTTGAGTATATAAATTTGTATAAAATACAAAACAGATAAAAAAAATTATGAAATGCATTGAAATAGAGGCGCCAAAGAAATAAGGTGATTAAATGACTATGATAAGGAGTGAATGGAATGGTGAGAGATTCGATGTTGGGCAGATGGTAACGGCAGGTGAAAATTGAGAAACAATAATAAATTCTGATTTGTTCTGAAAAAACTAGCGGAAAGTGAAACAATGAGAAGAATCGATAACGGTTGTACTCTTTATTGGTTATGCACTCATTATGAATGAAAAGTTTAATTCAAATCGACTTGAATGATTGATTGGGTGGGATGATTTTCATCTTAAAATTTGATTTAGGCGAAATATAGGCCAATCAATGTTATAACTAATTAACATTGACAATGTCGCTAGCGAATATAGCCATCCTGTTGCTAATTATATTTATTGAGCTCTTTATCGATCGAGAGAACGATTCAATAAACACTCCGAGAGCACACGTGTTGTGCGATGTGATGATGATGCAGCTAGTTGCCGGAGCATCGCTGGTGTTGAAAAAGCTCTCGTCAGAATTACAACAAAATATCATTCTCATTCCATCGATGATTAGTTGGGGTTTAGTTAAAACAGCACTCGACACACGGTCGCCTCTTTGTTGGTTTTAATGCGACGAGTTTATCATTTATCAATAAAAATTTACGTCAATTATGAATTGATTACCACCCCGGTTTTATGGGTTTGCCCCCCCCCCCCTAAATTGCGTTTATTTTCTTGTACGAAATAGGAGCCAATGATTCATTATGAAGACGGAATAAGAAGAACAAGACGACGATGATAATGGAGGCGAAAATAAATGACAAACAAAAAAATTTGTTCCGTTGTCATTTATTTCAGAAAACAACAAAAACAAGACCTAAATCATAAAATGAGACACAATATGTATGTACAAATATTTTTTTTTTAAATTAATATTTAGAATATTTAGCGAAATATTAATTAATCATACTAACAAGATTTGTTTGTAAAAATGTCAACAAAATTAATTGTTGTTTCTATCGGTTTTGAGGTCTAAAAATCAAGACTTACGTCAATAGAAATGATAATGATTTGCAATAATAATGCACATATATTCCCTTAATTATATATTATGCAACTTTTTTTGTTACAAACGCTACAGTAGGCTTCTCGCCACTATTTTAATTAAAGGTGTCTAGATTTGAAAGCAAGAGAAGAGGAGCATCATCATCATCAATAATTCAACATTCAAATGGTATTGTGATGTTTTCATGTAGCCTATATAATTACTATTCTTAATCGCTCAACTTTACCAAACAAAAGTAAAAGTAAGCTATCAAAAAAGACAACATTTCAAAATAAATTTATTCAAATAGTCGTAGGAGGACACGAGCATATAGATGAGACTGTATGAAAATTGAATAATATATTCCAATTGAAACCCCCCCTCCACTTTTTTTCGTCGCTTGCTTCCGCTCGTCACGTGCATTTGGATGATATTGTTTAATGGAAATGTTTTATTGTAAGTATGTCAGAATTAATGTTGTTTTGAAATAATATTAATAATATTTGTTCGGTTTAAGCAAATACACGATATTAATCTTTATCCTTTTGTAATGCACAGCTACCAAATCAACTACCTGAACAAATGAACAAAAGAAGTGACGAAGATAAAATAGAATAGTTCAAGAAAAAGAGCTTCATATTCCAATCAAGTTTGTCTTCAAAATCACACAACTACAGCGGTTTATATATATATATATATATACATAAAAAGAAGAGAAGAGAGTTAGCTCTCTTGAATAGAAAAAAAGTGAAAAGCTTCTGTCAGCAGAATTTGCCATTCGTCCGCCGTGTTTCTCCCTTTTTTCGTTTAGAATACATCTCCGTCTTCGAATATTCTGTTCCAAACAAAAAACAAGAGCGAGAAATATACGAATTCAGTTGTTTTTATAAGGAAAAAAATTAGAAGACAAGAAATTTAGTCAAGAAACGTTGGTAATAAGAATTCAAGAGACGTTTGTTTGATAAAGCAGAATTTTTTATTAGAAAACTTCCCTCTGAAAAGAAGGAATGTTCTCGTGCACGAATTTCTATGAAAACTTTACAGTATAACTGATAAGCGAAGAAGAAATATTAACAATAATAATAATGAACGAGCCAATTACTCGATTTTCTCGTCGTTTTTGGCGAGCAAAGACAAATAAAAATAACACATTTTTGGCTACAATTTAATTAGGTGTTCTCATAGGAATAATAATAATAATCAAAATAATAATCAAAAACAAATTGACGAATTGTAGTAAACCAGAAAGAACCTACAAAAATTCAGTGCTCCTTCACACTTTAGTGTGCTTCCACCTAACCGCACTGACTGACTCTCCTCTCTTCTCCAATCCACTCCACCCGCCCAGCCGATGCATCCCAATTCGACGTGCCGGCGTTGTTTATTTTCGCGGTGGAGAGTTGTTGTCTTGTTGTCTGAATGACGTCTCTCAGCGCAGCGGTCGTGCGTGGCGTGCCTGACAGGCTGCAGGTCGGAGCGGCGTGTCGACAAACAATCATGCGGAGGGGAGATGATGGTGATGTCGGAGGGGGCTAGGGGGCAAGAACAACAACCGGTTGGATGCGCGAGAGGGGCCGTGCCGCCTGTGTCGGAACACGAGAAGCCAGCAAACACAGCGAGTTGTGCGAGCCGACGACAATTTGCACACTCGAGAGTGCATATTTGCACAATAACGAAATACACGCGAAAAAATTGAGAGTTTCTCGTGGCGTTTCTTAGCAACCATAAATGGCGGTTGGTTTTTTGTACAGAAAAAAAAGTGGGAGGAGAGTTTTTGATATAAAATGAAAAATCTGCGGTTGAAAAGAGCGCGCGAAGACAATGGAAGATGAATAGACGTAGCTGGTTAAATCTAATAATAGAGCTAGAAGTTGAAGAGATTTCAAGACAGGCGGGCTTGAAAAAGTGCGATTCCATCAACAACAACAACAACATCGGCACACTATAAAAAAAAGTTCGTGAATCGTCTAGTGGTAGAGCCCATGTATTATTAAAGAGCATTGTTATTGTTTTGTTTGTTTTTTATTGCGTAGTGGGAGAGGGTTTGTTAATTATTTATCCGAGGAAGTAGAAGTTGTCGTCGGCGGAACGCTTTCGACCCATGCAGAAGCAGCAGCTTACGGTAAGTGCTAACATTGTTTTCTAAATTGTATTTGTTCAAGAGTTCAATATTATACAATTTTTGTATATAATATGAGAGATCAAAGTTGAATATTAGAGTCTCCTATATCAAATGAGTTTTTATGGAATAATTTTGCAAATTTTTATACACTTTGAATATAAAGGTTTTGAGTCAGCTTAATCTCTGATTCGTTTAAACTATTTAATCTAAAAAAAATTAAAATTGATTTTATAATTCTTGCTTGTATAATAATAAAAATTAAAACCAGCGCAACGGCAAGTAAACAGAATATTCCTTAAAAATAAGAAATATGATCAAAAGAATACAATCTAATATATCTGCTTCAGAAAATTAATAGCCTCCATAATATTCAAAAAAAAAGCAAATCTTCATTTAAATAAAATAGGATTTGACTAGTAAATTTGTTCAATTAGGACTTCTTTGAAAACCAAACCAAGATTTTTTGCGGTAATTATATTCTATTTATCCACAAAAAATGTTTAGAACTGCAGAGAAAATTTTTTTGTGCACATTAGGTTGTAGTAGTTGTTTTTAGAGATTATTTAGAATTTTAAGAATAAAATAATTATAATATTATCAATAATACAAATCTCTTATTATATACTCTCAATTTTAGTCAATTCCTCACGTGATAAAAGTTTTCCTCAAACATGTCTTGTGATTTCAAAAAAAATCCCGCCGTGTAGTAAATCATACATTAATAATACAGCGTTTTTGCGATTATCAGATAATTGTAATAATAGTAATTACCCAGATTGTATTAAACATGACACAGACGGATTGAATATGTTAGTTTCCAAAATCTAGAGATACGGACTTTACTGTTCCTAAATGAATCTTGGGAGCTTCCAAGCGATGGTAAAGTGATAAGATTGTCTTTTAAATTATTCTTGAATTTCTGAGCTAAACTGAGCAAATACAATAGAACGCCAAATGAAGCGCAGTTATTCGGTAAGAGAAGAGATTACATATATATTATAGAATGTGTCTGACAAATTTACTTATAAAATATCCTGAAAATAATAATACATATATGCTGATAATTCATATTTAAATATGAGAAAATGTTAATCTTCATAGGCGTGCAATAGTACAGCGACGGTATCTCATAATTAACATTCTACATTAATTTTAAAAAAATGAAAGTGGTAGCTCCTTATTAGTATATTACGTCAAAATATTTTTCGATCGCTCGAACAAATGGTTTAACAAAAAACTGAACAATACATGACGAATAAAATCAATTTCTCATATTGAAATATTGTCCTTTTCAGAGATCGGTGCCTAATGGAAGAGCAAGATAATAAGAAATGACTAAACGAGAACCTCATTTTGTTCTAATTTTTTTCCGCTTCCATTAGGCACCGATCACTGAAAAGGACAATAGTAAAATACTAATTTTAGTCATTTGAATTTCAAGTTAATCCATTTTGCCTGAAGTTATTTAAGAAAAAACTGTTTTGTTTGTATTTAAAATTGAAATATAGCATATCTAGGAACAAATTTTAATCAAATAATTGCGTAAATTTCTCAGTTGTTTATTATTTAAATTACGACAACTAAAATCATATCAGGGAGATCTCGGTTTTTAATGAATCTGGTTATTTAAGAAAAATATTCTAAATTGATGCGAAAAATGGATAATAATTAAAACGTTGAAAGATAATTTTCATAATTCATAATTAAACCGTTTGATGAGATTAGTCGGTTTTCGTTAGCCGGTACGCCAATTGTAAATAACAGATTTCTGAGATTTAAAACTCTTACAAACTTCTGATCGAAATATTTGTCAGATAGTTTAACCCAGGATCTTCTTAAACAATCGATAAATATTAATAGCTAGTTAGATTTTAGCACGTTTATTAAGCTCCAGTTGGAGTGTGCCAAAAATTCATCGACAAAAATATATTGTATAACATTTAATTGCATAACTTAAATTGTACATTAATTGCAACGAATAAAAAAATAAAATTAAGAAAAAATGCTCCGGCAAGCCGAAATTTCCACAGTGCAAATCACTCTCGCCGTAGGTTCCACTTTATAGAGAAACCGATGTAAAACCAATGTGAAACCAGGATAACTTCGGTTAACGGTTTTTCTCCGGTTTGGCTATGCACTCCAATGCTAGGAAACCGCGTCTCATTGCAAAATTCTTCGCACCAGTTGCACGAACACTGACTTTTAATTTATTATTTTTTATCAAAAGTATTAGTTTAAATGTTATATGTTGTTCTTAAAAATATAATATTTTTGTTTATACTCTTCTCTATAAACAATAACTAATAAGTAAAATATTGAAAAAATAATAAATTTAATGGTGCAATTGGGCGAAGTCTTTTGCAATGCGGCGCGGTTTCGTGCCAGTGAAGTGGTTTTGTAATTCAAACCTCCTATTAATTATTTTTAATTTCACCTTGGATCATTTATTATTCTCGTATTTAAAGTATTTATTTTCTTATCATAAAGAATTCTTTATTAGTTATATCTAAAATATAAAATATAAGAGTCACTACGTGTGTTCGACTTAATGCATTCCAAATTCCAGACAATTAATTTCGACTATTTTCAAAGCAAACTATATGTGTGATCTTTGGAATAGCAAATTTTCAATGGTATACCGAATTAATTCAAATACGTTTACTGAATTCAAAAGGAGTGAAATTTGGCTAAATGATCATAAAAAACAATTTATTGACTGATTTTTGCGATAGTGCACTTTTTCATTTTTCGAGATAGTTTATAATAATTCATATTTACCTTGAAACCTTCCTTTAAAGTTTTCATGAAATCGGAAACCGTTATCTAGAAACCAAAAAAGGAAAATAAATAATAGTCTTTATATTTTTCCTTAAAAATTCTTTCTTTTTTATTCACAACAAGATATTGATCTTCATTTTGAATTCTCTAGAATTTAAAAGAGTTTCTTTGTTAAAAGATATCATGAGCTATCAGTAATATGGTAGTTCTTTTGTTTAATTTGAAAACTATAAGAATGAACACGAGCTCTTGAAAAATTTATATTTTGTGTCTAAGTAAAAGTTTTCTTAACTCTTTACATTATAATTTGTTTTTCAATTTCCAAATTCGCATTAATAGCATTTATCTGATTTTTAAACCTTTTCAAGATTGTATAAAAACCAAATAGAGCAAAAAACCTTTTATAACTCAACTGTGTAAATGTTTTTATAGCATATTTTATTGAAAAGACAAGCTATTAGAAAACGCACTTATATTAGTCTATACAATTTTTAGCTTTCGATAATTATGTTTATTCTTTACTTGTATATAGCTTTTAAATATGCGAGCAAAAATGCGTTCATAAAACGTAAAACAAAGAGAGCATTAAAAAACTATTTTCAGGTAGTTGTACGGGTTCGACCATTGAATAGCTCGGAAAGATCGCAGAAATCATTTCAATGCGTTTTTCCGCTTGACAAGAAAGTTTGAAATCAAGATTAGTATTTAATGCGGAATTGGTTATTATAGAGAATATTATTAGTTGATCCAGAAAAGTTTGAAAATAATATATTACGGCAAAATCGACAGCATGAAAGAAAGTTTGATTTTGACGGCGCGTTTGGTCCGTCTTCAACCCAAGTAATAGAAAAGAAGGCAATGGAAAATGATAAATTTAATGCGTTAACAGGAAATCGTGCACGAGACAACAACGGGTCCAATAATTGATAGTGTGATAAAAGGTTATAATGCAACAGTATTTGCTTATGGAGCAACCGGGTCTGGAAAAACATATACGATGATTGGCACCAAAGACAAGCCGGGATTAATGACATTAATGACAAAAACGTTATATGAGAAACTGGATAGCTCCTTTCAAGTGCTTCTTTCATATATGGTAAGAGTGTGCAATTGAACAACAATCATGTCTTAATTGCGTGTTGGCAGGAGATTTATAATGAAGTGATACGAGATTTACTCAATCCAAATGCAGTCGATTTGGATTTACTCGAGGATGAGAATGGAAATATTCGAGTGCCCGGATTATCATCGGTACGAGCGCCGAATCTCTCTAGAGTGCGTTCGATAATGCAATAAATGGCTGAAATTGGAAAGTGTTTCAGATAATGCAAATATTGCAAGAAGGGAATTTGCGTAGGACTCAAGAGTCGACGATGGCCAATAAAACGAGCTCAAGGAGTCATGCTCTGTTACAGGTGAAATGGATTAGCAATATTTATTAGGCAAATATTTATTGAAGGTGATGATTGTAAGAAACAATTCGCTTCATAGCAAATTGTTTATGATTGATTTAGCCGGCTCCGAAAGAGCATCAAATACGCAGGTGATTTGTTCGAAAGGCAATGTTTCACAATTTTTGTTAATTCAAGAATCGAGGAATTCGTCTCAAGGAAGGAGCAGCAATTAATAGATCGCTTTTAGCTTTGGGGAATGTTATAAACTCATTGTCTTCAAGTAGGAGTATTGTTTTAGTTAATGTTATAGTCAATATGGTTATAACATTCACAATTTGTTTTAATTCATGTATTCAACAATCTAATTGAAGTGAAAAAGAAGAGAAAATTGTAATCTAGGACCCATCAGGACAATACAACACTTATTTTAAATATAAGATATGGACGTGACAAGTTTAGTAATAGGTGCATGCACGCTTAATTGAAATGAACATTTTACATTATTTAACTGTCTCTTATTATATTGCACGTCTATATTAGAAATCAAATTTCACTTAATTTTAACATATTTATTCTAAACCATCCAAAAACATTAGAATATTTACTAAATATTGTCTTAAAGTGGCTGTATGAGCTTCTATTTTTATAAATGCATTTTCTTGCAAAAAATTAGAAAACATGAAAGCTCTGTAAGCTGTTGTGCACCTAGCATATCCTATCATTTTTGTAAATGGGTTAAAGCTTTAAGAAAATATTTTGGTATTGTAGTACGACGTATAGACAAATTAACTGATTCATCTGCTTATTATTATTAAACATATAAAATGTTTGATGGTGAATACAAACAACAATAAACAAATTCTAATATTATTATTATTTAAAAATAGAAGCTTATACTAATATTTCTTCAATAATTAAGCAAGAATGATGAATTCTCACGTACGACCACGTGAGAAAAGAATTTAGCTTATATGTTTAGATAAAATAAAATAGCTCCAAATATAACCAAAATTTAGGCATGGTTACCTTATTAAAGAATCACATATATTCCATATAAAGTGAGAAAACAAGCTATATGAAACTAAACAATGTATTAAATATTAATTATGAGAATTGTATCGGAGGACTCTTATTTATACTTTAAATTGTCACGTAAAAAGTTTTAAAATGTACGCGATTTGTACTCGGAACGATAATGAAGCTCGATGGAAAACAGAGACCGTATTTTCTCGGTGGGTAGGAAGACTTCGCAATTTGGAGTCTCATTTTTATACTAGCCTGTCATTTTATTGAATTCCTTAAAAGTAAAAGTGCTCTCCGTTGCATTGCTGAAATAAACTCTGGTAATTCATAGATTCAATGAATGAAAAGTAAGCATGCTCAAATATAATATTTTAGAAAGATATCAATATTTTTAGATTGTTTGGGACAAGCTTAATTAAATTGTAGTAAGAAGTTTTTTGTTATAAAGACGTAAAAATCGCTTTTTCGATTTAGCGTGAATGAAAATATTAAAAACCATAGAACAATGTGAATTTCAGCGTTTCGACAAAAATTATTCAAAAAACTTTTTTTCAGAAAACACAAAGTTTGTAAACTACAGGGATAGCAAATTGACCCGACTATTAAAGGATTCACTAGGTATTCTTATAACTGATTAGCCATCTAAACTATATCAATCTAAGGCGGTACTGCGAAAACCTGCATGATCGCTCACGTCACCCCATCGAGCTCTAATTTTGAGGAAACTTACAACACGCTCGTCTACGCAGCGAGAGCCATGAACATTACAAACAAGCCGGTTCGGAATCGGCCGGCTTCTGCTGATCAGGTTTATTCCAAAGCCATGGAGTCTATTCAACGTGAGCTCAACTCGCGGATGAAGAACTCGCAGTCGGTTAATGGGCGTAAGTCGTAATTAAAATGTTAAATAATTGAAATTGTATTTATTAGTAACGGGAAAGGGAATCGAACGGAATCGGTCCCGCAACAAATCCACTCCAATCTTAAGCAAGCCGAGCGAGAGCGGCAAGAAGAACATGACAGGATCCGCATTGTTTGGACAGCTCAAAGAGCAATATATGACTCTCAATGAGAAACAAAAGAAATTACGGTGGGCATCGGAATATTGACTGTGTGTTAAATTGGGGTTTTAGCGAAAGGTTGATGATTGTGAATCAGGAAGCTTATAGCATTGAAATGGCTCTAATGTCAAAGAGCGCTATAATTAATGCGTGGGAAAAGCAGAATGAGAATAAAATAGCGGAAAGTATTGAAAGGTTGAAGAAAGATGGAGAATTGCAGGTTGAATTGAGAAAAATGTTTTATTTATAAATAAATAATGATTATTCAAGAAGATGAGATTGATAGAACTCGCGGAATCAAGAGCAAAGATTGAGAGAGCTTTGAAAAAAGGCGACGAAACGGGAATAAATATCGAATCAAAAATGAAGACGGTGGCCACTACCGCTGAGCAACAAGAAGTCGTCCGATTATTGGTGCGAATGGCGCAGGTGGAAGCACAAAGTGGGAGAATACATTTGAGAGTCTAATAAATTAAATATTACTTGAAGAAATATCAGCTCTTAGTGACTTGGCAATACAAGAATTGATTATGGATAGAACAGACAATTCAATAGAGAAACTGCAAAAATATGAGACAGTGGCGGACAAGTTAATTGCAGGCACTTTGGGAGGTTTTATCAAATTTTATAGAAATAATAGTTGTTGCATGTTTAGACGTAGATCGTCGAAAATTGGAAGAAGAGTATCGTGTAATTAAAAACCAATTTCATTACACGTTACTTCCATTGAAAAATATTCAAACAACCTTATCGTGGAATTCCATGCTCCTTCCTAAAATCAAATCGACTGGAAGTAGCATGGATAATGTTATAACAGACAAGTAATCAAAACAGTAAATTTTACGGAGAAAAAATTTGAATAAAACAACAGAAATGGAATACAATACCGGAATAAACGGAGAGAAAAACGTGAATCAATTCAACTTCCAGTCATATCAAATAACAAATATAAACATAATCGTGGTTCAGACTCAATTGATGGTATATTGTTTTTGCTCGATTCTAGACAATATTCCAATTTTTAGCAGATCAAATAACAACGCCGAACAGTGACAGACTACCAAACATATAGAAATGGTTTTGTATAAACAATGGGTTCAATAAGTATTTTGTATTTACATTCCAACTTTTTTTTTTGTTGTGAGCTTTCAGACGTATTAGATTCTTTCTTACGTATTTATTACCGAGTATTTTAAAAATGTGATAATTTTAAATTGACTACAGAAAAAACACATTTTGTGCCAATAAATATTAAACAATGGTTTCATGCCAATAAAGATCATCTATAAATCCAACAAGAGTTAGATTCTCATCAAATATGTTGATGGTTCGTTTACAGTCTTCACCACACTTGACGGACATCACAAAACTTCCCGTCAATTGGAATGGAAGACGAATTTTTCCAATTTCTTCAAGCTGAAATATAATTCCAATTAGATAAGGTAACCAAGAAGAAGAAGAACCTCTCTGAGCTTAAGATCTGTTGTTAATCTTATGAGACTTTCCGCAAGTTTCAATATATTTTCCGTGGATAAAATCTAATAAATAATTAAAAATATAATTAAATTAAACTGAAGTAAAACCAACCGATTCGGGTTTCCTATCAACCATGAAAAAATAGGTGTCGTTTTCTTTATTCTTTCCAAGAGTCACTGTGGTGTCGTCTTCGCCGAAAATGCTCGTTAGAGGATCGGCCTTTAGTGGAACTTTCTCACATTCGTTGAACTGTAGCTCGCATGAAATACGAGTATTGTTGGGTACCTTAAACCATAAATGGATATCAGAAATTGGATTGACAATTGGACTTGGATAACAGCTGCACAATAATCGATGCCATCTACCATTGTCTTCACTTGCTCTTGTGCAATTGCGGATGGCAACGAGCCTTTGCGAACGTTCTCCAATTGTTGGCATAGCGAGTTTTCGAAGCAGACCTTCTTTGAGAGGCGAATCAAATCAGGAACAACGACAGTGAGAACTTGCATGTTTACAATTTGACCATTTTTGGAACTTGTCACTCTTTTATACTAATTCATTTGGAATAATTTGCTCAAAAAAAGCAAAAAGTTTCCTTATTAATTTCAGGCAATTTGAAAATATTTTTGTCTATTTGTATAAAATATAGTTGCGATTAATATGAAGTGCAATCAACAATTGTTTGATTGTGTATACTTTACCAAATCAAATTGTGCGCGAATGATAACGGATTAACTATGCCCAGAGTAACGGTAATCGTCTTATTGTGGCGGCGGCTCGCTATTCATTATATATTTATTTTTAGCAAGTCATGTACGTGAATATAATTTTTCGTCAAAAATGAATTGCAACACTCGCAGTTTTTTGTCGCTTGCAGTTTTAGGTCATCACTTATAAATGTTTCATTAAATCCGTCGCAATTACAAGTGTATAAGTCAACAGCGTGGTGGATAAAACGAAATTAAATGGCAAATATATGATTGCGGGGGGACACGTATTTCTCATTAAGTCTACGTTATTTCGGATATTTGCTTTTGATTTTATCAAATATTAAGTGTCTTGATATCAAATCAGCTCTTTTTTTGTTGTCGCCTTGATACAAAAATTCTATTTGCTATTTGTGATATTTTTAATTCTACCGATTTGATCTATAGATTAGTTATTTTTAGAGGATTATGATAGAAATTAGGAGCAAATTTTGGTTTGTTAATAATGTTATGGTTTTTTGCAAAATTTTTTCTTGATGATTCGTAGAGATGTAGCATTCCAATTGCATTTTAGATCTTTGTTATATCTTATATTGATGACCTTTCAGATTTTCCATAAGTCGAATTTATTCATGATCTAAAATGTGAGAAGGGAAATTTTAATGGATGGGATTTGGAATTGTTTTAGGTCTGTATTTAAGGTTTTGATAAGGATTTGATAGATAAGCTCCTTATGAGTTGAATTTACTTTAACTTCAAGGAAAACTTTTAAAGTAAATTATACAAAAGGAAGATATCGCACATGTCGTTAAATTATCTAACTCCTCGTCATTTATTAAATTTCAATTGTTGTTTATTAAATAACTTTAATGATACCTCTTATTAAACATCTTTCTTTTTAATTAAATATCTTTAATGATACTCCCACCAACGCACGTAAAAATTTAGTAAAAATAGTTTAAAAAAAAACAAGCTCAATTTAGGTGCTCACATCTATATATTTGAGAACATAATTAAACTTCTAGACAGCTCAAGAAACACATTTCCTTGTAAAGCAGACGCAAAAACTGTAAGACACTCTTAAAATTTTAAAATCGTTCATTACCATTTGGTGTTCCAACGAGTAATTACTCAATGCATGATTTACATGATTTTGAGAAAAAAATATTATATTTTGCAAATGGATTAGTGAGAAAGATAAAAGGAATCTACACATTTTAAGAGGATATAAGTGTCCGCATTACTAGGATTTGAACCATATGGTTATTTAATTAACTAATTTAATTGTTAAACGATTGAATATTTGAGGATTACATAGTTCTTGTAGTTGTAGAATAAATTTGATGCCTACAGTCAAAAGTATCTATTTTACAATATTTTATTTATGATTATTTCTTACCAAAATTCTAGAACCTTCAGAGTTTTGTTTTAAGAATTAATATTTTTATCTCAAAGCCTAAATTTTGCTTTGTTTTTAATGAAGCTAAATTATCTAATTTTGAAAGGATTAAGTAAAATTTTGGTCCAAGTCTCCTGCCAAAAAATGTTACATTTATTAGTTAAATGGTTAATTCTAAAAGATACTAGTATATTCCAGGTGGTGTTGTACTGAAGACCTTATGCATCAAGTTTTTAAAATTATTAAAAAGTTATTAAATTTTTTAATTCCTTCTTCAACTTAGCGCCTATTTGCTAATTTCAATTGTAAAATAGGTGTTAGCTAAAGTAGGTAATAAACGTGAAATGAAATATTTTCAAACGTGACAGGTTATTTGAACGTAAAAACTGTACATGTGCTATGTTCTTTGTTTAATTTATTGAGAAATTATTAAATAATCAATTTACCGCCTTACGTTTATAGATTAGCAATCTATTGTTAGCTTCCATTTTACCTTATAAATAGGATTGATTAGAAGATTACAGCAAATTATTGTTTAACAAGGATTCTGACATTAATTAAAGCTGCTCAGAGTACCGCTAATTAAATTTTCAAACTTGCTAATTCATTTATAATTTATATTATTTGAATTACCCACTTCTACGATATTCTCCTGTATCATTTATACTAATAAATTCCTTTAAGAGTAACCCGAATAACCCAAAACTTCTATAAAGCTTAAATTACTTCAGGGATGCATGAATAAAATGATTTCCTCAAAATAGAAACGAAACGATTTTATTATAATGGCTTGATTCATTTCACACAAACACTTATATCATTGGTAATAAAGCTGAATCATCTTGCTCGTAAATAATCGTTGACACCTTGCAGATGGATAAATAAACAAAGCGTTATGAAATCATGTATTGGATACTAGCCGTCTTCGGACTCAAAGCCTACATACTTTAATTAAATTCCATCCAACCTAACATGTTCCTGTATGCTTAACAATAACATTCGCGCGCTCAACTATTGTTATTCAAAAATCAAGACAGCGACCGATCAAACAAATATCGAATTACGTGAACAATATCAAAATAGATTTATAATAATAATTGGCGGACAAGTCAGTCCATGACATAACAAGATTGCCTGAAACCCATATGACCGTAATAATACGGTTATATGACACTTTGTTGATTATCGTCTGATTATCAATGTCAATAATCATCACCTAATCAAACGCGACGCGATTTTAATCAGTTTTGACGATGGTACTGTTCAAACAAATCCTCATTTACATGAAGGCTGTTCAAACTATTCCACAACTATATCTGTTATTCCGACGTGACACCTTATTGCATTCCTGAAATCGCACCCATAACGGCTTGTTTATGCGCGGACCATGATGAAACGTGCATTGTAGTAGGTCACTCGCACAATCCAATGACCCAGAACCATGTAGCTTTCCTGTTTGCTCGCGTTCTCGACGATGACGAATTGATTGGTCAAGACAATCTAATCATCACGTTGTCTCTGCCATAAAAAATACGCACTCAAGAGACGAGGTCGATTTTGGGTGGTCCGCACAGGTCAATTCGTCTCTGGGTGGGTTGTCTGCGCGGCTCTCTCCCACCCACTGGCCGGTGTGTTTGTTCGACTGCGCATTGTTTTGTCCCAAACGGACCCGAGTGACCGGCTCACACACCATATGCCAATTGTGCACCAATTGTATCCTTATTGATTTTCAACGCCACATTCAGCTGCGTCCAAGAATCATTATTGTTATTATTATTGGATTATTCGTGTTCGCTTCGCATTTCTCTTTGTTGAAATTTTGACCTCGCGGATGTGAACCGCAAAATGAATTTTCCAGATTCGGAATCATTCCCTTTTTCTTATTCTTTGAAATTCACATATCAGAGGATAAAGCCAAACTTGTTTCAGAGCCATGTTAGGGGTGCCATTCATAGATCGATGGCTGTCCAATACATTCAAGCCGAAGAGTTTCGACGATGCCGTCGATCGACTAAACTATGTAACCACTGCCACTTTACTAACATTCTTCTCCATAATGGTGTCATGCAAGCAGTAAGTGAAGCATTGATATCTAAGTCAATCACAACAATTCCGAATTGCAGATATGTCGGAAGCGCGATTCAATGCTGGATGCCAATGGAGTTCAAAGGCGGATGGGAACAATACGCTGAAGATTACTGCTTCATTCAGAACACATTTTTTGTACCCGAAAGAAACGAAATACCCGGAGAGGTTGAAGAACGGCAGAAGGCTGAAATTGGCTACTATCAATGGGTGCCGATTGTACTCGCCATTCAAGCGTTCATGTTCTATTTACCCTCTTGGATATGGTCATCGCTTTATAAACAATGTGGTAAGAGGCGGCTGGTTGAATCGTGTAAGATGATAGTTTCATTAAGGTCTTGATTTTCCATCGGTGATAAGTGAAGCGGAAAGCCTTCGTTCGCATGATTCGGAGAACCGGCGGAAGGGTATTAATAAGTTGGTCGCGTTTATTGAAGATATTCTTTCCACGCGCGATCGCAACGAGTATGGAAGATTCTACGGAATTAGGTATTCTTATATCTGATTCGGGCTTAAGTATACATCTTATGGATTTAGATGCGGATCGGGTCTTGGTAACCTCACTTCTCTATTGTACATCTTCATTAAAATGCTTTATTTGTTGAACGTTTTGGGACAGTTTATGATTCTTAACAAGTTCTTAGGAAATGATACCTACTTTTGGGGATTTTCGGTAAGAATATTGTTTTTGATGATGTGGATTACATTTTATAGACATTCGTTGATCTTTACAATGGCCACGAATGGCAAGACTCTGGAGTGTTCCCACGTGTAACTTTGTGCGACTTTTCTGTACGCAAACTCGCCAATGTTCATCGATACACCGTGCAGTGTGTTTTGATGATTAACATGTTCAACGAAAAGATTTACTTATTCATTTGGTAATAAGAGAAAATCCAATCTTCTGATTTTAATATGGATTCTTTAAAGGTTCTGGTTTGTATTTGTCTTGTTTGCAACAGCCATCAATACGATCTCTACTATATATCGTTTGATTATGTCGAAATCAAGATTCAACTACATTCGATCTCTTCTATCTGGACCAGAACACAAATTCAAGGATACCAGTTCGAAGATGCCCATCGGCAAATTCACTAATCTCTCGCTCCGATCAGGTACTATTTCGTCATCGAACTTAATATAGAGGATAGCAATTTGCAGATGGTGTTCTCTTAATGCGATTTATTGACGATCATGCGGGATCGATGGTGACTAAGGAAATCTGCGAAACGCTGTTCCAGAACTTCCTCGCCTCTGAGGCGTATCATCTCCACCCATCGCATCTTCACCACCACGGTCATTCCACGAAATCAGCCACACCTGGTGTTGAAGAAGGCCCGCATGAGCATCTGTACACACCTGAAAAGGTCGGATTAATGGCGCCTGATTACCCAATTAAAAATGTATAAGAAAAAAAGCTATGGCTTATTGATTCATGAATGCATTAATCAATCAATCAATCAATCAATCGATTCTCGAAAGTTTGGAGCTTTTCAAAATTGCAACTTAATATTCATTGTATTTCATTAACTGTTGTTTTAATATTTCATATTTCAATTGATTATTAATATTGAATATTATTGTTATTATTTTATAATCTCGTTATTACTCAATTATTGACACTTTATAGAAATTTAATTTCCAATTATTATTGAACATCGCCCATATTAACAATTTTGCTCTTGATTATGAATCACTTCATATCTGTTTTCACTATCAAATCCTTTCTTTTAATGATCATTACGAGTTGACTATTCAAAAATTGTTAATAAAACATTTACAATTTAATGGGTTTATAAACTTAATGCCGACAAAGTGATAGAATTATTTGCTCAAACTTTAAAAGGCTCGTTAGAGGCACTTATCATAGCTACGTACTTAACAATATGGTTAATCGGTAATGTTATAAATGAATTTATGGTTGTTTATGAATATATTTCATCAAACTAATGGCTATGACAATATGTTTATTAAATATTATAAATAATTAGCACATGGTGCTGGTGTTTTGGTGTTTGTCCAAGATATTAGATTGTTTCCAACTCTTTTATTTTGTTAATAGAGCGATAAGTTTCTATTTAATGTGATACTAGGTCGTATTTACTTAGAACGGTCGACTTGGTTTTTGTAATAATACACAAAGGAATTAAGAATAGTTTTAATGGTATTCTTATGCATTGTTCTTGGAAAATAATTTTTTACTTTCAATTCGTCATTCATTATACTGATATAGAGTAGTTGGAATATTTTCACTAACATTAAAATATTTGCATCAATAAAATTTTCTAGGTAATTTCACAGTAACTGCATCTCCCCAATACACAAGTTATATTTCACCAGAGCGCAAATGATTGGTTTAACCCTGTCGTCTGTCATTAAACGTTGTAATTTATTTTTTTATTAATATTATTGACCAAAATCTGTCAGCAAAGTTAAAATCCGTTGAGATTCCACTCTGGGATTAAGTGATATTATAAAAAATGTCACTAATATTTTGCGTTGACACGTCATTACGAATGTTTTTCAGCCATTCGGCTGAAACACGTTTACTCGATAGCGTCGTTGAATTCCTTCGCACTTTTGAGGAATTAATTTCTAAAGAAGACTTTTATGATGATCGGATATTTCTGGTAATTTATTAAATTTAATACATGTTGAAATATGTTTAACACTTTTTAGTACACCGATGTTGATGGGAAACCCTTTAAAGAAGGCCTTAATGCATTGTCGAAGTTTTTATCGAATTTGTACAAAACTAAATTTTAGTTTTTACAGAACTGAGTCACCATCGGATTTTGATTCACTATCCACGTGGAAGGAGATACATGAAAAAACGGATTCTGATGATACCATGTACATTTTAACGGCGAATGTCTGCCTGAGACGTCTTTTTCCACAAAACGGAAGAAATCACGCAAAAGTTATTTATCTTGATTTCTTCGGTCGTGGCGAGAACGATCAACAGCAGGTAACAAAAAAGTTTTAAATAAATGTTTTAAATAAAATAATTATTTAGGTATTTTGCAGAATTATCGACGTAAGAACTGAAAATTACACCCAAGTTGCGGAGAAAATACATCACGAATTTTTATCTGAATTTTTGATTATAATGAACAGCGCTGTTCGTTTTGCGTGTTCCATTAGGTTTTTGGAAAATATTGAAAATTTGTATGCACCGATTGAAGAAGTGGTGCCTGTTGGGATTTGTGCGACGACTGTGGTGGAACAATTGGAAGTAATGAAGACATTTTGTCTTGATCCATTAGATAGTGAATATGATATATCTGGAACTTTGTTATGTAGTATGTTTGATGTTATAGTCGCATAAATTGGAGAGGGTCTATCCTTTGCAGAATATGGACATATGTTGGATGATGTAGAGGAGCCGAGAGAATCCGTTAAAGATGAAGGTTTCATTATTATTTCCTGTCTTGAGCGATTATTTTTAATTTAGTTAACGATCACAGACAGTTATATGAAAGTTTGTTCGATATGATGGAATATTCGATTAAGGATGAAGAAGTTAAATGACATTTTTCTATCAATTTAGAATTATGATTTTAAGGAAGAACACGTAATGTATGGATATTGCACGTTCCGGGGAATAATTGATCAATACTTTGTTGTGATTCGACCATGTCCTCCAGAAAAATCAGAAACAAAGTGCTTCGAAATAACGGTGGTAAGATTATTCTCCGTATAATTAATATAATAATTTTAACGACGTATCCAGACGAAATATCCATGGTCTCAAATTTTGATCGGGGCGGTTTTCCAAAATGGCACCGAAGATGATTTCAATGAGAATGCAAATGACATTGAGGGATTATTCGATCCAAGCTACGTGGATTCATGTAATTTCCCTGATTTGCAACGAAACGCTAAACGAATATTTATTTTTAGCAAAGAACTGGCATACAGCAAGTTCTATGGGCAATGTTTTATATAGAATGATCAGAGCTCTTCGTAAACTACCAGAAAGGACGACTATTTTGCAGCAAGTATGACTATGTTAAAATTAGTAATAAGTATTATTCTAAGGAAATTGAAAATATGACATCAATAGTCGGATTAACTCAAAATCGCCATTATGCGAAAATATTTGCTGATGTTTTCCGAGAAGAATCGAAAACACTTGGAAGTATGCATAAATTTATTGCGGATGAGGCAGCCAAGCATTTTGATATGATTTACCGGAATACGGCTGAGTAAATTTACTTTTACGGGATGTAAATTTTGTTGCTTTACTTTGTTATTATTGTCACAGAAAATCTAACATTATTTGTTTTAAATTGTTATACATAACTAAATAAAGTTATTTAATTTGAAATACTTTGTTAATCGTTTGATTTATATTGCTCTTTTTGCAATTATATTATCTACATATGTTATTGAACAATTTTTCATTATTTGTTTGTTTAATTTTTGTTTGTAGATCTGAATGTCGAGAAGCTTACACTAACACATGCGGATGATATCTCGTTTAATTTTTTCCGGTGTTTTGCTATTTTCCTTAGTTATTATTGTATTTTATATCAGCCGGCCGACGTCAACTGAGCTCAATGCTTCATCGACAGTAGAAGGTATATAGATATCGGTTGAAATAAATTGAGAACAACGGTTTAGATCGATCCTATGGTGTCATATGTGACGCCGGATCCACAGGGACACGTCTGTTCGTTTATACATGGACGAGCGTTTCAGACGATGAGCTCATTAAAATTGAACCAGTAATGTATGATGGGAAGCCAGTGATGAAGAAGATATCTCCCGGTCTTAGTACGTTCGGCACGAAGCCTGATCAAGCAGCAGGTTAGATTCAATTTAGAACAAATCGAGCAATTATATACGCTATTTAGAATACATTAAGCCATTAATGATGCTCGCTGAGAAACACATTCCCGAAGAAAAAATCCCATTCACTCCTGTTTTCATTTTTGCTACCGCCGGAATGAGATTACTAACCAATGAGTTTGCTGTGCAAACGTTTAATAAAAAGAAATATATCTTTTAGACAACAAGAAGCAGTTTTAAAAGATTTGCGGACAAAATTACCTTCTATCACTCGTATGCAGATAATTAAAGAACATATACGAGTGATCGAAGGCAAATGGGAAGGAATTTATAGCTGGATTGCAGTGAATTACGTACTAGGTAAGTTTTTTGAATCAGCAAGCATGATAAATCGTTTTTGTCTAGGAAAGTTTAACAGAATACCAGCGAATGTTGATTTTCCGGGAACGCGTTCGATAACAACACGACAAAACACCGTTGGAATGATTGATATGGGTGGAGCAAGCATGCAGATAGCTTTTGAACTACCTAGAAGTGATGATTTTATGAGTACTTCAGTGGAGAATGTGAGTTTTGAATGGTTATTCTAAATTGTACTGCCATTTAGATTAATCTTGGATGTCATGACGATAGTTCATCTTTCAAGTATAAGCTCTTTGTAACCACTTTTCTTGGATACGGTGCCAATGAAGGCCAAAGGAAGTATGAACAATCATTGATTGCTAAACTGTCGCAACAAAATGGATCTGTTGTACAAGATGATTGTTTACCTTTAAATTTCCACAAACAATCCGAAACTGAGAACGGTACTAAATTTGTGCGACGTGGTACGGGTCAATGGAACGAGTGCTATAACTCTTTGGGGGATCTTATAAATAATTTGGGCAAATCTCAATCTTGCTTGTTAAAATCAAGGTTCAAATGTTTGTTCGGATCAGTGGCGGCGCCTAATATATCTCTATCGAATATGGAGATTTATGGATTTTCGGAATATTGGTACTCGATGCATGATGTGCTCGGATTAGGCGGGGATTACAAATATAATCAGGTTGCGGAGAAGTCGAAACAGTTTTGCTCTCAAAGATGGTCGACTATACAGGTTTGGATTTATTTAATAATAATAATTAGCGATTAATGTTGTAGATGGCATTCAAGAAGTTATTATACCCAAGGGCCGATGAAGAACGCATAAAGACGCAATGTTTCAAATCAGCCTGGATATCTTCCGTACTCCATTCAGGATTTTCTGTGGATAAAGATAGGCATCATTTTAAGGTTTTTGCAGAAGAAATAAGATTTCTTTATAATTATATTCAGAGCGTTTCTACTATAAGCGGACAAGAAGTACAATGGGCTCTTGGAGCAATGATTTATCATATGAGATTCTTCCCACTAAGAGATAGTGAGAAGAATTTGACTATAAATAGGTTGGTATTTGTAGTTTAATTTAAAATTACGTGTTTGTTTAAGAAGTTCACCAGTATCGGATACATTATGGGCTCCACTATTTTTTATTTGCTCCCTATTCACTCTCTTTGTTATAATTTGCGCCAAAGAGCAGCAGATTTGGTGTTTCAGTGAGAAGAAGAGAGTAGGTCGCAACGGGTACTCGTACAGGATGCTTAAAGACACTAAAAGCGCATCGTCGAGTTTTCTGAGCAACTTTGCATGAAATAATAATGTAACTATATTGTTGTATTGTTCATATTTATTTAGATGAAAATTATTGAGATTATCGGGTGTGATCTTATTTACAGTATATGATGACTTTTGTATCATTTCTTGTGATATGGTGTGTATTATAATTAGCTTATTTTTCTTCAAAATGCTTTAACTAAAGTAGTGTATTTAATAAGTGTCAGTTATTTTTTCATTCTAATGTATGTTTGGAAATAAAGGGAATTATGAGAATTGATTATCGATTTATGTTGTTGTTGTTGTTTACGAGCGAGATCCCGGAGGAAAATGAGCACAAGAGTATATCCACATTCAGGATATATAATATTACATCATTTATTACACCAAGTTGTTGTCGGATGATAACAATTTACGTCTAGAGAATGACAGCGTAGTTCGATTATTATCAATATTATTATTTTTGATATTTTTGAATTTGTTATTTGTGCGTTTTCTAAATTCTTGATCCACTTTCACATGTAGTGAATGTACCTAACGAACTTTGATTATTATTATTAATAAGAAGCGTAGTTGGGGTACACCATTAGATCCATTAGATTTTTTAAAAATTTTATTTCCCATTCTTCAAATATTCTTGAAGTGGAGGAACCAAAGAGATAAAAATAATAAATATTTTAATTCTTGCCGTCCTTGGAGTCGTGGAATAATAAACCCAATGAGTTCGTTTCCCTTCGGAAGAATCTAATTTATAATACTTGTTTCTTCTTTTCAAATCCAAGTCGGTAAAGTGTATCGCATAAAAGCTCCACGGGAAACTGGCGCCGATTGAGAAAAAAATGTGCTTCGGCGACGGAAGAAAAAGCTTTTAATAAGAATTATTAAAATTTTGGAAGTCCAGGTTTCCTTGCGGCAATTGAAATAAAATATAGAACTAAATTAAAGAATAATGATATATAAACGAAACTTTTTTCAAGCGCATTAGAGCCAAGATCATTAAAATAAATTAAAATTGAAATAAAACGTTTTTAAATCAATTTTGGAATTAAAAAACATTACGCTTAAATGTTTTTAATTTTTTGTTCAACTATTTTTAAACAGTAAACATTACTTCTTTCTTACCTAGCTTCTGAATATATTTCTCTCTTGAACGAAGCGTACTTAGTTCGCGGCGGATGCGTTCGGATTCACCAGTGGAAGTCTTCAGCTTTAATAATTCTACTATTTCAAGAAGATCTTGGCTTGTTAATAGCTTTAGATCTTTAACTCATTTCAGATTGTAGGATTCTTTGGATCCATCTGCTAAATTTATTTAAATTAATATTTATAATATAATTTTCTTTCTGATATCCACATCCACTGACATCCACTAATTTTTTAAAAAGTATGAAAGCACTTCAGCATGAAAATAAAAAGTTAATAATGTTTGAAACTTCGTGAAAAACATAGAAGTAAGGTCTCAAAATTTTTAACTTCACAATCTTTCAAAAAAAAGTTTAAATTATGTTCTTCTCTGTTATCAGAGAACTGGTTCAAAATGACTGAAATTTTGTAAATATCGAAAAAGTGTATTATAAACCGTTCTTCCTAAAAGTACTTTAATAAAATTATGTAACTATCGCTCGAATGTAGTCGTCTAATTGCTGTTAGGTGATGGGAAATTCGGAGAAAGTTCTAAAATAGACGGAAGTGGTTCGACACAAAGGGCAATAAGGCGTCCTCAGCTGATTATTATTGACATATAACGTACGATTTAAATCGAAGTGATTTCTTTATTGTTGAAGACGTCTCATACAGAAAAAAGAGAAACTTTGTACTTTTAAACCGAAATGAGATGATTTATCCCATGTATACTTTGTACATTGCGACAATTATACGCAGGTGTGTATTGGAGCTCCGCCTTTCGTCAATCACTAGCCATCACTCATTATCAGTTGATTGTTTATAATTAGCAGCGAATCAGCGTGCAATAATTACAATTCGTTAGGGTTTGTTTTGAAAATCGTGGTTTTTATTTCTATTGAGTTAGCTCGTATCTTTTATGTATTTGATTGTTAAAATTTTATTTGCTCAATAGGTCATGTGATAAGAAGCTGTGGTAATTCCGTAAGTTTATAAATAGGTTGAAGTTTTGTGCAATAATCGGATTAAGTAGAACTGTTGTTATGATAATTATTAGATCAGTGGTCAAGAATGAATTTGTTGCATATTGAATTGTGTTAGAATAATTTTGAGTTAAAGATATAATATGTTTGTGCTTCTCTTGATTGCTACGCGATTCTGGAAGGCTGTTGAGCCTACAAGTGGGAATGCCAATTTTTGTTAAACCTTTCTAACCTAAAATAAAAAATATTTAGTGGTTTGTTTTAGTAATGCAATACCCTATATATATATATATATAATCTTCACGTAACAGGTTACCAGACCCATGATAAACTAGCCGTTTTAATTAGGTGTGCATTGATTTAAAAAATCAGAATTTGCCTGATTTTAAATATTCTCTTACACGTTTTCAGTAGAGATACGACGTTTTTCACGTTCTTCAAGGATTCTGTGTATTGTGTATTTTCTGAAAGAAAATTTGTTGGCTCACTGAGTTGTCGCAATTAGAATAAGATTTATATACACAAAAAAGGTTTATGAATCGAAATTTTCATATGAAATTTAGTTTTAAATAAAATATCCTTTGATTCTAAATGAATAAAAAATTTTAAAAAATAATGTGTGAGAATGTTGACTTGACAGATATAAATTTTACTGGCTTCCTTACTTATAATTCTGAACACCAACTGGAAATAACGATTTTCCCATTTTTAAGCGTGTTTGAAAATTGTTACGTTTTTTCAATAGGGATTTGTTTTCAAATTAACTAGGCCTTTCTTAAACTTTCTAAAAATATAAATATCTTTTCCAAAAAGTTAGATTTGAGCACGTTTACTGAGCTCATGTTATTACCATACCAGTTGACATGATTCTTTGTTATTTCTCTAGTAGGCCAGTTTGTTCATTGGGAACAAGGGATATTGGGAACGTAAGCTAACTGAATTAAAAATTATATTCTGATTTATTTTGCAATATAACAAAGAAGAATATATTTGTATACAATTCATTCTGAAATTTTAGAAATCCCCTCTTGATTATGGTAGGTTCAAATTTATTCTTTTTTTTGTAATTTTGGAAATTATCATTTTGCGAGGTTTAATCACGTATTATGGATTTCCACATAGACTTTTCTGCATAGAATGGGAACTGTAGATAATGAAATTCTGTGTATCCATGTCAAGTCCAGATTCATTGCAAAATTAAGATTTAAACCTTCATGGAGCAAAATCATTTTTATTGCGGGTTCATTAGGATTTATTTCGTTCAAAAAGGGGGACCATGAAAAGTATTAGGTTGTAAGTCGAGATATGTTTATTGAATTTCTGATTTTCGAAATCTTTTCACGAAATATAAACTAGAGGTGTTGTTCCACCCCAAATTGAATGGTGGGGGGCCAAAATCAGGTAAGAATCATATGTTTTGGATAGTTTAATACGGGCTCACGTCAACTGGAAATTAAGATTTATCTAAGCGTGCCTGAAACTTGTTAAGTCTCTCCAATAAAATATTGATTACGACAATTTAACTATGCTTTCCTTAAACTATCTAAAAATACTAATACCTTTCCAAAAAGTTAGATTTGAGCAGGTTTCTTGAGCCTATTTTATTATCACACCAGTTGTTGTGCGGGCTAGTAACAATGAGATGTCAAGTTATACGTAAATAATACGTGTAAATTAGTAAGACACGTTTAAATATTGAGAAATTTTCAATTAAATTTCGCGTGCTTACAATTTTTTTAAAAATTTTGATTAGATGATTTTTAGAGGCTTTGACCAAATTTGAAGTTAAATGTTTTATTTTATGATTGATTTCTTCACTAATGGCTATTTCACGGGTTACTAGAGCTTCATAATCGAGAGCTAGCAATGTTACGTGTTTAAAAATACTTGTTCTGAAGAATGAGATTAACCAAAATCTCTTGACTGCAATAGACTCACTGGTCATAAACACCATTTCACGCCAATAGAAATGGTAAAAATCGATGCTCACCAAAATTTTACATGCTTTTTATTATTTTAGGGAGAATTTTATGCAAATTTGGTCAACGGTATTCAGATATATTCAGGTGAAGATTAATTATATCAGTTTAACTATTAAAAAATCATAATTTTCAATTGGTGTGCTATTTTCTTTGAATGTATATTAGGAAAATTATGTACACAGTGAAGTTACTAGATGCTGAAATTTCGGAGACAATTTTGAACTCGTCTAGCAATTTTTTAAAATATAAATATACAAAATTCATCATCTTTATTTCCCGCGTGAAACATTTTTAATAGATTAATAACTACTTCGGGAATTTAAACAAGTGGAGCTTATCTATAAAATAAGAAAAATTATAATAAACGTTTTATTTAAACCAATCAAACAACAATGTTATGACAATCGGTCATAAAATAAATAAAATCGATTACACGAATAAATTCGCTTAGAGAATGAAAGTTTTCGTACCTAACGACCGCATAATCTAGTTGTTTAATGTTTAGATCTTGCTTAGTATTTATAAACAATCTGATATGATCGATGATGACATATGACTTTTGACCAATTATGAAGTATTCTCGAATATCCATTCAAACAATTATCACTGAGAATGACACCTCTTTCCACCAAAAGGTATATAGTACGGGCGATTTTTGAACATTTCTGTTCCAACCGCTGTTGCGATTATATAACAATTTATCAAAAAACAACTTGCCTTCGTTTTACGACATAACAAAAATAAAAACTTCAATGGTAAAACATTCCATTCTGTAATATAATATACCTGATGATCGCCGAAATTTCAACACGAATTTTTATTTTGATTATTATTATTATTATGAAAAAACATCGCCCGATCGCCGAATTATCACTGGTCCTTGTCTTAAATTGTGATGGGTGTACTCAGACACTTGATCAATTTTCTGCTACAAAATAACCTATTCTTTCGTCGTTTTTTGTTTGTTTATTTATTTGTTTATTATCAACGCAAGTTATTACACACGGAGCTGTTCGTCTCAGCAATTTGTTGTTCGGGGTCTCTTTTCTTCGAGAGAATGAGAGAAATGCGACGTGGCGTGATCTGTAAATAAGTCATCCGTTATTATTCGGCTTGCTTTATTTTTATTTTTTTTCTAAAGTGTCATTACAATGTTTTTTATGTTAAATTTCAATGAGAAGTCAGCGTCATTTAAAACATGCCGACGTGTCACTGATAATGAGCAAATAAACAATATGACTGCTCGAAACTTCCGTTTACTTTCTTCCTAATTTCTGATTTCAAATTTTTCCCAATGTCGCGTTTCATTTTTATTATTACTATTATTATTATGACTATTACCTGCTGTCTTTATTACAATATTTGTTTACATCTCGCCTTGTTTCTGATCGAATAACAGAACTTGATTTCATCCACCCGATGGTTTTCTTCTTCTTCTTCTTCTGGTCTTTCAACAAAACATTATTTATTTTTACTTATCACGTTTTCTTATTTCAGTTCTACATGGTTGACGAATCGGACGTAAAGAAAGCTTTAAACGGGAATGGCCGTCCATTTTACATCACCGTTGTGATCCTTCTAACCAAGGTAGGATCTACACAACTCTTTAAATGCGTTAGTCTCAAAAGTTCAGCTAGTCTTCTTCCTCTATGACGTCATCACGTTCATTCCGTTCAAAGTGTTCGCAAACCCAGCAGAGATTCTTGAAAAATCGGAAAGAGTTAAAGCCGAGCCAACAGACGGCGACCCATCGAAACCTTTCAAGAACCTTCACTCCAAGGATGGCTTGATCCATTCGACATTCGAAGGTTGCGACAACTTGGGAACCCAATGGGATGAATGTGTTCGTCGGTACGGCGAGCGTAAATGCATGGGAACTCGCGAGGTGCTCAAAGTGCACAAAGAAAAGCAAAAGAATGGCAAAATCTTTGAAAAGGTAGATTATTAAGAAAATTTAAAATAGTTTTGATAATCTTCAGTGGGAGATGGGTAACTATCAATGGCGCACTTATTCGCAAGTTGATAGACGGGTTAATATGATTGCATCCGGACTGGAATCACTTGGACAAAAGGTTCACAAATAGTATAACCTCGTCATAAATGTGACATTTTTAGGAAAAGGAACCAGTCATCATCTTCGCCGAAACTCGTGAAGAGTGGATGACAACTGCAATCGCTTGCTTTAAAATGAATTATCCAAGTAATACCCAAAGAAATATTTGGAATATAACAACGAAACAATTCAGTAACAACCATGTATGCAACTCTCGGGGATGAAGCCGTAGAATATGCCATCAATGAAGTCGAAGCAAAAACAATCTTCACCAGCGAATCATTGATATCCAAGGTAATTGAGAAAACATATACTTTTTGGGAATTCAAACAAATTAGGTGAAAAAAGCTATCAACCGTGGCGCGAAAATCGAGAATGTCATATATTTCGACAGTGTCGATCCAGAATCTCGTGGCGACTCCGTGGAAGCCGATGTACCTTTCTCGATGCTTTCGTTTGAGCAATTGATGAAAAGGGGAGAACGTGAGTTTCGTATGTTGATCTACCCTTTCTTATTGTCTTTGTTGACTGAATTCAAGGATTTTTGGAGGCAAATTTTATCCGAAAACATGGAAGTATTATTTAGCAGAAAACTAAAATAAACAGAAAATATTGACGACGCACTGCAAACCTCCGCGCGTCGAGAAAATTATAAAAACAGAGAGTTTTCTTTTGCGTTTGTGGCCAAGCACGATGTACACGAACGTTGGTACACGAAATACATATCCAGATGAAAGGAGGCTTAGGTACATAAGCTTGATTTGCTTTTCAGCTACATACTGCAATGTGCTCATCTTGCCTTCGTATTCTGAAACGCGAACACCTTCGTGCACGGGAAAAATCGTTGTACCAACGTTCGTGTACATCTTGCTTGGCCGTGTATGTCTGTTTTTAATAGTCTTGCTTCTTTGACATATCCTACATGATTAATAAAATTAAGGCTGAAATATAATTTGAGTCAGATTAAAAATTTTCCATAAACTATTTGAATAATGAATCTGATTTTTGCTATTTATTGCACTTTCTCAATATTCTAGCAAGAATTTTCAAAATAATATAATCTTGTTTCAGACCCTTATAATATAAATTACTAAAAATATCACTAATTTAGATTTTTATTCTATTATATTTCTCATTGATTCGCTTTATTTAGAAATTTCTTCAATAAAATTAGAATGAATGAGAATTAAAAAAATACATTGAACTTTTAGAACTTGTTTTATTTATTCCCAATTTTAGAAAATAGAAAATATAGCCTCAAAAGCCATGCAAATTCAAATCTATTTTATTCTCTGTGCGTAATGGAAAAGGATAAAATTAGGATGGAATGAGGTTCTCGTTTGGACGGCCAAATCAAAATGTGTTGTCTCTAAAAATGGGCAGCACACATTAGGATTAGACGAAAAAGTTGTTTGTGGCCGTGGCTAGGAACCGATCTCTGAACAGGACAATATTTAATTAAACATTACTCAAGATTGGAAAAATAACTACTATGCAACTAAATATTAAAGAAACGGTATTCATCAATTAAATTTCACGGTCATTGATACAAATACAGTAAGCACGCCAACTTTAATGCTAATAAAACGAGCTCTAATAAAAAATTCATTAGGGTTTTGAATAAATTTCGATAGCTTAGGGAAATGCTGACCAAATGGCGTAAATTAGGTTTTTCTGCACTACACGTAAAACTTGTATGACGCACTTAAACTTCAGTAAATCATTATTTCAAATTGGAGTACAGTAAATGTAAAAGTTCAGAAGCAAAACCACAAGAGCTCCGGAAAAACTCATGTTAGAAGTTCAAAAATATTATTATTTTTAAAGTTTGACACAATTTAACACATGAAAACTTACATAATTAAACTGCGATTTTCATTTGGTGATGCAAAAAAAAAACTTCTCAAATGGCAAGTTCTTTCTGCGGACCATTCCGTCTCATTTAATTCTGAATTGCTTGGCCGCACCATTTTGGGTGTTGGTCCATTCAATGATGATACGATCATTGTTGGTATCTTCTTGTCCGAACGCGAAAGTATCACATGAGACAGCCATCAAAAGAGCTTCCTTTTGGTAGAGCACACCACATAGTGGATCGACCCTCTTCATGTTTGTCGTCTTGATTCCGAAGCCAATACGACTAGCAGATGATTTTATCACCTTGATGTGATAAGTGTGCAGCTTTGAAGACAATCTTGGCATTTGGTTGCGTCGCATTATCTCATTGTGGAACTGATTGAGTCATTTCTTGTTGGTTTTGAAACTGAAAAATTGTTAAAATTTCTCTCGAATGATTTTCTACAAAAATTCCTTGAATCAGGTATACGTGCTTTGTCTGTTGCATCTAACATTGCCCGCCTAACTAATTTTAACAATTAACAAATCCATCATCAAAATTTCAGCTGAGCCTGTAAAGATCCGCAGCAATAAAGAAGACATTGCACTGATCATGTACACATCTGGAACCACTGGAAACCCGAAGGGTGTTGTTATCAGCCATCAAAACATTGTCGCTGCAACAGTTGGGCAATCATATGGACTACAGTTACAGTACGAGGACAATTATGACTTCGCCAAACTTATGTTCAATAAATTGTAGAGACGATGACCGCTTCATTGGATATCTTCCATTAGCTCACATTCTGGAAATCTGTGCTGAGATGGTGTGCTTCACTAAAGGAGTTCAAATTGGCTACTCATCAGCGCAGACGCTGTTCGATAGGGCTCCGAAGATCATGAAGGGCGAGCATGGTGATTGCTACGTTTTGCAGCCGACACTCATGGCTTGCGTGCCTGTAAGAGATGATGTCTAGGTGGTTTGGTTGATTATTGTATTCTTGCAGGCAGTCATGGATCGTATCTTTAAAGCAGTTATTGATGAAGTCAACTCGACGAACCGATTATTCCGCGAGCTGTTCAAGACATGTTACGAGCGAAAACGTGCTCGATATGAAGAGGGTTACTCGAGTGTCCTACTTAACAGGTGTGCTGCACAAACAACAATTTGTTTATTACTTTCTTGCAGACTTGTTTTCAATCGCATCAAACAACTACTCGGCGGGCATGTACGTGAAATTCTCTCAGGTGGTGCTCCGCTTTCTGCAGAAACCCAGCGATTCATGAACATTTGCTTCTGCTGCCCCGTGATTCAAGGCTATGGACTGACTGAAACGTGCGGTGGCGGAACTATTGCTGATGTGCACGATTTGTCAACGGGAACCGTTGGACCACCACTCACGTGCTGCGAGATTTTGCTGCGAGAATGGTCTGAAGCCGGTTACTCGCCAACGAATGAACGACCGCAAGGAGAGATTCTGATCAGTGGCAGGAATGTGGCTCTAGGTTACTTCAAGAACGAGGAGAAGACTAAAGAAGATTTTGTGGAAATTGATGGAAAGAGATACTTTGCTACGGGAGATATCGGAGAATTCCGAGAAGACGGATCTTTAAAGATAATTGGTATGGGAATTGAAATAATTTACAACCATTAAAGAATCGATACTTTAGATAGAAAGAAAGACTTGTTGAAGTTGGCCCATGGTGAGTACATTTCCCTCGGAAAAGTTGAAACAAATATCGGCTCCAACTCATTGGTTGACAACGTTTGTGTGTATGGAGATTCGAACAAGAGCTTCTTAGTGGCTCTAGTTGTACCAAATAAGAAGAAATTGTTCCAAAAGGCGGAGGAGGTTTGCCGTGGAATATATTAAAGCATTAATTGTATTAATTTAGATTGGTGTTGATACAAAAGACTTTGAGGAACTTTGCAAGGACAAGAAGATGGCCGAAGCTGTTCAAAAGGAGCTCGCTGAATACACATCATGTAAACATTTATATTAAACAAGTCTTTAAAAAATTTTTTTATTCAGCAAAACTCAATCGTGTCGAAACACCGCAGAAGATTCATCTTTGTCACGAGCAGTGGACGCCAGCTTCCGGACTTTTAACAGAAGCGTTGAAATTGAAGAGGAAGAACATCGAAAAGGCATTTAAGAAGGAGCTTGATGAGCTCTATAAATGAGTTTGGACTATTTTGTTTGTAAACACAATTGTTACCTCAAAACTGCATTAATTATTGTCTTGCTTTCGTTCTGCCAATTGCCATGTAAATTTATAATTGTATTTTTTCTGTCTATTTTTTGAGCCTTAATTCTGCAGATTACGGTCATCCGCTACGTTTGCTCAAGAAGAGTTCCTTTTCGTGTACATTTTTATAGATTTTTCATATTATCAATTTTATTTCAATAAAATTATTTTTTGTTTAGTGGTTTTATTCTAGTTGGTATAATAAAATAACGAAAATAATAGTGTTTGATAATTCTGGGTGCGAAAATCTTGTTTCAATAGTTATAGTCTTTTTACGAGATCAATGCCGAATGGAAGAGAAAAAAAAGTAAAAATATTGATCTCGTTTTGCCACACATATTTAAGAGGAAGAGATGGAACCATCCTTTGTGGACGTGTGGCAGTGAAAATCATCCTTCTTATTATTTTCCTCTTCCATTATGTACTCTTCTCTGAAACCGATCTCTGAAAAGATCAATAACACGCTAAAATGTAGGGAGAGCTCAGAAAACATACTCAGTTATGCGTCTTGCGGCAAAAGAATGGGTTTTCTATATAGTTTAGAATGTGCCTCAAAACTTTACATTAAAATAATTCATATCACACGGGTTAGCTTATAATAGTTATTAAAGCAATGGTAAACGTGGGACAGACAAGGGAAACATAGGCAGTGCAACTAAGAAGAAGCAAACAAGTTAGGAAGCCAGTTGTTGGATACCGGGCGATACAGCTTATAAGTCATCGATGCTTTTCCCTATCAGGAAGAACCGCTGAGTACGAGTAACCTTAAATGCTGCGGAGACACGCGTGATCAGGAAGAGACGCAAAGTACGTGTATCTATATATGCTGTGAAAAGCCACAGAAGCTCGCACACAGAAAACATCCGTGTTGCGTGGCTAAAATTTGTAAATTTGTTACGAGGCACCACGGATGAGAAAGCATCAAGTTGGTCGTGAAGATTCTATTCAACACGGGGGGTGTTGTGACGAAAGGTTAAGCTGAGGGCCAAAGCGCACACTTTACTAGTCACTTTTGAAAGTCCCGTTTAGGTTAATTATATATATATATATATGGATGTTAGTTGTCACATTACTTGTGGCGAGCCTGCATACTCAAAGATTAGTCCAATCACCTCTGACGATGACCGACTATCCGAGTCAGGAGAGAATGATGAGGAAAGGGAATTGAGTTTGTGCTCACAAAAGAGCTGCTTACACTCTGCTGTCAGGTATCTAGTTGTGATATTATATTTTATTCCTATATTCGAGTGAGTCAATAAATGTTATACAGTGACACCACCAGTCCTAGGATTATAATACGTTTGAACGGCCACATTTTTGCAAAAAAGTGGATAACACACATTGAAGAGGATGAAATAGATGAGAATCCTTTGTGGCCGTGTGGCCGTCCAACCGAGACTATCATTTTTTCTTATTTTTTTGCTCTTCAACGAAGTACATATCTCTGAACCTCTCTCTCTCTCTCTCTGAACTATAATATTTAGATATTAGAAAATTTTCATTTTCATTTCGTGTGGAATAAATTAATTCCAATTCCTCCAAATTCATGATACTACAAACAAATTTTTAGGTGTGTAAAATCTGTCTTATTAATAATAATAATTGTGCAAATAATATGATAGGTTTAGTTTAGTGAACAAAAAAGTGTCATTTATAAGTGTGCGTTTCAGAAGACGTTTTGAATAACGTTCTAGAAGGTTTAGTTTATTTTTCGATGATAAACCTAGTTTGTAATAAATCAGATTGTCCCAGGCAGTAGCCAGGCTTCTTGAACTGTTTTGTTTTATTGATAATGATGTTCAAATCGAAATAGCTATTTTCCCATATTCAAATGCGTCGTACGAATTTCCACGGAAATTTTTCAATAGGAATTATACGTGAATAGAAAATATTTGAACTTTTTAATGGTTTCGTTACATTTTACGACCCAACTCCTACTGCCCTTATACTATGGCGATCCGAAGAGTAGCATTTGGAGTTTAGAACTACTTAAAGCCAGCAAGAGGGCTAGCATGACTGGTTCGATAGCACTCAATCCAATAATAATAATAATATTTATTAGAAAGATATAATAAAATACACAATACAGAACAAACCAGAATAGATGATCTATGTGAATAGGAACTTCTCCCATCTCGACTCGGCTCGGTGACCACCGAGGTTAGCCACCGACCCGTAACCCAGCTGAGTAGACGAGTTACTATAGCATCAAGTTAAAGAGGCGCCACCCCACCCTAAGAGGTCCTGTTCCATAGTGTATGCTCGCGTGTCTTCGGTCAGTTGTAAAAATTTGAATTGGCTTGTGTACAGTTTGTAGTAACTTTCTACAGTATTATATGTAATATTTTTACTTAAATATACAATATGTGTTAAAGTAAACATCACTTATTTATTTAATTCCTTTATCAATTTTTTGATAAAAAATGACACAAAACAACAAGTAACAAATAGAAATATAAATATCCTTAATATGCTGGAAACCTCAGATACTGCTGGTTCCTCGGAACAAACGGAATTGGTATTGATCGCGGAACTAAAATTTGATTTTTTGAAAAATAAGAATATGTGTAGCTCAAACTCTACGAATATTATGCCACTTATGCAAATATTTTAGAATTTCTACTGTGTTACCAAATTACTTGACAAGAAAAAGCAAAAATAATTTTGTTCCCGAATATAAAAAAGATAAATTACCCGATAGATCACGTATACATTCACCGAACGATGGTGTGTAGCCCTGCCGACATTTACAAATTCCTTCGATGCACTTTGTTGATGGTCTGCAGAGCCCACCACGAGCGCACTTTTGTCCAGCTAATCCAATCCTTATTCCCCGAGTGGTTGCTACAAACAAAAAGAACCAACATATTATAAAATTGGTTAAAAACTTTCTATTATATCTTCCTCGTCCACACAGTTGCCATTGAGCTCTCGTTGACCATCAACGCAATAACATTTAGCATTTAAACAAATTGAGCCGCCATAACACAGCTCACCATACAAACAATCATTACCAGGAATTCCATCTAATTTCAATTTTAGAGATATTTAAAGACTTTTGTACCTGTGGCATCGGAATATTTGAAAGAACTTGTGCTTAATATGATATCCAGCAAGAGAATGATTAAATGATAAATAAACATAACTAAAACAGCGATACCAATTTGAGCAGAACAAAAGGAAGACAATGACAATTCTTTATTGACTTAAAATTAATTGTTTGATGAGCGTGATTTCTCGCGCCTCTTTGGGTAAATATGAAATCCAAAAAAGTTAACTGCTTTTAATCATATACGTTCAATCTTATCAAACGCCTCTTGTTTTAAATCGATCGAGCCACATTTATAGCTGTTTTTATGATAATTTTGTTCCCGTGTTGTTTCACGTTTGTTCCACATTGAGTTCTATAATCCGAATTAAAAATTTCATATTTAGGAAAATAACAATTTTACTTTAAATCGAGTAATCGCTTCATTATAGAACCATTGCATTTCGAATTCCGGTAAAATGAATCTGTAAATTGTCTGAAACCAAAAAAATCAAAATCCAATCGAGCTCAACTTGACCATTTCTCTGATCCTATAGAGATAGGGTGCATTGCTGACTAGACCGAAGAAAATAGCTCTTGCAAAGTACTTTTTATTCTATAAAAACAAAAAACAAGTGAGCCTAATTGAGTAAAATATTAAACAAATCGAGATCTCTGATAAAAATCGAGGAGAAAATTTTGAGCCAGACATTTTAGATTCTCTCGGGACACATTGTACCAATTGGGCCAGACCTGTAAACAAAGCGAAGAAGGCTATCGTTTAAGCATATTAATTTACATGATGAGCTTCAATAAAGGGCTGGAATGCATAAAATACAACAACTTTGAACTTTTTCAAAGCGATTTCGAACTCGAACTGATCTGTTAGAAATGTGCGAATATACTGTAATGAAAAATAAATGATAATAATGAACAAAACGTAAATCTGCCTTATTTTTCATCGACTCGGGCTCGGCTCGTTCAAGATTCTCTAATTCTTCTTCAATGGAAAAGTTTTTGATGGTACCGGCAACTTGTTCAGCTTGTTCCATCAGATGATTGAAATTTAAAATCTCTAATGTTAACGGAGAATCTATTTGCAAAATAAATTAGCGAATAGCAAAAATTCATACCATCCCCCGAAAACTCTTGCTCAATCTGAGCATTTGATAAAACGAATATATAAGCTAAAACAATTAAAATGGTCATGAATTTGTGAAAAATGTAACAATTTCTTTATATATGTCATTTGCAGCCAATTTTTTGTTGCACTATAATAATTGTGGGGCCAAATGCCAGTTAGTTTATATAATAATTGTATCCACTTTCATGTAAGACTCATTGGATGACATTTGTACTATTATAAACACATCAAATTTTGCATTGCACATTTTTTGTACTTGATTCATATAAATATTATATTTTTTCGATAAAAAATTTACACATAAATATACAGAAAAGAAAAAACAAACAAATAAATAAATAAATAAACATTAAGGGCATATAAATGAACTCTGCGCGGTTCCATTTATTAGACAACTCCTTGGTGATCTAGTGTCCTCTTGTCTCAGTTTCCAGCTATCTGAATGATTTGATATTTTATGAAAGAGTTATATTAAAGTCGATTACTTGATCTACCGCCCTGTAATGTTGAGAATTGCTTCTGAGACCATGGGAGGAATAATACACGGAATGTTGTTAAGAAATCATTCGACATTGAACAGTAAAGAACAAAGCTAACGGAACTAAAACGCATTAAGTATTAAGATGAGCCTTGATAAGAAGAGCTGTTACCTATATAACAATGTAAGCATCTCCATAAAGTTACCCATAGGATCATAAATGCGATTTCCAAAGTCTTCCCCATAAATCGCGACGCATAAGTTGAGAAAACCATTTGGTAATTCGACCATAACACAGAGTAATAAAATAATGACCAGCATTCTTGTTGTTCTTGGTCTTGTAGTAAGCTTCCTCTTCGCTTTGCGCTCCGAATTGGTGCATATTTGAGCGCCATGATTTCGCTTCCAATTCTTGCGTCTTCTTTCAACACTTTTTAAAGATCTGAAAATTTGTCCTAGATAATTTTAGTCCAAAAAAATTCACTAAACCTTATTAAAGCAATTAAGAGTATTGTTAGGATAAGTGATGGGAGTAATTTGAAAACCACACCGAAAGCCCAGAAAACAGCCGAGAATAATTGTGGATTGGTTTGATAACTCAGATCATATAAAGGTCCTTTCATGGAGCAGTTTAAATGGTAGACCATCAGGTTTAGATCGACTAGTTTAATCTGAAATAAGCTTAGATTTAGGAAACTTTGTTCGTTGTTTGCTCTAATTGAGATAAGAAGTTTGGAATGTTGAATTGAAATATTTGGGTTACTTTTAAGCTTCTCGAAATTAATGTTGTGTCTTCAGAAGAAGTTAATATGTTTTAATATTTTTAATTAATATTTTACTTTATATTCAAGTTAGTTAATATTTTCCAGTGCCTCGTATATTAAAATTCTATTCAACACCAAATGAAAATAATGATTTTAGAACTTTTACGTGCGTCTTACAAGTTTCACGTGTACTTTACACAAGTATTGTCTACCCAAGTTTGTCGGTTTTTTCTTAAACTATCTAAAATCATTAAAATCTTCACAAAACATTAGATTTTAAGCACATTTTCTGAGCTCTTTATATTAGCCTTACAGATAGCGTGCTATTTTCAATGTTCCATTCAAACTCATTTAAGAAGCGAGAATTAAAATTTTTCGAATCAGATATTAAAATTATTTTAAAGATAGTACTCTCATTGTACTAACGTTGAAATTCACGTCATACAATTTATATGGATGCCCGTTTAACTAACAAAAAGATAGACAACTTGAATTGAAAAACTTTTGCTAGTTTAATTTAATATTCTATTCACATATTTATAATTTTACATATATTCAAAGTTTGCGTGGGTAAAGGACGACGTGGAAGATCAACGAGATGCTTTTGAATACTCAATTCTTTTGCTTTAATTGTAGTTCTACTATTTATTATCAAACAAGCAAAGCGTGCTGGTTTTATTATCAGTTTTAGCTAAATTTACTCAGTTAAGGTAAATATATATTTCTTTCACACGTCACTCGCAAATTTCAATTTTACGATATTTAACCAAGATTTACTAACTTCTTCGTGGATTTTTCAAAATAATTTTTAATCAGATTTTGGTTATTTTGAATCAAACCTTAAATTATAGGGGGAAATGAGGATTTACATCGTCAAATAAAATTGTCATTTTATTTTAGTATACCATCTGGCATGCTTTCAGATGATTTCGAGCTTTTCCTGTTAACGATCTTTAAAATCTATTTCGTTTTGGGCTCTCTGCAGCTCTACACTTTAATTTTTCTAAATGGAATCTTATGTTCGATAATATTTTTTCCTAAAAAAATAATCCCGCAACTTGTGACTAATTTAAAAATGAAATATATTTCAATTAAACTTTAGATTGTTTACAGTATACTTTAACTCATAAAATTCTAAGAGAAGCAACCCATTTTTACTTGAAACTGAATTCAAAGTTTAAAATGTATAATTTTCAGCTTCAAAACAATATCCAAACTTTTTAAAAGAGCTGATAATTCTTAATTAACCTCTGATATGAAAAACACAGGAGCACTAATAACCGGTACGATGAACCAAATGAGCAAGTTTGCCGCGATTGCTGGCTCGGCTTTATAAATAAACCTATTTGCTTGAATTGGAAACTTTAGAGCACAGTAGCGGAACACCGCGACGGCGATTGTCGTTGAAAACGCTACTGAAACCCAATACATCAATTTTAAATTTCATTAAAAAAGTAGTTTACTTGTATGAAAAACTGTATTGAAATTGACATTAAAGAACCGGTACCACGTGAAAGCTTCAGACCATAAAATATTGACACTAAAACATTCTTTGCATGATTGGAATGACATCATCAATCACTCACCACTGCATACGATAATATTCAAGTACAAGGAACAAGAAATAATTCGTTGCTAATAGCCATTGTGCTAATGATAATCCCGTCAACAATATATTAATGGGGGTACGCATTCTCTTCCTTAACAAGGACTCATGTTTTTCTCCTCATATGGATAATTGTTTGAACCTGGTTAGTACAATTATGTTGAAGACGTTTGAAGCGGCACCGAAAAGGCAGATTGATATGGATAGGGGGATATGTATTTCGTCATAATACTAAAATGCACAATTATACGGTAGTTTTGTTATCGCATTGTAGCGGATAACTTACTGTAGCGAAGGTTTGAATGTAGCAATCGAAGAAGATGCAGCTCTTTTGATAAACATTTGTGATATCGTCTTCGGATGCATCGGTCATAATATGTTCTGAAATAGAGGATAGCAGATAAAATGTGTTCTGTAAGAGGGAACAAAATGGCGAATAAACAAAAAAACATCCATTAAGAAATCAAAGGAAGTGAGTGACTCGAGCAAAATGGGTTAAAAGATTGACGGAAGATTTGGAACCACATTAAAACTGGTGTCATTTCAATTTTTGCTTAAACAACCTTAAAATGAATTATTAATGATTATATAGAATGTTTTTGTAGAGATACGAATTGCTTAACGCATTGAAATGTACTTTAACAAATACAATTACAGTAATAAATGCCAAGAATACAATTTAATCAAAATCAATGAAGGGAAAATAATAAAAATTTGAGTTTAATTTCATTAACTCATTTCTGTTTGTTATTTTCCCTAATAAACCCTTCCAAAAACAATAATTTTCTTTCCTTTTTTTGGTTCGATATAGTCTAGCCAAATTCAATTAATAATCAACAATCAATCGTACCTAATTTTAGAATTTGTTATGGGACCGAGGACAAAAGTTGTCAAATTTTACTCGCTTGAGAAGAATATAAATTAGATTTGAATGTTTCGAGATTTAGGCAACAACAATGCACAGCTTAGAGAGGTGAAGAGCATCATATAGCAATTGAAATTGAATCAATGGTTTCAAAATGTGTTTCAATGGGGATTAATGTGGAGAAAACAAAAAAAGTACAATGGACCATCCAAAAACAACAAATTGATTAATAAATAATTAATCCGGTTGGTTTTGAAAAAAATCAAATTACAATTGTTGTTGACTTTTAGTCTGCTTATTTTTATACAGCCAAACACCAATTTAATTATATTTAATAAGTTTTCATTAAACGAACGGACCAAACTTATAATTAGGAATATATTGGAAAACCCCTTTTAAAGATTATAATTGTTTGAGCTTGGAAAATGGAATATTAATAGCTTGTTATATGACGACAATGTTTTATAGGGAACGAACGCTTATCGCACAATTTGAATATGTGCAATGTAGAAATAGAGGTATCTTGGATTAAAAGTGTAAAAATGATCCGAAGAAAACAATAAAGCTTGGAAGTGAAAAGAATAATAATACAAGTAAAGGACTCGGACACTTTTAAGCATTTTTTCCTACTTTGTAAACAAAAGGCTAATAAAGTTACCTGCACTTCCTCGTATAATTACTCTTTAATATACCTTATTTATAATTCTATTAGCTCTAACGGAAAAGTTTCGTCGAGAAAACAACAAAATCATAACTATACGGTGTTCAGCTAAAAAATGAGTTGAGCGGAACAAATGTTTTGTTTTGTTCCTTAATTTGTGGTGATTAGACATTCTAAAGAGCCCTTCATCACCAATTACCAATGACTTGAACGCACAAAAAATAAATCCATTTTTTTCTTCAAATATCTACCTTAAAAAAGAGGAAAAATGTATTTGTTCGGAAAATTAAACAAAAAATGTCAACAAATTATTCCAGGTGCTTTTCCATTTCACAAAAAATGGTTTTTAGAAGCATTTATAAATAAATTATTTTTTTCGACCTGATAATTTTATAAATAAAAAATAATAAACAATGACTTGTTAGGTTTTTTGTGAACGTGACTTGAAATTGAAATGGATCTCAGTTTAAGAGATGTTGTGGACCAACTTTAAGGACAACAGAGAGATTAACTTGTATACATTTTATATTTTTTTAAGCAAATACACCATTTTGGTTATTTTCGGAATATCTCATTAGAATTAAAAAAGACACAAATACAAGAAAAGACATATCCAGAAGGGACCATGTGTACAAAATAATTCTAATTTGTTTTCTTATCCAAATATAAAACACATGTATTATTGTATAACAAGAATAAGGTTAGTGATATGAACGACTAGACAATGTGTTGGTTTCAATTTTTTGAACTAGCCAACCTACATCATTTCGTCATAACAATAAAAATATTTAATACCGAAAATCGTGGCCAAAATGAGTGCATTAATTATCGAACCAATTATCATTAAATTATGAGCAACAAGAAAAGAAAATAGAATAGATGGTCTTTTGTTTGTGCCGATTTGGTGCGGAATCCCATTTGAAAAAAAAGGAATCATGCTAATTTATTCATGAATAATTTTAATATTCGAACAGAATAAACAGGATGGTTTTTAATTATTTGTTTTTGTATGAGCAAGTAAACTTGCTCTGTTACAAGTGCGTGGTTATTTGATATCTAGTGTTCCTTCAATTCGAGAATCATGAATTGGCTTCCGCACCGGGAAATTGTTTTATGATCAAATAAAGTATTTTTGTTTTAGTATTTCGCCACTAGCAATAATATTTAATTAACCTGTTAAGATATTAATTATTTCTACGTCAGAAGGAGCTGTCAGAAATAGAAGACCACCTGGGGAAAATGTTGTTTACAATCCACGCGTAAAGAATGGAGCTCAAAAAATAAATAAACCAAAAGAGCAGTTCTTTTATGCCACTTGCAACCTATTATTCTAATACAAAATAATTATAATAAGAAGAAGAATAAATGAAAACATTAATATTCATATTAGATTCGAGATGCTTAAAATTGTTTTTAATTAATAACAGTAAAACAAAACAAAAGTTAACGGGAAAATATAAGGTTATATTTTAAATTGATTTCGAAAGGACATTCAAGTGCAATTGGCTCCTGAAAATTTAAAATGAGACATGTTTACGGTTTATGAATGGCAAAAGAGAACCAGCGGAAGCAGATCATGAACTGAAACATTAAAGCACAAATTGCTCAGCCAAACACATAATTTAATTCATGTTTATTTAATAATTTCTCATCATTTTCTGTCATTTACACTTTCTATAAATTTATGCACAAATGCAAGAGTTTTCTTTTTTGAAACATTTAAAAACAAATTAAATACATTTAATTAGAAATAATATTATTGTATAAATGACCAAAAATCTTATTATTAAAACGCAATTATTTATAATTAGAATACAAATTTGGGTACCATTATTTATTATTATTATTATTGTTATTATTAGGAACCAAAAATCCTTGACAATAGGGGACAAACCGAGTTAGGAAGTGTCAATTACGTTTTTTGAACAAAATAATTATCAATTTTCGGAGAATTGAAATCTGAATCGACATCTTCTTAACTTTTGCTATGTATTAAAGGATAATCTAAACGACACAAGCAAAGAATAAACAAATTACAAATAGAAAATCTCGAGCTCATTCATAAATAACAATGTAAAACAAAGGAACAAGTTGTAGGACAAACAATAAATTCCAGATGGTGGAGCATGAGCACCAATTGTACAAATATGCATTTGAAATCTGTAATCAACCAGGAACTTTCCATTTTCCTTTGCTTGATATAATTGGCAAAATATCATTGTTATAATTGCATCGTGAACCTTTGGTCATTAAGAGGCAACCATATAGTATAGTTCCAGGGAATTAATTGAAATGTCACGCGGTTTCCTTTGAAAATTATCAAAGCAAAAAGAGCAATGTCAAACAAATAAATAATACATGTTTTTGATTTTTGACAACTTGTTAAGAATAATATTAATTTAAATAATTTAATATTCACATATAATTTATTATATATATATATATAAATAAAGAAAAGTTGATTTTTTATGACGGAAAATCGTTGGTGCTGTTAAATGCATTATAGTTCAGCCTTGCATGACAATATTCTCGTTAGACACTATCATTATACGTTTTTTTGAAATGTGTAATTTTAATCTTTTCTGGAGCGAAACCAACAATTAATGGGGATTAAATATTCGTTACATAAAATTAAAAAATCGGACAAATCGGAGAGAGAAAAATGTTTAGAGTTTGAATTTTATTTGGCTAAATTGAGAAGGTTAATTTATTCCCACGCAATTCAGCAAATTTGCATTCGTTGATGTTCAGTTTCCTATTTAGTATTTGTATAGTAAACGTTGATATTTAGATTCACCCCAACACTACGTGTAATAGAAACAATACAGAAAAAATATATCAAAACTGACCGCGAAAATAAAAACCCAGAAGTTCTTAACGGAAAAGAACGTAAACCAGTTTTAGAATTTAACCGGCTTAAAATTAGTTTAATAAAAAATTTCTATATATTAACATTTAACATTAAAAATAATTATTCATGTCCTAAAAACTCATATGTTTTCTACTTTTAAGAAAATAAGAATAGCAGATGAATCCATCGGTCTATTAACTGATATTTACCTATATGCAGTACTGAAATATAACAACTTCTTGAAATCTCAAATTTACGTTTATGATGTTTCAAAGGAAGGGGTTATCAACTTAGCGCAATTTCTCATATAACATACAACATTTAATAAAAAAAAACCTATTCTAGATAATATACCATCCACACGCCAACTGAGCTTATAAAAGGGCTTAGTTAGGATGCCAAAAGACAATATTCGAGCAAGTATTCTAGGTTTCTGGATAAACGAATTTGTTTAATGATAATTCACTAATTAAGATTATTAATTTTCTCGTTTTCTCTGGCCGTGCATCCATTTATTAATTTGTTTGTAATGTTAGTTTTTTTAAGGATACGATTTTAAGATGAAAATCACAATAACTATTTAATTAAAAATTTTGGAAGCACGCTACCCGGCCTAGTAAAATGATAGTCTAATTCAATAATCAAGACCTTCGTTTTTAAATTTGATGTTATTTGGAAATTTGTCTTCAAATAACCGAAATATTTAACTTAAAAGTTATCGCAGAATTTAGTAAAACGCAATTGAAAAGGACATTTGCTGGTGGCTTGCGGAAGAAAATTATAAATGCACGCCAAATTGAAATGAAAAATTTACAACATTTAAACCTGTCTTTCTAATTTACACGTGTTATTTTCATATAACTTAACGAGTCATTGTTACTATCCCGTCTTAAACTATCTAAAAATATGCGCTACTTACCGAAATTTGCAAAATGAGCCAAGAACATTTTCTGAGCAACCAACTTAATCATTCAATTTGGAAATTAAATTTTTTTTGTGAATATTAAATATCAATGATTTAATGCTCTCAATTTCCGTAAAGTCTGTCCCTGTGGAAATGAAAGTACGTTTCATTTTAAAATAAATATAAAAGCTTGCTTAAATTCTTTACAGTATAAAAACACTCTTTAACATCTTCCAAAAATTATCTATTTTAATAAAAAACCTCAACTTATCATTGAATCTTTTGAACTGCACTACTGCGAATTGCAAAAGACCGCGCACCAATTGCGGCAAACACGCCATTTCAATTTATCATTTTTTTAAATCTTTTATTTATCTATTATTGTTTATCGGAATTAAAGGAAAAAAATTTAAAAAGTATAAACAAAATTATTATACTTTTCTGAACACTATGTTTCTATAAGAACATAATTAACAAACAAATGAAAGACATTTTTTTGCGCAATTGGTGCGCATTCTTTTGCAATTTGCACGTATTCCGTGGCAGTGCATTTAACTTACCTATTCATATTTCAATTTATTGGTAACTCTTTCGTCATTCAGATGTATTGAGTCTAAATATAAAATCAATTTTTTATCAGTTCAGTCTGACAGCTGAAAATTTCAAAACACCTACTGATTAATAAGACTTCTTGTATGGAATTGGATTATAATCTTTAATTTTTTGAAAAGAATTGTAAAAAAAATGGATTTAAAACAATATCAATGAAAACAATGGAATAAACCAGATCTCGCCGGCAATTATTCACGTCAATCAAAGTACAAATTAGTAGGATGTAGACTTTGCTCTCTTGTACGTGAAATGTATGAAGGTATTTGTTATAAGAATTGTTATTTCACATCAGAGCGTTGACTCAGCAAATTTGAGATTTATTTTGTTTGTCTTTAATATTTTAATGATCTCATTGGGGATGTTAATAAATAGGAAATGTTTAGCGTATAATACGAGAAGAAATTATGCTTTACTGCTTGATCTAGTCAATACTTTCTACAACTAAATAAAAAAAACTAACAAGTGAATAAAGAATAATGTATAATTTACTTTTTTTACCAAAAATAGTGGAGTTTCTAGATTCGAAATATTACTGAAGGCCAGACGATATTGGAGAGAGAGAGAGAGAGAGATTGTCTACATTTCGCAGTATTGGACAGAATCTAACAGGAGGACTGAAAACTTTATATACTTTATCTTCTTGATCACACCACATTCATTGTCATCAAGTTTCCCTAATGCCTTCTTCTTAGTTATTGCCATTTTTTTTTACAAATCTGAGAGAACGTCTTTTCTGTAGTTCAGCTAGCACCCATTCTATCTTATATACCAGAGATTGGCGAAATTCCCGCGTCCGCATTCCGTATTCCGGCCATTTTTCCATTCCGCCTCGTGTCCGGCAGCCTTGCGACATGCCCATTCCAACTGAGCAGCTTCCTCCTAACTAGCAAATCAAACGAAATGGAGCCTTCGACCTTGACATGAAAGCAGGTAATGTCCAGAGTCCTTTGGTGCCGTTGGAGAGTTTGGGCACCAAGTTTCGCAACCGTAGAGCAATGCCGGAACGACGGTCGGATGTATTAGCTCTCTTTATTCTTTTGTTGGAATGTGAGGAAATAGAGGCTTGCATTTGTAGAATGCCGCCTTGATTCTTCTGGAATCCTCCTCCTCCAACGAACCATCGATCGCGATGAAACTATTCAAGTATTTGGCACCAGCTAGCAAACTGAACCGCTGGAAAGTATGAGGTCTTTGGTAATGTAGAAGTTGTGTAAGGATCATCGTCTTCGTTCTGTTACATGAATGTTCGAAAAGTTACAATAGTTGGTTCAACAGAAGATTGTCGACAAAATTTATTTGAGCAACAAAAGTTTCTTATAAGGAAGTTAAAGTCAAATCAATATTAAATAAACCACTTAGGGAGATTTTTGGCTGAATCTTGTTCTTTTCATTTCAATTATTAAGGTCATTAATGTTTTTAGAAACTTAAAATAAAAATAATGATTATGTAGTGTAATCATAACAAATCAAACGTTTGTTGAACACACTAAGACGTTTTAAAAGTTATGTAAAAGCTCAAGTTTTCTAATTGCTTATAATGGTAGGAAACGACGAAAACAAGCGTGCGTCATCTCTAATAAACAGAATTGTCTGCAAATAACTGTCTCCCGAACCTCTACGAGAGACAAGAAATGAATTAATTTTCATATTAATATGATTAGAAATAATGAAGTGAACACGAGCACTTCAACTCGAACTAGTGTTAAAAGCGGTAATGGATACAGCCTCTATTTTGACGGCCACGTTGTTTATCGGCCATGTTTATTTTTTATTATTAATTTTGCATGTTTAATTTATACCTATTTTTCAGTGGTGATTGTAGCTTTCCACTTAATTTTTATTTTAATATGATTAGAAAGACATATATGATTTTTCGAATGCAAAGTAAGTTGTTATTGCATCATTGACCACAAAAAATCAATATCGAAACTTGTTGCGAAAAGCACGCCAACTGGTCACAATAGAAAATGGATGATTCAATAACACGAAAACCGTAAACAACTTTAGTGCGTTTTTTGAAAAACATTGACTTTTTACTTTCATTCTTTTGATTTTTTCGAGATTTTTACATTTTTTGATTTTTAAAGCTTAAACTTAATGATTTTCAATCCGGATTTTTTTGATGACCTAGTAAATTGTCTTGCGGTTTTAATGATATAATGTTTGATGCACTAGGACAAGTATTCTTTGAGATATAGATGATTTTAACATAATTTTTCATTTTTTAATATGAAAACAATGCAAAAAAAGGAAAATATTTTGTCCGTAGCAGCTACAGCTGATATAGATTATACTAAAAGTAATTCGGAGAAAATCCTATTGTGCAATGTAGAAATATTTTGATTTTTCTTTTTTTCATCTTTTCCGTGTTTTTAATAATTAAGAAGCAAACGAAGACGAACGATTTCTTGCCATATTAAACTTCATTGTACTTCAACTTAAATTTCCAGCATTCAATACAACACAAGAAAATGATTTACAATAGTAGTGGCTAACAAAAATCCGTTAATTAAAAAGTATCATCAAAATATAAGTAATTGAAAATTTAATTTCAACATCTTTGCATTATTTTCACTGGTCTCAAAGAGATCATGAAACAAACATTCAATTTATGTTAATAATTTCTCTAGTTTTCCATTATATTTCTTCAAAATTTCTAGATCACATCAGATTTATTACTATTATTTTTTATAAATATATATAGTCGCCGTCAAATGCGATTACCACCGCAAAATGTGGCGCACTTTTTCTTAAATATTATTTTTTCATTTAATTTTTGATTATTTTCTTGTTTATGCTCGTTCTATACTGTTTTTGCTCAAATAAGTTGAAGAATATCTTTAGATGTTGTTTCAATCGTGGAATAAATGTGGAAAATAATAATAATCATAAAAATCATAAAAATGAAATGAAAAAATAATATTTAAAAAAAAGTGCGCCATATTTTGCGGCGGTAATCCCATTTGACGACGACTATAATTCAACTTTCAATTTCTTATATTTTGCTAATAATTTTATAATAATAAAATATTAAAAATGAGATCAAAAAAGTTATTAGCATATATTCTTATATAACAACAGTCCCTGCTTGAACAATCCCTGCAATATAACAACAATCCCTGCTTGAACAATTAATGGTCATTTCCATCACACTAAATAGGAATAATTAGTTAGTATAATTTGTTTCAAATACATACACTATTGCTAAATACTTTAATTAAATGAGTTTTCATAAAGAACTCTAACTTCCGCGTCGCATTTACTCCAACACATCGTTTCGAAAGTTTATTCGCAACGTTATGAATGGATTCGATACCTTGTTCCCCAAACAAGCCCCACGATCCATGTGCTCGGATGAAGGGAAACAAATGAGCTTCGATCAAATGTAACTTGTTTGGTCGCGAATACATGACCCTTCTCCATTCTTGCGACAAAATATCTATACTTCCGCGTACTTCTTCTATTTCTTCCTCTGACAGTCTTCTGCATACGGCAAAACTTTCAACATACTTTAAGGCCGTTAGCAGATTCACATACTCTGCGAGATAGTCTCTATAGATCCTATCATCTTTAATTTCCGCGACTAAGGTTAGAAATTTCTCGCAATCCTTTCCATCTAGCAAAGAAGACGATTGGTGTGATGTTCTTATTGAGCCGTATTTGAGTATTTCATCGAATAAGGATTTATTCTTATTTTTTAGAGCCTGTACAACATAGTTTACCAACCCCTGCAACGTGTGCAGGGGTGGAATAACCATGTTTTTTAAATCAACAAGGCGTCCAGTTCCGCTTGTTTGTCGCCCCGGTGAGTTTATAACTGGGCGCTGCACATGATCTCTTCTTTCGGCCGTGCAAATCTGGCAGAACTGCGCAGACATACACTTTGGTCCATTTAAAAACATTGGAAGAAATTTTAGGTCTCCAACAGCAAATATTTCCACCGTAAAATTCCAATCTTCAATCGAATATTCATTTCCATTTCTTCTTATTTCTTCGAAGAATGATATCATATAGCGCGAAGCCTCGATTATTTCTTCTTCCGTTTCGGTGCTATCGTAAGCTGCCGCAACGATAAAATTATTGCATGATTGCGGTTTTTTGATGCCGCTAGCTACGAAAAATCCGATTTTAGTGGAGAACGAGTCTTTATTTCCCCCGGCGTCGCCTCCTATGACAATTTGCACATTTTTTGGAAAATTGTGCCATATTGTATCATTGAAATGCATAAGTAGCTTGTTAAATAAGTGTTTAAAGTTTTTGAACCAAACAAGCTTTCTTCCTTTTGAATTTGTTGTCACTTCCATCTTCACTGATCTTAACAATTGAGCCTCCCAATTTTCAATTGACTCGAGACAAGGGGAATGAACTCCAGCAAATTGTGTAAGGAGTTGGCGGACTCCGATGTATTGTTTATTTGTTAATTGAAGATTTGACTTCCATTTATCAATCGTCGTTGGACTTAATGGTTTTAGTTTAATCTGCTGATTTTTCGATTCATGCCTTCGAATACGTATTTGCGACCGTGATTTTAACATTTCAAATAATTTCATTCTTGGTTTTCTCTGGTAAAGAAAACATCTTCTTTTATACTTCTGGAGATGAGCATTTTTATTTTCTAATTCATCAATTCTAGATTTCAAACGGTTGTTTTCTATAATTATTATGATAATATAATTACTATAAATAAATGTATAATAAACCTTTGCACGTTTCGATATACATAATTTGTATTTCCTCTACTTTCTTCTCATTTTCTACAATTTTTTTTTCAATGGATATTATAAATCAAGTAACCTATATGCGACTGTCTATTATTTTCTTTTAGAACATTCATCTCTTCTTTATTTCTCATTAATCTACGATTATCTAAAAGTTTTAGTCTGATAATTATTGTATGATATATATATATATACCTTTCTCTAAAACTTCCACTTGACATTTCACTTTTCTAGAATTTTCCTTTAAAATTGCATTATCTACAATTTGAATGTTTCATATATAAATTATATAAGAATCATTAACTCTTCTTAATGTTCTTCATCGCTTTCCTATAAAATGTTATCATTTTAGACTTCTCTCTTAGTTGCTCTTTCAATCTTGTAATATCTAAAAACAATTTATTTTAACAGAAATTTAATAGTTAGGCACCACATTCCAATGATTTCCTTGCCTTGTTAGAGACCTCGAGTTCATTTTTCAACTTCTTATTTTCTAAAGTTCAAATCATTATTTAATAGATTTTCTTTAAAAACCTTCCGTTAATTCTTCTAATTGTAAATTTTTGAATTTCATCTCCTCATTATGTTTACTTAAAGTCATCAATTCTAAATAATTTAATTTATGACTATATTATACAGAGCCTGCATTAAATTTTTTGAGGTCGTAACGGTTCGCACTATGACATCAAAATCAAAAATGTTGATCCACATTATTTGAACACGGCAGAAAATGAAAGGCCTTAAACGTGATTCTAGCATAATTACCTACTGATATTTTACCTAGGTCATTTTTGGATCCAAAAATGGCCTCCCAAGTAAGATTTTTTCAAACTCTTTTCAGCTTTAGAAACAAAAGAAAACAACGAATTTTAAAGGAAAAATGTATTTCTTTATTTTTAGTCGTAGATATTCAATATAAGTTACCGTTTTTTTTATGTTCTTCTAGATCTCTTTTTAATTCCTCGTTCTGCCGCGTGATATTCTCCAGTAGGATAATTATTAAAAATTCAATTAATTGTAGAAACTTTATTTAAACGATCCTGGGCAAGTTTTTCTCCAAGAGCGGCTTTCCTTATTTTCTTTTCTCTCCTTTTTTTTAAAGCAATTTGGTAAAGTGGTGGAGACGTTATTGTCTGCTCGTTATTCATAACGCTTTTAAAATTTCTTTTGCTGAAAATATTGATAATCAATAATAATCTAAATAATAAAAACATGGAAAAGATGAAAAAAAGAAAAATCAAAATATTTCTACATTGCACAATAAGATTTTCTCCGAATCTCTTTTAGTATAATATATATCAACTGTAGATGCTACGTACAAAATATTTTCCATTTTTTGCATTGTTTTCATATTAAAAAATGAAAAATTATGTTAAAATCATCTATATCTCAAAGAATACTTGTCCTAGTGCATCAAACATTATATCATTAAAACCGCAAGACAATTTACTAGGTCATCAAAAAAATCCGGATTGAAAATCATTAAGTTTAAGCTTTAAAAATCAAAAAATGTAAAAATCTCGAAAAAATCAAAAGAATGAAAGTAAAAAGTCAATGTTTTTCAAAAAACGCACTAAAGTTGTTTACAGTTCAGGTGTTATTGAATCATCCAAACCAGTTGGCGTGCGAAAAGATGATGTTTTTTTTATTATTTGCGAAAGAGTTTTGTGTTTTTTTATTTTACCAATAGCTTTATTATATATGTCTTTCTATATTACGAATCAAAAATTTCTAAAAATACTGATCGTTTTTTTATAATCGTGATTTTATTATTCGTTGCTCATATTTAATTATTTTTGTTGCAGAATTCGAAGAAATGGCTCAAATAAATAATTTTGAAAGTGTCAAGTCGATGTACAATGCCGTATCCTAGGTTTCCACTCTCTGCTAGGACTATCAAGTTTGAAAAAGGTATATTTTTATGTTTTATTTCATTATCATTAATTTTAGTGGAAATCGAGGAAATACAAATACATGAAGTGAGCGTTCGAAGAGAACATGAGAATTTTTATCTGAATAGCTAGCCTGGCTAACATATCAACGATTTTATTTCCATTTACTATTTGTAAGTACCCATTTTTATAATTCTTTAACGAGTTAGGCTCTTACACTGGTGAATCCGAACGCGCTTCGGTGACGGAAGAAAAAGCTTTTAATAAGGATTATTCAAATCTTTGTAGTTCAGGTTTCCTCGCGACACCTGATATAACATATAACAAAATTAAAGTCTAATGATATAAAGACGAAATTTTTCAAGCACAATAGAGCCAAGATCATTAAAATAAATTAAAATTGAATTAACAGGATTTTTAAATCAATTTTAGAATTATTAAAAAAAAATTATGGTACGTTTCAGTGTTTAAACTATCTTTTATTGAGTAAGCACATTGCTTCTCTCGTAGCCTGCTTCTGAATACTTAAAATCGATGTTTTTAAGATTTCTCTTGTGAACGAAGCGTGTTTCGTTCGCAGCGGACGCTTCGGATTGACCAGTGTTACATCAGAATAAAAACGTTTTTGGTCTATTTTCAGTCGATGTTTCTGCTGTTGGCGTTCAGAGGTTTATGACAGTCCTAATTAAAATCGTATATCATGGAACACGGTTTATTGATAATGCGAATTTCTCACTGGATGTTGTAAAGAAGGATAGCAAAGATAATTATATTTCGTAAATTTGTTTGTATTTTTGATAGTTCTATGGCACTTATGAATGTCTCCGATGATTTTAAATAAAGAAAAATTTAATCGGGGTTATATATATTGGTATATATAAGGGCACAACATATTAATTTAGTTGTTATAATTTTTCTTATTATTGCATTCTTTCATATTGAATAAATAAATTATCACGTTTTGCAATAAATTCGATATAATAATTCTAATTTTTGTTGATCTTTATCACAAATTAAAAATGAAAATGTGAAAAAAAGAATACGTTAGAAAAATGAAAATGTTAGGCCATCACCGCTTTCGGGTTGTAGTGCACGAGATAATTGAAAATTCGCATCATTTTAACTAATTAAAATGCGTAGAATTCCAACGAAACAAAACTCATTGCATAATATCAGACGTTTTTTTACCAGTAGCAATCATAATAATAATTACGGGTTGTTGTTGTTGTTATTATTATTATTATTTACTCCAAACAACGTCATACATATGAAAGTAAATGCGATCTAGACGACCTTTCGAAGAACTAACCAACTTAATTCTATTCAATTGTTCTAAATTAAGAAAAAAAAGAAAAAACTTATCTAAAAATAATAATTGAAAAATATACTCTAAAGTTTATTTATTAAAAATGAAAAAATATTTAAAAAACAAATCGAGCTGAATCTTCAATTGGAACCCAGACAAGATCTAGACCGGAATTAGCCTTTAAAATCGTTGGAGCATTTCAGGGCAGAAAAGAGTACGTCGGGTCGTAATGATGTGGAAATTGAATTGAACCTAACAGATTTGGCACATTTATTTAATGATGAGTGCAGGACTAAATTTCAAAATGAAAATTGCATTACAAACATCCTCAATGTGCTAAAGTATTTCAATTATTTCCTCATAAGTTTTTCAATTAATGCTTTTTTATTTTTATTTTCCGTCTCAGCTTGTTTTTGTTTAGGCCCTTCTTTTTGTTGTGCTTGAAGTGTCGGCTAATATTTATAAAGGAGAATAATAAAAACGAAATGCATTTAATCTCAAAATTCAATTCAATTTTTGGAATTGTTTCAGATTATTGCCGTGGGCAAAAAACAACACGTTGAATTTATGACAATTTTAAATTTAAATAAATATAGTCGTCGCCAAATGCGATTACCGCCACAAAGTGTGGCGCACTTTTTTAAATATTATTTTTTCATTTAATTTTTATGATTTTTATTATTTTCCACATTTATTCCATGATTGAAACAACATCTAAAATATATTCTTCAATTTATTTAAGCAAAAACAGTATAGAACGAGCCTAAACAAGAACATAATCATGAAAATTAAATGAAAAAATAATATTTAAAAAGTGCGCCACACTTTGCGGCGGTAATCGCATTTGGCGACGACTATAAATAAATCAAATAAACGGTTTTTGATACCAATCTGCTTAAACGTGATTAAAAGGATCACCGAGTGGAAACGATTTCGGAATGAGCCGAAGAATGAAAATGAAGATGAGACATAAAATGATCATTGATGATGTTAAAATTAAAATGATAGGAATATGTGTTAGTAATAATAATAATAATAATAATAATAATAATAATAATAATAATAATAATAATAATAATAATAATAATAATAATAATAATAATAATAATAATAATAATAATAATAATAATAATAATAATAATAATAATAATAATAATAATAATAATAATAATAATAATAATAATAATAATAATAATAATAATAATAATAATAATAATAATAATAATAATAATAATAATAATAATAATAATAATAATAATAATAATAATAATAATAATAATAATAATTTTAATCCCAATCAAAAAGATTTAAATATGTCTAAATAATCATGATTCTTCCTTCATGAGTTGACTGACAAAAACATTAAAAACTGTTCTCCTAAATTGAGCAAATCTTAGCGAAGCACAACAAACCATGACAAAAGTTGACTGAATTGAAAAAAATGCTTATTCAATTATTTACCTGCTCAATTCATGTATGGAATGATTTACAACTGAGGTGTTTATGGAATTCATAATAAAATTATTTATATATTTAATAGTGGTAAAAAAATTTATTTATAATTTTAAAATCGAGTTTTTAGGGGCCACACATATACACACCCAAGTTTTATATAAAGAATTAAATATGGCAAAATGATTGGGAATGAATAGAACGCTCTATTCTCAGCTTGTTGCCATATTTCACTTACTTTATTAATTTAAATACTTTAGATGAGAATTAATTAAACTATAAACAAGTTATATTGTATCCACACTTTTGCCAAATAACTTTAGTAGAAGGAGAAGTATTTCTCGAAATTAAAGTCGGATTTTATATTTTCATGAAAACATAAATTTGAAATGTAATATTGAGGAAAGCTAGGCTAGACTCATATTATATGAGCTCGTAATTATTATCATGCAGCATGTTTTGTTGGAAATATTATTTCAAAAGATTAAACAATATCAATTCTACGTCAAGAAAATTGAAAAAAGCGAAAGTCTCATTTTTGGTGATTGAAATGAAACAATTGAACTACGGCTTAACGTTTTGCACATGATCTTTATTGTTTTATAAAATTCTAAGTGGATTAAAAATAATAGTAAAGTTGTTTTGTACTCGTCAATGTCAAGTCTAAACACGTAATTGACTGCAAAAAACTCCAAAAAAATGTAAAACATCAAATAAATTTGCTCAAATATCAAAACACGATAGTCATGTTCCCACGATTTATATACCAATCAGAAACAAGGAAGAAATGCCTTAACTAATTTAATCATTTCCACTTAGCATGAGAGATTTGCTCTATCCACAATATATATATATATATATGTTCTATTAGTTTAAAAATTAAAGTTCTCTTTGAAGTGATAAACAAGGAAGGTGCTCAAATATTTTCTTTTCCATCGTCTCGTCAGTTTCAAAGGACTAAATTCAAGCTTAGTTGTTTAATGTCTTGTGTAAATTAATTTAAAAAATACAATATATAGGAGCGAGAAGAACCAGAGATTAAGTTTTCTTTGATATAACCACCCTAACACTTCATGAAAAGGGAAGAAGACTTGTGCGAAATTGGCGAAACACCGTAAGACGGGTTATATAATTTGGAAAAAAATTACTTTATTTTTTTGGCATAGCAATTAGCGTCAATTAATGATCGTCACTAATTGGCGCGTCATTCAGACGGACTTAATCTCTTACAGTATACTTTTGATATAATTTCGTTTTGAAATTTTGAAAATCCTTTTTATTCATCTTTATATTCGAATCTCGAGAAAATTAACGTATGAGATTTGTTATATCTATAGAAAGTTAGGTTTGTTAATTTGTGCATGTATAGGTAATTCAGAAATGAAAGGAATCAAGCTTATAGAATTAGATTTGTTTGAAAATACGCGCCAACTTGTTTGGTAAAAGAATGAGTTTTGTAAATGTTCTCAAATTTAACTTTGTGGCAAGATATTAATATTTTTATTTAGTTTAAGAAGAATTTGTTTTTATGTAGTTTAAGAAAAAACACTGTTTTCTAAAAAAAAGTGGTAACAAACTTCAATCCCGGCTTAAAAATCAGAAAAAAAACATGGTTTTATTTGAGTAACAATTTAAAATACAGTAATTTAATCCTTTTCCACAACAAAAAGCTGTTTACGTAACCTAAACATTAACGAAATGAGCCTATGATTCTCACCCACAGACAATAAATAATCATAAATCAAACGACCATTATAATAAAAACAAACCTCCTAAAAATTCTGTTGAACGTACTTGTCTAGAAAAGATTAAACTTCTCATAAATATTTGTTTGAAATCCCCCCAGCATACCTAATAATTAGAAATTAATTTTTTATTTAATTTCATCTTTTAGCAAGCAGTTAATTATGTCATTTGTGATAGGGTTCAAGTTTAAAGCGATAAAAAAGTGCAACTACAATTGTTTTTAGAGCACTTAATATAGTTTTATGTAGAAAAGAGTGAGGAAAGACTTATTGTACTTTTCAGAAATCGGTGCCTGATGGAAGAGGAAAAAATAAGGAAAAATTATAGTCTTGTTTGGACGGCTACAGAGGACTTATCCATCTTTCTATTTTTTGAGGCAAAACACAAAAGAATGGCCGGCAAAAAATATTTTATAAAAGTCTTGGGAACTTCTTAAGTGCTTTAAAGTAAATTTTCTGAAAAATTTTCCTCTCATATTAGCAGTTTAGGAAAATAGTTAGTTTTCCATTGATAAATAGTTTTGAAAATCGACACCAATTGCCTCTGTTAATTCTGTGAAGTTTTGTAGTAGCACGCCAAATGAAAGACGGATTTTCTTATATTTACGCTGCTTTTTTTTACAACTTTGCGCAGATATTTTCTAAGCAAGTTGGTCAGCGTTTCCTTAAACTGTCTAAAAAATAATAAATTCTTCAGAAAATGTTAGATTTGAGCAGGCGTGTAGTAGGATTTTAACATTTCCAGTTAGAATAATACTAATCGTTTCAGATAGACATTCAGTCATTTTAAAAACTAAAAATATATTTTATTTTATAGCCGATGCCAAATGCGATTACCAGGGCAAAATGTGGCGCACTTTTTTTTAAATATTATTTTTTCATTTAAATGATTTGATTATTTTCTTGTTTATGCATGTTTTATACGGTTTTTGCTTAAATAAATTGAAGAATATGTTTTAGATGTTGCTTCAATCGTAATAATAATAATCATAAAAATTAAATGAAAAAATAATATTCAAAAAAGTGCGCCACATTTGTATTAGTCGCATTTGGCGATGATTATATTATTTAAATAAAAACACTAGTTTTAAATAGTCAGCTTAGATCTTAGACAGTTTAGATCACAGCTTAGAATGCCGCAATCGCATTTGGCATCAACTATACAGTACCGGTCAAAAGGTTGTAAACGCTGGGTTTTTCGAGCATAACTGGTTTTCGAGAGCCGGTATGGAGCTGAAATTTTTACCAGTTGTTCCTGAAAGCATGAAAGCCTTTGAAAGCTTGTGGACAAGTGCCATACAAAAATAAGAAAAAATAAAACAAAGTATTCGTAGAGTTATGGTCGAAAAACCATGCGTTTACTATCTTTTGACCGGTACTGTATATACTTTATCATTAATTAAATAATAATATTATATTCACAGTTTCAAGATTCTTTAAAATTTAACTTAATTGGAATTTAAATACAAAGAGAACCGTAGGGTATCTGTAAAAACGTCATTCTGCTCTATAGGCGGCCTAAAAATATACCTTTTTCTTCTTTATTTTTTTCCAGGGTTCTATACTTGAGTTTTTATTATTATGAATAATTACTGAATGTAATTAAGTTGGAATTATATAAAGCAAAATTATGTACACGTGTAAAGCTTCACGAATTAAGAAAATAAGGAAGGTTAATTTGTTGAAAAACTAAAAAAAGCGAAAAGATTACGATCCAAATTTTGTATTTTCAATAATCTCAGGAAAAAATTGTGCACATAGTTTGAAATACAAATTAAGAATTTTAATAAACAATGATATTTTTTCAAAACAAATTTTCGTATTTTTTATAAATATTAAATAATCTTACAACATTTGTTTTCAGAAATCACTTTTAGCTGGTCCACTATTTTTACAATAATAAATTGATCCAGTTGCTGATTTTTATAGAAAATAGTTATAAAAGTGATTATAGATAAAATATTCACGAATTTAAAGGATATAAACAAATATGAAATGAAATGATTTAATAAGCTTGAATTATGAATCGTCATACTTTGACTTCATTCAATCTGCAATAATAAATAAATCGAGATATTTTAATCCAATAAAGGAATTTAGCGTTCAGTTTCTAATTGAATGATTAATCATAAAAATTTTGTTTTTCTTCTTTTTTAACATAAAAGAATATCTTCGATCACAAGTTCAATGATGAAAATTTTAAGAACAAAATTACGCAACGTCTAGGATTTAACTGAAACATTTTATAAATAGAAGTGATTTGAATCATTTGAAATGATATTATTTAAGATAAATGGATAACAAAACGAACAAATGATACATAATTATGAATAAACCAATTCCTAAGAAGAATAAATTACTCATAAACAAATATCCATTTCGTGAATAGAATTGCAATTGCCACATATAAGATGAAATACAAGAATATTTGACGAAAATTCGAGGAAAACTTTATTATTATTATTAATAAAAATAATAACACGGAATGTTGCGTTCTTTTAACATAGAAAAAACAACAAACCATGTCTTTATTTACTAAATAAAAATTAAATTAAATAATTTTTGCCTTCAATCAACCCGTGACGAATAAACAATAATAATGGCGACCCCAAAATGAGAGAATATAGCAGATGACTTTGTAATTGAATATAATTTTTAATAAATTATATTTGTTTAAGGAATACAATTTTACAGCTCTAATAGAACGAAATGATATGAGCTTCTTCTTCTTCTTCTTCTCATTCTTATTCTGGCGTTGTTGTTTTCTCTCGATGAGCAACGTTTGAAGAAAGATACATTTCGGAAAAAACATTTGAAGCCAAAAGTACAAAATAGAAAATCATGATATGGTATTGCTCCAATTGTGAATCGAGAAATAAATAGATTGCACAATCCTTATTGTTGGAACTTGTTTACATTTGAAATGGATCAAGAAGTATTTGCTGATATTCAACACGACATTTCTAAAAGGGAGAATGTGTCTTTTAAGATGAACCTTTATTTTGATTTTTAGAGATAACTCTATGCATTTTAATATAAAGGAACAGAACATGCTTTTGAACCAGCAGACGACAAAAAATAAGACTTCAATGAACCTTATGAATAAAATATGAACAGATAACTGATGTCTACACGTTTTCGAGTCATCTTAAGTGATGTTTCGGAAACCTAACAAATATTTATGACATTTCTGAGAGTATTTTTCGATTCAGTATCAAATGAACGAATATTTTGAAATATGAGATTGGTTAAGTTGAGCTCAGCACATTTTGTATTCAAATATGCCAATGAGTTCGTTTATCAGGTTTTCTAATGGGTGACCGCTATTAGCCCATTCTATTTCTAAATTGTAAAGCGTAAAGTTTAGAAATTAAAAAAAAATAGTAAAATTGATACGATTTAGTGGTAAAAATCTGAAACACGTTTACACTTTTCGGTGAGGATTACGGTACATCTTGTAAAAAAGCGTGGAAACATTGCAAAGTCGCGTCTTTTTATTAAAATTCGTAGATTTTTTAAAGCTTTCTAAAATCATTTCTGAACCTTAAAACAAACTAACCACGATTAATGAATAATTCTAAACGGTTCCAAACAACACATTGATTCAAATGCGAAGAGGTTACACTTTAAAAAAGAAAAAATTAAAATAGAAAGTTACATGCGTAGTCCACTGCCACGAAATCGCGCCGTATTGCAAAAGACTTCGCATCAATTGCGCGAAACAAAAATTTCAATATATTTTTTTCACAATATAGTCGTCGCCAAATGCGATTACCAGCGCAAAATGTGGCACACTTTTTTAAATAATATTTTTCATTTAATTTTTATAATTATTTTCTTGTTTATGTTTAAAGGTTGTATGATGTTCAGAAAATATAATAATTTTGTTTATACTCTTTGGAATTTTTAAATAATTTAATGCAAAGATTATTATTTGTATAAAATTTTTGGAATAAAATTAACGGGAATGATTAAAACACAATGATACTAAACTACAATTGTAACTATTTATACAGTACCTTGACAGTAGGAAAATTGCTGGAAGGAAGCTTTCAACGTTCTATAATTGGTAGAAGGTTTTATTTTTGTAGATATAGGCAGTCGTAATCCAGTTCTATATGATAAATATGATACTAACAAAGTTAGAATTGCACAAAACTTCTAATACCTAATATTACCGATGCATCCGAAGGAATTAACGATTTTCCGATTTTTAGCGTGTCTGAAATTTTTGTGTCTGAAATTTTTTTAGTTTACCAAAACATTTTTACGCTAGTTTTTGGAAAATAAAACAAAGGGCATTGAAAGTTTAGCAATTGATGAATGTTTTATTGCAAAATTTGCCAACCTTTCCAAATGTTAATTTTATTTTCAGATTTTAAAACACTTCCTATATTAAAGCAAACAAGGTCAGTTTTTTTTTTTGCATCAATAATGTTGGAAAAATATTAGAATTGGCTGAGAGTAAAAATACTTTTCTAAAATTTTTCTTTGCTGAAATTCATATCCATTATGTGAATGATCATAAATTTTTTCTTCTGAAAATACCCATCTCGATTTTTTTTTCATTTGCAACCAAACAGTTAATGGAGCATTTAAAACTTTTAATTAATTAAAAATTTGTTAGCTTAATTTTAATTCCCACCAATTTTATTATTTTTTTTAAATATTATTGACGCAATGAAAGTAATCTTAAAAATAACGGTAGAAATAAATGACATTTCTAAAATATAATGGAAAAATTTTAAAAATAAAGGGCGCAAAAACGGTTTGAAACCGAGCGCACAATTGCGGAACGCCTTTCGTTTTATTAGATCCTGCTTTGTCCCTTTTATAATTTTCATGTCAAAATGGAGAAAATAATCACAACAAGCACACGAAATGAATTAGCAAAAACAAAACCACAGAAGAGTTACTTGAATCTAAAATTTTGCAAAAATTTAATGAAGGATAATCTTTAAAATTTACGTAAAAATTAATTTTTTAAAATAATTTTTTTAATTTAATAAAATTCGCTTAAATATTGTGCAAGACTTATATTCCGAAAAGAAAATTAAAACAAAATTATGTTTAAAATCTGTAGAATTAATAGAAACAAGATAAACAACATGTGCAAGCTCATCAAAAATTCAATTCATAACAAGTGCAGAAAGTTATTAAATTTGTATAAATAGATACTTTCCTCCTTTACAAAAAACAGAATAATTATTAAAACTTGTAAATATAATTTTTAATAATATACAACTATCTACTTACCGTTGTTTAGAAGTAACAACAATAACAGCAACAAAATATGACGAGAGAAAATGGAAAATTACAAGAAAAAGAACGAGTGGCGAAATGTTAATTACTTTGGGCCGTTGGAAATATAATACCTACTTCCCTTTTTTTCCAAGTCCGTTTAACGTGATTTTTGCAACTCTTACATAAACAATTAATTACCTTGTTTTTATTACTGCAAAAGATTTTTTAAATAAAAACTCTGCTGCTAATAATATAAAAATAATATATCCAGTGGTTTTCATATTTAATTTGATATTTTATGTTCATTATCATCAATAATTCATTGGTTTGAACTGGAATGAACGTGATTCACTGAGAAAAATTATTCTCTGGAAATATTGCATTTCATTCAAAATGGGTACTTTCCAATAATGTTTATTAATTATTTGCAACATTCATTAGCTAATTATAAGTTTTTTGAGAGGGATTTCGTTATTTATTTGTTGTTTATATATATTTATTTAGTTTTGATCTTTGAGCTCACTATTTCTTTATGGCAACAATCTGTTAAAATGAGCTGTAGGTTTCAAGTTACAATTATTATTTTGCGATTGGTTATGATGCTTCTTGCAGCCATTATTAGCACAATTACACTTTCGCTGTTGTTGTTGAAATTTTCGAATGTAACGTTAAATTAATATTGTTTATTATTTATTTATTTCTGCAGAATAAGTGCAATAACGAGAATACATCGAGCTTTATGACGAGGAAATAATTCATTGCCACGATCAATGCTTCTAAAATGCCATATGATATCATAATGCATACATAAAAGTTAATATTGTTGCAATGTGTAAATAAAAATACATACTTTCAGACAAAGAACAAAAGTACCTAACAAGCATGGGAAATAAAGGGCGTTTCGTTGGGATATTTTTATTTTGACACACAAAAATGGTAGAATACTGTATTAATAAGGCAACTTTCTGGCTTTCTAAACTGCAAAAAAATAATACATTTCTATATGAAATTTCTGCCTTTCAAGCTCATTTTGTTATTAAAGTAGAATTTAAAATTATTTTATAGAAGGCTAAACACTAGAGATGGGTAGAATTTCGTAATCCATATTCTGTTTTTTCATAAGTGATTCCGAGTTCCGGATTCCGAAATTCAAAAACTCCTCTTCCGCCCATCTCTACTAAATACTTAACCTTTTGTTTTTTTTTTAAATTTGAATCCTTGGTTTGTAATCATAATACATACCAATGCCACGAATTACAAAAGACCTCGCACCAATTGCGCGAAAACTACCTTAAAGTTTAAGGATATTTAAAATGTTTTTTAAAATGTTTGAAGGGAACGTGTGCAGAGTAGTAACTTTCGAAACAAAATATAACAATTAAACTAACGATTCGGTTAAAAAACAATTAATAAATTAAATATTTAACAAAAAATAATAATCTTAAAGGTAGTGTTCGTGCAATTGGTGCGAATTCTTTTTTTCGCGGTTTCGTGGTATTGCTAATATATCAGTGATGGGAGGGACTGGGAAGTTTCGGTCCCGCGTATTGAAAAAGGAAGTCCCGGTAACGTGTCCCGGGTTGGGAGAAAGGAAAGTCCCGGGTAGGAAAAAAGTGAAGTCTATGTATATTGACAGTGTTGTTTTTTGATACATATTGTTACATAATTTAAAAGAGAAAGGTTCGCTCGTCAATTGCTCTCGCTCTTCCTCCTCTCTAATTGTCACCATTACCGTTCCGGGTATTTTCCTAAAAAAAAGGGGTCCCGGGTAGAGAAAAAGGGAAGTCCCGGCCCCCGGGTTTTGAAATTTTCAATTTTTTAAGGTCCAAAAAACCGGGTACCACTGTAATATATGTGAAATATTTTAAATTAGATGGGTTAATCAGGTTAAATCGGGTTAATTCAACAAACTCACAATTTATGAAATGGTTAAGAAAAAGGCTTTTATACAAGTTTATTAGAATTATTTTTGGAAAAGCACGACACGTTTTTAGAAAAAATGTAGAGACCAGCAAAGCGAACTTTCTTGTTAACCGATTATAATAAGAGGAATTCTTTCAAACTAATTAGAAAAATTACTAATATTATACTCCTATACACGCCAAATAAATTCGTACCAATTCGAAGTCAGAAAAGCTACTGAAATCTAAAAGTTTTGTATAAATTTAAATCGACGGAGACAATAAAGAGAAGTGTGTAATATGTACGTAAAAATGAGCTTTTACATTCTCGTGAATATTAACAATATTCTCTTAAATATTGCAAATTAGTCATTTACATTTGGCGTGCCCATATCTTAATAAAATTTAGAAGTAAGTAATACAATAGAATCAATAAAAAAAACTTGTTAATAATGCCGAATTATAAATATTGATAAGAATCTTCATATAAAAACTCTTTTGATCGGCTTATTAAGTAAGGGTTGTGACGTAGAATATCTCAACTTCTCCAAAGAAAATAATACATATTAGCTATTGCAAGGCAAATAAATATTAGCAGCACAATATTTGGGTCGGTATTGAATTTAAAAAAGAGCTCAATAAGGAATATATTTCCGTAAATATCACAGTTACTGTTAATGTTTATTTAATCTTCTTGCTTAATAGGAGTTAAATGTTTTTGAAATATAACGAAACGCGAATTTATATTATACAAAGAACCAAAGCTTAAAGGCCTGTCTTATAATACTCGAAACCTTAGAAGTTCTAACCCGTTTTCAGAAAACCAGTACAGATATATTATAATATGTCAAGAAATAAATGTTTTATTTACAATTTAGTAAGAGACTGGAAATTGTTAAACTAGTTTCGTTTTAATATTATTTTGAGATAAATTTATTATTTCGATTCTTCTAAAGCTTCATTTTCTTATTTGTTTAGATTAAAATTAAAAATATTTTATAATGGCATTCCAAGAAGTTATAATGGAACCAGATTGAATATTTCTGTCTTACAATATGAACTATTTTCATTTTCATATGGGATTACAATCGGTGCTTCGATTTTAAATTCCCTAATTAATATGAAATTCTTTTTGATCTACGATGTAAATTTTATGTAAAATTATAAGGCCAATTTCTTAACTAGCCTTGAATTTTAGCTCAAAAGGACCTCGGTTTTAGCTCACTCACTTAGTTTTAACTCACTCACAAGTTTTAGCTCACAAGAACCGTACTTAACAGATCTCAAAAGAACCGTATAACCGTACAGATATATTTAAAGGATTTTTTCTGTTTTCCACATTCATATGGCCGATATATTATAGTGATATCTTCTATTTTACATTAAAGGTATTTAAAAGACAATTAAAATTAGTAAAACGTCATTTTTATTAGTTATTTTATCGAAACATCTTTTGCTTACTTTAGAATGGAAGACTTTATATGATAGAAGCCTAAAATTCATAGCTTTTTAATGTTAGCAACAGTAAAAAAATCATAAATTCATTATGATATCACTATTTTTTTTAAATAGGACACAATTTCTGTTCAATAATTGGAATTAATCGAAGAACGCCAGCTGAATTTATTGGAGCAGGTTATATAATTTTTAAAACGATTTTAAAATAACGATGAGCAATTTTGAACCTATTCATCGAGTTAAATTGTATTGAAAATGTTTATTTCTAGAAATTATAAATAGAATCATGGAAAGAGAAAAGAATAAAGTGTTAGTCATTATTTTGCTAAATCACTGCGGTTAAATTAATAACCTTTTGACAAAATAGTTTATAAATTAATAATCCTATGGTTATTTAATTTTTTTTTACTCCATTAGAAATAAAATTTATTTTCACTACGGTTTCTATACACAAAACACTTCTATGTAGGACTACTGTATAATACAGAAGTTGCTATTTGAATCGTTAACTCACAATTATTTCTGTGGAATTTTTCTTCGATTATTCCAATTCTCCTTCTATGGGTGCGAGAAGTTGAGCTGTGGTGGGTAAAACGTTAAATCACGTAAGAGAACTGTTTAAAATTAGGAATTGCACGCCAAATTGAATTAGTGATTTTCCCATTTTTAAGAGGATGTTTACACAATTTATTGATTAACTACCCAAAATTGTAATATCTTGCCGCAAAGCTTGGTTTGAGCACGTTTACTGAGCTCATTTTAAAACGACACGAGTTGGCGTGCAAGCGTTTTCAAAGCGTCGTCGTTTAAATGATTTCGTCTGTGTGTGTTAGCACGATTGAAAAAGCTCTTCCAATGAGATGAAAAGTCAAGATTTTCAGACACAATAAAACAGTTATTGGAATTTTGTAATTTCGTGTAAATCTTGACATCATCGGCATACTGAGAAATTTCTACATGAGGAGAAGAGAGTGCCGATGGCAAATCGTTTTGGGCAAACAGTAATCTTCTATTAGTGTTGAAATTTGTTTAAATATCGCTCTTTTTTGTATAGGAGAATCTGCTAAGATACAAGCCACTTACATTTTGCTTATTTGTATCTGAATTATGTTAGTAAAATTATTAACCTGATTGCCTGATAGAATGTGGAATATTGTGTCAAAATATTTCAAAAACAATAATAGAAATTAAATGGAACAATTCTTAGATTTTTAACAACAAGATTAAGCAGGATTACCGAATTGCAATTCCAAATTTTCTATTTTTTTTTTCTTACAAGATATACCAGAAATCTATTTGCTTGACATTTCGCCCACAAGCTCATAAAGCATTTTACCCATGAAAATGCAAGTTAATTAATTAGTTTTTTTTAATAAATTAAAGGTGGAAAAACAAAATTAATTTAATTATCATAAATGCTCGTTATTTTTTATTTTTTAAGGAGTGACAATAAGTTTTATTATAATGCATTTATTTAAGTAATAAGCGAATTTTAAATCTACATAGATTTATCGCCTTCCTATCCTTGGGATATACGATGGTTTTCCAAGCCTTGCCAAGAACAATTTCTTCTTCGGAGCGGACTCCAGAATTCTAAAATGATTTTTGATGAGATATATAAAGTATCATGTCAACTCACGTATTATCATAAACTCTTCTTTTTCCTAACATTGGGTATGGTCCGAACATTGGCGACATATCGAGATCATTGCTGATCAATTGATTGTACAAATACTCTTCATATCATTATATAAATGCTACTATTAGGAAAACCTTACCATCAGCATTCATTGTGTTGGAAATGTTAACAAAAACAAGACAAATAATAAACGCCACAATCATTGTGAGCTCGAGAATGAAATAAATGAAAGTTGTTCAAGCTCACTTTTATAGTCACAATCAGTGGGATAGTGAATAATAAACAAGAGAAAATTAATTATTTTTTCAGACTTTTTTTCAATTTCCGATATATAATAGACAACTTATATAGTTTGCATATAAATTATACATAATTTATAATGATAATAATCAAATTTGAATTAACGGAAAAAGGTGATTTCAATGCAGGTGAATTGATATTTATTGTGAACGTTGATACGGTCACGTCTGCCGATAATGACCGTAATAACGGTCACAATAATTAAAAACCACCGAACACGAGAACAATAATAATTGGCGTCCGTCTAGCCGCAAGCCGGCGACGAATGACACTGCTCGGATGCTCTGATTATTTGTTAACGCACACTGGTGTTGTTTGCCACTCGGATCATTCGGATTAGCGGGCAGCCGCGGGCAGCTTCTTTGTCAATTTGAAACATTTTTTCTAGTCCAATAAAAGTTGCTGACAGCGGATTATTCGTCTTGTCAACAGAAAGAATTACTATTGATTATTAATTATTGGTGCATCAATCGATTTAAACAAAATGAAATAATTTATTGATTCAATGGCTTTCACAATTAATACAAGTTGATATTTACTATATGATGGGACGGTATCAATCAATGAGAAGAATATTTTGAGAGGATCAGCTGATGACGACGACAACAATATCAGTTCATTGTTAAAGAATATTTTACACACACGGGGAGAAGGGCACGTGGTAGGGGGGAGGGGAAGAGATCAATTGTGATGTATGAATATATTAATAGGGGAACAAGAGAGAGAGAGAGAATATGCAAAATGGTATTTTTTTTCTGAAAAATGACTAATTTGGTCGCAATTCAATCTATTTTCTTCCAGATGGCATGAAGTGGAAGTTATCACCTCCTTGTGGTGAGGCCATGTATTCTGCCAATGAGAGTCCCATTGATGCTGAAAAGAGAACCATATTAGAATGTATTTATTTGATTTTTGTTTTCTTACGGCTTCGCTTTGACTTGAGAAGAACTGTTCTATAGACGCGAGACATCAGCTGATCGATATTTAAATCTTCATTCTATAATGAACACAATTTCGAGCGGTAAAATTGCTCAAATCCTACCCCATCACTCCAGGCGAAGGCAACGGCAACACAGAAAAGAGCCACAATCAGCCACTTCATCATTTTTCTTATTTCAAATATATTTTATTTACCTAAATGAGACGATGATTAATTATTTAGAGATGTCGGCAAGAAAAAAAACGAATTGAATATGAGTTTAAGGATAGCTTGTTTTTTGTTTTAACATTTGATAAAAATGATGTAATCCGTTTTCTAAAGGGCGCATGATGATGCTGGACAACCGGAAGGCAAGAGATTTTCAGGCACAAAATAAAAAACGGATCTTCTAACAATTCTACCACTAATTGTTGATTCAGTTGAGGGATGTGAAAGAACTTCTCTTTCTTCTTAACCCCATTTTGCAAAAAAACAAACAACAACAACAGTAAAATGAAGCAAAGTGATAATAGAGCTGACTGGAAGTGCAATGAAGCTCGCTGAAAATGCTGACGATGATGAATTTGTATTTATCAACAACGTCTTATATATGCCATCTCAATCGCTTCATTTCAATACCGCCATATGTGCCCTTTGTGTTGTTGATAATTGAGTTATCCAAGAGCGGCGGCTATTGTATTTTCGTTGCAAAAATTTAATTATCCCTATCAGTTATATAATGAGACGATTCGATTCATTTAGATCCTTGAAATAAATTGACATCATTTATTGAATTTCATATACACCCCATAAGCATTGATATAAATTTATTAATAAGATAATTCAATAAAATTTAGTCGCTGCGCAATAATAACAGATTTTGTTTATTTGTATCATCATATTTATACGGGAATGATGTGGTTTCATTAAAGTTCTAATCATTTGGCGCTGTCAAACAAATGCAACACAGGAAAAGTTGGTTGAATAAAGAATAATTGAATGAATAGATTGAAAACTCGAGAACATACCGGGAATAATTATATTAATGTAATGTTAATTTAATAAAAATTCATATTGATACGGTGGCTCGAGCAAAAAAAAGTTTCATGACGTTTAATATCATTTATTAGTATTATGAAGGCAAAAATGGCATAGAATTTTTTGTCTTTCAGAGCACATAAAATTAGTTTGTTTAATGGAGCATGGTTAGGAAATTGGAATTGTGAACTTTTCATTTATTCGAACTAGTAATTTGGATTACAGTAGTATTGAAACGTTTAAAATGACCTTAATTATTGAATAAAATATTGGAATCTAAAGTGAAATTATAAATGGTGTTTTAATTAATCTGACTGGAAACATAATTGTATAATGGAATTCAAAATTAAAATTTCAATGATAATGGATCAGGAATTATGGATAATTTTGTCAAAAGTTTTTCTAAAAAATGGAGCAGCTGTGTTCATTTCTGAAAATTATTATCGAAAACAATAAGTAATTTCTGATAAATGTTTTTGGGGACCTCAACTTATCAGCTTTATTATGACGAAAAAATATTGAAGTAATTAATAGGTTTAAATGGAAAATATATATAAATTTTCGTGCAGAATTATTTTTTAGAGTTTAACCGCTAAAAAGATAGTTAACTCTTTAAAAACTTTCTATAGTGTGACTCTGATATCAAAAATAAACAAACTTCCATTAAATTTAGACTGAAATAGTAGTTTAAACCCTAACAATGATAATAATAATAAAAAATAGTAAAATTAACTTAATTATTTTTGTAGTACCAGTGGTAAAATTCTCAAATATTATATGATTTTTTCTGTGGTAAGGAAATATTATTTTAAAAAAAATTAAAATAACCAAAAACCATTGTAAAAACGATATAATTAATTATAATGAAAATCGGTACACAATATTACCTATTCATTTGAACACTTTTTTATAGTGGATTATTATATTATTATTACAAATTTTGGAATTCGGAATACGGGTCTGGAATGAAAACTGAAATTCCGGAATTCGGAACTCGGAATGAAATGAGAAAATTAGGAAACAGGAATCCAAAATGGCCGAATCCGGAATTCAGAATCGCAAAATGGCCGGAATCCGGTATTCGGAACTCGGAATGAAATTTAAAAATTAGGAAGCAGGAATCCAAAATTCGGATTCGCAAAAATGGCCGGAATCCGGAATTCCGTCCGTTTTTGGAGTTAACGTTTATATAAAATGTGAATTTTCGAATCTCAGAAAAAAATATAAAATTTCGAATGTGACAATGCGGATTGGAAAAATTGACGGAATCCGGAATTCCGTCCGTATTTGGAGTTAACGTTTATATAAAATGTGAATTTTCGAATCTCAGAACAAAATATAAAATTTCGAATGCGAGAATGCGGATTGGAAAAATTGACGAAATCCGACATTCCGCCCTTCTCTGTTGATACGATTTAAATCTTATATTTTAATGAAAAAACAGACTTGTTGATAGGATTGTTTGGCTCACCGTGAAATTCCTAATTATTTTAATAAATTGATAATGAATTTTCAACATTTTTGGAATATTTTCAAATGGACCCAATGAGAAAGTGAAACAAATATAAAATTTATTTTAATGATTTCTCATAATTTCAGTTATATTTCTAAAAAATTTCTAGTTTACGCCGGCCTTTTCATAATCTGATAATAAAAAATTTTCAATATAATTTTTACCAAGATATTATCAAAATCTGAGAAATTGACAATTCCAATTTTCTTTTCATAAAAAATAAAAGTAATAAATCTGATTTGATCTAGAAATTTTGAAGAAATATAATGAAAAACAGAGAAATTATTAACATAAATTGAATATTTGTTTCATGCTCTCTTTGAGACCATTGAAAATAAATCAAAAATGTTGAAATTGAATTTTCAATTTTTTATATTTTGATAATATTTCTTTATACTTGCAAAATGATCTTATTAATTTCAATAAGGTCAAACGTATACGGTAAGTTTTATTTTATCATGATATCATTTAGGAGATTATACTCTCTTCAATTAATATAAAAGATTTAGATTTGTAATTAAATTTTAGATTCGACAGAATTTGTTATTTCAATTGAAGTCAAATATTATTTTGCATCTAACTTTGAGCGTGGTTCAGTTGACTCCGGCACGCCAAATGAAATCGGAGAAATAGACATTCAAAGGAGTCGCTTTAAACCAAAATTTCTTTAAAATTTAAATCATGGGAGATATTTTAAGGAAAGACTGTAAAATTGACGTAAAAATTAGCTTTTAACTTCCATGCGATAATTAATTAAACGCGTTTAAATCTAGAAAAATCGTAATTTTCATTTGGCGTGCTCCGGTAAACGATAGCGTCGGTATTTTTGTTTATAGCCTCTGACAACCGCTAAATCACGATAAAAATTAAACTTGTACATATTGAGACACTCTAATGCGATATAAAACTTACAAATGTCGAATATTCTATAACAATTTGCTTAAATTAATTTTTCTTGTTTTTAAATAAGTATTACCAAAATATAAGAAATTGGCAATTCCAATTTTACTTTCACAAAAAATAAAAGTAATAAATCTGATTTTATCTAGAAATTTTGAAGAAATATAATGAAAAACAGAGAAATTATTAACATAAATTGAATATTTGTTTCATCATCTCTTTGAGACCATTGAAAATAATTCAAAAATGTTGAAATTGAATTTTCAATTTCTTATATTTTGCTAATTATTGCATTAAATTTCCACCAAATTTACTGAATATCCCATTGATAAAGTTTTCTTCAAAAACCTTGTAAAAGAAGTAAATATAATGTAAAACGAAAAACAAAAATAAAAAAACAAATATCTATCGGATCTAAAATATAAAAGTATCAAGGATCATTCCATTTTGTATTATTCATGAAAAATAAATAATTAAAATAAAACCAGTAAACGTCGTAAATTATTTTTCTGGTAAGTACAATTATATGGAATGACTGACTAATGTTGTTTACGATTTTAATTAAATATGAATCTGTGTTAAGTATTTTTAACCGATTATTTTTGAAAAAAAACTACTACCATAGATATTAGTGGTTATTTTTTTGAAAAGTTAGTCTTGATGGACTTTTTAGATTTGGCGAAAGTAAACTGTATTACGTCATGGCAAACAAGAATAAACAAAATCAACCAAAACATAAACGAAACTCTTAATAAAATGTTTAACACTTAACACGGAAACAAATTGGCTTCAAATACGCGTGTGAATAATATTTTGTGCAAAACATGGACAGATTAAACCGCTGTTAAACACTAATGACTCTACAAACCAAGCTCATAAAAACTAACTACCCAATTTCCGAAAAAAATGTTTCTCTCAGCCACCTGAATACTAATTCGCCGGAAAAGTGCAGTTAATTAGATTATTAAGCAGATATATAAACTAGAAAGTTAGTTTTGCTAGAACGTCAGACGGAAATTGAATTAAAATGTATCATTTAATTAATAATGTATTATTTACAATCATAAAATTCTATACATCATAATCATCCTCATCATAATTAAACAATTAATCCTTTGTATATGAAATAGTAACCACCATTTTTTCACATAAACTCATCCATCATGTTTCAAGTTGACAGGTCCGGATGAGTTATTACCCCCCCAACAAAAAAAAATATAATTTGATATATAATTTGAAATGCTCCAAAAATGGCAAAGCATTAATATTTTATGAGCATCCAATCAACATCATATCCTCCACAAATAACTATTATTATTATTATGACAACAAGGTGGATGATGGTCCGTAAAAAGGTTGCTCGGCTCCGCCTCTCTCCACTGACCACAATGATGTCCCAGAAGCTGCTGCATCTGTTGGGTGCAAGACTAGAAGCATGCTGTCTTCAACTTGTTTATTATTATATATTCCCGCACTTTCTATTTTGTTTATTATATGTTTTATGCTAATTGGAAAAAGAATTGAATTGAAGGTATTTTATCACACAATTGAATCAGAATTTCCCATTACTAATCCAACTTCTAATAATACTTTGCCTGCACAATTATCGCTAAATGGCATCGAGTAGGCCGTTGTTTTCTCATTTATTGTTTTTCATGGCACAACGTTTTATGGTGGCGAGAGGCGGCTTCAAACACAATCTAGCAAGCCCGAGCCCTCCTTCTTCGTCAATTTGGCTCGAGATGTGAAAACATTCAATTGTAACCTTTTGCAGGCGGTGAGCCCCTACAAAACTCGCTCCAATTGTTAGCGGCTGTCTAATCCGCCGGATTAATTTCCATGATTTTGCAATTGTTCAAGTTTCAAGTTGGTCGATCCATTTTCTTCGCAGCAATGTCAACCCATAACGGAATTGTATTAATAACAGAAACCTACTAGATTAAAGGGAGCATTCGAGTGCACCAAATACAATTATAAAAAAGATTCAAATTCAATCATATTTTTGCCTTTTTCCTCTTCATCTCAGCTCATGTTCACCTTCAAGACAAGACATCTGCGCATTACGTTGCAACCTTCTAATCATTACACAATTGCCGATTATTCTTATTAATTTCATTTTCAATTGTTGTGTGCTCTTGTTATGGAAGATGGACAGCTCGGTTGTGAAAAATGAGATTATATTAATCTCATCGCCACTTCCTCTTATTATTTCAATGTATATTTTGGTAAAAGTTAACTTGTTATAATGATCCTCTCGTAAATGATACTTATAACTTTTGTCTGACAGCATTTTTGAAATTCGATACGCGATGAGCAACAAACGCATTTATTTAAATTTTCATTTTCAATTCTTACAGAATTTGGAGTCGCCTCGTTTATATAATGAATTAAAAATGAGCAATCGAATTCTGGTGCCAGTTCTATTGATCATTCGAATGTTGGTGGCTGGAGCAAGCCTTGTGATAAAGCCATCCAATTTGACGGCCAACTCACAAGCGTTCATTGAAGGCAAAAATAGCGGGAATTTTACAATCTATGCGTCGAATGCGTCGAGCTGCCGATTTAAGACAATTATGGTCCCGTGTGAATGTTTCATGCAGGTGTCCGATAATTATCAATTACATGATGATGGGAAATTGGTACGTTTCACATTTGTGGTTTGACGCATATTATAACTTCAGATAACAACGTTTACTGTTGCTCCGCCAGACGTGAAAATCTACGTGCCAAGCACTCACGAAATCCTAAATGAGCTAACAGTGCACGTGGCGCCGAAACTCTGTCGAGCGGATAGATCAACAATTGCACTAGAATATCGCTCATTCCAGGTTTAATTTTCAATTTCGCATTGTTCCAATTGTTTGCTGATCGCAGGTGTTCCCCGGCGATGAAGAAACGAGCTGGCGTGCGGTGAGCACCATCTCTAAAAAACTTCAAGACACGAAAACGAGCCTCATATTTGGTTGTAAACATTTTGCTGACCCCGGCTATTATCGTGTCTCAATAGCACTTGGACTAGTCAATTATACGGTTAAGGTTTGTAATAAGTGCCAATTTGTGTTGTGGCGAAAAATGAGAGGGATGAGCTCGCGCAAAAAATGTGTTAAATATTAAATGACATGCAACAATTATGTGTCACTGAATATTCCATCTTGTTTGCTTATACATTGTTAATATTAAAAATGTTTCCGCTCGGCGCCATAGCTCGAATCAAGAAGCTCATTTCCTTTTAATTACATTCTGTGGCCGATCATCATTAATGAGCAGCCGCCCTCAAAAAAAAATCATCGGCATTCATTGTGTCGTTTTTTTGTTGGTGACTGCTCAATATTGGAAAATAAAATTAACGAGGGCCAACCGAACTTTTTTTGCAATAATACCCAAGTATTTGGTATTCACATAAAGTTGTAACAAATAAATATATTTGGATGTGTGTAGGACGACTCGGAACCCCATAAAAACCGAACAGGAAAGAAATTGAAAAACGTTGACTCAAATTGGTTATAATAAATATTTCCTCAAGAGAGCGGAGAAAATGTTTTTTTTAGAGCGATCGGTGGATTATCGTGAATAGGACTAATGAAAATACGCTAAAGTTACGTGGAGATAGTATATTTCCGCATTGCAAATCGTTTTATACAATTGGATGGAATCTTGCACAAGTAATATTTGTGGATCATGTTAGCGGTCAGAATTAGTTTCTCATTAAAGAGTTATGTTAAATTATTAAGGGAACTTTAATTAAAACCATTATTTTAATATATACATACCGTCTGGTAAAATAGTGAATTAATCTTGTTTAATTTTTAATGAGATGCTTTCTGACTCCTTTCAAATCCTTATCCATACAAAATTTATCAATTTATTATTTACTTTCAGTGTCCAATGAGCAATCTTCACTATAGAATACGAATTCTCGCCGTTCCGGAGGGTGTGAAGAGCCCTGAAGATGGTGCACTATACATAGGTATTATTTACAATTTAGCTCTTCTCCCCAAAGGGTTGTAAAATCAATGCTCATACAGATGAGCTCATTATAATAGATTGACTAAAAGATAGTCCTAAAAATGATGGATTCACTTTTCCGTCATTCATAAATCACATAGAACATCCCAAGTTAATCATTAATTAAATTGCAGAAGAAATCGGCATTTCGCCGGCCGAGGAGAGCTCGATACAATTGAGCTGCTCGCAGTTTGATATCATCTTCGAGAAGTATTGTTTCGACCTGGTGTCTGTCAACAGGAACACGTCGATCTCGCACACGTGGTACTCGATGTGTGTGAATACCGAGCCAGGTGCGCATTTTTTGTTACGTAATCGTTATAATTAGGTTGTGGAGAAAGACGAAAAACTCATCGCGCTTTTGGTTGTTCGGCATTAAGAAGGGAGGGTGGAAGTGCGCGAAAAATGAGCCGATACATATTTCGGTTAACGGGCAGGTGCGCGAGCACCCCTACGATTTCCTTTTTTCTCATATTGACTCTAATTCTCTTTGTCATCCAATTAGACAATAAACGATTTCAACGGGGGAAGAATTTAAGTCTGTCCAACAATCGATGAACCACCTAGCTATTGTTCAGCGCAATTATAATGTTTTTACAAGCACATCATTGATGCGCAGATGTGTTTATGAATGCTCATAAAAAACAACATCAACAACAACAGCAAGATGCCTTCCCGCAGTGGGGTCAAGCACTTGTGGTTGAATTTAAAGCACAAAATCGTCGCCGTCATTAATTATAATTATGGTAGAAGCATGATGGAACATCCATTAAAGCCAATCTCATAAATTAATAAATATTGTCATCAATTTAAGTTATTGTGCTCTATAATTGGCCACAATATGTTCGACAAGCTACCTTGGAGCTGCAACAATAATAAACACGAACAATTAGTTGCAAAATGGGCCAATCATAAATAATGGATGGAATTATCTTTTGTTTGAGCATCAACTCATCACCTTTTAGTCAACACAATGCCGAGACATATGGAGCATTCCGAGCCAAGTATACTAATTGGAAAATGATTTTTATGTCTCAAATCAAAACAATTGCATTAAATAATGAAGCTCATGTGTGCTCCGAAATGAAAACTCGACTTTATTCATTTTATTAGCGCACTCGAAATACAGCGGATTATGATTGAGTCACTAATGCGGATGACAAGTAAGGAAATAACTATAGCAAAAGGGCATTGCTTGAAACAATATGAGCATGAATAAAAAACAATAGTTTCAATGCATTTAGCTGTCATTTAAATGTCAAACAATTGTAAACAAAGCACTCAAATTGCAGTGGAGAGGAAGATTGGCGGCTGGTCGGCGTGGACGGAATGGAGCGCGTGCAGCGAGACGTGCGGTGAAGGGAGCCAACGAAGAATGCGTTATTGTAACGAACCCGTGCCAAAGAGGTCCAAGTATTGTGATGGTCCGTTGATAGAAGCGCAACCTTGCGTTCTGTCAAAATGTCCAGGTAAGATTGAGATGCTAAAAATTGATAATTAGGGTAAAGTAGATATATAAAAATATAATTTATTGGGTCAATGTAGTGAAATGGGAAAAAAGTCAATAATGATATATGCATGCCAATTATTTTATGATCATAAAACGAGCTCAAAAAACATGCGAAAACTTAAAATTGCCGGAACGAAAATGATAAAAAAGGCTATAAACTGGCGTGAACTAGGTTTTTGTGATGTTGACGTAAAATTTCTATGAAAAGCAGAAAATGGTTATTTCCAGTTTTTGTATCATAATATTTGTTCGCAGAGATAATTAGCACGCCAATTGAAAAAGTTTTTCATGTGATTTTCTATAAGTCAAAATTTTTAGAAATCAAATATTTCATTTGGCGTGTAATAAGTATGCTATATTAACGCAATCATTACAAATGACTAACAATTTGCACACCAAATAAAAATAGCTAATATTTAAATTTTGAAGTTTTTTTCTAAGTTTTACGTGAAATCAAAAACTATTTTTTCGCATCATTTTTTCATTTTTGTCTTAAACTATATCAAAATCACTTTGTATTCTCTAAATCATAGATTAAAGAGGATTTAATAATCTTGGCGAGTCCCATTAAACTACCAGAATACTATTAGCACGCCAAATTGAAGTAGCGATTTTGCGATTTTTAAACGTGTGTGGATATTTTTACGTCCTTAAAACAACCAAGTTTTCTACTACAATTTAGTAAAGCTTGTCTTAAACTATCTAATAATCTTAATTTTTTCTAAAAAATTATATTTGAGCATGGTTACTGAACTCATTCTTTTACCATACAAGTTGGGGTGCATTATACCACACTAACTCTAACACTTATTTCAAAATAACTGACGTGTTTACGTTTTTCAAAGAAATCTAAGATTTTTTATTTGAATATTTCACATCAAATGAATGTTATTTTTGCCGTCGGCCATAAATTTAAGGCCAAGATTTTATTTACAGCTCTTTCTAATATACATTTGTTACTTAAAATTGGAGAGAATTTTAGAGAGAACCAAGTCAAGAACCAAGACATGTAAATTCGAAACAGAAACGTGAACTAAAATTTACAAGGCCACGACATAATTTGTAGGTATATTTTAAAACTATTAATGATACTGAAATAATTTCTAGGATCAATTCGAATCCTTTGAGAAGAATAAGCTCAGAAACCCCCTTTATAGTTACGCTTAAAAATTCTTAATCAACGGTACTTAAAATATAAAACTCTTATTTCACTATTTTGAATAAATATTAACTCCATTTTTTTTAAATTTAATTTTAGAAGCGATGATGCCTGAGCACGTTGCAACAAATTGCACATGCGGTTGTCCTTTGGAAACCACTGCTAGCACATTTTTTGCATCGTCACGGTTTGCTCAAAGCCATAATTTGTTTTTAATAAAATTGTCCTCTTCAGACACAGCCAACGTTGCGATGGAAATCAGACCTGGAGCTTTACTAGGAAAAATCCCAACCAGATTGTAGACTTTATTGTTCGTAAACAAGGCGACCCTATTAGCAAGCTTTTTTACTTTCTCAATGCTCCTTATCAGGTACCATTTAAATAATTTTTCAAAAATATCATATCTTTCATTCATAAATAGGAGCTTGTATGGTCTTCGGACTCTCATCAAGATTATCAATTCTCGCTGCCATTATCTTCCACAATCCACATTGTGTTGTGGTCAAAACAAAACGCAACTCGATTCCAGGCAATGGATGAAGGCTTCACAGTTTCGTACTCAATCCGAGGTTTGTATGGAAAAAAATGAGCAAGCTGCCATTTTGAATCAAAGTGCGACTGACATTGTTGCGCGGATTAGAAGAATGCACATCTCCCCTGGGGCCTTGCGAGAATGAATTGTTTTAATTGCAGATGTTGACACATTCCCAACAGTTGCTAATATTAATTCATGTCAGCCGTTTTGTCCGGAAACGATGGCAATCGCATTGATGGGTTTGAGTGGAGAGTTTTGATTAATTTGAATGACAATACTTTTCAGCCGTCATCTTTATCGCAATTATTTTCATACCGCCGCTAGTTTGTGCCTGGGTTACAGCACGTTTGAAAAGGAATAGTCTACCTGATCTTCCATTGATTGAGAACAAATACGATTCGGAAATGATTCGAAGCGGTAACACTGAGACGACCCATATTAGTACAAAGAATTACGTGGCAAAGCGGAGTATTGGGATACAATTAAGTGTGCAAAGCACACCGAGGTGATATTATGCTATTACTGAATGAGTATATAATGTTTACGGGATTTTAGAACAGCAAGAGCGTGCAACTCCACGGATTCGCCACTTCCAACAAGAGTCCAGTCGTCGTTGAGTGAATGTGACGAGCTGGAATATGACTATTACGATGGGACAACGTTCCCGGGAAGTTTGCTGGCTCCGGTCACGGATATTATGTATTCTCAAATTGATATAGATCAGGTTAGAATGAGTAAAATTGTGTATTTTAGGAGGAAAAAGTAAATTTGTAATATAATAAGAAAAAAATTAATTTAATTTCAACCGAAATAAACAATCTTCTATGAAAAAGTTCAATAGTTTATTTGAGCCTTGGAAAACATTAATGCTTAATAGCTCCAATTAAATGCTGATAATTTTTAAAATCGTCTATTAACTGTGTAAAAAACCGTGAAATATTGTATAAAAGAGGTCACAATTTGTAAACTTAACAAATATAACAAATTTTGTACATGGTCCTTTAAAAAATTTTCCTAGTTTCTGATATCTTAAAGCTGATGTTAAACATTCTATTTATGTCATCTATTAAATTTAGAACTTTTATCAGTCATTATCATTATCATGTTTTTATTATGGTTTTTAAATTAGCCCTCTAGACCACCTTGTCAATCTAAAAACATTTTATTTATTTTCTTGTTTTCAGGATGAAAAGAGTTTTATTTTGATCCTTAAAAATAATTTAATTTTTAATGTCATTTTTAGGTTTTGAAAAAATTTCCCTTCCAATCCCTTTTAGGTAAATTACCAAAGAAAAAACACCAAATAGGAATGAGGTCTTCCAAAAAAAATCAAATCATACAATATTTAAGTCTAGTTTACAAAAACACAATTAACATCAAGTCATCTATTTGTTAACCAAAATATTAGATTTGAGCTCTGAGTTTGTTTAAGTAGAAATCCAGTTGGAAAAAACAATAGAAACTAGATATAACAGAAAGAATACAAAATTATAATAGACAATGTATAGCAATTTTCAAAAATGTTTATAAATGAAAAGATTGTACGACGTCATTCCGACTGCGTCAAGATGCGGACCAACTCTATCCAGAGTGTTCGGCTTTGCCTTGCAAATGTTGACCAAACCGTTTTGTCCTTGAGAATACCGATTCTTCTCCGTGTTTCCCTGGTTTCGCGGCCAAGAATTTAACTGTGTCCTACCACCTTCCCTTGGTCTCCCTCTTGCTCTTGACCACCCTCGTGGATCCAAAAAAGGGTCTTCCGTTCCCATGATCCTTCGGAAACTTCGTTCGGGGCGCCTCTGCTGTGAGGATCGTGACATCAAAGGCGCTGAGGGGGGAGGGGAGGAACTGTTTCCATCGGTTTTCTTTTATTTCTTCTTTGGAGGGTAATGGTAGTTTCCCAGAATCCATGGCGATGGCTTACCAGGCCTTCCAGGACCACAAAACGTACATGTACTTTCCGCTACTGCACGCGTGTGAGGGACTTAGCCTGCCCTCCGAATCCTGGCAAGACTCCATTCGGTTTGTCGTAGGACAATTATCCTTCTTCACCACGAGGAACTTAGAATCATGAAGAAGTTTTCAAACATTTTCAGCTTATTTATTTTAAAACCGTACTCTCGGTACTAAAAAAAACTAATAAGACGTATTTTAATATTGTAAAAATGATATTGTCCTTTTCAAATTAGAACAAAGTTGGACGGCCACTCTTTTGTACCTAATCAATGTGTGTTTTCTCAAAAAATGGATAACACAAGTTGAAGAGGAATAGATGAAAACGTTCTTTGTGCCTATCCAACTGAGACTATCGTTTTTACTTATTTTTTGCTCTTCCATTAGGCCCGGATCTCTGAAATGTACAATATATTTTTCAATGTTTTCGTTGGATTTATAAACTAATATTAAAACGAGCAAATTCTCGTGAAAAAAAATTTTTGAATTTCAGATTATTGGAGAATCCGAGTTATTCGTCAACAATGTCGAGAAAATGGATGTCCACACTCAAATATAATAGAAATGTTCGATTGATTAATTTATTAGATATAGTTTTTGTGCCTTAGTAGTTACCTATTGTTTGAAATTCTTGTCCTTTCGGATTGTACATTGTTATTTTGTTTTCTATCAGGTATACATGACCAATCAATTTGCTAACAAACTTTCCTTTTGCAACGATTCGTTTAATAATGCGGGGCTATTGAAATTGTCAGTACAAACCTTTCTTGATTTTTGTGCTAAAAATACTATCAAACGTTTTTTATTTGTTTTATTCTAATTAAATATTTATTCGGTAACTTTCATTTGTTCGCCATATTTAGTTGAAATTGTGCAAATAAATCATTTAATGTCTTCGTTTTTAGTTTTAAAAGTTTTCGACCAGCGGTTTCATTCTTTAAAACAATTTGGCATAATTTGTTGTGAGTGACTGAATTTATCATCGACCGGTCAACTTTATTTAAATTGCACTTTAATTATTACGAAAATGTTGTTTATTAATTAATTAATTATAACATATATGACACATTTAACGTCTCTTCATTTTTTTAGGAAATCAATGATGAATTTATATAATTTTATATTAATATTCAATTTTTCTTTGATTCATTCAAATCCTCTACCACCATCTGTAACAACTATGGTAGCTTATTCAAATCTGGTTTATACTAATTCAAATCCGAATATCAATGCGAAACCACAGTCAAATGACGGTAGAAATTATTGGAAATATATATATATATTTAATATTTTAAGATTGGTTAAATGATTCATTTTGTGTACTAAAAATGGGCCCAAATTGTCCACGTGGATTTGTTGAGAGTATTGTTCGTTATTCCGATAATAGTTTTTACAATGAACTTGTAAGTATCTATTGCTTTTTATTATTTTATGTGACTGTTTAGGATGAAGATGCAGATAAAGAGCGATTGATTATTACCGGAAGATTCGGAGAATCATCCTTGCAGCGCAAGATGTATGATGGAATCTACGTTTTATCCATAGCGACGTGTTGTAAATCATCGTAATTGCTTATTTGTAAATACTTGTTAGTTTATTTAAATTATTTCCTCATAACAATGAATTTTTTTTTTCAAAAAAAGATAGAATCTAAACAAATAAAAATGGAAAATCATATCGACGCTCAAAATTTTTCATTGAAATAGAATACAGAAAGCGAAAATCTTTGTGAAAGGTGGTAGAATAACTTCTCAATCTACTCAGAAGAACGCGCTAGTTGCAAAAAACACCGCAGAAATTGTGCCTTTCAATTAATAATTAAAAAAAAAAACATTTATTTATTGAGAATTTTTAACTGAAACATTAGTTTCCTTTGGAGAGTTTCTCCTCATTTTGAAAAAAATAATACTAAAGAGAATCAGTTAAAACCGAAAGGTTCGAAAGATAACATAAAAATGATGATTACTCGAAAATGTATTGATTTATTTTTGCGAAACGGTTTTTACAATTTTCTCGCTTTATTCTTCCTCAACTCGCGTTATTTTAAACAGCACAGTCAATTTTTTGAAAGAGATATAAGGATTTGCAATTTGTGCGTGGTTCGTGGCAGTGCAACTGCACGACAAATGCATTGCTCATTCAGGTCAATTCTTATTCCGCTCCCAGGTTACATCTACCGAAGACCGCACTGCCGAAAGCTACAAATTATGAAAAAAATTATATAAAAAAACCTTGCTGGAATTACATTGCAAAGTTGTTCTTATCGTCGATATATTGGTTCCTTAATTCAAGGCTACACGTTCATTTTAAGGTCTTTCTAATGTATTTTTATTGGTCAAATAGTGGCGAGCTTTCTGACTTTAATTTATACTCAAGAAATTCCCGTGGACGAAAATCTACAAGACCACGACATAACACAGAATGATTTCGTGTGACATTGAAGCTATGACAGTTCTTATATTTTCGTTGGTTATTGTACTTGGTATCTATTCGATCTCATTTATTTACTGCCTAGTTTTAATTGATATTCCTGAGAGCTTTTATTCTTTGTTTCAAGCCGGGTCTTTAAAGCTATGATTAAGGCGAGAAGAGCTGTTTTTTAAAACTCTGTTCTTATTAGATCGAAGAACTTCGATCAATCAATTGTTGTTGGGATTATTGGCACAATAAATAATTTATGTATAATCAAATAATTTATATTAACGATATCTTCCTAATCAAATTAATGTCATAATCATATATAAACAACTCTTTGTATTTTAATTCCCACATATAACGCACAATATCTTTTACCATATTTTAGGAAGCCAATTATGAATTTATATACTTTTATATTAATATTCAATTTTACTTTGATTCAATCAAATGACGGTAGAAATTTGTTGGCATTATATAGTGGTAATATTTTAAGATTGGTTAAATGATTCATTTTGTGTACTAAAAATGGGCCCAAGATGTCCACGTGGATTTATTGAGAACATTGTTCGTTATTCCGATAATAGTTTTTACAATGAACTTGTATGTAATTGTCGTATTCTTAAAAGTTTATGCTACAGTTTAGGATGAAGATGTCGATAGAGAGCGATTAATTATTACCGGAAGATTCGGAGAATCTTCATTGAAGCGGAAGATGTATGATGGCATCTACGTTTTATCACTAGCGACTTGTTGTAAATCATAATTGTTTAAATGTTCAAACTTGTTATTTTATTTCAATTAATTTCTTATAGCAATGAACGATAGAATCTAACCGAATCAAAGATCATATCCCGCATTATAAATGACAAAACCCACATTAATATAATCCATAATTAAACATAATTTTGTTGCGCCTGCCGCACCTCGAATTTGTGCATATCCACGAAATAGCGAAAACAGCCGCAAACGGTACGAAGAGCCCATAAGTGGATACCGAGCTGGAATATTAATCCGCATAGAGCTATGAGTGCTGACTTAGCTGAAATCATAATTGAATTGATAAAAATTAGAAATGAAAATTCATACAATATTCGGTTTGCGTCATCGAGATATCGACAAAGAATCGTAGGATATAACGTGTATTACACGCAACGGATATCAAAATTATTACGGAAAGAATTGCCAGCCCAAACACGACACATATCTGAATGAAATGCGGGATAATATTTATGATTTTCTGTTTTTTGATTACTTGTAGTGTGATGAATGGAAACAATAAGTTTGCTTTTTGCTGCAAAATGCCAACGAACATGTATAAAAGGGCAATTATTATAATTATCATTGGAATTGCATATAATTTCATATTGGGTCGTCTCTGCTGAAAAAAATTAAATTGAGTTATTTGATAAATGAAGAATTTAAGGGATTTGGAATATTTTTTTTGTAGTTTTGAATTATTTAAAAATGGTCTCAATAAGAATCTATTGGATCATCTATTTTTGTCTTATCAATTTATTTTTATGAAAAAAAAATGAAAAAAAAAATATGTTCCTCCTTCCTTTTATGAAAAATATGTTCCTCCTTCGACTATCAAAACCATCCGACAATAGAAGAGTTTTTAGAAGGATATTATCACAATATAAGAAATTGAAAATTAAATTTCAACATTTCTGAAATATTTTCAATGGACTCAAAGAGATCATGAAACAAATATTCAATTTATGTTAATAATTTCTCCGTTTCTCATTATATTTCTATAAAAATTTCTAGATGAATCAGATTTGATAATAAAAAATATCAAAAAAAAAGTAATTATATTGTTCAATGTTCTGTATTAATACCAAACTGTAATACAATCATTCAAGGTGGCTAATTCTTTTAAAACTGTCTTATTTAACAACATTTTAAACTCATTTATAAGACGATAATCATTAATTTAAAACCCTTTTTAATTCTTAAAGTATGACATTTTAAATATCAAGTATCAACTACTTTGGAGAAAAAAGATTTCCTACATGTCTGACGTAAATCAGCTGTCACCTTATTAAAAAAAAGCTTTTCCCCAAATTTTATCATCATTAAAATTTATATCCCAGTCCAATAAAAACGAACCTCTTGCGATGTAAACACACAATACATTAAAGTTAAGCAAACACCAAGAAGGGCAAAGAAACCGATCGAAAATGTGGCAATCTAAAATAAACAAACAATATCATTTATAAAAAATCTTTCAACTTCCACCTTGACGTGCATGAAGCCGAAACACGTCTGATATGTGTCATGATTATGATTGAAAATGCGTATGCTCTGCGTGCTGCGCTGACTTCGTATAGATCTTAAGCTTTTTGTCGAATGAAGGCTTTTCATGGAGTTGCGATGTGAAAGAGTTTTAATACTTCGCGGTGTATCCATTCTGATGAAATAACGAAAAATACTTGATATAATTAAGTTATCGAGAGAAGGAAATGTTTTTTTCGAGAATAGTTTGTTTAAATTGATAATAATAATAATAATAATAATAATAATAATAATATTAACATTTATCTGGATATAATCAACAGCATAACATGGAAAATAATAAGAATTATTGATTCTATATTTATTCTTTCTTTCTTTCTTTTTTCACGCCTATCATTTATTATTACTTTCTATGGATTATGGGATTAAGCATGAGCAGGATACATCGGATTTTAATAATTTACAATTTGGACTATTATCACTTGAAAATTCTTTCATTGACGTGATTGTTTGTGAGCAATAAATCATCAAATTGAAAGAAATAAACTTTATTCATGTTATATATTTATTAAAGATAAAATATAGAAAAAAGAAACTCTTAAAATTAGAAATCAATTCGTGAAGTAAGCTTGTAAAGTGAGAACTTTGCATATTTGATGAACATCAATCAACAAGATAATAGGACTACATAAAATGCACATACATTTTTTTTGAAAAATTCTATCACATTATACAAATAGGAAGGTCACAATGAGTAAAATTATATAAGACACAACCAGCAGCCAATTGAATACCTGAAGTATGGTTATATTCAATATTGTTTATCTGACGAAAACATACCGTAACGGCAATAAATCTTGGATGAAGCAGTTTACTGGGGTATTTTCCAGTTGCTGTTGATCTTGATATATACCAAGATTCAAGTGAAGCCGATATAATTAATAATGCAAGACAAATGGCGTAGAGAATTAGTACCTGTGAAAGAAAACTATCGTTCATTAGCAAATATTATAGTTTGCATTTTTTTATACACCCTTCAATTAAATATTAAATTATAATCCAGCAGAATTAAAATTAGCGACTTAGAACGTTACTTGTTCCACGCTAATTTCCAATTTTAAAATATTTACTCTTATCTAGCTTCTTCTCACGTAATCTTAGCAGCATAATCTCAAAACATGTATTAAACTTTAAAATCTCTTGAAATATTATATTAGAGTGGTTTATTTGAAATCTTATTTATATAAACTTGGCGTGCCAATGTTCAGAAACTAGATAAATAAAAACTTTCATTAATTATATTTAGGTGATTCATAAAAGTACATTTAAATGTGTTAATCTGATGTTAATTGGTTTCTTGTCTTGTTTATTTAATTTTATCAGTTAAAGGATATTTGAACTCTGGGTTTTTTTTTTTCGTGGCGATGTATACGGACAGAACAAAAAATGGCGAACATGTTTAGGCATCACCTCAGAATTTTTTTTCTCAATTTTCTCATTTATAGTATCGAATACGGGCTTTCTCGTGGTGTACTTCGTTTTCTGCACGAATTTCTAGTCGGCTCCCCATGTATGCACATTACACATTAAATTTAACTAATTTATATAATGATTAAAAATATTATCCTTTTTAAAGTTCGATTCCTCTGGAAGAAAAAAAAATTATTTCAAATTTTTAGCCACAAATTAAATAGACAACATAAATTAATGTGCCGAAAAGAAACGTTTGTGGACGTCCAAACAAGACTATCATTTTTTCCTGTTCCATTAGTAAACCGATTATTGAAAGGCACAACAAATAAAATATAAAATAATGATTTACTGGTCCGCAATTTTACCCACACTTGAATTAAAATATGCGATAGTTTATATTTTTATTTAGTTTTGGACTACACTGATTTTTCTATGGGATGAGTGAACAATAAAAATTGAATTTTCCAAGGAAAAAATTAGGTTCAAAAACCTTAAAGTATAATGCAAAACGTTATTCTTGCCTTCGTATACGGTTCTGAGATATATCCGTTCGTTTCTCAGCACATCACACGCTTAAACAATCGACACCATTGGTTGAAAGAGTCCGAGAAAAGGTTTTAAATGAGCGGTTTTATTTCAAGAATGCCGGTGGACCGTTGGTGCAAATGTCTAACAGATGGGGACCCAGCACCCCCTCAACAGGACCAAAAAGAAGACCAAAAACCCGCTGCTTTGATGCCATTAAAGTCTGTATCTCCAATTTCACCCACGAACGGTCCCCGACAAGATCTAGAAGACGGGTTCGAATCATGGAGACGAGAACTGTGGCACAGCGCAGCGAGAGAGAGAGAGTTGTCTTCTCATTGCGAGAAAGATTGCGACTCCAAATTATCCAAAGTATGTATTGTCTTTTTCAGAGCCTAATGGAAGAGCAAAAAAGAAGAAAAAATGATGGACGGCCACACAGCCACAAACGAATTTTTCGTCAATTTCTGTTCAATGTGTGCTGCCCATAATTTCGTAAAAAAGAATGACCGTCTAAAAAGAGAGGCCGTCCAAACGAGAACCTCATTTCATCCAAATTTTTTCCTCTTCCATTAGCCGACCTCTGAAAAGGAAAATATAATATATATTCCGCTTTTCTATTAGTCGGCAACGATTATAAGCATTACATAAATATTTCGATTTAAGAAACGGTAAATAATATTAAATTATGTTCCGCAGAGAATATAAACAAAATACCTTCAACTTTCCGAGAGCTCCAACAATATCTTTCTCGAACAAATTTGATAAAAATATCATAATCGCAAACAACCAGGTAAAGAATAAAATTGCGAGAATTAGTGTTTGCCATCCAAATCCCTACAACGATTCAAAATTATTGAAACCCACGCATGAATCATCATCTTCCTACGGTGTAAATAAATTGAAAGTATAGATTTCCACCGTTCCAGATGAACGAGGACGCAAACAATGCTGCAAATCCCAGAAGCTGCAAAACGCATGCAAACGCGTTATTAAAATAGCCTTCAACAAACCACTTGGAGCAGGTTTATGAATCCTTGTAAGGTGCGTAGAAATTCAAAATTCATGGTGATATCTGGAAAAAATGCAAACAATAATCGTTTCACAATAATATAAATTTGATTGAAACACTTTGAAGCGGAGGCTTTCACGTATCAATGTTTGATCAATTATCATGAAATCAATAGAGAAATGTAAATAAACTGAGTATATATGCGTTTATATTAGTTAAAATTTTTGATAATATAGTTAAGGTTTAAAATTTCTATAACAAAGTATGACCGATTTTTATCAAAATGGTATAAAGAATTTTATTATTGGAAAGATAAGAAGCTTGCAGTTATTACTAATAAATATTCATCTAATAATTTTGTTGACAAATCAAAACATATGTTCAAATAAATATCCCAAAACCGCCGGCTAATGTTTAAATATATGAATATAGTTAGTTGTAAAAACAACAACGTGAAATACTATACAGGAGCAACAAAACAACAATAAATGTTATAATAATAATAATAGAATTTTCAGCAACAAAAAAAGTTTGACATCAAAATGGAATCAATAAGCATTAAATTTTTCTGAATACAAAAGAGACAATTTTTTCAAACATTGTCAAACTGAATATGTACAATAAAGGAACCATATTGATTTGCTTTTTGATAACAACAATAATAATGATTAGTTGTTTACGTGAGCAACGAACCGTTATCTTTGTCAAACGGCGACAATATTCTGTATAAGAATTTTTCAATTAGTCATTAAATTTCACATCGGGTCGAATGAATATTTTCCTCGACGCCTCAAAAAATTATCAGTTAGCCATATATATTTATTTGCTCACATTCGTAGAGTAAATAACCAAACAACAATAAAGTTGGACCAATCATTGGTGGCACACAACTTTGTGATCTCTTGTTGAAACTTGAAAACCAAATAAATGATGATTCATCAATTCTACAGGCAGCCAATTTGTCAGTCAGCACAAATTGCCAACGGTTATTATCATAAAAGTGAACTAATTATTGTTTAGAGTTTTATCACATCAACAATTACTCATAAAACATTTATATCATTTCACATGCATTTAAATTTACATAATCATTTAATCAATTTTTCACTTATTCAATTAATTGAACCGTTGCGTCCGTGTTCTCCGGGAAAATGTCATCGAAACAATCCGTCGAGTTGTTCTGAGCTCTCATCACTTCATTAGCGACAGCAGTGTGAAATGTCGGGAACGAGTTCTGCAACAAATAAATATTAATAACCCTAATTTATCATGTTTGTTTACATTTTTCTCCTCATCTTTGAAAATATTAGATAGTAATGATCCGGGATAATTAAGCTGCAAAAGAAAATGATCACTAGTTGGTTTTGCTAATGACAAAACATCATACCATCTGATTAAAGGATCCATAAATCAACAATAAAACTTGGAAAACGAACATCAATATGGCTATCGGCGAGAACAAAGGTGCTGGAATTTATAATTCTTTATTAATGTTGGACTGTAGTCAGGGAACCAAATTAAGAACCAAAAGTATCATTTCTCTGCTCTTTCATCAGCACTAATTTATAATCCTTTCCTTAACATTCTCCCTGACACGCGACCCGCTTTGTGAAAATGATCACTTACTTTCACGTTTTACCTATTTCCTTTTATTTTCAAGGATTTTTTTTGGCTTGAAATATTAATAATTCATTTATAAAACAAAATAACTACAAAATATTGCATGCGGAAAATAGAAAAACGTGTTTATATTCTGTAAAACCGACATCTTCCGCGAATGTCGGTCTTTTTGAATTAAGGCTAGCCACGGTACTGCCTTCTTCTTATTTAGGGTCTATACTGTAACGTTATTTTTAATTCGATTAAAATTATTCTGAAAAGTGAGGTGTCGAAGATTAAATTTCCAAAAAGCGACACTTTAAAACAACACTTGGGTGAAGGTGTTTTTATGGAAAACATTTATTTACCATTTACCATCCGTGCTACAAATTTAACACTTGCTTTGTTGAATGTGACAAAAAAACTAACTAATAAAAAACCCCACCTTTATTTATATACCAAATATCATAAAAAAACCAAAAGTAAGAATATTTGATAAAGAATATTTATTTTAATTTTAACGAAAAGTTATGTTCTTTCTTGTAATAAGGTTTTATTTTCACTCAGCTTACACTTTCTACAATAATAATAGGTTTACTTTTCCACGTTATTTTAAATTATTATATTAAGGTTTATTAGGGTTGATTTAGTTTAATATAAGTTTACAAGAATAACGTGACAAGGGTAATACGAAAGAAACGATACATTGCCACTTTTAAATTCATAAATTTGCAATTGTCCTGCATTGGTTTATATCAGAGATGGGCGAAATGGGATTTTTTAAATTTCGGAATCCAGAATTCGGAATAAAGTTTTAAATTTAATTTAAATTTTAAATTACGTCCATCTCTGGCTCACATGCACGCCAAGATTACATCACTAGGCATTTTTGGATCCAAAACGTTTCGGGCTGAAACTTTGCATTGTGTTAGCTGAGGATATTTTATTAGTGCACACAAAAATTTTTCTGCACTGGGTTAAATCAACAAATCTTCACGCCAAATGGAATGAAAAAATATAAAAACGTTACTGAAATCTTATATATTAAGAAGATATTAATATAGTTCGATATATTAAGAAAACGCTGACAAACTAGCGTTTTTTGTAGAGTACACCTAAAAATTGTATGGCCCATTTCCATTTGGAGTGAACCTGTAATCACTCACCCAACAATGCTATAACGTAAAATCATTACTCCTTCAATTCGTTTTTACCGTTAATTCACTCACTATACACTATTTTAAAGTTAATTCACTCACTATACACTATACCCATAGCTTATTTGAGCCTTCGTACCTAATATATATTATGTACGAGACCCATCCATGTCGGTCATATCCTTTATCGGTCTTTATCAAGAATCTTTCATCTCTCTCGCATTTGTTTTAAAAAAATGAACAGAACAAACCTTCATCAATAAACATAAAAGCGTGAATAATAGTCACTTGCGTTATCTAAATTATATCCATCATTCACATAACATATGATCACATATTAACCTTATAAGCTAGCATCAATGACATAAACTTGTGCGGTCGTGTGTATCGTTTGGCCACAGTTAATATGAATAAAATAATTATTATTCCAAAGTATATCAGGTTTCGTGTTGCTTTCTCCTTAAATTGTATTTTGAACTGGATAAATTGTGGTAAAACAAACATTTTTATCTTCCGTGCCAGTAAATTGATAATAGATTAAAGTTGCAAATATTGTAAATATGTCGAATATGAGGAATAGTGTTAAGGAGTTCTGGAAATAAGAGTCTTTAGGGAGTTTTAATATGACGGCGAAGTATGGCTCAATTATTAATACATACTCATGCCAGATGAAATGTATTATAAAGGAAATAATTATTAAATATGAAATATATATATCAGAAACAATTTCGCTCTTAAAAACATCAGCGATTTAATTTCTATAGGTGGCTTAAATGTATCATAGCTTAAACTTTTGGCGTGCAACATGAGACAAATAAACAACTTTCTATTAAAAATCAGGTAAAGTGTCGCAGATAAATTGAGTTTCCTAACAGTAATGGTAAAAGCACATTGACACACCACCGGTAATGATAAATTGACAAGCTCATTTAAGTCTTTATATCTTCATTTAGTAATAGAATGTGATATTATATGGATTTTCTGTCATTAATTTCTTAGAGTTACCGGAAAAGTATGCATAAATATCCGCTTGGAAATCAGTAAAACGATTAAACTTGAAATAGTTGACATTTTCTCTCACAAGAAGCTCTCACATCAAATCAACCTATATTATCTAATATGAGACGCCAATTGAATATAAAAATATTATTATGTTTAATCGCAACTCAGTAGTTTTCACGTCAATTTCCTAGAGCTGTGAAACAATTTTTAAGTATAAAACAGTTCTGGAATAATAGATAGTATAACTTATTACGTCTATTTCACATTTCAATAGGCATCTATTAGAGAATTTAGCAACGTTTAATTAAGAAATAATATCTCGCATAAAAATGCGAGGTTGAAGGAGGTCCCATCTACTACTACTACTACTACTACCTCCTATATTTTAAAATAATAATTAACTATCTAATGTAGAGCACGCCAACTGCACTCCAAATGGAGCGTTTAAACTGAAAGCTCCGAAAACATTCTCAAATAGGGTTATGAGTTCAGAGAAGCGGCACTCTATATAGTTTAGAATGTGCCTGATAAGCTTACTTGAAAAGTATTTTGGATATAATAGGTGCAAGCTTATAATATACATTTAAATATTAGAGAATGGTTAAACTACAGCTTCTTAAAACTGCAGACAGCAAACCAAATGGGATTTACAATCTTTTATTTTTACGCTGATCCTACAAATTTCACGTGAACTTTACATTAATATTGACAACACCAGCTTGTAATATTATCCCTAAACTCTTTAAGATAATTAAAATTAAAAAAAAAATATTGGATTTCAGTTCTTTTTCTGAGCTCGTATTTTTAGCCTTCTAGTTGGCAGTTATCCATCGCAATTCTTAAATTGTGTAATAGCGAAGAATGTAATAAAGAATAAAACTTGGCAACAAATTGCGAGACTATTATAAACATCAAGGAAAACGCTTATAAGGGTCTCGATGCGCAGTGATTTGTCGTCAAATAATTTTTTACAAAAATAGGTAACTCACAATGTTACCTGTTCCTCGTAAAATTCTAAATTAAACAACTTTAAAATGGAGCTACCTTGGTATCCTTGAGCGTTGTACTATTATCAAGCATCCGTTTGTAATTCATGTTAAGCTTCAAAATACAATAAATAATTAGAATTTTGTTATAAAACTACATGCTTTTTCTTTTCATTGTTTTCAGAAAAGCTTTCTTTTTGCTGAATTCTTGAAGATCAAATGAATTGTTTCTGAATTTCGAAGAACCTGTTTGTAGAATCCCCAGCAGCGAAAAATAACTATTAAGCTATCCAATTTTTTCGTGCGCCGAGATAAACCGATTTGGCAATAGATGAGAAAAACAATAATAAAAATGATAAGGTATTCGTAAGCCAATTCGTCTCGATTTATCATCGTGCGATGGGAGAAAAATCTCGACGTCAGCTTGAAACTATCCGACCATTATCCAGTTGCAACACGTTTTTAACAAAAGAAACGCCTTAGGATGGCTTATAAAATGTGGGTCAAGACAATAGCATTTTTATCCGATTCTAAGAAGAAGCACCTTCTAAAGAAGTTGTTCATCTATTCAATAACTTGATTATTTACTGAATTGTAGCCATTGTTTCACAATTTTATATAAACTGAATTTGACTTCATTATTCATCACAACTATATTGCTTTAGAATGAAACTTTGCGCTCTCTTCCTGGTAGTCTTATTCATTTCACTCGACGCCTTCAAGACTTCGGGACCATTGAAGACGAAGAAATACAAGTGTGTGGAAGTTGGCGATGACGAGGAAATTCAAATTGTGCCAAAAAAGGTTTTAAATTCTCCTTGTTTGGCAATCTCTTTAAACAAATGAAACCAACAGAAGACACCAAACACGTCCAAGTACCCATGGAAGGCAGAAGAGCAAAAGTTATCGCGTAGAAATGAAGGCTACCGCTCGTCAGAGACGATCGAGATGCCAATGGCTCGCAAGGTTTGTCTAGGCCTTCCAAACAACTATCTCTAATAATTTATCTCTTGTCAAACCATCATTAATATTTTTCTCAATCAAGGTGGCGGTACAAAAAATCATCGCGACAACTGCTCCGACGGTGTCCGATGTGCCAAGAGATTCAAAGGGAAGACCATTGATCTTGTCGCCAGAACACTGCAAACAGGTTCGTCTCGAAATAGTACTCACAATCTTGATGTGTTGTTGTTGTTTTAAAGGTAGAGAAATACTCGAAAATGTACGGAGTCAAAGATGTTCTCGGATGGGTTCAAAGCAACTGTGCGTTCGCCAAAATGTACGTGCCTGGAGCAACGTGCGAAGAAATTAATATTCTTGTGGCATCGTGCTATAAGAAGAACTAATTGATGATAACGCTAATAATAATGTAATAATGTTTTGATTTTAATAATCTCTGAATTGACAATAATAAATTTATATACAATTTCCTCTCAAATTTAATAAAAAAGTAAGATGTGGAATATGAATATATTCTCAATAATTTTTTATTAGAACGATTTTTATAAAACCAAAATGTTATTTAGTCTGTAAATTGCAGCATAGCGAGTGCATAATGTGGAGAGTTATTGTTCTCCGTAATATATTTTGCTCTAGAAAACATATTCGAGGGATTATAGTTGTTCTGACGGCTACAACGTCTAATAAAACAGGTATTGGGTTGCGGAATAAGAACGTAGATTTGTTATCTTACATTTGTTTCACAACAATTTTTTTGTTGTTCGGCAAAGTGTATACATTCATCCGAAACCGCTTTTTCTGCTCTACAAAACTGTAGTTTTTAGTTTGTTCTGAAATTTTCAATTTTCATCGTTTTTCAGGCTTAGAAATGAACTAACAAGGAGGAAAAAATCACCTTTTTCGACATCTTATCTTCTTAGCTTTTCATCGAAAGCAAAAAGCAGCCGAGGCGGCCGAGAATTATGAAGTGCGTATGGGGAAGGTGGTTTAGGCGAGTCTACTGCACAAAAATCGTTCGCAAAGTACAGAAATGGCGAATTTAATCTAAAATACAATCTTGAAGACCAAAAAACCACGTAATCTTGCTCCACGACACGACAAGTCTCATGTTGCACAAGTCTTCAAGACCGCCCTCCACGAGCTCGAATGGGAGGCTGTTCAGCTTCCATCGTACTCTCCAGACCTTGCACTCTCTCTACAAAACTCTACGAACTTATTCCTCAACCCAATATAAAACACAAACAAAATTAATTGCTCACTGTTCTCAAAAAAAATTCAATTTAAAAATTTATTTTTTCTTGAGAAATTGAAGCTCATAACAAACAGATTTGTAAAACAAAATCCAAACACGAGACCAGTAATGAATAATTATCCGTAATTTGATAAAGCACTTGCACATAATTAAGCCCTTCGGAATCCAGACAACATAAGACTACCCGACTTCCACTGTTTCGATTCGGATTTCCGATGGCCACGCAGCCGTCGATTCTTTTTGATCTCTTCTACAGATGAGGGACGTCTTGAATGACTTTAAAATTAACAGTTTAACAGCTAATTTTGTTTACAACTTACCGTGGTTTTACATGAAGAAAGTCTTTGCCATGTATTGATGCTATTGATGTGCGCGGAGCAGATGACGAGCCACTGCTCTCTGGTTGAATAAATATTTGAGGGGATTGGTTGGAGGAGTTTGACATTGGCGGTTGCGAAGAAGCCATAGACAGTCTATATGGTCTATGATTGAAATATTATAAAATATATTTACCGTGCAACATTCAGAAGAAGCTCACCAGTGGCAGTTATTCCTTCATTGCCACTCGTTACTGGTATATTTTTTGTCAAAGCATACCGCTGTTGTCGCTCGTATTCTTCGTTTTGTTCCGCAATAATCTCCATTGTCCTTCGAAGGGCCGCATTTTTGCCCCCAGCTGATCCCGTTACCATCCATGTTTCACTTCCCGAATTCGGCCTATTTTTGATAAGATTTTGTTAAAGAACGTGATTTTTAGTAAAACCGTAATGTGGAGACCCAATAAGCTAGGAAAACCATTAATGGCAAAGAAACAATCACAATAGGGATAATAGCAATATTCATAAATTCTGTCATACTGTCATATCGTGGATATCTTGACATCAAAAATTTTATTATATTAAACTAGTTTGGGAACCTCTCATAGGCGATTATATGCCAACCGAGACGATTCGCAATCTCTTGATGGTGCTTTCGCAAAACTTCTAAACGTTTTTCTTGCATTTAAGAATGAAATAAAGTCTTACCCGATAATACCTGACGTGGAAGTAAAGGGCGCTGCTGTCTAATATGTGGGTTTGATGCATGTGGTAAAAGGACAAAAAACTTTATTTGAATTGTAAGTGCTTCCCTTCGAGGAAATCCTTCTAATATTACAACCTGCTCTGGTCCGAAAACAATTCTAAATAATTCATTCTTTAATTTCCACATGTTTCCATTTACGATCTTCTTAAATTGCACGCTGTTGAGTTCTGACAGTATTTGGTAATCACTTTGGCCATTGTCCGACGAAATGGAGTTATCAAGTCTGGTAATGGTGCATCTACACAATATGCGACCCTTATACCAGCTGTCCAGTCAAACATGTCCAATTCTTTAAAAAAGGATTACTTAAACAAGCTTTATTACCCACCAGTTCGAGATGGATCCTCAATATGGGCTGAATACGAATCAATAAAAACAAATAATTGAATAAATCCTAGCCAAAATATGATTATACTTATCCTAATACATGTCATTCCTGAAAGTATTAATGCTCTTGTAAAAGATGTTCTGATCAATATGAAAAACAACGTTGCGTGAAATATGAGACGCGTTGAAACTTGATAAGTTTATCAGAAAAATATCAGCGGTAGAAAGAAAAACGCATGTATACGTTATTCAAAAAAAAAACATTACGGCTATTTCTAAATCCCATAATAAATTAAACTTAATTGAACACATATTGAATTCACGATGGATCAACAAAAACAACAGAGACAACTAGTAGATAACAGAAGATGCTCATTTTTCAAAAAATCTTGCGTTTCGGATTTTGCAGGCCGCGTTTTTTGAGTTTCTTCCATCCGTCTCATTATGCTCTGGCAAAAGATGAACGAAATGACGACGACGCAAATGAAGAAGCAAGGTTGATGAAGAATCACAGCTGTTTAGTTTCAAGCTCATATGCCAAGAAGTTCGCTGGCTCGATTAATTCCCACTTGTATATTAGTGAAGGAGTTTAACCGAGGCCGCCAAAAAACGGGTAAAAAACACTACAGAACATAATTATAACAAGGGAAACATAAAGAAGCGACGAGCTTTGTCAATGTGCTCATGAGAGGATGGATGGAAGGCCGTTAGAATGATTAATTATCTGATATAAAGTGATAAATATGATGAATTGATTATACTAAAGAACGTTGTTATTGAAATGATGTTGTTTGCGTTTGGTTGGTTTTTAAAATTGAAAAACATGAGATTTGTTAGAGACCGCTAGGATAAGTTGTTTTAACTATCCTCAAAGTACTCATGCAATGTTATTTATGATTGAGGATCAACTGTCTGACAGCTAAAAATAACATTTCGGGAGCTCAGATTTATCAACTCAATTAATTTTAATGTTTGAGTAATTTTTATAGACCATCAGGTGGATTATTAGGATATTATTTAAGTTAACGTGATATAGAAATTTTGAAGGAATATAATAGAAATAATGAAATAGATAGAAATGTTTTAAATATATTGGTTTCACGTTCTCTTAAGACCATTTCAATATAAATAAAAAATGTTAAAAATGAATTATAAGTTTCTCACAATTTGAAATTACTCATACGTGAAAAGTATTCTGAATATAACACTTTTAAGCTTATAATATAGTTTTAAATATTAGAAAATGGTTAAACAAAATCTTCTTAAAACTGCAGACAGCACAGAAAATGGAATTTACAATTTTCCTATTTTTACGCTGATCTTACAATGTTCACGTGGACCTTTAATTTAATATTGACTACGCCCGCTTGTCAGCATTTCCCTAAACTCTCTAAAATATTAAAATCTTCGAACAATGTTATATTTAACCACTTTTTCAGAGCTCGGGTTATTACCCTTCCAGATGGCGTGCTCAATTTGCTTTATTTATACATAATAAAGTAAATTTAAAAAAAAACATAATAAGATAAATAACCGCGTAAAATATAATAAAATGACCTATTCGACGCAAGAATATCTTCCAAAGCGATAAAAGAAGAAAGTCCCCTGAGCAACCCGTTAGGCTCAACCCGTTTTCTATTATTTACTTGAAAAGTAAAAACTACTGTATTATATTCTTAACACAAATAAAACACAGCAAGAACACAGTAAGCACTCCAAATGAAAATGAATATTTTTTCAATGTTTAAACGTGTATTATTAATTTGCACGTGTTATGTTCATATTAATTGACCCATCACCCCATGTTCGGAGCCATGTTTCTAGCCCGTCTTAAACTAAAAGTTAACAATTTACAAAGTTGATATTTCTTTTCAGGTAATATTTAAACGTACATTAATACGAAATATTATCGAGATGTCAATTAATAAATTTAGCACACCAAAACTCTCGCATGACTTTAAATATGAGAGGATATAATAGAATAAATTACGAGCTGTTACTGTATTTAATTTCTTTAATATTTACTTGCATAATATTTACAGCACGCAAACTGAAATTAAAAAATGGAAGATAGAATAATGTGGTTTACGATAATAGTTTAGAAGCGAATGGAAACTTTAAATTGTATTCAAGTAAGTCTGCCATCTTCACATAACCAGCATGTTAAAGTTTACGTGAATGTCCATGGAAATTGTTTTAAAATAAAAAAATCACTATTTTTCAGTTGGCATGTTTACAGTAATATATAAGAATGAAAATATGATCCAAGCTTTTGAAATAATCGATTTTGTTATGTTTCACGTTTCATATCTGTCAATGTGAAATTATTTCTAATAAGACACGTTTGAAATAAACCAAAAAATTTAATTTTGATTAAGTCCTCTAAGGAAATAACGTTTAAATTGCTGCACTTATCATGGTTTTTGAAAACTATTTTATTGGTATTAAAATTGAAAATTTTATTCCATCAAAAACTCACGTACATCAATTTAAATCGATTTTTTAACTCTGATGTACGTCATTGATTGAACCTTCTATTGCTCATATCAGGTGATTTGATTTAAAATCAGACAGTCAACCACTCAACGATCATCATTTGAATAATCATGACTCATACTAGAAACACGTGAATTGATGCGTTCAATGAATGATTTCATCAAAGCTTCTCCCACAATTCCAGTTTTTTAACAATAAGTTTTACTCAGAATCATCATTTAATGTCGGGGGAGAATAAACCGGATTATTGTAAAAACATAATTGAAAGCTTAAAGTCACTTGTTGGCGGTATTCAATGCCATTTGTATTATTTCAGACAATATGAAGACGTTTGCGAATTTGTCCAAGCAACATCTGTCGGAATTTGAATCGAAGGATGATTTGAAGAAGAATGATTCCGCGGATTACGTGGATGAAAATCAACAAAATGAGGTTAAAGATAAGAAAAGGTTTGTTGGATTTTTATAGAGAAAATAATACGAGCTAGATTGTTTATACAAAATTAAATTAAAACATTTAAATAAGGTACTTTTTTTTCTATACTACTTTTTTTTATTCTGAAATTTTAAGATTATTGATCATTGAATCATTCTCTAAATCCTTATCCCAGGATCATTCTCTAAATCCTTATCTGTTCTTAACAAGATTTTGGCAATATATAATATAAGTAAATCTAATAGGGATTCCAATCCGAAAAAAAATTTAAGAGTTCAGAAAAGTGTTTACCTATTGCACTGTATTCCTCACAAAAGAGCATAAGAGATTTATCTCATCCCTGAGAAGTTATGATGATGATTTTCAAATTGTTTGTTTTTTTACGGTATACGTGGTTTTACGTGAGACATGATTCAAAATTGTTGAATAATCATTTTCATCTGAAACTTTATTTCATATATTTTATGGTGTTGATCAACAAAAAGTAATTCTCATGACAAAGATATTCATAAAACGTGTACAGTTTGCTTTAAATTAATCTAAATAGAAGTTATAATTGAAAATAATTTCAATAAATATTTAGGTGTGACTGTCTCGAATGGAAGAAATGCTGCCTTAATCCCAAGAACTGTTGCATCGTCAAAATAGTGAAGAAGATTGTCAATTAAAGAGAAGAACACATATTAATTATTTGTATATTAGTACCACTTTTGATACTAAAGTGTTTATTTTCAATTTCAAAAAGTTACCCTTGACATTTTAATTTCATTTAATAAAGTCTTTTAGTCCAAAATTATTAATACTTTGAACAACTTGATTACCATTTTTTATTAAAAAAAAAATCCAGTTTTTTCCAAACAATTCTAGAACTCGGCAACAATGCAAAAAACGGTTTGTGTGCAAATTATTCCTAAAAAATCGAAAGGGGTTTTACATACATTATTTAACTGTTTATCATTTGTTACTTCCAATTGCTAGCTCCACCAACTAGTAACAATCCGATCGACGATCTGTAACTATATTAACCGATACACGTATGGAATAGAACTGTCACAAGAACTCTGTTTTCTCTATCTCTCGATTTCCCTTTTGGCCGCATAAAGTGCACCATATATTGGTTTTTGTTGATGTAAACTGAAATTCAGCTTATGAGTGGTACACTGTACCAGGCGAATTACAAGTTCACTACCAAATACGGCGTCATCTCGTTGTCAGATAGCAGTGACAACTGTTTGTTTGACGCCGACGAGAGCGGCAACGATTCCGACGACGATTATTTGGAAATAAAGTCACATCGAAAGCACAGTACGTTTGTTATGAAAACACCGCGTTTAATTGTTAAAACAAATAAGGCAGGTTATCGAGAACACGAAGCTTAAGCGATAAACGCTACCGTAGTCTGAAAGCCATGATTGACGACATGAACCGGGAGAAATATATTGTAAGTGTCATTATTAATTAAATAATGTTTATTTATTAATAATTAGTGAATAATCACATATTTATGAAGTTGGCGTCACTTTCCAATGATAAACATTGGCTATTTTCGGGGAATTTTTTGTCTATTTAAACACTAAATATTCAGTTTGTTCGCTAACTTTAAAATTATTTTATAATGACAGTTATATTATCACCAAATTATTTAATACGCACTTCATTCAGAAAAGTAATGTCTATTCTTATTTAATCAAATTTGCCTTTGAATGTTTTAAATATTTTTAGAATAGCTTCAAGGACCCTGACCGGAAAGTTACCTTCACTATTGATCACTTTGACATCGAAGCGCCGTTCAAGAAAAGATCGAGGAACGTCTGTCAGCGAATTTTCCTCTGCATACGTAACATTTCTTAAGTATTATGTAAATCTAACAAGTAATATAATTCAGAACAGAAGCTCATATCACTTTCCAACTTGCTCTCAGACTGGCTATTCTTGGCTATTCTAGGCATCTGTGTTGCTTTTATCTCAATCTCAGTGGATATGATGATCTATTGGGTTCAATTAGGTTTTTGACACGTTGTTAGATTTTTCTAATACGATTTTGTTTAGTTCAACAAAAATGTGTCAATATTTATAACCTGCACGGAAGTGATCAATCTTATATTCTATGGTTATCCGGATTAACTAGTTGGTGTGGCTATACGGTTGGTTTGATCGCGGCATCAGCAACATTTGTGCATTATGTTGCTCCACAAGCTATTGGTGAGTTCATAGTTTATATTGGTGATCATGAATTGAAATAATTCACTTACAAGAACAAATCTCATTAATAAAAATTTTATTACAGAAATAGCAGAAATGCGTCAAAACGCAATTATTGAATTGTTTTTTTCTAACAATTTTATATACCTAACAGGGTTGCACGGAATTCCATCTTCCGTCTTCCGTTTTCCGTCGTTTTTTTTAGTTCCATTTTCCGTTCTCCGCTTTCCATAAGAAACATTTTTTTTAATTGATTGTCCGTCTTCATTTTTTTTTAATTGATTGACCGTCTTCACAACAGATTGTCCGTCTTCACGACTGGGTCGAGATGCGGACGATCTCTTTCCAGAATATTCGGTTTCGCCTTGCTATTGTTGAGCAAACCGCAACCATAGAGGAACGCCGGGACGATATGTCATAAGCGAATTCGAGAAAAACGTTCGAAGCCAAATAATAGATTCACACTCCAAAGAAGAAGAAGAAGGAAAAAGCTTCATTCCATTATCAGTAGTTAAATCTTCTTCACACGCACGCCAACTGGTATGGTAATAAAATGAGCTCAATAAACGTTCTCAAATTTAAATTTCTGGCAAGATATTAATATTTTTAGATAGATTAAGACAATCTTAGTTAATTTATCGTGAACAATGATTTGTTATAAACACGTAACAATTTTCTGACGCGCCTGAAAATCGGAAAATCGTAATTTTCAGTTGGAGTGCACACGATTTCCATCTTTCATTTTCCATCTTCCGTTTTCCGTTTCCCGTTTCAAAAAAATCGATTTCCGTGCGACCCTGCTGTGTAGCATTCCTGCAGATGCATTTATCTACAGAAATAAATATATTCTCGTTATAACATTAAACATTTTTAAGTCCAGTTAAAGTACTATTTTGACAATTGAAGCGATTGCAATTAAAATTAAGTTAATTCAAAGTACTCCCGTCTGCCAGCTGGTATTTTAAAATGAGCTCAGTAAACGGGCGCAACCCTATATTTTTGAAAAATATTCCCATTATTAGATAGTTTAAGAGAAGCTTAGTTGATTTATCGTAATTAAGGTTCTATTGAAGAGAAGTATCATGTTTCAGTCACCCTTAAAAAGCGGAAAATCGTTATTTCCAAATCTTTTTAATTTTTAATTTTCACTTAATAATTATGAATCAGTTTTCCATCCGATTTACAAAATTTCTTTTAAAATACCTAAAATCGTGATATTTTACTTGAGTTTTAAGCACTACACCGGAAGAAAATTTTGTGTAAAAAATTAGTTGGACTTTTAAAAGATATCTAGACTAGTTTCACATGGTTAAACGCAGTTTCAAAAACTTAGTTGGCGTGAATACGTGAATAGAGACGATTTTATTATTAAACAAATCTTAAATTGTCAATATGTTAAAAATATCTCTTAAAAATGAAGAAAATATAACAACAAAACTTGCAGGCTCAGGAATACCTGAAATGAAAACAATCATTCGTGGTGTCATTCTAGTCGACTATTTAACATTCAAGACCCTAGTCTCCAAAGTATTTGGAATTGCAATGGCTCTTGGGAGTGGAGTACCAATTGGAAAAATGGTTTAAATGAATATTAAATCTTAACAAAACTGAATATTTCACTCTAAAGGGTCCATTCGTGCACATCGCATCAGCGGTGGCTAATCAAATGTGCATATTAGCGGCAAAATTCGATTCCGCTTATCGGGAAGATACACGTAGAATGGAGTGCTTAGCAGCGGCGTGTGCTGTTGGAGTTGCTTGCACGTTTAGTGCTCCAGTGGGAGGTTGAAAAATCAAAACGCGAATATAATTAATTTGAAAATAGGAGTATTATTCTCGATCGAAGTAACCACTATGTACTTCTCGGTGAGCAGTTATTGGAAGGGTTTCTTTGCGGCTTGCTGTGGAGCAACAACGATTCGATTATTACGTGGTTATGTAGCCCAAACAGAAGGTATCTATATACAAGTTATTTCTATTAAAAATAAGTTCTCTATAGTAACGGTAAACGCTTTCTATCAAACCAGTTTCCGGTACGATGCATTTTCCGTCGACGAGCTTCCATTATTCGCTATTCTCGGATTATTGTGTGGATTTTTGGGTGCTATTTATATCTCAGTTTATCGATGTTTGGTTCTGTTTTTGAGAAACAACAAACACGCAAAATCAGTTTTTCAGAAACAGTAAGACAATTTGTAACAGATTAAAAGATTATTATTTTATACAATTTTAGTTGGATTGTTTACCCAATTGTGATTTCATTTATTTATTCTCTCATATCGTACCCACATGGTTTAGGCATGTTCTCTACAGGAAGGGTAATATTGGAAAACATATTTAATTTGATAGAAATAATCATGATGCTTCTAGATTAAATTTGGAACAAATCTTCGCGACTTCTTTTCCAATTGCTCATTTTTAGCAAGTCAAGATGAGCACATGAGCTGTGGCTATGAAATATATTCTCATTGGCTGAATAGAGGAAATATATTAACGTTGTTATTTCTCTTTATACTGATTCACGTATGTTTTCTACATTTATTAGGCAATTTGCTTTTGGTAAAACTATTACAGTTCTTCTTCTCTATCATTAGCTTCACTTTACCTGTGCCCAGTGGCGTCTTTCTACCAGTTTTTGTCTTAGGAGCAGCGATTGGTCGTTTCTTTGGAGAGGTAAATAATAATCATTCTATTTAATCTCTATATCTTTTAAGCTTGTTCGTTTATCACTGTTGGGCTCTTTCCGAATAGTTCCAGGTATATACGCTGTCGTTGGCGCTGCATCGTTTTCAGCGTCTGTGACTCACACGGTATCAGTATCTGTAATGATATTTGAGATTACTGGCCAATTACACTTTATTCTACCGGTTATGGTTAGTATACAGTAGTTTACAAAATAAACTATTTTTGAATAGATCGCTGTGATGCTCGCGAATGCCATTTGTGCCTATTTACAACCATCATTCTTTGATACTATCATAAAGATTAAGCACCTCCCATTCTTGCCAGACATTCCACCAGCGAATAAGCTGTAAGTTTACAAAAGAATTTAGAATACACAAAAATATTTACTTTTTTTGTAGGGTGCATACAACGTGCGCTGAGCAAATAATGGTTTCTCCGGTCAAGTTCCTTACTAAGGTTTCCTCCTACTACGACATTCAGAAAATGACCAACACTAAATTCCGACTGATTCCAGTTGTTGACTCGAAAAGTTTGTTTTTGCCATAAAAAATCTTATCATCTATTATAGATTCCCAAATGCTCATAGGCACCGTTTCTCGCCGCTACTTGGCGCACATTCTTAATCTGAAAATCGGCGAGCAGGCGCGGAAAAACGAAGCCGAGAAGCGAGTGCGTCGCGCGATTGAAACAATCGACAATCATTTCAAAGACTCTGAAAAGGAGTTGACCGAGGAGAGGCGGAGAGTGCACTCGGAATCGGATTTCCGACGAAATTCGCGTGATGGCATTTTGACAAGCGATGATAATTCTTCGGAGAAGCTTGGAAGTGTAGAGCTCAATAGGTATCGAAAGAGGTTAATTTATATCATATATTTTGCTTAGATTTATGGTAGTACCGCTGGAAAAGAAAGATGAACCGCAAAAGTATTTAATGCCACCATCGAGTACACCGCCTGATACTCCAATTGAGAACACTTTAAAGAGGCGTGGTTCACTAACAAGAAGAAATGCCTTGTTTAGTTTACAAGATCAGAATAATAAGCTAAGTAAAGGTAAGTCTATTAAACAAAAAATCGTTGGTTGTAAAGTGTATACTCCATTTTATTGGGTTACACGGAATTCCATCTTACGTTTTACGTTTTCCGTCGTTTTTGAGGACCATTTCTGTTTTCCGTATTCAATTTGAAAAAAAATTGTTTTCCGTACATCCCCGCTCGATATGTAAAATGTTAAAGGGGTGCTTTTAACCGATGAACCAACCCGAGAGGAACCAACCCGATGAGGAATCATCTTGCGAGATTCCACACACTTTTTCTTCGCCTTGTTGGCCAAACCGTCTTCCCCACGAGAATACCGATTCTGAAAGAAGTATGCTCCACCTCGTGCACGCCAGCCTTACGAGATGTCCATCAAAACTGAGCAGTTTCCTTCTAACTAGTAATTCAACCGAAATCGAGCCATCGGCCTTGTCGTGAAAGCAGATAATGTCGAGTGTCCTTTGGTGACGTTGTAGAGTTTCCTGAGATGGGCACCCCAAGTTTCGCAACCATAGAGCCGGAACCATGTTCTGATGAATAAGCTATCTTTCTTTTTCAAAAAATGCGGTATCAAAAATAAACAAACTTCCATTAAATTTAGACTAACATAGTAGTTTAAACACTAACAATGATAATAATAAAAATAAAAATAATAGTAAAATTAACTTAATTATTTGTATAGTACCAATGGAGGAAATTTCAAATATTATATGATGTTGTCTGTGGTAAGAAAATATTATTTAAATAAAATTAAAATAACTAAAAACCATTGTAAAAACGATATAATTTAATATTATGAAAATCGGTACACAATATTACCTATTCATTTGAACACTTTTTTATAGGGGATTATTATACATTATTTATATCCCGTCCGGATCTGGAATGAAAATTGAAATTCCGGAACTCGGAATTAAATGAGAAAATTAGGAAACAGGAATCCGACATTCGGATTTTTAAAATGGACGGAATTCGGAATTCAGAATGTGAGGAAATAGAAGCTTGCATTTGTAGAATGCCGGACAAGCTGCCTTGATTCTTCCGGGATCCTCCTCGTTCAACGAATCACAATTAAACTACCTTGGGAGAGCATACTGGACCGCCGAAAAATATGGAGTCCTTCGTACAATAGTTGTGTAGGATCACCGTCTTCGCTGGGCTGATTTCTAGACCGTGATTTCTTGTCTTATTTCTTCTGAGGAACTTTCGGTTAGCACTAGGTCGTTAGTGAACTGGAGTCGTTTCCCAAAACTTCCCATCAACACGGATACCTTCAGCTTTTTTCACACTCTCCTTGTCGGATTCATCGAAAATATTTTTAAGAGCAAATGCGAACAGAGATGGTGATGGCGAGTTAAATCATCGTCACGGAATCCCATCTTCCATCTTCCGTTTTTCGTTTTCCGCCGTTTTTTGAGTTCCATTTCCTTTTTTCGCTTTCCGGCTTATGTTTGAAAAAATATCGGTTTCCCTGCATTGTATACAATTTAAAAGAAAACCTAGCCAATTGTTCATTATAAAATAAAATTGAATTGAATTTAGAAATTTTAAACGATAACGGTATTGAACATTGCACGATTCACGGAAATAATCAGCAGACTATTATTAAAGGTAAGCAAAACTTACTTGAGAATTTATTTCAGAAAAACAACTTTTAATCTAAAAAAACGTTGTACAGATTTAAAGAATAATAATAAAATTATGTTCATTGCTATTAACCTAAACTAAAATTAAAATGTATATTTAGGATATATGAAACAAGCACTAAAATACATACATCAGATGAGGAGCGGAACTTCCAAAAAGGATTCTCTAGGCAATAGCACTTATGATCTCACCCCAGATGAGCGAAAAGCTTGGGAAGAGGAACAGTTGTCTTGTGAAATCGAATTCAAAGATGAAAACATTGACCCGGCGCCAATTCAGCTTGTAAAACGGACATCTCTCTACAAGGCAACTACAATTTAAACAAACATAATTCTACAAATTCTACAATTTTAGATACATTCCATTTTCTCGATGCTCCAATTGAGCAAAGCATACGTGACGGACTGTGGCCGATTAATAGGCGTTGTTGCTTTATCCGATGTGCGAAAGTCTTTAGAAAACACCGAAGAGATCATCAAGATTGAAAAGAAACGCTCAGCTACAGATGATCGGTTATCGAGGAATCTGCAGCTGTCTACGAACATTATTGATATCTTAACACCAACTCTTGAAGTAGTTCAAACAAATATTAACTAGCTTTATCCTTAAGTGTCTTTCAGATAGCGAAGAGCACCACCATTGAGCAAAGCACATCAGTTCCGGTGATTGCTTCCAATCCACGACCATCGGATCCTCCACCGACATTCGAACGTAAACGGTCATCGCTTCGACAGAAACCCGAAAGAATGAGCAGTTTCGATGAGAAAAAGCGCAAAAGGGCCGATTCCGTATTCGACAGGAGACCGGAGGAGTTTGTGGAAGCTGTGGCTTACTTGCGGCGCAAGTCGCACGCCCTCCCGCAGACGTTCAACGATACGAGTTGATGAATTGCACAATAACTTCAGTTTTGTATATAAATTGAGATGGCTTTATTCACTTGAGCATTAAATAAATTATCTCTTATATTGTTTGTTTTTTTGTATTTGTTATTTTGTTGATGCGGACAAACTGATGATAGAATTTTCTTACAATTAAGCTAATAAATAAGAATTCTTATAATATTTCCTCTGCATATATATTTATTTAGAAAGAGATTTAAGCATACACGGCAATAAAATGGAACATTTTGTTTATAAACGTAAGTTCTTCATTTTTAAAAGAAAATAGTTATTGTACCCTCCAGAGAAATAGGCGAACTAAAATTTGGTTTCGCCTCCTTTATATATACCTAATACACATGTACTATCTAGTTATAATTATTAATGATTATTATTATTATTATTATTATTTCAGTCACGTTTTCAGAAAAATAAACCATGCAGAGTATAAAAATTTATAGTATTGTGACATCAGCAAATTAATTAATCTTGGCTTATTTAAAAGTTTTATTGCCATAAATTTAATATTTAACTTAATATTTTTCTAATAATTGAAAAATGTTGTCCTCTTAATGACTGATATGTCATAGGAAATCGACTTTTTAAAAAAGGATTTTTATTTTAATTTTTAAAAATTGAGATAATAGGTTTTCTAAAAATAATATGGGACCGCTTCACTGCGCATCTAGAAAAAAAATAACCACGTCCTTATTTGAATTCTTTATGATTTTATAGCATTCTAAAGCCGTTTTTAATAACACTATAACTTCAACTCAATTGGTTAATAGTTCAAAACGATTATAAACAACAAAGTAAATCATATTCAAGAAAGTTACGGTTAAACAAAAGAATTTAAATACAAAGTAAACAGTGTGGGTTTTGCAATTTCTCCACACTTTTTTGCTGAGCAGTAAGTAATCCTGGTAGCACTCCAATGATTTGAAACCGCGCCGTATTGCAAAAGACTTCGCACCATTTGCAAACACAGCCTTTTCATTTATTAGTTTTATTTTCAATATTTTCAATATTTACAAGTCACTTATATTGTCGATGAAGGCTCTTCTAGTCCAATAATTGAGGTACTAAGAAGTTCTTTTCATTAATTTATCAGGATATCTGCAGAATGAAACGATAAGTGATAAATAAAATATTGAAAATAAAAATAATAAATTAAAAGATTGTGTTTGCCATTGGTGCGAAGTCATTTGCAATGCGGCGCGGTTTCTTGGCAGTTATGAGTGGTGGTATTCAGTGTTCCCGTATTATTTTAGACAACCTGTCACCTAATTTTAATAAAAAATATCATAAACTATATTAGAAACTGCGCTTCTTACTCGTTTCCTAATTCTGGAAATCAATTCTGAGCTCTATATTTAAGCGTTTCATCTTCTATTGCACCTCACTGCCACCAAAATAGCGCACCAGTTGTACGTTTCATTCAAAAATATATTTTTTACTATTTTAAGTAATGGAAATAGAGCAGAAAATGAGGAACTTTCAATACCTATTCACGCAAAAAAGGATATAAGAATTTCCTAATATTTATATATACCTTATAAGATTTCACGTAAACTTTCCGCGCACAGTATAGAATAATGTTTCTCGGAGCACAGAAACTTGAGTGTTTTTTTTCTGTGCTTTAAATTCCAGCGCTCTATTTGGCGTACCTATTTCGTAAAAATAAACCAATATATTTTCGAGAAATTATCAATTTTTATGTTTTCTCTCGCGCTCTTCTGTTTCATCTCAATATATTTTAGACAATATACGAATTGTACAATGCCAAGGAACTCTCCTAAGCATTATAATACCATACAGAATTTAAACTAATGTTTATGTTTACAATAACTGTACATTTAATTTTTTAAATGAATTTATTGAATTTTGCGCAATTGGTGCAAGGTGTTTTGCAATGCGGGCGTTTTTGAGGCATTACAGTGCTATTGAAATTCAGATTTCTTTAAAAAAAAATTTGAAAATAAATAAATTCTTATTTTCAGATCTTCTGCTCCAACAACCGGCGAATGATATTAGGTAAAAATGTTGTTTACATTTAACAAGAGTTAAGGAAGATTATATTCCTTAAATGTCCTGATACGATCTATTATTGAATTCAATCTTCATAAATAAACAAAACTAACCCCAGTTGGAAAACAAAAATGGTTCTTTTTTCAGAGAGACTATTGTTCCAGCTTTTGCTCATCAAATAATTAGACGTTTTCTGCTTTCAAAACGCTTTTGCTTTAAAAACGATGGAATAAATAATAGCAAAAAAAGTTTCAAATTTTTCGTTTTTTTTTTCTACCAAATACTATTTGTAGTTTATCGTTTGTTTCTGCAGTTATAATAAAGTTCTTTTTAGTAAGTCATGAGGCTTAACAAAACAAGTGAGGAGCTTTAAAATTTCTAAAAAAAAAAAAAGAAAGGCTTTGACACAAAAATAAAGCATAAGGATTACCAAAAGTGATCATATATTCTTTTGGTAAGACGTATTCGCTTTTTTTGAAAATACAAGTGTCTTAAATAGTCTTTCTTAGAGTTTTTTTTTACATTAACCACGTATACGTGAGCAGATTACGTCATTGTGTCAAATGGCAACATGATGATCCATTTTCAAACAGAGAATGTATTATATATTTATTTTCCCAAACACCACATATTTTTATTCTCGAAAATTATATTTTTTCTTGTTTGTTAGCCGACACACATTGCTCACAAATTATAAATTCAAATGTTTCAATTCATTGAAATCATTTTTGAAATTGTGATTAATTAATGAGTCTCTTAAAACTGCACTAAGTAACTCAAATAAATATTCATGTTATTCACATAAACATTAGTTGTTGGTAGGTTTTTTTATTAATATAATATCTCTTGTGCTCACATTTTGAAATCCATTAATATGCATATTAATTATATTACTTATTTATGTGTATAATTGTTGAACAAATCTAGTGCATTTGTTCAAAATATTAATTCACACCTTGTTTAGTTGTTGTTACAGTATTTTTATGAGCCGAAATTATTGCCGTCTATTTTTAGCATCATTCTTCTAAATATATTTTCATCGTTGGATTTGATAATAAATGAATTATTCCGTTAAATGAATAAAGAAAAATTCATTTTGAAGAATAAAATAGTAATAATCAACACAGAAATAAATATTTTATTTTAATTAAGCTACCGAAAATACATAAAGTGTAGATTATTATTATATTATTATTTTGTCTTATTAAGAAGAATCAAGAACGTCGTCAAAATAAGGAGCAAGTGTAACTGACACTTTAATTAATAACACGTATATCTTTCGGTCAAGTTTTTTTTAAATATTATTTTCAAATTTATACTTTTTTTGCTAAAATTATGAATTCATGTATAAAACAATTGCTTCATTCATTCATTAAGTGAATTGAGATTGAATAGGAGTCGGTGTTGGAAGACAAAAAATGATGGAACAAATTTGGAAACTTGATTCCGCGCCAATGATCCAAAAATGTAATGAAATGTTGTCTCGCATTGTTATTGTTGTGGTTTTGTTTTGTTTTCTTCATTCTTACTTCATTCCTTACTTCTACACAAGGTACCCAATTTAATTCTTGTTCTTTTGACATTTTTTCTCATTTTAGCCTTATCATTTAACGATAATTCAGGCGAAAACACGAATAATTTTGTTAAAATATGTTTAATCCAACTAAAACACCACTCACAATTCGAGCTTTATAATAATAAATTTTGGGAACAAAATCCGTGTTGATAATGAGCGATCGGAGACAATTATAAATCAACATTAGACACATCAAATGTGATGACACTAAACACAATGTTGTTCAAATTTGGTGAAAAAACAAAGCGACTAAATATTTCTTCTTGAAATTGTGGATTTTCTGAATGACAGATGAGCATGAATGACGAACCACAATAATTCCGATTGACAACGCTAAATATATCCCAAACTGTCTCCATAAACTTCTATTCCGAATTTCTTACAAAATTGTTTGAAATCGTTACCTAATTTACATTCTTTCAGGTTTAGGTAAATCTTGTCAAGCTGGCGTCGTGGTTGCTCTCTCGTCTACTTTACAACTCGCTGTAAGTTTTGTTATTTTTTGTTCATAAACGTACAAATAAACAATCTACAATTGTTTCGGAGCAAAATAGCGTTTAGCTAATTTAATTATTCTCAAAGTTCCTCCCTTTTGCAACTTTATTCCATACAATCAATATAGTGAATTTTATTATAATATCTAGCCTATTGTTGAATAAAGGGCAACAGTAAATTGAACACAAAAGTCGATGATATAAAATAATAACAATAATAATAAAGATACATTGACAAAAAATAAACATATAAATATAGGAAATCGTTGAAGCGTGCGTAATCACAATTTTTGGAAATGGATGAGTGTAATATGCATTACGCTTTTTTTTTCAAATTGGTGTGAAATTGTTATTGCAACATTATTTTCTAAACTTTATATGCACTTTTACTACCCAATTAGGGTGATATATATATATAAGCTTCTCATATTCGCACTATTTTTACTTGCTCGCTCCGTTTTAACTTTAACGTTATATTTTAAGAAACAATAACATTAAATTATTTATAAAGTTTTTTTCTTTAGATTTTAAATAAATTAAGATGCACATCAATATTAATTAAACTTCTTATTTACTCCATTTTGAATTTTCGAAAACTTGTGCACTCTTATTTTAATGCAAAATAGATTCCAGGTTGTTTACTTTAGGTATAATATATTGCACATCAATTAAAACCTTAAAGCCGAACATAACACTTGAGCTGCTTGGCTTATTTTATAAAAATTGTAAATAAATGAAAATGAAGAGGATTGTTGAAATGGTCAAATAAGCAACAAAAATTACTTAACTTATCGGGCATAACTGAACTTCGAATTATTACATTTAAAATTATCACGCAAAGTGAATTTGTAAAAATGGTTACTCATTGAAGAAGCTTAAATGACATTTTATAATGAGAAATTAGGTAATTTGGATATTTTAAGAAAATAATAATAAATTGTCTTGAATTATAGTTTATACATGAAAATGCGCAGCAGAAGTTTAAAATGTTTGATATCTTTTAACTCCAAATATTGTTCTTTTCAGAGATCGGTGCCTAATGGAAGAGAAAAAAATTAGGATGGAATGAGGTTCTCGTTTGGACGGCAATTATTTTGTATCTCATTAATGTATGTTGTCTCAAGAAAACAGACAACACACATTGAAGAGGAATAGATGGAAAGACCTTTGTGGTTATGTGGCCGTCCGAACGAGACTATCATTTTTTTCTTTTTTTTTGCTTTACCAATAGGAAAACACAAGATTTCTTCATTGAAATGACAAGATTAAAAGTATCACACTAAAAACGAAACTGATTTCATATTTTTGTGTTAAATTTTTTAAAGTTAAATTTAAGCTTAATAAAAAATGCTTAAAAGTTGTAAAAATGTTTATCATATATTGACGAGAACTTTATTTCAATGCAAATTTTCCTTTTCTATGTTATTTTTTAAATATTTTTTCTATGAATTACCATAGGAAAACTATAGTAGTGAAATTTACCTTTTATTTATGAACTTTGTAACTTTATATTATCAAAACCTAAGAAATTGAAAATTCAATTTCAACATTTTTGAATTATTTTCAATGGTCTCAAAGAGATCATGAAACAAACATTCAATTTATGTTAATAATTTCTCTGTTTTTCATTATATTTCTTCAAAATTTCTAGATCAAATCAGATTTATTACTTTTATTTTTTATGAAAATAAAATTGGAGTTATTAATTTGTCATAACTTGATAATAATCATGCAAAATTTTCTATTCCACAATTTTCAAACTTAAATTATACGAAAATGTTTGTTATTCCGATAGATTTGGAAAATTTGTAAGAATCTGAAAAACAATTTTTTCGGCAAAAATGTAAGAAATGCAGAAGCTCAAATATTATATTCAGAAAATTACTCAATAATTAATATAAAATGAATCGCTTAACTTTTCCTTGCGTGAAGCTGTTTAAAATAAATGGGTTTATAGGTCGGAAGCTTTAGCACAAATAATTGTTTTTCATGCAAATTCTAATTTTCCAATTATATAAAAAAATTTTATTTGTATGAGAAATTTACAGTATACCAGAAGCCTCGCAATAATAATAATTTCAAAGAGAAAATTGCGCGCCTCTCGTGTTCTCTTCTCTGATTCTCATTATTAACGCCTTTTATAAAAGTATACTTTTGTCTCATTTATCAAAAAATGGCAATACGAAATTAATTTAAGCAAAGAAGAGTAGATCACTAAAAAAATATTATTCGAATCCCAAGCACGCCAACTGGTACGGTTATAAAATGAGTTCAGTACACGTAATCAAATCAAATTTTTTATTGTAAATTTCAGAAATCGGTGCGTAATGGAAAAGCAAAAAAAAGAAGAAATAATTATAGTCTCAGGTGGCCCAACGGCCAAAAATGACTTTTTCGACAGTTCCTCTTCAATGTGGGCTGCACATTATTTTGAAAAAAGAGTGGCGTCGAAAAACAGAGGCTGTCCAAACGAGAACCTCATTCCATCCTAATTTTTTCCTCTTCCATTAGGCACCGAAATAGATAGAAATTTTTGAAAAAAAAATGTCCTTTTCAGAGAACGGTGCCTAAGGGAAGAGGAAAAAAATTAGGATGGAATGAGGTTCTCGTTTGGGCGGTCACTCTTTTTTTGTACGGCCATTCTTTTTTTCAAAATAATGGGCAGCACACATTGAAGAGGAATAGACGAAAAAGTCGTTTGTGGCCGTGTTGCCGTCCATCATTTTCTCTTCTTTCTTTGCTCTTCCATTAGGCACCGGTCTCTGAAAAGGACAATAATTAATTATAACCTTCTTGCCGCGTTAGAGGTCCAGGGAATTTTTTTTCACTTGGTCTTAACAGCCCCGAATAGTAACTTACTAATTAATTATACAAATCTATGGAGCTTAGAAAAAATAATAAAAAAATAATGGTCTTATCATTTATTCCATGTGAATCTCATCAATTATAAACGATATACAAGCACATTCCGATTGTTATGACCACTTGGATTCATTCATCTCATTTGTTTTTATTCGAAAATTTTCTCACTATTTAAGTATGAATGATATTTGGTAACATGAAGAAACAAGCATTTTTTATCATTTACACGCTCACTCACACACATATACATACATTCACAAATATGTATATGGAAAATATTTTGAGACTCACCGAACATATCAAATTCGTCCATGTTTTGTATTTTATTGTATATATATATATATATATATATTTTATTATTATTATTATTATAATAGGCTCATTGTTTTTAATATTAGGTTAATAAACAAGTGATACATAGATTTTTGCAAACAGAAAAAAAAACAAATTCACGAGAAAGACGAGAATGATATATGACTCACAAAATTTTTATTGTAATTACAAATTGGAGGTTTTTTTCTTCTTTGATGCTCAGCATTTAGCTCATATATCTTGTTTTCAGTGTTTATTTGGTTCCTCGTTTAACTGCGTCTTCGTCAAACCGCTTCCGTTGGGTTGAGAAGAATTGGGTTTCCATTTTGGATATACATATACAAAACAATTTAAATTATTATTTTGAATTTTTTCCCATTTTGACTATAACTTACTCATTTTAAAGTATATTAGAGAATATACAGTAGATTTTTTTTGGGTTACGCAAAGAGTTATGATAGATTAACTTTAATTCCATTTTTTGCACATTTTCAAAAAATTCGTAATACTCTTTGTCTTGGGTCAGATTATCAATCATTGACGATTTATTATTTTATAGATAGGCTAATTCCGTTGTTTTTGAAATATTAAATCGAACATCCGTAGGAAATGGGCTTGTAACGAGCATGCAAACATTAATATGAAACGCTATCATTTAATTATAGCCTTGCGCGTTTTCCAACGCCTTTTCGTTTCATTTATAACACTCATCACCTTGCTCTTAGTTACGGCTCCATTTAATATTGATCTATTTTTTTTGCTTGAATGCTGATTATTATTGTTTGTTTGAACTCTTTTAGGTAGTTCAAAGTTAAAAATAACCAAAAAATATTTATAAAACCGACAAGTGACGTCAAACAAAATGAATTAATTAAAGTGAGAATTTGTGGAAAACAATCTGTTTGAATAAATAAATGTACAAAATATGAAGTAAGAGTGTGCTTTTACTTATTAAACTTATATCATCTCGATAATTGGCGTAAATAAATAAAGTTGTAAACAATAAAAAGTTTAATTATGTTCCATTTCAGTGTTTTTTTTTCCAAAGAAGCCTCATAATTCCTTTATTCGTAAAATTCTTCTTATAATGAAACCGCTGATAACCATGTCTACTTAGTAACAATTGTGTGTGGTCCATAGAAAAACACAAAAACTTATTAATGAGTTTCCTTTAGTTGGCAAAGTGAGTCGGGCAAAAATTAAAAATTCTGTTTTAAAATAGTCTGAAATGTTCTTTATAGTATTTTCACTTATTTATCCTATCAAATAGTATAACTGAGGTTTGATTTCTAACACTTGTTTTGATAAAGGAAACATGGCTTTTTGATGATGATGTCTATTAATGATTATTATTGTTATCCTTTAATTAGCATTCGATATTTTTTGTGTCTCTATCAATAGAGAGTAAATTACGAATATATTTTAAATTTTTGATGATTAAGTATTTATAACAATAAGTTATTGTCCAATTCAATTTGAAAATATTGTCCTTTTCAGATATCGGTGCCTAATGGAAGAGGAAAAAAATTAGAATGAAATGAGGATCTCATTTGGACGACCACTCTTTTGTTTCTCATCAATGTGTGCTGTCTCAAAAAATGGGCAGCCCACATTGAAAAGTAATAGTAGGTAATAGACAAAGTCCTTTGTGGCCTTGTGCCCGTCCAAACAAGAATATTATTTTTTATATTTTTTTGCTCTTCCATTAGGCAATAAAGCTTACACACTGCACTGTCACGAAACCGCGCCGCATTGCAAAAGACTGCGCACCAATTGCAAATCCAACCTTTTAATTTATTATTTTTATTTTTAATATTTACAAGTCACTTATATTGACGATGGAGACTCTTCTGGTCCATTAATTGAGGTACAAAGAATTTCTAATCATTAATTCATCAGGATTTCTGCGAATGAACTTTAAATAAAATATTGAAAATAAAAATAATAAATTAAAAAGGTAGTGTTTGCAATTGGTCCAAAGTCTTTTGCAATGCGGCGCGGTTTCTTGGCAGTGGAGTGCTTACATATTTTAAAATATCATTAATATCTATGCAGAGAATGGGAATTCTAGTTAAATAATTGAAAGAAAAGTTAGACAATGAATTATTGGGTTGGCTACCTCAGTTGATATACGAGTGTATTTAATTCATTTTCCTAGACTTACCTCCAATAATGCGATATATCAAATAATTGGACACTTCAGAAGAAAGTATTTGTAAAACTTTGATGGAAAATCATTGATAAATTAACTTTTCTTGTAAATTATATAAATTTTCAATTAATTTTGTGGTTTAAATACTAACATACATTTATTTACAATTTCCCAGAAACCTAGTTTGTCAATGATTTTTCATCACCGTTTAACCGATAAATAATTTCTAGCAAACGACCTCAATTTGGCTCGTGAATGATATTGCAAAGACTTAAGAGTTATAAGTTTCTCTAATTAGTTTTAGACATTTTTCAGGATAAATGTGACGGTTGAAAGGGAGCTCAGAACAGGTTCTCAATTCATTAATAAGAAATAAATATATTCTAATATAATTTAAGACTTGTTTACCAAAATGACAAGTAAATGTGCCGGAAATTAAAACGTGTAAAATTGTAAGACTGATTGAAATATTAGAAACTTGAAACTTTGATTTTTCGAGCGTTGTTAATTTAGGATAAGTTTTAAAAAATGTAGTTTAATGATTAATGGTTCCACATTCAATACTAAATTTTTATTATGGAAGGACCTTCCATTTGCATGCCAAATTGACTAAAGGTATTCACGTATAACTTTTAGAATATCAGCTACCTCAATTTTATAAGATTTTCTTATGATCTATCAGAGTTAAACAATGGTTTTCAGATTTCAGCAGAACCCTTAAATTGACCTTAATTTTGTAATAAATTTTGTTTTCGAAAAAATGGCATAAATCTTTTGTAAAACCTGGGTAGATGGGCATCTTTGGCCAAGTTTAATATTAAAATGTTCAATAATAAATATATAATTAGAGGATAATTTGAATATAACAATTAAACTTTACGAGGAACGCCTTTTAAAAATAATTGAATTACAAATAAAAAGCATGTGAAAACTTTCTAAATAATATCATTCTTAAACTAATTTAATTACTTGAAGAGGGTTTAGGATCAGTCTACAACAGGAATAAGAAAATAATACTTAAATTTGCACGTTAAAACGTGCAAAACGCGGTTAGGCAAAATTATTTTGGCATTTAACCCGCCAAATGGAAAAAAATGAGTATCTTATATTTTCGCTTGCACATCAACTTTAAATTCTCCAACAGACATGCATTTAAGCAACCCATATGAATTAAATCGCTGATTATTTTAATTTTCTAGATAATATTTCATATAGAATATTTACGTGTAATACACAGCCGAAATATTAAAAATTAAAAAAAAAACATTCCATTTGGCGTACACTCTACTTTATACTTCCAAATATTGTCTACGGCAACGCCAATTTTATCAAACTTTCTGAAAATATTCACTTTCACGTTGCACATTGCAAATTATCTGTGCTCGCTTTGGTTTGCATGATAACATCACGCCAATTGGAAATGGAAATTTTTAATATTTAAACGTAAATTACTAATTAACACGTATTATATATACTTGACCCGTCATTTATACAGGCCCGTCTTAAAATATCTAAAAAGAAATATGCCATTCGTTCCGAAATTAACAAAATGGGCATCTTCTCTGAGCTCGCAACATAATCATTCCATTTGGGGTGTAACAGTTAATATTTTCTTGATCCTTCTCTTTTCTATTTGGTGGGATTTAAATTTTAAAATTCCTGTGTATATCAAAAAACTTTTTATTTTCAAATTCACGCCAATTGAAATGAGAAAAAGAGGAGCTCAGATAAAGTAATTAACACAATCATTCTAGAAAAATCTTATATTTAAAAGATAATTTTGGACAAATCTAGGAAATTCTTGTGATAATCAGTCTCGATTATTTACGTGGAAATTAGAAACACATAAAATTAAACTTGGTAATATTGTTATTTTCAATTGGCGTGAAGAATTGTATCTCTGCAATAAATATTTGACGTTTTACGTCCACGGACACCAAATTGAAATAACGATTTTTCGAATTTTAAGCGTGTCTGGAAATTTTTTCCGTCTTTTCAACAAAAATTGTTTTAATACAATTAAACTACGCTTAACTTTATCTTAAACTACATAGAAATATTAATATCTTTCCAAAAAGTTAAATCTGAGAACGTTTGCTGAGCTAATTTTACTAACATACCAGTTGGCTTATTATTTCCTATCTTTATTATAGGTTTCCAATTAATTTATAAATCTTATCAAAGTAATTATTAACTAAACTTTCTAATTGAAATTCGACATTTTCTTTATTTTCATTCACAACGGCTAATATCCTCTCTCAACGTGACAACAAATAATGTGTCATTTTCAGTCAATTATCCACATCGTTCTAATATAAAGTGTCTAATCAAGTCAAACTTGAAATACGCGTCATGAAAATGAATCCATTTTCCAATGCTTTTCTTTGTGTGTCTTCTTGTTTGCCGCCCTCTTTGATTATCATTTTGGCACCAATCCACAAAAAAAGAAGAGTTGGTCCAAAAGAAAATGATCGCTGTCTTGAATGCTCACTTATTTCATTGTTTGAGTAACACCAATAATTCGGTGAGTAACAATAATAGACAAAACGTTGTAATCATCAACGAAATGAGCTAGTTTGGTGAGCAAATTTTTGCTTCTCGTTTCGAATTCCTTATGACCATAATATTGGCTGCCGATGATGATGAGCAACGTGCTTGGTTCGTCCGCTTGTTTTATAGGTTTTGGCGTGTGCTTCCTTGATAGATTAAACATCTGTTGCTTTAAATAGTTTTTTTTTTCATAAATTAGAGAAAGTCGTAAATGTCAGAAAAATAGAATCAGGTTGAGGGGAGAGCTCACTTCATATTTTTGGGGCAGCCAAAAAACCATTAGCAGAAAATTTGTTGTTGTTAATGAAAGTTTATGAATGAATGTTCACTTAAATTGCTTTATATTTTGAATGATTTCTTTTGTTTCTGGTTGACTTATCATGAATGTTTAATTATTGTTCTTTTAATAACTTTGCTGCCAATTTGCGATTTGAGCATTTATTTATTTGCTCGAAATATCTTGTTAAAAGTTTTTTTCGATTTTTTTTTAGTCAAGTTCCTTATTTTTCAATTTTCTTCTGGTTGAGAACTAATAGGATGAAGGAATTTTTGAAAATATTATATATATATATATTCTGCCAATGGATTAGAATTGAAGGGAATGTGTTTTCACACCTGGTCAATTTAATTTTAAGCGTTTCTCGATTGAAAACAAATCACCATTGATTTTTAACCGAATCATCATTCATTGTGCCATTATATTTATTTATCTCATTTAAATTTCAAATTTGTTTTGAGGTTCCAAATAGTGATAGATATCACTCAAATTGACAACTCGGGCTGAAATTAATTTCTAACGTCATTATTTATTTGAAGATGGCAAATCGAGATGAAGACAAACTATTTCCTATATGAAGAGCATTTATATGTGGATAGAAGCGAAAAAAATCAGCTCTCGCCAATATTTCAAGTCTGAAGCCGGAAATGAGTTGTTCATAGAAAATTCAAATTAAATTTGTTTATAGATATCTTAGACACCAAACATACAACCGCACCACACTTGTTTTTTGTAGATACAACAAGTGTGTGAATATAATAAATAGTCTTTGCTATAATTTTCTGCTTATCAATTTGTTGGCACATTCTTGTGGTTTTTTTTTGTCTCAAAACTTGAGAGATTCGAACAGATTGAGAAATTAGATTTTGTTTTCGAATGCAATTCTTAATAAATAGCCATTAATTATATGTTATTTATTGGCATTACTTTCATCCATCCTATCCTTCTTATCATCATCCACAAGAAAGGCACACAAATCAAAATCAGTGGCTCTTTTTTGAGCAAAATTTTCCGAATCGAATCGACTTTGTAGCTCAATTTTGTCTGTTTGTTTCATTATTTTGGTGTCGTTGAGAGTTCCTCTAATTATTTCTAATTGAATCGAATCCAATTAATTTCGCCCCTCGATTATTGGGAAATATTCAATAATTAACTGGTCGTCACGAAAAACTTCTTTTTTTATTTTATTTTCATATATTTTTTATTTTGTAAATATATTGTTTCACATTTGGAATCTTTTGTGTGCTGAAAGAAAGCCATCGTGTGAAATAGATACTAGGCCCATCTAAGTTTACTTATTTCATTGACACATTCCAATAAAGTTTAAATAGAATGAAACAAAAAATGTATTAGTAAATAGATAATAAACCTTTTTTGTGAGAGTTTTCAGCTGAAAGAAAGTCGTCATTTAGTGTGAAAATGTTGAGTTTTTGGTAGCTGATCTATTAATTTATGCACATACATTTTGGAATTATAATTTACTATTAATCCGCTGCTCTTTGCTTTTCTGAAAAGTTTTTTTTGCATTTGACATTTTTTTCAAGTACGAAAGTTCAGACTACGAAGGTTAAAGTTTTAATGCTGTTCTAAACTTTTGATTCTAGTTTGAGTGATGATTGAGGGATATCTTATTATAAATATTGCTGCGTTTTTAAGTGAATAGTAAATCGTTTATATTTTAGTGCTAAAATTCGTTGTAAATTTTTTACCTATAACGTAAAAATGAAATACCTTTTTTCCGATGTTTACGTTAGTTGAACAACAGAAAATATTCACAATGATTTATATTTATTAACCCTTTTTTGAGCTTTTTTGATTTCCCTACCAGTCAGGAAATGAGCATTTTTTTAATGTATATTTTGAACTTTCTGGTATTAAATTCAAATTACTTTTCACGTAAACATTTTACGCACATTCTAAAATTTATAGAATACTGTTTCTCTGAACGAAAAACTATATTTGAATATGTCTTCTGAGTTTTCCCTTTGGCGTGCACTTGGCTTAGGTAGTACAAACTATAATGTGTTGTCGGCAAAAATAATGTTTAAATTTGTTTTGTGAAGTATATCATATTACTTCTTTAATATAGAATTAATTGCAATATTTTCACTAAATTGAATTCTTGCATAATATTCGAATTTTTCTCTTCCAAAGTTGACGAAATTTAAAATAAATTTAAATAGACTTATTTTAAGAAATATTAGATAGTTTAAGTTAAATACGTTCATGCCAAATGAAAATGACGATTTTGCAATATTTAAACGCATTTTATTTAATCACGTATTACATAAAATATTAATACGTCAACTTTACAGACTTTTCTTAAAATATCTATGGCGCATTAATTTTTCTTCGAAATTTTTAATTTACTAGGTTCTTCTGAGATTCTGTTTTTTACAAATTCATTTGGCGTGCACGTTTTGTGGGATATCTCAAAACTAATTAGAATGAATAGTATAGTTATATTTTTACACTAAACGTAAGGAAAGCTAGGAAATTTGTAATATTTAACACTAAATTATTTATTTATTTATTTAAAATACGTGTACCAGACACGTGAAGAAAAGTATATTTAAAATACCACAAATTACTTGGACATACAAAAAAGAAAAGAAACCGTTGTTTAAAAAAATTTAACAAAAACCAAAAAAAAAGTTTAGCAGAAATTAAGTAATATAGATAAAATTAAATTAAACTGTTCAAAGAGGGATAAATTTTGGCAAACAAAATTACACGTCAAATGAAAATGAACATTATTTAATTTTTAAATAAATCATAAAGTTTTAAACCTATTAATTGCCGAAAACTGTTTACGTCGTTTAAACATGGATGTTTTAAACTTTATAAGAATCTACAATTCTTACATAAGAATGATTTAAGAACACATTTTCTGAGCTCCTAATTTAATGTATACTAATGTGAAGGGAAATTATCGGCGTTGATTAATGCGCACAGATTTTTAACTATTTATCATATCAAAGTATAAGAAATTAAAAATTAAATTTTAACATTTTTGACTTATTTCCAATGGTCTCAAAGAGATCATAATAATTTCTCTATTTTTCGTTATATTTCTTCAAAATTTTCTAGATCAAATCAGATTTATTACTTTAATTTCTTATAAAAGTAAAATTGGAATTGTCAATTTCTTATATTTTGATAATAGCTCTTAATTAATTATAAATTATGTGACTTAAACTATCGTTTTTATCAGTGAATATTTAAATTTGAGGAATTTTTCGTAGTGGGCTGCTTTCAAAATTTCATTTGAACGGTTTTAATACCCTAATTTAAATTCTACAATTCTTTATTTATTTGTTTATTTGCTTTATGCTGCTGCTAGACACGTGAATATGTGCTAGACACGTGAATATAATATAATACAGAGTTGAATACTAAATTTAAAAAAAAAATATAAATAACAATAAATAACTATAAATAACAGTAATATTTGGTTATATTAATTTTAGCACGGCCTTTTCTGAATATTTCTAAAGGAATTAAGCGTATATTAAATCAAAATCATTCACAATATTTAAAATTTAATAGGCAAATTAATTATTAAAGCACTAAATGAGCTTTTGATTTTCTTATTGCGAATGAAGTGTTATTAACGGCATCTATAAATAAAATATGAAATTTTAAACAAAATTTTCAAGACCAAATAAATTTCCAATCCTTGATCTTTGCACCAGATCATTCCCCTGTTTCATAACAATGACGTCACATGTAAATAGTTTCCTTAAAACACATTAAGATATATTTAGATGGAACTCGGCATCCGGAAATGCTCAATTTCGCTCATATTTTACTACAGGAAAATATCCAAAACAGTTTAGTCTCGATGCCTCAATTTTAAAAAGCATATCCATTTGTGACGTTTAACATGTGGTTCGAAGCTCATTCTTGTCTATACACCATCAATTGTTTTTTTTTTATCTGCTTCATGAGCCTTCTAGGGAGTTCTTCACCAAAATTCACTTTGGCTAACAAGCTTAATAACTTTCTTGACTCCAAAAGAGAAAAAAACGCGATGTCTTTGATATTTTTGCCTTGCAGCGACTCTGAAGAGAGCGGCGGCGGAGTTCCACCTCCGGACGGGCTCGATATACCGGATATTGTTCGATACGCGGACCATCACAACAATCACGACCATACGCAGGAAAATTTAGGTGAGTTCGTATTTCGGATATAATAAATGTTCTCACACATTGCTTTTCTCAATATTTTCAAAACACTAATGTTTTTTTGCTGTTGTTTCGGCGGCGATTGATATTGTTATTTATCTGTCTTTCACACATTGTTGATATTTTGGCGGAGCTGGGAGATTTAATCGCATGGTTTATTATCAAAAGAGAATTATGATCAAATTTCAGGCCGAAACCTTCTACATCATCCGGCCATCATGGGAAGCCTTGAGAAATTGATAAGGTTAGTTCATGATGCTCATAGATATGAGCAACCTACTTATTTGCTACAAACGGATGTAAGAAGTGGGAGGAATGGATCTTTTAATTGCATGTTAGGAATGTAATTGTATTGAACGTTGTGGTTGGTTTCAAATTACCTCTTGTCTTCAAGAGAATAAAAAAATCAATTAAATGGTACATCGGGTAGGTTTCTATTGTGGCTCAACAATTGGATAAACGGATGAAATCAAATTAGATGGACTACGGTACTTACTGCTCAATTAAACACAATGATGGTTAGTCTCTCTAAACTTTTCTTGATGATTATTTTTGTGTATCTCTTCTTTGGTCGCGTTTTTTCATCAGAAACACCTAGGTGCATTCCCCTAGGGAGGCGTTTTTTCAACATCTTAGGAAAGTGGAAGAGAATAAGCACAGCTTGAATGATTGGAATTATCATGGAAGAGGTGCTCCAAGTTGAGGAATTCTTTATTTATTTGCCTTTTTTGTATGTGTCTTGAGCACATTTTTTGTGAGCTAATAAGATGAATCGGAATCGAGCAAAAATTGTTTTTTTTCCTCGTGTGTCAAGGATTTATCAATCCAGTTTTTTTTTTGGAAACGATTTAAATGCGCATTAAAACAAGAAGCGGTCGGTGTTGAGAGCGTGTCTTTAGAAGCTCATAAACTCATACAATTTTCTTGGCGAGCCGACGACCCGTGTGCGAGTGTGAGTGTGTATTCGGTGCTCAATCCCCATGGCATTGAAGTAGTTATAAGGCATCATGTAACAATGAGATGAGAATGGATCTTCTTTGAAATTTTTGTCTAATTTTTGGACGAGCCGGTTGTGATATGTGAGAAGATGTATTAACATTAACATGTTCATTCCTGAAACGTAGTGTTTCGATCATTGATGATTGTTTGTGTTAGCTCTATTATATCGGATACAATTTTGGCACCCAAGAAATTGTTCTATCGTTGTTATTCATTTATATTTATATATATATATATATCTGACTTGTTTAGCTTTTCTATAATTCCTATTTGAACTTTAGTAGGAAGTATTATGAATGCCGCTTAATTCGTTCACAGAATCCCTTTCATACTACTATGTATATGGACAAATTAGAAAGTACAAGAGAACTGTAGAATTATTCCAAATTCACATTAATAGAGTTTTTAAAAATCATACTTTAATGTATTTTGTACTGTTTCCAACCTAAATATATATTTATAAATTAAGCTACCACACTCCGCGCCGTAAGGGAAAAGACATTGCTCTAATAGCAAACCAAAGAGTAAACCAGAAACATAAAAATGATGATTTCTCGAAAATGTATTAATTTATAATCATCGCCAACTGCGATTACCACCGCAAAATGTGGCGCACTTTTTAAATTTAATTTTTCATTTAATTTTTATGATCATTTTCTTGTTTATGCTCGTTTTATACTGTTTTGGCTTAAATAAATTGAAGAATATGTTTTAGATGTTGTTTCAATCGTGGAATAAATGTGGAAAATTATAATAATCATAAAAATTAAATGAAAATATAATATTTAAAGAAGTGCGCCACATTTTACGGTGGTAATCGCATTTGGCGACGACTATATTTTAACGAAACTTCCTCGTTTTCTGCGCAGTCTATTCGAATTACTTAAAATAGTATTAAAAATTTGTCAAAGAGTTATAAGGATTTTTTGTATTTTTTGAAGGGAATTTTTACGTTTAAGAAAATTAAAAGAGTATAAACAAAATTATTATATCTACTATAACTTTCGAAACAACATATTATCAAATTATAAGAAATTGTCAATTTCAATTTTATTTTCATAAAAAATAAAAGTAATAAATCTGATTTGATCTAGAAATTTTGAAGAAATATAATGAAAAACAGGGAAATTATTAACATAAATTGAGTATTTGTTTCATGATCTCATTGAGACCATTGAAAATAATTCAAAAATTTTGAAATTGAATTTTCAGAAAAGTTGTGCTTTTTGCAATTGGTGCGAAGTCTTTTGCAATGCGGCACGGTTTCGTGGAATTGGAATGCTGCTAACAAGCAATTAATATTTAACATTGATTCATAATTTATATGTGCATTTTGATATAATGGAAAAGGTTTCTATTTTAAGTACATTTTAAATGAAATTATAGTATTTAATTCTGGACTATATCACGAATGTCATTGATAATAGACAATCAAGGGTTTCAGATATTTGATCATATTTTCTATTCTTTTCACTCAAATTTCTCCAATAATATAAAACTATTCTTGTGGTATTATCAACAATTTAATAGGAACTTTTTATTACTATCATCTGTTTGGAGTCAATTTATAGGCTCAAGAAACTAAAACGTCTTAATTAGATATCTTCTATCTATGTTAAGGTTTTTATTTCAATATTTCAATCACATTTCTGCACTGAAGAATAATGCTTTGAACAAATATTGAGAAATAAGGGCAAAATGGTAATTTTAATTTTAATTTCATATAAAATATAAAGAAAATATTAAAGCAAATTGATTACTTCTCATTGAGACCACTTGCAAATAATCCTAACATTATCAAATTCTTATAATTTGATGGATACAAGTCTTCACGTATTTTTGACTTGACAAATAATAGAAAAAAGAACCCTACTGAACTCTTATTTTCATAATATTTCATAACTACTTGTAACTAAGTTTCCAAAATATTTAATGAAACCTACATTTTTTTGAAAGCACTCCTCTCTAGAATTTTGTCAAAATGTACGGTACCCGAAAAATGACATTTGCGACAACTGTGCCCAATTGCAAGAAAATAGAAATGGGGAAAAGTTTTATTAGGGTTTATTAGGGCTGTATATTAAATTTACCTTATTTTTCTACCGGGTAACAGTTTAATTTGTTATGGGAATGCTTTTCCTGCAATCGGCCTCTAATAGTTTAAAATTGCTTCGTTATTTGCAAAATTATATTCGACTTTTCCTTATCATCAATATTATTTCTGAACAAATTTTGTATCTTAAAATAATTAGAATTTAGAAAGCAACACAATATATGCATTTTAAGATAAACGTATTTCTATAACAAATAATATTTTCCAATTAATGTTCATAACAAAACGCGTGTCCTCTCAACGATGACGTCGAAAGTTTGAAAAAATTTTGAAATAAGCTTAATAATCGTCACACATTGCTTAATGAACGATCTTTGTTTCCGGATCATTTACACTTTCAGAATTGACTACAGTATGGCTCTCAAGAGAGAAAACAGCGTTGTTCCATAAATTCGCACATCATTTACTATAAAGAGCTTTGATTTATATTGTGACATTCTATTAATGTTGGTTCATTTCTCAATCATACTATCCCTGAAATTAGACATTTATGATCGTGTGCACACCTTGCCTACGAAACATTCATCAAGATGTTAATTCAAAATCCATTTTGGTTGTTTGTTTCAGTTTGTTTTTGGCAATTTTCTTGCATACATATTTTTATTGTCGCGCCGATTGGTAATTGATTGCTTTGTATATATTGTTGTGTATGAAAGTTGCTCAATAAAAATAGTAGCAGAAAATAAATAATAGTAATAATAATAACAAACGTGGTATAGAAATATTCAAGAAAAAAACATGCTCCGGACGATTGAGCAGACGGACGTTGGATAAGAAATGGTAAATCTATTTGCAAATAAGCACTCGACAAACACGCGGCTATTCATAAATGTATATGTTCTTGTGTTTATATATATATAGGGTGAGAAATTTGCGTCGAAAAGCCAATTTCGTCATGTAATTTCAGTTTTCTGAAATAGCTCGTTTCGGCACAGAAAAAAGAATTATTTTGCTCGTCGTCTTAAGTACCTTTTTCATGAATGTTTGTAGAACATGAGCGAGTGCAGAACAAGTGAGCTGGAATTACAAATACGACACGGGCTAATCAAAAAATGATGGGAGGGCAATCATATATTTGGCAGAGGAGATGCGCTTATTTCGTTTTGAGCTATTTTGGCTCATCTTTTCTACTTTTAGCTCTTTTTGCATTTTATGAAGACGGCCTAGGTAACTTTTTTGTAATTATTGGCTTCTTATTTTCTATAATTTTTTTTTAAATGGCATTTCCTAACATTCTTGAACATCGATATTTATCTATTATCAGTTCAGCTTATATTATATCCCACAACTAATATGTTAGATACTCTTATCGCGTTTTTTCATTATCTTTATGTTTGACCAACGCATTAAGGCAATTAGAGGTTTTAAGAGATAAAATTTTTTCCTCTAATTATTTTTTCGAGAAACTACAATTCCACGTAAAAATAACAATTTTTCATAATAAAAATTTGCTAAGGAATTCATTTGCATAAATTAATGAAAAATTTTAATATCACTTTTTATTAGGGTGAACCAAAATTTTTTTCCGATTTTTTATTAAAAATTTAAACATAATTTTACAACACATGAAAAACAATTAGGTTTCAATGTAAAGACCATTTGACTCTATGGCTTGAACCCATCTATCGGCAAGTTGTTCGATCCCGCTGCGGTACCACTCCTTGTTCTTAGAGGCGAAAAACTCGCGGCACCCGTTTTCGACATCGGCCAGGTCATTGAAGCTACGACCACGACCACGAAAAGTGTGCCATGGATCGGAAAAGTTGATAATCAGATGGCGCAAGGTCCGGACTATAAGCTGGATGTGGAAGAAGTTCAATGGCGTCGAGATTTTTGATCTTTTCCTTCGTTTGTCTGGCGGTCTGCGGTTTTGCATTGTCTTGTTGAAGGAGTATCCGCTTCCGATTGATCAATGCTGGATATTTGCCGCATACATTCGAACAAGTTGGGCTCAATAAAGGTCTGCGAGTACTTATTGATGGATTGGTCTCCACAGCTTCACGAATTGCTTCAGCATCCACTGTCGTAGGTCGGTCTGAGTGTGTCTTGTCCTCGAGATCAGTGTCGCCGTCGCTAAATCTTTTGAACCAATTTCGCGCAGTACGATCCGAGACCATATTGTCGCCTTCAACTTCGAATATCTTTTTAGCTTCTCCAGCTGCGTTGAAGCTTTGTTTCCAGTAATGACGTAAAATAACACGAATTTCGGATTCTTCCATGTTTCTTCTACAAGTTAAAAAATTTTAAATAAAAGACGAATTAAAAATTTTAGTATATATTATGATAGAGCTGTTTAAGAGCTTTAAAAATATATATAACACATGTATATAAAAATCTTTATTTGGTAAAAATAACAATTAGTCAAAAAGATATAGGAAATCGGAAAAAAATTTTGGTTCACCCTAATAATTATTAAAAAACTTAATACTATCATAAAATTTTCTAGTATAGTAGCTTTATTAGATTTTTAATTTACTTCAGCTTTATTCCATCTACAAAACATATATCCTTAATCACTACCTAGTATTTATCACAATGGAAGAAGTCGGGAAATTTCAAAAACAAATCCTATTTCAATGCAAAAAGCAAAAAAAAATGTGCATGAACTTTCACATCAAGAATGTGCTCATTTGTCTTCATCTAGATGTGATAATCCAAAAATAGAAGAGGAAAGGCCTATGGATTTGTAAATTTATATGTTTAAATACTAAATAATTATAACAGTGAGATAATCAATAACGTTATTAAAATTGGCACACTAGTTGAATATTGTTTCTTCGAATTGATTCACCTGATTTAAATTTTATATTGAGCAGTGATATTTGAACTATGAAATCATTTTTATCAGTCTTCAATAAAATTATTTTATTGTCTTTATAAATATTGAGAATGGATTGATCAAGTTCTACTGAGATTCTAGATACAAACCTACTAGATAGATCAGTTACAACATTTCTCAATACAGATTTTCTTAAATATAATATAGTTAAGGTTTTATATTTCCTACCAACTGAAAAAGATATAGTAAACTAGCTCTAAAATATAAAATATAAACCGTACTTTACCTAGAAATTTTTATACGGCACAACAAATTACCGTCGACATTTAATACCACGCTTTTTAAGGTATAGTTAAACATTGACGAGCATTTTGACGTTAATTCATTAGCGGGACAAAATCATTAAATCTAGAACAAATTCATGATCACGCAATAAATACGAAACAAAAAGGGAACGATACCAAGAATTTGGCGCAACGATTTTTTCAAAATTTTTAACGGATTTTTGTTGGATACATAATTTTTTCAATGTACCCTTTGAATATTGAAATTATCTGGTTTTAACTGTTTTCCGATGTAATTAAGTTCCTGAACAAAAGAAGATCTTAAAGAAAACGGTATCGATGAATATTTTTTGTATTGGGATATGTTATAGAGCAAATTATTACGAATCGAATAGTGTATAGCTTTTGTCTGTAGTAATACAATTTTTCGAGATATTCCTGTTTTAAAAAAACATACTTTCTAGGCCCTAAACGCTCAAAATTACCTGAATTTGTGATTTCCTTTTTTGTTTTCGAATAGAAGCTATTCCAGAAATATAATCCTGGTCAGGTATGTCTTTTTAAGAATATAGAGGAGCATTATATGCGTCTTATAAAAACAGGAATATCTCGAAAAGTTTTATTACTACAGACAAAAGCTATAAACCGTTCGATTCGTCATAATTTGCTCTATAACATATCCCAATACAAAAAATATTCATCGATACAGTTTTCTTTAAGATCTTATTTTCTTCGAGCAATTAATTACATCGGAAAACAGTTAAAAACCATTTCAGTGATCTACGCCTAAAGGAAGAGCAAAAAAATAATAAATAAAATTATGGTCTCGTTTAGACGGTTATACGGCCACTTCGTCTTCCATGTGTCTCTATTGCTTTGACATTGATGAGATAGAAAAGAGTGGCCGGCAAAACGAGACCATTATTTTTTCTTATTTTTTCCTCTTCGATTAGGAACCTCTGAAAAGAACAATAAAAGAAAATGAAACAAATTATGCTATCACTTCCACGTATATTAAATTGAAAGTACCCCCAAATGAATGGTTAAGTTGTGGGCTGCGGGCTCAGAAAAGATTTTCATTTTGCAAATTTCTGTAAGAAACGCATATTTTTTATATAGTTTAAGACGGGCTAGTAAAAATAATGTGTCAAGTCATATGAAATTAATACGTGTAAACTACTAATATTGAAAAATATTCATTTACATTTGGCATATGGTAGTTTTAATTTATTTTATTCTTGAATTTTATTAGCAATAGGCATTTTAACGAATTATCTACTAATATTATTACCAAAAAACATCCAAAGACTAAGGCTCTTTTACATCAACGTTATCTACCAATAAATCAAACTTAAAAGTTAGTCAACACCAGCCACCCTAGATTTTCGCTTGATTTCGGCTTATTATGACTAATATATATTACGTGTTATTCAGTTGGATGCAGTACCTACTAGACTAGCTTACATTTATCTGTCGGATGTTGGGCTCCGACGGTCACCTGTTGTTGCATTATGTTTTGAAAATCAAGTTTGACATCGACTTGTCAGCATTTCATATTTGACAAGCAACTGAAGACATGAAAAAAGAGTCACCGATAGTTTTGCCGAGAACCAAGATACATGACATACATTCTTCTTGTCTCGAGCGCCCCCAAACAATTCGACTCTACTCCTTTTTTGTGCGTTTTTAACCTAGGTGTGAATTGAATTATTGTACTATTACCGGACAACAAGTTTGGGGGAGGAATTAGTTTTTTTTATAAATATATTTTTGTTGAAAAAAATTAATGAATTATTTATTATTTATTTGGCACAATTTTTCTTTCTTATTTTTTCCCTCGTAGATTACCGTCTTCTTCCAATTTTGTATTTGAAACAGTGGGAGATTAGTTTCATATGGATAGGTGTCTTGAATTATAAGCGTCTTAAAATTATTTGTAGAGCTGCTCGCACTCTCTCGAATATCAAATTTCCGCCATTGGCATCCCCTTTTGGCGGGTCCGTTACCGGATGTGTCTTTGCACTTTAACTAATTCATTTTCAACAAAGTTTTCGCGGGCTTGTTTCTATTATTATTATTATTTTGTTATTTTTAAGTTCCGTGTGCTTTGAGTGCGGACCTACATTTTTAATGAGATTGTCTGTCATTGAGCTCTAATTTAAATCCAATTAATATTAAAACACACACTAATGGCGTCGCTTATTCACATTCCAACTTCTAGTTCAATCGGAAGCAATTAATATCGCCATAAAGACGGACCAATTTCTAGTCAATGCCATGGAATATTTTCCATTTTGTATATAGGTGGTATCTCTATTAATAATATTCTATTTCTTATACGCATCAGTAAACATTATTATACCAAATGTTGAATATGTGAAGAGGAAAGAAATATCAACAAAAAATGCTCCAGAAGTAGAAGAATGAAAGGAAGCGAAATCAATCTTTCGTTCTTCATTTCTTCACACTCGGATGAGGTGGACGTGAGCAAATTGTTTTCAGACGAAATAATTTTTTTCGGCGCTCAGTGTTGATTACTTGTTTTGTTTTAATTTTGAAATAAATTGTTGACTGAAACGAGCACCAATCAATCACTCCGGTGAGCCCCTAGAAAACATTATATTTATTTTTTCTTGTGAGTCCTGTCTTGTTATTCGGGTTTCTTATTTTTTCGGTGGAAATTTATGTTGGCGTTCAACACCGAGTCGTTTGATTTAATCTAAATGTTGCTCATTTATTTTCATTTATGACAACTTTGACGAAAAAAATTATTCGAGCAGCCGGGAAAATAAAAACAACTGCAGATTACTGTTTTTCTTCATTGTGAGCCCGCTCCTTCTTCATTTCCTCTATAAAGACGGCGCTCGCTTAATGTTTGTGCTCAACATTCTTTGTTTTTTTTTCCCTCAAATAATGCAGAGATTTTATAAAGTAATTTTTATGCGAAATAAATAAATAACCCGAAATGAAATCATATCTTTCTAGTAAGTTGCTCCTCTATTTATATGGTGAGAAAATTAATAAGTGCCAAAGGCGAGAAGCCAACAACTCATCAAATTTTTTTGCTTATGGTTAGCTTGTTTGTTATTCGCGCCTTAAATTTGTTCACAGAAGGAGTCTTATTGTGCATCTAGTATAAGCGTGTATTTCACGTGTAAGCTGATTAAAAGATTATTTCAGGAAGCTTTGACACTTTGCTGCATAGATTTTATTATTATTATTTATTTATTTGGTTGGCTGCTCAAATGGAATTTATTTGTATATTAAAATTTTACTATTTTACCTTGCTGAAATAGGACATGTTGAGCACGTTTTCGGCACAATTTTTGATGATCAAATATGCAACATTGATTAATATTCATACAATTGTTGATTAGATCATTGTTTGTTTAGTACATTTTATAATATAACTATATTAATAGATTATTTGGTCTAATTTATTTTTTACCAAGTTATTATTACAATTTTAATTTTGTTTAATGGACCAATATTTTGTTAATTTTAAATTGCATAAAAATTAATTCAATTTACTTTATTATTTTGATATTTCTTATGTTTATTTTAATAAGAGCTTGATGATTTTCTTTAGAAATACTACTAGAGCAATTAGTTAGTAAATTAGTTTGATTGCTTTTTTGATTATTACAAGTTCACGCCAATTGATATTTTCGAAAGGCAAGCTCGTTTGAGGGTTACTATGAAAATTTTCTAGTTTATTTTTCATTTTTCTAGTTAGATTTTAGATTGGTTTATTAACCTTGCGTTATTTGTTAATACTACGTTGAAATTCAAAATCCACGCCTGAAAATTATTTCATTTGACGTGCGAGTTTTCAATTTTACTTCCAGATTATTTTCTACGTAATATTAACAGGCATGTCTTAAACTATATAGGAAACCTCACTCCCTATCAAACAACACTTTTTGAGCAATCTTCTAATTATAGAGATTCTGGTTATTTCATTTTCACAGACGATTTGGGGAAAAATATGAAAACAATTATGGTCTCGTCTCGGTTGGAAGATTGCATTTTTTAATGTTATATATCTAAATTGTGGCCCACATTTTGGAATATATTTTTAAAATGATTAAGAATAGTATATACGTTAAAGTCGTATAATAACAATAATCATTTTGGTAATAAGAGGTTATTCTTGTAGTTAAGATAAGTGCGTATTTAACTGAATGAAACTACAAATGAGCAGCATTAAATTTTCAACTTGAAGAATGTTTAAAGTTATCACCGCTAAGACCAGTGTCGTAAAAAACATGATCGATACAAACATAAATGATAATAATTAAGATTATCCTTTAAATGGACGACTGTCCATTGCCACAAAGTTACAAACGATCGCGCACCGATTGCACGTTTTCTTTAAAAATTACAAAAAATCTTTTGTAGATCACTCAAAAAATATTTGTATTATTTTAAGTGATTCGAATAGACAGAGTAGAAAATGAGGTTATTTTGATACCTGTTTCGTAAAAATTAAACAATAAATTTTCGAGAAATCCTAATAATTGTGGTAGATGTCGTTTTCTTTGCCATTTTAGAATACTTACAACTTTCAAAACGCGGAGGAACTCACCGCAAAAAATTCAATCAAATGATTCTGTTAAGAATAATCAGTAAATAAGTTTTTTTTCATAATTAAATGAAAGTGCGTATTTTCCGCAATTGGTGCGCGGTATTTAGCAAATTTCTCGCACTTCGTAGAATTACAGTGCGACGAAATAAGTGTATAAGCTAAATTTAATTGTCACGTCTTCCACTTTTCAATTCTAAATTTATACGAATGAAAGTGATCAGTGTTTGCGTCAGGCCCAGTCTTCATTTTAGATGGACTTGTCGCGGCTCTCTGGGAAAAATATAAATAGTAGCGCGATGAGTTAATGGCAATCTATTTGTAAAATTCACTTTAAACATCCTTTAAGATAAGGTTTAGGTATGGTTAATTTAACACCAGTAGTATATGGGTTGCTTTCCCTGCCAATAAACCAAACTTTTGAGTTGCGGAAGACGTTGCTTGCCTTTATTACCTTTGGAACTTTGGAAATTGAACGTTTTATTTAACAATAAATATATAACAATTAAATAAATCATAAAACAATGAAAATTAAAATTAATTAATATTTAACCCGGGTCTAAGATCGTAACAGGCGTTGCGCCCCTTCGGTCGGGATCTCCGACAATTAGGACAAAACCTAAGTTAGTGGAAATTGGTCGAGCAACTAAATTTTAGGCTCAATAGAAAGAACGGTTAAAGGGTCACGTGAAAATCATAGCTAATTTAAATTATCCGGTAAATTACAAATATTTTCTATTAAGTGTTTTATTTAAATAAACGAGCTTACATAAATTACCGTTTAACGGATAAATTCTTGCATACGGCCTAAAAGCTTAATCATATTTCTACCGACGATATGAATAAATAAATAATAAATTTACTCTCATTTGTAAACAACATGTAGATGAGTTGTTGTCTCATCGACCATATAAACTCATTTGATTATTTTCAGCTCAAAATTTTTCGTTATTTTTGCTGTAATATGACCAATCAGGCGTACATTTGTCAAATAACTAATTGCTAACCGTTGAAGATGACGAAGGAGAGCTCGTAAAAATAGTAAGAATTGCTTGTGCAACCCCCCCCCCCTTGTCACAAAATTTTGATTGGTGCCAATGTTAAAATCCATCTATTTGATATACCTTGTCATTTCATATCATTTCAAAAACATCATGCCAATGACATGTTTCTTCTGGTATTTGTGCCCGTCATGTTTTAATTGCAGAATTCTTGTATAAAAGTTGTGCCGGCTCTTTTCGGCGTTTTGGTATCACACGAATATTGTGTTTCTTTACACTCGCGCGATGAATATTGCGCGGGGGAGTCATTTCACCACATTTTCATCTTCTCCATTTTTGTGCTCATTGTTGCTTTATTTTTGACCAACTGAAAAAAAAATGTGACTATTTATAGAGAAGATAATTATTTCGGGACACGTCTGATAACTATCAGAGTTTGGCTGATTCACGTAACTGAAACAGCCTCATGAGCGTCTATGTCTTGAATCTAGCGGATGCTGACGGCAACATGGTTAAAGGGTTGGTTTTTGCTTTTATATTTTTACGGCGCTTTCCGCCATATTACTTACTAAAATGGTATAATACTAGTAAAGCATTATAATAATAGAAATAATGTGATGTGTAAACTGGTATCCCTCGGCAACCCGGCTTTTTGTTTCAGAGTTCTATTAATGACAACATTTTGTTTGGTTTTTGCAGAATTTGAAAATTCACTGCGACCTGTTTGTTTTCATCGATAAAAGAACTGATAACAATCATTATAATTAATGAGTATTAGCCAATTGTGCATTAGTTGGTGTGTGTTTGTTGTGTCATAAATCTTGAAAACTGCTGGGTGGTTTTTAAAAGAAGACGGGAATTGCTCTCCTCATAATAATGATTATTGCAAAAAATTGGAATAGTTAACGATTCGATTCCACCACCACCTACTGATAGCCACCATCAATCTTTTTCATTTTCAACAGTTGTTTTGTTTATGCGAGCTCGTGTAATCGGGTATGTGTGTGTTGTATCCCCTTTGTTGATATGTTTGATTGTTTTAACTTCAACATTGGATCAAAAACGTTGCTTTGACATCTCAAGCGATACCAGTCTTGTTTATTTATTTATTTATCGGACGTAGCCGAAACAATTTTTTCCACTTGAGCCACCACTGATTTTAATCATACATGCGGTTTTGTTTTTCGAAACTTTTTAGTAGAAATAAATAAAGAAAATGAAGGTTTGGGGCTTTTTTGATGAAATGTCCAGATGAGCGACATCATTTTTTGTGTTTATTGTTTATTAAAAAGAGAGAATTGCAAAAATATTTGTTTTTAATCATTGTTGAGTTAATTTTAAGTCTAATGGAGAAAATTCATAGAATATTAATTCTTTTAAATATTATTTTATGTATTTATTATCAAAATATAAGAAATTGAAAATTCATTTTCCACATTTTAAAATTATTCTCAAATAGTCTCAATGAGAACATGAAACAATTATTCAGTTTATATTAAATTTAAAGCGTGAAAAATTGGTTTTTAAGATGCACGTTGATATAATTATAATAAAATGCTGTGAAATATTGCAAAATCGTAATTTTCGTAAAACAGTATCCAGACGAGAAGATTTTATTTTGAAAAGTGTGTCAAATTAGACGAAAATATTTTCATAATGTAAAAATGTATAAACTAGGACAATCAAAAAGTGTAATTAGAAACGTTCAGGAATCTTTTTGTGACGAATTTATTATTTTACTGATATTATTTAACTAAATACTATTAGTTTTAATATCACTTAATTTTCTATAGAAAAAAGTTTTTTTTAAATTAGAATTTCTTTCTTTCAATTCACATTATTTATTCAAGATATAAGAATTCCAAATTTATTTTCTTTGTTTCATGATCTCTTTTAGACCATTTATCAATTTCTTATATTTTGATAATAGTTTTATAAAATTCTAGGCAATTAAATATGATTTTTTGGTTTCCGAATTATAGTCTAACAGTTTCATTATTATACATTTTAAAATATGAAAGTTAATTGTAAGGAAAATGTGCTCAAATCTAATATTTTGTGAAGATTTTAATATTCTTAGAAAGTTTAAGACAATCCTGACAAACTGACTTAGAGAATATTTGTGTAAAGTACACGTGAAACTTGGAAAACAAACGTAAAAATAAGGAAATTACATTTAATCAACCTGAATTTACCTAAATATTGTGGTATAGGGCTTAGGTCTTGCTTACCCAGTTTTCAACAGTTTTCCGGAAAAATTTACCCGTAGATTATTGGAGTTTTTTCCTACCGTAAGAAGGAAAGCTCGATTAACTTTGAATTATTTCATTGCTTTTTAGAATGTTTTTAACACTTCAGCTCTCTAAATTGATAACGATTGTTACTTTTTCCATAGAATTTTGCTTTTCAACTCAACCTTTATTGAGATAATAGTTTAGTATAAAACTCTCATAGCAGGTTTGTGCATAAATTACTGGAAAAAATTGTGAGAATTTGTGGGAAAATCGAATTAGTTCAAATAGATGTGAACTCAACAGTATAATTGCACCAACATACATATTAAAACATTTTGAACTTGCCAACTAATTATAATAGTTTATAATAAACTTGACATTTATAATCTCGTATCATTTCATGCACTTTATTGTTGTGAGCATAAACTAGTTTCAGTTACGAATTCAATTAAACTTATATTTTTCATGAATTATAATAGTCGCATTGTTCGCAATTATAGTTCGAACCTAGGTCAAGTTCGTGTTATTTCTTTATTCATCGTAAATAAGGATTGATATAATCTCAAATTTTCTAAAACGAGGAACTAAAGCAACTCTTTACATTTTGATTGAAAATCCGTTTATTTTCTTGTTTGAATAAATCTGAAGAGCGTGTAGGGGAGAGTTTATTGTTTTTTTCATTTTTTTGTCAAATGACAACCTTGCTGGAACTCATCATGATGTTTCAATAAAGTTGCGGCAAAATTACATCGCGAGCCGAGTATTGGCGTCCAGTCATTGTTGTAAGCAGTGGAGGCGCGTCTTGTCATGCTCATCATCATGCCCGTCATAATGATTACTTGAACAATGAAAGGAAAATTGGACAACATTTTCTGGATTAACAATGGACAACAACGAGCCAAGATGGAGTGCGAAGAAAGCTGCGTCATCTGAAAAAACGTCCCAGTGCAGCTGATGGAACCTCATTTCGACGGCTTTTGTTCTCAAAGTGTTGAGCCCAAAAAATATATATATCCGCGCTTTTCTCGCACAAACACACAACCGCACTCAAAATATGTTTTGTGTGTGTATGTGTATGCGGATGCTCTCAATTTTCGTTATTTAATTTAAGCACACCATTCTAATTTGTATCTTATTGAGTTACAGCTAAATTTGAACAACAACAACAACAACAACAAGAGCAGTAGCACCATATGTATCAAGAGCAACTCTTCAACTCGTTCACATTTTTATTAAAGCTCTGATTTTTGTGTGCCATTTTTTCGGTGCATGCTGTTCTCTTTTAATTATTTATTTGAAATGATTTGTTATGTAATTGACAAGTTTATGCGCACTATTCCAGAGATAATCGCAAATTGGTTCGCAGGTGAATGTGATGTATTATATGAATCAATGGGAGAATTGAGCTCTAGGCAACCGAAAAACATTGTTATCTTGTCAAGCTTCATCATCAACATCATGCCACCATTATTCATGTTTCTTTTATTGTTGCTCTTAAATTGGCATCATTTTTGCAAACAACGTTTGCATTTTTGATCAATGCTTTATTAATAATCTGCTGTTGATTCTTTTATCGTGCATGCTCTGGTTGAAATAATGAATTCGAAATGAATATTTCATATGGCTGAGAATGCTGATGTTTGAACGACTGATAAACGAATCACGAAGCAACAAATCGGGTTATAGGAGCCGTTCGTTGTGGCAAGAGTTCAGCACGGAAATGTAATCGACGCTCGAGTTGTTCCGTGTTCACTGATCGGACCATTGTTGAGTCGCGTTGTTTGATGAGCGATGACAAATTTGCACTAATAGCTATTAGATTCGTGCCAGACGATAATTCATTTTAGAGAATCATGCGTTTCACGCGATTCCAAATTCGCAGTTTTTAATGAAGGCCGCCTGCTCGTGCTTTGTGTGTTTTTCGAGCCGTGCTTCCTGTGGAATCATTTTGCTTATTCGATTTATTCGATTCATGGTGCACGAGTGAGCATCAAATGAGCATTTGTGTGCGCACGCACCACCAGCGTATCCATCTAATCATAAAATTATTGATATGATGATTGATGGCGGAGCACTTGTGAACTCAATTTCCCATATCATATTCAATTTTGAACGAAATATATAAATCGTTGTTTGGTGTTCGTGTCAGATTCACGCACTTCTGTGATTTCTTGTCGCCGTTTTTTTTGGCTGTGTGCGTCTTGTGCTCTTGGCTGCTCCGCTTGCAACTCCTTCATCCATCAATTCAGTCAACGAAACCAAAAACAAGACGAACATGTCTGTATGTTTTATTTTATATTCTATGATAATAAAGTGTTCAAATATGAGTGGATAAAAAATGAAGAGTCGCGCTAAACGGAAAATCAATGAATAGTGCAGCTGTTTTGGCGGATATGGGGCGCAGTTATTTTGTTGTCGTTGTTGTTGTTTTTACTGGTTTTGGACTCGAATTTATCAATCGAATAGATTCTGACGAGTAAATATTTGTATATAAGATTGAGTACGCAATTGCGGGTGCACGCGTGTTTTTGATATCATGCTGATTAATTGAAATCGTAATTCAATCGCGCCCAAAAGTTGTTTATTTGTTGAAATGCTCCAATTGAGATTTCATATATATCCTAGTGGAGGGGGGAAATGTGATTAGAAATGTAGCGAATCAAATATATATTTACTTTATGGAATTGTTTATGTTTAAAGCATTTTCGGTTAATAATTATTTAAATGATCATAAATTGGCAATTTACTTATGAAAACAATAATAATATAGTAGATTTTGCGAAATCCATTTTATTTTAAATCGTGGTGGCAATATTTATGGGTATAATAATTGTCAATTTTCTCATTCTCTCACTTCCTTGTGCTTCTAAATGCTCTCTTGTTAAATGATTAATATTATTCTGCTCAATGTTGTTGATATATTTGTTTTATAAGCGTTTTTATCAAATAATAGTTTTATTTAGCAGGCAAAGTGTCGTTCTTCCAGAACAAAATGGATTTTTATCGGCCGCCAGATTATGGGTAAGTTGTGGATTATTTGAGCAAGATGGATAATCGAACCGAACCCGAGCGATTCGAATCTCTGTTTCCAATTAAATTCTTGCCGTTCGGATTTCTATGGCGATGGCACTTGTTGTGCACTTTGCAATCGTGTAAATAATGGAATATTATTTATTTATTTATTCAATAATTTCTTAGGTATAAATGGCAGTGTTCTTTGCCACAGTAGGGTTGTTTTGTTTTAAGTTGTTCATCTATGAATCTTAGTGTCTGGGTGCTTGAAATTTTTTTTTTTTGGAAACTTGTAATTTATTGGTCGAGTTTATTTTTATTCTGAATATTTTATTAAATTTTAACACTTTTAAACAATTTTCTTATAGGTATAGATAGAGAGAGAGCTCTAGCGCAGAAATTATAAGATTTTCCTTCAATTGAATATATTAACACTAATAGGACTTTAAAGAAATTAATCCTGTTTAATCAGTTCTACGTGGTTGGATCAGAATAGTAAAAGAAAACTACCTTACACTGAGAGTATAATTTTTCTATTTTTTGTGGCGTGCAATTAGTATAACTAATTTTAAATGCTTGTGATGTTTCACAAGAAACACATTAATGATATTATGATACTAGAATTGTGGCGAGCTAGTATACTCAAAGAGTCCAATCACCACCGAAGAAGACCGACTATCCGAGTTAGGAGAGAACTATTAGGAAAGTTCTCACAAAAGAGCTGCTTACACTCTGCTGATAGGTACTGTTACTACGATTATCCCCCTTTGGTTCCTTGATTAGCTGTAAAATAACTCTAACTGGTATGGTAATCAAATGAGTTCAGAAGACGTGCTCAAATCTAACTTCTTGGAAAGATATTAATATTTTTAGATAGTTTAAGATAAACCTAGTTAATTTTACGTCTAAAATGTTTTGTTATAAAGAAACAAAAATTTCTAGACACGCTTAATCGTTTTTTTATTCTCAATTGGCGTGCTAAAGCTGGAATTTGATACTGTTCCGGAGGAGTTATGTATGGGCCCACCAACTGAAATGTTTGATTTATGAAAGTTTCCGATCATGAATATACCGATTGATTTTTTTCATCAGATGAAAGTTATATCAGAAAAGATTGCGATAAATATAATTATTTCCGGCATAATCTTTCTGGGTGGTCTAAAATGAATCTTAAACTATTCTAGTTGACGTGTATGTGTGGCATTCCTCTTTTTGGATCCCGAATTTCTTTTTTGAAATATGATTCCGAATTGAATTCCAATATTTGGTTCTAGTTAACGGGATTTTGAATTATTTTACAAATTTTTCAATTCGTCGAATACATTGTGCGATAATTTTGCGTTTTTTTTTTAATTAAAATTAAAATTCGATGTATATAGCATCTAAATAATAAATTTGTTATTTTAGACCTAAATTTAAATTTAGAGAGGGATGAAATTTTTTTCCGGATTTTGAATTTCCTTTTCCGACAACTTTTTTGATTCCGGTTCTTGGAATTTTTCCATTCACTGCTATATATATATATATATAATCAAAATTTAAGAAATTGAAAATTAAGTTGCAACATTTTTGAATTATTTTCAATAGTCTCAAAGAGATGATGAAACAATTATTCAATTTATGTTAATAATTTCTCTGTTTTTCATTATATTTCTTCAAAATTTCTAGATCAAACCAGATTTATTACTTTTATTTTTTATGAAAATGAAATTGGAAATGTCAATTTCTTATATTTTGATAATATAATATTATGAAGCTTATTAAGCTTTCTTATGCAGATAGTTTTTATTTTTGCGATTATTTTTGCTGGAAATAACTATTTTGCGATTTTTAAACACGTGTGGAAATTTTTACGTCTTTATTACAAAAATGTTTTACCTGAAATTTAATAAAGCATATCTTAAACTATCTGAAAATATCAGTATATTTCTAAAAAGTTATATTTGAGCATGATTACTGAGCTCATTCTATCACCGTACAAGTTGAGGTGAATGTGTATTTAGGTCATGTAGGTCTTAAATTTGATAAATATAAGAGAATATTCGTTATTTTCCCTTCTATCAAATATGGTATAATGCGGTTACCACCGCAAAATGTGGCTCACATTTTTAAATATTCTTTTTTCATTTAATTTTGATGATTATTATTATTTTGCACATTTATTCCACGAATGAAACAACATCTGAAACATCTTCATCAATTTATTTAAGCAAAAACAGTATAGAGCGAGCCTAAACAAGAAAATAATGATAAAAATTTTTAAAAAATATTTAAAAAGTGCGCCTAATTTTGCGGTGGGAATCACATTTGGCGACGACTATATAATTATCAAATAGTTTTTCAATTTTAAAAGATTTTCCATCCTTCTTGCTAATATAAAAATTCAAAAGTAGTTTTCTTCATCATTTAACTGGTTTGTTGAGAAATTTTAAGCGATTCACCTTCATATTTCGAACACGTCTCCCTCGATTTTTGATAATAAAATATGTTTGGCTCAATTCTTATGCAAAAAACTAGTAATTTCAAGTCTCCGACGTCATATATAGCGTGAATCTGTCTGAAAACAACCAGAACGCGAACAATAAAACCTAAAATTGGAAAGTAAACAAAAACGGAAACAAAAAAGAGTAGAGGAAAGATTCCAGGCTTGTCATAATTATATTGTACGAAGAACAGTTTTGTTGTTTTGTTATTGTTCTTGCAAAATAATAAAATATTTATGAAGGAGAGCTGGAGAAGGAGGAATTTCTTTAAACAGTTGGGATTATAGTTTGGTTTTTTTTTAGCATCTTGAGTATAGTTATTTTATTGCCTTCATTTTAAAGGTTCTTTTTTTGGAAATTGTCGAACTCGGAAATGAGCCATGTTTAATTGCTCGCAAGATTATTGTTGGGCAAGCAAATTTTTTTAGACTTTTATGTTTGTGAAAGCGAGTTTATTTGGTTTTATATTTTTTCAATTTATTTCTTCTTCCCTGTTTTCCTTCTTTCATAAATTAGCTTCGTGTCAAAGTTCAATTCGAGCTTTCATTAATTTAACTCAACATGCTCATTAAACAATAATATTATGAAGAATATTTTCAATTTAACGTTAGATATCAACTTGTAAGTCGAATAAAACAAAATAAAAAATAGTAAATATAAGCCTAAGCGCTGAATGTGAATCAATTTAGAAAATTAAGTAGAAGATGATGATGATGATGATGAAGGGAAAACACGGACCAAATGAATTGACTTGCGAGTATAATACATACATATGAAAAGTGAGCGTTTATGAAGAGCCGCCCGATGTGTAAGCGCACCGTGCGTGTGTATTTGTGAGTGTGCATGTGTGCTCAGGGGCAAAAGGGTATAAGTGAAGAAAGGAATCAGAATCGGATTCGCGCGAGATTCGTTTGCATTACATCAATTATTCGGGTGTCGCGTTGAGATGAGTGTTTTGTTGTTATTGTTTTATTATATATTATTTTTTTGGATGTTTGTGTCCGACGTATCATGTGTTTTAAGCTTTGATTATTGTAGAGTCTCGTTTAGGATATTGTAGTTTAGATTTGTGAGAAAGGCAAATTTGATGGCATTACGATTTAGGAATGAATTTTAAAATAAGAATTTTATAAGAAATTCATTAACTCGTATTATTGTTTTAAGAGAGAAAACTAAGCTTCAAAATTCAGGCATAAAAAGAGAAAAATAGATGTCAGTTGTGAATAACGATTAGAATTTAATATAATTTTGTTTAATTCAAAGATCAATGATATACAGATTCGTCCTAAACTATCTATATATATATATATATAATTATGCTAGAGACTGAGCTTTAATTGTTTAAAAATTTAAGTGGCGTGTATTCGGTGAGAATAATATTATTCTTTTCTAGCTGCTATAATCTTATTTCACTTTTGGATCTTATTAGAGGGGGTCTACTGCTCCGCTTTACTGAAGAGTTTCAGTCGTTTTACCTCTTCACATAAAAATGTGATGAAAAGTGTAAATAAAATTTTCTCTAATGTTTTTAGAACCTTTAAAATATTGGCTTAAAAATTGAATAACTAAGTCTTCTAATATTATGTTTAATAAATTTACAAGACCTATTTCAATATTGGAGTACTTGTCGCTGAGGACTATTTTTTTACCGTTTTTAATATACATTATTTCTAGCAATTTAATTTTAATTACTAAATATTTTAGATCGGTTCCTAATGGAAGAGGAAATAATTAGAACAAAATGAGGTTCTTGTTTAGACGGCCACTCTTTTCTATGTCATGTTGTCTCAAAAAAATGGATAGCACACCAAATCTAAATTGAAATAAACTAATTTCCACGTGAAAATTAAAATGCAAATTTTCACGCCTTTAGAATTGTTTTCCTTACATTATCTAGTAACCTTCAAATTTCTACAAAATTTTATTTTACAAGGACTTTATGTGGTCCCATTTTTATTATTCAAATATGTGTGCACGTTGAAGAGGAATGGTATGACTATAATTATTTTTCTTATTCTTTTTCACTTCCATTAGACACCGATCACTGGAAAGTACAATATGTCAAAGAATTTTTCGATACAAGCAGTACAGGCTCCAAATAATATTAAACAATTCCGTTAGAATGGATCTTATATATGCGGGAATAGTTTTGCGCGCTCAGTTGTTACGTTGTTTTCAGCCATTAAAAAATTATCTTGAATTTATAATTTTGAGAGAATTACCGTAGAGAAGAATGTATACCGCACCATGACTCTTCCGTTTTGAAAATAAAAGGAAAAAGATATTGATGGAATTCATTTTCATTGTTTTTTTTTAAACAATGTTTGATCGTGTCAAATATAATGTCAAATGAAATTGCGAGCAGTAGATTAATTAAAATAAAACCAACAATTACTTTTAGCCATATATTCAATAAAATTGTCATAAATTAGTAATCGCAAATTCACTATAACAAATGGTTGACGGGGCGGATATTATTTTATTAATATTTTAATTATCTGGAGCTCTTTTATTGTGGTTTTAAACGACGAAATATTAGTGCAACGACGCTCGGTGCCAAATTGTCGAATGTCATAAAATCACCGAGGAACAAAACTTCCCAAATGACATCATTGGTTTTTCGGCCTGATCCCACTATCAATTATCCATCCTTCAATTAGATCCATCTATCATTTAAACGGCTTTTTTTTTGGATGAATCTTTGGAGAGCACAAATGTTTCATTATTTACTGGACAGAATAATTTTCTTATTCAAACTTTGTTCTAAAACAATTTTGTTTATTTGTGTCCAAACGAGGTGTTGATTAAAATGTCTTAAGAATAAAAGCACATTAAATATTCGCCGTATTAATATGAGCTGTTTGGCGGAGTGAGCTGTGAATATTGTTTGGTTGTGATGAAAATGAAGACAAGTTCCTCATTTCTTATGTCGCCGCTGAATTTGTTAGTGAGCCAACTAACTTTTTTCTTGCTTCTGCTGTTGCCAACGCCTACTTATACACTTAGACTTTCCGGGTTTTTTTGTCTGGAATAGTTTGTCATCTAATGATTCGAATTGTCTTGAGTTGTTTTTATGTCGACCAAATGTTTCAATTTCTTGTTGCACATCCTCTCATATTACATTCAAATCAGTTAAACAGACGTCGAAATTTGTTGGAAAAGCACTTGTCACAAAATATTGTGAAAAGTAGTCAAAATTTAAGCACAAAAAATCAAACGCACGGATATTTTCCAAACTAAAGAGGAAATGATGAGCGGATGCGAAATTTGAGAATAAATGAGCAATCGATCCAGCCACCGAGCGGCTCGCGATATCTATATCGTCCTAGGAGTACTGGAGCTCTGTCAACATTTTTTTGTGTCATCGTTGTTGTTAATAGTCGTTAATGATCCTGCGGCCGTTCAATAATTGCATATTAAATTGTTTCGCATTTAATTGAGTTGGAACATTTCTACCGCTTATTATTTTCGCTTAAACAATGAGCAATGTGCAGGAGCGAAGAATGTATTTTGACAATCCCTAGTGGATTGAATAATTCTCTTTATTTATATATTTCTTCCTTTTCAATCAATTTCGCCATAGTTTTTTATTTGGTTTCTTGTGTTGATTTTTTTTCGGAATGACCATGACTGCGTGATTAGTGTGTGCCAAAATAAACTAGTGACGAGCTAATTCACGACCACTTGTCAGAATGTTTGGCAAAGAGCCGTAATTATTGTCTTCCGTTTGCGGTTTGATGAGAAGCGATTTTCTGCGCGACAATGATAATTAGAGAATATAATCGGAAGATGCTCTTTTATTCATTTATTGTTAGTCATTTTGTTGATCCGTTCTTGTACACATTCTATGCGCACAAAAACTTATTGTATTGAAGAAAACGTTGGATGCCTAAATATGGGCCAGGTGGAAGAGATTGAAAAATCCAAAGGTGTTATGCAGGAGATATTGTATGAAGTTATTGAAAAGAGGTTTGTCCACATTTTATTCGAGCCGAGTGTTTACTCATTACATCCGAATGTAGCAATTGGTAGCAAAGGAAATAACAAAATGATTTGTTTATAATTTAATTGATTCTTATTATATTTTCAGCGAGTCGTATAAATTTATTCGAATGGCGGATGATTTGCACGATGTCGCCTCATACCTTAATGACATGAGAATCTGCTTTATAGCTCTAACAGTAACAGGTAACATTGACAAGATGAGAAACATCAAAATTTGAGTCCCAGGATACGTTGTATTAATTATCTACCTATTCGTGTTCTGCTTTCGACGAAGTCGACGCAATCAGCCGCGACGAAGAAACTGGGATTACCAAGTAAACAAAGTTTTCAACAGTTCCCACAATTAATCTTAAATTGAATTGTTTGAAGTTGGAAAGTCAGCGAGAGTTCAATAACACACAACAATCCGGGGATGACATGCTGACGAACGTCCGAACTGAAACAAATAGCAGTTATATGGGACGCAATCATCACAGGTAAAATTGAAGGAGAATTAGAAGAATATACGAGGGAGGGGTTAATTAGCGGACAGGATAAACAAATTTAATTGTTAATTTCATTTTTTTGGAGTTCTGAGTTGGATTTGAAACAAGTTCTTGTTAGTTTTTTTTTTCATATATAGTGATGTCCGGAATGAACAGTAAGCCTAAGCAAATAGACAATACAATAGGAAATATATTCCCTAGAAAAACGATTCCATCTTCACGTTTTTTCAGTGGTTCTGTTTTTTTAATTCCGTCATCACATTTATACTGCCATCCGTCTCAGAAATCCACTTATTTCTCATTTAGTTCCAATCCACTATCACGTATTTTTATGTTTTGATTTATATTCTATGCAATTTATAGGAAGCAAATAATTTATTTCAAAATGTGAAAAAGGGTTTTTCATAGTAGATTAATATTCTAGGAAAACCGTTTAAAAAGCAAATCTTAGAAACAACATAAGAAGTGATAAACTGAGATGGAGGCAATGAGATCGCGAGTTTTGATCTTCCAAGAGAACCTTCCAATTTATCAAAAAATTAAATTTTAAAAATAATATTTAGATAATACTAACTAAAGAATATAAAGAATATGTTGTCCTTTTAAGGTCGGTTTCTAATGGAAGAGGAAAATATAAGAAAAAAATAATGCTCTCGTTTTGTGAGATTAAACTCAAAACTAGTATCGATCTGTGGCGTAGACGTTACTCTTTTTACGTATTGTCGTAAAATAAAATTCTAACTTATTTAATATTGTTTCGAAATATTTTTCTTAACATTTTTTAAATTTTTAAATTAAATATCTCGTAATATTTATAAAAAATTATTTATTTGTTGATCAAATGGACCATTAATCGCTACAAATTATCAATAAGAAAAATATTTCGAAACAATATTAAATAAATTAGCATTTTATTTTACGATGTTTACGTATTCACAGTAACGTCTACGCCACAGTCGTCATTCGTGTGAGTTTAATATCACTATTTGCCGGCCAGTATTTTGTATCTCATCAATGCGTATTGTCTCATAAAAAAATAAACAATACACATTGAAGGGGACGAGATGGCAACATTCTTTGTGGTCGTGTGGTCGTCAAAACGCGATCATAATTTTTTTCCTCTTCCATTCGGCAAAAAGAACAATATGTATATATACTTTGCGTTTAAATTGAAAATATTATTTAATTTCGAAATTCGATACCGATAATATTTGATTTTGAAACCTATATCTTTACAGAAATACAGTATATCATGTATGAATTATTTTATTGCCGCAGCCAAGAACAGCTAGTGATAAACCTTAAAAGAAAATCCTCTCTGTATATAATTTCTCCCCCGCGCACAAAAAATAGGATAACGGCAGAATAAATTTAATGGAAAATAGAGAAAAAAACTTGTAAAAATTAATTTTAAACATTCTTTTGGATGAATGTCTAAATATATAGTCGTCGCCAAATGCGATTACCGCCGCAAAGTGGGGCGCACTTTTTTAAATATTATTTTTAAATTTAATTTTTAGGATTATTATTATTTTCCACAATTATTCCACTATTTAAACAACATCTATAACATATTCTTCAATTTATTTAAGCTATAACAGTATATAACGCGCATAAACAAGGAAATAATCATAAAAATTTAAAGAAAAAATAATATTTGAAAAGTGCGCCACATTTTGCTGTGGTATCCGAATTTGGCGACGACTATAATTTTTTTAAAATTTTTCGTATATTAGGTTTTGTATAATAGGTTTTCTTACTATGTTCGAGAAATGTCGTCATGATTCTAAGTTTATTAAATTTTCAGTGTTAATTTAAAAAAAATGTTAATTAAAATTTTGTACAATAATTTTTGATTAATTAAATTACTATCAATTATCTGATCAGAAAAGAAACACGGATTTCAATTGCAGAACAAAATCTTTCTAATGATTATCAAAAAAGCCCGCCAATTGATGATACAGCTCGGTTTAATAACTCTAATATAATATTTGAATATAATTTTTATGTTTTTAGATATTTTAAGAAATTTCCGATGTACTTGACGGTAAACATTCTTCATAAATCATAATCCAAAATTTAAAACATTCGTTTAAAAATAGGAAAATGCTAATTTTCAATTGGTGTACAAAGGTAATACTTAGTAATATGTAATATGAACTATTACCTACTATTACCTAGTAATATCTAATATCAATCTCTAATATAAGAAATATCCTAAAATTATACGCACATTAAAATTTGAAAAATAATTTTAATTTATTCATGTTCATTTATTTAAAATTATAATTATCTAACCATGTGTCAATATTTTTCATAAAAAGACCAATTTATTTGCTTCCTATAATTGAATATTTCTAGCAAACCCATATATCTTTTGGTTCAATTCAATCAGCAAACACACACGTCACCAACTTTAGTTTAAATAGAGCTTAATCATTCAAAGAGCCATGATATTAGTTCCAATGAATACAATCATTTTTCTTGTAGAGGACGATTACGGCAGGAGAAGGTGAATCTCGTTTTGTGCCTATTTCATTTATTTCTTTTATTTTAATATCTATTCTTTTTTTGCGTTCTTTTATAATAGAATGTCGAGCACTTCACGAAAGCTAGAATAGAATGTACTTTATATAGCATTTTTCATATTCGATTGCCTATGCAAAGCGGTGGTGTAGGTATTTGCAGCAGAGAAATATTCTAAAGGTATCGAACATGAAAATGAAAAAGCGAAACAAATATTTATATCGAATCAAATTTTATACTGAAATTAACAGCTTTTGTTCGCTTTGTGGTTATATATTTATTCGGTATTTAACTATTAGAAGCATGTTATTGTATTATAACACAAGTTTTAGGAAATTCTAGATGATCATTTTATATATATATATATATATATAATCGAATAATACTTTTGTTTGTTGTAACTGATATTGTGACTATTTGTCTTCTACCAAAACTAGAATAGAATATTATTATTATTATACAAATATGTATATTTAGATAGCTCACTAACAATTAGTTGTGGACACACTTTGGTTTTATTTCGTAAAAAATCACGTTGTTTGTTTTATGTTTACTTTTCAATTATTATTGGTTTTTATTTTATTTTCAATAATTTCTGGTGATCATTGTGAAATGAGCATAATATTGTGGACATTTGAATGAATTTGTATTTTGTGCAGATCGCATCAGAATACAGCACCAACGTTCATGCGCCACGGCCACATGAATCATCAACAGACGACACGACTCGTAGCGGACAACGACGGTTCGGCGGTAAGGGAGCTCGCAATGGATTTATTAATGGGATGTTTAGGTGAAACACCAAATACCACACATTACAACGGAGGCACCAACTGAGGAGAAGGCGAAGGTGCCACAGCTCGTCAAAGACTCAATTGATGCGTGATAGTCGATGAGAAGATACTTAAGCCCTTTTCTTGCCGACTTTCACTGTTTTTGTTTCCTCAGAGTTTCAGCGCTCATTTGATTTCAGTCATTTTGATTATTTGCAAACATTTGTGTATTTTGTTCAAATCTCCATGGCAAGCATTGCATATTTAATAATCAAATGGTACCCATTCCGATATTTATACGGTGATTCAATGATATTTCTCAACTTTAGATTATATTTATTCATGTGTTTTATTTTTTGACAATTTATATGTAAAGCAATAATTTGCAATAATATAGAATATTTTATTTTGAAATTTTTGTTCTGATGAGTCTTCTAGTCGATTTGGATTTGTTCTGGACCCTCGCGGGTACATCGGTTTTTTGTACTTTATTATTTTGCAAGTTTAATATTGAGTAATATTAATTTCATGTGAAATGTTAAACGATATAATATGTCATTTAATAACTCAAACAGCTGTCATTTCAATATTTCCTTTTTTCAGATATCTCTAATTGTTCATTTTCTATTCAATTATACGTTTTCTTTTTTTTGAATTGTCGAACAATTTTTATTTGTTAATTTCGAAATGATTTATTAAAATTTTCCATCGATCGTTTCCCAAACTCACCTATCGATTGTTTTGGTGCTTTTCTGTTTAGATATCCCAAAATGGTTCCGTGATTGACCCGAAACTCGCTCCCATGTATTTCACGTCTTATTTTCTAATATTTTACAATTTTCTTGTTTATACGACGATTTTTCCCAGTGGGGAATAATTGTCTGGTTAATTATCTAATTATGATGTGCCTTTAATAAATGTTTTAGATTCAGTTTTGATTTTTTTTTTCTGATGGGGAGATTTTTAAAAATTGAATAATTCTCCCTGAATTTCTTTCTTCGAGAGAAAGTGTTTTATAGTATAAGCAACGCAATGCCACGGAATGGACGTGGACATCAAATTGAAAATATCTCTCAGTTCAAAATTCATGAAACTTTAAAAGTTCGAAAAGTTGTTGGTTCGGGAGAAAATTTAAAATTTGAAAATTTCAATGGAATTTTGGTGAAATAAATGAGGCGCTATGTCTAAAATTTCTCATCACACCAAATGAAAATAATTAAAACTTTTCAATACGTCAATTTCCCAGGCTTCCCTTAAAATAACTCAATCGCTTTAAATTTTTTCCAAATTCTGGAGTTAAATAACTTTTCCTAACCGCCTGTTTTTACAGATTTATTTGGTGTGTCACATCAAATTAAAAAAAATACTCTAGCTATTAAAAAATCACAGACAAATAATTTAGGGTTCAAAATGAGGTGTGAAAAAATAAATACCAATTAAACACACAATTATGAGCAGAGTGACTAGCAACAAACACAAACGATCCAATGCCATTGCTGCGAACTTCCAATCCTCCTTTAAATTTAATATTCAAATTATCAATAATAATGAGAAAACCTGTTTGAAAAGGTAGTCCTTTTGCTTATCCAAACGTTTATTGAGCATTTTGAGCATGTCATTAATTTGGCGATAATATGTGATCATGGTCATCGAATATGTTGTATACGTACAGCTTCCTGATAATATTCTATAGAGGATAACACCCAAAATCGCAAACTCTTTATTCGGCTTTCAGCAATGCAACGTTTAATATACTTTTCAAATTGATTGAATCGGCGCAGTCTCAATGAATTGCTCTTACTTACGGTTTTAGTGAGCATGAAAGGACGCTTCTGACATTTAAGAATGCCGTCACCAACTTTACGATCAAGATTTAGGTGCTCAGCAGGGACACTGGATTATTTGGGTAAACGTTTATTTGAGATTTCGAGGAACCTGTGCATCTTTTTGAGCAAGGGACGTGGATGGATGGGAAGTGGTGGCATGGTGTCAGCACTTTGCACTGAATAACCGTGATGAACTTCTTGAATTGGCCGATTTTGGGGACAACACTGAAACTATTGATTTTGTTGTGATTATGCATTGTTGCCGTCAGATGACAATATTTATTTAAGTGTGGTCAATAGGCTTATTATTTCAATAAAATTTGGATTGATCATTTTTTTTCTGACCACAATCATGTTATCAATCGTACATCTGCTTCAAACTCTTCGAAAATTGAAATCTCGTCATCTTCCAAAGATTTGGCTTTTCTTTTGCGATAAAAAACGCCAGGACGTTTCATAAGAAGAACCCATGGAATCCAAATAAGGAAAACCTTATAAAACTGAAATTTATAGAGATTATACCATACTAATAGAATCATTTTAACCAATGGATGCATATGAATGTTTTGAACTTGCCGATAGCGGAAATTAAGAACTGTAATTGTGAAAGCAGTAGAAACAGAGCTTATAAGGGTGAGAGATGAGAAGAATAAACCTGAAAGGAGATATGTAACTATAAATTAATTCAAAAAAACAACCTAAAAGAGGAACTGATTCTGATGTTGGTGGTGTCATCTCACTCACAATTGTCACAAAGAAACAAATGGATAGTAAAATTGTTGTTTCTAGAAAAATGACAACTATTAATAATAATTAAAAAATTGTATTACGGTATCCAATCTTCTCGGACATATCATGTGCGGGCAAACAGAAGCCCATTAAAGTCATCAGTGACAAAAGAAGAGATGGTAAAATAATATTAAAGAGGTAGAAAAGCGTGCGCCTACGTAAGAACATGTAAAAAGTGACGGTGGAGTATGGCTCAGGACAGCATGAATTATATTTGATGTCTTTTACGGCGGGAGCACGTATAAGGTGCCACTCACCACTGGGTGTGTAAGTAGACAGGTCCATGGAATATTCTAGAATGAATTATGGTGAAAATATTGTGCCTGTATTTTCCTGAACCTTCATCGTCTTCTTCGGCAATAATACTCAAATCAAGTGCAAGGCCATGATATGTCCACGAGCCGAACTGAATTCATTTGAGAATATAATTAGATAGCATAAACATATTAATAAAATAAAAGTTTTCAGTATAATATATTTTCCTTCAAACCTTTAGATAGCAAACTTGATCGTCGAATGGAAAATAGGTAATATCCATCTTGCAGCTAGCACGAAATATTCCAGGTGGTATCCAATTAACTTCGCCGGTATGATAAACGACCTCATTTGCTTTAAACGACGAGTCGAAATCTTCATTAGCACTGAAAAATGATTTCCTTATTATTGCAAATAATTGAGCGTAACCTATTGTAGAGTAAAACATCAGGACGCCAGATTTGATTCTCCCCACCCGCAAAACGAATGCTTGTTATATTATCGTATTTCTTCGGGTCCCATTGAAGACGATAATCCATCCAAACCTAGGTATATGGCATTTACTATGCTTAAACATTATCAGTACATATTTTAGCCAGGCATTGACCTCGATAATTTGGTTTTTTCCATCCTAAAAATGGTTTCAACTTTATTTTATTTCAAATGATCATTCATTTAAACAACCAGATTTAAAATTTGTTGCAAAAAGACTTTCATATGAACTTTTAAAGAATCATTTGGATTACGAACTGGTCGTGCAAGCTTCAGATACCCGTTTAGAACGTTCCTATGAAATGATTAGTGAGGTTTTTTAATGTAATAAAAATACTTGTATAATTTCTTTTCACTCTTGCTCCCAGATATTTGAATACAACAGAGAATAAGTATAAATAATAAAAGCCGAAACATTTTTTAATTTATCATCGAATGAATTTGCTGGCATATAATGATAATCCACTTAACATGATCGGATATGTCTCATGTTTACATTAAAAATGATAATTGTGTTTGTTTATCTTGAATTAGGTAAAAGAGATTGTATTAAATTGAAACTTTATTGTTAAATAAATCGTAAAAACACGAATCAATAGATAATAGCAAGTTGTATAATTTTAAATATTTTACTACTATTATAAGGATATAAAGAATAGAGTTTCAGATTAGATAGTATTTCCGAATCTCATGTTTTCCGTATATTTGTGTACCGATTTTCGTGCATCGTGCACACTTTATCCCCCACGGGAGCTACAAAAGAGAAAGTGGGATGAGATACATTGGAATCTGTGGAGCCCGACTCATTCTCCAGCGGAAAAGCAGACTAACTACTTCCCTTCCGAACGGCTCTTACTTTCGACCAAGCCGTTTTTCCTTCTAGGATTCCAGTTCTTCTTCTATGGGTGCGTACGGTTGAGCAGTGGTGGGTAAACCTTGCAACTATATTTTTGACTTGGTCTGACTAGCGCACTTTCGGTCTTCTTTTCGTTCTCGTCCACCCCCTCGGATCCCATTCCGTTAACTTTCGGCACCACCTTTCTGTCGGCATCCGGGCGACATGTCCAGTTTGCATTTATGAAAATCGCGGCTTCCTTGATCCTTCAGCCATTATTAACTTAAAGTATTTATATTATCACTTTCGAATGTAAGACTTTGTGGTTACCAATTTTATATTCGGGGCCTGTTAACGAATTAATTGGCACGATTGTTACATTTGAAAATATTTTATAGGAACAATTCTATATAGTAGGCAACAAAAATATGAGTTTTATTATGTTTTTCAGTAATACGGTCTTGACCTAACAGTGAGATTGAAATTTATTTTCAATTAGCCATCAACATGAAGGGTTTGTTATTAATATTAATTCCAGGGGTTAATTTACGCTCATCTATTGATGGAAATATTTTACACATGACTACATGGATTTAGTGTCCGGAAGAAAATAATTACGCATAGTTGTTGTTTTTTTTTTTAATTCTGGTTATTTTATTTTATGCTACGGTGGGTTTCACTATAAAAAGTGTGATCATAACTAACAAGGATCAGTTGGCATTTATGGTGCTAGTCCTCAATAATTTAGATGATAATCAAAATAAATATGCTAAAGAGATTTTCAAGGAAATTATGAAGGATGGAACGGAACACAAATCGAAATTCCCTTGAACCGAGGAGTTTGTCAATAATAATCAGCACCTCCGAATTTGTTTGCCACAACCTTATCGCGGAGAGAAAGAAAATTAGACTTGAAACTAAAGCTTCGACAACTGTGATCTTGCACAACTCGCATGTTCAGCGGAGAAGCATCGAAGTTGACGGAGAACAATGACCAACTGCAGTACACACGAATTACCTGTGAAGCACGATTGCGATTGACGGTTCGTTGGATGAAGAAATTTCAAAAAGAATCAGAGCTGGATAGGCCGCGTATACGAAATGCAATTTCCTTTTCTCGATCAAGAAGGAAGACACAAGCTCATTATGCAGAACGTTGTTCCAGCACTGCTATGCGCAGCAAAAACCAGGACTTTTCTCTAGGAACACGTCAATCGAGTCAACGACTTGTAATCAAGAAACACCAGAACCGGAAGAAGACGCATCGGAATCTTGCGGAATAAGAGTCTTGTCAACAATGGCACGAGCATGTTCCCGTTGGCTGTAGGTGACGATACAAACTCCATAGTATCTAAAGTAAGTAAGTATCTATCAAAATTTATTTTTCTCACAAAATGTTTATACAAAAAGGTTCTATGTATTCAAATATGGTTTTTTATATGTTGCAAATTGTTTATCTTTTTATGTTATTGTACTATGATGATTACGTTACACTGAAACACGTAAAAACTAATACAAACAATATAACGGTTTTAATGTATGACACGCCAATAATGTTGCCAATTGTCACGTCAAAAATCGTATAGGAAAAAACCCCAGTGTAGACACGTTTCAATATTTACCATCAGATCATTATTGATCAGTTTTTGATGTTCACCGGCGTATTCCACCCATACTTGAGGCAGAATTGTAGACATTTAGATTAAAAAATGTTTAAAATATGAATTTACCACAGTAATATCTTTATTTTCAATAATAATAGAATCAGTGAAAATGAGGTTTGATTAAACATCAAAGATAAAGCAGTAATAAAACCTGTAATCATAATATGGTTACAATATTTATAATTCAATTAAATTTTTTGGAAATAATAATCATAAAATTTTAATAAATAATTATAATTAATACCATAATACACAATTTAAATCCTAAAGCGATAGAAAAGATACAAGTAAAATATACACATGATATGTTTATTAAAAAGACGCAATTTATTTTTATTAATTCGAAACATTTTCCTTCTTATCTTTATTCTCGTCATCGCTATCTGGCTCATCGAAGAGCTCCTTATTAAAATAAATAGGAATAATACTATGTCGCTTCTTTTTTGTCTCATTTCGAAGTTCTGAGGCAATCGCTGACGCATAGTTATTGTTGATCTAAAAATGAAATATAAATGTAAGTCAACAAAAAATGAAAATGACTTACTGCGTGCAAATCTAGAGGATTTAAATTGGCTTTACGTTTTGGAGTTTTAAACAAATTACGATTTTTCATACACTTCTGACGCAATTCCTCAGCTTCTTGCTTCAATTCCTTATCTCTCTTAGCTACTTGTCTTCGAGTGCATTTCTTCCCTTCGGAAAATGATCCAATTTTAGGAACTGGAATAAAATATTTATGTTTTAAAATTATAATTGAAAGCTTACCCGAATTTTTTGCCTTCACGTGATCCATAAGATTCATTTTAAAATTCAATTGCTTTTGAAAATCCAAAAACGATTCGACAATTTTAGCCTCTCTTTTCCTATGATCGTAGAATATGAAAATTACTTAAAATGATAACCAACTCTTTAATCATTTGTAAAGATTTCTCGTTGCATTGTTCATCGATTCCTGAGTATAGCAACTCATTTTCATCAACCTTATATTGCTCAACCATCGTTTTCTTTTTACTCCGAGTAGTTATATGATTATCACTTTCGATAAGTGCACCAGCCAATGTTGCCTAAAATATCAAACTAACAATGTCGTTTACAGAAGACAAACCGTCGAATAATTAATTTGCATCTTATAATCAAATTTATCCGGATCATCCAACAGTTTTCTAATTTCATCTCTTTTACCTATAAACTCGTCAAGAGTAGTCATATTCCAGTCGACGCCTTTAAGTTCCAGTTCAATAGCCGGTGGAAGATTACCACGTGTTAGAATATTCTCAACCGTGATTTTAAGCTTCAAATTAAATCACATGTTACTTATATATATATATATCATACCTTATCGATTAAGTTTGAGAGATCATCATCAATATTAGAATTTTTTTCATTATAGGATAGATCCATATGAGATATACTCTTTCTCTATAATAAAATAATAAGAAACTGACATATATAAAAAATAATACCTTGGCCGGATTAGCTACTTCGTTATCATGTCCACTTGCGTCTATGCTACGTTTACCTCTTCCCATTTAGAGAATATCCTATTTATTTAGTTTAACCTAAAATACAAATTTAAATTAAGAAAAACCTGCACCCTTCAATAGTGCAGTGGAGCGCATTTTCTAGAAAAGCCATATTCTTATTGTTAATATTGTCCTGTTCAGAGATCGGTGCCTAATGGAAGAGGAAAAACATTAAGATGGAATAAGGTTCTCGTTTGGACGGCCTCCTTGTCAGACGGCCATTCTTTTTACGAAATTATGGGCAGCACATATTTAAGAGGAATTGAGAAAAATGTTGTTTGTGGCCGCATCATTTTCTCTTCTTTTATTACTCTTCCATTAGGCACCGATCTCTGAAAAGGACAATAAATGGGGACCAATATATTTTTGCAATAATCTCAGTATTTCACGCAAAATAATTTAAATATTTAATTTAAATTATAAAACAATAGACAACTCGTTTGAGATAATCTGTATTTAAATATTGATTGGTAACAGGTGGTTGAGGGATCTTGATCATAATAAGCAGCACATTCCCTAATCAATAAATCTTCTGGACATTCATTACCATGAAGGCGTTTATTATGTGCCAATTAAATTCATAACATAATTCATCTTAATCAAGATTGGAGATCACCGGGGTTTCAAGATTATATTTTTCAATAAATAAAAACATTAAAAACATCGAAAAAATATTTATTTCACTCAATAAAAATAACGACAACAAAGGAAGAATTAAAGAAAAAGTTAAAGTTAAGTAATCAAAAAACATTTAATGATAAACGAGAAATCAGTATTTACAATTCGCAATTTCTATATTAATATATATATTAATAGTAATAATGAAAAGCAGAATACATTTGAGCCAAGTTTGTGAGTGCACAAAATTAGATCAATAGAGAGACAATTTTTCTCTCTACGAAAATTTTCAAAAAACCAGTATACAACGAAACCAAACGAAAAATGAAACTGATCTAATTCCTCAAATCGAAAAGAAATACAATTTCAATGATTAACCTAGTAAACTTCAATATAAGCATAATAAATTAAAATAATACACATTTACAGAGATTGCAAAAAAGTCAGTAACAATAATTTTTCTTAAAATTTACATTTCCAAAAATGAATGCTTTTATTCCAAAACTTATTACGAATCATTCATTCATTTACTTGTTCTCTATTAATTCTTTTTCTTTCGTTTCAAGACGTAACAATTATTCCTATACCCAATAAATCGTAATATTCTAAAAACTCTAGAAAAATAATAATAATAGCAATAAAAATAAAACAAAACAAAAAACATTCAATAAATTGACTTTACATTGAATAATAAACGAATAATACAATTAACTTCTTAAGAACCTAAATTTGTAAAAACCAGGCTCATGCAATAAATTGAAAGGATTTTTATGAGCTTTATGAGCTTGTTCCCTTCATATCCTGGATCTGTTTTATTAGGTAGGCTTTTTCATCATTAAATTGCTCATCGTCTGTGCGATCATTGTGGAATTCGGAAAGGAAGTCGACCTAAATTGTTTTGTTAATTTTCGTACTAAAGCTTTTCATTTTAATATCATAGTATTTCCTAACTAAAAAATAATAATGTAGGCGGAATATTTTCACAAATTATAACTAAAGATATACAAAATTATGTGAGAATCATATTCATCTTCTACAGAATCACCTTATATAAAATGCATAAAGTTTATGACATCAAAACCCAAGTCAATAAAACAAGGCTAAAACCATACCAGTTTATCTCGATTTCTGTTCAATATATCAGCAATTGGCTTTGGCTTGTTCGGATTTGCCACAAATACCTTGAAAATAAATAAAATTAAATTAATTCAAAAAACAAACAACCTTAAACACATGGAATGCTTCGTATTGGATATTGCGGCTTCGATCTCTTAACAGCTCCATCATCAATTTTAAATTCTCGGGGTTCGATATATATTTCGTCATTATATTGAAATTATGACGATCCAGTAATAGCTCGCCCAATAACTTTAATGATTGTCTTCGAGTAACGTAGTTTTTCGAGTTCAACAATTGTTGATAGTTTGCTGAAGAGAAAAATTAAAATTTTTATCAATATATTCCCCACTTACAGAAGAATTTGTCATAGTTTGCATCGAGAAACTCAGCGCACATTGTTTTATGCTTTGTCACAAGATCCTTGAATGATGAGAATGCATCGGATGCAATATCAAAAACCTTCAAAGAAATTTATAAAATTAATTTAAAAATAGCCACCAATACCTCGCTTTGGACATATGTAAAGAACTTGAAGAAATTCTCCGAATACAATACAACCTTTGCCAAATGATCATGTCTTACACTTTCACGAAGCATCAAACCACACGTTAGAGCTATATCAGGATGGGAATAGCTTCAAGATAAATTATTGTAAACAATATAAGTCGTGAAATAATACCCATTAACCAGTTGGTGAAGAATGTCCGGTCGGGCTCCGAGGTACTCAACAGTAGGTGAGCGAGTACCAATTTGCCGACGTAAAAGGTTGTTAAATATCTGTCCAACATCTTTCTTGCATTCGAATTCGAACTTGGATAGGTGTCGGATCAGCATCGGTAAAATGTTGGCATTGTAAACTTCTTGGGCAAGTTGGGCAATCTTAAATTAATTTAACAATAACTTGATTATAATTTTGCAATATGCTAATGAGAAATAAAGGATTTTGAAATATCATCACTTAACATTTCCACAAATTAGTCCTGGGCAGTATTTTTTTATTATTTTACTATTGACGTTTCACGTTAATTAAAATTCTGTGGAAAATAGATTCTTTTAACATATTTCACAGTAAATCTTGTCCAAAATCATTTTATTTCAAAAACATCAAATACTATTCGTTGTTCTTGGCTTGTCACGAACGAAATTTTATTAATACGAAAGAAGATAAGTTAATATAAAATCTTTTGTTGTGAATTATGACATTGTTGAGCTTATTAAAATAGAGATGTCAAATTTATGTAATATACTTTTAAAGATAAACTTATCTTATTTTAATTATACATTTAATGAAAGATTAGAAAACAATTATTAAAAAAAAACTAACAATTCCAATAGTAAACCATATTGAAAATACGTGTTACAGAGTAACTTAATAACTGGCCCGAAGTATATGTTAAAATTTTTACGGATTACATAACATTAACTATAGAATACTTTAATTTAGTGGAACTTATTCCGAAAATAATCAAGTAAATTAAGATATAGTTACCAGTTCTATATATATATATATATATAATCCAGACAATACCTGATCACTATGCGGCTCTTGTCCATCGCTTCCATAGATAAACGTCTTTACCAATTGCAGGTTCTTACTAACTTCTTCTAGCGCCTTCTCGGTCTTTTTCTCTGTGCTACTGCTCTACAACATCAAAATTAAACTCAATTTTAAATGGATAAATACCTTTTCGACAATTAAAAGAGCATCACGAAGTTGCTTAACCACCTCAGCTGGAGACTTGTGACTCTTCCCAAATAATCGAGGAGCCATTGTTTTATGTACAAAGACAATGACGAGGCAAGTTGAGAAACTGAAAATCGGCAATGTGTTGATTAATTTGAAAATGGTGAATCATTATTTTGCTGGTTTATTTATTTATATATAATAGAGAACAAGCAAGCAAATGTTCTAATTTCAACTGTGATTAATATTGATTTCCGCCCCAAATCGACAAGAATTAGTTAAATGTTATTAAAAACAGGCATTTTGGGTGAATGTTGGGAAAATAGGCGTCAATTCGACGCGCGATCGATTGAATAATTCTTTTTTATGTTTTCTTTTTGAGCATTCACTGAACAGGAGAAAAATATGAAATAAAACATTTCAATCAAACAAAAAAAGCGACGAGTGTTAAAATGAATTGAAACGATAATTTTACTCCAAACAATTGTACTATTCATGTTGGTTTCAAAAAAATAGTTGTGCGATAATGGTGCAGATATAAATGATAATTTTATGGAATCCGTGGACAAAGGCGTATAAACGAACACTGAACGGAACGTAACGCCACACAAAAGCCACGAACATGAGATAGCGTGATGGTGGCGATTGAAGGTAGACGGTGAAGAAGGAAGGTTGTGGTGATGGTATACAAGTGAACATAGAGACATTCGGCGAACCTCCAAAAATGCTTCTTCACTAACCTCCAATGTAAGAAAAGAGAAAACAATGAGACGCAGTATTATTGTCAATAGAGCTCATCTTCCAACACAAGCCCTGCTTTCAACAAATATTTTAGTGCCTTTCGTCTCCTAACTTTTGCATCTAAATGAGAACGAAATACAATAAATAAAGGAATTTAATGTAAATAGATGACCTGTTTATAGTTACGGCAAAAACTAGATTTTGATGTAAATATGTTTTCCATTGTTATTATTATTGCAATAAACCGATATTGAACACCTGATTACTGATTCTTGTCACACGCACATAACACAAGTGATTTCATTGTTGCGAGAAATCAACGCTGTTTTATTTTCGATAAATTGCTCTTATCGAACTCTTGGTATTTTCAGCAATTGGCAAACGTGTGTGCATGTAAGTTGGACATTTTATAACCGAAATATTCCAATATTTTTAAACCCCTAACATTTGTGAAGTAATTTTTATTTTCAGAAAATACGTCACAATTACATTCTATTTAAACGCTTTAAATATTGTTTTAAACATTTAATTAGATTAATTTTTTAATTAAAGTATCCCGAAATCACTAAAATATTTGGTTATGTTTACGCAAAATCACGCATAACGCGAGTAAATTCCTAAAATAGAGATTACCTTGTGGCGTGCAGAAAGTTAGCGATATTTATATTCATTTTCAGTTAAACATGCCTAATGGAAGAGGAAAAAAATTATGGTCTCATATCGATTGAGTGGTGAATGTTCCAAATTTTTCTTTTCTATTTCATTAATTTATGTTATTTTCTGAATTTTGGGAAGAACGAAGCACACATTTAGGAATAATTTTTATTTAAATTCTTCCATTCAGCATATTTCCTTAAAAAGGGCTATATATATATATATATATATAAACTAATTGTTAAACATATTTGCATAAATAATCGTAATAAAATTAATGTTACTTATAATATAAATAAATAAATGATTTGCAAAGGAAATTCTCCCTTATATGAATTATTTGATTATGCGATTGTTATATGTAGAAATTTAAATATATATTAGTGGGGAATGTTAACTGTATAAAGGTTTGTATATATTTTTATAGCCTAATGGCTAGTATCATTGAAATCTGGAATAACGAGAAGATATGTATTTAAATCGCGCCATCGATCGCATTTGTTGTGCTGCTGTAATTGACAATAACTACTATACAAAACAAAATAAATCAGATATTTTTGAACAAGGAATATAATAAGGAAAACCAAATAGACTATATTACAATGGTTCTTGTTTCTAAAGTACTAAACCATGATAACTCAATGAACCTAATTTCACTTCATTTAGCAAATGCGTGGAATCGCTTAAAAAAACTAAATAGTTGTAAATTTTGGAATAACCATTTACTGCGATTAATTTCTGTGGAAAAGAACGATTTGGAACACAACAAAGAATGATTACCTATCACAAAAATGATAGAAAATGCACTTAATTAGAGAACAACAAAACAATTCAAAACACGCACACAATCACAACAATAGGAAAAACGTGCACACATGTGTACAGTATCATTGATAATGCTTGAGACATATGGTGCAACAATGATGAAGCACTGATAAGCTCTTAAATAAATGCGCCCGCTCAACCCAAAAGTTCATCATTCTTTTAAGAGAACTTCTAAAAGATTTCTCGATTTTCAGTGAATGCACAACGTTTACAATAGCACGCAGCCACAGATCTCATTGGACGGCAAGAAGATGGCTCAAGTCGTTGAAGTTATCGACACAGATCAACCAACTAGAATGTCCTTCTGCACTTGGTTTCACACAATAAAAGTGCAGATTTGGATTGCATGGCTCGGAATTAGTGCCGGAATAATGGCCGGAACGGTATTCGCCATTCAATACCAGGTTTAGTTGGAACATGTGTAGGGATTTTGGTAAATGGATGAGTTATAGAATTGGCCAGCGGTTACGATGTGTTTCGTTTCGAGCTTTTTTGCCACGCTTGTTTTACATCTTCACATGGCTTATAAGAAGACAAGGATGGAAGGATGGTCGATGAGAAAACTTAAGTGTATGTCAATGATTGGTACGTTGTTTTTTTCTTGGAATTGTATTCTATAGAGAAGATTTTTAAAACTATTTTAATGGTATCTGTTTGATAATCAGGATGGTCTGAAAACATAAAATTTGGTTAAAAGCTTATCTTAAGGTTTATTCCAAAATTTATCGTCAATAATTTTTTTTATTTTTCTTCGTTAAGTATATATAGTAGTCATAATAAACTCCAATTCGCTACATACGTGATCATTCAACTTGAATAATTTCGATTTCCGTTCCTAGCTATAGTTTTTTTTTCGCGAATTAGTATAAAAATAAACATTTTCTATTATAACGAATTTATTAAACAATGCATTTTCAGGAGCCACTTCATCATTAATATCATTCATCGCTATGATTTATTGTCTAGTCATGGCTGGTGTTGAACATCAAACCCTCGACCGGGAAGGTTTAAAAGGACCAAACCTTTGGATCACGGCCGTCTGGTTCTTCATGACGTTCAAATGGAGCTTATTCACATGGAAATTCTCATGGAAGTACCGTCTGCTATGCGAAGAACTCCAACCACTACTTACATCACCACCAGAATACTCAGTTATTGTATAATATGTGCATATTATTTCACTCAAACGGGTTTTTGTCTGTCGTTTTTTTGTTATTTGGTCTTGTTTATTTATTTAATATTGGTTGTATCCTTTACCAAAACTGTATAATTTGATTATTTTGTACAAATGACTATTTTATTATTACAAGGGAAGTCACTTTAGCGTCCCTTTGAGAATTTGCTGAAACTTGGACCATTGATAGATTCGGATGCGCTGATTCCAAATCCGTTTTCAAAATCGGCGCAATATTTCTCTGAGCCGAGATATAAGCCGTCAAAGTCCATTTTTTTATGTGCTCATTGATGCGCATTAACCACAAAATGTCCGACACAAGCAATAGCTTAATTATATAAGACAAGCAATTAGCATGAGAAGTGTGGCAGCAGCAGCGAGTGGACGGAGCAATTGGAACGGTATAGTGATCATGGTTGGTTATTGCATTGTGTGTACAGTATTGTTAACGATTCTAGTTGCTAAGCAAGTTGAAAGTTTATGTAATTCGCATTTTGAAAATTGTTTCATTTATTGCATATTTTTTGAAAAAAATATTTTATTCTGTTCCACAGTTTAAAATAAAAGAAAATAAAATTTAACAAAACTAACTTTTCATTGAAAAATAAAAATAAATTTTAGCATCACATATGAACATCAACTACAAAAAGATATATCTAAAAACTTCTACAATTCAGACATGAATTAAAAGATAGTATATATATGTGCGAAATCAGGAAGAAACAAGAATTGTGCCGATTCTTTAAATTTTTATGGTCGTTGTACATTGAACCGATCTCATGGTCATGGTGAAGGTGAAAAATTTGCCACCATACATGTGAATGCGTTTAGTATGATGATAATCACCAAAATTTTTTTTATGAATTACTTTTAAAATATTGGTCCCGAAAGTAAATTTAAGCGGTGATGCAACCCCTTACCTTCAGCTACCTCGTATAGGCACATTTGCACGCCTTCCTATGTTGCCCGCTCTATCCTTTTACACCAAGTATGTCAGCCATAAATCTTCTCAAGGATATTTTTGCTACAAAATGCACCATTTTTCTTCTATTATAAAATTATATTTATGGAATTGAAAAAAATTTGAAAAAAATAAAAATTGAAAATTGAATCCTGTTGATTAAATTAGCTCGAGGGACCAATATTTTTGACGTAATTTATGAACCAAGCATTTTAACTGTCTCCGAATTTTTTGATAACTTTATTAATCCTTCGAAAATTCATACTTCAGGTAGTGCTACTTGAACTCTTCAGTATTCAGTAAACTTGGTAGATTGTTTAAAACGATGATGGTAACCCTTACCTTGAGCTACAAAGTAGAAATATATTTGCACGGCTTCCTATGTTGCTAGCTCAATTCCATAAATTTGTAATAGAAAAAATGGTACATCTTGTATCACAAATATGTTTGAGAAAATGTATGGCTGACATCCCTTGACATGGGTAGAGCGGGCAACATAGGAAGGCGTTCAAATGTGTTTATACGAAGTAGCTCAAGGTAAGGGTTGCATCACCGCTTAAATTAGCTTGCGGGACCAATATTTTAAAAGTAATTCATGAAAAAAAAATTTGGTGATTATCATCATACTAAACATGTATGGTGGCAAATTTTTCACCTTCACCATGACCATGAGATCGGTTCAATGTACAACGACCATAAAAAAATTTTTTTTTTCTTGTTTATCCTGATTTCGCATATATATATATATATACTATCTTTTAATTCATTTCTGAATTGTAGAAGTTTTTAGCTATAATCTTCTTGTAGTTGATGTTCATAAGTGATGCTAAAATTTTTTTTTAATTTTTCAATGGAATGTTAATTTTGTTAAATTTTATTTTCTTTTATTTTAAACTGTGGAACAGAATAAAATTTTTTTCAAAATATGCAATAAATGAAAAAATTTTCAAAATACGAATTAAATAAACTTTCAACTTGCATAGTAACTAGACACGTTAACAATACTGTACACACAATGCAATAACCAACCATGATCACTATACCGTTCCAATTGCTCCGTCCACTCGCTGCTGCTGCCACACTTCTCATGCTAATTGCTCGTCTTATATAATTAAGCTATTGCTTGTGTCGGACATTTTGTGGTTAATGCACATCAATGAGCACATAAAAAAATGGACTTTGACGGCTTATATCTCGGCTCAGAGAAATATTGCGCCGATTTTGAAAACGGATTTGGAATCAGCGCATCCGAATCTATCAATGGTCCAAGTTTCAGCAAATTCTCAAAGGGACGCTAAAGTGACTTCCCTTGTTACATGAAGTGATAAAATTGAACAACAAATGAAGTATTCGCAAACATTATCGATGTTCTTTCGTTTCGCTTAGCAAAAATCCTGACAGTTGAATTTCGTGTGGATATGATGATCGAATCTGACGCAGGATTTCATTATCTATCGTCAAGTTATGATCGCAGATTTCTAGTTTGCGTTGAAGCTTGTCCCGGTCGTTTTCCAATTTCTTGCGACTCTCCTTGGCTTTGTCGAGTTGATTCTCAAGGCTCAGGAATGTGCTCTTAAGCATCATTAATTCTTGATGCAGAGCATGCTGCGCCTTATCGTTACAAAGCTCGATTCCAGGTCGAAGTCCACGCTGATTTTGACGTGAGAGTGCGACCTATTAAGGATTGGTGAGGATTTAGGTGTGAAAATTATTCTGAAGGTACCTGCAGTGGCCCACTTTTCTGCCGCAAGCTGAAACTTATCTCATTGATTGCACCATCAGCATTCTTAATCTCCTTATCCTTAGCATTGACCTAAACTGTTTTAATTAAAGTTGCATATATAAATAACAAAGCAAAAATGTAAATTCTCTCATATTTTTCCGTTTTTTTACGTAAAAACACGTAAAAACACCTGAACTTTATTATTAGAATTAGTGAATAATTTCTTTTAAATATAAAAATGAGCTTTATTGTACTCTAAATGACAAAGAAATTTCTATTAAATTGGTTAGTTCAACTTATTATTGGCTTGATGTTTCAAAATTTTCCTAATATATTAGAGAAACTGTAAGACTAAATTAAAATAAGTTTTCATCTTCTACTTGGATGCACCTATAATCTTATTATTCCTATTAAAATCAAGTAAGGTCATTTGTTTATTAGTAAATGATTATGACTTCTTTTGTGATCATTGATTTTGCCCTTAATTGTGAATTACCTAAAGATTTTGTTTCTATTAAACAGTCTAAATTAAAAATATTCTCACTCATACAAGAATTTGAATAATAAACTAGCTACTAGTAAATTAACAGAGACACCAGTAAATTTAAACTAGTAAATTTAAAAAAAAAGGAATTTTACCGGAAGATCCAAGTTGTTTATGTGAAAATCACTATTCGTTTTCAAGTAAAATAGACGACACCAAATGAAAATGAACATTTTAGGATAATTTAGGATATATAACTTACAATCAGATTTTCACGTCACCTTTTAAAGCGTGTCTGCAACTATCTAAAATATTGGTTTTGCAAAATTTTAGCTTAAAAATACTTTGCTTAGTTCCTATATTTACGAATTCAATTGCCATTTCGGCCCAAAGTCGTTCAACTATTCATCCCCGGTTTGCCTGTGCAACCATCACTTTAACTAATGCATAAGCTACTGGGAGTCTTAAATGCATTTGTGTTAAAATATTAACTGTTATAATTCAAAACGTATTCTCAACAAAATATATTTCTGGCAAGTAATATTATTTTCATTAAATAATATTTCTCTTTTATTGATGATAGTGATTCGATTATTTAGTTGAAGAACACATAACATATCTTTATGTGTAATTTGTTTATTTTTAGGGTTAAAAATATTGTTTTGACATTCCACCTTTGTATAAATCGCTTTGGTTTGGAAAAAAACTATGTTGATTAACACTGTTATCCTTGCAAAACATTTTCCTGGGCAAAAAAGTTTATTTAAATAGAAAAAAATCAGATATGTTTGGATATTGAAGGAACAAATCGAAATAAACGAATTCTCTAATGAAAATATCTTTTCCGCAATGTAAAATTAGTATTGTCCTTTTCAGAGATCGGTGCCTAATGGAAGAGGAAAAATAAGAAAAATAAAGTGGTCTCGTTTTGCCAGCAACTCTTTTGAAACTCATAAATAGTAAAAAAAAAGATTTCTTAAAAAAGCAGATAACACTCATTGAAGAGGAAGAGATGGTCCAAACGATACCATCATTTTTGTTATAATTTTTTCTCTTCCATTACGCCTATCTCGGAAAATGACAAAAAAAACGGTGAACTAAAACCACAACGGTAGAAAGAGTGAGAGTAAACTTACACGAATGACGAGGATCGAACTGCGGCGTAGACGTGACTTTGTTTACGTATTTTCATAAAATAAAATGCTCATTTATTTAATTTTGTTTCGAAATATTGTTTTTATTTCCATCATCGAATAAATTAATTTTATTAATATTACGAGATATTTCATTAAATTTTTTTTGAAAATTAAGAAAAAATATTTCGAAACAATATTAAATAAGTGAGCATTTTATTTTACGACAATACGTAAAAACAGTCACGTTTACGTTACAGTTCGATCTATTTCATTCGTGTAAGTTTAATCTCACACCTCTAAAAGAAACTTTTATTTGGCGTGCTTCTATTATAAAATTATAACTTCCTCTAATATTATCTAGCCATGATTAAGTGATCAATTATGAGATGAAATATTTAGTTCGTTTAATTCGTGAAAGCTTGTTTTACTTTTTCTCACGAAACTCCCCTCTCAGTGTAAATTATAAACAGTTTTTCGTTAAAGTGAAACACCCTAATCTAAAAAAATGTTAAATATACTTGTGAATGCAAATTATCGCGCCATTCCTGCCAATTTCGAACTGAATCTTTCAATAATGATTCGACCGCAATTGCCTCCGTACGCAATTGTTGAGCCATTTCTCTCAATGATTGACAAAGCTTCTAGAAGAAACACAACATTTTCCCCAAAAGCGTTAAATTCGTTTTTAAAAACTTGTCCAATTTTGCGACTGTGCACTCGAGCACGAGCCGCATAATTTAGATTGTTTCCGGTGTTCTCGATCCATTCAGAATACTCGCTCATTCTTTGCAATGGTGCTCCTTCCCTTTAGAAAATTTTTATCAAGAGGAGAATCAAATACCGGTTGGTACCTATAATCAAGTCGATCGCCATCTGGTGTTCGATTATACGACTTTGATTTGTCGACGCCCATCTCTACGGACTTGTGATCCAAAGTGATTGCTTCTTGTTTCAGTGTCAGGTCGCGTAGTAAATTCTTCCTAGCCGCCTGGTTTACTTCTAGCTGTTTCTCAACCTTGCCTCCAATTTCTTTCATTTGCCTGGTTGTATCCGCCATTAACTCTTTTTCCTTATGCAACTCATGGTCCACTCTGTCGGATGTATGATCTCCGACCTTTTGATTTTTGTTGATTTTTAATAAATATGAATATATGATTAACCTGGACCTTCTTCCTTCTCACCGCTAAGCAACTCTCATTGCAACGCATCGCTCTTCCGGTGATATCAAGACACAGCTGTAGTCGACGATAGCAGCGAAGCAAATCATCATGCTCTTCTTTAACATCGGCCAACTCTCTTTAAATGAAATCGATAATGAATGTTGCTATTCGCGAACCTGTCAATTTCACCGCTCCAATATTTCAAATCCTTCACTCGTTGCAATAATTGCTGCGTTGTTTGGCCTTGCATCCGCGTTGCTCTCATGTTGGCTTCCTTAACAGCCAACCGAGCCATGCGAACAATTTCAATTGGATCGTCATAATCAGAGCTCTGCAACATTGTGTGTTTATTGTTATCGAATCATTGAAAAAGCATACCCGAGCCATTTGTTGATGGGAATGAAAGGTAAACAAAGTGAGATTGCCAAATATGGTGGCTTGGATCAAGTGTGAATGGTGGTGCTCTATGAGCCGAACTTCCGTTGGTTTCAATCGAATTATCTGCGACTTTATTCATGCTTCACATCATATTTCTTGAAAATTCCAAAGTAACAAGCAAACAAATGTAAGATAATTTATTCAATCGAGATCTTTTCATAAATCACTTGAAATAAAATAAAATAAGTATTGCGCCAAATTAATTCATATGAATTGTTTAAGAAAGTTTCCCCAGTTGGTGTTTTTTGACGAGTTCGGTTATCGTAAAGAAGGTTGAGTCTATTATACCAGCAACAGTGAATGTGCCACCAACAACTGCACAAATCTAAACAAAATATATTTTAATCATCGTAAAACGAAGAAAACAATAAACCGATGTTAAAAAAGTGTAGAATGATTGCCTCGTTTCAGTTTGTTTTAACGTAATCGGTTGTAATTGATATTTGAACCAAATTGCGGGAATGATTTTGCCCGAATGATGATAAGTGATATAGTTCTTGTGAGCAAATGTGTATTGATAGCTATTGAGTACGTTACCGTAGTAATCTTCATGAATAGAAGGAACTATCTGAAAGATCACATAGTTGTGAAAATCTGTAAGATTGAGTTTCCACTTATCATGTTTGGGATTGTAATTTATTTGATAGGGAAAAATGACGCAATAGAATTTAAAGAAAACTGTAATAATTAGAAACAGAAAAGAATGAAAGCATGACCAGAGGCCAATTGCAAGAACGAGCATTCCCCATTAAAAAATCTCATAAATCGATTTCAAAAAAATTGTTACCCGATAAAATATTAGGTACTTTTAATAAGGAATTAACCCTAATAAAACCCTAATAAAACCCTGAGTTGCTTGCGATCGACCACAGAGGAGGCGCAAAGTGTGATTTATTCCAGCAAATTTAAAAAAAAAAACTATAATGAAACTATAAATATTTTCATCGTTAACAAAACTAGGAAAATTAAATTTACACCAAAATTTTTTTCTCCTCTTTTTTAAGTTTTTATTTTTGACTATGCACGCCAGTACGTCGCAAATTGCTAAAGACCGCGCATCATTTGCCACATCCAGGCCCTTCAGTTTTTATTACTCTTTATTTAAACTCTGTAATTTTTAATACATAACTTCTTCGAATTTGATTTAATTTGTTTGTTGTTTAGAAACGTTTATAATTATTAATTTCGAAGAAGTTACATTTTAAAAAATAAAGAGTTTAAATAAAAAGTGAAAGACGTGGTTGTTGTGCAACTGGTTCGCGCTCTATTGCAATTTGCGGCGTTGGAGCGCCAATTGCAAATAATTCTTTTCTTATTTCTTACGCCTGTCGTACGAATTTTCACGTGTACTTTACAAAAATGTTGTATACCCCAATTTTTCAGCTTTTTCTTAAATTCTCTAAAAATATTTCAAATTCTTCACAAAATATCAGACTTGAGCACGTTTTCTAAGCTTGTTTTTACCGTTCAAGTTTGGCTATGCAAAATTCAAGAGTTAGGACTTTGGATCAAAATTGTACATTTTTTGACATCTCTGTCACCAAATGAAAATGCCTTTTTACAATATTTAAAATCATTTTATTAAAAGACTTCAAATGCAATGAGGAGCTTATAAGCGTCGTAAGATAATATTTAGTGTCCTGGGATCGTTTAGGGTAAATCTGATAAAGTTACGTAAAAATAGCCTTCTAATTTTGACGTGAATTATAATCAAAAGGGATTAAATAATGTAAAATGCTAATTTCAATTTGAAGTGCATGTTTAATGTTTAAAACAATATTTTAAGGTCAGTATTACAGGATTTTCATAAAACATCTCATGTTACCGTATGCTCTCTAATTATAATGTGATAAAAGTTACACTTCAAATGGAATGCTCATACAACGAGCTTAGAAAACCTGTAAAAATTTAAAATTTTTCGGAATATATTTCTCTTTTAGAGTTTTAGAAAACACTGACAAATTGACATTAACTGTGTTTTATAAATTACACATATATGTTGTATGACGCGATTAAAAATCAGAAAATCCTTATTTCAATTTGGCGTGCAGTTATCGGGGAACGTCCTAATTTAGGCTTCCTTGTTTGGCCCGTTATTTTTTAAATTCCGGATTCCGATTTTTTAAAAATATTTATACTAATCCCGGGAAAACTGATCGGTTAAATTTTCGTTAATACTAGCCTAATAACAGTTTAAGCAAACTGATTAATAACACTTCATTCCCGGTACTTATATTTCATTTTTCAAATACATTCCAAGTTTCGTATTACTCCAACTTCTTTATTACCCTATTTTATTTTTAACAATTTCTCATTCCACACATTACTGGTAAATACCAATGAATCTTTTTATATATTGAGAAAATAATACGAATGGAATTAATCAAGAAAGTTCTTTTTGTTATTTATCACCACAGGCCACACAGACTTTTTTTAATTTTTGGTAAAATAAACATATATTATTAGGAATGACTAACCTTTAATATATATTCATGAGTATTTAATGGATTATCTTCCACAAATTTCTTATCTTTAAGTGGATCGAAACTTCCTTTTAAGTTCTTATTCTAAAATAAGAGTCAAATTAAATTATCAATTCATCAATAAATAACCGAAACATCATCCCCAAACTTAATCGAATGAATAATATGGCGCATATCATAACTGTCAGGTTGAGCACGTGCCGAATGGGTTGAAAGGTGAAAATTTCCTGGTACCTATAGTGTTAGAAAACAATTAAAAATATTTTTAGTTGAATAAAAACTTTGTTTATCTCAAATTTACTCTCAAATCTACATCCCTGCTCATCTAATTGTATCTTGTTCGTCTTGTCGACAAATCCAACTTCGTGTCGTCCATTTTCGTCTTGAATATCTACTCCAATATCTATAATGGGTTGAATGAGTATATTAATGACGTTTCCTTATACATTCACAAGACATATAGGGGAAGCTCACATTTACGAAAACATCGATTTTTCCTTCCCTTCCCGGGTCGTCTATATAAAATTCGCTTTTTCTGAAATCAACTTGATTTATAATTGGCAATTATTTACCCAAAACCTACAAGTCTATGAAAATATAAGCTAGCACATCGTTAAATATCATAAAACCTATAAATATAATACAGCAAATTGATATAATTGCTCCAGCTACCGTCGGTTGTGTCAGATCTTTTGGCACCTTTCGATACACGTCAAACCTGAAACTATTGCATTAATTCTATTAACAAATCCTTCCACGTACCTTCGAATATCGATCATTTTGCTCCTACACAACCCGCAATGGAAACAAAAAAGGCGTTTGCAACTAAAGCGATTTTTGTTGGTTGGTGGTGGTACTATCCAAACAGAGACCCTCAGCTCTGACACACAAGTTTTTTCTGTTATTTTAACACGGAAATAGTCGGTCAAGTCGAGATGCAACAGGCAAACTAATAACTAATTGCGCACATATAAAGAGAGCAGCAAAAATAGATCATGTAGGTGGATGAGAAGAATTGCAAGAACGCCAAATCGGATCTGCCGTTCGATTCTTTCATTGATCGTTCATTTAGAGAATGCTGGGATTATGGGTTAGGTTTTTTGGTGACAATGGTTTCGAACAGGTTTAAATGAGGACGAATAATTATTTTTAATGAATTAGATATGAGAACATTTTTGTAATATAATACCAATTTAACATTGAATAGAAGAATGATCGATTTTCATTGGTCTTACTTGGTCTTTACTAATAGATAGTTTCTCAATAATCTTTTCTCAATTTTAATTATTCGGAAAAATAGATAGTAAGTGTAAATAAAGAATAAGAAAATTATAATTCAATTTCAACATTTTTGAATTATTTTCAATGGTCTCAAAGAGATCATGAAACAAATGTTAATAATTTCTCTGTTTTTCATTATATTTCTTCCAAATTTATAGATCAAATCATATTTATTACTTTTACTTTTTATGAAAATAAACATGGAATTGTCAATTTCTTATATTTTGATAATAATAATAATAATTTTTCGTGTTGTACGTGGTACTAGAAAAATTTAAAAAATAAAATTAATTTATATATATTAACACGCTTAAAACTGAAAATGAACATTTTCTATTATTTAAACGAGTTTTACAAGTTGATGCTTTATAAATTCACAAAAACTTATAAGGCTTACCTTAAAATATTTAAGAGTGAAAGTTCGAAAAAAGTCTGGGCACCATTTCTGAGCACATCACTTAAATCTTCCATTTGGTTTTAATGATTCAGTTCACTATCTAGGCATTAAACGGTTTTACTATTAAACATTAAGTCATCAAATTAATATGAAAGATTTAGTGAAATTCGAAAAACAAGCCTATCTACCGCAATCCAACACTTAATATCTAAAATGAGATTCTAACATGAATACCAGAGCTGGGCAGAATGAGAGTTTGTGAATTTCGGACTGCGGAATTCAGAATCAAAAATGGCCAGAACGCGGTTGGTGTTTAACGATTATATGAAAAGTGTAATTTTGAAATTCTGATTTACAATATAAAATATTAGAATGTGGAATGTAAACATAACCGGAATATGGAACCCATCTTTGATGTATACCTTTCCAATTATTTGCTGATGAATAATCCAGCGACACAAAACGATAAACTCAATTTCCAGAGACATCAACTATAATTCTACAAGACAAAATAAATTATTTTCACAAGATTATAGTTCTTATTTGCAGTGTAAAGATTTAGCCACAATTTGTTTCGGAAAGAGCATATTTTATATATTCTAGTCTAATAAATTAATAAGAATAGAACTTTCTGAAAATAATTACAAAAAAACAATCTGGAAAAATAAAACTATATCATTTAAAGTTCCAATCGTTGAAATCCAAAACAAAAACGTAATTCCAGGCCACGCTTGGCTAATTTGAAAATCAAGATTATAATGTTTAAATATTTAATTAAGATTTTAATTAAGATTATAATTAAAAAATTAGTATGTCTTTCTCTCTCCCTTGTATTTTAAATCTCCTATTTTTATTCTACAATCTTTTATACTTCAGAAGGTCAGTGAACATTCTTCCCAACGTCATTTTAAGATCTAAACAGTCTCTGGACTTTTGATAGTGGAGTTCAAATACATATCAAGATATTTAGTTGTTTGATTTCAGCGTTATTTAAATTTTTGTGAGATAACCTAGCTCATTAATTGGTCCCATAGTGGATTTAACCTTTTTTTCATAATCATTTTTATGTAAGATATAGGAGGCTCATTGCTATCAATTATTCTTTCGGTATGAACATCAAACATATTCGAAGTAATCTATGATTATGAAATCATTTTTACCTTTAGGGTCGATTCATCTCTCCATTTATCTCTCAAAGGACTGATTTGATGCAGAAGAACTGATTGAATCTCTTCGTTGAACATTTATTACGCACGCATGCCGACTGGAACGCTAATGAAACGAAGCTCTGAAAACGTGCTCAAATCTAATATCTCGTGAAAAAATTTTAATATTCTCAGACATTTATGAAGACAATATTTGTGTAAAGTACACGTGAAAGTTGTGAGACAAGTGTAAATCATTATTTCCATTTTGAGTGGGCACGTCAAAAAAAAATGAAACTTTTCAGAATTTTAAGAGCGTCTTGCAAATTTCTTACTTCAAAAGACAATGTTTTCCAAATATTTTAATACTTTTACAAATTATGATAATAGATCACGTTTAATGAGCTCTTGTTTTTACTAATTCATTTTGGCGAAAATTAGTGATTCAAGATTCCATTTTTTTGAATTTTATTCCCGATCCTGTTTGGTACAAAATCACTGGTATAAATATTACATTTTTATTCAGAATTCAACAAAAATTGTCACCAAACATGAAACACTTTCATTCGGAAACAAACTATTATCAAGAATTTAAATAAAATGCGTTTAAATATAATATTTAGTCTGGTGTCTCTGTTAAAAATGAGTTCTTACAATATCCAGCTAACCAAAATGAAGAGAATTCTGGAAATAGACCGGTGGAAGGAACATCGTGGCATGGAAGAGACTTGTGTATATTAGAGTAACAAGTTTGGCTCGGAATACATGTTAAAATAGTCAGATTTTGAAAAATTTTTCTTTTTTGCTTTTATTTTTAAATTTAAGCGCACATTTCGAAACTAGGTAAAAACCAGAAACTGTTTCTGGAAATTGCAACTGGTACGGCAATAAAATGAGCTCAGCAAATGTTCTCAAATTTAAGTTTGCTCTAAGATATTAATATATTTAGATAGTTTAAGATAAGCCTAGTTAACTTTTAGAATGCGAAACTTTGCAATTTTCAGAAAGGCTTTGAGTGATTTTTTAATTCTTCAAGTTACTCTCCAATTATTTATAAAATTTTATCTCTTTAAAATTTTTTATTTGAGCTGAGCAAAACTGATAGTTGTAACAAAGTCAATTCTCTATTTTAAAATTAGTTTCTTGACTTTTACATTCTTAAATGCTATTGTACTGATTTGCACAATAACAAAACTACAAATTCAAACTGCTAATTCCATCAGGAATCAACAGAGAACAATTATATCCTCATTTCGATGAGTAAACTCGGTCAAAATGAATGCACTTTAGCAAATTATATTCTTCCCCCCATTTAACATACACTTGCCAGAGTATCTTCTAATATTTAAAAAAACGTTCTAATAGATAGAGTCCAATAAATACGAACACAAAGTTCACATGTGGCAGAAAAACTGCTCAAATATTGCAATTGCCAAATAAGTTTCTATAAAAAAGTGGCGAGAAAGATATGTAATTTATTTTTGTTGAGTTTTGTGCTAAAAAACATTTATGTCTGCATGCAAACTGACGATATGGTCGTAAGTGGGATAAGGTTTTATTATTCTTATTATTATTATTATTATTATTATTATTTTCCATTGCGCATTTCTCATTGATGCTGAAATAAGCGTGAAGCATATAGATGCCATTAAATCAACCAATAGTGTGTTTCCATGACGGTTCATGACAATTATTATGAGACAAACCATCATTGAATGAAAATAACAACCATAATAATATTAATAATCACCATAAAACTTTATTGGTCAACATGGCAAATGTTTTTGACATGTCTTCTGTCTATTTCAGATCTAAATATTATTCAAACAGCAAATAAAAGCGATACCTTAGAACCTTGGCTGTCTCTACTAGTTTATGTCAACGCCTACCGTACCAAATCCCGCAGATTTTATTATCATAGTATTGAGCCATGATGAATACAAAACAAAAATACTTCATTGGATTTGTTTTCATTGTGTCAATCTTGATCATTTTTATTGTTTAGTTATTTATGACATGTTAACAAGAACTCTAAAGCGTCAATGTTTTTTTTTTGTTAACAAATGTTTTCTATCAACCGTGGTGTTGTCAATTTAATCAATTTATCAGAAGCTCATCGTGTTTGTTGATTAAAAATAAATTCAAACCGTTCTCAATCCCTATTCATTCATCATCATCATCAGTGTTTTTGTTTTTATTTATTTATTTATTTATTTATTTATTTATTTATTTATTTATTCCTTCTTGTTCCTTATTTTATTTTATTCTCTGTTATTAATTTCCATTTTTTTTGTCAGTCAATAAATCTGCGAATTATTAATAAATAAGCGAACACAACACTCAAAATGAGTTCTGAAATTTGTTTGTTCTTAGAATAAAGTTGCGTAAATAATAAATATCTCCAGCAGATCGTGTTGTATACGCATATTTTTGCTGATATTATCGCTCTTCTTATGAAAATATTTAAAACAAAAAAGTTAATCCGTTATTAAGGTGACTGAATGGCTTCAATTGATACGAGATTTTCCACTGGCTCCTTTTATTCTAAAGATAAGAGATTTCATTCGCTACACTTTTGGGGAAAAAAATAAATCATCGAATTCTATTTTGAGAGATTTTCCTAGCGGCTCTTCCTTTGCTCCATGTTTCAAATCTCTTTCGAAAAAAGAGTTTTTGTTCTCGAATCTATGTATCAAACAAAGTGCTATTCATAGATATTTTTCTGTGTTACCCCGAGAAGACTCGAAAAAAATTCACTTTTAATCGGCCAATTTCAGTTTGCTTATCCATTTCGTCTCATTTACAATGGATATTCCAGTCTCGTTTCAATGAGTGTCTAATATTTTTTTAATGACAACTTCCATTTTGTTCGAATTTATCTGTTTATATATTTCAGTTTTACTTCTCATCTTGTATCGAGGGTCTCACTAAATTCCGGCTGTTTCAGCCGACCATCCTCCTCTTCATCTATTCGTCATCCTCTCTTCTTCCTTTTCAGCATATTTAATGGATTTTCATCATTGTTAATTGAGATTTATTGCATGAGTTGTGTTGTTTTCACTAGTTCTTGTTTGTGGCTGTTTTTTTGATAAACAATGTAATATATTTATTTTTATTCGGCTTATATGCATATCGAAAATTTTGTTAGTTCCAATGCTATTTGTCTTGTTTCTGGAATTTCAAACGCATTTAGGCGCCAAATTCGCATTCATTTTTAATAATGTTGAACTTTGTGGTTCATGAAATATCGCGCAGCTCTTCGTTTCATTTCCAAGTTATGACGTTTTTTCCTTTGAGCTACTAATCACCTAGACAAGCAGATTATTTGAATTTTGTTTTTCTTTGGTACAGTTGGCGTTATTGCCGATTTTGTTTGAAACATTCCATTTAATTGTTGCTATAACTTCTGATAAGTCTGTTTAGATGACCCGCAAGTGATTTAAGTACAAATTAATTGCTTTGGAAATGAATACACACACGCACGCCATATACAACTATCAAAATAAAAGATTAATAAAACCTCTGAAACCTAACATTGAAGTAATGTAAAGCGATTTTTAGATACTTTAAGAGAAACATGATAAAATGCAGTTAAAAATAAGTTTGTAGTTTACACGTAAGAATTAGAAAAAACTAGTCGAATTGAACTTGGAATAAAATTTATTTATTATTACTACGTGGAAGTTCAAAAATCATGCTTAAAAATGCGAAAAATTTAGTTTTTATTAGTAATTACAATTTTATGAATCTAATGAAGGGACATTTACGTTCCGAAATTAGATACGAGGCATGGCAGATAAAAAAATGGTTTTGCTCAATTTATAGGATGTGTCTCATTTTATTATTAGTGAATTACTAAAAGCAGGCATATATACTAAATGATGAACAGTGATAGAAGCGACGATGATCACTGAATAACCGAAATACCTAATAATATAAAACAATAGGTAATCTATGTCAGATTATAAAATCTCTATTACATCGGATTGTCTACTTTTGTCACGTCGCATATATTCTATTTTTAGTCACATATATGATATTTCACTTTAAATATTCAAATTTTTCATCTGGAAATGAATCCTGAATGCTTTAAATATTTATTTATTCAATCAGCTGCTGCTAATATCTATTATTTTATTGAATAAATTTTCAAAAAATTCAAAAATAAATGTGCAAAATATATTTTACTTATTACACGAGGAATCGTTTATGCTCTCACGGCCAACCAAATATATTAAAAGCTTACGTGTACATTCCAAGTGGAAATTTTAAACTTTAAATTGTCTATTACATTTTTCCATTTTTTTTTTAAAGAAAACGATGTTAGCAAGAATTTTAGACGAGACCCCTTTAAACTATCAAAAACATTAATATCTTACCAAAAAACTCGAATTGAGCACGTTGACTCAGCTAATTTTACTATTATACCAGTTCGCGTACGTGAATAGTTTTTAAAACGAATTCAAAAATAATTCCAATTTTTACTTCCAATTATAAAGTTATCATTATAAATAAATAAACTTTGTCGTTCCGGAAACTAACGAAATTATTTTTCTAAAATTTCATACTCAACTGATCAATGCTCAAAACTAATAAGAAATATTATAATCTTTTATTCAAAACAATTGAAAGCAAATAAAATTTAAAGATTAGAAGCCCCTGATGAGCAACAGAATAGACATGAATTTCATTCAACCTTGTGGAATTATTAAAGATTGGTTTTAAATGTTATAGACAAGATTAAATATCGTTAGACATTGGTTGTCAATAATAAAATAGTAATATTGAATTCACTTCATGATTTGTTCATTAAAGCAGGTCCTTGTCAATAAGTCGTAATACTGAAGATAGGTTCGCCAGAGAAGGCAAATTAATATTTTGAGAATAGTTCTTTAAATCTTTGACGAATCCTTATCGTCAGGACGAGGAAACTTCCAGAGCCTACAATTTTATTATCAAGTAAGGAGAAATTGATAATTTCATTTAGAAGTGAATTTCTGCTGTTCTCAGGAAAATCTAAATGATTTTGACGAATTTTCCCTATCCAACTTATAATTATGGTGTAGAGCCTACGTCAGTTTCAGTATTAGAAAAGTACTAGTCTAGATAGGCAAAATCGGGAATATTTAGGAATGAAAGTAGCAGAAGACTGGAAATAATGACTTTCGAATTTTAAGCGTGCCCAAAAATTTTGACGTCTTTTAAATAAACCCTTGGTTACAACAAATTAACTGGGCATTTTTTAAACTATCTAATAATATTTATATCTTTCCGAAAAGTTAGATTATTAGAACGTTTACTTAGCTCATTTATTACCATACTAGTTGGCGTGTCCCACTATGTTTATAATAGTTATTGTCCTTATCAGAGATCGGTGCCTAATGGAAGAGGCAAAAAGTTAGAAATAAACTCTTCTCTCTCATCATCTATCAAAAAAATAGAAAATACACATTGAAGAGGAAGAGATGGAAACCTCTTTGTGGCCGTCAATCCGAGACTATCAATTTTTATAAAATTTTTCCTCTTCCATTGTTCAACGATCTCTGAAATGTACAGTATATAATTCAAAGTAGATTACTGTATCAAATTTTTCTTGTATTTGTAAAATACTGCATATTATTTTAATCCCACTAATTTTTAAACCAAATATTTTGTTTTTTATTTAAAATAATTTACTTGACGTCTCGTGAATGGTCGTAATACAAACTTCTCTAGACTAAACAGCGGAAATAATTATTTTTCTTAATATATGCTACAAAGCCATGTTTATACATAACTTCTGAAAAAAAAACAATTCAAATGTCTACTGTATTTGGCAATTCCTTGTAGACGTCACTTAATAAAACCCATTCGCGATAATGTTTCTTTAATTCCACCGAACTCATGAAAATAAAAGCACCAAAAACAGAAACAAATCCAACATAAAAAACGAGTCCATTGGGAAAAAAATTGGGAAATTTTTGGCACATTTATTGTACGCTTTTCATGTATGATGTGTTTATATCTATTTTTGAAAGAAAGTAACTTTTCGAGACATTTCATTCTGAAACGGATGTATTTACACAAGAATAGAAACTAAAGTATATATTGGATGTGCTTGATGGAGGAATTGCGGACCTATCTAAAACAATTTAATTAAATTTTGTTGCGCATCGACGGCACAAATGAAACAAGTAAATGGAATTGTTGTAGTATTTCACCGTTTGTTAGTGTCAAATTGAATTCCACTGGTTATTTATTTATATGTTTTTGAAAGCCAACGGTCCGGTCCATTCAAACCTTGCATGCCTACAAAATAAAACCAAAAAAAACCTTTCTGTTTTCACAACTGCTGCTCATTCAGGCACAAAATTTTGATAGAAAGATCACGGAAGGCTCATCAAAAATTTCCGCCGTCCCACAGAATGGGTGGAGCACCCGAACAGATATTCATCTTTCGGTTCAAATTAGGCTCGAATAAGTAAAGTCGCATTTCTTCGCGTTTGCTCTTTCTTCTGCTTATGTTCTGTTCTGTGCTCTCAGTTGCCTCAGCTTGTTATTCTTCTCCAATCACTGTGACAAACTTTATTAATCGCAAACAAAAAATAAATGTGACATTCGTATTTGTGGGCAATATCCAGCGGACTTCCGTCAATTTTCCATAATTGCAATACACACGTACACAAAATTGGCTTTCAATTATCCCGTCATATTAAGCCAAGTTGGAAACTCAAACAGAATCCGCTGGCATTCATTGTCCATTCATATTCTCCTTTCTTCGTCGAGCAACAACTGAGCGGACAAGATTTCCTTTACATTGGCTTCTTTCTAATTTTGTTTATGTTAGACAAAGAATACTTGAAATAATATTTAATGAGCATGAGCATTCATGTTTGTTTTGGGTGTCACAATCGGATAATTTAATCTTTTCGCTGTAAATTACTTTTGATTTATCGTGTCCCCTTTTTAATTATATAATCTTTGTGATCTTTAATATATTATTTCTGATAAGTCCAGATTTATCTACGTCGTTTTTGATATTCCCTTATTCTTCATCTTTTTTTTTGCTGTGGTAAATAAATCATTGAGATTGTTAATGCTTTATAGTGATTCTATTGTTAGTTCCGAAAATAAGTATATTTGGCGTATTGTTATTCGTCATTAATTTTTCAATAAATACACATTTCATATTTCTTTGAATTTTGTGTGCCTGTGAGACCAATTTGTCTAGATCACCTATTATTATTATATTGGTTAGAATAATTTTGTAAAATTAGTTTTATTATTTTCACCTTTTTACTATATTTGCTAATTGTGATTAATTTCATCTTTCATTTAGATAATTTATAATACACTGATCCTATTGATCACCTTATTGATCAGTTAAAACATTCGAAACATTTGAAAAATTGTTCATCATTAAGTTATGAAATCATTTTGTGTACTAAAATATCCCTTCATTACCTTGATGGATGTTTTAGTTTGTAGTTACAGTAAAGGAGAAATATTTGCACACGCAAAAGGAATGCGTGCTCATTTAGTAGGCTCATATCCATTATTACGGTAATTTTTATAATTTAGGACATAATACTATAATTTAGTCTTTTAAAATTTAACTTAAACATTTTAAATGAGTCAATTAATATTTGAAAAGTGTCAACTTCATTTTTGTGTTTAAAGTTTAGGCGTTAATTTTTTGAATAATAAGAACTTGATATATTGTTTTGAAAAGAGTTCATTTTAAATTTATAAACTTCACAAAACTACTAGGTGAATTGAAAATGTACCGTTCCAACAATCATTGGATCAGCTTATCCAAGACGTCCTAGATATATATTACAATTTTGCAAAAGATGAATCAAGTAATTATTTAGATATCAAATAAAATATTATTAAACTAAAAAAATAATTTAAAATTATTGCACTTCATTCTAATTAGACGAACAATGTTCGAGAAGTTACACTAATCAGATTACTGTATATCAGTAATGGATTGCGAATAATTTAAAATTGCAATGCTATTTGAATTATGAAATTGTAAATATTCAATTCCCCGATCTTTTTTCAAAGTTTTCAAAATAAAACCTGGAAGCTTATTAGACACGTTTAAATGTAGTAAAACTTCAAATTTGATTTGGTGTAAAAGCTGTGAATTAAGAGCATGAGTTCATTTCCGTCCATTTTTAATTTTGAATTTCGAAAATTCAATTTTCATAAAAATGTTAACAGATTCCGGATTTCGAAATTCAAAAACTCTCATTCCGCCCATCTCTGATCCTAACCGCTATCCATTAGAAGTGTACGAATCGAAGATAGTTATCACTTTTAAAAAAAATGTTTTCGTATAAATACCATAATAAAATATTTAAAAAATCATTTTTTAAAGTTTTTTCTTTTTCTCTCCCTTCTAATGGTATTTTTGGGATTTGTTGAATTCTAATTACTTATTAGTCCAAACACCAAATGTAACATTAAAGAAAGGATCTCAGAAAAGATACTCAAATCGTGTTATTTGTTAAGGGAAGAGGTTTCCTAGATATTTTAAAATATGCGTGTCACGTGTACCTCAAAAACTATCTGGAAATAATATCTTTAAACTATTCATAATCATTTAAATATAGCGTTTATTTTCAATTGGCGTGTCCGAATATAGATTGATTGTTTTTACCCATTTTTATATCCCACAAATCTTATTATCAGCAATCAGAAGTCATGATGTCTAATAACTTATAAGAAAACCATTCCGAGAAAATCCGTTGACCTCCTTTTTTTTGATTAAGGTTAAAATTTATAAATAAACAAGTCTAACATGCTTGTAATATAATCTAAAATTGGTATTGCTTAATATAAATAATTGGTAGATACAATAAAATTTCAATATAGCCGAATTAACAACTTGCGACAACAACAACAACAGGGCTCGCGATAAGCACAGTCGAGTAATTCATTTTATTAGAAGACAAAAGGAAAAGCAACACCGCCACAACAACAATAACAAACAAGTTGTTTCCATCTATTTTCATGTTCCCATATTTCGGATTGTATTTATTTTTAAACACGTTTTTATTGTTGTCAAAAAAAAGAGCATGTTTTGCCTTAAAAGATGAGTTAAACGCACAACTCGTCGTCAGTATCTCGAACAAGTTTGGATTTTCTGAGTGGCATCTTCTCGAGGGACCCATTGGGAATGCTGAATCAGACAAGGAATCAAAATGTGTTGCCGCCAACTTAAGAAACCCTCTTTAAAAAAACCGACTAACCGATTTATTTTCATACAAAAAAATACGACGAATTTTTAATATTTATATATTCTTATGTCTATAATTTTTAGTGAATATCAATGTTTTTTGTTTGTTCAATATAAGGACTACCAACGCTTATACAAAATATATCAAATAAATAATAAATTATTAATATTAAAGAAAGTATTTGTATAAAATGCTCAAAATCAGAACTTTCGCTGAATTACAAGAAACAAGAAGAGAGAAACTATTTCAATCTATTTTAAGAAGTTTGTATAATATATAATTAGTATTAATAGTTATTATCTTAATATCGTCATCATGGGAATTCGTTCAAAACTAATCTTAAACAAATTTTATTTATTTATTGTTATTAGTTCCGATTAATAATTTCATTATTCTTATTCTTATTATTATTATTATTATTATTTAAACTCATTTTTAATTTCATTGGTCCAATTTAATTATCTTTTTTTTGTGCATGTTGTCATATCTCGACCATTATTTATAGATTCTTATTACACATTAATCAATTTCTTTCATTGCGATATAAAAAAAATTATTAATAATGCCCGCGTTCAATTCGCTAGTATTTGGTCAAAAGTTGACGGAAATAATGTTTTTAATAATTTATGACAGTCATTTTAATTTTAACTCGACGCATTTTTCGGAGCCCGTTAAAGTGAGTGCCCCATTATGAAATGCACATGGCGATAAGTGCATTTCTTTCAACAAGTAATAATTTTTTTAAACAAAATATTGTTTTAAATTTATTAGTTTTATATATTTATTAAATTTTTTCGTTTTTATGGTGAATGCACATTTTCACTCATATAAATAGTTATGATTAATATCTGAAAATGACACATTGTGGATACTGGAGTAAATTTTTTTTTGACATTTTGCTAAAGCTTGTTGCTAAAGCTGCTTCTGCTTGTTTGTCAGAATGTTTTAAATATTAGAAAATTTTCATCTGCGTTTTGCGTGCGCAACAATAACACAGTTTCTATAAATACACGATTACACTAGCTGACAAAAGTTTTGTCACAAATTTTTTTTTCGGGTTTAACTTTTTGGTGACTTGACCAAATTGGCTGATTTTTTTGATATTTTATGTGAATCAGTGTTTAAAATGTTATAGTAGCAAAATTTGGTTTAAATTACCATGGCAATTTCGGTACCACGCATTCCGTTTTCCCTCATATTGATAACAGCTTGCCGGGTGGCAATTGGAGTTTCTTTACGTGGAGTCATCTCTAAAATGTTGTCAATTACTGCTATTTTCAATAAATTATGAAAAAAATATAATTGAACTTTGAAATTATTAAAAAATGCAGTGCAAGAAAAGTGCGTAATATCTTTGAGCTACGCGTTTTACGATAAACGCTTGTCACTGTAAAACGGATCATCGTATTCACAAGCGAAAATTTGTAAAATAATCTACAACCATATGAATCCATCATATCAAAAAACCAGCCAATTTGGTCAAGTCACAAGTCACAAAAAAGTTAAACCCGAAAAACATTTGTGACAAAACTTTTGTCAGCTAGTGTATACTCCTAAGTATCTTAAGTAAGTAAGCCTCATAGAAGTATAAAATTTCCCATGTGTTTTCAAATTTCACTCATATATAGCTTATAATTAAGAATCTAAATAGCTTTATAACTTAATAGAGTTATTAAAACGTTTCCGCGACCAGTCATTATTAGTTGACAAATTCTCAATTTATCGCATCAATTTCTTCAACGATTTGTTGGTATTTTAATAGTCACAGAAATTTTATTAAACGTTTATAATCGACCTCTCTCACTCCCTTAAAATAATAATCAACATTTGAATGTTTTCAAGTCATTACATATGAATTCTTAAAAACATACCTTTAGAAAGTAATTTAAACTTTAAAAAAACTAAAGCGCTAGAATTATTTTAAGTGAAGCCTGCAAAATTGACGTCAAAAATAGTTTCAACCTTGCACGTGAAAATTAATAAAATATGTTCTAATATTGTAATAAAAGGATTTTTCATTTGACATGCTTATTTTTAAGAAATAAGGTTTCTATAGTCCTAGTTCAATAAAAGGATTAAAATTCGTATACATTACCGTGGACGCAAAGCCCACCCAACTGTCTATTTCAACTGTGAATTTAAAATAACCTTTTTTATATTTAGGACCCTACTAGTTAAATTTCTCATTATTTGCCGCACCATTGTTCACTTCAAATAAAAACGTACCAGACTTTAAAATTATTATTTTTATTATTATGAACTGACAGGATATGTCTACCAATGTAAGTTGCATGTCCTTTACATTCGGTAGACGTTGTTCTTTCTTAGCTCTTAATGTTTAACGTATACTTCAGTTAATATGCCATATATATTCCATGATTTCATTTATTGTAAATAACAAGTACATTCAAACCACAAACGATAAACAAATGAAAGAAAAAAATTTATTTTCCACAAGGAATAATTTGCCTTCGCTTCAAACTAAAAGGTTTCTTTCTGTAATTTATCAACTATAATAGCTGGAAACCAATCAAATGCGGAATAATTTTGTGTGGAAAACAACAAAAACAACAAAAGTCGAGAGGGTAAATCGTCGACTACAATATGTATATTATCCCTTGAAATGGTTGTTGTTTTTTATTCGCTCGCGTGGTCTTAACGGTAATTTCGTTGATGGATCATAAAAATATTCTTGTTGGAAAACAACACCAATACCCGATAAAAAATGAGGAATATTTTCGTCCTGGCTCCTTTTTGCTGTTATTATTTTTATTCGTTAAATTTAATATGCACTCGTGTGCTCAATATACACGGAATCTATTGCTTTATTTTTAGATTTTGATAGAATTCTTGCTCAAGTGCAAGTTTGTTGCTTTTCTCCTGCGACAACAAGCAACAAGTAACTAATCGCGTATTCTCCTATCTTAATAAGTGCATTCTTATAAATGTTTATATTATTTACTATTTTTGGCACTTTTTTTATTATTTATTTCATATTTGCCATATGAATTCATTGTGAACACCCAAGTTTTCCTCAAAACTCCATCTTTTTTTTTGGCGGTTTTTACTTTAACAAATGTCCAATTTCCGGCCCACTGATGGTAGTTTTTTTCTGAATATATTTTAATCGCTGAATCAATAAGCTAGTTTAGAAAAATCAAAGATTACTTAGGTTCGTTAATATAAGCAAGAAAAAATAAAGTGCTCATAATTTCTAATCGCCTAAGGAAGTCTATTTAAGATTAATAGCTTGAATTAATTATAAGGTTCCTATAATGTATAAAATTAAGTGTATTCTTAATAATGAATAGATTATCTACCTTTATCCATCATTAATAGCAAAGAAGAAGGTTGAAATAAATTCAAAACCAAATCAAATTTTCATAGTCGTCCGTCTCTCTTTTCCATGCTCAGCCGGAGCCAGCCGGTATGATTGAATTCAGTCGCACTCGTTTCCTCTTTAAACGAGTGACTGGAACATACTCACTTCTATTATTTTCTGTTTTTGTTTATTTACCATGTTCAAAGTTTTAGATTCGTTTTTTATTACTTTAAAAGTTATACATACTACGATTTTGGTAATTATTTGCCTTCATAATTACTCGGGTTTTCATTGTTTTATTTCAAGATTTTGTTTACGCAATTCGACTTAATTAAACAACTCTTCATTTGATTTACTCTATTTGATAATGAAAACCTTTTTTTCCTGTTTTCAAGTGTTCTTAATTAATTTTGGATGGTCAGCTAGAAATTGTTTCATTTTTGTTTTAATTTCTTAATGTCGAATAGCTTCTAGATGTTCGTCATTTACTTATCATGGCATTTGTAAATGGCAACAAAGGCAATTGAACCGGAAGATAAAACCATACACATTTTATAACTATGCCAAATAATTTATGCAACTTCTTCTTCTCAGCTTTCAGTTAACCTTTGTGTTAAAACATTTCAGCTAGCGTGCATCTTCTAATATATCTCACCTAGAAATATAAGAACTATCCAATATTCCTTTCTCCCGGACTATCACAATCTAATCACATAAAATTATTGCCAATTTTCGATTACTCACGATATCGCGCTTTCAAATTATTATTATTATTATATTTTCAAAATCTTTTATTTATTAATTATTACTTAACAGAAACATTATATCTTTTCCTTTCCTTAAAAAAAACTTTTTAAAAAATCCATATAGCTCTTTCAAAAAATTTTAATACTAGTTTGAGTAGAGCAGCAATTGTGTTTCTGTTAGCTATTAATTAATTAATAAAAGATTTTGAAAAATTAATAATAAATTGAAAGTTGTGTTTGGCGAAATTGGTGCGATATCGTGGCAGTGGAATTCGATTGTTTCTTAAATATTCAGCAGCTTGGGGAACTTATATAATATGTTGCTCTGCAACAAAATCAACATTATTCTACTATATCCATGAATATTTTAAGCTTACACTTGTTACTTCCACATTACTTTTCAGGTATTTTTGTCAGGCATATCGCTTCTCTTACGGCTGATCTATATATGATTACGTGTCCAGATCTCTCCGCTTTCTTCTAATTAGATTTACCAAAATTTTCTCTAGTCATATCATTTTAAATTTTTAACATTATAACAGTTAGCCGTTTAAAATAAATTATTTTAATCTTCCTCTTCATACGGTTCTCAATATCATAACGTAACCGGATCTTTTAAAGTTCAAAAATCAAATATCTTCTCTCAAACCATCAAAAATTGAGCGCTTCTCCATTTTCACCTTAAAATATCACAGTAATTAATGCAAAACTAATGGAATTATTAATAAAATCTTTGCTAATCAGAATAACTTTTGATTATTTCTTTTAAGTAGCTCACGTTTGTCTCATTTTAAGTTATATGGTTACCCCATAAACCAAATTTCGGCTCTCAACTCTAAAATTCGTCGTTTCAGCCTCAACCCAAGTATAGCGCAGACGGAATACGCCTGCGCATAATTAAACTGAATATGCACATAAAACCTTCTCGAAAATATATCGAAATATGTTAAACCTAGAAATTGGTGTGGGAAATAACGTTAATTTTTCAATTTTAGAGTTAAAGTACATCTTTTTCTTGCAAATGCACATTTTCTTTATTTTACTCATCATTTAATTGTCATTAATAAAGAATTACAGTAATAGGAAAACTTATTATCTATAACAAACAAATTTTTGATTCATATTACTCCTATGGCCCCCAATTAAATTCTTAACTTAACACGTAGCTTCCTAATATATAAAAATTAAGTATCAACAAGTAAATGCCCTTTGGCTAAACAAAAATGAAATGATTGTTGATTACTAACACACCAAATAGGAACCAATCAAAATAACAAAAATGCAAATGTACTGCTCTCCAAGATTTTATCAACAAAAGCCCGAAACCAGACGCAATATTCTATTCAATTGTTCTATTTCGAGCCAACTTCCAATGAGCATGAAACAATAATGCTCATCGCGAGCTCAGTGAACTTTCTTTTTTCCAAGATGATCATATTACTAACTCAAACTTTTATTACACACAAGATGAGGAGCAGCCAAAAATGAACATTTGTTCATTAAATATAGCTCACTGCTCATTTGTTTTGCTTTGCGCCCTCTTTTTATAAAACTTTTTCTTGGAATAGATTGCTTATCAAGAATTGTTGGCGATGCCGAGATAAGAAGAGAATACTATTATTCATGTCAAGTTTTTTCGCCATTCAATTGAATCGGTCCAAAGATCGATGAGGACCCTTGAAGAGGCTTGATGAGATTGAGTTTGGTTGTTCCGCGAGCACAAACGAGGAGCCGTTTGATTAAAATTGAATTATCCAAAATTAGAACGAACCCAAAGGAAAAACTTTTTTGTCGCGTTAGATGAATGCACTTTGATAATTAATTTAAAGCCGGTCATTATCGGTTTTGTTGCCATTTTTGCTCAATATCCAATTTATTTCGGTTTTATTGCATTTCATTCGGTTGATAACAAATTAATAAGAAAAAATACGCTAGGAATGTATTCGGCTCTTGAGTATTTCATCAATTTATTGCTCCAAAAAAGTTGTAAATTATGCATATATTTATATAACTATAAATATGGTATTATTTTTTATTCTCAATTGATAACAATTCTTGTTATTCGCGAAAATGCATTGATAGAAAAGAAAACTATTTCATTCGTGCAATCTACATTATACATTTCATTCTCGTGCTAGGGTCTTCATTTCGTTTCAAATGTTCGCCGGGTTTCAATTTACATTCACAGTGAAAATCATATTTCCAACCTGTTATTTATTGCAGAGCCTCTCATGGACGATATTCAATGGCCGTTATTAACATTATTTTGCGTATTGATTCTTCTAGCCTTGTTCGGTAACCTATTGGTATGCGCAGCAATATTGTGGGATAGGTCGTTGCGCAAGCAGCCAGAGAACCTCTTTTTGGTCTCTTTAGCAGTTTCAGATTTGTTGGTCTCAATATTGGTACGAAAAATTGATATTATTCGCTTACGGAATACATTGTTTAAGGTTATGGTGTTCGCGGCAACCAATGATATTCTTGGATATTGGCCGTTTGGTCAATTATATTGCCAGTTTTTCATCAGTTTTGATATTACTTGCTGTACAGCAAGTATATTAAATCTGTGCGCAATATCGTTGGATAGGTACTGGCATATAAGTAGACCAATGGTGTATGTAAGGTTAGTTAAGTTTTGTTTTGAAGAAACATTAACAAAATGTAAGAAATTGATAATTCATTTTCCACATTTTTGAATTAATTTCAAATGGTCTCAATGAGAACTTGAAGCAAATTTCCAATTTATTTAAATGATTTCGCATTATTTCATTATTTTTTTTAAATATTTCGTCAATATTTATAGTTCACGTCCTATTGGTTATTTTTATTTTTGCATTAAATTAAAATTAGAATTATAAATTTCTCATAACTTGCTAATATTTCTTTCTCATGAAAGCTTTTCAAAGATCTTTTTACGTGGCTAGATCTCAACTATATATAGATATAAAATAGTGTATGAAGTAATCGAGTAAAATCAAGTCCAATTGAACAAAGTAACATAGAGTTCCTTCTACCATTTTACAATTTGTGGAGATACTAAATCAACAGAACCCGCCAAATGTGAAAAAATTAAAATACAAAGTAAATCAAAATGACTAGACGTAGAGATATAAGCAAGAGAGAACAAATTAAGAATTTAAAAATAAATAGTCAACGCAACACCTTACTTCCCGTCAGTACGTATACAACGTCACACTTTTTCACTTCATTTCTGACAATTATTTTCTTTGTGTCGGTTTAATATCACTCCTACAGTAGCCAGAACATTACAGTAGTTTCGTAGATTATTGAACCTATGTATCAGGTATTTTTTAAGAAGCGGAGGTTTTTAAATAGTTTAAGACGGGATAGTAACAATGATGAAATTCAATTATAAGAAAATGCATATTTTTCTTATAAATACTTAACTATATAACGTAGCTTAAACTCTGCTAACCTTGAGATACATTTCATATCATTCTTTCAATTGTAATTAATTTATTAATGATTGTTTTTCATGTAGCATTATTTAAAAAACAAATTTACTGCCTTCAAAAGTGTTTTCTTCGAGAAAGTGTTATAAATTTGAATATATAATCATATTCGTGTTTTGAAAAATTTTACTTATAGAAAATAACCTTCACTAAAAAAATTTACACTTAATCTGAATTTATTAGAACTCATGGAATAACGAGAATATAGGTGGTAATGATTAAACTTGCTATGGGTAAATATAATTGTTCAATATTTACAATTCCCTATCGTGCCGATAGATAAGATACACATACATTTAAAGAAAACTTAAGCTGTGATACCGTTTTTTTTTCTTTTTTTTATTTAAAAGTTTGTGAGTTATTATCGCTCTCGTATCTGCCATTAGAATATAATCGAAACATTAATATAAATTACATCCTATTCTCCAACTAGAGATCCCATCACTATAAAATTACCTAATTAAAATATTATTAAAGAAATTACAATATCAAACCATTTAAATACAAATAATACAAGAAAGTAAAATTAGAAGAAGCTCAGTCTATATTTAAGTTAACCTTACGCAGTTTCGTGTAAAAGTGTTAAAGTTGAGCTAAAACAAGTGTTACTATATTCGTCTACCTACTTTTGTGGTGCCAAGATATCGAAAGCTTTTGAGAAAGGATATATATATATAAGCTTTTGTAATAAGATCAGAAATCAAGACCAAACTTTAAATCCGTCTAATAAAAAATTAAAAACACGAGGTTACTTAACTCGTTACGATTAACACTCGTTAAACATTGTTTTATCCACTATTATTAAGGCGATATTTGAATAGTTGAGTTAAATTAATTATAATTAAATTAATGGGCTAGAAACTCTTAGCTCACAATAGGAAAAATAGAAAAAAAACATTATTAGGCCAATTTGTTAATAAATAAAATATAGTTCAACTAATAACTGCTAAGAAGATATTTGATCATAAAACATACCTCAAATACTAAACCAAAAGTTCCCTACTAAGGCCAACACGTTACTCAACTCGTAACATGCCAACCCATTAATCAACTATTCAAACATCGTCTTAAGAATATCCGCTATTCTTAAGGCGATATTTGAATAGATGATTAAATTAAAATCGCAATCAAGACACGTGTCTAAGCTAACACGTTACTCAACTCGTAACATGTACAGCCCATTAATCAACTCATAAAACACCGTCTTAGAAAATCGAGCAGTTCTTAAGGCGGTGTTTTCTCATTGACTAAAACGCGAATCGACCGATATCTCATTCAATTTCCACTAAAATAGTAAAGTTAGCACGTTACTCAACTCGTAACATGACAACCCACTTTAAAAATTCGAAATATCTTCTTAAGAGTTACTGTATGAGTATTTTTATATCGGTAAAGATAATATAATTTATTTTTTTACAAAGTTATTTGCGAAAATTTTTATTCCATGTTTAATTTATATGAAAAGTTGGGAATTTATTTAATTTCTATATTCTTATTTAAATTTGGCCTCATTCATTTTAGCTTATATATATATATATATATATATCTAGTTTCGTATCCTTACATTAATTTTATTTCTGCTGATTTTATTTTCAATTAGTTAAGTAAATAAACCTGATAACTACAGTTTTCACTTTCCATTAATACGCCAAATGCAACTATAAATATAAAACATTATTAAAGCATACTTACAGAGTAAACAGAAATTTTAATATACTTTAAGAAAAACTAAATAATATGAATTGAAAAATAGTTTGTAGTTTACACGTAAAATTTTTTAAAATTTTTTTTGCGAGTTTCTCAGCTCTGTGAGCACCTACAAGGTTGTGCTCATGATATGTTGTAGAGCGAAATATTCTGTATACGGTAGTCTAAAGAGAATTTTTCATCTTTTACAAATTTATATTTTCTTTTGGTTTAAAACTTATTTAAGCTACTTAAATTTAAAACTCAATATTAGGTTTTAATCGTAACCCAGGTCAAATGGTATGGTAATAAAATTAATTCAGTTGACGTTCTCAAATGCAATGCTTTCAAAAACTATTAATATTTTACTTAATTTAAGAAAAGCTTAGTTAACTTCTAGTAAACAATGTTTTATTAAAAATACGTAAAACTTAATAGGCACGCTTGCAAATGGCAAAATAGTTATTTCCAATTGGCGCGCTAACCATTTTCAAATCGCCTTTTCAAGAATTTTTCAAAACATGTTGTGATTTTTTTGCTTTACTATCTATTTATTCATGACAAATTTTCTTCGAAATGTTGTGTAAAGCTAATAAATAAAACCAATTAAAGTCAAAAATGTAAAAAGTTTCTTTCTCCTCCGCGCTGAACATTGTTTACGTACTGTGGCGACAAAACTCCCCTCCAGTAAAAAGTCTACGTAACTCTGACAGGTAAAGAGACCTAAATACCGGTTTAAAACTTTAAAACAAAAAATAGTTAATAGTAATGATAAGGCTAGAATAGATAGAATTAGGTATATGTAAAACAAAAACTTGCAAGTTACAGAAATCAAAATTCGCCTCAATTATTGTTCCCATGTGGCGCACTCATTCTATTTTAATAAAACAAAAAAGGTTTACCATAAAGATACCGGAAGTGGAACCGTTGACATTTTTGCATCTTCATGAGTTCGAAAACTAGATAGGTAATCAGGATGAATACGAGCTAACTATAAAAAAATATATTTTAATTTCATCAAGACCTAAAGTTATGATACTTTATTATTATGGACATGAATGGCATAAAGTATTACATTTCGTGTCTCATCTCTCCTGTCCTGCTTCTCTATTTTCCATTAATGACGTTGTCTTTGACCAGGTATCCCTTAAAGAAAAATGTGGAATCAAAATACCATTAAAACATCATAAAACTATAATATAATTAAAGACTATTAGAACTTACATTCTGAGTATTGTGATCAAACCTTCGACATGGTAGGAAACAGTAAATATAGTAGAGGAGATGTTAGCACAAACAATGTGATGAAATAAATTAGTTGAAACTTTCAATTCATTGTCGAAATTTTCATGTAAAAAAGTTTTGAAAAATTTATTTTGTTGTTACACCCGACTGTCAAATCTAGAAAGATCAACTTTTATGTGAAAATAAAATAAATTATTGTAGAGTTTTTTTTTGAAATTTATTCTTTTTATAAATTCTGAAATAATTATTTTTTGTGAATTTCTAATTTTATTAGAATAAAACTTTTATATGGTTTTTCATTTTGATCTTACTATTTTATTACTATTTACTATCAAAATATAAGAAATTGGATATTCCATAATAAATAAAAGTAATACATCTGATTTGATCTAGAAATTTTGAAGAAATATAATGAAAAACAGAGAAATTATAAACATAAATTGAATACTTGTTTCATGATCTCTTTGAGACTATTTGAGATTAATGTTAAAATGTTTCAGTTGAATTATCAATTTCTTATATTTAAAAAATATTATACACGGTTTACTGGAAATAACGACTTTCTGATTTTTAAGCGCATCTGACAACTTTTGTATCTTTTTAACAAAAAACAATTTAACTCTGCTTGTCTTAAACTATATAAAAATTATTATTAATTTCCCAAAAAGTTTAATCTGAGTATGTTTTGCTGAGCTCATTTAATCGTACCAGTTGGCGTGCTGCACTTTTATATAGATTGGTGCCTAATGGAAGAGGAAAAATTAGAAAACAATTGTCTCGTTTGGACTTTTCCATCTATTCCTCTTCAATACATGTTATCTACTTTTTAGAGGTCATCATCTTAAGTCATTAGAAGAATTTGAATAATACGTTTACCAATAAATTAAAACAGAAAAGCAAACCCCCCCCCCCCCAATAAAATAAGTAACGGATAGTAATAAAATAAATAATAATTATAAAATAGGGTTAAAGGATAGGTAAAACACCAACAAAAATAATTCCTGAGATCTGAAATAAGTGGCATACCCGCTGATCAAGGGACAAGATGATAAATCATTAATATGCCAGAGTTTTTTTGGTATGTTTTTTTGGTTTTTTGGTATATTTTTGGTATTTTTGGTATTTTTTTGGTATAATTGCATATAAACTTAAAACAACTAAATAAGGCTTACAGTTATTATGATCTAAATTAATTTAATTAGGGGAAAGTTCAAAACTCTCCAGAATCTCCAAATGAAGCTTCCGTTTCCCTCTTTCATTGAATAATCGCACAGAACGTGCCACAAAAAACTTTCTACGAATTAATTTCAACGGATGATTAAACTTTAAACTAATAACCACTAGGATTTTTAGAAGCATTAATCAAAAATAGTTTTCTCCAATTAACTTGATTTTTTTCATTTCAGAAGCAAAAGAAAAATCCTAGGTAAGTGTAACCTAAAAATGTGGCGAAATAAGTATGTCAGCAAGTTATAAAGAATATAATGAAATTAATAGAACTATATAAATCCCAAAAAAAAACAAACAAGTTTTTTTTAATCTTAAGAAACTATACATTCAATAATTCAAGGTACTGTAATCGACGCCGTATCAATTACGTCATCATTGTTGTATGGCTCATATCAGGTGCAATAGGCGCAGCTCCATTGGGCTTTGGCTTTGGATCAAAAGTGACAATTCACAAGTAAACAAAATGGAAAACGAAAGACTGAATATTCGAAAGTTTAGTGAAACTGGTCTACCCGTTTGTGAAATGAAGCTGCCACTCTCATACGCCATTTCCAGCTCATTTTTATCCTTCTTTTTACCTGCAGCGGTTATGGTTATCCTTTATACCAAACTTTATTTGTATGCACGTAAGCACGTGAGAAGTATCAAGACGCAATTGCAACAAGCGACCTCATTCCTTATAATGCAGTTAGCGTCGGAGAAAATCCGCGAGGTTGGTTTCGGCTCGTCTCGACTCAAAAATTACGTTTCAATGCCATTCATGGCGCTTTCAATGAACGCAAGCTTTTCTTTTCATTTTATTGATTCTTTTTTGGAAATTTTTCGTTACTTTTTCGTGGAACTATGGAGCAATTCAATGAAAAGAAGTGCTAGAATTGTTGAAGAATTGTCTTTTTGGTATTTTTAAGTTTGTTAGAAACTTTTTATTTTTATTTTCTCAGGAAAGTTTCCGTTTTTTATAATTTCTAAAATCTTTCCAATTTTTTTTGTTTCTAGCTAAAGTCTATCTTTTGGAATGAGCATGACCTAAATTAAAACTTTTCTTTTATAAATTATTTTAAGAAGCTTCCCAGCAGCTTTAAGAAATATATTTTTTTAAATTAAACAAATGAAAACAATCAGTAATAATGGAAATCATAAAAAGAAGTAATGTTTGAAGGGTTTGGATTGTTTTTTTGTAATAATTTTGGTATTATTTTTACCCGCATGCTTTGTCGCATGGCTGTATTCTCGTGCTTATTAGGTAACGGCCGCTACTCTGAAGGGTGAAGCTCTACTACCGCCTGACTCGCCACCGCCATCGTCGCATGACGGAGCAACACGCTCAAATCTGGTCGCCAGAAGATCATCGCAACAATTTGATGGAACGCCGCGTTCGACGAACAAGGTTCAATCAGTGAGTTGTGTCGAACATAATTTGAAACAAAACTTGAAAATCTTTCTGCTGTTGTTTTTCTTAGAGCAGATTAATCACTTTGTGCGTTTTTATATATAACCTTACCCCCTCACTCACGTAAACTTATTGAAATTCCTTTTTTTGACGTTTTTTTAAAGGAAACATATCTAGGAATATTTTTTTTGGAATTATTTATTTAATAGGTTTTTGACTTGTTTATTTGTTTGGATCGCATGAAAATAATGTCTATACATATTTGAGTGGCAAATAGGGGGAAATTTTGGCAGACAATAGTTTAATACTTGTTCATATTAAATTTGAGCATTTTTGGTTGCGGAGGGGCTAAATACTACGAATGGAATTGCGGTGCCGTGTGTGTTTACTCATGTGCAACTATTCATTTGATAAATAATTAAGCATGAAGAAATTTAACCGACTATCAGAAAGGCTTGTTTATTTTCAATAAATTTTAAGTTGGAATATTCTATCACCCCGGTGAGAACCTGTTTCAATTTCTTGTAACTAGATACCCAATATGACACAAAAAAAAAAACAATTATGTTTACTAACACGAGTGCTAGTGGCTTTAAACTATGCTTTCATAAGTGTGGGATGATTGAAGAGCGAATGGTGAATGGCTGATTGGCGATTGACTCGAAAATGAACGCGGCTATCTTCCAAAAGAAGTTCAATAAAATTGACAACAAGTTGCTTTCGTTTTGTATCTGTTGTACATTGCAGATAAAGTGCTCGATTCTATCCAAGCTTAATTTTCTCTGCCCATCACGTTTCAAAACGCAACATAATGAGTCGAATTCTCAAGCAAAGGTAACTCAATCGCGTTCGAATATAAGTGATCAGAAAGCAAGGTAAAAGATGGAAACATGACGGCGGATTGAAATGAATGTTGCAGGTTGACACTGGGTGTAATAATGGGAACATTCCTCGTTTGCTGGCTACCATTTTTCATAGTGAATATATTAAGATCATGGATCCCTGACATGTTCAGCACGAGCACAATTCTGGTAAGCGTCGCTTCCTCAAAATAAACAATGAAACGTGATATAGCAATAAAGTTTCTTTCGAATAGTTCGATTTAAAAAAAAACTGGAGAATATCAATTTCATAAACAATTTTTAGGCTGTGACATGGCTCGGATATGCAAATTCGTCGGCGAACCCGTTAATTTACAGTATTTTTAATCGAGATTTTCGTAGGGCGTTCAAGAAGATTATTGTTAATATTGTTGGTTGCTTCTGGGATGATCAAGATCTCAACAAATCCATGTAAGCGGAGAATTTTCAAACTAGTAATTTCTCTAGTATTCAATTGAGGTTATTTTATATATTCATGTTTCCAGAGGATGTCAGAATTCTCTGAAGCGAACTTGAATCGCTTGCAGATCAGCTTTAAAGTTACTTTAGTTTATCATATTCTATTTAAATTTGTGTTTAGAAAAAAACTGTGTAAGAATATATAAATATTTTTTAGAGTAATATTAGTTATATATTATAAAAATAACTTTAAAAAATATTCTAAAACGATTATTAAATTTATTTAAAATTTTCAGATCATCCAGGTATGCAATCCCAGAAATGGAGAGAAAGCGGTCTTGCACAAAATCATCCGAATCTTTCCACGAATCGAACACGGAAGCCACTCGCTTGAACTTGTTGTCAAACAATAACAATTTAAACAATAATAATGACGTCATTGTTGAAGAGCAACTCCCATAGATTTATTAACCACATTCTTTATTGTTAATGTTTTAATTTATACGTCTTCTATAATCTAATCTCGATGTCTTCACGGGTGACTTTGTAAACTATTTGCATCTCATTTCTTTTTAGTTTATTTCAATTATTATTCAACATTTTCTTAAACGTGTAGATATATAAGGAAAATAATTACATAGGGTTAATATGATTGTAAGTATATTCTTTTTTATTCACGGGTAAATAAATAATTGGAATTGTGTTAATGGAATAACTTCATTCAATAATAAAAACAATATACAATGTACACGAGTAAACAATAAAACTACAAATATAGGAATAAAAAATGTCCACGCCAGAGTTTGGGATATTAACAACCGTTTTGAATAAAATCGAATCGTAATGGAGGAATCAATTGTCTTCGGGAATCAGTGAATGTGAGTGATAAATTATACGATATTTAAATGATATTGTATCCAGGAAAGAAATGCATTTTAATTTATAACATTCTAGTATTCACTGGTAATTTTAATTTTTAAACGTCTCAGAATTATTGACTAAATAATATAACTACAGTAATAACATCAGTATAAAACGAGAAGAAAACTATTTTAAAATTGAACACATTTCTTTACTGGCATGATAATAACATGAGCTCAGTAAAAGTGCTCAGATCTCACTTTTTGGAAAGATATTAATATTTTAAAATAGTTTATGACAAGTCTAGTTAATTTCTCGTATATAGTGTTTTATAGAAAAGACGTAACAATGTTAGGACACGCTTAGAATTAATAAAAATAAAAAATAAAAAATCTTTATTTCCAGTTAGCGTGCAAACGTAAATTAAGTTTTTCATTTTAAACGGTCTACCATTCGTTTTGGAATCAGTTTCGTCTTTTTAAAATAACTAACATTTTTATTTAAAACATAACAGTTCTTAAGATATTATAAATTCCATTGAAATCGTGTAAAGACTTAATTAAAGTTTGTGAAAACCCGAGTTACTATAACACGCCAAATGAAAATAACGATTTTTCAATTTTTAAGCGTGTCTCAAAATTTTTTATAATTTTTAACAAGCTTTTTTTCATAGCAAATTAACTAAGCTTGTCTTAAACTATCTAAAAACATTAATATCTTGCCAGAAAGCTGGTTTTGAGCACGTTTACTGAGCTCATTTTTTTACCATACCAGTTGGCGTACTATAATTAGAATTTTAATGAAAACCTACCGTATTCTAATACATCGAAATACCTCAGCAATGAAATTTAGGCAATTATTTCTTACACTGTAGAACTACAATAAAGTTCAATTCTTATATAGTAAATATAATTTAAAAACAAAAATTCATTAAATTTTAATTTTTTTTTTCAAAATTAAGTATTCCTACAATAGTCATTTATGCTCAATTTGTAATGAATAATCGTGAACTTATTACTTTGAAATTATAGATAGTGTGTATGGTAAAACTAATAGTTTTCAACGTATGAAATGCGTGTCTTGTTCACGGACTGAATAAGCATTTGGAACACGTGTACACGCCGAAGGTAACCAATAGAAAAATCGCCTTCACATAGAAAGAAATATCAACGAATTTGATCACGCGTTCAACAAATTTATTCTTTTTTGTTGTTTTTTGTGAAACAGTATTTTGGATATTATAGGAGAACGAGTGATTTTTATGAGATGTGAGTTATATAATTTTGTTTCTTGTAAAATTCTGAATTTTTTGAAAGGCAACATGACGTGGTTAGGGTAATTTACGTGTATTTTATAGTCGATTGAAATGTCAAACTTTAAAAATTCATAACTTTGATTAAAAGACGAATCTAATTTAAACATAAGTATATTATTATTCACCGATGTGCCCTCTATGAATAATGTCTTAATCTCAAGAATTAAAAATAGAGTTTTCAAATTATTTAATACTACGTAACACCGATACTTGAATTATGTACGAAGTTTTTGTTTAGATATAACATAAACTATATACAACAATTTATATATTCACGATTCGATGCCTTATGAATAATGGTTAGTTTAAAAATTAAAAAAAAACGTTGTGCCCAAACTCTGTCGATGGCGAAACAAAAACAATCAAAAACAATAATAGTGAGAAATTGAATTGGACCCATATGATTTTTAGCTTATTGATTCCACAAATATCATACATCTGCTTTTATTAAAACATCGGTTTTTGCCTTATTCGACTTGGTACAGTAATTGACAATTCCTAGGGTTTTAATCTGCTGCCTAAACATGGCGATTATATTCCGTGGTAATAAATCACCGAAAAAGAACCTTATGTCGGCGTTGTACTTGTAATAAATGAAAATACGAATTGTTGATGAGAAGACAAACAAGTTTGTGGCCAAATCACTAATAATCACGTAAAGACTTCGGAATGATCCATTATGTTCCTGGAAATTGAGACGACAAAATGATTTATTCGAATAATCCACGCTCATTAATTTAAAATGTAAACGTTTTGGTTACAGAAAGCGCCCAAAAAAGATTATATAATCACGACTAGAAAACAAGAGCACGAAAATATAAATATTTTCTTGTTGCCAGTTTTTCTGTTTGGTCGCAAAATTTATATTCGGCCGAGACGACCCTAATCTCTTTTGTGAGTTTGACGAGTACGACTTACATAAACCCATGATTTCTGGAATGTCTCCATTAGATAGAGGATGAAATTGACGCTGTTGCACGCGAGATACGCGGATATGATCACTGCGGTTGTCTTGACGGCGCAACGCAAACGATGCTGCTGCTCGCGGATTTCCTGCGCCGCTTGGATGCGGGCGGCCGACGTCTGAAAACAATTCTTCCGGTTGAAAAAAACGTTTAATTGGATTTGTTACGAAACGAAAAACACTTGTGTTTGTTTTGTTTTATAATCAAATAATATTGGTTGGTAAATGTTACCGAAAACAGCTGAGCTGGTGAAGTGGATTGTCGCCGTGTTTTTCGATGCTCCACTCGCAGTTTGAGCACAACAATTATGTTCAAAGCACAAAGGACCACGAAAGAGACAAACGTGTGGAAAAACTGTAAACGTTGGCTTACAATTTGCATCAAAAATCCCTTACGGTCAAAATGCTTTCAAATATCCGCCACATTTCACTAACACGTTTCTCTAAAGGTCGTTGTGCGAGCCACTTGCTATGGAAGAAATCACAGTTGGGATCGGAAAATAATTGAAGGGTAATGAATCCATTAATCCGGAGAAATGAGACCAATAATGTTAGAATGCCAATTGTTAATAAGCGTCGATGAAAGCAGGTTCTGTAAAAACGTACGTCAGTTGTTTGATGTTTCAATTGAATTTTATTTCTAATATGTTTTTTTTTTCATCCAAATGTTTATTATTGGTTGACATTTTTTGTGTTTATTCACAAATTAATCCATTTTATTAAAATTTCTTCGTGTAAATAAGAAAATTGGAATCGAATTTAAAATTGATTAACACCAATTATTCAATGACATTATTAATATATCTACTCATGTCATTTTCGGTGGGAAAAAACAACAACAATAGAATAATAAAATAAGGGTGGTTACCAACCTTGTATCCAAATTTCTTCCCGTGATCATTGCTAGCTTGTCAGCTGAATTCGCTATTAATGTGTATGGAATGGCGAGCTGCACTATCCGGCTCATAACAAGTGTCGCCACATTTGTCTCCATCACCAAGTTGTATAAAAAGGCTATACGATTGAAAATGATTATTGAGATTAAATGAAGCTAAAACCAATTCTCCACTCGACGGCAATTGATAAAAACCCGAAACAGTAAATGTAAAGAGCACATAGCATAAAATCCAGAAATGCTAAGAACGTTTGAAATGGATACGTCCTCCTGGTCTTGACGATAAACACATAAAACAGTAATCCATTTGCGACACAACCGATAGCCGATATGCATGTGCCAATGCTGAAAACATAACAAAGTGCACATCCCCAGACACAACAAAAAACCAACTAATTACAACTCATCGCAATTTATTTTAATTGGAGAGCCTTGTTCTCTCAAATCTCGTTAGCAGGTAATAAAATCCGAGAGAAACATTTTTATAGGCGGCAAGAAGTGCACGGCCAAAGTTTTAATTGCTGTTAATTGGTGAATCTGTGTCACACGATTTTCTCCCCGAAGCGAAAACAATTCCAAACATTGGCAACATTGCTCATCTTACTCTAATAAATTTGATTACTTTTCTATTAACAAGACCATGCGCAGTCGTTTAATGCTCCAAACATTAATGCGAGCACGACTTGTTTATTTTTGTTGTATTTATCAGGCTTGCAAATTATTTATGAACATCTAATAGCGGCTCATCAAATGTGTGCTCAAATGTGCACTCTGCAACAATTAGCAGGCATCAGGAATCATGGTTGAAATAGCAGAAGAGGATTTAATAATTCAAGCCGGCCTAGCCCTTATTTCATCGAGCTTTTTTTTGCTCGAGCTTAAACTAGAATTGAGTTGGTTTATGAACGGGCTCCGAATATGTGCACAACCAATGGCTTAATATTTATATAAATGGAGAAATTATATAAATGTCAAGTGTATGTATGTTTAAATTCGAATTCGCCGCGAGCTCTATTTGATGCACCTCTGATGCAATTTCAAATATTCCACTTATTTTGTCTAGAATTCTGCACAATTTTTGGAGCTGATGAACTTGGTTTTGTTTATATTAAGAACGATCGAAACTTTAAATGAGTACAGCGGGATTAAAATGTGGTCACAAGGCACAAATGTATACATATATGTTTCGTTCTTCTTTTTTGCCACGTATCGAGTAGATGATCTAGACTTTATGTGCAATTCTTTTTTGTGTGCATTTATATGGCAAAATGTTTTAAAACTATGAGAAAAAAACTTCTAACAGGAAGTTGGAACGACAACCATTTAACAATAATAAATATTGAGCAATTTGGAGTTAATAGGCGTATTTGTAACATTTGCCTTTGTTTTGGTTTTGTGAGCTCACCTGATGAATGTTGTCCGCATGCTTGATGTATAATCACAGACGGTTTCATTAATCTGAAGTTCGCCTTCCATTGCTTCGGCAAGAGGCTGCAAATGTCAATATCAATTCACCGTAATAAGCACCTGAAAGGAACAAAGTATCCAAGTTCCTGTCCGAACGATCCGCCGCGTTCGACCGGACAGAGCAACACAAACGTCTTGGTAGGCGGAGCCGTGCGTGTGTGTCAAGCTCAACATCTTCAAGCGAGGTGGAGCTTTTCGTGATGGTTTTCTTTTAATATTTCCCTCTCCCTCTTCTTCACCTACGTTTTGTCTCTTTTTTCTTGATAGAAGGATGGATATCAGTCGGCGCGAAAAAAGAAAACACAACAAACACTCTACGGTAACTGGATCAAGAGGATTAACAAATTATTTTACTTTACTTTAACGCAAAAATAAACTTTCTTCTCTGTTTTAGTCTTTGTGCATGTATTTGTGTGTGTATGTGGGATCATGAGTTAATTCATGCATAAGGAGGTTGAAATTAAAACCAAAATGTTGATTGGGTAAAGTCGAAAGAGCAAGAAAGTGGGAAAAGTTAAAGGGGAAGGTTTTTTCTATAGAATATTTATTTAAGCTTAAATGTTTAAGAATTTAATCCCCGCGAAGGTTTGTTTTGTTTTATTTAAGCTGAAATGATTTGAGAAAATCCGGTAAGGGATGACTAAAGGAGAATGAAATAAAAAATAACAAAATTGGTGTTGAAACAAATAAAAACCCATTTTTATAATAAAAAGAATGAATAAAAATATAATGATTAGATTGACAATAACAACAAAAAACAACAACAATAAGAGCAAAAGCAAGTAATTGGTGGAATACCCAGGGACACCTAAAACAAAAAGAAAATATGACATGTGCATGTCGGACCTGAAATTCTCGATTTGCTATTTTCTCCGTCTATTTGTATTAATATATTTATTTAATAAACAAATTGAATATTATCATAATTGAGCACATACACATGTATTTCAAATAAAAAATAAATTGTTACACATGGTGGGAGCTAGTTGATTGTTATTTTTTGCCCGTTAATTTCTTATTTATCTTCCATTTTTGTGCCGTTTTTGGAATAATAATGAGATTGAATAATTGGAAAAAAAATGTAATTTTTTGCTTATGCTTAGCAATTCGAGCCCAATAAACAATGAATCAAGTGGCAATTGATTGAAACTTATGTGATAATAAATCAATCGAGTTTTATTTGTGAAACGATTAATAGTTTCAATAAAATGGAAGCTTATTAGTTCGGTACATTTTTTCATAATTGAATGTATGTTTAATAACCAGTAGAGATTGGGCGGTGCATTTAAATACGAAGAAAAAATAGATATGAAATCAGAATGGGTTTACCAAGGTGACGTGAAAACGAATTTGTGTGCTTGTTTGTTTTTCAAACGTTTTCATTTTGCATTCTATTGGCTAACAAAACGAAAATATGAGACAATAGGTAGGTAAAAAAATTAATAAATGTATAATTACCTACGAGCTAGCACTTTAAAGTAATTCAAACAAAACATGTATTTTAAAATTTCAGATTTACAGCAAGTCAATATATAAACAATCATTTTCAATTGGATAAAACCACAATAAGCTTATTTAATAATTATTTTTATCTATTTAATTATAATGGTTATTATTTTCAAAACTATTAAATTAAAGTTCACCTTACTCAACAATAATATCAACAATAATATTCCAGCATAATAAACAAAATATCAAACTCGATCAACTTGGAGCATTTTTATTGAGGAAGCTCATTGTGATTTTCTTGAAGGAATGTTTCAAGAACTACTTGAAATAGTTTTAAATAAATAGGTTTTTATAAAGTTTTATTCGATGCATCTCGTTCTTTATGAAACAATGTCCTTACAGAGACTAATTTAATAATGATGGCAAGGCTGTTTGCAAATGTTGCACCGATTGATGAAATAAAAACAATAGTAAAATATCATTAAAACGAGTTCTTCTGGTACACTCAATAAAAGCGTCAATTACTCACGACGGGCCGCTCATAATTCAATTGGAACAGTAAGAACAAAAATGTGCTCTGCTCCAGAAATGGGCTTTTTGTTTTAACGTGTGCTCGCAACTTGGTCGCCGCTGAGGAATTCATTTTGCGGACAAGTGATTGTTTTCATTTGCTTGTTCAAGATATTAGGAAAAGAGGGCTCGAGCTGAAAAGGAGGCTACATAAAATGTAATGCTTGGAAATATCTGAACGAACGAAAAACTGACAGAAAGAGAGCGCCTAAAGTGGACCACATAATCCCCATTACCAAAATGTGTGTATAACATCAAAAATTAATTATTTACAACCAATACATTTTAATCTATTAATCTTGTCATGAATTAAGCAAACATCATTCGAGTCATCATTCCTTATTAGATGTCAGCTCATTAATGTGCCGATTTCAAGCACTAATTAATTTAGTTCAATCTTCAAAGTTTGAGCCTATTGATAACGCTAATTTGAAATAATCATTCATGTGATGGCCGGTTATGATTAATTTGTGAATTCGTAATATTGCTTCGATCAAAAAATGTGCTCTAAAAACGAGTGCATGATATCATATCAAAAAAATGCCAATAATTGGTTATTTTATCTATCCAACGCATGCCATTGTCTAATAAAATTGAATTTATATTTGGCTGAAAATAATTGGTATATATGTTTCAGACAAAAAAATGTTCGTGTTAATAGACAAGAGAATTGGAATTTATGCGAAATTAATCGTGTACGAGGCTAATGTCCTTGGACGATCAAAGATACATTTTTTAAGGCAGTAATGATCCATGATTCCTTTTGCAAAATTTAAATTGGATATAATAAAATTTTCATGTTGAGTATAAATTGATCTTTTACTAGATATAGTTAGATATGATATAATGTTTTCTACAGTAAATATTTAATTTTTTATTGTTCAAACAAAATCGTTGGCAAAAAGTTTTAAAGCCGATTTTAAGAGAAGCCTGCGACAAGGAAATCAATTTATAAACCACACTAAGAAGTGAAAACCTCATTGTAATTTGATTAAATACCCTGGTTACTTTGGGTTGTACGGAATTCCATCTTCCATTTGAAAAAAAAAAATTCCATGTCTGTTTTCCGTTTTCCGTTCGAAAAAATTGATTGCCGTGCAACCCTGCTCTACATTTAAAATGTGCAATGCCACGGTTCCGAGAGAAACCAATGGGGACGCACTTTTTCTTCAGTTCCAAACTTGACTCTTTAATACTTGATTGTTGGCCGTCATTCTGATTGCGTCCAGCTCTCTCCAGAGTGTTCATACTGATTGTTGTTCCATGGATTCTGATTTCTGAAAAAAAGCAGACCAAAAGTCGATTAGATCTAGTTTCCGAGGGGATTTGAATTCACTGCATTTTTCAATGAGTTGTCTGCCGTTAGTTGCTCCTGTGTTTGAACCGAATCTTCTTCCAAAAAAAGCCTGAAGTTCTTCGTCTTCAAATTTTTTGGCTGTCCTGATCGGTCTATGTCGTTGATGTCAAAATCTCGCGATTTGAAACGCTGAAACCATTCTTGGCAGGTTCTTATGGATGGTGCATTTTCGCCGTAAGCTTGGGCAAGCATTTGGTGCGCGTAAGTGGCTTTCTTCTTGAATTGGAAAAGGAAAAGAAGATCTTCCCGGACATGACGTTTTCCTGGCAAAAAGGTGGACATATTCTGAACCCAAAATAATGACTTTTTATAAAGTACGTGAAGAAAGTTATATATAAGCAGAAAGCTTATAATACAGAGAACATTATAACATAAAATTCGTTATATAAAAATAATTTTATTTTGACAAAATACCAACAACAAAAAAAACGCGGAAAAATGTTTCTAGATCTAATGTAAGAGTTACAAGCTCATTTTCAATGACAATTATAGTTAATATTTTTAGAAAAACATTTCAGCAAATTACAAAACAATATTAACTATGTCGACCGAACGTTGATGCCGACGGATGACTTAATTCTCTTGCAAAAGGATGCCTGAAAAGGGAAACCGAAAACAAGACCTTTACTAGTCTCACGAAAGATCAACCACGTATAGATAAACCTAGGACGAGGAAAACTTTAATCGCGTTGTATTTTTCGATTAGTTGAAGAATAGGTTGAACAATGCCCAATAGACGTTCTTGAGAGCCTAAAACCTTGTTGAGTGTTTTCGAGGTAAGATTCAGTTAAATGAAAACTACACTTTTCGAACTTTAAGTGCGATTTTAAAATTTCCACGTAATAATAAGGAATAAGTTTTGAGGCGAATTTAATAAACTCGTCTTAAAATATACAAAAACCTTAATATTGTATTAGAAAATTTTCTTCGAAACCACCAAACGAACTTACATTTCTTAGAGTGCAGTTGGTATTCTGAATTCGAAAAACAAACATTGTTCTGATAAAAGAATCAATTTGTCGGTATTGATTTAGAATTTCAGCATCCTTTTCCTTTGATAAAAGATTGATTTGTGACATTTTCCACGAATATATGTAAAACTACTTCTCCTTATAATGTTTAAATATCTTGTGAAGTGAATAACATCACAAAGAGTTTTTAACAAAATAAGAGTAATATTATCGCTTAAAGGACCGAGTCCATTTCTTGTATTTCAATTTTAAATTATTTTAATGACTTTCGTAATAATAATTGCCGTGAGGAAACCTGTACTGCAATAATTTTAATGGTGTTTTTTGTCAGTCGCCCAAGCGCGTTTTGTACTCAACCGACCCGTTCGGATTCACCAGTGAATCGTTGAGGAAAATATCCTCGTCTTGAACAAAGTGAAATGGTTACTGACAACGTTTCTTATCTCTTGATAGTTTTGTGTGTCTAAGGAGTGAAGAGGAATTGATTCATCGTATCACCTTTTAGAAAAACTCGGATTTTAAAAAATTTTAGAAGTTTGTGAAATTCGCCAAGTCTGTTTCAAAATAAGAACAGATTTTCCCACTGCCCACGGTCAAAAGCGTGATGAAGCTGAAAAAAAATAAAACGGAAATTAAAATAGAAATGGAAAATTATAAAATTTTTATCAACTTTATATGGCATTTCATACTGTAATATTGAAGTGTTTCTGTTTCCGGTTTTATTAGTTTTATAATTTATTAACACTGAAAAAGTGAGCAATAGGGAGAGTTTTTTAATTTCATTATTATGGCTTTATAATGTTTTTTTTACAAAAATGTATATAACTATAGTAAGCAATTGCCTACCGCATTCTTCTACCCGCTTTAGTATTTAAAAACTTACTTAGAAATATATATCATTTTCTTATAGAGTAGCTGACCATCTCTCTTCAATGCAGTTTTCGATCATTCTGATATGTCTTCTGAAGTTGTACTTCATTTTGTGTCCCGCTGTTTGGTGGGGCTTCTCGTTCTTCTGTTCCTTTTATCGTGGCCAAGAGGTATCCATTCCTTCAAATTTCATCAAATTATCGCCTGACAGTCGGCAAATTGATTATTTGGAAATTCCACAACATTTTAAAATTTTGTAGAAATTAATTCCACGTTACAGGGGTATCTGAAAACTGTTGAGCTTGGCCTGTTTATAATGTTTCGGCTGTGCAACAACTTTGATACAGACTATATTGAAAATAAATTACACGTCATCTGCAATAGTAAATATAGGTTAACTTGATAAATCTTTATTTATGATTTAAATCGAATATTGTGTGAGCCTTCAACTTAAAATATCCTCATATATCATATCTACCTAACATAACATCATTCACGCCAACTTGTATGACACACTGGTCAATCCGAACAAGGAGAGAAATCTTAAAAATATCGATTTTAAGTATTTACAAGCACGCTAAGAGAGGAGAAATATGTTTGCTGTATTTAAAATAGTTGAAAAATTTAAACGTATTGTAAATGTTTTTAAAAATTTCAAAATTGATTTAAAAATCCTATAGTTTCAATTTTAATTTATTTTAATGGCTATAATGATCTTGAAAAAAGTTTCGTTTTTATATCATTCGACTTTAATTTAGCTCTATATTTTAATCCAATCGTCGCGAGGAAGCCTGGACTGCCAAAATTTGAATAATTCTTATTAAAAGCTTTTTCTTCCGTCGCCGAAGCTCGTTTTGTTCTCAACCGACGCGTTCGGATTCAGCAGTGGTAATAGAATGAGCTTAGTAAACATGCTCAAATCTAACTTTTCAGGAAGATGTTAACATTTTTTGGATAGTTTAAGAAAAGATGAATTAAATTGTAGTACAAACTTTTTGTTATAAAGAAAAAATTTTCCACACACGTTTAACAATTGCAAAAATCGATATTTCGATTTGGCGTGTAACTAGATTTAAAATATACATAAAATAACTCGCTAAATATCAGAAAAACTGACTTGACGCCCAATCTTCAATAGATTAATTTCCGTATGTCTATCCAAGTTTTTAATGTTTGCGAGTAGTCGGAATATTCGATAACTTTAAATCCTAATATTAGATTTTTTGTGTGGTTTCTAACTCCAATCAACTGAATGAATGGTTTCAATGATAAAGTTTAACACGTCACATAAAAATATTATGAGGGTTACAAGTTTACACGGTTTCTAATTTTAACGGAGAGTGAGTATTTTTCTCAGAACGAAGTGCCCGATTTCAAGAAAATCTATCGGGTAATTGTTATGGTGAAGTTTTATTAGGGTTCATTCCCTATTAAATTTCCCTTATATTTTTTTATTTGAGTTATGGTTTCCCCAATAGATGTTTAATGGGGAATGTTTTCCCCTTCGTTTTGCAATCGGCCTCTGATTTCTATCCTAAACTCTTTCATTTAAAAACGTTCAAAATAGGACTGACATTTCACCCATTTTAACTTAAAATCTCTTCTTGTAGAACAATTATTCCATATTATTAACATTAAAATAACAACAAGTTCCATATTAATATCTTCATTTATACAATAATTAAAATAAATAAAACGCCACAAAGTTATAATAAATAAATCTACAATTGTTTACAAATGATCGGAATGCATTATCTCTCACATAAAATCATGTATTATTTAACAAAAGCTATAATTTAAAAAGAAACCAACCAAAAATGAGCCAATATTATGAAACACAGAAGCTGTTAAATGAGTGTTAAAAATTATCTAATAAATAAAACAAAAAAATCAGCTGATGTAAACAAATTATTGCTTTAAATTATCATCAACGGGACCATTTTATGAGAAATAATGAACAATTGTTTTGGCACATAAAATGCAAAAATGAACATGTTTAAGTAATAAGAACAAATAATTAATAAGTTAATATTCAAGAAACAAAACTCGAAAGTATTGTGCTTTTTATAAACATCATGCAATATAAAAGACAATGGAGTTTACCTAGATTAGGTTTTGAGGAAAATTTAAAAATCTAGTAGCGCTAAAATAAATATATGAACAGTTTTGATTGTGCTGACTATCTGAACATTACATAACTTTTCAGAAATTGTCTCCTAAATTTATTTAGCAACGAGTTTCATATAATCCAGAACGTCCGATATAACGGACCCACTTGATGACATCATGGTCCGAATAGTTGAGCTTAGGCTCGAATACTTTCAAATATCGCACCTTCAATCCAGATGGAGCAAATGGTACCTACAAGAAAAAAATGTACTTTTTGGATGCAGAGACTAATTTACTTCAAAGTTCATGCTAACCGGCGGACGGTTCCATTTCTTCTTCTCAACATTACCAGTAGACAACAAATCAATTTCAGCGGAAATTTGACTCTCTTTCATTCCTCCCATTCGCTTGATCCTAAAATGCAAATGTTGAAAAAACAATTGTCATATGATTTCACAAACTTCCAAACAATCGCATTCTCTCCCGCCTTGTACTTAGCCTTGCCCTTCATGCAAATCAGCTGGACACCTGATGTGTTCGGTGGAGTCGGAATACGAACTTCGATCTTTTGGGCGAGCAGAGATGGTTTGAAGTTCGATTTGACAACAACCTCAAAAGATACAAGGATTGATACAAATTTAAAATATGAGCATGAGCACAAACCTTCACTTCCATCTTGTTACGTGAAACCTCCCGAACCAAAGGAATGACCCGGAATGGAAGTTGAATATCTTTTGTTGTTCGATAACGCATCAGCTCGTATTCTCCATCGGGTGGGATAAAGGAGATAGCATGCTCTGTGTCAAACTTTGTCAGTTTTACACATTGATGGAATTGGCAATCGTCAATTGCAACACTCGCGCGACTTCTAAATACCATTTCTGATGTTTATTATAAAGAATATAATGTACGCTTTATTCGGATCGTCGCTGCCACTTTTAGCCTTCCCTTCAATTGTAATCTTATCATTAATGCCAAACTTGCACTCGGGCATTCCGCTCAAATACGATTTCATGGCAACTTTTCCAGCGACATGGGCAGATAAAACTTGCCCTAAGATATAACAGAAATATTATATTTTCAGATATAACTGATAATAAAAACCTTGTTGACTCATAAGAAGATTAACGTATTCAATAACGTCAAGGAACAGCTCATTCCGACGATATTTAATTCCTTCACGTCTCCAACCAATTTGTCCTGTCACTTGCGATGTAATCTGTGATTGCTCTTCTTTTGTCTGAAAAAGGATTATTTTTGCTAGAGATTATATCCATTTGAAAATAAATATATGACGTTACGAATCACTAGAACAATATATCTAACATACCACCGGTATAGGAGCATCCTATAACAATTGGATTTTTGGTATTTATACGGAATCAATTAAAAATATAAATCTTACCGCGGTACGAACGCCTTGCTGTGTGATAAACGTCTTTAAAACACCAGGATCGGTGTTTTGAGCATAACCAAAGTCGAGAATTTCTATAATAAAAAAATAATAACCAAATATCTTATTAAGTCTTACCATCAAGAAGTTCGTAAATAAGGACAAAATTGTTTTTAACATTTTCCTCGTTTAGTTTTCCAAAGTAAGACTGCATGGTGTCCGCAAACCGTTTAAGAAACTAATTAAACATATTTAATAATTATTTTAAATATTACTTCATGGTTTTACATTTTCCCCTTATACTGTACCAAAATAAAAATAAACAAGTACTCTAACTTCAAAGTAGAAGTAGAATATTGATTCAGTTTAATAAAAAAACGGAAGAAAATGTAAAAACATAGATATTAATTATAAAAATTACCTCAAAAACCATGGCAGCATTCACATTTTGCTTCGTTACAGCACAAATCCAAACATTTCCTCGCTTAACATGGAAAAAAGACGTTCGCGCCATGTTCGTTACAGGTGATCGGACCTGGAATATCCATCAATTTGACGTTACTGGATTTTCTAAATTCTACCTGTTGTCTCGCGTGGATCACATTTACCCGGAAGGCGTCAACGGCATTGCGACTAAACAAATAAAATTAGTTATAATAAGAAATATTAAACTAACGTGACATCGTCTCGATAAATACGCGATATAAGGACTTCGCCTTTATGGTTATAGACGAATAACCCGCCGATCATTCCCGAGTTCAAGTGTTCTATAATAGAAATTTAACTAGTTAATAATTAGTAACTTTAAAAGTAAGTATTAAAGAAAAGATTCCCCAAATTCGGGGATCATCGGTTTCCGATAATTCTCCTTCACGTTTCTTGCAATATATAGCGCACTAGTGAGAGACAAAGACGGCCAAGCAAAATTGTGCGTCTCGATAGGAAACCCTGTTGTGTTGAATTTGCGCAGCGCTCGCGTGACGTTCTTCTACTATCTCTCACCCATTAACCATGTGTTTCGTCATATGGTTGCATCTGAGGAGGAAACGAAAAAGTATCGAGTTTGGGGGGGTCTGATGAATATTTTCCTCTCTGCTGGTTGCCGATGATGAAAAGCCTCTCTCTTACGTCTTTTTCCTGTTAGAATTATTTTATAGATTTTATCAAATGTCATTCTTGATTTTTTTGAACCAGGCTTGTCTGACTTTTTATTATTTACCTTGGCAACATTAAAACCGTCTTGGTTTGAATTTTCCAAAGATAAATCACATGAATCAGTCATTATTTGCGCGCAGCTGCACTTTAATGAAAAAATAGAGTAAACTGTTTTTGACAATGACTTATATTGATTACATAATGGGTTTTCAATTAAACCAGGCACCAAAAATTGTTTTGTTTGGAGCATATTAAAGGGTATTATACAATTTTGTGCTGAGTGCTAGAAATTGTATTCAAACAAAATGCGTCGATTAAAACAAATAATTCAATAATTTTTGACAACAATATGTTTTTATTCCATTTTTAAATGTAAATAATTTTGTGCTTCAAAATTATTTTTATTCCGTCTATATATATAATACGATTCTTGGTGTTGTTGTTATTTTTTATTCATAATGTATTATAATATTGAATACAATTTTATTAGAACTTTATTTGATTTGACTGTTGAAACACCGTTAATTTGATTGTCAATATCGATTTCTAATATATTGTATGTATTGAGTGGATTAGACGAAAAGATCATTTCGTTATAATTATTCAATACAATGCTGACTCATGAAGCTTTTCTCTTTCTTTTGAATATCTTTGCTTGTTGTACGAGGTTAGAATTAGATTTATGTCGAAAATTGTGTTTGGATAATTTTCTGCGCGATAATCGATTAATTTACTGGTTTTGGTATTCTTATTTTCTAAAAATTAATAATATTTCATTATTAGGGAAATGTCCTCCAGATTTTCATTAATTCCCACATTTAGGAATCATGGAATGATTACTAACTTTATGTGAAATATTATTGAATAAGAGAAGGAAAAAAATTTAGGCCTAAAGTATAAAAATATATTATTATTAAGTGAAATAGAATGTGAAAAAACTCGTTTTAGAAAATATATGGAGCTCCTTTTCTTTGAAATTAAATTTTTTCTGGAAAACTATTTATATTTAAGAAGTTTATTAAGGAAAGAAGAAAAATATAAAAGTGTATCTTAAAAAAAAAGAAAATTGGCTCCCGTCGGAAAATAAAATGCCCTTGCCGTAAAATAATCACGGATTACTACACCGTCGAATTTCAAACGCTTCCTCATATTTAAATCTGTTAATTAACAAAGATTGAATGGATTCCGGAAATACTTCGTAAATAATTGTTCTCTAATTTTCCGACGGGAGCAATTTTTGTTTTTCCTCAGTTTCAATAAAAAAAGAATAAAATTATTAGTTTTTAAAAATTTTATTTTTAATTACTCCTTGTAATTAATAAAGTAGGGGATTAAAAAAAAAAACAAATCTGTTTTTATTGGACAAACCTGCTTCCCGACCGCAAACCATGTTTTATAGACACATATCAATGTAGATCAAAAAAATATTCCCTCTGTCACGAAGCAAGTTCGTCTTTAGATTATGAATCTATACTCGGATAGGTCATCAGTAAGTGTTTAAGGTAGAATATTAAATAATCCAAAATATTTTGATTTAGTAAACCTAGAAAGTAATAGACAGTTTGACGTCTGAAACCAGATTGATCAGTGTTGTGTGTTTTTTGTATAGGTGTCACGTGAACGTTACGCGCCCAGTCATAAGTAACACAAAATGTACTATAGCTCTCATTTTCTCATTAAATAAAAGAGAACTATATAAACTCATATTTACTAGATTGATCAATTAATATAGCTCTCGATCGTTAGATGAATTCCAATTAAATAACCTTTGTTTGACCTAGGAAAGGGTATGCGATTTTCGATGTATTCAAGCTGATTAAAAAATGGAAACTAAGAACAGCAGAATCTTCAGAAACAACAATAGCTAGCGGGCAGACGCTTCCGATGCCACAACAACGGTTTATTGAGTTTGTAATTATTTCATTTTCCCGTGTTTGTCGTGTTGTTTTTGCTGTTTTAAATGCGCCTCATAATTAAATCGGTCATAATGCTCGACTTTAATTAAAAATTCTTTTGCTAAAAAACATTTGTTGTTGTCAAAGGGATTAGAGTCTTATTAACGGCTTAGAATAGTTTTGTGCATCGGCTTGGATTATTCATTTTATCGAATTGTGGAAAGTTTCATAATTTATTCTTCGCTGCTTTATTTTGTATCGATCACTTTCAAGTCTTATTTTGTTTTTGTTGATGTGTTCTTCGCTTTTTTCTTCATCTTTATTTTCTCAATGTTTTACACTGGAACAGCTGATTGTATTGGTGGAATAATTATTTCTTTAAAAAGTATGTGAATTCAATTGTTACCGTTTTCATGAATGTCGATTAATTGCTCACTGCCTGCTCTGCGCCAATCTTATCATCGATTACTTAATTATTCAATTCATTCTCACCGACTGGAGGAAAATGCGAGGTTGCGTTGATAAGTGGAATGTTTGCTTGCGAAACCTTCTTTTCCTCCACCCCAAAACACACTTAATTTCATTCGTTTTGTATTAATTTGCCCTTATGCATTTTCCACCCTTCGTTTCGTTTCTTGTGGAGGGCGGGCTGGTCCACGAGAGACTCAGTTTCAAGACAACTTCCTACTAAATGTGGTGTGCAATTGGCGGAAACAATGGATCTTCTTGATTCCTTGAATCTTTTGTTTTGGATGATTTAGTTTGTGGGTGGGCTCATTTTGAAAGCTCTTTTTTTGTTGGTAATACGTATTTGAATTTATTAAAAACGTATTATCAATTCAATAAAAATCTATTCAATTTTTTTTCCATTCTGATCTAATTTTTGTGTTATAATTTAGTTTTTGTTCATTATTATTTTTTTCTTTTAACCCGCCAATTTTACCGTCGATGATGATGTCAAACCGGATTCGTTTTTGTGTGATGGTGGTTGTGAATTCGTCTAAAATGGCGAAACGACAATGAATTACATTTCAAAAAGATATAGAGTAAGTAAAGTGCCTTTTAGGGTAAATATAATGGTGTATTTAAAATAATTTCCAAGCCTTTTGTTTTGTTCCTCTCATTTAGATTTAATCTTTGACTATTTGGGCTTATCAGTACTTCTTTTTTGAATAATTATTGTTTTTATGTTACTCGACTGATTTTCTTATCGTAAAATGATACATTTATTTATTATTTATTTTTGTTCAAGAGAGAGAAGGGGCTGCTCTGAAAACACAAATGATGCAGTCCATTCGCAAAATTCTGAATAAACCGAGGCCGGACGATTGGATGCCACTGGCTCGATTCTATTACGCAGATGTGGCGCTGAACGAAATTGGTATGGTTTCAATTTGAATCAAAATTTTGCTTGTTAGTTTATTCCAAATGTGAGACGAGAAAGGGTGGCTGGTTTGGCCTTATTAAGCTCTAATCTAGTCAAATGACGTAACCGCGGGGTGCGGCGTGAGATAAAACGGAAGAGAGAATTGAAAAGATGGAAAAAAAGAACATTGTTTGTTTTGTGTCGCAACTCAATTTTTTCGCCAATGAAAAATAAATAATCCACGTATTAAATTGGGGACAAGAATAAATACGAAAATTTGTTTTTTTTTCAGCAAATGAATTGGATTCGTTTGATGGAAGACGAGATCCCGATCGTTGCAATGCGTTGGTGACAAGATTAAGAGTAGCACAAGATCGTGTGTTACATATAATCAGTGAGTTTTTGTTTACTAATTCTATTCTTATTATTCATTGAATTTATGCAAAGTGCATCAAGTCGTTGAACTCTAATTCTGCTCCTAGACGAGCCGAACTTTGAATGAACTCAAGTTGTACTCAAAATGAATGTAGTTGTAGGGTTCAAAGACTGCTGCTTTTTTAAATGAGTGTCACGCTAATTCTGAATCGGTTCTTGTTGTTTTTGTTGATTGGTTTACATTATAAAATTGTTGTTTTTGTCCTATCATTGGAAGAATAGATTGTCATTTCGATGAAAAGTACGATGAATATGCAAATTTGGTATTAATAAGAATAATAATTTTGTTTTGGCTTTTTCTTTTTTTTATGTGTCAAAGTACATTTGTTTGAGGAAATTGCCTTGTGGAAATAATTGAATTTGGACAAATAATTAGAATAGATATGATGTTCATGTGTGTTCACACGATTTTTTTTTCAAATGATCATGGTTAATGATCAGTTTATGACAAATATGATTGTATAAATAGGATGACGAAAACAACTTTCAGATGAGATGCTCGTACAACTTTATCCACACGAATCTGACAGAGCGTGTCGGGATTTTCGAGTCAAATTCCCTGATGAGATTGTGCATGACACACTGCCAGGGCAATTGTGGTTTGGTGCAGAGGTGGAGTGAAGCGATTCCAAATAAACAACATATGAACATTCCGAATTGTTTTAGTGTCTAGCTGCAGGATCGAATATAATTGATCATCAGTCGGAATCCGATTTGATCCGGCCATTGGCGAAAGAAGTGACGAAACAGCTTGATTTGGTGAGAGATCTGCTCAAAGATCAGGCTTTGAGAGATCCATCAGTCTATAATCAAGCCATTAAGGAGAATGTATTAAAGTTTGATAAGCTTTTCGCAGAGTTTGAATATCAGTAAGTGGAGTTGACTTAATTTCGTAGCCTTAAACATTCAAAATCTAGATACGTGTCAGCGATGGTGCCCGTGAAATCAGTAAAAGAGCACGATTCGCAGTTGGATGTGGCTGTGTTGTTCTCGGAAGTGCTCGCGTTGGCGATCCGCCGCGATTTGATAACACAGGAGCAGATTGATTATTGCGACCCATCGGTTATGATATCGATTCCGCGCTTGGGAATTGTTTGGTAAGAAATGTTAACGAAAATCAATTAATAGTGATGATTTCCTGCAGGGGTTTGATTGTATATCCGAAAGGTGCATTGAATGTTGACGAGCCAGCAGAAGCGCTCTCGGAAATGTTTCGACCTTTCTACTCGCTTCTATACAAGATTAAGAACTTGCTGAGAATATTGACTAGAGAGGAATTGACAAAGGTTAGCTTTTGATTTATATCAGTTTGAATTTTTTAACGTTGGCAGAATATTAAAATTTTCGTAATAATCGGATGCTTCCATATAGATTTATGAAGAGAATACAATAAAATTATTAATAATCTTGCGCCATTGGTAGACGACTTCCCTCTATCTCTTTATAAATCATACCCCTCAAGGTTTAGTATATGAAATCACTAATAAATTATTTCTCTCTTAATATACCATTTGATTAAGTATACATCTGCTTCCTTTCTCGTTGTGATAATCACTTTTAATTTGGTTGCGTGCGCATTAATTTTTTTTTAATAAAGAAATCTTCCTAATTTTTACTTATAGCTTGAGCACGTTCTCTGCAAAGGAGAATCATCATGCGATACGAGCGATGACACGCTGACGATAAGCGTGTTTCGGCATGGCGATGACGAAAAGGTTCACAGCAGTACTGACAAGATTTGGATGAACGATGTGACGACGGAGATGCCAGCGAGCTCAGCGGAGAGTACGGTTTCGAACAGCGACGTTTCGTCAGAAGACGAGTCGGCATCGCAGAAGTACTCGGACGCACGCAGTGAACAGTCTTTTATGGATTCGGAAAATGATGAGGACGATTGTATGAACTCGACGGAAGATAGCATGTACGCGTAAGTGTTCGTATGACCTATTTTATATAATACCTGATGGATTTAGAAAACCACATGACCCGAAGAACCTGCGCGCTCGGTTCAGATCATCAGAAGACCTTGTTCATCGATTGTTTGTTTGCATTGCGGGAGTAGCTGATCAATTGCAAACAAATTACTCGAGCGAGATCCGAAAGGTGTTGAAATTGATCCTTCAACCAAGCGAGATTATTCCTGTTTACGAGGTGGTGTATCGTTGATGGAAAACAATTGAAAATGAATGGTGTTCAGGTTAGCGCACAAGTGGCGACGACGCAAACGGAAGGAGAGGAAACGGGAATTGAAGTGCAAGAATCTCTGCCGTTACCGGCATTTATGGGTAAGACGGGAGGTTGGAAGAAGTTGTTTAATGATTCGTAGACGGTTTAGCCGTGTATCCGGGAGTGCGTTGGGTACCAGATGAGGATTGTGAACAGTGTACCGCCTGCTCGACCCCATTTAACTTTGTGCGAAGACGTCATCACTGTAGGAATTGCGGAAGGATTTTTTGCCACAAGTGCTCGTGTAATTCGATAAGCATCCCAGAGCATGGTTATGATAGAAAGGTTAATTGGTTCAAACTGTTAATAGTTTTAATAATATTTTTAGGTACGTGTATGTAATCTATGCTACGTTCACCGGTTGAATCCATTTGGGTGTAGTGACTCGAATTCTAATAGTTCGAGTCAGCAACAATCTGCTGGGCATCAGGTTACGCTTAATAGCGAATATCAGCAGGCAGCGACGTCGAGTGCGCAATGAGCATTCGCGTCAGTGATGTAAAGAAATTAATATGAAGAAAATTGTACTATATTGGATGTGAATATGAATGAAGTCCAACTCTAACCATATCATCATCATTACTGTGTTGCCTTTTTGTTAGATGTTTATTAAATTTGAAATTATATATCACCAAGAGAAGGATTTTGTGTTTCATTGAACGGTTGTGTGTATGTAGCGATGCTCATTGAGGAGAAAATAAGAATTTTATCTTTGTTTGTGACTGGATTACAATTATTCTAATTATTCTCATCGAATCCATGTATTATTTGTGTTATTAAAATTATTATGTACATCAATCAACTACAGGTTTTATTTAGAATTTATTTACTAACAATATTTTGATGTGTTATATTACCTTATGTCTCATCTTTTAGGTGTATGTATACTTGTAATTTGGTTTTGGTTATTCCTAATCCATTTTTTTTAGGAATGTCAAACCATTTGTTTTATTTGTGTTCCTTTTTTGAATTTTTATCATATTATTGCTAATTTATAGATGTAAATGTGTTGGATTTTTATTGTCTCATTGCTGAAAATGACTGTGATTGGAGAAAATCCAATATTTAGCCCCAAACAATGTTTATTTTTAAAATGATATTTGTGTTTAAATGCTTCCTCCCAGTGATTCTTAATGTCATCTTGTCTGAATAAAACATTTTGTTTATAAATTATTTATATAATATTGGTTTTGTTACATTTTTGCGAAATTATCCAAATCATTGAGACTAATTCGATTAGCCCCAATTCATGGCTAATTAGCTGAAATTTGATTAGAGTTTTGATATACTGGTTTCGGAATAGAATGGAATGAATCAGATGAAAATCTAAATACTTTAATTTATTTGGATTGTTTTTGAAGCTATGTGATTAGCCCACAATTTTGAACTCGATGGATATGAGATGTACCATGGATTAATGTAGATTAAGTTTAATCTCTATTAGGTGCAGTTAAATTTTATGACCTTAAAAGCGAATCACATGATTTAGTGGATAATAAAGTGCCTAATTTTTAATCGAGGATCAATTAGCTTGTCGGTTAAATGGAAAATTCAAATTACAGACAAAGTTTAATTTTGAGAATTGACCTAATGCTTAAAGGGACTCTTAATTACAATTAATTAGCAATTTTACTGTTTAATATTATTTTATTTTACTGTTTAATATTATTTACATATGATACTTAAGGAGATGACGGTCACAACTGATTGTAAATTCTATTTTGTCAGAAAAATGAATACTGTATTTAATACCCATAGGAAAAACATTTTTATTTATCTTTTGAAGTAAACACTATTATTTATTCGGATCAGCTATACACATAGAATATTTACTTACTTACTTACATTATATTTCATGCACAGGACTTGGCAAAGGTTAATAATGTATTGCACCTTATAGTTTCCATTAAAAGTAAATGAAATTGTTTCATAAATTAAACCAAATTTAAATTGCAAATTTTAAACAGTGGAAAATATTATGTTTTACTGTAATAAACTGTAAATCTACAAAAAAATCTCCTACCATATTCTCCTCTTCAAACTCCGCAACCTTTCCAACCATGCACAAAAATTACGCTAGCAAACTGGTCAGTGGCGAGTTTTCGGAGCCCATCTCATTTTTTCCCCATAAATATTTTTTGCTCTTTAACCATTCCAGTGATAGCAATAATTGGAGGCAGACGGTTATCAGTCAAACAGAAACACAATAATGCCGGGCTCATCGAATACATCACAGCCAGCGAATACAGGCAGTGAAACAGCGTCGACTTCATATGTAGCATGTATGTTTATATGATTGCTCGCCACGACAACTATCAACGATACTAATTTTAGATCCAGAAATGAGTGCTGAGCAGGAATATTTTCTGTATGAGCTCGAAACTACAGATAGTGGGAGCATGGGACTCGTATTGAGGTTAGATGTCTTAGAATGGATTTTATTGGTATTTGGTGTAGAGCTATTTATGACACTGGTGATGTGCAAAAATTTGCGCGCGCTTTACAACAAAGGATCAGTCATTATGATAAAAATATTCAGAAGGTATTTTAGCAATGCAATTATATCAGATAAGTTGCTTTCTAGGTGTGCTCATTCCACTATCAAAGTTTTGTCGATGCAATGCAAGAATTAATGGTTCTGAAGGAACAGTGTCAAGATATTAAAGAAGAATCTCTTATGATTGATGAGGACGTACAGCAAGCTAGTGAACGTCTGTGCCAAAAGAAACAAGAAATTGTTCGCTATAGGTTCAACGCAAATTCAATTTTTCAATTGTTAATTTTTTTAAAGAAAACTTATGAAAAATGCGAAAACTGCGATGGATCAGATATCGGTTTGTTTGCCGGTTCTGGAAAACTATGCAAAGCTACAAGAACAAATGAGCAATCGCAAATACTATCAAGCGCTAAAGGTTCTTGAAGAACTTGAGCATACCCATTTGGCGTTGATCGAGAAGTACCGTTTTACTCAAATTCTCGCTAAGAGCATGGCTCCTGTGCGTCTTGAAATTAAGGAGAAGGCGTATTCGGAGTTCAAAGACTTCTTGGAGAACATAAAAAAGGTGGCTGGACGTATAGGAAAACATGCAAGTAAATGTGTAAGTCGATATTCGAAGGATTAATTTATATTTCTGATTATTCTAAGACAGCGGAACAACATTCGTTTGGTGTAACTGATGCTGATCGTGTACGTCGTTTCCAAGAAGAAGCCAGAAAGTACGCATCTTTATTGTTTATTATTTAATCGTTATTGTTAAATATGCAGAAATGCTAGTAACGTCGAGATTGAAGTGTCTGAGGACGGAAGTATCGTCAAGAAGAATGCTTCACCAAGAAAGAAGTATTCTCAAACTCCAACTGATGTGAGTAGTAATAGAAACTGAAACATTTTTAATTATATTTTCACTGAAGGAAGATGATCAAATATCGGCACAAGACTTAATCGACTTTACTCCAGTGCATAGATGTTGTCAAATCTTTAATGTTCTTGGAGCGCGTGATGAGTTTGAGAAATACTATCGTCAACAAAGAAAGGAACAATGCGAGCTCGTTATTGAACCAGTTCAAAAGGTAAATACACTAGTTGGTAAATTGTAGTTTTAATTACACAGATGAACTCTTTTAAAAACTATGTGGAATATCTGGATGAAATAGTCGGTTTCTTTGTCGTTGAAGATCATATATTACTTACTGAGAGCAGTTTGGCGACGTCTTCACATAAAGATCTCCTGTGGGAAACAGCTCTCCAGAAGATTCGCCAGACTCTTGATGCTAGATTTGTTAGTTCTTCCGTTAGTTTTCCGTAATAATTTTCACATTGTCCAGGGAGGTTTTCCTGACGTTGAAATGATGCTCCGCATGAAGAAAGTTATTCTTTTATTCATACTGACTATGAAATCATATGGCTATACTGTTGCTCCTCTTTATGAGCTTCTGCAAAACTTTAGGTAATAATTGATTTTAATAGGTTCAAGACCTAGTTTCAGGGACCAATATAATGAGATCCTCGTCAAAGAATATTGCGGTCAATTTGAACGCGACTTAGAAAAGGACAATTACACCCCAATTACGGTTAATAACGAGGAAGAATTCCGCTCAGTTATTCGTCAGTTTCCATTTTACAAACGGAGCATGGAACAGGAAGAGTTTCCGCGAAAGTTCCCGTTCTCCAAGTTTGTTATATCGGCGTATAGTCAAGCTAAACAATACTTGATCGGTTGTCTCAAGTTTATGGAGAATCTTCAGATGAATAATTCTGTTGTCGATGATACAGTTCGACGGTAAGTGTTTTTATTTTTCTTGTGTGATACATGTATTTTTGTAAAGATTAATTCGTTTAGAATGTTTTAAATTAAAAAAGTAATAAATAGCAACAATTGATTTATCGGACTTCAGATGCGCCAATGTACTTCTCGGAAGATGGGCAGCAATACTGAAGACCTTTGTACATAGGAAAGTGTCGATGGTGCAACTTGTTCAAATTACTATCAATTTGGGTTATCTTGAAAAAGCCTGCGAGTCACTAGGAGCATTCATAACGAGTAAAACGAGCGGCGAAGAAGCAATTGGCACAACATCGCATCAGGTGATGCTGTCGGAACGTGTTTTCCGTGACGCCCGCAGTGAAGTCGAACAGCAGATCGACGAGTGCATGCAGAGCAAGATTGACGAGATCATCGACTTAGCGAACTATGATTGGGAGTTGCCTGCCTCATCAGGACAAGCGTCGGATTATGTGTCAGATCTCATCAACTTCTTGCAAACGACGTTCACATCATTCACGCATTTACCGTCCGGATTGGCGCGTCACGTATGTACGCAGTCGTGCAAGCACATTTCTCAATCGCTGACGGATTTACTGTTGTCACCGGATACCAAGTGTATATCGACCGGTGCTCTGGACCAATTCTCTCTAGATGTTATGCAATGCGAAATGTTCACGTCACGATGCCCTGTATCTGGAGTTGACCCGCAAACTCTTTCTATGACTTTTGCCGATTTGAGGTACGCATCAATAATCGTTTTGATTTTATCATTAATTTTAGACAACTACTCGACTTGGTAATGTCTTCGGATTGGACGACATTCAACGCAGAATATGGAAAAGATCATGCTAAGTATTTAAGAGTGAAAGCCTCGTCCGCTATTATTGTATTGGAAAAGTTTGACCTGATAGCAATCCCGTATAATAACAATTTCTTCAGAATGATTGAATTTGAACGGAAAAGCACCGGCTTCTTCGGAATTACAAAAGGAGATCGTAAAAAGTTGCTAGACACCATTGTCAGACAACTCAAGAGTCTTGATATGCAATGAGTTCGCCATACCTAGACCTAAATGCTCAAAGATTTTTATTTATTGCATAATTCGATTCTTTTAATGTGATGCTTCTTGTGTTATAATATTTATATTTAATAATGTGATTTTAATTAGTCAATAAATAACGTTTGAAACAATGTGTGAATGAATGCCACTCCATCCCGGAACGTTAACTGGAAGAGCCGAAAAACGGCGGAGATTGGCAAACACGGCGAGCAAACGCATAGGAGCTCAAGTGTTTGATGTGTGGCTTGAAGGTAGTCAACATATGAGATGCGCGATTGTTTATTAATATAATGACGCGCCGGAAAGCTTTCTTACATTCATTTGAGCGCTTTTGTTTGCATGTGTTGATTTTTTATTGAAATTACTATGATTAATATTAAAACAATTGTTATCATAAATATTATCGATTGATGACGCATAGATATTGTGGACGAAACGATACTGATGATCATCTGAAGCTGTGCTCGAACTGATGTCGCTGCAGCTGTTGAAACGACCACGTCCGTTACCGGCGTTTAAAGACGAGGAGAAGGGCATTCACGCGCAGTGGAAGATTAAGGTTTGGTTCGTCCGCAGACAAAGGTATTCACCCAATTTAAAGGGGTTTTTCTACCGGAAAAAGGGTCTTCCGAAGATGTCAGTGAAGGGAATGGCGAGGGTCCGCTACGATCGTCTCGTCTGCGCTGGAAAATTGCCAAGTTTTGAGCTATCGGTTCAACTGGTGAACATTGGTTATATTGAACATGTTAATGAGGATATTTTGGATGTTCGCGGATGTGATTTTCAGCTATTGATTTTTGGAGTCAAACATGTTGAGGTAATTTAAATATATTTTCGCAGGAATTTATTATTTAAAATATGATAACTGTTTAATTCAATGTCATCCTCCGCTTTGGTTGGAACAGTTGAAAGACAATTATTCTCTCTCTCTCTCTCTCTCTGATTATTGTTGTTTTAAAGCGAAATTGTTTAAGAACCTTAATAAAATTCTCGAAATAAAATGTTAAAAAGTGTTTACTGAGTTTCGAATATCCGCAAAATAAATACATAGAATAATTAAAAATTTCAGATAATCAGGGATTGGCTAAGGTTCTTGGTTATTCGACAAAGAATCCCGCACTCATTGCTTGGATTGCCATTTGATTGGAATGTAAGCAATTTTCAATTATTAATGATTAATCAAATGCATTAAATCTTCAAAATACATAATGTATTTTGTGAATAATAACTCGTGACATGCATGTGCTAAACATATTGGAAGAGATGGTTTTAAAAGAATATTGGAAATTCGATATGACTACAAGTGAATTGAGTCGAATTCATGGAACATGTATGATTAGGTTGAATATTTTAGTGATCTTGAACTGTAATAAATGTTAAAATAAAAAGAAAACTTGTTAGGATGATTGTTTCCTACATATACATTAATTAATTTGGATGAGTTACTGATGTAATCTACAGGTTTAATGATATTAACGATCTGTTCTGTTTTATTATTTTTAAATTTAGTGTAGTTTTATACATACACATAATTGTAGATTGCTGATTATATGTAATCCTCTTTGTATAATTCAATGATTCACAAACACATGGAAAATTATACAGGAGCTGCTCAAAATATTTACAATGTCAACCGAAAACAATGCCAATATGTTATGAAAAAATTAAATAACACAGAAATACTGGATTTAATTTCAAATCAAGTTGTTTATTAATTTTCTGTGTCAAATTATTATGGCGTTTTTGAAAAAATCTTTAATTGATAATTATTTAAAAATCCCATTAAAAAGAATTGACACTGATAGAGATTAAAAGTCTGTGTGCAATATGAATAACAGAATTTCTATAATTTGTATTGTAGTAGTTTGTTGTACGATTTTTGTCGGCTTTTTTCAATTAATCACAATGGACATTGATATCTTAGATTTAAAAAAAAAGCGCAGAGTGTCCTTATTCTAGGATCCAAACTTATTCTCTCTTATAAGGTAGAAAAATAAACATACTAGAATTGTGACCACTTCGGTTCAAATAGATTATTGTTTTCAAAAAAGTAATATTCAATATAAGCAAATTAAAAATTTTTTATATTTACGCTGGTCTTACAACTTTCACGTGCACTTTACACGAATATTTTTTACGCCAGTTTGTCAGCTTTTCCTTAAACTGTCTAAAAATATTAAAATCTTCACAAAAGCACGATTTCTGAGCTCGTTTTAATAGCAATTCCTTTGGCGTTCATCGAAATACATTTTAAAACAAATGAATAGAAATTTTCAGAAGCACCACAACGTGAAATTACCTGAAAAACTTTTTTTGAAATCTTCATTTGTAAATTCATATTTCTAATCCAATTGTAAAATGATTTTTCCACGATTATAAAATATTACTAATGAATCATCTTGATCCTTTTATGACTCATTCTGATAATAATACAAACAATATAGCTGAAACATCAATCTTTGAAAACTTTATATGTTAATTGAACTTTTAGTGAATATCTTGAGTAAGGATTAATCGTTTTATCTTTTGTAGAAACACCTCATGATAGAGAATTGAAATTATTATAATAACTAGCACGCCAAGAAAAAAGTGGAAATAACGATTTTTGCTTTTTATGCCAGTTATATAAAATTTACTTGTACATTACAAAAACGTAACTTAACGTAGGTCAGTTTGTCAGTTATTTCTGAAATTATTGAAAAATATTAGAAATTTTCAATTTCAACATGTTTTCTGAACTCGTTTTATGAGCATTCGAATTGACGTGAAACTATTGTACCCTCATTATGTTTGATTTAAAGTATCTTATATTCAACTAGTAAGCATCTCTATGAAATTTAAACGAAGTGTGATTATAATACTTTATTCCTTCACACGCCTACTGGTATGGTAATAAAATTAACTCAGTAAACGTGCTAAATTCTAATATTTTGTGAAGTTTTAATTATTTTTAGATAATTTAAGATAAGCCTAGTTAAATTGTAGTGAAACATTTTTTTGTTAAAGAGACACAAAAATTTTCAGGCACGATTAAAAATTGGAAAATCGCTTTTTCCAGTTGGCGTGCATTCACCATAGCACAATACGTGTTTCGTTTAATCAATAAATGCAGACTATAATGTCAATAAAACGTCTAAAGTATATTATTAAAAATATTTAGAAATAAAAAATGAAAAACCATAAACATTTAGTCTAAGTTTTTCTTTCTAAATCATATCCTATCTTATATATCAACTTTAATTTTCTTTTGTAACATATGTAGATATTAAACGATTTCCATAGCACACCAACATCGATTTTACAAGATTCAATTACGTTTGATAGAATTATACATGATCTTTTAATGTAAATTTTAAGCTTATTGTAGTTATTTGAAGACAAACAGTCGATATATCGTTAAACTCCAACGATAAATGAAGGTATAGATTATCAAATGAGTCTGTCATTTTTCTAGACCGGGTGTCGTTCTATAGAATTTAAAAGCTGTAAAATGTATTCTCTGCAACGAGACTAATAACATTTGTGGAATAAATAACTTAAATTAAATGATCTCCGAGTAATATTAATGTTTAGGTGAAGCCGGTCAAAAACGACAAGGAAATGCAAATTTCAAAGATATCGCCGTTTCATTGCTTTAAATTATGGTGAAGAACATCGCCATCATTATGGTTATTTATTGCTGTTCGTAAAAATAAAAAACAATAAACATCTAATTCTAACAATTTATTGACAACAATATATCGATTACTGTAAAAATACCGTATTATTACTAAAAAAGAGGAAAAAGAACAATTATAAAATAAAGGAAAGAGCAACAGGCATTTCAAAAAAACCAAAATTTGATTGAAACGGAAAAATCAATACATATGAATTTCTACCGTAACCAACTCATGTCGAAAAATGAAGAAATGGAACAAAAACCTGTAAGTATGCTGGTGGGGTGCGAAATTGATTATCACATTAGTTATTATCAGACAACAATTATATCAGACAATTGCGACAAATATCGTAAGAGATCATATTTGCATTTACTGGCGGAAAATGGGAATTGTCAGCGTTTCGGCTTGGGTTTCTTGCAAGTGTATCTGCAAATTTGGGAGTGTTATTGGCGAACTCTTGCGATATCACTTTTGATTTTCGTTATTCTCGGCGTCTGCTTGCTTGTCCTTGCTCGGGGCCGGCTGCTTGAATGGTTTCTTGACAATTCTGAACATTTATCAGTTGTAAGGATAAGATTACATCGGAGCGCTCACCAACCTCTTGATATTATTGTTATTATTATTTACCCGGATGAAATGCGGTACTCGAATCTTTGTCGGACTGTCAATATTCGAAACATCTGGATCGATATCCATCTCGATAACCGGTTTCTCACCAAACATTACTTTACATTTGTCTCGATAGTTCATCACCTGCAACCAACAAATCATCACGAGTTCAAGCAAAGCAAAGAATGAGTCGTGCCAGAAAACAAATTGGGGAGTGGTGGAATAAAAGTTGCCAAAGTTTTGCCAACACATGTATCAACATCCTCGTGTTTACACAACAAGTAATTTTGATGCCCCCTTTTCCAAAAAAAGGAGAAACAAAAAGTGCCACACGCGGCTCATTGGAGCTCAATAGCTTCGGAAGAAGATTGAAGGCAGCACACTTTAGTCAAGCCGACGCACATCTCGCGCCAATGACTATTGATCAGCGCCATCATAAATATTATATAATTGGAGAGTTAAAAAATAAGATAAATGACAGCAAATTGAATAATAATTTGAAACAAGTGATAAGAAGAGAAAAAGAGAAGGAAAAAAGATTAATCGCTTATTATTCATTAATATTAGATAGATATATTTTCCTCGTCTCCCTTTTAAATTGATTTTTGAACAAGAATACGCAGAAGTTGTACTAAGTGGAAAGGTTGTATTGATTCGGAGCACACAATAAATTGCGAACTGCTGGATGAGCAGCGAGCAAGAAAGGATGACGTGAGAGTAGCGGACCAGAAATTGTCATCACGATTTGAGGAGCCGGAATTTTAACCGGAATGGAAATTTGTTATTGCAACTAATAAATAATGATTATTTGCGAGCAGCGACCAAATCAAATTGACAACGCATGGATAGAAAATATAACATTTTCTTGTCATTCAATTTTATTATCATTTACTATTTTCCAATATGTGTTAAAACGATAAATATTTTATAATAATAACACACGAAAAATGAATCGATGAGAAAGCCAACCAATAAACAAACAAAGATCATATCAAATATAGTAGTAATATTAATAATAAGCGAAAGAACAAGTTCGCGCGGACCGGCTCAATCCATATCGAGCCGCGTAAATTTGGCCATGTATATAAATAAATAAACACATATCTAGGAGAACCAAAAAAAATTGCAATTTATTTTCAACAACCGCTCGGAATATTTTCCGTTTCAACATTTTTCCTTGGTGCCTTGTTTTGTTTTTTTTATTATTATTATGCTTTTTGCGTTATTGTTCTTTTTAAGACATCATCAAACGGAGTTATTTTATAACGATTTTCAGTTGAGCAAAAAATGGAAAATTAGTCGGATAACTAAGTACAAATGAACTGGAGAAATAAGTGGAGAAACTCACAGAAATGTGCATATTGAGAATTAAAAAAAGGAAAATTCGATTGACAATGAATACGATGACTTTTTTAGTGCATTTTGTTCCAATTTTTCCAAATAAGCATTCAAATGGCAAATGAGATGAAAACGTTTTATTGAACAGAAAAAGCACAGAAAGACAGGCGACAAAAACGCTGCAAAAATTTGCAGAAGGAACTAAATGAAGACTGAAATAATGACTAAAAGTAATCGATTTCAATTTTCTGAGCCAATATGAGCAGTAGTTGAATAAAACATGAACAAACAACAGAATGTATTGAAAAGAGAATAACAAAACAATTAAATTCGATTTTCCAGCCTTGAGTTTATTTTTCTTGCCAATTTTCTGCTTTCATTTGGCTGTGGCTCAAATTTGGTGAAAAAAAACGAGAAGGGCCCATCAGATTTTCAGAATTGCAATTTAATATTCTACGCGCAATATTTGACTTTGCCACAAAATATTATATATATATATATATATAAATTGTGTATTATTCGAGTGTTGGCGAGTTTTGAGCAAAATGAGAATTATTCTCGCCGTGCATTTGCTCTTTTTTGAACACTTCAAGACGCTCATGCGACAATTATGAAGTCTGGAAAATGAGAAATTGAAATGATTATGTATTTGTTTATGGCATCAGGGTCGAGCTTGCGAACAAACACAACTTTCTGCGTTCTTATTATTGTTGTTGTGCTTCATTATAATGACGAGTAATATGAAATCAATTGAATTTGAAGAGAAATGAATACAGCACATTGTGCCGTCAATAATTAGGCAGACATTTATTTAATTAAAATTTATTGTCTCATTATTATAGATTTTTAATTAGAAATTGATGTAATGGGCGCCTAGGTAACGATAATTATAGGTTGTTTCACATTTAGCATGGATAAACTTTCAATTTTATGCAAGAAAGCAAGACATGGATAGGAGTTTTCATGTGAAATTGAAGTTAATATTGGTTAATAAGCTTTTTTGTAAATGTATAGATATGTCAAATCCCCCATGGACAAAAGAAGATGGCCGACTATGATAGGTCCATTGCTCCCTGGAGCAGTTAAAGGAAATTATTCATTTGGATCGATATATTTTTGTTTTGAAGATTCCCTAGCTGTTTAAAAACTTGTTATGTAATTGATAATTTGTACGAAGTTTAGAAAATGAATATTGAAAGGAGAAAAATGCCTAAATATTTTTCTTATGATTTGAATGATAAATTAATATGGAAAGTTACAATTCAGTTCTATATTTTAAGAAAAGTTTAGTGTGCTAACGCTGGTCAATCCGAACGCGTTTCGTTCACGAAAGAAATCTTAAAAACATCGATTTTAAGTATTCAGAAGCAGGCTACTAGAGAAGCAATGTACTTACTCTATAAAAGATAGTCGAAACACTGAAACGTACCATAAATTTTTTAAAATAATGCCAAAATTGGATTTAAAAATCATTTTATTTCAATTTTAATTTATTTTAATGACCGTGGCTCTAATGAGCTTGAATAAAGTTTCATTTTTATATCATTAGAATTTAATTTAGTTCTATATTTCATTTAAATTGTCGCTAGGAAACCTGAACCGGAATTTGAATAATTCTTATTAAAAGCTTTTTCGTCCATTGCCGAAGCGCGTTTGGTTCTCAACCGACGCGTTCGGATTCACCAGTGTAAATTGCTAAAAACAAAAAAACATCACTCTTTAAATAAAAAAGAAATTAACTATTTCAGCCGTTAACATATTCAAAGGTTTCTGGTAGAAATAGCAACACACTCGCTTAAAATAAGTTTCTTAACTTTACCTATAGTTAATGGAAGAACTTGTTATGTTAAATTTAATTACTAAAGTTAGAAAATATTATTTTAATTTGCCGTACTTGTACGATACTTAATAATGGTCATGCATTCTTTGGCAGAAGATATCTATACATTACTTAAAAATGTCTACAGTAATACGCCAAACGACCTCCTAGAAGGAGGCCTTCAAAAGAGCCACTTTATGACACTATTTCTTAAAAACATAACACATCAGAGATATTTTAAGGAAATCTTGAAAAATTGACGTATATATTAATTTTGAACCTTCACGTGGAAATTTAAAAACCACGTTTAAATCTAGAAAATCGTAGTTTTCATTTGTAACATAATGACAATATGATTACATTTTCCGCGTGAAAGTAAGGGCAATCTTACGCATATTATCCATATTTTTGCTTTTCTTTATAATATTATTTTACTTTTCACATATTTGGGAAATTTAGGAGCCAGGCCAGGGTTGCAAAATCGAAAATGGCCTTTCCGAAGTATGCCTTTTCAAAGATCAGTGCCTAATGGAAGAGGAAAAAATTAGAATGAAATAAGGTTCTCGTTTGGACGGCCAATCTTTTGTGTGTTGTCTCAAAAAAATGGGCAGCCCACATTGAAGAGGAATAGACGAAAAAGTCGTTTGTGGTAGTGTGACTGTCTAAACGAGACCATCATTTTTTCTTATTTTTGCTCTTTCACAAAATAATAGTAATTTTGCTATTATTTAGGGGGTCCTTTTTAACCTGGAATTACAGATATTAAATAATTAAAAATAAATGAAAATGTTCATAATAAGTCTCCGTACAAAAATATAACTACATTCCCAGAATTGATATTACTGTAATTCATCAACTAATATAGAAATATAGCTCCAGAATGATATCAAAGTTTAAGGGCAAAACAAAATATGAAATTTCAAATATATGAGTATTATTGTGACACAAAATTAGACTCTTTTTATATGAACTTTAGTTAAATGACGCCCACATAATAAACTTTTTGAACGCTTTTGAAATAAAATAAATATAATTAACTGTGCAAAACAATGCTAGAACCGACACGACGATGTTTAATATTTAATTTGTTAATTCTCTATAAAAACCAGTGGGAAAAACCGTAATTCCTGACTTTTGGTATTTTTTCGAAAAAAGATTGTGAGCCTTTTTCGGTTCCTTGCTGAGTTTATATTAACATTTTTATTTGAGACGCAAAATGTGTATTTTATATTGAAACTAAATGCCAAATGAAATTATAAAAATAGAAGCTCATAAAGCGGCTGAAGGAGAATATTTAATAATGATATTAATGTTGAGTAAATGTGATAATATTAGGTGAAAATTGAATTTTAATTTAGTCGTTCAATAAAGTAAGGCGAGGTTCACCATTATAAAATTTTAATTTCGAACTAAAATGTCACTTAATATAATGTAAATAATATATTTGATAATTTTGAATAAGATTTTAGAATAAGACAAAAGTCTTTTTTCATTAATTGTTTTTTTTTGAAGAAATAAAGGCATTAAATTACGCATCATGCTATAATCGGCTTTACTTTGTAAATTTAAGAAGAGCTCATTTTGCGAATTTATTAAGAATTAAATAAGTTCCATTTATCCATTTTAAATTCCATGGATTCGGTAAATATCAGATATTATTATGAAGCAAGAGATATTTTTCAATCATGCGTCAGAAAAAAAGTTACAACGCTTGTTTTTTATAAAAAGACAATGATAAATTAATATTGCACTTTTCAAAAAAAGAATGGTTCGTTTGGGGGCCACGAAAGACGTTTCTCTTATGTATACCATCAAGGCTTGTTTACATCTTTTTTCCTTTTTTTTTAAAGTACTATAGTTTTGTGAAATTATGTTGAACCAAATAATTTATTGTGCTTTGGTTCAAGCTAATTTTATACATTGTTTTTCAAATATCGTCTGAAAACCCAATAAACTAGCATTTTATTTAACCACATCTCATAGGATTTTATCCAAACGAGTCATTTCAACAAATTGTATAACAAAATAACAAAAACTTCATTTTCAAATCTCATTTCAGCTTTAAACGAATGGAATGAAATTTATAAAATTAACAAAAAAGTGTCATCGATATTAATTTATAATGAAACATGGGATTTGTTTTGAATTACGTGTTCTAGATGTAAAAAATATTATAATAATATTAACAATATATTTTTGAAGAGTGTATGATTTATGAGTCTCTTAATGGTTAGAATGCAGCACAGCGTACCAGCTATAGTAAAATTACTATTCTTAGCTTTCCATTAGCAAAAAATAAAAATTCAATGGATTTATTGATGGAAAATAATCATAATTATTATTGATAACTTATATCTATTCACTAAACTCTACCCGGTAATTAGAAAATATGATTAATCTTCCTGATCGAGATTATAATCTTCATAAGGATCTTCATAAGATCCAAATATGTTTATAATTATTTAAAAGTTTTCTTCTTTAAAATTCAAATTCAAAATAAAATCATAATAAAGCAGTCAATTTACAAATTAAACGGAAGCTAGAAAAGTATGAAAAAATAATTCCGTCCCTCTTAAAATGTGGTAAACTATTCGAGCATTTCATTTAATGTGTTCTACCATGACGACTGGAGGAAATCGTAATTTAATGAAAAGCAATATTTGTCTAACAAAAATATATGGTTTTAATAATAATATGTCTTAATAAAAGTGAATTTTGATCTATCAAAATTTGTTTATTGGAGTATTTGTGAGCGCAGTAAACATCTATCTTAATATAAGTACAGTACCACACCAAACCAAAATAGCGATTTTGCGATTTTTAAACGTGTCTCGAAGTTTTTTTTAAAGTTTTTACTACAATTTAATTAAGCTTGTCTTACACTATCTAAAAATGTTAATATTTTTCTAAAAAGTTATATTTGAGCATGCTTTCTGAGCTCATTTTATTAGCATTCCAGTTGGGGTTCTGTATTTAGTGAATTGAGGTAAAATCGAGAACTTTGAATGAGCAAGATAACTTTTAAGTCCACCCCTGTACACTAGCGACAAATACTTGGACAGTGCGTGGTCCTGGAAGGCCTGGTAAACCACCTCTTAGTCCGCTTCTCATTGCGAGAATGATTCGAAAGAGCATCCAAAGTAAGTAAGTATTGGATTGAGGAATAAGTTCGTAGAGGTGGTCGTAGAGTTGGTAGAGAGAATACAATGAATTATGTATTCGCCGTTACTATTTACGACTTCCTGTCATCTCTCGATCAATTTGTTGATACCGTTCCGCCAAAAATCGCCCGTTCTGGTGTCGAAGAAGTGGTTGAGCCATGGCGCAAGGTCTGAAGAGTACGATGGATGCTGAAGAAGCTCCCATTCGAGCTCTTGAAGGGCGTTTTTGACCACATGTGCAGCATGCGGCCTGGCGTTGTCGTTGAGCAAGATCACTTGGTCTTGTCGATCCGGTATTTTCAGTCAAATAGCCTCATTTTCGCGGCGCAACTGGGCAATATAAAACACCTTGTTGACCATGGAGTTTCTTTCGAGCTTTCCCAGGACCATATGCCCTCACAGTTCCACCAAACGCATTTTTTGATAGAATATCTTGCTTGACTCTCGGCTTTGGCATACCTCCTGAGCCATCCAGTCCTTTCTTTGCTTCAGATTGAACTACAGGCACTATTTTTCAACTCCCGTTAAGATTCGCTACAAAAATCGTTGTTTATTCCCGCATTTGATACCTCAATAGTTCATTTCTAAGCCTAAAACCGATGAACATGTAAAGTTTCAGAACAAAGTTTTGTAGAGCAGAGAAAGCCCTATCAGATAAATATATGCACTTTGCCAAACAACAAGAAAATTGTTGTAAAACAAAATATAATATAAAAACTATACGAACTTATTCAATATATCAAAGGAGACTTTTAAATGGAAAAGTTAGTTTACTTAATAAACTAATTAATGTCAAGCGATAATCTATTCATATCATTTTTTTAACCGAAACCTCATTCGAACCTAATTAACTAAACTCCTTAATTATTCCCAATTAAAATACAATCCCATTAAAATTATATAAAATTTATTACTATAAAAATTTGAAAAATCAAACATTTATAAAAGAAAAAATACAATTAAAATAACAATTAAAATAAAAACAAAAGAAAGCATTAGCTTTAAGAATTGGTTGATAGGAATGCTAAAATGTCACAGAATAATATAATATTATGAAAATCGATTCAATCAATGAAAAAACAAAGACAAAACAAAAACCTCACAAACGAGAAACACATACATTTTCAGACGTTCTAAGAACAACCTGTATTATTTGCTCAATCAGCTAACCAATTATTTTCTATTCAACACAATAACATTTACACTATGCAAAACTGGGGATGGGTGGGGGAAAGTCAAACTCGCTTCTAAATGTTATCAAAACTCTACAAAAATGATATAATTATGCTCAACAAAAATGATATTAATAGAAAGATGTGAATACAATAAATTGGGAGCTGAAGCTGAAAAAAACCATTCACAAACAAAAAATGATAAACAAGTGTCTGAAAATAACAAAAATGATTATATGTTGATATTGTGTTAGATTAGACAGCGACAAAAAACACCTTAATCAATACAACCGGAGTTTTGAGCTTTTTAATTAGTCGAATAAAGCTGATATTTTAGAAAATACATACTCTCACTTACAAGCTTATGTATATATCTCATATACTTAAGATAAACACAATATTAATTGAGATACTCGCAAGACACCACGACAATATTATTACGTTCTTAATAAATAATCATTTCTATAAAATATGTATATATGAGTATATAACATGTTATTACAATATCAAGTACGAATAAATTAACTACATTGCTCCCGATTTACGCCATCTTATGACCAATTAATGATTGCATTTCACAGTTTTTCATACCAATGCCGCAGTCGTTTCCATTCGTTCTGCAAAAAAAAGATTTCATTTTTGCTTCTAATTGAAGCCCCAGTTTCACGGTTAATTATTTAGTAGAAAGAGAGCAAACCAAAGCAAACGATCATAAGAATGTATTAAAAATTCATGAGCTTCTTCAATGCACACATACGAATATTGATATATTAGAATTGTCAGGGATTGCGCACTCTTGCTGGGGGTTTTATAATGTTTGTCATATAGTAAAGAAAATTTATTTCTATGGTACATTTATTTGAATGACCGAAAAGCACCCCAAATGAAGATGATGATTTCGAAATTTGAAATCCACGTTTTTTATTTGACGTTCTTTTTAGTTGGAATGACTCTTCTGGGCTCCATTTGGCCTGTGGAAAATTTTCTGTTTCATTTATAGAATTACAAGAGAAGTTTTCCTTTTCAGAGATGCCTAATGGAAGAGCAAAAAGATAAGAAAAATGCTACACGGTCACAAACGACTTTTTCGCCTATTTCTCTTCAATATGCTGCTAATTTTTTGAGACAACAAACATTGATGTGGCCGTCCAAACGAGAACCTCATTCCATCCGAATTTTTTTCCTCTTCCATTAGGCACCGATCTCTGGAAAGGACAACACCTTAAGTTAACGGAAATATGTTCTCCTAGACTCCAATTCTACGAAACCGCGCCGCATTGCAAAATACATTTAAATTTAAGGATATTTTAAAATGTTTGAAGGTAACGTGTACATTTAAGTAGAGGCAGAGTATAAACAAAATTATTATATCTACTATAACAATTAAACTATCGATTCCGTTAAAAAATAGTTAATAAATTAAATATTTAATAAAAAATAATAAATTTAAAGGCAGTGTGCTCCTATATAAATAAGTTTGCACTAAATTCAATCATATACAGAGAATTTGATGGATAACTTCTACGTGTAAATTCTCAAAGTGGGTCTAATTATGTAAAGCTTTTATTTTTTAATTTAATATTTTTTCAATGATTCTTTTGGGACATTGGTATAAGTAAATTTTAAAACACGGCAAAGCTAACAAGGTATCTCATCCTTGAGTTTGCATTTGGCCATGTGGGGTTTTCAATAACAAGAAAACCCCAAATTACCACAATAGTCTATTAATATCGCACACCACTCAAAAATAAAAGTCAATAGAACACTAGCACACCGCCGTGTAGCGCAACAACCACCATACGTCAAATAGCTGCGAGAAGCACGACGATGAGCTCGCCCAATACTTGACGACACGCTTTGCATTCAGCGACCATTTGGCTCGCATTAATCTACCCATATCTCTAGACGAATGCTCGCTTATATTCAATACCACTTATGCTCACGATCGACGAACAAGTGGCGATGATGCACAAGCTGATTTCTAATCAATAAGATTATAGGAGGAAAAAACATCTGTTTCAAATGCAGCTGAGCACCATCGCTAGTTGAATTCAACCGTTTTATAGCTTCTTACCTCCTCCAACGAAACGCGTTTTTTGATCCGTTTAAATTCGATTTTCTAGAGCTCATATTTGCATAGTTCAAAGATTTCACAACAACACCAACTTACATTTTCTTGTCCTCGTTGAGCTTCTCCTTCTCACACTCTTCTTCCTCTTCTTCGGCTAGCTCTTTCTTGAGCAGCACATGCGTGTAGAACGCAGATGCTGAACTAATGAACGTGATGATACCACAAGCTATGAAAACATGCGTATAAGTTCCATATAAATCTCTAATAGCACCTAAATAGATTATTTTTGTTTGGGTAAAATTTGAATATGTACCGATTATAAGTGGACCAGCTAGGGTCGCTATTCCCTCGACGAAATTGGAAATACTGTATGCTCCTTGGAAGCAGGACATCTCTTCAAATATTACTGTTAATAAAATTGACTGCATTGCATAGTTAGCTGATACAGATCCACCGTACATTATAGAAAGAACCTGAAAAACAACTTGGATATTATGATAAAAATTTGAATTTTCGTTTACAAGGAATCCAAAATAAGTCTCCACAAAGGCAGCCAAAATTAAAGACAAACTGACGATTATTAAAACAACTCCGTACATCATAAATAATCTCTGTAAGAATTCAACGATAAACACAATGGATAAAGCTTGATGGAAAACCTCTTTGAGCCAACTCCTATCACATAGATAACCATACAAGTTTATCGTAATCACATTTGCTATTCCAATACTACTTGTCATCCATAATGACTGTTCACTAGAAAATCCCAAATTCTCCGTCACATAGTCGACAAAGTACACGTATGGTACATCGAGCACCAAGTAAAGACAAAATACGCTTACTAGAAAACTAAACAGAACAATATTAACATTTTGTAAAAAGAAAATTTCTTCCTACGATATCAAAGGTCGTCGTATCCACAATTGTTTGTACATTTCAGCTTCAGATGAAACGAACCGCGCGGCTGAATGAATATTCAATCGATGCAAGAGGTTGCGTCTCTTCTTTCGAACGGCCAGGATTGGCGCCGATGGCACTTTTCCCTGTATTGCCAGTAAATTTGTGTTCCAAAGCGCACGCGGTTGCAAGGCGTTTCCAGCCATTACACGACCCGCCGTAATGCCTGCGACGCCTGGTGCCAGAGAAGTTCGATTAGTGCGCGCTGTATTTGGAGCTGATGATATCGCAAATGCTAGTGCTGTTAAAACCAATTAATATGATAAATCTAAGCAATTTCTTACGATTTGTAGGTGATGTCGGTGACACCAGGTTCGTATGATTTGATGGTTTTTGAAGGACCTTCTCGGTGAGCTCGGAGCTCGATGAGTCGCCGTCGTTCGACACATCCGAGTCGTCGGTGCTACTCGATCCATCATCCTCCTTTTCTTCGCTCGATGTCGAATTTGAGAACTTCCTGCAATCAAAAATTCTTAACGACTTCTTCATTCTTATGAACTCACACTGGCAAACCAATTCTATAATCTACTGCACCTTCCTCGTTTATGCAATCCACGCTCATGCTGTTTTTGCTCGTCATTCTCTCGCGAGCCTGCGACTTGACCGTGGTACACGGCGAATTGGTTACCTCCAAATCCAAATGCTCCAAGTGCTCCAACTGTGTATTAACGAGCATACTGTACTCGGGAATCTTCGGTAGTGTACCGCGTCGTATGAAAGTTCCCACTGAACGGGAACGCGACGGACCATCGGCGACAGTGACGGCTTCGTTCACATTCTGCATACTACTACTCTCTTTGCGCAGGCGATTCCAAAGAGCCATGGGAATGGAAGGCATTGAAATTGCTTGGCGGATTAAGGTGGTATCCTAAACAAAATATCATATCAATGGATTATTTTTGCGATAAACATTCTTGGCTTCCATCGCCTGTTGCTCTTCGCGCATTTGACGAACTCGTCGATTAAATTTACGCTCCTTGAACTCGGTTGTATCCGAGAGCCAAGTAACATCCTTGATAACACATCCAATCACGACGATGGCGCCAAAAGCCAGGTTGATGGCGACCATGGAGGATTTGAGTTTTGGTTTTATTATATTATCAAACTGAGTTATTATGTTTTCAAACGATTACATTTTCAAGACAACCAACCACTCCAAGGAAGAACGGGAAAACGGCGGTTCCGCAACCAGTACCGGACACAGCAATCGATGTGGCTATTCCTCTTTTTTTGTCAAAGTAATAGGTGACAACGACAATTGCAGCATTATACACAAAGCACATTCCTTAAAGTATAGATTTTTATGTGGATTAAAGGGGAGTAAAAACCGATTCCGCATCCACATCCGAATACGAGGGAAAACGACATGATGGAGGTGCAGAAAATTGAGCCAATTCCGCATATTAAGCATATTATTCCGCCGGTTAGAATGGTAAACCTAAATTTATTGTTTTTCTTTTTACTAGATAGATTGTGTGTCTTGCGATAATATGATTATTACTATTCGAAATTTTTTGTTTGTGATTTGTGATTTTTGAATTAATTCCTAGCCACTCCAACTGGTATAATAAAATGAGCTCAGTGAAAGCTCTAAAATCAAACTTTTTAAAAAGATATTTACACTAACTGACAAAAGTTTTGTCACAAATGTTTTTTCGGGTTTTTCTTTTTTGTGACTTGACCAAATTGGCTGATTTTTTGATATGATAGATTCATATGGTTGTAGATTATTTTACAAATTTTCGCTTGTGAATACGATGATCCGTTTTACAGTGACAAGCGTTTATCTTAAAACGCGTAGCTCAAAGATATTACGCACTTTTCTTGCACTGCATTTTTAATAATTTTTAAAGTTCAATTATATTTTTTTCATAATTTATTGAAAATATCAGTAATTGGCAACTATTTAGAGATGACTCCACGTAAAGAAACTTCAATTGCCACCCGGCAAGCTGTTATAAATATGAGAGAAAACGGAATACGTGGTACCGAAATTGCCATGGTAATTTAAACCAAATTTTGCTACTATAACATTTTAAACACTGATTCACATAAAATATCAAAAAATCAGCCAATTTGGTCAAGTCACAAAAAGTTAAACCCGAAAAAACTTTTGTGACAAAACTTTTGTCAGCTAGTGTATATTTTTAGATAGTTTAATACATGCCTCGTTAAAACAACGTTAATAGAACTAAAGATACGCTAAATCAGATAATCCATAGAAGAATAATTGATATCTGTAAATCTAAACCAAAAATTTCATTATGCAGGTGCACAACGATTGATTACTGTAATGTTAAATATATTAATGATTTTTCAAATTTTTTAAAATTAAAAGAATAAAATAATATTTATGGCCCAAAAAACATTCAAAACTGTCTTACCTACAACCAAAAATATCGGTAAATGCTCCAGCTACTGGTGCAAATAACAAAGGAAATGATAGAAAGAAGGATGCCGTCGCACTGGCACCAGTTCGTATTGTTTCGAATTGCTGTAGCGATAGAATATTTTATAAAATCAAAACAAGAAAAAAAACCTTTTGAATCTCAGGAAAAATGACACCAAAAGAGAAGGACAAGCCATCAAGGATGAAATGAAGGCAGAAGGAGTACAAAGCAATAACCCAGGCGTAACCACCGTCGAGATACCTTGGCTTCTCAGTCAATGACGAATTCTCACTATCTTCGTCGGATGATGATTCAATGTCTTCAAATGCGCAAAACGAATAACTTTATTGAATCGCTACTCACCTTCGTTGGCCGGTTGTTCGGGGAATGTGACAGTGGGAACGGCGGCAGGCGAGTAATTCGTCTGATTGTGAACCACCCAGCTCGTTACGTCCTCGGGACGTAAACGAGTGCGCATACTTGCACGTCGATGTTTGTCTTTCATCTTGTTTTCCCTGCCGATTCGATGATTGTCTAATAGATCCTGCAAAGAAAGTGTCAATTGATAACTGATAACACTGGTTCACCTATTATGATGGGTTTCACCATAGAACTTGTTAGAATTTTAGTAGCCGAGTGATTAAAATATCTAAAAACCAGCGATGTTTATACGAACGGAAAATAATAGAAAAATAATTGTTTAAGTGAAAAAGTATTCGAATGAGTTTGCAACGGAAGTGAATTGGCTTTTTTTCTTGCATATGGGTGGAGCAAGAACAAACATTCAAGAACACCAATACGAAAACACAACAGTACAATGAGCTGCCAAAAATTTAAAGAGAAATGCAATTCTAAATGAGTTGAACCGGACAAGCAAAAACAAAGTTGTAAACACTTTAAGCAGAACAATTTTTGTTGCCGACCTTATCAGAACCATTTGTCTATTGTACATTCGTCCAAACAAAAGGAATTGGAAGAAATGAGAGAAATTTCAACGCTTTATGACTTTAAAGTATGTAATATTTCCAGAATGAGAAAAATAAGCTGAAAATAACAGATCAAAGGCTCGCAAGTAGATGAATGTTTGCCAAAGTCGGAAACAATTGAAACAGTTAAAGAAGCTTAATAAATGAGCAACGTTTGATTTTTGCTCTTTAAAAATGTCAACAACTTTAACAATTTCAAGGTTATATAACATTACATGAAAAAAAATGCTTTTCATAGTTATTTTGTCACGAGTTGGATTGATGGATTCTGTTATTTGTTTTTTTGTCCAACATAATCATGGCATTCAAAACTAAAATATATAATAATTTCAAGATTTATTAATAAACAATTAATATGGCTTCACAAATTTCTGTAAGCACCTCCTCCTCGCCTTCTGTTTATCTCAACGACGAGAAAAATTTTGCTCTTTCAAATGGTTGCTAAATCTCTAATCGTGTTAGATGAAAAAGTGATTAAGTGATATGTTATTTTTTCGAAAAAAAAAACAACAAATGAATTCGGTCTACGAATTGGAGAAAAAGGATATTTTTCCTTGCCTCCCATTTAGAAATGCACACACATTTCAAAGTGCAAGAATAGAAAGGGTTTTGCTCTCAAAAGAAGAGACAATTTAATTAACAAAAGGTTGGAACTTTAAATACACATTAGATAAAAGACAAATATATAGATAGTGATCGCAAGAATTATCCTGCGGAAATCTTTTCAATTGATTATTTTCATTTCAAAGTTTCATATGATTCATATTTGTGCAAATTGGGCGATCGGCGAAAACAAAAACAAAATGTTGTTCTAGACAATTTTATTTGTAATTGACTAAGCGATATTCAGTTTTCATTAAACATTTCGATATAACAAAAATGATAAACGTGTGATAAAGTAGGTGAACTGTTGAATAGAGCAAATATCAATATACATTTATGAATTATTCTGTACTAAAACTGCACGCCTAATGAAAGTGATTATATTTCTTATCTTTATGTTTGTCTTACAATTTTCACGTGTAAGCCAAAGTGTCGGCTTTTTCTCAAACTCTCTGAAAATTTTAAAATTCCTTCACGAAAATTTCTGCACGTTTTCGGAGCATGTTTTATTAGAGTTCCATTAGGCGTGAAATTGTATTAATTTGTGTTCACATATTAGAATAAAAAAGAAAAGCCAAAAGAAAAAGAAGTTTTACCAACATATAAAAAATTGAAAATTCAATTTCAACATTTTGAATTATTTTCAATGGTCTCAAAGAGATAATGGAACAAATATTCAATTTATGTTAATTATTTCTCTGGTTCTATTATATTTCTCCAGAATTTCTAGATCAAATCAGATTTATTACTTTTATTTTTTATGAGAATAAAATTAGAATTTTATTTTGATAATAACAATGCATTATTAAATTGAGTTAAATTAAAAGAGTAGGAAAATTTATGTTGACCACTAAGTTTTAAATAGTTTCTTAGAATTTTTGAACCAGACAATTACAAAAATTACACATGTAAGCTAACGAGCTGTCATTTTGCAAAATGGTCATTTTCCTTCGGCTTATAATGGATACGCAATAATAACCGTAATCATCTAGAATCTAGAATTCGAGTCAATAGAAAAGCGGCGTCTTAAGCTCACAGTCAAAACTTATTATAAAATACTGTGCAATATATACCACTGTCTTTAATAAATTTATTTGTTTCTCAATGATCCCACGGAACCCGTTAATGCTCAAAGTAAAAACCGCGTGTAGCTAAAAACGTTTTTGTAAATAATTTGTCATTATGGAATAGAGTTTGTAAATATTTTGTTGATTGTAATGTGCATAATATTAATTATATTATTGAATCTATCCTTAACAATTTATTGTACTAACCATTATTTATTTATGCTTAAATTATTTCTATGCATTTGAGCTACCGACCAAATGTTCATCTTAACATTTATTTCCTTCGTTATATATGTTTTACTGTTATTACGTGGTAAATAAACAATTTATAATTTTGCTTTTCTTATTAATTATATTTTTACAATATAGATTACGAGCTTTAACGCACGCACATCTTGCAAAAAACCGTGGATAAAAAAAATTAAATAAATAGCGTGGTTTTTGCAATTTTTCCACGCTAAAACGTGCGTGGCGCACGCCAACTGAAAAAAAATCGTTATGTCTTTTAAATAAAACATTGATTATGCTAATTTAACAAGGCTTATCTTAAACTATCTAAAAATGTTAATATCTTGCTACGAAGTTAGCTTTAAGCACGTTTACTGAGCTCATTTTGTTAGAATTCCAGTTGGTGTGCGTGGCGAATCGTGGAAGCGGAGTACCACTCCAATTTGTATGGCAATAAAATAATCTCAATAAAAGTCTAACTCAAATCTAACTTTTTGGAAGTTTGAGAAAAGCCGACTTAAATCTTTAAGAAAATTGGTTCTGTTAAAAAGAAAAAATATATAGATTCGTTATATAAAAGTTGTAGAGTGCAGCTGAAATCCAGTAGAGTGTCAGTCAACAAAAATTGATTCCTAGTTTTTATTTTATCAAAATGGTTATACAAGTATTATTCATTTCAGAGATCGATGCCTAATGGAAGAGGAAAATTTTAGGGGCGGGGCAAAGGTCTTGTTTAGGCAGCCACACGGCCACTGAGGCCATCACGTCTCTTCCTCTTTTGTTTGTCATCATATTTTTATTTCATCCATTTTCATTTTTAAATTAAACTTTTCATTTCTTGTCATCAAAAAATAGATAACAGAAATTTATGAGAAACAAATGAGGAAGAGACGTGATGGCCTTAATGGCCGTGTGGATGCCTAAACAAGACCTTTGCCCCGCCCCTAAAATTTTCCTCTTCCATTAGGCATCGATCTCTGAAATGAATAATAATAAATTATTAAATTTAAAATTTCTTTCTCATTCTAGAATTGTGAAATATTAGAAATAAAAAAGTTTTAAGTACTGCATTTGCGTCTTTTGTAAGACGGGCAGATTTATTTTTAAGAATTGGAGGGAAATATTCTAAATTATAAACTTTTTATTATCAAATTATAAGAAATTGATAATTCATTTTCAATGTGCTTGTACTGTCCTTTTCAGAGATCGGCGCCTAACGGAAGAGGAGAAAAGTAAGAAAAAATTAGGCCAGCTTGTTAGCTTTTTCTCAATCTCTCTAAAAACATTAAAATCTTTACAAAATACTATATTTTAGCACGTTTTATTAGCGTTCAAGTTGGTGTGCGCCTCCCTTGGGAAAAAAACTAACGGTACCAATACTCAATTCCTTGTTTGAAATGTTATCATTTTTTTGTTTTGCCATTGAAAGTATGTGAAAAAATAAAAATTAGCAAGATAATAAATCATCGTCTTTAAAAGAGTTTCTTATGGTACATTCTTAAAGGAAATAACGATTTTTAGATTATTAAGCGTTTCTGAACATTTTGGCGTCTTTTTAACAAAACATTTATCACTAAAATTGAACTAGGATCATCTTAAACTAACTTAAATATTAAGAAATTTCTAAAAGCACGCTAACTAAGGTCAGTTTATTATCATACTAGTTGGCGTGCGTGCGTAAAGTGCAAAAGGAATGTTATATTTAAGACCCTACAATTTTGCTGATGTTTACTATATTTTGGAATACTAATGGAATTATTAAAAGAGATTATGAAAAAATTTTAACTTGATCATTGGCGTGAAACTATTTGAAAGATCGCTTGTTCATTAAAACTTTTATTTATGAGATTGCTATAGTTATGCATAATAGGACAAGAATCCAATTTAATTTTTAAGAAAAATAGATAAAAAGATTATATAAATCCTATTAGTGAAAAAGTTTAAAAACAGTTTAATAAAATCAACAACAATGGAAACTTTTACGGACACGACGTTTCATATAATAAACTTTACTAAATTACACGATGGATAATTAATAAAATTAACAGAAAAAATACTGCAAATGCAAATAAGCTGAAATAAAATGTATCTTTAAAAAAATGTAAATCCTGGTGTTCTCTTTATATTACTAATTGTTTTTACAAGCTCTAAATGGAAACTTCTTAAAGAAAAATTGGTTTAAAGCTGTTTAAAAACTTTCGCGAAAATTCTAGAAACCACTATATATATATATATAGAAAAAGAAATAGTAAATAAAAAGAGAAATATTTGAAGAACAAACCATATGCTTTCGCATGCAAATTCCACTGTCCACCTGCGTGTGGTCGTTTTAGTGTCATTCAAAACAACATAATAAATAAAAAAAGGGATGATGAAATCAACATACAAACAATTAGTAAAATAAAATGTAATAAAAAATCATATAAGGTTCGCCAGTGGAACACAGTCGTGGATTCGGTTGTTTGTTGTTTTAGTCGAGTTCTATTCATTTTCTACGTGAAGCTCAATATTTTAGTTGTGTGCCTGTCTGATGTGTATTTTCTCCCTCATCGTGGAGACATTGTGTATTAGTCTCTCATGTTCCATTTTATGAGCAGAGCAAAAGCACCACCAGAGCATCTGCATGTCTATCCCAAACAATTTATTTATGTCTATTGATCTCTTTGCCTTTATATTCGAGGACAGTTCTTGCAAAATGTTATTACATTGGCATGCTTTATGATTAATACTATCGCAAAAAACGTGTAAAATTGTTTTTAATTGTCGTGGACAAGGCTTTTTTAACTTTGAAATGATAACATTTACCAAATTATATGGAAAAAAGAGCGGACAAAGTTTTGATAAAAAACATAAAACTATTAGGGATTGCCTCCGAATCGGGCATAATAACATTCCAGTTGACCTAAAATAAAATTGAATTAAATGGTTAATTAGGTAGAGTCTCCTTGGTGGAATGATGTCACTCAAAACAATTGGAAGCCAATTAACCAAAAAGCATTGATAATTGTTTGTTCAGATAATACAAAGAAGCTGATTGAATTCAGTTAAAATGGTGCAGTTTATTATAGATAGGGAAAAGAAAACGATTTGATATTTATTTATTTATTAGTTTAATTTAATCAATCACATAAATAAAACTCGGTAAACAACTCATATATGAATCACATTGGCAAGAACCACCAAAGATATCTTAATAACAATTAACATACACACATTTTCAAAATACACAACAATATAAGGAAGAGAAAGGGAAGGGGAGACGAGTTAATTAATTGGTTTTGTAGAATTAATTACACGGATAGCTCATTCTACACTTGGCATAGAAACAAATAATTAGTGCTGATAAAGAGCGTTACTTTGGGAAAATTGCAGCTCTAGATCTTTTGTGAATAATAATAATAATAAAATATAATGGCAATTGTTGAAGGCAAAGAAAGTTGTGTTACTTTTCTAAACCAGCGAACGCGGGATCTTTCTGGCGCGGAGACCGGATTGATGGCATTGCATGATTTGGTCCCATCGTGCCAAGCACACGACCATATCTTTTCTGAGAGACTTGACGCCCCAGAATCGTCGAGGATTTGATTGTGGTTGGCACATTTGCACGCATTGCTCGCCGATGTCGCTGACGCCGTTGGCGCGGCAACACTCCGAGTTGTCGTGGGTCTGTGCGGCGCAGTGCACAATTGCTGGCAGGTATTTGTAGAGTCGGCATCGCGATGGCTGGATGGTGTGCATAAGCTGAACACAGGTTTAAATGAGCGAATAGTTGAGTGTGCGCTTACGACAACTCGCGCTTCAATCGCGTTTGTTTCATAGATGCAAAGGCCGCGGCACTCCGGCGGCACGAAGCGAGCACAACAGCTGCCGAACACTTGATCAGCCACCTTACGCTCTATGCACGGCTTCCAGTTGGAAGCCTCGGTACCGCAATTCTACAAAAGTTCAAACAGACAATTTCGGAGGATTTGGTTGAGTGAAATGAGAATGAAATTTCAACGTACCCCTGGGTTATCAAAATCAACACCATTCTCCTGACAGAAGGCAGTTGCGACGAGAAAGATGGCAATAGCGAACCTAAGCATCCTTAAAACCGATTGAAAAGAAGAATATAATGGATATGTTAGTAAACAAGCCCAAAAAGTTATTATAAACGATAGTGAATTAACAAATGGTTGAGTGAACGGAAAGAAATGGTTGATTGAAAGGAAGACAAGACAACAAAAAATCAATCTTGTTTCAAATACCGAACAAGTAGTTTGTGATTGTAATTGAATTTATTGTGGTAGTATTATCGCATCAAAGACGCGAAACAATATTATGGCGCGAGGAAAGAGGAAGAAGATGAAGAAAAGCAAAAAAAGGAACTGTCTTGCGACGAGATGGGATGCGACTAACACGGGAATATGAAGTGCTTAAGCCGAAAAAATTTGACTTGAATCGCACGGTTCTTCTCCTCTTCACCGCCATTTTGAACATCAGTAACCATCAATGTGTGATGAAGACGACGGCGAAACCATGTGGTGGGTGGGAGAATTGTTTCAAGTCAGGACCGGATTTTGCCAAACAACATTTATACATACACAATTTTGAATATATTAGTTATTTCATCGAATTCAATGATTACTAATTAAGCGTCAAATTAAGGAAGTAGAAAGAAGAATAAGATGACGATGCTTGTGAAAGGAAACGTTGATTTTATGAATGTATGAATAATATTAATGGAAAAGAATGGAAAACGCAACGAAGATGCCATCGTGCAACACATCGGTGTATCAAAAAAGTGTTGATAATAATCCTGATTTGCTGACGAAAAAGAAGACTTCCTCGCTTGCTTGATTGCTAGCCAAGCTGACAATCAAATTCGATTCGATCCGCCCTAGGATATTCAACCTTGATACGACACGCTCATATATCACATCCATTGTTGTAGCTATTATTATAAATATATAATAATAAAAAATTTGTCCAGCAGCTTCCATTTCATTCCGATTCTTATCGCATCCTTGTTCTATTACAAATAAGTGCTTCTCTAGGAGATGTTACAATAATAATTAATATGATTTTCATTTTCATCAATAACAATAATATTAAGGAGAAAGTAGGAAGCATTTCTATAAGAATAATGACAACGATAACAACAACAATAACAATAATCTGGTTTCCAACATTTATTAACAGTTTAAGGTCAATTTAAGGTAATAAATTTTAATTTAGGATTATAAACAACATTTCGGATTGTGTCTTCAGGGCTTTAGTATCATAAGCAAAAATTCAAAACAGAAAAATCATAAATTTAATGCGAATGATAACGGAACAGAATTGGCGAAGCGCAATTTTGTGAATTGAGATCATGAGTGGATTCGTAGCATGAAAACAGGAAAAAAGTTATGAAGAACTGGGCATTAATGTTGAATTATGATGTGGATAATGATGATAATAATTATCTGCAGATTAATGTTGAGATAATTTGATTTGCCAGATGCTTCTAAAAATATTCACAAATTTTTTGAGCAAAATGTCTTGTAATCGAGTGTTTCTAAAAACGAATATTGTTCAGGGATTGAAATTGAATAGTATTGATTCCACCGAATGGAGATAATATGTCTTCCAGATTTTAACATATCTAGAAAATTGAAACATAGCTTCTTCTCAACAACTTTCACGTTTATATATATATATATATATTTTATTCTTTTAAGTAAAATTATCAATTAAATTATGTGGCTCAGAGCTCAGAACTAGGGGTATCGTGCGTGAGTAATGATGGCGGTGGGAAAAAAATCTATCGGGGAGATGTAATGGGGAAACGATTTATTAGGGTTCATTCTCTATTAAATTTACCTTATAACAAATTAAAGCAATCAAGTTATGCTTTACCCAACAGATTTTTTAATGGAGAACCAATCGGACTATGGTATAAATGAATGTAATATTATTGTTATTCTTATATGATAAATATTTGCAGAATCCACTGAATTCTTACTGCTGCTCATTTTCAGTTATCTTGAATTTTTCCAATTATTTTAGAGACCCGCCAAGCTGCGCCATTAAATTCTTCCGTCTCAAATTATGGATGTGCTGCTAGGATCATATCCCTGCTAAGAATATACAACATTTCTTCGAATTATTTATCACACACACAAAAATATTAATAAGGTCTGAAGTGAGAACGAAATTTTATATGAAACCTTCTTAAAGTTTTAAGGAGAAAATACGATTCGAGTCAATGAGGGTTAGCTTTTCCCGTGAGCATTCTAAAACGAAACTGTACGACGATTTGAAATTTAATTTTTAAAATAATCTAAAGCATATCAATTGAATATCAAATTGGTGATTAGAAACATGAAACGCATATTACTTCCTATAATATACAGTTTAATATAAAATTAGAAAAGAGCTATAAAGTATTGAGCTAAAATTTAAAGCGTTATCATAAAATTATATTTCTCTAGAATTCTAGAATATGAGCATTTAAGCGTAATAGCTGTCCTTGTTTTTAATACTTAAATGAAATTAACATCCAATTAAGATTTTTGCTATCATATTGGTATAGGATAGAGGCCATGGGTCTGATAATTTTTCCACAGTAGGGTTGCAATTCATTGAAATTACAGATGAAAAATATTTTCATACAAATATATCTAAAAGCACGCCACATGTAACGGTCACATTGATAGCTCAGAAAGCATGCTCAAAAATAGTTCTTCAGTAAAAGAATAGGTTTTTTTTGTATAATTTAAGATCTTTTTGCCAAAAGGACGAATAAATTAGTCTGTAAACAAAACGTGTCAAATGTAAGATTAATTAAAATATTAGAAAATTTGAATTTTCCTTAGGCGGGCTATAAGGCAAGATCCATTATGAGAAAGGGAGAAAAATATCTGTAAGACAATAGAGCCAGAAATGTGATTTTTAAAATTAACTATTAACAAATTCAAAAAAATTAATAATAACCTAAATGCGTAGAACGTCCACGAGTCTACTATATCTTTATAAATCTATAAGCTATTTGTATTGAATAGAGAAAATATTGTTCAAGGACTGTTCGAAATTTAATAAAATCACTTAATTTTGAACGTCTTGCATATTGAGGGCATTCGATACATTAATCGTATTACAAGATTCGGGATAATAATTACGAGCAGATTACGTTAATTGGATCAGATTTTTGTCGATCAACGCAAAGACTATGGATGGTTTGTTTCTAAATGAGCTTAACTTATTAACATTGCTGGCAAGGGAAAATGGATTTGCAGTATCCAATATTTAAATCACATTTTCAATTATATATTTAAATCTATTTGTCATATTATTTCCAACAGAATCGTTTGAAAATTCCTATATTCTAAGTTTCTTACCAACACTTGAACGATCATTCTTATTTTAAAACATTTTATATTAACAAAAATAGAAAACATTTTTTAACTTAAATTAAATACTTTCAATAAGATATTATACCTGTTTCCTCTACTATTTTCCCCTATACTCGTTTGATAGTGTGCTACGTTGAAATTTGTAAAAACTATTCTTTAAGAGATACTCGTTAATTAGCCCTGATTCCGATCAAATTTACAAAAAATTAGTTATCACGGAGATACATCCCGTAAATTAGATTTTATGGAATTTAATCAGCGGTTACGAAATTCTGCCTAGATGCTTCAGAGCATTTTTAATTGATTCCGGCAGTTTTAAACCAAACAAATCAAATGTGCTCGAATTATAACTGTAAATTGAGATTTAATTAAATTAGACTTCAATTTTAATATTCCTTAAGTTATAGTATTAGTAAAATATATGAAATTGACAATTCCAACTTTATTTTCATAAAGAATAAAAGTAGTAAATCTGATTTGATTTAGAAATTTTGAAGAAATATAATGAAAAACAGAGAAATTATTAACATAAATTGAATAATTGTTTCATAATCTCTTTGAGACCATTGAAAATAATTCAAAAATGTTGAAATTGAATTTTCAATTTCTTATATTTTGATAATATTTAGCTCGTTGGATAAGAATTGATGGAGTTTCATTTTGATTACAGAGTCTTGATCTGGAATTTCCAATAAATTTAATTAGCCACTACCGGGAAAAAATTTTTTAACATTTTTCAGACATAAAAACCACTAAGATTCCAAAAAATAGAGAAGCTCAAAGAGCATTAAACAGAAGTTATATAGATATCGCACTTAATATACCTTATCGGGTTCAGATTTTATCCACAATGAGATCAATTATTCTCAAAAATATTAATATGTTTTGATCTGATATGCGATTATTTGAAGGGATAGATTTTATACAGACATATTCTATCATTTCCAATTAATATAATTACGACGGAATAGTTTTAGAAGCGACTCGAATAAAAAAATTAATTTTAACCCATCATTTACCACATTCTGTTCCATTTACCATAACGGATCCAAAATTGGAAAGACTATCGCATTGAGCTTGAGCCAGATTGAACTGTGGATTATCTTCATTTGCCATCAAAGCAATCTCACTATTTGATATGAAATTTAATTTTGGTAGCGTAATGCTGGACAGATTATTGTTTCTAATGAGGTTAATAGATGCTTCATTTTCTAAACAAATAAGTTATAAGGAGGATTACACGAGATCATACTCATATCCATGATGGGAAGAACGTTGGCTGCATATATCTTTTCTAAAATTGGAAAGGATAGGATATGAAGGTTTGTCGAACGAATATATATTTTGCCATTAACCTCAAGAATAGTCTCAAGCCTCCTTTCAATTTCATCATTATGGTTTCCATCGATATACAAATTTCCGATAACAATATGACAATTGTTCATTAATCCAGCGTTCGCGGAGTTTGATATGGAATTGCACTCCTTCATTGCACCTGCAATGAAACTAGAACGATTGATGAAATGCTATTTGGCATTTTACACGTATGGACGTTGGTGTCGTTGATTTTGAAGCGGCGCCTCTCATCGTTCGTCATACACAATATTGAATTGTTTTGAAGAGTCAGATTGTCTAGACTAAAAAACGTTTTATTAAACAATTAATCTTCATAATTAATTATTCTATCCCTTAATAAAGGCATTGATAATCGATACAATTCGTGATTATTGGATATGATCAATTCGCCTAAAGAAGGAACATTCAACTTTTGCTTAGAAATCTTCAACGCTACTGGATTCGTTGCATCGAATCTCCTTCAACCTTGCAAAGAAATCCAATCTTTTAAAATTTGTGTCACGTATAGTCACGCAGCCAATAATTACCTCCACATAAGCCAGTTTCTTATATAAAACCTATGCTATCATTTATTCTGATCGAATTACATACTAAATACATTTATATCAGTAGAGCTTATAATGAATGAGCCATTCAGAAGAGTGCAATTATCATCAAGATCTTCCCAATTATCTGGAACCTGACAATCGAGTGTTGAAGATTCTGAATATTTAAGATGGATAAAACAATTATGCGATGACATTAGTACCATTTATTAGAAGAATAATGAGAGCTATGAATATCATAAAATCTGGTTTGCAAGAAGTTTCACCTACTCAATAGTTTTAAGAATTTAGTGAATAAATAAATTTGAAACAAAAACCAGCTTGGGTTCGGTTTCCAAGCAACTTGTAGCTAATTTGAAATAAAAATTATCAGTGTTTGTAATGATATATTAATTTATGCAGATATTAAATAGAGTTCTGAATTGAATTTGTTAATTAAAAATTTGAGGGATGCGACTTTGGATGTTTCATTTAACAATAAAAATAAAAATGCACACTAAATGAAATTAGCTTTTTCCAATTTTAAACATGAATTTATTAGTTCCGCGTATAAATATTACACTATTAACCAGAGAATTACAACGATTTGATAGGTTTATCTTATACGTTCTGAAAACTATTTCCCCAGAACGCGAAAAATTCCAATTCGATTAATTAATTTATTTAATAAACTCGAGAAATGACGGAAACGGAAAATGGAAAACGGTATGCTGACGCGCGCATATTATTTAATTGAGTAACGTGAACTATATTTGGGTTGGATGAAACGTATAAATGGCAAACGTATTTATTATAATTAATTCTATATTTATTTATTTATTCTATTTTTAATAACCTACAACAAGACTATTTTAATTTAATAAATCGATATATAATCAAGTCATATTAGTAAATATTAGGGTGAACCAAAATTTTTTTCCGATTTCCTATATGTTTTTGTCTAATTGTTTTTTTTACCAAATAAAGATTTTTATATACGTTTGTTATATATTTTTAAAGCTCTTGAACAGCTCTATCGTAATATATACTAAAATTTTTAATTCGTCTTTTATTTAAAATTGTTTAACTTGTAGAAGAAACATGGAAAAATCCGAAATTCGTGTTATTTTACGCCATTACTGGAAACAAAGCTTCAACGCAGCTGGAGAGACTAAAAAGATATTCGAAGTTGAAGGCGACAATATGGTCTCGGATCGTACTGCGCGAAATTGATTCAAAAGATTTAGCGAAGGCGACACTTATCTCGAGGACAAGACACACTCTGACCGACCTACGACAGTGGATTCTGAAGCAATTCGTGAAGCTGTGGAGACCAATCCATCAATAAGTACTCGCAGACCTTTATTGAGCCCAACTTGATCGAATGTATGCGGCACTTGGCGAGAATCATCCAGCATTGATCAATCGGAAGCTTCACCAAGACAAAGCAAAACCGCACACCACAAGACAAACGAAGGAAAAGATATAAAATCTCGACGCCACTGATCTTCTTCCACGTCCAGCTTATAGTCCGAACCTTTCGCTATCTGATTATCACCGTTTCCGATCCATGGAACACTTTCTTCGTGGTCGTAGCTTCAATGACCTGGCCGATGTCGAAAACGGGTGCCGTAGGGTTTTCGCCTCTAAGAACAAGGAGCCGCAGCGGGATCGAACTTGCCGATTGATGGGTTCAAGCCATAGAGTCAAATGGACTTTACTTTGAATCCTAATTGTATTCCATGTGTTGTACAATTATGTTTAAATTTTTAATAAAAAATCGGAAAAAAATTTTGTTTCACCGTAATAACAAAATGAGACCTCCAGTTTACTAATTCTGGTGGCATTCACGTGAATTGTTGAACACTCACTCAAACGAAAAATCTAATTTTTATTCCATATTTCTTTACACGTTTCTTAAATTCACGTTCGAAGTTAATTTTGTCGTCTCATCTTTACAGTAACAAATTATTTATTGACTATGCTATTGAAAACTCCGAAAGCTGGTATTTAATGAATAACATCTCAAAGATTTAACTATATTACTAAAGATTACTTATACGATGCATAAAGTTTAATTTGGTGAGTCATTCGTTTCCAATACTTGCAAAATATTTCCAATAAAAATATTATGAAACATGTATTTCCATAAAATTATTCAACAATAACAACAATGAACAGTATTTAATTTCCGTCATCCCGATTAAAAGCGTCATAGTCGAATGAAATCGAACAAAAAAACCCGATGGCAATGACAACATTGATTCCCGAACAGGAGCAAAAGCGATAGAAAGAGTGTCAATAAACGTAAAAATTGATAGCGATAGTGAACAATAACAACAACTAGAAACAAAAATAAAGTAAAGTCGTGATTGACAGCAACTGAAAAATTGGAATTTCAGTTGAAACATGTTAAAACATTTATTAATACCCTCCATTTCCTAATATTGTTTAGAATTGTCGTTTCCTTCATTGTTGTGTAATTTGTGGCGTTCTTATCTTTTCTAAAGACTTTTCTGACAACAAACTGATGAGTCTTTAAATAAACAAGACTTTTCACAAACATTCACAGGTTAATTTTCACTTGGATGCATTTTTTAGAAGCATGGAAGGTACTAATCCAATACTCTGGCCGGAGTATTCGGATTGCCAATATGTTGACTGCGACAAATGCTCGATGGTCATATTAGGTAAGAATCGTTTTGTTTCACTTCAATTATAGTTTTATTCTATTAAAATAAACGTTTTATAGGTTCTATGTTCACGTGCAATCTCTGCGATGATCATCACATATGCTCGAATTGTTACAACGACACAATTGTCAATGAAACTCTTGAGACGAATAACAATGAATATCCAAAAGAACACCCTCATATGTCACACACCTACCGACTAGATATGTCGCCGTTCGGAAAGCGTGAGCGACCAATCGAAATTAGTGTATTGAGTTGGGTAAAATTTCAGTAGCGTATCCAGTCCACGAGCAACCATGCGCCAGTTGTGGCTCCAAAGTGTTTCCGGGACTCCGCTATGTGTTAGATAAATGAATATTCAAGAAATATATATCAAATATATATTAACATTCAGATGTCCTGAAATTTGCGAAGATTATGGGATTTGCGCAACGTGTTTCATTAAGAAACAAGGAGGCGAAGAAATTGAAATGTTCGAGGCAGTTCAGGCAAATCCACGTCTTGAAAAGAAGTATCAAATTGGTGCTGCTATTGTAACACAAAAGTATTATGGAATTGGATTGGCTCGGCTTGATTGGTTTCAGATTGATCAGAAAAACGAGGTTTTTATCTTTTTTCTATAATTGGCATAATTTTGTTAAATTCTTGTTAGATGTTATAATACATTCCTATGAGTGATGAAAGGGACTCTCCCTGATCCCCCTAATTTCCTAAAAAAAATGGGCGCCGGTCCTGGTCCCTAGCCCCGGTCCCTGTCCCAGTCCCCGGGTAGGGAAAAAGGGAAACCCCGGGATCCCGGTAGTGATAGAAAAAACCCTGATTTTTGGAATTCAATGTGGGTGTGCCTTAAAAAATTTAAAAATTCAAAACTCGGGACTTGGGACCGGGACTCTTTTTTTATTAGGAAAATACCTGGCGGGGTGTGGGGGGTATTGTCCCGGGGTGTCCCTCCCATTACTGATAATCTCTACTGTGCTACCATTACCCCGGCTCATTTATTTTTAATTTTTTCGTCTGTGTTCTCGTGGTGGAGAGAAATGGTTAGCCATTTGTTTGTTTATTATGCACTTTAATTTCAAGAAATGTCGTTGTGAAATTTTTGAAACTGCGTTTAAAAGGTAAAATTTCGCGCCGCTCGTAGTTTGGCTTTTCTTCTCGGATTCCCATAATTACAGTTGTCTCAAAGATCATTTATGGCGCTCAAAAAATATGTAAAATAATACATTAAGCAAACCACCCGGAATAGCAAAAGAACCATCTCATTAAACGTGTTTGATGATCACGTATTCATAGAACTTAATGTTTATTGGATTATTGTTTAATGGACTTCAAATATCTAAAATTGTTTTTCAACTCTTCTGAAAAGTTTACTCGGCAAATAAAAGTTTCCAGGTAGATACACAAAATACAAGTAAAAAATTAAAGAAAGAAGGCGATCAAGTATTCAAATTGAGACCCAAGATACACACTCTTTTCTATAGATTTTATTTTTTTATTAAATCGATGATGTGCGGTGCTCCAATTGGAATCAGCATAAAATGCGTTCAGAAAACGTATTGAAATTAAAAATTTCTATTGTCCTTTTCAGAGATCGGTTCCTAATGGAAGAGGAAAAAATTAGGGTGGAATGAGGTTCTCGTTTCGACGTTTTAGACGACCATTCTTTCTTACGAAATAATGGACAGCACACATTTAAGAGGAATTGACGAAAAATTTTTCCTCGACTATAAAAAATGCAAAATCCACTATCTTTATAGTGATATATCATTAGAAAATTAAATTAAATTACAGGAGGATTGCAAAAAATTGGCACGCAAAATCGGATTCGCCTTCTATCAATATCCTACAAACGTGCCTCAAGAAGAGCGTAACAGTTTAACACCAGACCAATTAGAAGTCCTCATCAAAGTTATTGAGCTCGAGGCCACTTATGGCAATAAAAAAGAGGCTGAGAAAAAATATCAATCGCAATTTGGATACACAAAAGAGGTTATCTAAATCAATAATAATTCACTAAATAAAATTTTAGCAAGAAGATCACATTATTAAAATCCGCGCCGAGCTCTTTAATATTAATCGACGCTACAAGAAGCTGAAGAACGATGAGCCGAATGTTCTTGAAACAAAATTCTGTTTTGTTTCGTATTTCAGCGAAGGATCGCATTCAAATATAGTAGGCGATGCATTTGATAAAACAAGCGATTCATTTGTTCCAGCTACCGTTGATTATTATTCGAATCAATGAAAAGCGAAATGTGTTTGTCGAATCCACGGGACGCGCTTATGATGGATGGGAAGACTTTATTGATAAAAACAAGTTGCCTGAATGTTTCATAATCTATCCCAATAATGGATTATATGAGGTTAGTGTAAAATCTACATTTTCAACATAAATAATGTTGGATTATTAGATGGAAGGAGGGACTTATCTTAATCTTCGTTATGATATATCAAGAAAAAGTAAATTACCAAGTAAAATTGCAAAGGTTGTTGTAAACTAATTTGGAAATGCATAAGGGGTGTTTTAGGTAACGGATAATAGTGCAATGGGGATTGGGATCGCTGCAACTATTGGATCAGTTATTGGTCTATTCACACCATTAGCTCCTGTTGCAGCAACAACATTGCTATATACAGGTAGATGAAAGATTGTGTAAAAATAAGAAAAAAACAACAAAACTATTCAGCAATTGGTACGGGTATATACACTATGTCGCGATCAGGATACCACATCGTTGATAGAGCCATCCATAATGAGAATGTCAACCCACTTCGGACACGTCAAAACTTTGTCGATTGGCTTGCGGTCGCTGCTTCTCTCGCATCCTTTGGAGCTATTGGTGGCTCGGCGGTATCAAGCTAAAACCACCCACAATGTGTGTCTCAAACAATTGTTTCAGTACCTAACCGTTATGACAACAAATGGAGCGGAAGTGAGCCATTTAATTGAGCATACTGTCAATGCAGCCATTTTTGCAAGCTTTGCTACTTCGGGAATTGCTCTCACCGCGTCAGGCTATAATATCTTTGAGAAAGTGGCGAATGGTGAACGCCCGACGGCCCTTGAGATATTCCAGTTCTCCACCAGTTTGCTTTTCTTCACCAATGCGGCGGTGAATCTTCAGACGGCTGAAAAACTGATCCAGGAGACTGCACATGATAAAATTAGTGAGGCTCGGGATAATATTAAGAATGATAATGCGAAGAAGGAGTTTGATAAGACGATGAACGACAATATTAAAAAGATGGATCCACAACAGATGGATGGCGGGAAGTCAAAGTTTATTAAGACAATCGAGAAAATGCATGACGCTATGTTAGCTGAGAAGAATTATGAAGCTCATATAAGTTTGAATTCATAAAATATTACTAGTAACTCTACTCATATAGGAGAAGCTGACAATCCAATGCCGGTTCTACGTAGAGGTCGACCGGCTCTCCCATCGTCGAAGATTCCAAAAATGCAAGCTGGAAAACAATTAAGTGTGAATGACAAAAAGTGCGTCGAGGTTCATTTAAAATCTCTCGAAGCTAGAAGCCAATCGAAGGTGCGTTTGAACGAAAATATTGAAAAAATTAATCATTTAAAGCTGCCGTGTGCAAAACAATGCACAACGACTTACTTAAACATCCCAACAAATGAAATAATGGCTCGAGTGAGGTCACAGCTTATCACAGGCAACGCAAAACTCAAGGATCAAGAGTTTAATAATAGGATTCATCATGTGATAACCCTTGACAATCAGGACGATGGTTTCTTTGGTGCAATTATAACATCAGTGCCAAATGGAGTTTCTATCAAGCGGGGGATCATTGATAAGATTGATATTGTGCTCAATGAGAATGATGAGCCTGTTTTGCATCTAATGACGGGCAAGATACGACCAGGAACAGAGGAAAAAGTAAGCTAAGGAAGTATTAGGGGGGGAGGTTAACATTTGAAAATATAAAAGAAAGATGTAAAGTAAACACTGTTTCGTATATTACTGTAGGACTACAGCTGAAATGAGTGGTACCAGTGCATTCCCCGTCATGAAAAACCTATCTCCATAAAATTTCATTTTTTGCTAATTTTAGTGTTATTTCCCATTATAAAAATGATGCCATATCACTGTGACCACCAGTGTTTGCGGAAAATGTACTGTAGCGTAGAGATAATAAAACCGATTTTAATAAAATTTTATGGAAATAGGTTTTTCATGACGGGGAATCCACTGGTACCACTCATTTCAACTGTAGTCCTACAGTAATATACGAAACAGCTGGTTTCTGGGGGGTGTCGCAAACTTTTGGACACCACTGTATAGATAGACTATATCTGACTTTTCTGTATCAATAGTCTTCCTGTTCGAGACAATTATAAACCGAGAGACACAGAAAAACGCAATCTGCAATAGTTTCAGCCGAGATTCGTTTAAGTCGCCCATAGGAAAAGAACCGTTGATATTTTTGATGGTCTAGACAGTTTCTGTTACATATTTCTTATTGAATATTCGATTTGATCGGAATATACACGTGGAAAATTAGAGCACGCTGTCAAAATATTAGACCTTTCAAATCGACCATTCCATTTGGCGTACAAAAGAAATTTTTCGTTTTTTAATTTTCTCATCGCAGTTCTCGGCTTGGTGAACAAAAATTGATATAGTCTATAATAAGAGTAATGTCTAATTTAATTATTTTTACATGTCACCATAAAAATCAAAAATTTAAATCTTAGCAACAAACGGGGCCTATTTGAATCATTCCAATTAATATAATTAACGACTATTAAAGAATTTTAAAAACATGTTAAATAAATTGTCATTTTTACGATATAAAAAGTTTTGGATACGGCTTATTTCAATGATAAATACATTTTTTCTTAATTTTTGATGTTTGAGATTTGTATTTTAATCATCAGAGTTTATTGCACAGTTATCGTTTTACTTTGAGCTCATTTTTCTAAACTGCATTTTTTATACCTTTTCTGTATATTGTTAACATCTCCGATAAGATAATTAGTTTTATTTCGTTTTACTGTCCTTTAAGATTGTTCACTTAAGATGTTTTAGTTATTGGGCTGAGGTTATGCGCCTGCGCTCTACTTGGGTTGAGGCCGAAATAACATAAATTAGTTAAAATAGAAGGTTAAAAAACGTTATTTACACCTATGTTTCTGCAAAATTTAAAGCGTCAATGATATTTTAAGGAAATCCTATAAAATTTACAAAAAAAAAGGAAAAAAATGACTTTGAAATATTAAAAAATTGTCATATTCATTTGGAACATTTCTTTTTAAAAAAGAAACTTGATTGTTGGTCTCGTTTTTGTCAGAAGTGGCCAGCTTTTCCTTTTAATTTTGTAAATGGTGACAAATATTTATGGAATGGTGGGAAGAAATGTTAGGAAAAAAAATTTATTTGAATTTATATTTACTCATTTACTCAAAATTATTTATAAAGAAACTCTAGTGGTTTTAATATGTATTATTTCAAGGAAGTTCGCGTTCGATTAGAGCATCGTCTCGGCTCCAAACAAAAGGTGCGCATGTACAAAGCAGACGAGGTTACCGAAGTGCCTATAGATGACCAAGATATTTGTGATAGCTATTTCATGTATTACGACTGGGCTGATTAATTATATTAAAAAACAACGTGTAAATATGTACTAATAAATATTTATTTAATAAAGACAAAATATACAAAAATTGGGATTCTAGTATCTCGATTGCAATCGGACTGTTATGCTCAATGGGCATACTGTTGTGCATCCAAACAATCGAACGTCCTCCTAAATTATGTAATTGAAATATTCACGTTTATAATCCGTTTTAACCTCCGTATCCGGCGCGGAAATTATATTATATCGTTTGAGCAAATGAGCAATTGCGAGTTTCGATTCAACAAAGGCTAACCGCATCCCAAGGCATTGACGAGGACCAGCGCCAAATGGCATCCAAGACATTACGTGGCGCGCACTAGTAGATTCTTCGAACCATCTTTCCGGTACGAATTCAGAAGCATTGGGACCCCATATTTCAACGCTCCTGTGAAGTGTCATCACGTCTGCTTCGATTTCGGTGCCCTCGTCAATTCTAAGATCGCCTAATGTTGTGTCTCTTACAGCTGTCCTTGAGCAAGCGCTGGAATGATTTAGCTTAGAATAATAGGAGACAATTTCATATTTATTTACAGTGCCTTGTATTTATTTATGATGTTCAAATCAACTTCAATTTTAGGGGAAATTGATTATTTTTATAGTGTCACTATTATTTAATTTTCTTGATATTTTTCAAATGAAAAGAACTTACAAAAATGCAACTGGATATAATCGCAATGCCTCTTTTATCACAGCTTCCACGTACGTCAGCTTGCCGACACTATCGTAATCAATATGATCGTTCGGGCAATGCTCATCGATTTCCGCTTTGGCCTTCTCTAAGACATCGGGATGCTTGGCAAGCACATAAGCCGTGTAGCCCAACGCATTAGCTGTGGTATCGAATCCGGCGAGGAGAAAGATCAAACAATTGCCGATGACTTCTTCGGTTGTTGCTTTTTTGTCGACCTGTGAACATTTCATTTCACTTTCTAAACATGATAGCAATCAATTGCGGTACTAACCGTTTGACCGAACTGCTGATCTTGAACTTGGTCGACGTGACAGTCCAGGAACATGTCAATAAAGTCTTCCACGTCGTTTTCGATCCCGAGCTTTTCATTTTCTTTCTAAACTGGTTTTCCTATTAGTGATGGAAGTTTGTTTTGGCGAGATTACTCGTCTTTCGATTCGCTCTGCGACAGCTTTACGACAATATGATGTGAGCTTACCCATGTCGCCACCTTGGACGTTGTTGTGATTATAGAATGCCTTTTTAATGTAGTAAGCAAACTGTGGAAACATGACATAAAGGTACCAGGGAAGTACTCGATGCGTCTTCATGAATATCTAAAAGAAAATTGTATTACATTTTGTTAAAACCGGTTTTAGAACTGATTTGGCAACATCGCTGTTCTCATTCATAAACATTTCACTTTGAGCTTGTCCCATTGCTAATCTTGATATCACATCGTAAGTTAGTTGTTGGAAATATCTTAAAAAGAGAATATTAAAAGATCATTAGAGAAAGTTTCATAGTTACTCGTGAATGTTAAAGGAGTCGTTGTCGGCATGCTTTTGCATCAATTCCACCATGGTTATTATACTATCCTCCACTATTGGATGAACCTGTTTCAGAGCTTTCACAGAAAACGCCGGTGAAGCCAATGACCTAAGACGCTTCCATCGACTACCCTTTGCTGAGAAAATATTAACCCTTGGCTCTTGTGTCGGGTCCTCAAGATCAGCGTGGATGAAGTTTGTCAACTTAAAGTATATTTGACCATGTTTATAAAAATGTACATAAAGTCAAACTTTTCTTGCGTGAAAGTCAGGAAACTTTTTAATAAACATTTCCTGGAGCATGTTCAAGTCACTCAAGACGAGCACCTTATTGACACCTTCATAGTAACCGAATACCTTGCCAAACTTCTTTGTCCATTCGTAAATAATTAAACCGCGTGGTTTAAAAGGGTTTGAAAGCTCGTAATAACTACCCAAAAATGGAATCCCACGGGGACCGTCAATTCCACGCCGTTTCCAATATGTTTGACACCATAAGAAATATCTTTAAAATGTAAATGTAATGTAGATCAGTTAATTGGAACTTACAATGTTATAATAAGTGGAGCAATAAAAGCTACAAAAATAAAGCCCATAACTGAGGATGTTTTGTCACTTTAACAAAAAATAACAGCCTTATATTTATATATAGTTTATCAATGAGAATTTACTCAATTTTAGATCCCGCCTATTGCAATTTTATAGTTTGATCGATGTCTTCTTGAAAAACTGATCAAAAGATAAGGTAAATAATAGAAGGCAATTTTAATTAATCCCAAACTTAAGGCATTTAAAAACTCTGCTATTGTTTGTCAATATTGTTTATATCAAATGTCATTTATCAATGGCCGTTACAAAATTGATTATGGTGATGATCACAGAAATTGTAATTTAATCTATATTTGCGTAGAATTTAGGTAATTAGGGAAGACTGTACAATGTAGTCTCCTTATTTTTTCTATTGTAAAGTGATTTCATTTAGATATCAGCTGTATGTTGCAAAAGTATTTATAAATAGCTAATGTGTGCAGAAATCGGTGGCTTGATATTTTTTTTTACAATAATACGTAAACATTTCTGGAATTTACTGTTCGCAGTAAAGTGCAACTTTTTTCTATGTTAAAAAATGATAATAAATGAAGTTGTACTTTTGAGAGTTTTTCTGAAATCAACTATATTTTATCTTCAAAAGATTTTTTTGTAGCCCTGCTAATTAATTAGTCTGGAAAAATTTTGCAATCAATGATAAACAATTGAAGAGCAATACGTATTGGCGGTGCGTAAAAAAGACTGGCGTGATTTATGATCGATTAATGTAAACAGATTGATGTTAATATTTGGGTTGTTGGATGTGACGGCAATAAAACACCAGATTTGTGTTATTTATTGTACTTGGATATGAATAAACTTTCTTTGTGCTGGATATACATTTTATGGTGACGATATGCCATTAAGTTATTAATAAACAGGTTAGAGTTTAATAGCACCATAAGCAATTCTGTGTTATTGGAATACTATATGCACGCAAATGAAATGACAAAAATGGAAGCACAAATTACGTTTAATATTTTATAAGAAACTTGCTACTTTCAGTTAGTTTTAGACAAATCTTCTGAATCCGCTTAAAATTAATTCTGAAATAGTTACGTGTAACTGTGCCGGTGTGACGGTTTACATGGCAAAGCTTGAATAGGCGTTTATAGAATTTTTAACATTATAGTGAAAACTTTGGTTTATAAATATTGAATTTAATTCTTCCTAAAGCTATTAATTAAAATACTTATGAAAACAGGCTATTTTGGAATTGTAAAGCTAATTTTTTAAATCTTATATTTAGTGTCAATAATTTTTAAAGCTGGGAGCTAAAATTAATGTAACCATATCAAGCCATATTGAAATAGTGATTTTCCGATTTTAGAATGTTTTAAAATTTGATTTTACCTTTCTATAAAATACTTTTCTCGAATATTTAGACAAGTAATTCTTAAAATAACTAAAATTATTAATTCCTTTCTGCAAAGTTAGATTTGAGCACGTTTACTAGGCTCAGTTTATAACCATATAGTTTTGCGTGCCTTATTTTTGTTTCAAATATGTTTTTATATTTGAATTTCCGAATATTTCTGAAAATTCACATATATTATTCATATCAATAATTTTACTGAATTACTGTTTTTACATATTAATTCTTTAAAACAAATTATGTTTGTTTGGAACAATATATTTTGGATATTATTAAAACAAAATTTTGGGAATTAAAGAGTTCTGTAAATTAATGGAAATTAATTTTCTGCTAATAATATTGAATATACGACGGTAATACTATTTGTCTAATAAAATTCGAATATATTATGAATTTAATACTTCTAAGAACTTAATTATATAAGAATTTCAGCACAATATTAAGGTATTTTTACATTTACCTATAGTATAAAACCTATTTTTCAGTGGAGCAGACTTTCTTACACTAACCCTGTTGTGGCGAATCACATGAGCTTTGGTATATTTATTTTATTTCCTAGATAAATTATTTCACAATATATTATTAATATATTCTTAAAACTGATACTATAGTTTACAAAACTTATGGGTGCTCGACAATCAACTGCAGATAAAATTACATGGACGGAATTTATTGATTCTATTTATGAGTTGAACGATTTGTAAGTTTTTAATTTGTTTTTCTTTCTATTCTTAGAGTTCAATTATATATATATATATATATATATATATATATATATATATATATATATATATATATATATATATATATATATATATATATATATATATATATATATATATATATATATATATATATATATATATATATATATATATATATATATATATATATATATATATATATATATATATATATATATATATATATATATATATATAACCTTTATTAATTTGTAGGTGCCGCACTAGGTTTGGAAATGAGGTTAAATATATGAAGTTTGCTCCGGCTCAATTATCCTTTGAAGAATATCCTGCTATAAATTGGTGGGATCATATTCGCATCATTGGTTGTGTGGTATTCCTGTGCTTTTCAATATATTTCATATATTCTTATATTCTAGATTAATGGAGGTGAAGTTGTAACACAAAAGTTATTAACATTAAAGGAATTTCAAACAATGTATCACACGTTTAAGTCGCTAAATGAGGAGCAAGATGAAGATGTAATTCCAAAGTCAATGACATCAAGCCGAATAATACTTAACCGAACGTAAGATATTAGTTTAGTTTTAAATGAGTTACGTTTGTTTCAGTGCCGACATAGAAGATAAGTGTGTAATTTGTATGGATCGAGAAAACGACGTAAGGAACAATCAACAAATGATTCATTTACATTATTGAGATTAAGGTTTTGCTAAAATGCCATCACTCATTTTGCTTGGTGTGTGTTTTACGTCAATCTGAAAGACTAGGAAAGAATTTCAAATGCCCAATATGTAGAAGAGCAATTGAAGATCCAGTGGAATCATCGTGGGACGTTGTCGACATTCCAGACTCAGATGAAGTATCATCGTATTTGTTATCTTTTGCAAATAATTCTTAATTATTTTTATTTATTGATTTGTAAAATTTGTTGAGTTGCATGTAGAATTATCATATAGTCGGGTAAACGTTGGCCGAAAGTTTTCCAATGTCATTTAATAAGTTACAGGAATTATCTATCTTGGTATCTGAAAACAATTAGTGTAAATGTAGTTGCAGTTGGGATAATATTTTAAAAATAATTTTATGGAATTTATATTTCTTTAACACACTGTCCCCGATTATAAACTTGTATTTATTGATTTTACGTATGTAAATTATTACTTGTTACTAACGTTTTTTATGAATTATTATTATTAAACAATTGCTGTATTGTATTGTTTGGAAAAAAGAGCATCTGCGACGGGTCGACCGCCCAAAACAGGTTCCGCCTACACATGGGTCCGAAGATGGAACAACTTGTGTTTCGATCATATCGTTTATTTCTCCCTTGATGCACTTTGATTCGCTTAAAGATGGTAAGTGAAAGCCTATTATTGGGCTATCACAGCCACTTTTAAGCAAATTAAGGCGTATCAGTGTTGATTAAAGAACTTAGATGTCATGATATTATTCTATAGAACTATGCATATCCGGTTGATAATGAAATTGCAAAACCCGCTGATAATTACGTCATGTTTGGATATTCTCAAGCAATAAGGTAAGGTAAGAAAGTAGGATACAAGAAGGTATTTGTATTAACAAACATAAAATTCTTCCAAAGTGAGAGGTTCTGAAATCATTCAGAACTTACAAGATTAAAGATGCTAATCAAGCATAATAACGATTATGCATTTTATTATTTTTCACATGGGATTAACGTGAATTTGTTATGAATTTTAATATTCATATGAGATTGTTTAGTATTATTTTATAATGAAACGTATTAGTTGCAATTTTTTTCCAAGATTCTTCATTTTAATTATTTTTTTTTTGAAATTTGTTGTAAATCTCGATTTGTAGTTTTTTAGGCCGATTTTAATAATTCTGAGTTCTTTTAAAAGTTAATTATAATTTTGCTAAATAATTTATATGAAAAAAGGGTTTCCCTTTTTTTGGTCAAAATACCCTTTCCCCTATTCAAAACCTTACCACGATACCACTTTTTTAAATTTCGTTTCGCCCCAATTATATTTAAAATTTTACATTATGTATCCGAATATTTCCTATCCTTTATTTGAGTCTCACAAACATTCGGGTATTAATAAGAGAAGTTTCACGTTCATTTAATGCACACACAGGGCATATGCACGCCAATTGAAAATAAGAAATTTCGAATATAAAGATGTTTATTAACAGTTTACCCATATTAAATACAGATAGCTTTAAACGTCATTTTGACAAAAATGGCTTAAAATATATAAGATTCTTCAATTATTGACCAAAGTCCATATTTAAGGGCAAAGCCTGAGCTCTCAGGTGACAAATTACATTTGGCCTGGAAATGCTCACGTTAACCCAATTGAAATTTTCCTTTGAGAGTTTAATACTTTATTAATTCATCATATATAATACAAAAAAGCAGGAGAAAAAATGATTAAGATGAATAACTGATCCCGCAAGAGATATAGATTGAAACACGATTCCATAGAGGCAAGTTAGCTATAAAGAAGTTATTGCAAAATTTATAATATTTGTTTGCTTTAAATAGTAATGTGTTACGGAGAGAATGGCCGAAGCGGAAATACTCTTTAAATGAAGGACAATGATAATGATTGACAATTATTTTATAATAAGTTTTAATTATTAAATTAATACGCCTTATTTTAATAGATTCGCAGTCTAGTTTACTCAGCCTATCGCTATAGGAGTTATACTTAATGTTACATCTTTGACAAACCTTGCGAGAGTAGAATCGGAGTGGTTTTTCAAGCTTTTCAGAGATTTTTGGGGATTGTGGATGGAAAATTTCGCATCCATATTCTAAAATGGACCTGACATAAGAGTTTAAAGAATGTAAAAGTGGGTCTGTGTCTTCATTATGAAATTTGGGTTATTATATTTTTTTAATTTTATCTTGTTTCCATTTTCTTTTTCTATTCTACTTAAAACTATTTTTTCATAATTCTTATGTTCTTTTATGACATTGAGCCTCCTGGCCATCAAATCGGTATTAAAGAAGAATTTTAATATTTTTTCTAAGTATGACTGACCTAGAAAACATTTAAGAAGTTATAACTTCTTAAGCTTCATTTCCATTCACAGTTAATTAATAAATACTACGAAGTTATGACAAATTAGAATGAGCGGCCTTGAATTAATTAAGATCTAATTGTTCTCATTTTAAACTTTTCATAGGAAAAGCATTCAAAGACAAATGGGAACCAAAAAATCTTTTCAACCCTGCTATTGTAGTATAATATTGCATCTTCCTGAAAAAAACCGGGGAAATGGTTCCCATCCACCCCACGTGTTTAGTTAACCCCGTCAAGAACGAGAGATTAATTTATTTAAAATAACACACAATTCTTTCTTTAATATTGTTTTGGGGGATATTATTGTTGACGGTGCCTTTACATTTGTAAATTTGAATACATTATCGGGTTTTGTTTAAAAAAGTCATATTTTTGTTATGAATTTTGAATAATGCACAATTAATAATATTGTTCAATTACCAATTCAACTGTCATTCAAATTTCGAAAACAATAATTCTTGGTATGAGAGCTCGTCGTCATTATTACGTGGCCACTCCAAATATGTTTTTGAGCGATTTTTCTAAAGTGTGGGCTATGTGTGTGGCTGTGTTTGCATGTGTTTGTCAAAGACCCTGGAGGACGATGTTATTATTCATCCGCTACTTCCCGAACACATTATTGAGGAATCTTCTCCGTTCTTGAAATATTATTATAGCTGTTCTAGCGACAGCGCACATCTCCCTCCCCTCTTTTATTCTTCTTCTCCCATCATCAACTGACACGCTAATTTGGTTTGTTCACTGGGCTTAAAAACACCAAAATATTGGGTGGTTTTTTTTTAGTTGTAATTCACATTTTCTGTTGTTATTATTATTATTAAATTCAATAATGATTAAAATAGTCATCCCTTGTCATCCTGAGAGACACATATCTTAGCACATAAAAATTTTTGATAAATGGACCTATTACCTTTATGTTAGGCAGAAAAAAATTACCGACGCTTAAAATGACACGCGAATCTTCTTGATCTTTTCAACGACTTGAAATGTTTTCTTTTTTTTATTATGAGCCATATTTTTCCTTTCTATGGTATTCGTGAGTGTTTTTACTAGGCATTGGGCTTTAAATGAATGGGCGTGTCTTTACGCTTGGATTTGAGCTAACCATTTGTGTCGTTGAATTGGTCATGAAACAGGTATTCGTTTCCATAAAATACTTAGATAATTATCTTTAATGAATTAATGTATTGTTTTCAATTTAATAATGTTTGCATCTGTATCAAAAACTTGTAATCCTATTTTGCGTCGCCTTAATAATATAAAAAAACACAACAACCAAATTTTTGTGATAGAAAATGTAAACAAATATTTGCACAATGTTTTATTTTACAAGTCTCCACTCACTTTCTACATTTTAATTAAAACAATAAACTTGAATACTCATTTCATTGGAACACATTAGTATAGATGTCGATGAGTTTCGTGCATTTTTTTTTAAATGACAACGATTCTGAGGAACACCTTTAAAAAGTAAAACCAGATCATATTTTAGCTGGTGGTGGTTACGAATTCAAAACCACCGCAAAAGAATATTAAATGAAGTTCGAATTTCCTCCCTACTTTTTTTTTATTGTTTAGTTTCCTGTTGGATTTCTGTCCGACTAGACCTTGTGCGCAGATTTTTTTAAAGAGCGCCACTGTCGTTTCTTCATCTCCTTTCTACGTATATTTTAGTGGGTTTGAGCTGCATTTAAAATTTATCTTTTTACCTCCCATGTCCTTCGATTTTCCTTTCTTTCTTCTTCTTCATTTTTGTTGTGGAATTTGATGTCGCTGTCTTGTTTTTTTATCGCATTCGTGTTCATCAAACGTTTGAATCTTTTTACTGCATAGAGTTTCAGCTTTCTTGTTAGTAATTTATAATCATTATGTTTCAAGTGGAACCAGTGGGGACACGGGCCAGGAATAGAGCGAATAAATAAAAAAACGATAAAGCGCTCGTAGTCGAATTCCCCCAGGATGACATTTTATTTGGTGGAATTGAGCATTAAATAAACCTCCCAATTTTTGTCAGCTCTTGTTGTCGCGAACAAACACATTATTTTCCTGTCGTTGTGAAGATGATGAAGAAAAAACACATTGAAGGTGGATTTCAATTTGCAACACGTGTGAATACGCGACAACCACTTACAAGTTTATTCAATTACCCATTTGTGGAGCTCAATATTAGCGGTCTGGTGGGCAGACATGTCTAAACTTGGTGTTTCTCTTCTACCGTATTCAATTGAAATGGAAACATTTTGAAACATGTTTGTTCCTTCCTTTGCACCTGTTTTTATTACTTTTTTAACACAATTGTTGCCGTTGTCAATAATAAAGTGTTTGATTGGTGATATCAAAATTTTAACAATTTATCAGTCATCTCAAAATCATTTCTACACTTTTTTTGTGCATTATGAATAGGGAAATTTAAAATGTATAAGAATGCTCAGCGATGCATCACCAATAACAATGACCTATTTTAATTAAACTTGCTCATTTTTTCTTGTTGAATTCAATTTCTCAAATTTATCATTTCAGCAGCTTCACTTGAAAATTGCACATGTATAATGATTGATACACGACATATTGTATGAATAACAAACCTAATGCTACGTTATCAATTATCAATAGTAATTATTGTTATTATACTCACTGTTTTGACAACTTTTCCCTCTTTTGTGTCTTCAAAATGCTCGAATGGCAATTGTGACAAGTTTGAATGCATATCAAGTATGTTAATAAACAAGAAAATTTCATTAAATTTGTTTATTTCAGAAACATCGGAATATCGTCCGCTCGACACCTACTACCGCACAATATCAACGTTTCACTCGCCATGCTCTTGCTCAGAAGACTGGAACACGGTTTTCTGCAATTCAACGTTGAATGCAATCGACACGGAGCAGCCACCACCAACCGTCTGTGTTTGCAGGTAATCTATCAGAAACGGATTGACACCGTGATTTTTGTTTTAGGAAATTCGCCGATCAAGGCTCCTGCACGCAATTTATGACGAGATGCTATGCCAAAAAGAATAATCAGTAAAATTAGAGGAACAACCGTAAACTATGATTTGCATTTTTTCTAGGTGTGCATGCTGCTTCAATCAGCCACGCAAATATTGTCACCATTTGAAGTGCAAAAATGGAGAACCCGACTTCAAGTTTGAATAAAACTTTGAGATGAGCGGAAGACTAGAATATTTGTAACTTCTGTGAAAAAGAAACTTTTTATTTGATCTAAAGTCACGAAACGATGTAAAAATAGTTTATTATAAAAGAAATATAAATCTTAAGGAATTGATAAAACCTTACATCTAATTTAAACTATTGTGAAAGATAACCATTGAAGCACATAGAAGTATCAAAAAATTAAAAATCCAAAATTTATTTACAAATTAATTTAATACTAATTTTCTTTAAATCATCAATATATATTTTTCTTTTATTCTACTTTTCTACTAACTGTGATTTCCTTTATTTGAGTTTCCTATATAATAACCATATTTTCCATTCGAATTCCGCTCATCAATTTCTAGCACTAATCTTATAAATTAATCCAATTTTACAGTGGTGCCAATACGAGCTGTGTGTGCCACCACTCTCCATCAAATTATCCATATGATATTTGTAAATACACTCAGCCGAAATTACATAGCAATTATCCAATTAACATCAATCCATTCGATATGTCCAGAGGCGAGCCGCGCGTTCAATCAGATAAAGAGGTGCTCAAACTCAATTTGCATCCAAATTGTGGATTTCAATTTCAGTTTGTCGTCCTATTCGGGAAGAGCATTGCAACATCAACTATCACGTATTTTATCATTGGATTATTGCTCATTGTCTCCGTTCTAACACTTATTATGCTGCTAGTCGGAAGTCGCAAGCTTAGATTGCGACGGTTGCAACGCGAAAGGCAGACGCGTCAAGCGCGCGAGATGCTCATCATGCAAAGAGCCGAGGACGATCGTTATCTTCCAGCAGCGTAAGGCTCCAAAACATTGCTCCGAATTGTAAAAAAAAAGTTCACCATTAATTACGGGTACAACCGAATTCATCATTTTAATAGGATTGATTATTGTATACTTGACACTTCTTAGTTTGTTTAATTCGATTTATTGCTTATTTATTAAATTCAAACCAATAAAGTGTTTATTTTAAAGCTCATCGTCTGCCTCCTCCTCGGCTTCTTTCATTTCTTCTTCAATTTCTTTTTGTCTATTGTATTGCTCAATTTTATCTGCAAGAAACATTTAAAATAAATTAATGGTAATTCGACTAACATGGGTGTGAACAACAAAAATTCATTCCGCAGCTCGAGTGAACACAAGAATACGGCTTTTGACATTTTGTCTTTCCACCTAATGGGTCACATGTTTCGGGGGTTCCATCAGCTCGACGTAAAATACTCCATCCATCTGGACAATAATCTTCTGAAATTTTATTAAGTTTTAAAAAATTATAAGCAAATTGTTTGGCTTACTTTTCTCACAAATACCTTCACTAAATTTTACACAAAGTGACAAAACAATTAATATAATAACACTAAATATGCAAATGAGATTCATTTGTAGAATTTGGGCAATTGAAATGAACTAAGTTGACTTTCTAATCGTCGGCCATCTCGATGTTTATCTATTTAGGTCTTTCCTATCGCACCAACATTAGGTTGGTTCGCCAATACCGATCTTTTAATAAAATCATTACGGTTTTATTAATTATGTAACTAAGCTAAACTATATTTATAATATTTCCTTTTCAATATTGCAATATAGTTAATAAACTTTTTCTATTAGGTTGAGGAATATGTTCGTAGAGTTTTTTATATTATCTTTTGTTTCACAACAATTTTCTTGTTGTTTGGCAAAGTGTATATATTTATCTGATAGCGCTTTTTCTTTCATCAAAATCAAAAAGAAGCCGCAGCCGCTCGGGAATGCAGTGCGTATGGTGAAGGTGCCTTAGGCATGTCTATTGAAAAAAATGGTTCGCAAAGTTCAAAATGGCGACTTTCATCTTGAAGGTCTAATAAGACCCAGAAAAGACCATGCGTTTGGTGGCACTGGGAGGGCTGGGAAATCCTCGAAAGAAACGTCAACAAGCCACGGTGCGCCGCGTAATTGAAGATATTTGACTGAAAAAGACCTAATCGACAAGCCCAAGTAATCTTGCTCCACGAAACGCCAGGCCGAATGTTGCACAAGTCGTCAAAACCGTCCTCCAAGAGCTCGATTGGAAGTTCTTCACCATCCACCGTACTCTCCAGACGTTGCGACATCCGATTATCACCTTTCTGACAAACCAAATGAGGGGTGTTACCCTCGATGGAGAAGAGAACCTCAAACACTGGCTCATCGACACCAGACCAGGCGACGGCATCCACAAATGATCAAGAGGTGGGAGGAAGTAAACAGTAACGGCGAATACATAATTTATTGATTATTATAATTACTGTTTTTTGTTCAAATAAACCTTTGTGAAAAAACTGAAAACGAACTTGTCCCTCAACCCCATACAATCACTTTGAAACAAAAATTCTATTTTACATCGATTTATTCTAAAAATTCCACATAAACAATAGACTATATTCTAAACAATTAAAACTTTCATGCCAAAGATATAAATAATATTCTGCAATAAATACATCCAATCGCTAAAAAGCATAAATAGAAAACAAAAAAATTCAAATCAATACATGATTCAATTATTTTTAAACCGCGTGTTTGTGTTGTAACGGAGCAGTGACAATTCCTCCAGGTCCGGCGAGTGTCGTCTTTCCCATCAAATACTCATCAACCTGTCTGGCAGCTTGTCTTCCTTCGTGAATTGCCCATACAACGAGTGATTGCCCTCTTCTGCAGTCTCCAGCAGCAAATACCTAAAAGTATGAAAACAATAAAAAATAAATCGAAAAATCACGGAACCTTAGCCGCAGTTGAGTCATATTTGTCTTTCGGCGTCTTAATATTTCCTCTTGCATCTGCTTCAACCGTCAACTGTTCCATAACAGTCTTTTCGGGTCCAACAAATCCCATTGCCAAGATGCACATGTCGCACTCAACGACTCTCAACGTCTCCGATTTCTCGTTCAACTTCCATGCTCCCTTCTCATCCTTCTCCCATTCAACATCCACAACCTCCAATCCTGTGAGAACCTTCACTCCCGACGAGTTGGTGGTCGTCAGGAATCTCTTCGTCGAAACTAAATAAGTTCTCGGATCTTGTCCCGTGATCTCTTTCGCTTCATCATGTCCGTAATCTACACGGAAAATCAGCGGCCATTCTGGCCATGGGTTTTCTGGCTTTCTCTTCTCCGATGGTTGTGGCAAGATCTCAAATGCTCCAACACGCTTGCATCCCTAAATTAAGTAGGTCAAAACCATAGTCACCTTTTCAAACCAACCAAGCGATTGCTAGTAGCAATACAATCTGTAGCTGTGTCACCGCCACCAAGTACAATAACTCTCTTATCCTTCGGGTCAAGTCCTTCCCATGGAACATCATCACCAGCACGCCGACGTTGGCTCTTTTCCAAAAACTCCATAGCAAAGCAGACTCCCTTTGCGTCGCGACCCTCGACACGCAAGTCTCGCGGTGTCGTTGATCCGGTGCACACAATAATCGCGTCATTCTCCTTTAGGAGGAAGTCGGCCGGCACGTGCTTTCCAATCTCAGTATTTGTTAAGAAACGAACTCCTTCCTGCTCGAGAATCGAGATACGACGATCGACAACATACTTGTCTAGTTTCATCGTTGGAATACCATATCTAAATTGTTTTATCAAATCCATTATCCAACATTTCCTGCTCACCTTAGAAGACCACCAACACGATTCTTTCGCTCATAGACGACCACATTGTGACCAACCTTGATCAATTGTGCGGCGGCGGCCAATCCCGATGGTCCCGATCCGATGATGGCAATTCTCTTTCCAGTATTGAGTGACGGCTTATTCGGTTTGATCCATCCTTGCATAAACGCGTAGTCAATGATAGCACACTCAATGCTCTTGATGGTCACCGCCGGCGACGAAATCGCCAAGCAGCAAGCTCCTTCGCACGGCGCCGGGCACACACGTCCCGTAAACTCGGGGAAGTTGTTCGTCTGCAACAACTGCTCGAGCGCTTGCCTCCAGTTCTTCTTGAACACATAGTCATTCCATTTGGGAATGATGTTTCCAAGTGGGCATCCAGAGTGGCCCTGACAGAATGGGACACCACAGTCCATACAGCGAGCTGCCTGCTCGCGAATATTGCTACGAACTGCTTCAAAATCATAAACTTCTTCCCAATCCTTCACACGATCCTTGACGTCACGATAAATCTTCGTTTGCCGGTTGTACTTGACGAATCCGCGCAATTTATCTAGAGGCTCCTTCGACTTCTTCATTACCTCGGGTACACCCAAATTCTCAATATCAATACTGTTCTTCTTGCTGGGGAAGTCGTCCTCGCTGCTCGAGCGGCTGTCGGCGTCGGATTTGCCTTCTTCTTCTTCTTCAAAGTCAGCAGCTTGCTGCAAATCCTCCTCGTTTTCAAATCCAGCAAAATCTTGTGGTCGCAAGCTCTTGGAAAGTCGTCTTCTGTTTCGGAACTCGGCAGTCTTTAAAACAAAAGTTAATCCATTAATTGATTACGAAATTCTTACTCCGCTCTTCTTTCGTCGAACATCCTTCTTCTTTTTGTGAATCGTCGGTGCAATTTGCATATCCATCGAAAGTGTGCGAATTCTATGCGAGGCTTCATCCACAGATAACAAGTTAGAGGCCTCCTTCTCAGCAGCCACCTTTACACGCTCCTTTTCCGCCTCTTCCAATACACGTTTATAGTCTCGCGGGAACACCTTAACAATTCTGGCGTGTTCGTGTTGCCAGTCATCGAGAATTCTCTTTCCGAGTTCTGATCCAGTCAATTCGACAAACTTTTCAATCTGCTTCTTCACAAACGTCAAATCCTCACTGTTTGGAGTGTCAAGATCAACAGTCGCCGTGTTGATTAATCGTGTAAAGTTATCTTCCCTACAATCTCATAATTAATAATTTCATCAATGCGAATGAAGCAAAACCTCGAGAACAAGTAGGCAATTCCACCACTCATAGCCGCAGCAAAGTTTCGACCAATGGTTCCGAGGACAATAACACGTCCGCCTGTCATGTATTCACAACCGTGATCGCCAACGGCTTCAACCACTGCGTAGGCGCCCGAGTTACGCACAGCAAAACGCTCTCCGGCCACTCCGCGGAACCAGCAGTCACCGGCTGTGGCACCATAAAGGGCAACATTTCCAATAATCGAATTCTCTTCCGACTTGAAGGCGGCCGCCTTTGGCGGATAAACGCAAATGCTACCACCAGATAGACACTGAAAATATTCAATCACGCAATTTCTTCTAAATATGGAATTCACCTTTCCAACATAATCGTTAGCATCACCCTCGAGAGTCACAGACACGCCCTTAGCTAAAAACGCGCAGAATGATTGACCAGCTGGTCCCTTCAAGTTTATCGTAATTGACCTGTTTCCAGTAAGTCCCTCTTCACCATATCGCTTTGAGATCTTAAAATAATAATTTAATTATAAACCTTAATAATAACCAAATGAAACCTCATATGAAATTCGGGTTCCAAATGTTCTGTCAAGATTTGTAATCTGCTCATTATCAAACACCTTGTGCTCTCCATTCTCGCTAAACACCCCATCAATCAATTTGAGCAGCTTAGTTTCCAAAGCGCCGAGCTCAATCGTCTGTTTCACGCTTCCTCCGCGCGTCGAAACGTTAGGGTACATTTGATGTGCATTCTTCAGAATGCTACCAAACTGAAGCATTGTCGCCTTTTTGTTGACCGGATTTGGCGACGCGTACAGCAAATCGGTTCGTCCTACCGCATCCTCGAGCTTCCTCAATCCGAGTTTCGCCAAAAAGTATCGTACTTCCTCGGCAACCATGAACATATAGTTCACTACATGTTCCGGTTTACCGTCAAACTTGGCTCTCAACACCGGGTCTTGCGTCGCAATTCCAACCGGGCATGTGTTCAAATGACACTTCCTCATCATGGTGCAGCCAAGAACAATAAGTGGAGCCGTCGACATTCCAAACTCATCGGCACCAAGAAGGGCCGCAATCATCACATCACGTCCAGTTCGAATTTGGCCGTCGGCTTGCAAAACGACACGGGATCTCAAGTTGTTCATAGTAAGCACCTGGTGCGTTTCGGCTACTCCAAGTTCCCACGGAAGTCCAGCGTGCTTAATACCAGTCCAGCTAAAATTTTGTGAGTAAAATCGATTATAGTATTTTCTAGTATTACCTTGAAGCGCCAGTACCACCGTCATGTCCAGAGACCGTAATATGATCCGCGTTACCTTTAGCAACTCCTGAGGCAATGATACCAACTCCAGCTTCGGATACGAGCTTCACACTAACACGAGCCAGCGGATTTGCGCATTTAAGATCATAAATAAGCTGAAATTCATGTTTAAAATATATTATAAGAAATGCCTTCAAACCTGAGCCAAGTCTTCAATACTATAAATGTCATGATGAGGAGGCGGTGAGATCAATCCGACACCAGCTGTCGACTTTCTAGTGTCCGCAATATCCTTGGTGACCTTGTGTCCCGGAAGTTCTCCACCCTCTCCCGGTTTGGCGCCTTGAGCCATCTTGATTTGAAGCTCGTCGGCATTGGCCAAATAAGACGAGGTGACACCGAAACGAGCTGACGCCACTTGTTTGATGGCCGATCGCAAATTATAGTTCTCATCCTGGTTTTTGCGATATCTTTCCGGCTTTTCGCCACCTTCGCCAGTGTTTGACTTGGCTCCAATACGATTCATCGCAATAGCGAGAGCCGTATGCGATTCCCAGGAAATCGATCCAAACGACATGGCGCCAGTGACAAACCGTTTCACAATCTCCGATGCCGGCTCCACTTCGTCGATGGGTATCTGGATCTTTTTGCTCGTTTTAATTTCCAATTGTCCGCGAAGTGTGCACCAACGTTGAGCCAAATTCGACGCCTCTGAGTATTCATGGAAAGTCTTGCTGTTGTTCAAGCGAGTTGCAGCCTAAAGTTGTGATTTTTGTTATCATGAAAACAATTGAAAATACCTGAAGTTTGGCAATAGCCAATGGCTCATTAATGTGCTTTTCACCACCAGCTCTCCAATGGAACGTACCACTTGCCACTAGTGTTTTCGAGTCAGCTAGAAATAAGAATATTATTGTTTTGCCACTCGATAATCATTCAGCTATCCCCCACATGCACTGTCTAATAACTATAAAGCATAAATTTTAATCGCGGTTAGTGCAATCAATTTTTAAAGTGAAGCGCCGTTGCTATTTAATTAGGTATTATTAACACATTTAAGCCATTAGAGTGCACAAGGTAATTGCCACCGTCCCTCCCAAATTCCTCTCATCAGCCGCATGCACACAAAAATCAATTGATTCTCAATACATGAATAAATAAGTAAACAACAATAATTATTATTTCAAGCCATTGCTGCGTTTCATCTGCTTACCGTATACAATACCATGCCCATTGCGATCTACAAATAATCAACAATTGGTTATAATTATATTCCACCACGCGAGTCACCAGTAAACTCCAAATCCAACAATACCAACACCAATCAAATTTCCCCGACACAGCCATAACCAACGAAAAAATGATAAACAAATGCTTACCGAATGTATCCTCGCCGGCTGCCGGATAGGCCGATCGATGTCTTTTTAGCGCTTCTGCCGCCAATATTTCAAATGTAGCTCCACCGAGACGCGATACCGTATTCTTGAAGCACATATCAACTACGTCTTTATCTAATCCCACAATTTCAAAGATTTGTGCGTGCTAAACAAAAATAAAAGAATATGCACACTTTTATCCACCAAACTGACTTTGTACGAATGAAGAGTCGAGATTCCCATCTTGGCCATTACCTTAAAGATACCTCGCTCCACACCCTGACGGTAGCCTGAGTACACCATATCATCGTTAAGGTCCTTGTCCAGCAGTCCAAGGTTCCTCAAACGGAACATTGTCTCAAACACCATGTATGGGCAGATAGCGTCGGCGCCAAAGCCCAAGAGCACGCAGAAATCATGTACAACGCGTGCTTCTCCCGTCTCCACAATAATCGCCACCTTCATTCGCAAACGGTGACGAATCAGGCATTGGTGAATCGCACCGACCGCCAATAGCGAAGGAATTGGCACATTGTCTTTGTTGGCATTTCGATCCGAAAGTACGAGAAGCTGGTATCCATCAAGCGCTGCCGTGCATGCCTCACAGCACATCTTATCGAGCCCGGGTACAAGACCTTAAAGATTAACTATTTTCCTCGAACCAATCAGCTTCATTCTAATTATCACTGTCCTAGTAAATAGTGCAGAGGATTTCTAGCCTGCAAACCCCGCCCTTTTAGCACACAAACCTTTAACTCCATATTTGACTGGATACGTGATATCAATCACTTTCGAGCGCCATCCGCGATACATTGTGCGTTTCATCACCTAAACATTTCATTAAAATCTCTCAAGTCTCGATTGGCAACCAACTTCCATGTCAACCATCGACAGAATTGGCTGCTCGAGTATCAAACGACTTGTGAGCTCCGTGTTAGGATCAAGAATATTCGACTCGGGTCCTATTGGACATCTCAACGACATTACAATCTGCTCGCGGAACGGATCAATCGGCGGGTTTGTCACCTAAAATCCCATCCTCTTCTTCAGTTATTTTTCAACATGGAATCGACACAAAAATCATGTCATCCATTAAAACATCCCATAAACTGCAGGCCATTAAGTGCGGCGCTTTCCAATAATGATCCACAAACTCAAAAACAACCAAAAAATTAATTAGTGCAGTATTAATGGTAGTGCTCAGAAACTAGTCGTCAAGCGCCGTGCTCCGCCTTGGCATAAAAAAACATTTTTCTTCAATCTAATAACCGCCATAAAACAAAAACTTTTTACTACTCTACACCAATCATGTCATTTCAGTTTCTCGGGTTACGCCAACGCGCTCCATTGCGAAGCTTTAAGAGCCACCCCAAAAACCAACCTGAGCAAACAATTGCTGGAAGTAGCTGAATAGCAGAGGGCTGTATTCCGAGAGGCACGCCAGGGCCGCATCGTTACCCATTGAGCCGAGAGCTTCTTTCCTACAAAACTCATTCTTCATCTACACATTTCCATGGATCCATACTTTTCTTTAATCATCGGCACCAATAACAGACTGAAAGTGTCATGGGTATACGCATAAAGCGCTAAACGACGATCCGAGTCCAGATGAACATCCTTCTTCTTGGTAAGCGACGGATCAACTTGCTCCAAGTGCAATCGAACCAAGAACTCATTGGTGACAGCTCCATGATTCAGCTAAATAATTAGCGAGTTGAATCCCATACCAATTACCACTTTCATTAAAAACTAGTGCTCTTTTTTTAATCCAATTGAACTCTTCACTTAAAATCTTATTAGAACATCTATTTATTGTTGATGTCGTTGTTACGATTTATTGTTTGTTGTTATTCTTGCCTTGCTCTATTACCTACCACTCAATTTTAATTAAATTTTGAGCACAACAGTGAGAAAATTGAGCTTCGATTATTGCTCCGGCGCCGCCGCCAGATTAATCATTTTCTTCGCATTCAAACAACAGATTTCGAAAAAAGATATTAATCAAGCGGCTTGTTTATAAAATAACCGAATACGTCTTATAATTCAGTGAGCACTAGTTAAATTCAAACAGCATTCAAAATACCCACCACGTCATCCTTGCGCAACAAGTCCAAATAAATGCGCGACGCCGACAGTTGTTTGTGCGGACGAGACAAAGCGATCCGTTGTTTCAGGTTCTCATCATGCTCAATAATTTTGAGCTGAGTATCAACGAGAAGCATTCGACCCGGCTTCAGGCGATCCTGCAATAGTTTGATTTAAGTGAGTGATTTGATTGTTTATTTTTTTTAATTATTAGCCTCATATTTCAGATTTATCTACAATTCGGTATATTTCACCATTTTTTGAGCCGATTGGTCCGTCCATCATTATTCTTTTCAAATGACATCCGCTTTCATTTGCAAAAACAAATTTGACCATAAATTATCACACAATAATTCAGCGGCAGCTCCACTGCCAAACAAATACATACCAATTCCGAAAATTGAACCACGCCGTCATTGTTTATCTATTATTTGGACGATTGCACCGCATTCATAATAGGGCTCATCTATTAAGTGCTCACAATTGGATGTTCATTCTTTTCTAACGAAGGTGTATTTTCATTTCTCTCTCTTACAACTTCCTTATTCGTTTCGATTAATATTCGTGCACAAATCTACATGTTTTCATCATTAATTAACCTAATCAATGATGATAGTCATGCTGCTACGCCTTTTTTTATTTTCTCCCATTAATATGACAATATTTTCAACACTTTTCCTGCAATTTGATACATCCTAATTAGTCAACTGATCCCTTGTTAATTCAACACTCGTCATACAAATCAAAAATATTACAACTGTCGCTTCTTCTTCTTTCTAATCGTCATTTTTCCCACTCTTACTCATCTTCTCCATTTTTTACAAAAAAAAAACAGCTCACAGACAAATTATCCTATTCCAGGTATCCAGTTGTGTTCCATCGAGGACCAAACGCTTTCACACGTGCACACAGAACAAAAAATAATGCAACGACTTCTGTTGAACCTTCACATTGTCTTATTTCTCGCCGTTGCCGTAAGTTATCATGAGCGTGTCGCGCACGCGTTCCACATTGCCCAACCGCGTCGTATATTGGTGTTATCATCGGCGCGTGCCACAAACGCCGACTTGCTTATGAGGCTAAAACCGCGCGCCGCTTTAGCCGCCAACCAACCGCAACTCAGCCAATTTAAGATCGTCCAATCGGCGCCGTTCGACGACAGTCAGCTCGTTGAGCCGCTTCCATTCGACTCGTCGCTCATCGTCAAGCGTCTGCGCGGCGAGCCCATTCGCTTTGGCAAGCGCTCGCCACGAGAACCGATACGGTAAGTGACATGATTACTACCTACAAAATTTATAGCCCACCGCAACATTAATCAAATTTCATTTCATTCTCATCTCGATATTTCATTAAAATCTAGATGCGCTATTAATCTTACGGCCAATTACAGATTTGGCAAGAGAGACATGGCTACGAGCAATCACAACAACTGGAGCAACAACATGTTCAACGCCGACGATTACCAATAGCCAGACTCCATAATTCATTCAACTTGTATTTGTAATAATAATAATAACACCAACAACACTATTCTTATTCATAACTAATTTCTAGTTGACGTTTCCGTGTAAATTCATCATTAAATTTTTATCTCATCAATTATTCGTTTTCAAAACCATTCCAAATACGCCTAAATCATTTTTATCTATTTTTATCTCGCTTCAGCTAAGTTAAGCACCTTATCCTTCTTTTCTCCTGTCGGTTAAGTTCCAAATTGGATCATGTGAAAATCAGAATAAACCGTTTGTTTCGTATTTTTTTCTCGCATTTTTCACTTTCATTTTCTATTCGCTCAGTGGAGTTGAAAAAATTGAAGAAAATGAATCGAGCCGAATAGTTCCGAGAACTTGAAGCTCAAAATAAAAAACCACGTCATTGAAATTTGCACTTTCATTCCACGACTTGGTCCAATATCCGTTACAAATAATTTTATAATCTAGGTCGAAGAAAGATTTGTTAATCGCTAAATAATACAAATGTCAACTTTAATTTAATTTACTATTCGCACACCAACTGAAACCTTTAAAAAAAACGTTTTTTTTTTGTAAAAATTTTAATCCTTCCTTATACTTTATGATGAAGATGTCAAAGTTTCGTAATAAGTGTATTATAATTTACACTGAGAAATTAAAAAGACTCCTTTAAAGATTGGAAAAACTACATTTTCATTTGGTGTGCTATTCGATTCAGGAAAAAAAATAGTCGAAATTAAAATATTAATTTTTGACTTTGTTTCTTTTATACGGTAAAATAATTAAAGTTATCCTTAAATGTGTTTAGATTTAAATTTTGAAAAAATTCCACCAAAATTTCCATTATTAAATTCCTAACGTGAGATCTTCCTAGATGTTTTTAAAAAATGCGTTTAATTTAAAATTTAATAAGAGCTCATTCGTGTCAAGGAAAGTATTCAACAATATTTGTCAAGCGAAATCAAGCTCTTGCTCAGTTCACAACTTCGATTGAAATATTTCATTAAACTTTTTTATTAAAATTTAAAAAATTCCCAACGAAAGTAGATAAAGCTAGAATATATCAAAACTAGATTATATATCGAGGTTAAATTCGACTTAAACCCATTTAAATTGAAGCCTGCAATTTTTAAATTATATCTAGTTTTTCTATACTCCCACACTTAAAATGAAAATTTTGACGTATTTAAACGAGTATTACAAAGCTCAGAGCAAATTTTTTGATGTAAAATTAATAGAATTCTCATCAACTGTTTTGAAATCAAAACAAGCTTTTTAAGTGATAACAAATTTCAATCCATTGTGCTCCCAACTGGTTTTCTCAAAATTTACAATCCCATAAAAGTTGCAGTTAGTGTTTCTAATTGTAGAAAGATTTGAATAGGTGTTTTATTATTAAATAATTTTTTAGAATTATTAGATTCTTATTCTTATTCACAATAACAAGCATTAGATAATTTTGTCATACCTTGCCTTTGTCAATTTTATATCACAAGTGAGAAAACGTCTAGCCTCTTAATATAGAGATTCGTTGATAATTCTTATACAGTTTTACTCGTCGCTTCAAATTATCTCAAATATATGAATGAAAGTGTAAGAATACCTTATTATTTCAAAACTTTTCCCTACATTCAAAGCTAATTCTTCAAAGAAAAAACAAAAAAATATAATAACTTTAATGTTTCCCTATTTTAGAAGTCATGCTTACGACTACTATGACGTATACTCTAATTGCCGTCCAAAATTTTCCTAAAAAAACGTCTCAAGAATTGCAAGACGAAAAAACTTTGGCTCCGCGAATCTTCTATTGAAACTTTTTCCCACCTATTCATAAAATCCTATTTAATCTCAGCCATCGAGCTTTTTCAAACATTTCCATTCTAATTGCAGTGCTCCCGGCTGCCGCTTCTGCAGTTTCACATTTATTTCGATTTATTATTATTTTTTAAAATTTATTTCTTAATTCCTATTCACACGTCACATCTACCTATAAATCATCTCAACTCATCCTCAATCGCTATTCATCATCGTCGATAACTATTCCTACTCGATAATTCTGGCACAAAAATAACAGAGTGAGGCAAATTTTTCACGCCAACAACACGACCACAAATTTATGTTCATTTATTTCAAGCCGAGGAAACAAATTATTATTACCGCACCCGAAAACAGCGGCCAACCAAATTCTGGCTCCACTCTAAACTTTCTCAATTTCAAAATGAATTTATACACACCCCAACCGTTACGTGTGCATTCAACCAAGTTGTTTGATATATAACCTGGTTACCAACCTCCTCTCATTTATTGGATAACCGGTACTATATATATATATATATATTTCATTGGCCCTATAAAAGTGTGCAAATATCTCAACTTGTCTCATTTTTGTCGTCAAAATAGACTTTTCTCACTCATAAAAAATCATTTTTTCAGAAGACCTTGGCTAAAAATTAGACAAATATGAACCAACTACTAATACTTCTCGCGTGCCTGCTGTACATCACATTCGCCAACGGGTCAGGTAATCATCAACAGGTTTTGCTCTTCCAATACAAGTATGATTTAGAGCTTTCGGCACCAAAGCGATCGCCAATAGGCACAATGCGATTCGGCAAGCGTGCGGTAGAAATCAAAGAGGAGGACAACGATGATCCCATCCCATACATTGATCAGTCCGACGAGGAGACAATTGATTCCTGGCGCTATGTCAAGCGAAACTATGGTAATTATAGACAAGTTTCCTCTTAATATCATGTTGTTGCTCAGATAACATCCCCGTTGGAACAATGCGGTTTGGTAAGAGGGGAATCGCGTATGGAAGACTTCCATTCAGCACCATGCGTTTCGGAAAACGTGACGGTAAGGCTATAAAATTAGTCCTACTCTATAAAAATAATCCATTCCAGACGGTCTTCATCCAGTGGGAACAATGCGTTTCGGCAAACGGGATCCGCCATTTGGAACCATGCGGTTCGGAAAGAGAAACCCAAACGCACTGGGCACCATGCGGTTCGGCAAATAATAATTGTACCATTTTCACCACACGTCAACATTGTTTTCCTTATCATCATCATCATCCGCCGTCACTCATCATTTTGTATTTATTAATATTTGGCATTTTTTCGTCGTGTTAATTCTTCTCTATTATTAAAATACTTTTCACGTTAAAAATCAATTTCTCTGCTCAATTTCATTCTCAAATATTTCGATCCAGAATTATATCGCGATTAATGAACACCAAAGCTCGCGGCTCGCAGATTATTCAACGCTTCGACAAGCACGATTAACCGCTTTCGGGTTTCCGTTGTTTAAAAAAGCTAAACTTCCGGCGCTACCTGCTCTCCATTAATCAGAAAGGTGACAAATACCACAATTAGCAGTTGCTAATTAATTTAAAACTCGATTTTAATTCAATTAAACTTTCTAAAAACTCTCTTTTTGTGTATCCATTAAACTTTAACAATTGAGTAATAAAACATCTAATTAGTTCAATCGACCATTTCAGAGGGACATCGACTTTAAATAATGATATCATTAATTTTGCTGTGAGCATCTTATAAATTATTAACTCACTTCTTCCAGAAATTCAAAATTCTCTACTATTTTTTCTATTGCTTATTCTAATTTAAAACCTTAAAGGCGTCCAACAATTTCTAACCTATATGACATTATTAACCGAATATTTAATAAGACAATCTTTGAACAATTTGTATTCAAATATACTTTACCGAAAACAATACAAAACATCTTCGTCGATTCTTTATTAGACCAATATCGTAAATAACTTCATGTAATCATCTATTCTCACTGCCAAACATCTATAAGAATTTCATGTCCAGAATCAATCAAAATCTTAATATCCGTCACTTCCTCCATTCACACAATTCGATACAAACAAAATACTAAACACTAAATTTGAGCGCCTCTTCAATTGCAATTAAGAAAACGTCAATCCGATAATGTTTGTAACAATTTCGCTTCCTGAAAGCCAATCCAATCCAAATCCCATCCAAATCACAATTTTCAGCCGCCAATATATTACGAGTATCATCTTATATCCGCACAAAGAGCACTTTGAAATTCAATGCCGAGTGCTATTGTTCATATAAATTGGAAAAGCCATTACCATTGTCAAAAAAAAACATTAATGCTCAAATCAGCCATCATCAACATTCCATCATCTCACGTGCCATTAGTCAAATCGCGTTTCAAAATCCCTTGCGACCAAGTTTCACACAATTCAACCGAAAAAAAGTTCAATCACAGTCAAACATATATCAGAGATTAATCCAATTAATCCATATAAAAAACATTTTATTCAAATTTCTTTTTTCAAGCTCACAAATAATTCGTGTGTCGGCAATTAATTGCGCTCATAATAAAATTCGGTCCATTTTATACCCCTTTTGAAATAATTTTCAAAATAATGCATTTATAGTGTGCCTGACCATAAAATAACAATATGTACTGCCACACGTCACCCGCCAACAAAATAACAAGACTATTAAATTTCCTTCAAAACTGATTAACACCAAAGCTGGAAACAGGCTACATCACAATAAATGCACAATTTCTCCAATTAAATGCAAAATAAAAATTTATTTTCACAAAAAAACACAACAACTCGGTAGACAAAAGGTCTTAAGGCACTTTATCAAATTAAAAAAAAAATCTGGAATCCAATTTCTTGCTGTCGCAAAACAACAACTCGTTAATACTCCGCGAGCAATAAAATCATTTCCAGTCCTAATACAGTCAGTCGCCAGTTGGCAATAAAAGAAAAGTGCCAACATGAAGAAGCCAGCTGGCAAAAAGGATGCCGTTCAACTTTACAAAATTAAATTTCCCTCCCACATCTATCCATTTGTCTCGCCGCTTATTTCCTTGTTATCCATCACTGGATAAAAACGAGATTAGCTCAAAACAAATTCGTCCAAAAAATAAACATGTAAATTTCATTTTAGCACTACTACTACTACTACTATTATGACGAGTTACAATTCCCTTTCTGTAACATTTCTCAAACAGTTTACTTTTCTACTCCGCTCCAGCTCCAATTATATTCCTTTCATTCTACAATTTCATACAAATTCATCCATTGGAAAATTAAAGATGGAAAAAAATAACTTTTTAGATTCCAGCATCCAATCAACAATTCTCCTCATTTTCTTTCATTTCAATTATACACGTTTTTTCTCGCCTTCTATTCAACAAAACGCTATGTACATTTTGAGAACACGCAATAACTGACGCACTCATACCAACCAAAAAAATCAAATTTGTCAATTTCACGCGTTCCATTGTGCTTTGCTCTTTCATTATACCGGGCATTAATTGCACAACGAAATTGGTCATAATTCAAAGCCAGATACTTCCAATTATATAGTGCAAAAAACGTCTTTAATTTTTCCACCATTACTATTCTATTCTAAGCCATGCACAATGAGCAATTTCCCGGGGCGCGCAACCAAAAATAGCCAAAAAATATATAACCCAACAAACAATCGCGAATCCATCACCTAACCTAACAATGCAATAAATGGCTTTCCTATCATTTATTCATAAGGCTTACTAAAAAAAATACACACAATTTCATTTTTTATTGTTGTATTTTTTGTCATCGCTACATTCTCAGTGATCATTTACAAAACAATTAAGTTCTTACTAACTTTTTCTAGACTCTTGTTTCCATATAAACAAATGCGCATGAATTCAGTTTTATTATTATATCTCCTTCAAACTAGCTACCATCTTCTAATTTTATTGTTCAAACTCCAATTACTACAAAAAAAATCTCCATTGACTACTAATGAGCATGTGCATGTGCTCGATTTTTATATTCAACAGAATACGTGAAATTAACAAATTCAACCTTTACAGCAAAAAAAACATTGTTTGTCTAGTAAAAACAAAACAATTACTTTAATGCCAAGCAATAATAATATTAAACCTAAAAAAACAACTGCCGGCATTGTTTTTGTATATTTGTCACCTGTTCCAATTTAAGTTATACCATATCCATTAAATTCATTTCAGCCTATTCACTAAGTTACCGAGGTTTTCTATTTCAAAAAAAATCACAAAATATTCGTCATCTTGCTAGTTTTTCTCGTAATAGTCGGAATATCTAATAACCGCTTTCAGTAGAATAATAATAACAACAAATTTCTACATCAAAAAACCTCGGCTCCAAGAATAAAAGAATGGGAATACATTTGTTCGCCATTCACAAAAATATGAAGATCCGCGCCATAAAAGACAATGCAGCAAAATTTCAACGTTCTTTACTAAAAAAATAAATAATTAAATCCCTTCCAATTAATTCCAAATAACCTAAAACGCACTTCGCCAAACAAAATACCGCTACTAGCTCCAAACTAATTAAAACTATATTTGTAAATATTTTTCCATCATCATCATCATCATCTTCTCATTCTTCATAAATCACGCACGCACACAGAAAAGAGCATTCAAACTTGTTTTGAGCTAACATCCACCGCCTTCTTCTACCATTATTATTCGGTTCCTTTCATTATTTTCACATTTTTCATAGAATTCCACACTTCCTCTCTTCATAATTAATCATGATTACTTTTCACTTCATTCCCCCGACTTTCCTATATTCCATTCATCATAAACTCCAGACAGCGTTCGATGGAGTTTGTTCGAGATAACTAATATACACGCACGCGATGCCGAGATCAAAACTCTTATTTGTGCAATTCCAAAAAAAAAACGTTTGAATAAATCATCAGACATTTTTCCTGGCCATAAAAAAGGTATTTTCGAAAAGAGTTTCGTTCTAGTAATCCCATTATTTGAATCCTTTGTCAAAAGTTTAATCTTCTTTTTTTAAACAATGAGCTATGATGCTATAAAACATTCTCAAGTCATCATTGAAACCCATTTTAATCAAAATCATTCCCAAACCACTTTCCAATCCACTTGACAACATCTTCCTTCTATTCTCATCAACTAAAAATATTTCCAAAAAATCTCGTGTGGCCATTAAAACACCCACCAGGACCAGTCGTTAGTGCCCTAAGCGAACGCCGTCGCGAGATTAAAAAAAACCCGAATAAAGCCCATCCCCCGTGCTCTCAAATCGACTCCACCCAAAATCATGTCACATAATATTCCGTAAAACGCCTTCAGCTCCAATCATATTTGATTTCATTCCAGCACCGCACATCGCCGCTTCTTCTTCATCATCATCATCATAATCTCATTCCTTGTCATCATACACCATCACCTACTACTTTTTAGCTACAAATACTACAGCAACCAGCCCCACTATTGCTGACACGCCCACCATGCTATTGCTCTTGGCGGTGCCTTATTCAACCCGGCCCGTCGTCCTCTCGTCTTCCTCATCTTCCACATTTTTTAATCGTCTTCGTGTTCTTTTTAATAGATCTTCTTTTTCTTATCATCCCAATCATTCATTTCAGGTATGTTCTCGATTCGCAGCTTGTTGGCTTTTATCTGCATCATTCTTCTCGCTGCCACCAACATCTCAGCAGCTCCAAATCGTGTGCTCATGAGGTAAACCTTACAGGCGAATCGTTTCCCCCTCGCTCAACGACAATATTTCAGATTTGGTAAGCGTGGCGCTGCTCAAATCGCACCAGCCGGATATCGATTCGTTCCAGAGCCGATGCAGTTCTCCGATTATTACGAGTGAGCTCTCTTCTTAGTTTTTATTTATTATTTTTTTTTCTCGTATAGGTCGCCATTACCACAAGACAGTTACTGAAGGCTAGCGAGCGCCAACCAATACAACTTGGACACACTTTCTACCTAAATAGCTGAAGAATAACACAACAATAATCCACTTTCAACTATGTCATCAAGCCGTTTTGTTTAATTTATTTTTATTTTTTGCATTATTTTTATTATTAATTTCTTGTTTATTTATTTGCTACCAAAACAACTTCTCCCCCCACCCACAACAACTTTTGTTTCCCTATTCAAGACCCATTCGCGAGAGAGGCCATTGCTTTGTATGTTGTTGTGTTTATCAGATTTGATAAAATCATGATTATTTACACCGTCTCTTCCTCTCATTCCACCAACCTTCTTCACAACTCTTTCCGTGTCAAAATCGTTGACGCCAACTTCCGAGCTCAAATACAAATGATCATCATCTGTCAGGTAATAGCGGGCCGGTCGCAAGCCATTTCTATCCAAAATCGCTCCAATATATCGTCCATCCGAGAAGGCGAGTAGAGCTGCAATCCAATGCAATAATTACTGTACTACACCAATGTTCTCTTATCGCTCCTTTAACCTTCTCAGACAAACAAACAAACAGACAATTATGTGGGGATAATAGACAGATATATATTTGAAAAAAAAAAACTCAATTCTCCCCCTCCCACCAATTATCCTTATTATTATTACTCCTACTACTACCATTATTATTCACTTGCCAATCGAGTTAGTTTATTTTTATCTTAGCCAGCCGTTTCTCCAAAATAAACAATCGTCAAAATAATGATACACGTCAACTATTAATGTTATGCATTTACCCTTACATTTCCAAAAACCCTCAGTTTGCTATTTTTCTCAGTATTCTGGATAAAAAACACATAACGGCAACATTCATACACGTGCATTTTCTACACTCATAAATCATTCATCCAAAGCCGTCATTCTCGTAAACAAATAAACACAAGGAACCATATTTTTTGGCTAATCTCTTTACTACCTGGTCCATCCCATGGCTCCATGCTCATGGCCGCCCATCGATAGAATTGGCGCTTTTCCGGAGACATGTCTTCATCTTTTTCCCATGCTTCCGGCACCATCGTCATCGCCGCTTCTGGAAGCGAACGCCCACCGGCTCTCACAAGAAACTCGAGCACGTTATCAAGGCAACCCGAATCGGTAAGTCCCTTAAGCAGCGCATCTAATTTGGCGGAAATTTTTAATTGAATTACATACTTCCTCCACAATTGGAAACAATTTTTGCAAATCGTCGCGATACTGATCACTTTTCATTACTCCTTCGCGAGCCCTCATAAGATTGATATTTCCTCTGAGTGTGTTGATTTCACCATTATGAGCGAGCATTCTGTATAAGTTTTTTTTTAAATTGCACTTGTTTAATTAGAAAAAAACCTATTTGGTTGCGCACGATTCCAGCTGGGGAATGTGTTGGTCGAGAAGCGCGAGTGCACCAACGCCAAGTGTGTTTGGAATTCCGGATTCGTTAGGTCGTCATAATAGAGGAACAGTTGATGAGTGTTGAATTGTCCCTTAAATCAACCAAGTTGCATTTTAATTACATTCCCTTCCGCCACCTTATACACAATCGTGGAAGTGCTCAATGAGCACAAGTATCCTTGCACGGATTGCTTGGCCATGTTATTAACAGCCTGCTTTCTCAACAAGTACACCATTCTTTCAAACTTTTCCGGATCACTATCCGCATAGTCAGCGGTGACAAATACCTAAAACCAATAGGACTATTAAAGTGGAATATTTCACCCTTCAACCTGGCGAATAAGTGGCTCCGTCTTTTTGGCCTCTTCTCCAATAACGTCGCGATTGGTTCCTAGCTTTCTCCACGTTAGCACTCTCAAGCTACAAGCTCTAGCAAGATCTTGGAACGACTCCTTAACAAAACGGATTAGGTTTTTGTTTTTCAACATTTATTTTCAACCTTCGCTTGCTTGTAAGATTCTTCTTCAAGGAACAATAAACCTGTTGCATATTGTCCAATTGGTGGCAAATCACAGTTGTCCTGTTCTTTAACCGACTTGCGATAAAACTCGTCGGGGATAGCCGTGAGGACTCCAGCACCGTCCCCGGAATCATTATCGCACCCGCATGCTCCACGATGTGCCATACGCTCGAGCATGGTACGTGCGTCCGACATGATCTTAAAACAAATTGATTTATTAGGCGTCGGTTGAACGGGAGCAACCTTGGTTGATGGAACACCCTTGATGGAGCAGACGAATCCCACACCACATGCATCGCGCTCAAGTTGCGGAAGCCATAATCCGGTCTCTGCGGCTTCCTTCTGTTGCTCTTTGGTAAGAATAACCATGGTGTCAAGTTTTTCAGATTATAAACACAGATTCGCCAATCTGAAACAAATGGAGGTTTTTGTTTATAAGGGTAGAAGTGACGGCAAAGAGCGTGGGGGGTCTTAAGTTAATCCCAAACAACCAAACCACTTCGTCACACCAATGCAGAATGATGGTGTGCCTCGATTGGTGTGTTTGATTATGAAATCAAATATCAAAAACAAAGAGTTCAATGTACGATGATCCGCGCAACTGATAATGAATAATTAAGGTTGAATATGAAGAATTGAATGAAAAAAGATTCAAGATGAAGAAGTTTATTGAAAACAATATTCTGAAAAAGTTTCCGGAAAAAAGAATGTTGAAATTCTTGAAGATCACTTCCGAATTTTTTTGATCAATTGGCTTTTGTAGAAGCTTAAAAGTGATTCAGAGGCTTTCACTTCTCAAAATATCTTACTAATATTGGAAGTTTGAAGTGCTTCTTGAGTGGGAGCAGAATGCGTTATTGGTAAAATGAATCTACATATTCCGAGAAACATAGTCACGAAAAATATGGAAACCCGCTTTTGTGTAATTAGGAAATCCTAACAGCTTGATTAGGGATATAAGTAGATTAGGGATATAAGTAGTTCTTGATAGTAACTCTCATTCTAGTGCATTTTGTTTGAATTATCTCTAATTCTATCTTTAAATTCTAAACGCACCTGGAGCAAGGATTAAAGAATAATTTCATTCTCGTGTTACAGTTTCTCTAAATATTAGTTCAAGTGCATTCTTAAAGTTTGTAAAATTATAGTAAGACCAATGCTTACGAAACATCAGTTAAATAATAAAGAGCTAAAATTAATATACTAGCACGCGAATCACGTGACCCGAGGTATGATAATAAAATGAGCTCAGTAAACGTGCTCAAATTTAACTTTTTGGGAGGTTATTAATATTTTAGATAGTTAAAGGATAGCCTAGTTAAATTGTCGTAATCAATATTGCATTGAAAAGACGTAACAATTTTCTGATACGCTTAAAACACGGAAAATCGTGATTTTCAGTTGGTGGGAACTAGAATAATAAAAGGTTATAGTTCTTTTCAGAGATCGGTGCCTAATGAAAGAGGAAAAAAATTAGGATGGAATGAGGTTCTCGTTTGGACGTCCATTCTTGTTTTACTAAATTATGGGCAGCACACATTTAAGAGGAATTGACGAAAATTATTATTTTCAAGCTTAGTCCCTTTTGTGTGTCTTCCGATATCATTTGGTACAGTTATCTTCAAACTCATTTTTCTCCTTATATGATCCCCTAAACATGTACATTGGAATTTTTTTTAGCTCACTATATTACTTTCAATGAGAAATGTATATTTAAAGAGGAAACATATTTCACTGTAACAACTTTACGGTCATTTTATTATTTAAAAACAATCGTATTTAGCCTTCTTTCGAAAACCTGTAAATACTTGTTCCCATAAATTCCTAGTAAGGTTTTCTATGTTTGTGGTAATAAGTTTGAAAACTAAGCATTTGATAGCGTTAAGGGTTGATGGGTAATAAATGGATAAGCTACAAGGGGTACCACTCAAGTGCTCATGCATCAAAAATATAATAAAAACAATTGAGTAATAATTTATCTCCAATGCCATTATATCAAAAAAAATGTTTTAATGGTCGTTGTTTTTAAGGAAAATTTATTTTTATGAAATTAAAATTGTCTAGTTTTGGATATTCTGGTAAACTGGGTGAAAATTTAAAAAATGATAGAAAAGTGTTTGGAAATATTTTTATTAGAAATTAATATTGAAACATCATTAACCTTCGAGTTATTTCACCAATCAAACATTAGCTGAATTAGAAGTTGTTATTAAAGCGAACTTACAGAACAAATTATTCTGAAATATGTCGAGGAAAAAATTTGTTTTGTAAATTTCAGTCCAAGATTTGTTTCGAATTTACTGCCTGCTAACGTATTATTCCTTGATTTAAAGATATTGACCCGTCCGTAAGTCAACGTCAGAAAGTTTACCACTATATAACTAACAAAAATACATTAGAAAGAGCTTTAAAAAACCTGTAGCTTTAAATTAAGGGACCGAAATCTCGCCGGTAAAGATAACTTTAATTTGTTGTGGCAATTAACATAAAAAGAATACAAGTATATTTTTACTGCAAAACGTTTGTGCAGTTTAATATTTAATTTTGTGCGTATGTTATGTTCTAAAAGGCAAATGTTTCCTATTATTTGGCTAGTTACCAATAAAATTAAATATTTGGTAGGCCTGTCGTATTATTACAGTGTCAATCGGGTATTAAATACCTTTTAACACGTGGTAAGAATCCTATTTTTTATTCACACGTATCAATTTGCATAAAAATTATTTTACTCACAACTTTTGATGATAAATTACAATGACCCTTTTATTAAGAGTGCAATAAGAACCGTGCAATTAAACTATGTAACTTATCAGGACACATTTTAGTGATAATCTTTGACCCCATTAATGATTTAATAGTTTGGATGTTTACATGGATTCACGCCAATTATGATTTTTGAATATTTAAAAGTGTGTAATGAAGAATCACGTGAATATTTCTGAGTTTTGTTGACGGAAAATTATTCGATTTGTTTATTTTCTCGATGTTATAAAAATTCTCTCAAATGTAAGCTTCTAGAATATTAACTGAGCCATCATATTTATCATTTCAATTGGCGTGCGCGTTTGTATCTTTTTAAATTTGTAAAGTTTACATTTTGTAAATATTTGAAGAGATTTTCCTAACAAGGGACTCGAACTCTCAGAGATTTTCAGCTTTGATTTTCGCCATTAGGGATCTACCTTCAAAGTTTAACAAACATTATGAAAGTTCGAGTGAAAACACTTCTCTTGCAGGAAGATTATCAATGGAAGAGGTAAGGGAAATCACGAAAACTCCTCGAGGAACGTAAAGCCTATGGAATCATTTTTAATCGAATAAACTCATTATTTCTATTTATATGCTCTCTAATCACAAGGCTAATTAAAAATTTAATTAACGACGCACAAAATCAACCAAAACTAGTTTACAAACTAACATAAAGAATAAAAATAAAGAATAATCTATGAAATAAGCACATCAATCTACTATAAAACCCCTCAACCACCTAGCTTCATAACAAATACCAAAAAAAAATCTATCATTTTTCCATTAATATATCTTACAAGTTAGAGAACAATGATATTATCAACAATGTGATTATATATGTAAACAAGTCGTAAAAATAGAAACAGTCGTCAATCAGATTTTGGCTAATTGCCAATAATTACAGCTCGGAATATTTGAGTAGGATTATTTGCCATCGTTTGTTGTTAGGTAAACAAAATATATGAAACTTGAGATGAAGCAAAACAAAATGAAATTTTCTTTTAAATATTTATTAAGTAATTTTTATTGGAAAATAAGTGAGTTTTTTATTTAGAATTGTCATTTATATAAACAATTTTTTTAGCAAAAAATATCAAGATTTAATAGTGAGGTGTACTTTGCACTATTTTGTCCCCAGGTGCCCTCCTAGCTAGGTACATTGATAGCAAATGACGCATTGGAACTAAAAAAAAACAGACGCATTAATTTTGTTTGTCCTTGTTTAATATTCGTTATTTATTTCGAATTAATCAATGGTCACAGAGACATGACATGTTTTGGAATTCGATCTGGAAATAGCTCTGATTTCAGAATAAATAGAGTGAGTACTGGGTGCAATTATAAATAAATAAATAGCCAATTAGGTGAATGCCAATCAAACAAGACAATGAACATCATACAATAAAAAACAAACAAAAACAGGCCTCTGGCCCTGCGTTCCTTAATAAACCGCGGTCGGATCGATGGAGCTGGACGAGAAGCAGAAGCCGTCTCTGTGTGTGTGTTGTGCATGTCCAGCTAGTGGCGACGTGTGCCACTTATTTTTTTGTGCGTTCTCCCCCATTCTTCATGGTTGTTGTTGTTCACTTAGCCATCATCTTATTGGCGTGCACAAATGTTTTTTTTTAGAAAAAGTTTGTGGGTTTCATCTTAACAGCTGAGATATTTGTATGCCCTCGGTTTTGTGTTGTAATTCTTAGTCTTATCAATATACTAATTCGCGGTATGTAAAGTATTAAAGTACAATGATGTTAACAAATATAATTTTATTTGAATTATGTCAGTTATTCAACAAACAATTCATTATCGGAAGCAGAGAACCAGCACACAAATTCTGATTTCTGATACAGTTAATTGATAAATGGTTTCATATGTGAACGAGGAATTTTTGATAGCAAGATTTTTGTTAGGAATTTGGGCAAGTAGATTCGTGAGAGTATAAACGTATTGATAGAGTTTTTATTTATAATGTAAAAGTGTCGAGATACTATTTGCACGCCAAATGAAAGTTACAATTTTTCTAATTAATTTCCACGTTCAACTTAAAAACAATTTCTTACGTAAAATTGACTGGATTTTCTTAAATTAACTCTATTTTGGATTTGAGTTCCTTTTCTAACTGTCTGTTTTACGAATTCATTTGGCGTGCTATTTGTCGTAATAATGAAATGTTTGAAATGTAGAGCGTTGAGCAGAGAACCTTGAAAATTCCTATCACGTTTATCTAGTAAGGGTCGGGGATCAGACCCAGGCTAACATCCTCAGTTTGTTCAAAATCCTTGGATAAACTGTTTCACTCAAAATTATTTTATCGATTCAATAAATGAAGTTATACAAATTATTGTTTATTTTTTTGTGTCATAAAATAGCTAATTTCATCAGATTTTCTGTTATTAATACAAAAATTACCAAAATTACCGTTTTAAATGTTTCTTGGAATAGAGTAAAACACGGAAAATTTTTTGATGTATGATAAAAATATAAAATTGTCTATAAGTCTTGTTATTCATTATTAAACATTATATAAAAACCCAAATATTTTTTGACAGGGTTTTAATTTTTTCTGAAACCTAAGTTAAGAATAAAATTAAGAATGTTTTGTTGCCAAAATGTAAATAGCTATTTACTCTTAAAATACACTTATCAAATTCCTAGTGAATACATAAAAGTTAAAGCTTTAATGATTGTTATTATAAAATTAATCAGAGTACAGTAGATAAACTTAATGCAAATATCTTAAATCCTTCAATAAAATTATTTTTTATCATTTTAAAATCCTTTTTAGAAATGAACAGAATACCAATGAATTGTACCTTTATTAAACATTCTTCGCTTCCCTATTTGAATTTAAAAATTTTAGGAAAAGTAATATGAAAACACCACGGACACTGACAAAACTCTGAGAATGTAATGTAATGGGACTTATGAAGGATCTATTTATAAACGTAAAATTAGTCGTGTAATATATAATATATTCAACGCTTAACGTACAAAGAAGTCGTTTTCAGGAATTATAATTCCTTTGTTCGTTAAACATGGACTATAAATATATGTAACTCAGTCAGAATTGGTCGTACCATCCACGAAATTATGTTTAAAAACATTTATTTAAACACTATTATCAAAATATAAGAAATTGACAATTCCAATTTTATTTTCCTAAAACATAAAAGTAATAAATCTGAAACTTTGAAGAAATATAATGAAAAACAGAGAAATTATAAACATAAATTGAATATTTGTTCCATGTTCTCTTTGAGACCATTGAAAATAATTCAAAAATGTTTAAATTAAATTTTCAATATCTTATATTTTGATAATATTTGTTATGTGAAATTAAAAATCTTTAAATAATTGCAATTCCGAAATTAAATTTGCTAGTATTCCAAGAAAACAGTTAATAAATCATTTAAAGAAAAATTAATAAAATTGTATCTGAATGTTTATAAAAATATAGAAAGATGGCTTGAAGGTAGAAATAACTTTAGTTTCTGTCTTGATTGTCGACAGAAAAGTTCCACAGAGGGACACAACAGATGCGGTATGCAATAATGTATTTATCCGCTAAACAGTGATGTAAAATCATTGATTAATTTCCCTTTACAGTAAATTATAAATATTTCACAATATATTTTGTATTATAATAGTATTTCGTACATACAATTGTTTAAATTTTCTTATTAAGGTATTGTCCGTTTCAGAGATCGATGCCTAATGGAAGAGCAAAAAAAAAAAGAAAAAATGATGGACGGCCACACGACTACAAACGACTTTTTCGTCTATTCCTCTTAAATGTGTGCTGCACATTATTTTGAGAAAACAAGTGGTCGTCTAAACGAGAAACTCATTCCATCCTAATTTTTTTCCTCTTTCATTAGGCACCGATCTCTGAAAAGGACAATAGTTTAACAATAATTTTCCATCACATTTTAACAGATAAATACATTTTGAACTGACGACAACGCCAAGGAGTAAAGAAATGGAAAAATTAAACAATTCTATATATAATGAAAATACGCTAAATGCACGCCAACTGAACTCGAAAAAACTTTAGTTCAGATAAGCCCCTAAGCTATACAATTTCAAGAAAAGTTTAAAGTTTACAGATGAATTAGTATAAGTCAATAGAAGTGAGGAAAAATAATTTTAAAAGTTGTTAAAAACTATAACAACTTTCAATATTTCAATGTGTATTTCCAATTTGCACGTATTATTTTCGTATAACTCAACACGTCATTTTTTCTAGCCCATCTTAAACTATCTAAAAATATGCGGTTCTTAGCGAAATCTGCAAAATGTGCATCTTTTCGGAGCGCCCAACTTATTCATTCCATTTAACGTGAGGAAATACAAATTTAAATAGAGCTTCTTTAATTTCAACATAATTTTAGAGAAGATCACGGATCTTTTATTTAAAACACATTAAAAATATTTAAAATTCGCAAAAATAACTATTTATTGAACAAAAGAAACAAACAGAATTTTGTTATTTGCTTATGACAAAATAGGTAAAACATTATTGTTATTGAGTTTGCCCTTTATCATATCTATTTTTAGTTTCATCATAAGGAAAGAAAAACGTGTAATAAGGTTGTCTGTAATTATAATTTTTAATCTGTTAAATAATCAAATAATCACTCAAAAAAAATTAGCAAAAAAAAATAAATTGTGTTTTCAATAAAGACAACAAAGATCTTAATAATTACAACAAGGCGGCTATGAGGAAGAACACCTCTATTAATCAATTGTTTCGGAGCACTTTACACCACCAAGGCTTCCTTCTTTCTCATCCACAATGTAATAGAATCGGCGAACACTTTGAAAATAATATTTGTTTTTCAAGTTTATTCATAATCACGTTTATTATCAAAATTTATTAGTTCATTGCCTCCTGGAGAGAAAAACTGCAGAGCGTGGCGGACATGGACAATAAGCGGCATCATGTCCAGGCATTCCATCGAGTCCTGGTCTTCCTGGTCTTCCCATGGGTCCAGGCCTTCCAGGGTGTCCTCTGGGCCCAATGGGACCCATTGGTCCAGGTGACCCATTTTCACCCTTTCTACCTGGTCTTCCGTGTGGTCCTGGCGGTCCTTGCTTTCCGGGTTTGCCTGGTGCTCCCTGTGTCCCTTTACCGCGATGCCCGTCCTTTCCGGGTAAACCTTGATGACCAGGCCTACCAGGAGCACCGTTGCTTCCGCGATCACCTTTTGGTCCCATTGGTCCTGGTCTTCCATCTTTTCCCTTTTGTCCCGGTAATCCACGGTGACCGTCGCGTCCAGGAGGTCCAGCCGGACCACGCGAGCCTATTGGACCTGGTGGTCCACGTGGGCAACGAATGCAGTGTGTATCTCTGGGGGAACAAGTTGCGGCTGGGTACCTTCTATGATTATCTTCACCACGTGGTCCTCGCATTCCAGGTCTTCCTGAAAATGCAGAAAGTTTTCTATTTCCTCTAAGGAACTGTACCTGGGGGCCCTGGACGTCCTGGTGGACCCGGCGGTCCTGGGGGGCATACGGGCTTTCTAGGCTCGCATTGACACCAAGAAGGCAAAGAAGAATATGTTCGACGTTTTTGGCGGAACACTGAGTTGAACGGGTTCTCCTTAGGCTTTGATGGAGGAGTGACGCTTAATTGTATTGACATCAAATCGATCCACGCGGAATCTGTCTCCACACGAAACTCATTTACCGAGTTTAGGACCTTTGGAAGATTAGATTTGTAGGATTATATCAATAATGAAAAAAAACCTCTTGATGAATATTGGTAATTTCTTCAAACAAGCTCGGAATAATTATCATCGAGACCGCTAAGGAAATAGCGGCCGCCGATGATGCCACGGCGACCACAATCTTCTCTTCAAACATTTGAAATGGTTTGAATTGTTCGAACTCTGCCGGTATTTATATTTACTAGTTTCAAAAGGTGGGCGGCGTTGTTTCAAAAAAGGCTTTCGGTGGTGTTGATGAGATTGTGTTTATGTTGCTAAAATAGTAATTCAATTATTAACAATATTAATCGAATTATGATTGTTTTGGCTTTGTTTCTAACCTTGGATTAGTCGTATTAAAAGTGAAGGTTCACATATGTTTTGATTGAAATTTTTTCAAGACATCTAATCCAATTATTCTTTCACTACTTTTAGCTTCGTTCAAATTCATTAGAAATCGTGTATGACCAAACTAAATCTTCAAACATTATTCAACAATTTTTGCAAACCCATATAATTGTTACACGCAATTATATATCTATGACCATTTGTTTACCAACAATTGCCGTTCGAAAACTTGAATAATTTCCTTTTTTTCAGGATATTTCGACTGAAACTACAATTTGTTGTTATTGTTGTTGTTATTTCAGAATAATTGGTATACTTGTGTGTTTAAAAAAGTTTACTAATCATTTAATTGTTGTCTCGGCAAGAATTAATTAAAGAAATTGTATTATTTAACAATTGAAAAATCTAAAATCTAAAAGGGGGGATGAGTGATGAATTCAAATTTTATAGATTGATCCTTTAACGTTGATCGTTAATCTGATTAATTCGGAAAGTTGATTGCATAAATAGTATGCAATACATCTTTGTAAGGGGTGAACTGTGAAATATTTCATTCTCAAACTTTCTAAATTACGAGTAATAAAAATCTAAGAGATCCAAGTGAGAATACCCTTGGTAAGGTGAGTGATATTTACTAATGTTTTCAAAGAACGATGCTCAATGGAAGAGGAAGAAATTTGAAAAAAATGATGGTTTGGGCACACATATTTCAATCACACTTTTTGGAATATTTCTTTGCTATAGAAAAGATTAACTTATTGCAGCCAAACTTACTACTATTTAATAATATTTCACGCAAGTTGCACTAACATTTGAAATACTAACTTTCCGATTTTTAAGAGTTTGTTAAAGCTTTTCAGGGTCTTCTCAGAAAAAACTCTTCTCGGCAATTTAGACAAGTTATTCTTAAACTACCAAACAATATTAATATCTTTCTGAAAACTTTGATTTGAGCCCATTTTACTTTACTCGAATTTACCAATTTTAGTCTATTTATCACACGTTTATGTAGACTTATAAGGCTGTCAATGATAAATTTTGATATTTAATACCTTAAACTAAATTTAAAAAATGTTATTTGTGTTATTAAATGCTATTGTTTAACTCTAAACAAGCCACAGACTGTAGTATTGAAATTCACGTGCTGAGCTCATTTTAGTACCATACTAGTTGGCGTGAAAAATGTCAATCCAATCCACTAACTAAATTAAGATTTGGCATGGTAAAAAAAAGAGTTTTTATACAATAGTGAATGGCGTGCGTTACGACTATCCTTAATTCTTATTAAAGAACTTGCGTAAAATATTATTAAATAGTAGTAAGTTTGGCTGCAATAAGTTAATATAATCAATAAAAATTTAGTTTAAAACAACGCTTTTTAAATAGAGAAATATTTATTATTAAGTTAAACCAGTTTATATGCAAACAAATTTTTTAATTATACACTGGTGCGATGACATGCCTGAACACTCTAATAGCTTCATCTTTAAGCTTCAATCCCTGCTCTCCATAACTATGCCAGTTAACATTGTATGGATCATATGTCGCAGGGGAAAGATATCCACCGGAGAGAGCCCTGTGGTATCCACCAGATGAACCTATAAAAATTGTGACAATTTAAACGAAACAAGACTAACTAACCGTGAATGTCAAGTCCTTTGAGCATTTGCAATGTGCCTGATGGGTTCATTTCATAACGTTCTTAAAAGAAATATACTGAAGTTTAAAAATAACTAGAACCTTGAATTGTCAACGGCGCGTTCTTCTTCATATTATCTAACGTCAAGTCTTCTAGGTTTTGCTTGCTCTTCAACTCACCAAGCTTATTAAATCTTGGATCAGGTGTGGGGAACTCTGGATCTTCTTTAACTAACGGCGCCTGAGTGGACATTGGCTCTTCTCCAGATGATTCCATTTCGAAACCAGAGCCTTCTACGTCCATCGTCTCTTCAGATACCTTTTGAAGTCTTGAGCGAATTTCACGCAATAAAATATCAACAGTTTCTTTGTCGAAATGCGGCATATCGCATGTTGAGAAATGAACCAAGCTGAGAATACAAACCGCCGCAAACAATTGTTTATTCATTATGTAATCGTCGGATGATTTGTTATAATCCGAGACGTTTATATATACCGTTGATCCAACCCGAATTACCGAACAATCATCATTGGCAAAAAACAATCACCTCTGGAATCTTGATTCACCGAGAAGACTCGCCAATTACATAAGTGTTATGAAAAACCAATGGTAAACGAGATTGGATTGCTTAATTATGGTTTTATCTATTCGATTCAGTTTATATGGTTACGTTGTGATTATCAATCGGCTGCTGATTATTGTCAATACAACGCTTTCCTGATCTTGTTGTCCGTTTTTTTCTAGCTAAATCAATTCGTGGACAAATTAATAATCATTGCCAAACTGTTTTTCCTGTTTTAATCCATTACATAATGCGAATTCAATTTCAATTCTTCTAATTACAATACCTGCCATGAAAACAAGGGGGACAACTTGTTATCAAAGAAAAAATGAAAAGGGAGGCGATTTTTTAATCCCATTATAGTTATAGTTTGTTAAAACAAGAGTTATTTTTCCTATAAAAAAGGCATCGAAAAAACCATCAACTGTCATTCTAATCACGTTGCGTAAAATAACAATTATTTTAATATTCTGCCCCAATTCACCTTGACATGATCCGGTTCGTCAAAATTCGATTTATCATTTGTCACACGCCACAACAATCTCAGGCACCAATTCAGCTTCGCCTTAATAAAAACAAGAACAATATAAACTAGCCAGCTTAAGCTGTCATAATAATTACCTCTTTGCCAAACCCAACATAATTATTTATTCTACTTGTGTTGCTAATTTGTTGCAAAAATCGTTTCGCCGGTTTTGCTGAAATTCCTTCGGTTTTGTCCATTCACATCTCTTATGGTGGTGGTCAACTAAAAAGTTGAGATAACACCCATTATGTCAAGTTGCACTAGAATTTATGTTTTAGAAGGTCGTCGCCGCATTTTTTTATTATCACTCATATCTGTTAACATTTTCAAGCGAAACTAACCTTAAATTCAATTCTTGTTTCTTTCCACTTTAAAATAATTTGTTATTGGTATTTATTACCAAATCGAGAACAATGGCCCAAATAATTTGTTCTTAAAAAAAAGGGCGGAACTCGTCTGCCTGTTAAAGCTATTTTCTATCAACTTGCAATCATTTTTAACAATCATTTAATTTTATAGATGAAGTCAATTATATTACTGATTCCTCTTGTAATATACATTAGATGCCAAGATCACGATATTCCCAAGTTTAAAAGAGGACGTATGTATTAGTATGCGTTGGAATATGGTAATTTGGCTCTTTTCAGCCGTGGAAGTGCTCGACGAAACAGCGCTGTCCAATCCAAATTCATTTGATTATGATTTCTCCGATGATTTGAATAAACCTGCTGATAAGCAAGACTTGTATGATCAGTTTATTGATCAGCTTCCAATGTTTCATTTGTTTAAGCTTGGAAAGGACAACGGAGTTACACAGGTTTGATATCATTTATTTACTATTACTGTTTTATTCGCAACTTGCTCGAACAATGAAATAAAATAATTTTCACAATTATTCTACTACCATGTTTCTAGATACTTGATTCGGTTTAATTATGTTTATAAGTTGTCAACCAAATCAAAAATCACTGATATATTATCAAAATATAAGAAATTGGCAACTCCAATTTTAATTTCATAAAAAATAAAAGTAATAAATCTGAAATTTTGAAGAAATATAATGAAGAAACAGAGAAATTATTGACATAAGTTGAATATTTGTTTCTAGATCTCTTTGAGACCATTGAAAATAATTCAAAAATGTTGAAATTGTATAATAATATATATGAAAAACTAGTATAGACTGTAATTACTAAAAGATTCTAGATTGATTCTTGGTTTTGATAATACAAAGCGCCCGGAAATGTCGATTTTACGAGATTTAATTATGTTTTTCTACACATTTTTATGCTTTTAAGATTTATTTTGAGCTGATTGTGACGATTTTAAGTGAAAAATCCATATATTATAAATGCTATCGATAAATTCAGATATCAAACATTAACTGACGTCATTTTAGGTAATTTCACTAGAGCTTGGATATATTTAACGGCGAAATTAATAAAATTGCGTAAATAATGGTTTGTCCTAAAAGTAAGAATAAGAAAACTATGTTTAGGGTTTGTAAAGTTGCTATTTTCACGTAGCAAGGAGAAATTTTAGAAATGTATTATCAGGTTATGATAATTCCAATTGATATTTCCAATTTTATTTTCATAAAAATAAATCTGATTTGATCTAGAAATTTTGGAGAAATATAATGAAAAATAGAAAAATTATTAACATAAATTGAATATTTGTTTTATGTTCTCATTGAGACTATTTTAGAATAATTTTAATAATGTTGAAAATGAATTATCAATTTCTTATAGTTTGATAATAGTAATAAAAAAAGACTTCACATACAGTATGCCAACTATAACCATGTCAACAGTTTTTAGACCGTTTAGATGATTTTTACCGACGGTATACTTGTTGACTGGGTTAGTTTCTGTCATATTCTAAGCTTGGACAAAAATTGAAACGTGAAGTGCTGCGATAATATCTTTAATTTTCAAAAAGAGTACATTTCTCAGCCGTTAGCATTCCGAACGTTGGAAATTTTATCGTGAGATACTTATTTGGTTATTCTGACCAAAACACAAAATTTTAAAACCTTACTCAACATAAACATTTTGCACATCAATTAAAATTTTGAATTTCGCAAATTTTTGTAATTTTTTCGAAAAATTCACGTAAATATGTTAAAGTGATAATTATATAAATTGAAATTGCAAAAATCAGAAGCTCAGATAACGTACTATTTCGAATACTGCGGTACTATAAATAAATGTATGGTTGGAGAGCAAGCTGGCTTAATTGACAAGAGCAGGAGAATACAAATTACATATAAATATTGAAACGGATACTTGAAACATTGAAAATTATTTTGTTTCCAATTGGCGTGCATAAATAATAGTGAACTTTCTTAAAATAAGGGAAACAGTACAATCATTAACAATATGTTGTTTATAATAACTTTAATATCCACACTTTTCTACAGTTTCTCAATAGCTAGAAGTAAATGAGAAATAATATATGACATTGAATTTGGGTTCCACGTAAATTCATTGGTAAAATTGTTATGTGGGCTTCATTATAAAAAATCAATTAAACCCTTTTTGTATAAATAAATCTCGATAGGATTTTCAAACATTTCGTTGAGTCCAAATAACTCACATTATAGGTTCCCATTGTGACAAGAAGATGGGACACTTGGTTCACTCCTTCGACTATATCAACCAAGGAGCAAGAATTCACTTTCTACAAATCTACTACACCAATGGTATGGAAACTGTAGAGAATAAAATTTAAAAAAAAATTATCCAGCCTACTGAGCAAACAACTACAGCTCGACCATCTACTACTACTAGACGATTCACTCGACCAACAATCTCCACGACAACTTTCAGGTTTTATTTCTTTATCAGTGATTGATTGATGAGTTTTCTAATCAGACCTCGTACAACAATGGTTCCACGGCAGCCACCATCAGTGTTTCGAGCCTCCACCACCACCACCTCTCAACCAGTTTTATTTTACACACTCCAAGCATTTAAAAATTTATTTATTTGTCTTTAACAATTACAGCCTTTCAATCGTGGCCCAATATGGCGTAAAGGAATGGTCATTTACGACACTACTACTACAGTTCGTCCGACGACACCGCAAAGATGGACTCGGCGTCAATTTCATCAAACCACCACTACTACCATGGCACCAACGACTACGGTGATATTTTTGAAGTGCTGAGAGATTTGAATGATTATTTCAGACCAGAGCGAGCATCGGTGGAAGATGGATTACCGGTCCGCGGAATCCGCCCCGTTTTGAGAACAATTGGCGCAAACCTATACAGCATTTGCAGGAAACGTTGGCCAGACCAACATCTCACGTGTAATTTTTTTTATAATTCATCTTAAAAGAATAGAAAACACTACTTAAGTTGTTAGAATTTATTCATTTTTGGAAGAGAGACACAGTTCATCATCAATCCAGAACTCTTTTAACCAAAATTTTCTAGAGTTTATGACAGCGCGCCAAATGAAAACCACATTTTTACAAGATTTAATCGCGTTTTTCAATATTCTACGTACTCCGCAACCACGAAACCGCGCCGCATTGCAAAAGACTTCGAACCAATTGCACGACCACTATCTTTGATATTTTTTTCAGTACAATACATAACATTTAAACTAATTCTTATGTTAAAAAATAAGTAAAAAAATAAAATATTGAAAAAAATAATAAACTTAAAGGTAGTGTTCGTGCAATTGGTGCGAAGACTTTTGCAATGAGTGCGCGGTTTCGTGGCATTGGAGTGTGGAGTGTTCTATGTGTAAATTACGAGCGTATTTTGACGGGAGCTTAGCAATATCATCTTAAAGTATTTCTGAATATTAATGTCTTTGATAAATATTAGATTATAAAGACTTTACTGAGCTAATATTGTACCAATAGCTGATCTGTTGGCGAGATACTGTAATACGATCCAGTTGAAACTGGGTAAATTTTTTAGGTAATTTAAATGCTCGCAATTTTAGCGTTTATACGACAAATGAAATTAATAGTTTTTAATTATTAAAACACTTCCACGTGATATTTAAAAACTGATCTTTTTAGTAGTCTTCTCTTAAAATATCCATTGGAACTTTAAACTTCAAACGAAGTTCTAAATTTAAGTAACCTGTCTGTGCTATAGGTGAAATTCATGTCAAATGGAAATAATGATTTTCTTATTTTTATACGCGCCTTTGAATCTTTACGTATTTATTTTTTATAAACTATCGGAAATTAATAATATTTTCCCAAAATTATAAATTCCAGCATATTTTCTGAGCTCGTATTATTAGAATTCGACATGACACCTTTTATGAAATTGGAGGCAACATTTATCATAATATTTTCAAAGCTGGAACAATTTTAAATTACTTATAACTAATCCAATTAATCCATATAATATTGCACCAAATGTACTCAAAATTCATGAATAGGCAATTACATACTGTAATTTATTTTCCTGTATCCTTCTCTATTAAAATACACATTAGGATAAATTATATGCAAGGAATAGTTAATTCACTTTCGAATATTTGTTGGAAAAGGCATTTTTTGTGAAAATTAGCTTGAAAATCTATTGTTTAAACAACAGATTTGCTGGAACTGACCTGAGAATAACTCCAATTTCTTTCCCCTTCATTGGCCCACTCTCCCAGACTTGTTCCAGAATTATTAATTTAGTTCACTTTTTTATATTTCTCATGAAGAAAAAATCTCATTTTAACGTATAAAAATCCATAATATTAAAAATATATATTAAAAGCTTCAAGTTTTAGACCAGTTGATCCAATAAGTCGTTCACTTCCAAAGCCAGTCATCATTCAAAATCCTCATGGCCATCAATATCGCGGTTCAACATTCCTCCAAAGCAATAACCTAACAAAAAGGTTCTTTTAGGTCCCACTTACAATTGCCGCGTGCTTAATCCTTTCACAGATGGTGAACCGTCAGCTGAACACGACGAGAATTGCAAGATGCTTTATCCGGGATTATCACTCGACGGCTCTTGTCGCTGCTACTACAAGGTTCTCTACATTCAATGCATTAAATGATTAATTAATCAATTGTTTAAGGTTGCCGGCCGAGATGAGCACGGCTGCGCAACTGGATTCGTCTACGCTTGTCGCGATGTTAATCGGCACAGTGTTAGCGTCTAATATGAAACAATATTATAAGCAAACAATTTACCAATCGGGTTTCGTCTAGTATATCACATGAATTTACTATTTGTTGTACTTTTTTAATAAAGAATCTAAAAAAATAAAAAGTAAATGATATGTTCCATATGATAAGCTTGACCATTAATGACCAGCTGGGGGTAGCAGATTTCAAAAACTGATTAAAATCAGAGTCAACAATGCCAGAGCACGCATAAAAACACACAAGCGACACTTGAAGAACTGTGAGTATCTGTTAATCAATAGCCTCGCCATGGTTCTTATCAAACTCAATATTATAAATATTGAGTCGAAATGATAACAAATTTCATTCAGCGGTGCTAGTCAAGTTTTTTTCTAAAATACTTCAATTCGCTGTTTTGAGCTGGTTCAGCTATGAAACCAATAGCCATTTTGCTACTTCTAATACCTCTGGTAACTGTAATTGCATTACCTCTTACTCATTATAATTTTGTAGAGTTTTTGCTCAAACAAATTAAAGTTGAGCTCCGATTTCACGCCATGTGAAAATGCAAGTGTTATGCTCATGAATATATTCAACAAGAAATTTTTTTTTCATTTCAGAATGAATATTACGATGAAGATACGAATTCATGTAAGAAATGCTCAATGTGCACCAACTTCCATTTTGAATAGTACGGTTTTTTTCGTTGACAATTTACTTTATGATAAGAATACTTTTCTGAAAAATATATACGTGTTCACTTGTAAAAATTTTCCGCAGTGTCTATCTAAGGGCAATGAAATAGGGAATTTTACCTTGCATAAAAAACGGTTTTGTTTGTCTGATTGTTATCATACACTTTTTAAAGCAAACCATGCACAGCCAACCAAGACACTGTTTGCGAATGGTGCGGGAACAAGGATCTTTTCAGCTTGCACAATGAAATGTTTGTAAAACTCTGAAGAGGCAAAAAAATATTAAGTGACAACTTTAAGAAACTACGAAGATTCCGATAAAGCTAGTAATACGCAAAGACGGCTCTTAGAATCGTTCAATGAAATGTGTTTATTCAAGAAGCTCGAGTTTATAAAAATGCAAAAGCTCGAAGAAATGTTCAGCAATGAAGATGAGGCAAGACTTCAATTCAACTTTCCCATAAAAACGTTCTACAGGATGATTCATCTGATAGCATGGAAATCACTCCAATCGATGAGAATGATGAGCGAGTCAAAGAACTCATTGAGAAATATCAATTGGCTCAGAGATCCGCTGACGTTAAATTTGTCAAGAAATCAGTAAGTTGCATAATTTTTCCAAACCAAGAAATTGAGTAGGATATCCTCAAGTCATTGAAGGAGATTTTCCCACTACCGGACCTACCAATCGATGATGAGGAAGAATACGAAGACGACGACGATCTCAGCGAAGATGACGAAGGCTCTTATGAGCCCGAGTCAAACGAGGGTGAGACGTTCAATGACGTCGAATGGGATAATTGGGTCGACGATCGAGTGAAACCATTAAAGATAACTAGAGTGAAAATCCAATCGGTTTTTAAAAAATATTTTTATTTTGATCAAAAGAATTTTTATAGAGAAGCGATCAAAGCGATGACGATGACGATGACGTCCAAATAGTATCAGCTGAGGAGATACCAGAAAACGATGTAATCGTTTTGGACGGAATGTATTGATATTGATAATTTCCTGTAAACTTTCGATTATTTGCAGGCTCACTAAGGAAGAAACGATGGATGCTGAAATGAATAAAAAATTCACTGAGGAGGTCTGTTCCCTGCTGTATAATTATTAATTATTGTTTTCAACGAAATTTCAGTTGCGCTGTGCTCTTATCTGGCGAGCTGTTATTGTTTTTATCACTCTCACCTTTGCGATTTCAATGTTTGTTTTTGTTTGTTTATTATCACCAACAAATTGTTTATTTGTAGCGTCTTATTTATAATTATCAAGAGGAAGAGATCAAACAATTTCATGAGAGCTCAGGAGCTTGATAATGAAAGTACGTCAACTCCATTTCCCCATTTGATTTGAAATCATATTTATTATATAATTTTCAGTTCTATTCGAATGTGGAAAGAACGCCAGATTAATTGAGAAGGATGATGACGCAATTAATGGTCATATTAATCCGCTATACTCGGTTTGATAATTACCTGAATGTGACTATAAACTATATTCATTTTTGTATAAAATTGATATCAAATCTTCACTTTAAAAGTGACCACAATAAAATAAACAATTATATTTATTCATACAAGACACACACGCAATCATAGAAAGAGCTGAACAATTCAATTCTAGATCAATCAATATTCGTCATAAGCATTTCTATGCCTGAGAAGAGCAAATCAAAAGTGATAAATACCACAATAATCAAGTAAATGGATGAACAAAATCGTAGGAGATTACATGATTGACCCGAATGATAACAATGGCGGAACCATTAAAGTTGATACAATTTTAAATAAAAGAAGAGATTAAATGCTGGCAATATTTGATCAGAAGATGATAGAATTGCTGACACGGCGTTAAGCGAAAACAAAATAACAAAAATATTTGGTTAGAGCAACTACGATATGTGCGTAACACATTTCCCCCTCGCCGTTCCATGAAGATTAAGCTCCGCGTAATTGATGCCCTCATGAAACGTCGGCGTCTAAACCATGAAAAAACAAAACATAACACAAAATGTTAAATAACAAATAATATAAGCACACAAATTAATCATAAATACACCATGCAAAAGCATCAAATTATATCAGACGTGGACATTTGCAGTTTTTTTTGTAAATAAGCGATTAAAAGTCTATTTCTGTTAGACGGTTGACATGCGTGAGTCGCAATAAGCATCCTGAACCGCCAGGTCGTATGCATTCGCCTAAAAGCGTGATATATAGTGAAACAGGTCGTCATAAGCATGAGATGAGCAATGAGGCTTGTTAAGTTAGTTATATAATATAAGTGGGATTAGATCACAATTACAACCGATTTGTTTCCTATTAGTATCGGGTTTGTTTGGGGAGGGGTCGCATTAGACAACAGCTTCTCGGCTCAGATAGACACCGTATCCTGGATCGCATACCTCGGGAGCTGGTTGATTGAACAGTCGTGGTGCTTCTGGTGCCGGCTCGAAGAAGTTTTCGCGCGAACTCAGACTGAAACAAATCATTTCATTCAAAACACCGACGGTCCATCAAACTTACTTTGCCTTGGCCTTTGGCTCATTATAATCCACATGATCCTTGACCCCTGAAACAATCCGCAAATTAGTTTGCCGGATTACGCATTATCATCCTCTTACTTCTTTTGACGCATAATGTCACAAGGCAAACGAAGAACAAAAGAACCGCCAAAACGATGATCACCACTATCCACCATCCCGACATCTTGCCCGTCATTGTGCTGTCTCCTCCGAGCAGCGCATCAAGCGACACCGGAATCCTGTAATTGTTGCCATATAGATATGCAAATTCATTTTGGTCCCTCAATTATACACCATTGACCTTCCCATCAACTCACAATTTTCACTGGCTCTTGTTTGTTTTAGGATAATAATAGATAAATACACATTGTATTATAATGGATGAATAGTAAGTCTATATTTGACCTTAGCGTTTCACGTGACCTCTTGTCGTAATACAAACAAAAGCTCTTGGTAATGAATATCCACTCCACGTAATAAAAAAACGTTAAAACTAACTGTTTCGTGCCGAATTGGTTTTGAAGTTTCAATGTTATCTGCCGATATTGGTCATCGTCACGAACAGGAGAGATTTGAAGTCGTGCTAGGTAGCAATTAGATACGGTATTATTGAGCACAGCGCTCTCAAATCGATAATTTTCCCAAACTTGTCCAACCTAAAAAAGGGTATTATTTAGAAGATTCATTTTAAGGTCAATAATACCTGAAGATCATTCTGATCGACACTGAAGACAACTTCTCTTGGTGGTCTTGGCATGGGCTCGGCGCAATAATGTACAGTAACTACTGCGTCATTACCACGTTGCTCAATGCTTGGTGGAGTATCGGAGGCTGTTGGCGCTCCAATCACTTGCACGGTGAGACTTGATGAACCAGGAGTTTCCCGGCTTGGCGAGCATTCCGGCTCCCCTTGGCTTACTTGTGAGCATGCGGCACACCAGTATTGTCCAGAGTATGAGTAATTGGCTATTCTGAGCGAGCATAATGCAGCAAGGCGCTGAAATTATTTATGATTATAGAATAGAATATTATTAAACAAAGTACCACAATATTGGCCGGTCGGGATTCGCCGGTGACTTCTTGGTATTGTCCTTCAAGGCCTTGTGGACATGCCGCATCAACTACTTCTCCATTCGGGCGTCGCAATCTCCAATAGACAATCGGTCGAGGGTTTCCTTCGACTTGGCAGCCGAGATTGATTTGCTGATTCATTTCGATTCGGTTGCTAGCCATGAACGGCGCCGTAGCTTGCACTTGTTGGAAATTGTCTTGAATGAGTTTCGCCGAAGAATATGGGTCGATTTGGACAGCTTGAGACGTTGGCATTTCCGACTCTTGATACAAGCCATTATTCGCCTGGCACTGAATACTATGTCCGATCATTTCCGTTCCAATTGTTATCTCGGCTCCCGTGCCGCTTGGACTTCCATTCTTGAGCCAACGGTATTGCGTTGCCGGCGGATGTGATTGAACATTACACCTCAGTGTCTTTCTCCGTCCACTTTGCTGGCACATGCCATCTGCGCCACGAACGCATTCAACAAAGAATCTAAACGAGTTTTTTCAATTTTTTAATATCTTCTACTCCCTTATGTTACCTATATCCCTGGTTGCCAATAAGAACCGGCGAATGACCATTCGAATCGACAACATGTGGCTGTCGCAGATAGCGCACGTCCACGGTTGCCGGTGGAGAATCAACGGTTCCTCCATTCAACGCCGCTTGGCACATGATTGTGGCTCCCGTCCAATTCGTATTCACGGCGATGTTTTTGAGCGTCACCGTCTGTAATGCATGACTCATAAAAATGAATTGAATCAATGGCTCGGAAGGGAACGACAACGATTTCCGATCGTGTGAAAAGGCGCGTAAAATAATTACGCTGTTTTATTGTATTCTTCTAGTTGAAACATTCCGCCGGAAATTCAGGTCAATTATACTTGTCCTCCTTTTTATGAAAGCTTCACCTACATTTTCCCGTCATGCATAATTAGCAAAAAAATCGGTTTTGAAACGCATAATTAGTTGCTGTTGTTATGTGTTTTTTGTTTTGGTATTTGTATTTATTTATGAACCGCATAGTAATTGCTGGTCAATGCATCTCGAATGTTTAATTAGTGCACAGGTCACGGTGTTTTATTATTCAGCGTCGGTAGAACCGTCTTATTCGTGTTTGCATATTGGGAATAAGTGGAAGAAGAACCTGCCCCGAGTTCTTATTTCCCTTTTACCACCGCTTTGTAAACAAAACCGTTTTTTTGGAAGGGACGGGAAGAGAAATGTTGCGCAATTTGTCGACAGCCTTGGAATTGATAATTCCTGTCAGCTTTTTGAAAGGATTTTTTTTGAAGTTTGCCGATTCAATTAAAGAATTTTCTTCTCTCCATTTCATTCGAAATATATTGTTACCATTATTATCTTGAATGGGTCAACAATAGATTGCGTAATATTGAGCTGCGTCATTGCTCGATGAATTCAATAATGAATGATTAATGGTATTGAAGGATGTCCATTGGTTGGACGATAGCCATTTTTGTCGAACGTATTAGTTTTTTCTGCTTATTCAAAATATTTATTTGCATATGTGGTATGTCATACATGGGAATAACATCGTGGATGATTTTGTTTATTTAATAAACGATGGGAAAGTTTTTCTCCACTTTTTTGAAAGGTGAAAGTGAAATGAAGAATCACCAACAAAAATGAGAAGGTATAAAAATTTGTTTTGAGATGGTCACCTAGTCTCAAAGATAGTAAAGGAAAAATTCTCAAACAGATTGGGAATTGATATGGCATGTCTCAAACGAACCAAGAATTACTTAAATTTATTCGCAATTCTGAGGCCTTGACCTTTTAGCCAGAATGAGCAAAGAAATTGCAACCGCAAAAAATAAGTGGACAGGGAGGGGGAAACGTATTCGATAGCGATCAAATGCCGATTTAATAGGATTATGGAACGTAGGGCCATTATTGCGCCTTGATCATCTATAGATAATCAAAGCGACAGATCAAACGGAAAAATCTGTCGAATAAAATAAAAGAAAGCGACTAACTGGAAATCCGACGCGTCTTGTCAAGTCTTGAGCAGCATTGAGCACATTCACCATATCCGTGATATTCTTTTCCATACAGTCAATGCACACAAATCGCAATTGCGAAACCGGCGCCTCCGAAACGCAATAAATGGCTTCTTTCGTTGATGTGCCGAGCATTGTCCATACCACCTGATTCAGCTGCTCCGCGTTTGAGACCGGAAACGGCTCATCGGTTATCTTCACCTGAGCCATCATCATTTGTGGCAGCATTTGGGCTCGGCATAATGTTAGACTTATTGCCAACACTAGTGTGATTGGCAATCCCATCATCTGCAACATTGTTTACATGATTGCCAAATTTGTCAAAATCGAAGCAACAACAACAACAATAAAAATAGAATGATAAGAATTTGTCAATTAAATTTGTATAGAAAACGTGAACACAACATAATCACTAAGATAATAATATTATAAAAGAGGAATCCCCTATTAATAACAATATAATAAAACTAGATGAAATTCCACCCATAAAACGTCTGATATATCACACGAAACTGACGGACTGTTCGTTTCGTTTCCTTAAACATCTCCCCAACTAGCAACGAGGCAAAAAAAATGGTCGAAGGCAGAATGAATGGAGATGAGATTGGAGAACGTTGACGAACCCCGCCGCTACCCTCCGACGATTCGCTTGTCTTTCGCACCCCGTTTTGTTCGTTAGTTGAATTAGGGCGGAGCGTTAAGGACCAACCTCCGGATACAGCAGCGCACCTTAATGAATATACGTGGTGCCCCCTCTTAATGGTACGATGAGATAAAATGACGGAGCATTTTTTGATAGCCTCATGATGTTTATCAGATGGTGATGGTAATCGCAGATAATCATGTGAATAGGATTATTGAATCCTTTGAGTAGGTGGGTGAATTGAAAGTATTAATTATGTGGAGGATCGTAATTTTTTCTAATTAAATTGCTATGCAACAAATTATAAGAAAAGGAAAGTTGTCGGCAGGGCCGGTCCTATTTGTTTTTGCTTCTTCTTTGATGGATATGGTTTTTTTTGGATTGTAATTGTATGCTTTTTGGGGTTTATTTGGGATGCGAACTTGACTAATTTTTACGAGCTGAATGATACCGAAAAGATCACTTATTCCTATTATCTTACCCGCCATTTTTATGACTTTGTTCATTTGGACAATCAATTTGATTAATTAGACTTTATTTGTTGTTTCATTATACGTACGTAGAACCTTGAACTGCAAAAACGTGCCAACTTTGAAGGCAGAAAATTGAATAACTATTATAAGAATATATAAATTATCTATATAATATAGTCCATCATTTAAAAATTTAGTATCTTGTTTTCTGCTGAAATAGCTTCTTAGAGAATCTGCAATGATTCCCTTAAAAAATTTTAAAATGTTTTTTTTTTTGATAGGGGGATTCGGTGTAGTAATGCTTAAAAGATTTAATATTCTTCAGCTCTGCACCTACAAAACAAAATATAATTAATTGTATCATTTATCTAAAAAATCTAGTTTGGAAATTCCTAGCTTAATGATTGCTCAAGACGAACTCGCCAGCGCTTAAATTTGTCTCATTTCTATTTTTGCACAAATTCCATATCTCATATTATTACTTTGTCAACTGATGATAAAATTACTACCATATGTCTTCAACTTCCCTTTCGTCGTCAAAAAATTTGAAATAGCTTATATTTAATTTTATTAAAGGTTATATTAAATAATGCTATAAACACGCCAAATGCAAACTTCAAATGGTGAGCCCTGAAAAGATGCGCAGATAGAGTTTATTGATTAGAAACGTGGTAACTTCTATATTTTAAGATATGGCTATCAAATCTTGGAGAAAGGTACTCTGAATTCAAAACGGATTAACTTATAAGACTCATTAAAATATTAGAAAATTTCCGATTGACCTGTATAAACAATACTATACATAAAATGAGCCTTAACGCTTTACAGAAAATTAAACATAAATTATTTTACAATATTTTAAAACGATATGTCCTTATTTTTTATATTTAACGTCCACAGGTAATATCAATAAATTAATTTCTTAAAAATATAATTTTGTTTTAAATTTTTATGACACTTTTAATGTTAACGAACACTATGGTTAATTAGATTTAATTATTATCAAAATATAAGATATTGAAAATTCAATTCCAATATTTTTGAATTATTTTCACTGGTCTCAAAGAGATTTTCAAACAAATATTCAATTTATGTTAAAAATTTCTCCGTTTTTTAATTATATTTCTTCAAAATTTGTAGATCAAATCAGATTTATTACTTTTATTCTTTATGAAAATAAAATTGGAAATTCCAATTTCTTATATTATGATAATAGTTTCAAATTATTGAAAGTAATAGTTTTGTAAATGATCTTAAAGCAGTTTCAGATCACAAATATTCATTGTTAAATAATAAAATCTTATTTAAATTCGGATTATTATCTACTCAAGATGCCGAAAAGGAACATTCCGTAAAATTGTATTCTTAGTTTTTGGAGATGTTGCGCAACCTTTTAATTATATTGTCGTGGTGTAGGTTGATGAAAAATTAGGGGTGAAGGAGCATACCCCAAAAAAAGATGGTCTCGCTTGGGCTGGTGTAGATTTAATTTGCAATTTGTTTATTATTTCGCTTTTTTTCATCACAATTTTGTTTTCTCTTACTAAATTGGTTGTTAAATCAACATAATAATTATTATAATAAAAACTTTAGGTATAATTTATTATATTTATGATCGAAATAATAAACAAATTGCAAATTAAATCTACACCAGCCCAAGCGAGACCATCTTTTTTTCGGTATGCTCCTTTACCCCTAATTTTTCATCAGCCTACACCACGACAATATATTAATATCTCGTTGTACATTCTAAATTATTAGTTTGTATTATGATAGTAAGCTCATAATATTTTAATAAATAAGAAAATAAACGTAAATAATTTAGATTATTCTGAATATGAAATTTAAAGTTTTCGTGATAACAGTATTATTTTTTAATAATTCGGACACGAACTCTCATGATAAATCCATCGACACGCCAAATGAAATAGAAAACTCATGAGCCACTTAGAGCTCTTCTCATTAACCCTTTTATGATTATTTTAGGGTAATAACTTAGATTAACACCAAAAGTCTAATGTTACGTGAGAAATTTGGTAAAACTTTATATTTGAAATTTCAAAAGTACATGTTTAAATATTGCAAAATAACCTTTTTCATTTGGCGTGGATCGATTATGTGTAGCATAATTTTAATGAACTACATATGAAAGTTTAATTACTTTGTTAGGAGTTTAATTAAAATAAGGATTAATAACTCAGACATGCAAAATATTAACATAAACATTTCTCATTAGTTTTGCTAATCTACGGGCCAAAACGATGTGAATTTTCTCGCCAGTTGAACAATCTCGTCGTAAACTGTTAAATAATTTAAAATTCTTTTCAAACTATTAGACGTAAGCACAATTACTGGAATCAATCATAGAGTATTCCCGTAATAGATTATATATAAACAAAAAAACAATATAGTTTACATATAAATGAATATTGAATTCTATACTAAATCCGGAATTTTTCACGGAAACTAATTGACTACAATCCCACAGTTGAACAAATAATTTCGTAAACAATTCAGGATTCAGTGACACATTAATTTGCAGAAATCGTTTACCCTCCCACTTTCCAACATTAATTGACAAAAAAACGATACATAAACTGGTTTCCAAATACAGGTAAAGTTCACGTGCACGCCATAAAGATCTATATCAGGTTTATAACCAGAACCAACGGATGATTGATGGATGTTAATTAAAAGTGAATGTGATGAGCATAGTGTTTGGTAATTAACCATCACGATGGTGTCAAAACTCGTGCCACACACTTCTCGAGCAAAATGGTATTGCTTTCAGCAAATCGCACCCACTTATTAATCGTCATCTTGTTGTTGCACGTGTTGGTTTTAACCTTTGGAATGAATAGATGAGAGAACAATGGAGAACCAATTAATTTTACCTAGAAATTTGTACAAGAAAACAATCCAAAATTGGTTCCATTTCGTTTGAACGGACTGTTTTCATAATTGTTCGTCATCCATTTTCACGGTCATATAACGACCGAACGCCTAATAATTATTCTCCGATCCGCCATCATCTTAAATGCCAGGGAAACAACGGTAAGTAATTATAACGTTTGCAAACGCATCGCAAATGTTGGCATATTGGTGACTGACAGACTAAAGTCGCTTATCATTGCACTTTATCTTGTTAATCCAATATTGATAATCTTAATGGATTTCTGGTGCAGCGCATTTAACCTTTTTTCGCCAAGGTGTTCCATAACCGTTATTGTACGATTGTTTAATGATGCTATTCAAAATAACACCAAACAACAACAACAATGATGACAACAGATGATGTTCAAGGATGAATCTACTTTTCATATTGGCGTCAATGCAATTTAATTGGCGAGGTTTAATCGCCGGGATATGATAACAGTTTGCTTTCGGGGAGTTTCCGATTCATTTCCTGATAATGACAACAACTTTCAATTTTAATTAAACTATTGTGGAATTGAAAAGGAAATTGCGGTATTGGTAGGCGAGGAATTAATTGCAAGTCCGGAGGGGAAACAATGGATTAAGGGTTATGAAATGAAACGTAAACATAATAATAATTATTATTTATCAATGATTGACTTTATTTAAATGGGATAACAAAATAATTCCAAACTCAATAAAAATCATACAAAATATATCGATTTTTTGTATTCCAAGAGCCTATAGAAAATTCTAACATGTTTTATAAAGCTCTATTTGAGTAAAATTTGTAAAAAAAAGGCCAAAGTTCACATTTCCAATATAACAGAGGTTTTTTATTTTGAAAGAATGTATATAAGGAGATTATCTATTGAATTAAAAATAAAATACAGCTTTATTATAATTTTATATTAAATTATTTGAACTAAAATCAATTTATTTTCGTAATTCCAAAAAATTAAAAGACTAATTTAAAAAAAATATATTTTTTCGATAAAAATGTATTATTAGAAATAATCTTAAAACCCCAAATTAAATTATAAATAGACTAATTTTAAAAATCACTATAAAACATATGTTTGAAGTTTTGACCTAATTAAAGTAGGGTTAACCTGATTTTCAAGTGTTTTCCTTCACGTGAAAACCATTTCAAGTTATTGTCGCATTTTTGACCTTTATATATTACAGCAATTGACTTTCTTGTATAACATGTTATTCAAATTTAATTAAGTGTCCAAGTAGCCAACTAGAATAAGTATTTTAATGAATATGTATAAGTAAAATTTTAAAAGTTAGTTTGAAAAGTTATGAAATGTAACCCAATGGAATATTTAAATTACCCGTCTACGAAACCTAAAATAGTAATAAAATTAATTTATTGAACTTCAAAATATTTTAACAAAATTTTTTTCATTTATTTTTATTAATTCATAAATAAACCAAAAATCTTCTATTATATATTTAGAACTATGGGGGGGGGGGGGAACAAGGAAGCAGTTTTTAGAGGTCACCTTCATCCTCAGATTAACATTAGTGATACTAGAAATCTAGAAACAATTTAAATAAACTTTCTATGTAAAGAAAAATGCCTTAATCATTCGAAACTTTTAAAATATTCTTTTCACTTGATATTTGACTTTAAATTATTGTAGTTTAGGGGATTTTGATAAGGATAGTAAACAATTTAGATATTTTAAAAACAAAATTGAAATTTTTCAAATAACTTAACATTGAAATATGGTTAAAGGAATTTAGTTTTAAATTATAACGTTTTATATTATATATATATATATATATAACAGTTAGAAAATATCTTTTAATAAACCTCACAGGTTTTGTTAAAAATCTTAAATCCAATAATCATTTGATTCTCCTTACAAATAATTATTTATTTTATTTGTTTAAGATACGTGTAGCGGACACGTGAAGAAGAGAATAAAAATATCACACACAACAAGTGTAGTTATTTGGAAGATTTCATTCACCTTCGTAAGTACTTTTTCAATTTGTAGTGTGAAAAATTGTGATAGGTTCTGTAAAACAATTTATTATTATTACAAAACATCATTTAGCGATATTTAATTCTATATTCTATTCCATAAGGTCATGTCAAATAAAATTAGCAATTCATCGAATTGACATGTGCAATAAATATGAACTTTATAAGAAAAATAATTTTGTAGCTTCGAATTTTTGAAAAATTGATTTCGTAGAAAATTACTAAGGGATTTTTTTGGGTTATTTGGGTTACGGTATTTGTTAAAAATATTTTATACACTGGTCAATCCGAACGCGTCCGCCGCGAACGAAACACGCTTCGTCCAGGAAAGAAATCTTAAAAACATCTATTTTAAGTATACGCAGGCTAAGAGAGAAGAAATATGTTTAGTGTATACAAAATAGTTGAAACATTTAAGCGTAGCGTAAATGTTTTTAAACAATTCCAAAATTGATTATAAGTTCCTGTTGTTTCAATTTTAATTTATTTTAATGACCTTGCTGGAATGTGCTGGTAGAAGTTTTTCACGTCTTTTAATAACAGTTTTGTGCTAAATTATCGACACACGCATAGAACAGATTCCGTTTTTTGCTGTAACTCCACGAAAATAGCACGTCGCCTCCTAACATTAGCACTTTTCGTGCAAAACACAGTCAAGGAAGCGCCCAGCAGAAAGTGCAGTGATATAATATCATTATAAACCATTTTTAAAAAAGTATACTCCAAAAACTTGCCTAGAATTTTGCAAAACTTAAATTTTCGATTGGTTTACAGCAATTGAATTGAAATATTAATAAACTTAACTCAATAATCATTATAAGGTTTAGAATATGTTTCAAATGAGTTTATTTTAGGTTTAAAACACCACAAGATATTAGTAATTATTACATTAGAATAAATAAATAAATAAGGTCACACACACACACAAAAGAAACAACAAACAAACTAGTAAAAATACATGGTAATCAGTTACATACAGTATAGAACAATTGAAAATTCTATAATCACAATTGAATGACGAGAATTGAAGAAAAGTTTGTTAAAATCTGTAAATAATTAAAACCCATGATAATAGATTGTTTGTCGGCTTGTTTATCCCAAAAAACTTCTCGATAGCTTTATCAGCTTCCTAAACAGTTCTTCTAAAAACACACACTCACAAAAAATCACAGTTATCTATTAAAGACAATATCGTTTTCCACGTGAACGCCTCTAAACACGCTCTAAATAATATCCTTGGTAATGAAATAACGTTTTCGCGAAATTTGGTTCAATAAAGCAATTTCATTCGAACTATAAAACAGACCCTTATAATAAATTTGTTTTGTTTTAATAAAACACGGCAAGATTATAGACATTAGACAAGAAAAAAACAATAAACAAGATTATTGAGCCCATGATTCGATTCATCTCAACAGTTTTGTTATCAATACGAAAGATCAAGTGTGGCTTACTTGGTAAGTACAAAACAAACAAATCAATAATACATAGAAAATGGTATCCCTCATTATCATACTAAACCATTGCCCAACGAGGATCGTCTTCCGTCTCCGAATCAGAAAGCGGAATGGATCCGGGCTGGGCTTGGATGACCCGCGCGCTTGATCCTTCACGGTTCGGCGCCACCACCATGGTCCCAGTCTGGTACCGCCTCGATGATGGCGACATTCGATACGATGGATATATCTAAATTTCTTGAATAATCAATGCAAATGTGCTCTTTTATTATACATCAGGGCTTGGCGATGGGATGTCATAATATTGTGAGTTCCTAGGTGTGTAATAACTATGACTTGAGCGCGGTGATATTATTGGCGATGTATTATACATTTGACTCTGGTTTTGTGTTGGATAGTCTGATTGATAACCTGAAAGTATTTGTAATAATCTTGCGCCGTTAAAGCGCATCTACCGTAACGCTCCGTTAGGTGATGATTATAAGGTCCCGACGATGAGGAAGGCTGGAAGGACGATTCATAATGCGTCGGCATTGTTGAGATCAGTGGCAATCTCCGGGCTCTAACCGCCGTCGGCATAGGATCATCGTCTTCACTCATTTCCTGTGGAGTGGAATCTAAACGAAATCATATTTTTTCAATTATCACTTATTTGTGCATCACCTGGATAGCGTCGGTAATCACGACGATAACTCTCTGCTATGCTCGAGTCATCCGAATATATTGGACTTCTTGAGTATTGGTGGTTATTCTGGTACACGCGATGATGGTGGTGTGGATGGTGGTAATGATGCGAAGAGGATGATTGTGGGTGATGGTGCTCATAGGACGGCTTGTTATTATACATATCGTAGCGATTCTTTCTTATAATTGGATCTCTAATCGACATTGGATATTCGGATCGAGACGACGGTGGTGAGTCTGGAAAAAATTAATGCACCTGCTCCTTGATGTTTCCGTAGATTACCGCTACGATATCGCTCTTGTGTGTAACGCTCAGCCGGACTGGGTGGACTCGCACGAGCCATACTTCGATACCTCGGCGATGACGGTGATCGATTATCCTGTGGCAGCAGATGTTCGGTCTGCAATTATATAATCCATTATTCAATTTAACTCAAACGTCACAGGATTTGATTGAAAATAAATAAATGAAACAAATAATAAACAACACGGGATGGATTGTTAGAAGGAAGAAGCTAATCTCAACAAAGTTTCGAGTCATGCAAGCATGCGTTGGTTGGGTAAATTGGAAAAGCTGTTTCATATCCACATGCCGATTCGATCGACGCTGGTTTGAGCATCAGAGGGTTTGGACGTATTTTCGTATATAACTCATACAGCTGACACTAACCTCATCATATCGAGAGCCTCTATTGCGACTGTAACCGAACCGGTGCGAATAATTCTAAAATCATGTTTACAAGTGTCCACCGAGTCAATTGTTTTTTTTTTATAATTCAATTAATGACATTATTGCGATAGAATAAAGAGAGCACCACGTGATTAAAGAGATAGACAGAAGAATTGTATTTGGGCAGTGCTCGTGAACGTGATAGTGGTTGTATTTTGATTTAACTAATGTATAGCTAACCTGATGAGGATGATGATCCGACGAGTTACCACGACGGATTTTGGAGAACATGTCCGATAGGCGACGTCCAGAAGTGTTCATCTTATCGCTAAGTGTTGCTGGGAGAAGTGGCTGAGTGCCTTGGCTGCAAATAAGATAAATTGTTATGAAATAATACAATTAAGCATACTGTGGATCTTCGGCAACACTGCGATATTGACCTCCAGTTGGTGAAGAATCGCTATCATTCTTATTCGTTTTTATTGTGTCTACCAATGTGTTGAAGAGGGAGTACGGTCTCTTAAATAATACACATCCAAATGGAATACAAATAAAATTAATAATAAGGATGATAAGGTTAATTTTTTTAAGTCTTGTTCCGCAATCAATATTTTTAGAGATGCAGTTGTCCTGATGCTTTAATATTAAATATTATCAAAATATAAGAAATTGAAAAGCCAATTTCAACATTTTTGAATTATTTTCAATGGTCTCAAAGAGATCATGAAACAAATGTTAATAAATTTTCTGTTTTTGATTATATTTCTTCAAAGTTTCTAGATCAAAGCAGATTTATTACTTTGATTTTTTATGAAAATAAAATTGAAATTGTCAATTTATTATAATTTTAAATTTCTCCAGGGACAGGGAAAAATTATATTTAATATTACAAAGTATAATTAAGACACTTAAGCAGATAAAAAAAGAATTGACACTAGCATACAATCATAACTTCTTTTACTTTTTAATATAGTCGTCGCCAAATGCGATTACCGCCGCAAAGTGTGGCGCACTTTTTCTAAATATTATTTTTCATTTAATTTTCATAATTATGTTCTTGTTTAGGCTCGTTCTATACTGTTTTTGCTTAAATAAATTGAAGAATATGTTTTAGATGTTGTTTCAATCGTGGATTAATGTGGAAATAATAAAAATCATAAAAATTAGATGAAAAAATAATATTTAAAAAAGTGCGCCACACTTTGCGGCGGTAATCGCATTTGGCGACGACTATAAAACATTTCAATAGACACATAAAATATCTGATTCCTAGTAGGATTTTTACACAGGGATGGAGGATTCTTTTAGAACCATCTTACAATGTAGAATATTATTTGAAATTTCAGATCTTTTTCATTAAGTAAATACCACAAAACAAGTTACCTGGTTCTGATTCATTTGATTAGGCTGTGCAATGATAGGCGTTGTCTCTTCTGCAGAAGGCTGTGGTGTTGTCGCCGTTGGTTGCGATCCTCCACCAGCGGCCTTCGCGGCGGCTACAAGTGAGCGCAAACCTCCACCAAACAATCCTCCGACTCCAATCTGCAATATACTTCTTATTTCAGGAACTTGCAAATTTTTAGGTGAAAGTGGATAAAAGAGCATTCCTAACATTAAATTAAAACGGTATTTGAAGGAAGGCGATTTGTAAAAATGGCATAGACTCTAACGGGTTTTGAACCTGCTCGTCACTGTTATCCCTGGTGAACCATTGAACGAGCGCATTACGACGGCGTCGTAGAAGCTCGGCGGCACGCTGACGTTTGAGTGCCTCTAGCTAGTTTGAAATATTGACGATTCGATTGGTTTCATTTTACAATCGGAATCGTTTAGAATATTTTCAAAACAAAAAGCGAATTCGTTTTCAGATGTTTTGACCACAATTTTCTAGTGAATAAAATAAAACCAACCTCAGTTCCAGATTTTTTGGCTCGGTAATTCTCCAAAATCAACAATCCTGCATAAATCTTTCCAACAGTGAGTTTTTGGAAACAAAGCTCTATAAATTAGAAATCTTTGAAATCAACTGCTAAAAAGAATCTACCATGGTTTGGAGGAACCACAAGGTCAATCATGTTCTTCTTCGCCTTCAACGGCCAGATCTTCTTGAGAGTCTGTCTCAGTTCCTCATCAGCTTCATCCATTTCCTCTACGGGTCTCATCTTGATGCTTAAACTTTCTCGAATAAGTGCAAACAATGTCGTCGTAAAGTGGACAGTCCCGTCATCGGCCACTGGCATATTCATCCGAATCAAATGTTTGTAAGCTAATCGATATGGACATTTCCTTCCGAAGCCGACGGGCGGCGCGATATTCCTGAGCATGTCGTACATATCCGTATAATGTATGCGTCCCGTAGCTGCTGGGTCATAATCAGCCCACACTCGGATAAACTCGTCGAGGTGATGTGGTCCGAGGATGGACGAATCACGCGTCAGATAGTCAAAGTTGTCCATAATAACGGCTACGAACAAGTTGAGCATGAGAAATGATGATAAGAAAACGAAGCTCGTAAAGTAGGCATAGGAGACATTGCTTCCGCAAGTCTGGCCCTTGTCGAGATTGATTTCATCACTACCGGCTCTTGCACAATCCTTTCCTTCGACGGACGCCATCATAATATCCTGCCAACCTTCACCTGTAGCGCATCGAAACAGTAAAATGACGGCATTAAAAAATGATTGGAAGTTATTATGACGATTGATTTCCGTAGCAGCGTTCAGCCAAATATTTCCAAACACCTGCATTCCAACAATGGCATAGATGAAGAAAAGCATGCCAATGAGAAGACAAACGTAAGGTAAGGCTTTGAAACTTTGTACGAAGGTCCAAAGCAATATTCGGATCGTATAACCTTGCTGGAGCAATCGAATAAGTCTTGCGGCTCGGAACAAGCGCAGGAAACCAAGTGAAACGAAATGACCGCCAAATTCCGTAACTAACGCGTCCGTAATCGAGCCAACAACCGTTACGAAATCGAATCGATTCCATCCATCACGGAAGTAGTTGCGAACGCCAAAGGCTAAGATCTTCAATATACTTTCGACGGTGAACACCGCTGTCAATGCTGTGTTGAATAACCTAAAAGTTGTTTAATACACAGGCTTCTTAACACTTCACTGTCGTACCTGAGGATCTCTTCATAAAACTGGGGATTCTTATAAAATTTCATCATCAGAATAATGGTATTGCAACAAATCATCGTCATAATAAAGTATTCAAACGGAGCCGATGTCACGAGTCGCCATATTCGATACTTTATCGAGTTCTTATCTTCCGGCATGAACAACGAGCGTGGCCTTGCATTGAGTGCAAAGTCGATACATTGTTTCTGATTTTTATCCAGGTCACCTTCGCTCAGCTCGGCTTCTCCTTGTTCTTGGAATGTAATGATAATCAAAGCCACGAAGATGTTAACAAAGAAGAACGGGAACACAATGAAAAACATCACATAGAAGAGCGCCACTTCTACACGGAAGAATGGACTCGGGCCTTGATCCTCGAACGTCGTGTCCATCGAGTTCTGACGGATTCCCGGCCAGCCTTCGCCGGTGGTAACAACGAAGAGTGTGAGCATCGCATTGATAGTATTGTCATAATTGAATGGGCGCAATCTCCATTCGCGCTGCTCCACACGTGGTGGATCATTCTGTTATTAATTGAATATTTTTTTCTATGAGGGGTGTGAGGTCTACCTGGTTTTCATAGACAAAGAACTGCCCATGGCATTGATGCGCAAACCGGCGTGTCTTATCGGTGCAGAAAAAGAATTTGCCATTAAACAATTGGACGGCAATCACAGCGAAAATGAACTGGAACAAAAAGTAGACGATCAATATATTGAACACATTCTTCAATGAGTTAACGACGCAATCGAACACCGCCTAAATTAAATTATAACTAATGTAGATGTCCCTACTGTTTTTACCTTGAGTTTAGGTATCCTCTTAATGGTCTTCAGGGGACGCAGCACTCTAAGAACTCTCAAGGATTTAATGGTGTTCAAGTTTTTTCCAGCGCTTCCATCGGTTCCCCTAAAATGATCGCATTTTTAGAATGGAACAATAACACTAGGATTCGTGGATCTTATAGTGATTTTTGATGGAGTTATTATGGTAATTTTGGTGCAGGTAAAATGTGACGGTTAATTTCGTATAAGAAATTATGGGATTGTGCACTAATTGAACCTATTCTTTAGGAAATGAAACCAATTTTTGTTAGGGATGTTAACAAATGATGAATGTCGGCGTCAAAGTACAAGCTCAGTTTTGATTTGATTGATGTTTGGATCTTATTTATGAAAAAACTTTGCGAGCAAATAATATGACACCGACAATTGATATTGAGCTGGGAGTGTATGATCTGTTTAACCTCGGCCGAACTTACGAGTCTGTACTGCTAAAATTGAGTAAGTTTTAATAAACGGTTATGTTTTAATGTAACATATATTTTGTTTTAGTTTAAAGAGACATACGCGAAACCGAAGGCGAATAAGGCGCAAGTGACAACCACTCCGTCGAGAATGTTCCAAAAGTCCCGACAATATGATCCTGGGTGGAGAAGGATTCCTTGATCGATTAGCTGAAATATTTTTGTTGAGTAAAGAAAACATTAAGTGAATTGTGTCTTATAAACCTGCTATTTTACAAATGGAAGTTCACTTAAGGGTTCCTACTAGAATCATCTAATACCATTTCAAAGATTTTAGATCATTTAACAATTAAACTTTTGTAGAAACTTATTTGTTATTACTACATGGAAATTTAAAAATCACACTTAAAATGCGAAAATTATAGTTTTCATTTGGCGTGAACATGGCACAAAGAATAGTTAAATAATAGTTTACAAGTGTTTAATAAAGTGACGTTAGAATTCTAAAAATTTCTCGATTCTGGGAACAAGAATCGTAATTTTTTGAGGAAAATTAAGGGTTTCAATCTCATGAAAAATATAAGTTTAATCTTTAATATAGTCGAATCTAGTTTGATGTTTAATTCATACAAAAAGAATAAGCGATTTTCGAATTTTTCAGTTTGCTTTAAAGTTTCCTAAACTCTGTCTAGAAAATACTGTGTACGGCAATTTGAACAAGCTATTCATAAACAACCCAAAAATTTTACTACTTAGCGGCAAAGTTGGATTTTAGCAAGTTTACCGAGCTCATTTTTTAATTATACAATTTTTCGTGGGCACGGAATGAAAATAAACGTTTTATGGATAAAATATTATCCTAGTTATGTTAATTATATATTATATATTTAAAAAAAAGCCTTACCTTGAGAAGCATTTCACATGCAAAGACTCCTGTGAAACAATAGTCCATGTATTGAAGAACCTTATTTCGGGGATTATCTTCATCCACGGGATCTTCGGCGGCCAGCGAGATAGAGGAGAGGCAAATAACCGCCATCACCATCATTTCAAAATATTTCGTACAAACAATGCTGTGAATCAAAACTCGAAACGGGTTCGTCGGTGATAGGAAGAACATGGAACTGTATGGGACCATTGGACGCGGCCCACCAAACGGCGATTCTTCTTCCTCGCACTCTTCTTCCAGGTCCGAGTCGTCCATCGCTCGTTGGACTCCGCACAGGTCGCCCGCCGTTTTTCCGTCCATGTCAATAGCACAATGGCCATCGTCTTGGTACTGTTCATCGAGCTCTTCTGAGTCTTCCTCAATCTCGTTCGCTTTCTCGTCCGCTTCCTCGGCGGCAGTTAGTTCTTGAGCATTCGCTAAATTATCGACAGCGATAGCCAAGAAAACATTTAGCAGGGTGTCTAGAGTTTCTCGCATTTTTATATCAATCAGCAATTTACTTACAGTTTCCGAATAGCACTAATACAATGAAGTAAATGGAATACACCATTCCGCCACCATAAATACCACCCTGTGACTCAATCGCAAGATACATAACCTCATTCCAATCTTCTCCGGTTAAAATCTTAAAGACACTATAATATAGAAAAAAGAAATTAATCGTGTTTACCTGGAATACGGTAATCAGAGCTACCGGGAAGGTGTCGAAATGCGTGTACGGGTGCATGGTGGGAAAATTGAATTTACCACCAAACAGTTGCATGCCAAGAAGTGCGAAAATCAAAATGAACAAGAAGAGCAAGAATAAGAGTGAAATGATACTCCTCATCGAGTTCATTAATGATCGTACAAGATTCCTCAAGGAAACCCAGTATGAGGTTAGCTTGAAAATACGAAGCAAACGGAGAGCTCTCATAACTGATATACCAAATGAGCCACCGTATAACTCTGCCCAGACGACTTCCATAGCTGATCCGACAATAACAACGCAATCGAAACGATTGAACTTTGAAGCAAAGTACGTCCTGGATCCCATCGCGAACAGCTTCAAGCACATTTCGACAATAAAGATTCCAAGAAACACAAACTCCGCATATTCTAAAATTATATCTTGCACCAGTGCACATGTTATTAACTCTCGTACTTAGAAAATCGGTGAACCATTGCGGTTGTCCATAATGCTCACTGGCCACACAGCATGTATTCAAGAACACCAGAGTGATAACGGACCAGTAGAAGATTTGCGTCTTCACCATTATCCTAATCTGGACCCTCAGTTGACGAATAAATTTCGATATAGAATATAAACATCCTCGCTTCTTGCGATCTGTAGAAATAATTTGATTAAACTTTTTTGAAAAAGATAGGATGGTTGAAAAAATTGTTGAAAAACAACAATAGTTTGAAGAAGAAGAAACAGCAAAAAACCACTTCACCCAAAAAACGGCATGCCTTGCTTGCTAAATGGAGTAAAATTGATTTAAGGAAAATTCACTAGAGGAGCAAATAGCCTGTAAAATGTTGAGGAAACTGTGTGGATAATGTTTATGAGCACTGAAGTTTATTATAGATTTTTCTAACGTTTCTTTGATAATAGTTCCTAAATAGACTTTGCCGAAGCAGTTACAACTAATATTGTTTGCAAATTTTCACGTGCAAAGGATCAAGGAAACGCGGATCATTTTGCCTTTAATTTCCTTAAAAAATAACAACACACCAAATTGGAAGAAAAATGATTAAATATAGTTGTTTTTTTTTATTTCCCTGTATAATTTAAGACAGGGTTTTAAAATAACGTAAGAGCTTGTCTTTAATTAACACGTGAAAACTGTAAGATCCGTTTAAATATTTTAATATATTCAGTTTCCTTTGTCGCCTAGCTTCTTATAATTTTAAGGACCAAAATCTTGCAATTTTCGTATATTATAAAATAGAATTAAATTCTTATTCTTAATTTCTTACTCTTATTTGGTAATGAAATTAAAGAAATCTAATAAAGTTTGGTAAGTCATTTAAAACAACTACTTTTCAGAAATTATTCATTCTTTCATAAGGAAACTTAATTTTTGTAATTTTGCTCAGAATATTTAAGGATAGTGGATTCAAAACGGAATCATTATATCCCCTAGATGCTCACAATCATCCTCCTTGTTGAAAACCATCGTGCTAATTTAGTAATTATTATAATAAAACAAACAGAAAACCAAAACCAATCTAGATGGTGTAAAAAGAAGCTTCAAAAAGACAAAAAAATAGCAAAAAAACCACTGCAATTCCCAACATCATGCAATCCGAAAAAATAAACAAAGAGAATCTCTAAAAAAAAACAATTCCTTGTAGAAGAAGGCATGCTCGTAAGGGTAGTAAATGATCTTGCCATATTCATCCTCGGCTCCTCCACCTTCGTCCACGTATTCCTCTTCCATTTCATCCTCTTCTTCTTCAAAGTCTTCTTCGGTTTCGGTGGATTGCTGTTTTGATGCTTGCTTCAACTTTTTATTTGCAGCTCGTCTTCTCGCTGAAATTAATCATTATTACCATACAAACACAATGATCTTCCTACCCTCCATGATTGCGGCTTTCTCTTCATCCGTAGTCCGATCTTCCTTTAGAATGACCTCTTCTGCTGTTAGAATCCATTCCAAATAACCGTTGAGCTCTCGTTCAATTTGTTGTTGCCGACGAAGTTTCAAAAACTCGCGTCTGTTCTCAACGCGTTCTCTTTCTTTTGCAAATTCTCTGAAACAATGAAATTTTAATTGGGACGGTTGTTTTTTGGTTAATACCCGGACAAGACTCCGAGAACTAGATTAAGCATGAAAAATGATCCTAAAACGATGAGTGGAATGAAATATGCCCAATTATATGTGCTACCCAATGAATCGTTAGTCTATAAATTTGTCGAATACCTTAGCTTTGTGAATAAAAGCTTACATAATACATCACAGTTGTCCATCCTTCCATAGTAATACATTGAAAAACAGTTATCATTGCAAAGGCAATATTATCGAAAGACGTGATTCCATAATTCGGACCTATCCAATTTGGTAAACATGTCGTACCCTTGACGTCGCAATTATACACACCCATCGGTGATGTTTTGTTGGTGCTGCAAGAAAAAATTGCTCAAGATCAATCAATTCAACTACCATGGCATCGGCTTCTCGGAGACGTTCTCAATTTCGCCGCGATCATTATAACAAGCCGAGTGAAAGGCTCCGGAGTAAAACTCGAGTCCAATGATGGCGAAAATGACAATAGCGAACAAGACGAGCAACCCGATTTGGAGCAGTGGTGCCATGGCACACAGGATTGATTTCAGGACGACTTGAAGACTCGGTATTCCCGAGACGAGCTTCAGCGGCCGCAGCACTCGCACAGCTCGCAGAGTCCTCAAGTCGACGGTGTCGACCTGCTGCGTGGGTCCTTGGTTGCCTGTTGGACCATATGGGAGCATGGTTACAACGCTGTAAAGTGATGAAATTTTTGATTGACAGGATTTATCAGCACGAACCCCGATACGACTACAATAAAATCCATAATGTTCCATCCTGATCTCAAATAGGATCCCTTGTGCAATGCGAATCCAAATGCGACTATTTTCAAAATACATTCTAAACAAAAGATGCCCATAAAATAGGGCTCGGTTCGTTCGAGCATTTCCGACAGCGGCTTCTTGTCATTCTTCGGTAAATGCTGCTCCATCGACAGAACAACACAATTGCCTGCACATGCGATTATTATTCATTAATATTCGCCAAGAAAAAACCTATAATAGTGAGGAGGATAAAATATTCAAATGGTCCCCATTCGATAATCGCCTTCGCATTCCTGCGAATGATATTATCCTCGGCGAATATGAATAATGATGATGGTCCCTGCAAATTGTCAATTTCTCGCTTATCCCATTGTTATCCATATTTACATATAAACAATTCTTTAATGTGCATTGAGCAAAAGTCTCGCGCTTTCTGTGCTTTGTACTCAAAAATAATACCCGAACACTTTTTGTGTGTGTGTATGTTGTGCGTATTTTACGAAAAAAAAAACAACAACAACAACTTGAAATGAGATGAGTTGAAGTCAGCAAAACAAGAAATGTTTTATTTCATTTTTCCCCTCTTGTTGCTTCAGAAATGTTCTGAAGAACAATCAGCTCCACTGGGACTTGTTGCAAACGAGATACACACAAGACCTCCGATTGTTTTCCACAAAAAATTGGTTTATCATATTGCGAGTTGTGAAAAGTTTGTCCGAATGGATAACGTCCAGCTATAGCCGCAAATCTCGTTAAGGGATATATCTGGCACCTAATTTGATTCAAACATTTTTGATTAGATATATTGCAAACATTCCTCATCTACGTCGCGCAAGCAACAAGAAAGAACAAAAACTCAATTTATTTTTTTGTTTAGTTGTTGTGTATATGTTTTTTTTGAAATGTGAGAAAAAATAATTCTCATGCATTTTAAATGACACAATAAATAAGGAGCAAATATGGGCATTTTAGTGTCATTTCCCAGATGTTTTCTGCTCGCTAGTTGTTTGTCGGCGCCTACGAAATTTAAGATTTTCGTGGTGGAAATGAAAACTTTGGAATTAATTGAAGAGATAATTAATGCTCCCAAACAACTCGTGGCGCCATAAAATGCGTTTTTGATGTCGTACTAAAAATTCCAATTTTCTTGGTCAACGAGCAGGCAAAAAAGAGAAAAAAGCATTCCAACTTGCTTGACAATGTTTGACAATAGAATATATAAAAAATTATGCGCATAAACTTGGGACCAATTTGTGTGCATAGGTAAAAAGTACACCGAAAGGACATTTTAAAGAGTTTTCCCCAATTTTTTTTTTATCAATCCTACGGCGCGGAACTAATAAATAAATAATATTTGTTGTTGTGGATGTTGTTATTTTGTGCAGTTGTCGTGTGCACATGAATTAATTAATTAAAAATAATCCATACAATTAATTATATCAGTCTTCTCTTCCATTTTCCCATTGCATGATATAGACTTGTTTTTCACGGTATATAGTCTGATAAACAAATAAATTCAAAGCTCCCATAGCAAAACATGTGCTAATCAGTCGATCACAAATAGCGCAACAAGACATCTTTTGGCGCGGATCGAATTGAATCACTGGTCACACTAAACCAAATCGTCTTACACTCTTATTCAAAAGCCGTAATATGAGAGAAAATTTAATTAGACCGACGGCTCTTGTTGATTACGTATATGTGCGTGAGGAGCAAAGGGAAAATTGTTTGAGCTCTCTCTGTGTCCATGCAACAACGCACACACAAAAAGGATATGTATTTGTTCGCTAAGCGCCACCAAAAAATACAAACAACATGATGTTTCCATTTCAATTAACAGGAACAATAAATTAACAAACCTTTTCCTTAACAGGCGCATTGGAAGAAAGTGTTGTCTTCCGGACGAACGCGCCGGAATCGGCTTTCTGTTCTCGCCGCGCTTCTTCTGCTGCTAACCTATAATTAAACAAATTACTCGTGTCTGATAGAAGGTCGTTTATTGGATAATCACTAGTTTCGTGCAATTATGACAAACATTGTTTTTTGAAAAGTCATTTAATTATACCTTGCTATCTGATCAATGCCGAGCATTGTCTAAATGACGCGAGAACTATCTCGGTCGTCGCACAACACCAGAATCAACAAAATGCATTCTATCAGAACTATCTGACACCGCGCCACCACTGATTAGTGATCCGTCCGAGTTCGAGCCGACCGCTGATCAATAGACAAGAGAAAATGGAATGATTGTGAGCCACAAACTGCAGCACTGGCTAGTTTTTGCTCTGGAGTAAGCAAGAAGAAATATTTTGTTATATATGTGCGTATGTATGCGTCTTTGACGTGCTCTCGCTTCAACACGGCGACGTCTTCTTTGTCTGCGCACCAAATTCTATCCGCTTCACGTTTCCAAAACCGAACGACAAAAACGCGCCAAGAGATGTGGATGAGAAAAAACCACTCTCGCTTCTCTTCTCTTTCAGCTGCGAGAATTTCGCCTCACCATTTTTATTCCGACGCAAAAATGGTGCACCCGCGCCTTGAATGCAGATAAATTGGAAAAAGAGGAGAAGCTGAAAGAAAGATGTAGTGTGTTGTAAGCGTAAGCGTAGAGTGCCGCTGCTAGATATTGAAAAACGCCCCAAAAAAGTGTAATAGAAGCGATGTTGTGCGGGGGGGAGGGGGGGGGGGGGGGGTGAAGGGAGATTGGCGACTGAGCTCTGTGTACACCACATCCGACAAATCCAGAGAAGAACTAGTAGGAATTTTTGTGTTCTGTTATTAGTTGGCTTTGGGGAATAATCATCCAAGAGGCCCATCCGAAGGTCACATGCGATCATTCGGTGATGCTGGTGGTCCGTCATTTTCTTTTTTCTTGCAAATCGCATTAATATAAATAGGTGTTTCGGTTTTGCAGACGTTGGAAATCAGATAATACCACTTTCATCAATCAAATAATGTACTTTAGCTAGGTTTCAAATAAAAACGTTTCCACATATTCTGAATGAATGGAAATTGTTTCAGAATAATTATAATAGAAAAGTAGATTTGTTTGAAGATTATTCCCTAGATTCAAATACAACTCAAATTGTCGGAAAATATTTGATATTTACAAAGATTTCAAGCAAATTTGTAATTTTAATGTAAGTAAGGCCAAAATTTTGTATTATTGTTTGGTAGGGAGAGAACAGATGATGAGAAGCAGAGAAGCATACAAGTCCAGAAAAAGTACCGAAATTTTATGAAAAGAACTATCAAAGAATCAAACCATGAAAATATTTTGTTGGAAATTTATTTTATACGAATTACTTCATCTACTGTACTAGACATTAAATATTTGCACGGAACCTCAAGATGCTTTTTGAACATATAAACTCAAAATATTGAAAATGAATTATCAATTTCTTACAATTTGACAATACTTAAATTTCATTTATCAAAAGAACTATCGAAAAATTAAAACAGGACAAAATTTTGTTGGATATTGGTTTAATACTAAATACTTTATTTACAGTACTAGACATTAAATATTTGCGGGGAACAACAAGTTGTATTTTGAACATGTAAACCCAATTGAGCATAATTAACCTTAGCAGAACCTGTTTTTATTTGTTTCAAAGATTAAATTTTAAATTTGTTTAAAATATACTTTTAAACGATTTTTAAAATATTTTTAATATAAAATTTGCGTACGTAATTTTTTTCAGAAACCAGAATATACGTGTTTATGAAAATTATGAGCAAACAAGTGAAAATTTCTAAATTACAGTAACTGGTATTACAAAAATGAACGCTCTAATAACGCTCTTTGTCTTAATGTTTTAGAAGTTTATGGTAATATTACATCGGCTTCTCGGAGTGGTTCTCAATTTCACAGATATTATTATAACAAGCCGAGTGAAAGGCTCCGGAGTAGAACTCGAGTCCAATGATGGCGAAAATGACAATAGCGAACAAGACGAGCAACCCGATTTGGAGCAGTGGTGCCATGGCACACAGGATTGATTTCAGGACGACTTGAAGACTCGGTATTCCCGAGATGAGCTTCAGCGGTAGCAGAACTCGCACAGAGCGCAGAGTCTTCAAGTCGACCGTATTTATGCTATCATATATTGAGGTATATACGTTATCTTAACTTAAATACCATATTTGTATTAAAAAAACATTTAAACCTAGAAAAATTTATATTTTTATATGCCCCTCCTATAAATAAAGAGCAGAACTCTAAATAAGAGAGCAGAACATATAATTCCGTATTCATTGCTTCTTTTATTACAAAAATCAGATGATAATAATATAATATAAAATGATGAATAAAGCCTAGAATAATATACAGGTCACAGCTGCTTCTCTTTTTTTCATTTTTCAACGAAGCAGTAACTACTATGCTTTAGACGGCACCTAAAATTGGGAAAAGGTGTTAAAATGTATTGTTTGTCCTTAGTTGTTGTAAAATTGTAGCTTTCATTAGAATATTCTAGCTATTTTGGAATGGTATTATCAAGTTATGAAAAATTGATTATTTCATAAAAAATGAACTAAAAATTTTAAAGAAATGTAGCAAAAAATAATGAAATAAAGAGAAATGAAATGTCACGTATTCGTCGAGACTATTTGAAAATAACTTTAAAATTTAAAAATGAATTATCAATTTCTTATATTTTGATAATACATAAACATATTTACGGTTTAATTTCAATGCAAATTAATGGTCAGAATTTTTTCGCGCACGAGAAACTCTTCTATACATTTCCGATTCTAACCATTATGTACAATAAAAAACAATTTTGAGTTTGTAGGACAACATAGCCTAATCCTTTCCAAGTTCAGTTTTCTCGGATCACTTTTTATAAAGACAGTATCTCTACAGTATAAAAACCTATTTGTAAAGTTGAATTATCGACATATTTAGATTTTAGATTTTAAATTGACATTATTTACTTGAAGTGGTGTAGGACTGGTGTATTTATCGTAAACTCAAAAGGGATGTTTAATAAAATCTCTATATTACTAAAACAAAATGTGAAAATAACATTCTTGTAGTCAAACATCCAGCCAAAACTGATTTTTATTTTTTGTGAAAAAAAACAAGTTTATCACCCGAAACGTTGTATATTATCGTAATTCTTCTACCGTAATCCAAATTTTATATATTTTCTTCTTGCTTACTGTACTCTTAGAAGTCCCAGCTCGTTTAAGGGTTTCAAAGTAACTTTTCTGGTACAATTTTAACATTTTTAAATACTTTGAGACAAGTGAATTAATTTTTCGTTAAAACTTATTTGTGATTACTACGTGAAAATTATAAAATGATGCTTAAAAACGCGAAAAATTTAGTTTTCATTTGGAGTGAATTTGAAATCGTAGTTTAAAGTTCTTATAGGTTTCTCATATGTCAACCGAAGACAATCTATTTTAATCTTTCATTATATTTGACAATTACAATCTTAGCAAGAAAAAATGTTTGGTTAATACACTCACAGACAAAATATTTCTAAAAATAATTTATAAAATTACCTGTCTCTCCGTTTCCACATATAACTGTAGTAGAGTAAGGCGAATGTGTTTGGCTTTCGATAAGCCCTTTTATAATCGGAGCGCATTTTTAAGGATCTTTATCAACCAGCGATCGCAAAGCCAAAGGAGACGGAATATGCGAAAATTATGGACTATATACAAAATAACTAAAAAAAAACAGGTAACAAGCACAAAAACTATTATTAATAAACAATAAAAAATTCCGAGACCTATATTATTCAACAAAAAATTGTGTCATGTAATTTAGTCATTGTTTGAAAAATAAAACACTAAAAACTAAACTAAAATATATTTCCGTTAGAAGAACCACTATAAAACGCCTAATCGGCACACGAAAAATCGCTGTCACAACTAATCAGTACCAATTAAATACAAAATGTCGCTTAGTAAAAACTTCTATTGGGTTCTTAATTAAGCACACCGAAATCTAAGTGGTGCAATGCAATTGGTCGGTTTTTCTACAACTGAAACCATCAATAAATATAATAGCAATAACAATAATAATAATAATAACAACGTTTCGCGTGTTAACCGTCATCCAACCCATCCGAATCATATATTCATATATTTTTTCCGAGCCCCCCTTTTTTGCTATGTTTTAATGCTCTTTTCATGACAATGATGATCAAAAAATGATGGAACAAATGAATAAATAAACTCGTTTCTTTTGCTTTATCACTTAATAATTAATAGGTTAAGGAACGCTAAGGTTAAATCATTATTTCCCGGTTGTATAGATGTCATATTTTAATTAAAATTGTAAGCTTTCTTCTTTTACTAATTTCTGAAGGTTTGCTCTTTGTTCTTTGACATTGAATTTAGTTTTTCATTTATACAATTCTGTGGTATTATCAATATATGTCCATTTCAGAGATCGGTACATTTAAGAGGAACTGACGAAAAAGTTATTTGTGGCCGTGTGGCCGCCCATCATTTTCTCTTCTTTTATTACTTTTCCATTAGGCACCGATCTTTGAAAAAGACAATATAAGAAATTGACAATTCCAATTTTATTTTCATAAAAAATAAAAGTAATAAATCTGAAATTTTGAAGAAATATAATGAAAAACAGAGAAATTATTAACATAAATTGAATATTTGTTTCATGATCTCTTTGAGACCATTGAAAATAATTCAAAAATGTTGCAACTTAATTTTCAATTTCTTATATTTTGATAATACCTATTATTAAAAAAAGGCAATTGATTGCTTATTGCCTTTTTGTATTCTGATATGCCTAAAATTTATTCTGTTCTTCTGAACTTTTGAATAAAGCACGCCAAATAAAAATTATCGTTTTACAATATTTTAACCCATTTTATTAACATCCACGTCTAAATTAAAAAGTATATTTCACGGAAATTTACAGGTTCAAGGGGAAATTTACAGGTTCAGGGGGAAAAAGGGGAAATTTACAGGTAGATTCTAGATAAATCTGACATTTCTAATAATCTATTATACCAATTCATTTGGCGTGAATACAGTAGTTAATAAATACGAAGGAGACTGAAAATAATTAATAATTATTCAATATTTCTCATAAAGCGTGCAATTTTGCTCATACTGATATTCCAAGACATTTATATTTAGAAGATAAAAATTGTATTACTTACAGTTATTTTCTATGGTCTATTTAATTAAGAAACTTTTTTGTAATCTATGATATGGTAGTTTATAGCCTTCTATTTAATCAATATTTTCTCTTCTATCAAACTGCTTAATTACTTTTGTCTTTATAACAGACCCCGCATCATTAAAAATGTTAAATTTTAATGGATTTTTCTTGAATTACCTAAAAAATTATTTTGAAAGAAAATTATTAATACTTCGTTAAAATTTGTAAAACTGGATTTTTCGGCTAAAGTCCTTTATTATCATTTGCATATTAATAATTTCGCTGGAGGCTTTCAACGAAGGACTAGCTTACAGTATCCTATATCTGATAAATTGCTATTTTTGAATTAATAAATAAAACAATTAAATTTCAATTAAGTTGCATTTTTTAATAGATTAGAATATTGATATGTATTCAAGTAATCCCTGACAATGGCATATTTTGCCTACACTTTAAATACGCAAATAAGTTTATTTTCTCTTCAATAAAAGTGCAACTCCAATCAAATATTACCCAAATTTATTTTTAAAAAGTTCAACTTCTTTTCAATTTTTGAATTTATCATTTCCAGTGAGTCATATATCTTTATATAGTAATATATATATATATAGTAAACGTCTTTATATAGTAAACGGGATCCAAAAAATTTTAAAAATTGAGCTATAATTTGATATAAATTTTTCTTAAGAACTCGGCTAAATAAAGCTGAAAATAGAAAACATTTCAAAGGTATTGCGAAAAAAAGAACCCTAAAAATGTGACCCTAACATTTAAAAATAGCTTATTTAAAATCTGAAAATTCATGACAATTATTACATCCGGTTTCCGAATTCCGGATTCCGTTCTTGCCAATATTGAACTTGCCAATATTGAGTTGTTGAGTTTTCATTATTTGATTCACGAGGTAGAAACAAATTTTTCTTAAATGGTCACCACAGACAACGCTAATAATGAGAATCAGATAAGAGGAAAAGCGATAACACGATAGGCGCGAAATTTAATCATTCAAATGAAGTAACAATAAATTGCTCTACGACGGCCGAAACGTGTGAAATAAAAAACTCTGAATAAATAATAACTATAAACTATTATTTAATAAAATGGTTTAGTAGTATACTTTGCTGTAACGTTCTTGTGATTTAAAAATTTGTTTTTTAATGACTACTGTGCTTTGTGATATATCTTTCATGAACTCTAATTTTACAAGGGCTCAGATAAATTAGTATATTACTAATAAACCCTCTTGATTTAAAGTTTCATTTAGTTTACACTTATAAAAACGTTTCTTCTATTTACCCTTCATGTTATAATTTTCAGGTAAATTTTAAAAAATGAGTCGTTATGAATTCAATGTTCAAAGAAAATCAAATTTAATACCTGGGCAACGCCGGCCAGACAGCCATTTGCACCGCTTCCCTGATCATCTCACCGGGATGTGGTGTGCGCACTTCAAATAAACGATCGCCATGAGAAATCTTGCGCGGCTGTATCGGCGATGGTATGATCTCAGTAGTGGCAATTGGCAACATCCATGGCTGAAGGCGATCCAACGAGGGAAGTAGACGAGTTGAAGCATCGTCGCCGTTCGTCAACACTTGCACAAATTGATGGCGTGCGCGATTATTGTTGCCGTTGTTATTCGAATTTAGCGGCTTTTGTGCACCGTCGGTCCCCATGCCACACTAATCGACTACTACGACAATAATATATGAGTATGATATGTTGAACATCACATCTAGTTTCAATTTTTGGTTGTTTTTTAATCCTTCTTATTGTACAATTATATCGGTACCTGAAACTTTTGAAAGGTAATCGAAAATGAGGAAAAATAATGAGCGACACCAAGAAAACAGCACAAGGGGAGAGTTTTAATGCGCAAAATTCAAATTATATCCTTGCTGTTTTTTGCTCTTCAACGACTTCAAATCTCTTAAGGCACAATTTCTGCAAATGATTTATAGCCGTCAATCATTATCATTAAACGTGGAGCCACCATAAAAGAATTCTTTAAAACAAAAACGACGAAACAAAAAGTGTCATTGAAAAGAATTTTAAAGGTGACAGAGTCTTAAATACAAATTTGTTTGAAGAAAACAAGGCGACGAGTTTGGTTTTGAATGGGGTTTGGATAAAAAAAACACGCACACAAACATAAGAAATTATTGAATCGCATAGCAACACGTGGAAACAACTCAATTGGAATGCTGATTGGGACTCTTATGTGCACATGAGTTCCAAATTGTTTCACACACGACATGAATAAGCGCAAGTAATATTGGTTGGACACCAATTATTTTGAATTGTTTGGGAAAATCAACAAAATGACATGATAAACAAGACAAAGAGCCGTGGGAGGATATCGTCTTAAATATTTAAGGCCAATTTGAAATGAATTAAAATTCCACGAGTCCAACACGCGTTTCCAACATAAACAGAATACAAAATATGAATTTCCAGCTCATTGAAAGTTCCGATATTGTTGCGGACCAGGAAACCAACTCAAAAAATGGATTGTTGATTTGTATTAATCTATTTTTATAAAATGAGTCAACAAGTATTGAAAAAATTTATTTCGCAGATTCAAATTATTGGAGCTAGAAAACTTTCGCTCTATTCTTTGTCTTGTTCAATTTTAATTGAATTATCAAACACTTTTTGTGTAGAAAACAAAAAAGAAAACCAAATTGTGAGAATAACAATGGAATTTTTAAGCTACTAAATGTGTTAATTACCGTGGATTGTGCATTAAGAGAAAAGTGCGGCCGATTATTTAAAAATTAACAGTTAATATGGTGGAAACTTATTAAATTCAGGAACAATAAACAAGAAAAAAACAAAAGATGAAGGTAATATTCCTTCATCATTCAATTCCCTTTTTGTCTTTGATGTCAAATCGTTTGTGGATATAAGCGGAGAGGGGAGAGGTTTTTTTTTTGATTTTTCTTCTACTGGAACAGCTTCTGAAAAAAGAAGGAAAAACGCACGGCGGCTCACTTGACATTTTTTTGTGTTATCTTAAATATGTAAAAATCAATTTGAATTTGCAATCAAACAAAAGCCCTCGTTCTCTATTATTTACATCTTATTGTTTTCTTGTTTTTTATAAATGTTGTTGTTGTTGTTGTTTTTGTTTTGGAATGATTCAAGTCAAGAACCTTTGACTTATAAGCGCAAAATGTGCATTTATCCTCACCCTATTGTACCTTCCTTTCAATGAGGATTGAATAAACTAAGAATGTCCATATAAAAATTAATGAAAAAGTAAGAAAATAGGCACAACAATAATATGAGCTTTTTTCCAGAAAACCAAAAATACGTTTGGAACATGAGCTGAATGAGAATATATGGACCGATATTGGCAACACACAAAACAACAACAATAATAACACAAACAACAACAGAGTAAAACTAATGGAAGGAAAATGAATGAGTATTATCTCTCGGCTACGTTAAAGGCCCGAGATTTCAGATGATAACAATTTAAAATCTCTGGAAAAAATCGGCCTTAGTGCCACGAAATATTTTCCCAAAAAAAAGAATGCTCGAAAAGTAATAAGCCAATATCGGGCCGCCACTTGTTTACCTACTTAGAATTCAGGTAAACTAATAAATATGAATAAATTGGCAGCTAGCGATAATATAGAATTAATTAATTATTTTTGCGGCAATTCGATTATTATTGTCAATTATGTCAAACAGCAAAATCTATCAAGCTTTAGAGCTAAATAGCTCCAAAACTTGCTGCCTAAAAATGGCAACATGCTATTGTTTTTCTTATTGTTGTTGTTGTAGTTGCTGTTGATTTTTTGTTGCTCCCAACATTTATATATTCTTTTAAATAACAATTTTGAGCAATTGGTCTAGAACACGTATAGTGATGCCCTGCTTTTTTTCCATAGTTGTGTCATTGTTATCTGTTCCGCGACGGTGCTCCCCAGAGACGTAAACCGGCGGAACCTTGATATATCAGGGTCACATATCTTCAAAAATGAGCAAAAAATTGGATATTAGCGGAAAGGAGAATCATTTAAGAATTAAATAAAATATTACTAGCCGGAAAAGGAAACGGCAAAAATTAAAAACCGAAATAGATATGATGAGCCCAATGAGCATCGGCCACCACAAAATAAATGAGAATAGTAAAAGCGAGGCAGAAAAAATGAATTGGAAAAGAAGAAATTGGCGATGAGCTCTGAGTTGGAAGATGATGTTAATGATGATGTTGATGATGAAGGGCATCGAAGAAACGTTTTTATTATTTTTATTATTATTCGAAACCTTTGCCCTTGTGAGCAAATAATCGCCTAGCTCAAACTAGCCGCTAATGTGTAGACGGCCCGGAAATGTTTATCATAATTGCATCAGGAACTGGTTATCATCATTCAATTCGCCCATATTTAGGCGCGTATTATAAATAAACTTGATAAACTAACTGGCTTGGTGACGGCAGTTGTCTACTTGCCTCTTTCATTCTTGTCATTAACAGTGCACATGTCTTATGATCACTGACATCAACAACTCTGTAATTAAAAAATTAAAACGTTTCAAAAAATGTCTAAAAATATAGGATTATTTGGCGACAAAAATTTCATTATAATTTCATCTGCCGCGCAGTATAAGAACAGCCAATAAAAGAAAATTGTAGTGAAATCAGTAAGATTTTGAAATGAAGATTACGACGAGTTTTATTCACCAGGAAAGTAAACAAATTAGCGTTGGCGGTATAGAAGAAGAGTAATGAAAAATAGGATATTTTTCGGTTTATAATTAAAAATCTCAGCAGAACGTTTTCGTTTATTATTGCGTTCAGGAGCAAGTTGATGAAGAGCGACAAAAATTGCAGACCTTACCTTTGAGTTGATTGAAACAAAAGAGCCGGTGCAAGCACCCCCATTGTGGTGAGATGATAATCTGGATTAGCATCGTCATTTAATAATTGACAACGTTCGTCATCCATTTAGAATGATTCGCCTGGTAGCATTTGAAATAAGGAAGAGCCTATGAAATTTTTATCGATAATGGTCGGTTGACGACAACGACGAGATTCGATGCCAGGGATTATCATTGAAAACGTTTTTGGAGAGGTTTTTCTTTGCCAAACAAAACCCAGCCCATGGAAGGTTTTTGTTGTCCCTTTATACATTTATTTCATCTTTACACCACCGCGGCTCTTTTTTTAGTTTGGGATCATTTTATGAATGGCGGAACAACGAAAAGCACGCATAGAAATTGTTTGTTTCAGTTCATTCCGCTAACAAAGGTATATAAATTATTGGAAATAAAAAAAAAGTAATTTCATAGATGTGAAATACAATGAGGACAGGGTTGTCGTGTTGAAACGTCAGATTATGGAAAATTGAACAACGGAATAAATGCGATGGGATCAAATTTCGGCGACCGAAGATGACGATTACCATATTTCACGTAATGATGTTTCGCGGCGCGAAATAAACGCACGACGATGGAAGCAAAGTTTGTGGACAGAAAGTAGTTTGAATGAAAACAAAAAAAGTTGAAGAATTAGCAGAAGCTGAAATGTCTTGCTTTTCACACTCCAATATACTCGCATTATTCATTATTTTTATCTGAATATTAAATTACAATATGTGAAAAAAAGAACTGAATGCTTCGAGTAGAGACGAGCCACCCCACGGTGAGCTCGAACGAGGCAGAAATTCATCTAATGAAAGTTGGAATTAAACGAATTAAATAATTACATGAAATATATATATATATATATATATATATATATATATATATAAGAGTAAAACCTTATTTTTCCAAACAATACGATAAAATAAAAATAAATTGGATGAAGAAAATAGTTTTTTTCCAGCCTCCTCCATCTTGTTTGATCTTACGCAAACAGGAAATGAATGTGCCAGTTTGATAATGAGAAAGACAATGAAGGAAACTCGTCGAAAACTCGTCGAACCCAAGGTACTACGAAAGTTTTACACTCCAATTACTTTTACAATGCTCACAAAAATTCAATCGCTTTTAGAATTTCTTCTTCTACGATTTATAATTATTTTACATGTTGGTCACAATTTCTTAGTTCTTTATATAGGGATGAGGAATAAGTTCGAAGAGTTTTTATATTATCCTCTGTTTCACAACAAGCAAAGTGTATATTTATCTGATAGCGCCTTTTCTGCTCTACAAAACTGTGTTTTCAGTTTGTTCGGAAACGTTACATTTTCATAATTTTTAGGCTTAGAAATGAACTATCCAAGAGGCTAAAATCAGAATTTATAACAACTTCTCTTCTTAGTTTCGAGCATCACGCGGTCATAAACATATATTTTTGTACTGAATCGTCACGGGAGATGAAAAATGGTGCCTGTACGCAAAATGATGGCTCCAGGAGATACGCCAAAGCCGAAACTTATTTTCTGCGTTTGGTGGAACTGGGAGGACATGGTGTTTTTTGGCAAATTGATCGAGAGGTGGGACAAAGTCGTAAACAGTAACGGCAAATTTTGATTAATTTAATTTATTATTATAAATATTGTTTTTGTTCGAATTAACAATTGTGAAAAAACTCTATGAACTTATTCCTCAACTCAATATTATAGTGTAAGGATTCCAATCTATTCCAATGAAAGTGGACCTCCTACACTTTGTTTAGAGCTAAAAAAAACAATTTTTTGAATATTTCTTCATAAGTCTAGGTTGCTTTGGGAATATTCTATACCTGAATACAATTTAATATCCGACCTCATTTGACGTTAAGATCTTAATTTACTTATAGAATTTAAGTTGTATTAATTAATTTGGCTTCAAATATTCATAATTGCGCTTAGAAATCTCAAAATTCCTGTTTCTTTGTTTTCAATTGGTTTTACATATAGAAGTAATAGATATTGAATATTAAATATGGACTGATTAAATTATTAAAAATTATTTTTAACTATTTTACTTATTTGCAAATATGTAGTTAGAGCTTTAAATTATATTAAACCTTAAGGCCTAACTTTAAATTTTCTGGCAACTAAATTAGTTCTTAAAATAACTTTTTAGTGCAATTTATCGTGGTTTCAGATTTATACATAAGCACATCAATTGGAAGTAACAATTTTCCGAATATTAAGCGTGTCTGAAAATTGTTAGGTATTTTCAATAAAAGATTGCTCACGATAATTTAATCAGACTTTTCATAAGCTATCTAAAATATTAATATTTTTCCAAAAGTTAAATTTGAGAACGTTTACTGAGCTCATTTGATTACCATACCAATTGGCGTGCATAATTTTTCTAATTAACATAAGACAGAAAATTTTCTTTAATTATATTGAGAAGAAACATTTTTATTTGTTAAATATTTCAAAGTTAAACATATAGAAAAAATTGAATGAATATAATATCATTAATTCTTGATTATGATGAAAACCCATATTTAATAATTATCAATCATAATTTCCCTTTAAAATGAGTTCTAAGGAATCCAAACTCTATAGCCAGAATAAAAAAAAAGAGAAACACATACCTTCGACGTTGCGGGCTGGAATATTTGCGGTCGTCGTTGATGCAACTCGAATAACTAGTAGATGGCGAGTGATCGCTATCGTGGGCACACGTGTCTTCGTCGCCTGTTAAGGACTTGCGCTGCTCGGCTGCGGATCGTTCGAGAAGTGATGCCCGTCGGGCCGCCTGAAAACAATAAGAAATTATACGTGGAGCTCGTTTCAAAACAATTGCTCTCAAGGTTTCAGCTCATCTAATATGCAAGTCATTATTTATGTTTTAAACTCGTATGTCCTTTGTTTAAAATAGGTGCTCTTTTGGTAGTTAAACGAAGGTCATCCAAAAAAAAATTCTGTGTTTTTTGCTTAAGAGCAAGAACTAAAAATTAATTATTTGTAGAAAAATGGAATTTAGTTTGCCATAAATGGAGAACTAAAAAAGAAAATTTTGTAATAATATTAATAATATTTATGCTGTCTTTGGGCCCATGTTTTGTTTAACAACCAATATTCCGCTCTACAAGTTTTAAACAATAGAATAAAGTGATGTCGAGAAGATCAGGAGTGAAGGGTTCTGCTGCTGCTGCTTTGGCTCAAGTATTCCAATAAATTTCGGCGCCCTCTTTTCATTATATAATATTGTGTCTATAAAGATTGTTTAAAAACGGAAAAAAGCAAACAAAATCTTATTTTCGACAGTAAATTCTGAAAATGAGCAACAACGAAAGAAGCAACGTCGAATAATAAATGAATGTGCGCGGGAAGTTTTTTTTTGTGTCCGGCTCTTTTTTATTTTTTCGGCATAATTTGTCGCGCCTTCATTACAAAACGATTAACATGAGAACGAAAGTCGAGCCCCTAATTTAACCAATTAGATTATTGAGAGCACAAAAACGTAAAGTTTTTTAGCATGTTGTTTTTGTTGTTGTTATGCTTTGTTTCAAGCCTCTTCTATTTGAAGCTCATTTGTGTGCTTTCGTGTCACCGTGCGCCTTGTGTTTCGCAAATACGAGCCAAATAAGAGCAATTAAATCGTGAAATGAATCTTGAGAAATAATAACAAATACAAGAAAACTGCAGAAATTTAAATCACTTTATCCGACGAAGATATCTCGAAGAGCTCTTGCATTCGAGCAAAACTTTTTATTCATTAATTATCTAGATTAATGAACTAAATATGCTTTGAATGTATTGTTATTTTAAAAAAGATGAAGAGTAAGAAAAACTGAAAGCTCATATATCTTTTCATCCAGTCTTGTTTGTCACAATCTTGCTCATAATTCGTCTTAATTAACTGATGAACCTATGAAAAACCTTTTTTTGGAAGAAAGTGCACGTAATTTGAATTATTTATAAAACAGAACTTATAAAATTAAATTAAGCATATTATTGAGCACTCACTTATCTTGTTATCGACGTTTTTTTCTGCTTTAGCTCTTAATCATAACCATTTATCCCTATTCAAATTAGATAAATGTCTATAAGTAAATATTATTATGGTTTGGAACGATTATTATCAAGATATTATAGCCGAACAAAAAAAACTTATTCAATTTTATTTATGTGTTTATTTATTTTTGCGTGAATAGAGGCACAGCGACCCGGAATATGAAAATAAGAAAGAACGCAGGAAGTTTAATAAAGTGATGGAACACTTTATTATTACTATTATTATTCTATTTTTATTATTTATTATTTCCTCAATGAAATGTGTTATTATATATTGAAACAGTAAGAAATATAACCAATTAAAGAGGGAAATAAGATTCACAAATTGACATTGACAATAATGAAATGAGCTCAGTAAGCATGATCAAATCGAAATTTTACAATTTTTAGAAAGTTTAAGGAAAGCCTTGTTAATTTGTCGCTTCTTTATTGAAAAGTTGTACAATCTTTTAGAGACGATTAAAAATCGAAAAATCATTGTTTCCAGTTGGCGTGCATCCTTTGAGATTTGTTAAAAGCAAATTATTATGGTGGATAAGAGTTGTTTAAACTAAAATATCTTAATTTTACAATAAAAAAATGTTAAAATTTCAGTAAGCTAATATTTTGAGGTCGTGGACACCAGAGGCCGTTCGCAAAGAACGATGGGAACCTATTACCCATTAAAAATCTATTGGGAAAAGTATAGCTCGATTGCAAGAAACTCTCACGATGCTCCTAGTTCTGAGCTCGACGCCGCGACATATGAATTATCACAGATTACCAAAAAATATTTTTCTTCACCGGTTATATTAATTTTGCTTGTTGTCTTTCTTTGTTTTAGCCGTAATTTTAAAATTCTGAAAAGAATTAGACAAACAAACTAAAACTGATTTAGTAAAAACGTTTACTTGAACGCGCCAAGTAAAATGTTCGATTTCAAAATTTTGACAGCGCATTCTAGTATTTCACGTGAAGAATCGGATGAAATTAAATATTCAAAATAAAACGAATATCACAAACTATTAAAAATATTAACTTTTTACAAGCAACGTTCGAATAATGAAAAATCGTCATTTTCGAAAGGATATTCTTTCTTTTTAATATAATAAATTTCAAATATATTGTATATTTTTCAATACATAGGATACAATTAAGCGAGCTTTTAACCACAACAAGAAAACTATTTTACATTTCAGAGATCGATTCCTAATCAAAAATAAGAAAATAAAATTTTATTCTCGTTTAAACGGTCACACGGCCATAAGAGACGTTTTCTTCTATTCCTCTTCAATGTGTGTTTCCTATGTTTTAAGACAAAACCCATTGATAAGGTAGAAAGGAGTGGCCGTCGAAACGAGAACCTCATATATTCTTTTTTCTCTTCCATTAGTCACCGATCTCTGAAGGACAAAGCTTGGAAGTTTACAAGCCAAGCGTTAATATAAAATCGCGATTTTCAAAAGGATTTTCTTAATTTTTTAATATAATAAGTTTCCAATTTATTTTCTTTCTTTCAATATATAGGATACAATTAAGTAAACTTTTAACCACAACGAGAAAACTAAGTAAACTTAACAAAAAATTATCTATTTTTAATTTAGGGAATACTTCTAAAAAAAATATTTATTTTAATCAGAATGATGTAGAGTAAATTGCAGCAGAAATTGTTGTAAACATAAAAGTTTTAATTTGAAGTTTATTAACAAATTACCTAAACCTCGCCAATTCCCTAATGGTGAGATTATTATTTTTTAATTTTCTATCTAAAATTTGGATAAAAATTAAAAACATGAGATGATTAGCTAGTAAAATCATAGATCATTTTTCCATTTTGTTACAAAATGAAACCCCCGAAGCTTTCTCTTTGGAATAATTTAAATTAACAATGGCAATCCCTTTATCGTCAAATTAAGAAAGTAAATAAACTTTTAAATTTCAATAACTTACAATTTTTGTCTAATTTCAGGAGTTGTAGTAAACCTTTTCTATTGAGCACATTAATGATACAGTTGATTGAAATAAAATCCCCATCAAAGCAATTTAATAACAAAGAAATAATTCATTGTGAATAACTCAAACTTTTCAATTAATTTTTTTTCGAGCCGGAAAACAATAGAATTTATAATATTAAATACAAGACGATGCGTATGAAAATTGCGCACAAAATGTGGCAAAAAACGTCTGACTAGAAAATTAGAAGGTACAATTGAAGATGATGAAAAAATATCATATTTGTATTGACATGTCGGTGAATGAAAATAATATATATCTTGATTCTAATGGCGATTAAATAATTGCACAATTAGAAGAATGAGAACGATGAGAATTCGTGAAAAAAACTGAAACTCATACCTTTCGTAGAAAATCGAGTATCGGCATTTCTAGACATGTCTTAATGCAACGTATAAAAAACGTTTTCGCATGAATATGACGTGCAGCACCGTTTCGACGGCGTCCAACTCCAAACAGGTTTGTTTTACTTTTTATTTAAAGAAAATATGAAAATAGTGTTCGTGGCGGCGCTTCGAATCTAACACCAAACCACTTCGTCTTCCTAACGTTTTTTGTTTGCATCGCTTTTGTTCGATTCAGCCATTTTAAAATAGGAAGAACATGAAGGAGCTGGAGAATTGGCGTGGAGTGAAGAACAACAAAATTCCACTATAATCGCTTTTTGAACAAAAAAAACCGTAGAATTGGTGGGAGTGAGCATATACATGAAAAGGCGCCAACGAAAACATGGCGACAGCTTGTTTATTTGTTTGTTTGTTTTTTGTTCGGTTTATATTCCTTATTTTTATAATATTTGGTTTTTGTTATTGTTAAACTTCGTTCAATCATATTTATACCTCGATTACAGCTGTTGGAAAGTCGATGGATGGACGAGAAGTGGAGGCGGTCGCTGGTGTGACACTGGCATCATTCGATAAACCTTAATGATTGTTCGATTGATCCATGCTGTTCGAAACTTACTAAGCTCATCACGACTTTGCCGCTTGGAGTTTGACTCTGAAACGAATATTTGATAGTTATATATTGAAACAAAGTAATTCTGCCACTGTCTATTTGTTCGCTATCTATCTTACGTAAAAGTTACGGTATTTCCATTTCGATCTATATTTGGAAATTTAAATTTTATAAGTGATACGGTAAAAAAATAACTATCTTATATTTAATTCATTTTAAATTTTTATTTCATGAGTGTTTAGCAATTTTTAAATTATAAAGGTTTTTTAACGATTTTTTCTGATCAATCAAATAATAGAAACCATTTTTGACGTATACACGCCAACTGGGACGTTAATAAAACTCAGAAAACATGCTAAAAATATATTGTGAAGACTTTAGTATTTTTAGAGATTTTAAGGAAAAGCTGACAAACTGATATTTGTGTTCAGTACACGTGGAAGTTTTAAGACAAGCGTTAAAATAAGAACTTTTTCATTTTTAATTATACCTGACACTTTACATATAACTTCATAATCGCAAAAATTGAAAAAAAAATAATAAAATGTTTCCTTGTCCGCAATATTGCCTTCACGTGAACTTACACAAAATCCGTTTTATAAGAAAAGTATTGTCCTTTTCAGAGATCGCTGTCTTAATGGAAGAACAAAAAGCGAAGAAAAAATTATGAACGGCAACACGGCCACAAACGACTTTTTCGTCAATTTCTCTTCAATGTGAACTGCCCATTATTTCGAAAAAAAGAGTGGCCGTCCAAACGAGAAACTCATTCCATCCTAATTTTTTTCCTCTTCCATTAGGCACCGATCTCTGAAAACGACAATAGCTAACCAAGCCTTTTTTTCTAATTTTTGGGCTACCTGATTTTAAATTGTCAAACTCCGATTCTTTTCTAACGATTTGAGCTTATTTTCTAAACACTCACTTTTTAAAATAGATTATTATTATTTGGTATTTTAGCGATCAGCAAAGCTAACTACTTTGGAAATGTATTGATCTTGATCAAAATATAAGAAGATCATTACAAATATTATTCATTTCAGAGACCGGAAGAGCAAAAAATAAGAAAAAATTCATTTGGACGGCCACACGGTCACAAAGAACTTTTTCTTCTATTCTTCTTCAATGTGTGTTGCCTATTTTTGTGAGACAACACACAATGATGTGGCCGTCCAAACGAGAACCTCATTCCATCCTATTTTTTTCCTCTTCCATTAGGCTCCGATCTCTGAAAAGGGCAATATTAATTTTAAAACCTTTTTAGCATTATAATTTAAAGGTATAATATTTGCACAAGTTTTTCAAAGTATTAATTATAATATAATATAGTCGGCTCCCTTGACAAATAATTGTGCAAAACTCTTGAGTGGAACACACATTTTTTTAATTGTGAAAATTCTAATGTTAGTCAAATAATAGTTTCTAACTTTTAGTGTTTTCGAGTATCACAAGCAGGCCAATGGTATGTGAGCTCAGTAAACGTGCTCAAATCGAACTTTTTGGAAATATATTAATATTGTTTAAGCACAGCCTATTAATAGTTTTATTGAAAAGGCGTAACAGTTTTGACGCACGCTTTAAAATTGGAATTTTTTAGTTCCCAGTTGGCGAGCACTACTTTCCAAAGATCACAATTTAGGATTATTTTTAAGAAAAATATTTCAGATAATAAGTGCTCTGACTATAAACAATTAAAACAATTCCATGATGATTTCCCGCCCCATTGAAAAAAACAATAATAATTGAATTAAACTTCTTGTGAAACTGTATATTGAAGGCGTTGACGGCCACTGGCTCGATTTGCAGAATAACAACTTCTCATTAATATTATTATAAACAGCATGTCGCACCATCTCATGTGTATCAAGTAATCAATGCATTTTTTCTAAGGACTATACGGAATAAATGAAAAATGACTGAAGGATTGGATGCTGCGTGGGTTGCAATATGAAACCCATGTTGACATTCGACATTCATTTTTGCATTACTCAGCACTCAAAATTCAGCCCCCCCTCTTTGGGCGTTGACTCGACTTACGGTAGATATGAGCCGACGATGATCTTTTTTTCACAGCTGTAGGTGCTAGTGATTGTCGCCTTCTGGCAAATGCCCGACCAACCATTTGCTAATTATTTCAGCTCAACCATTGGGGATCTTGGTCTGTATGAAAACAATTGAATATGGACTGCTCATAGAATAAATAATCGTTGGCGACGAATTTGTTTTATTAAATGAGCCATCACGGAATTAATATAAACAAAATTGAAAAGGCGAAATAATAGAAAATTGGCACCGACTAATGATGGAAATCATTTCTTGGAGACGAGCATATTCGGTTTTAAATCAAGCGAGAATAGACAACAGAAAACTGATGAGTTACACAATAGTGCTGAAAAATCAATTCTGAGTTTGTCACACTAATTGATGATAATTCGAGAATAAATTAATGAGCGCATGAGGATGAGGAGAATGTAATTGGATAAAAGCATTTTTAATATGAGCTAAAAATTTTCAACAAATAATATAGGATTATTAATTTTTAATTCAGAAATTATAGGGAAAAAACTTGTAAGAAATTCAATTCCATATTTTTGCTTGTTATTTATTTATTATTTCTGTTATTCTTCTATAAAAATAAAATAAAAAGGATTACGAAGAAAATGAGGAAGAAAAAGCAAAAAAACTTAATTACGGAATAATTAGAGACTGCGGATTGAATTCAAATAAGATATGGCTTAACTGAATAAAGGTTATCGTAACAGGTTTTCAAGCTCGGTTTTATAATTGATTAATATAGACAAAAAACTTTTAAAAACAGGAAATTAATTCGAGCTCTAATACATAACAAACGTTTTAGTGAAAATAATTATCTATTTTTGTTAAATAAAAGTGTTCCAATAAGGTTGATGGGGAGACAGAAAAGACTTTCATTAAAATATCAGCTCTCACCATTTAGCTCATTTAAACTTTTTTCTAGAATTTATTTTCACTTAGACTTCCAGCTGTTTTTTGTGAACTTTGCTAAAACGACGCAATTGATTTGTTTAAGCTATTAGCTGACTAACATTTTATTTGATTAATATAATAGTCTATAATACGAGTTTTTCACATAAACACTACAACGAATAAAGAATAAATGAAGACGTGGATGGAAAAAAACTTGGAATATATTGTTTGAGAAAATGAGTGTGCAAAAAGAATGGTCCGGGTGAAAAATAAATCGGGAATAAACATTTCGATATCGAATAATTCATGAATTCGGTGGTCGGCTCCGATATTTTTTGTTATGTCTCTTCCTTTGATTCAACTAAACAACAAAGAAACAAATGGAAATTTGAATATTTCCAGAATGCTTGGAAATAAAGAGGAATATTGTACATAGTTGAGCAAGTCGAACAATGAGATAAACAAATTAAAAATTGATAATAAGAAATAAATATTTTGTTTGTCTTTTTCCTCCAAATGTATCTGCGTGTTTATTTAAAAAGAAGATTTATTTTAAAAATTGTATGTTTATATTCAAGCATTAATTAGAAATTATCGATTGAAAAGTTTATTTTTCTATTATTTTGAAAGGAATTCGAGCTGGCTGTTGTTGCTGCAGTATTCAAATATGCGGAAATCATGCGCAATCCAGCGGAATAAATCAATAAGCGCAAAGATTGACGTCTAGTAAAAATCAGAGTGCCCAAATGAGATTTAAAACCAAATAAATCGAAAAATTACCAGGCAAAAACAAATAAATGCGAGGATAAAGATGCACGAAAATGATACTAGACAAGTCCAAGAATACACCTAATTTAATTGTTTAGAGCACTTGATGCTTAAGATGTTGCTTCTTAATTCAATGAATGATTCGATTATTTTCTGCGAGAAATATTGTTTCAAAAAAAATCACAGAAATAATAATAATAATAATAGAATAGCCCATGCTTGTTTATTTGAGCATGAATATGAGTAATTTTTTACTGTTGACGAGTGAAATTTGTAATTATATGGTGGCTGAATGGAAATGAAAGATTTTTTGTTTGTCTTCTGACTTTTTAGTGAAGAATGTTATTTATTCTTAATATTTAATAATTGGTTGATCTACTAAAATGGAAAAGATAATGAGAAAATCATAAAACAATACAGTAATACTACCGAATATAAACATGACCAATTAACTTCCCAGGATTTGTAAATAAATAAAGTTGGAGATCTAAAGAAAAAATTTGTTCTCAAAACATTTGCAACAAATGGAAACACACACATACTCATGTTGTTGTTTTTTATTTGTTTATTTATTTAAAGTTGAGATTTATCCAACTTGAAACTCTGACTCAATTTGAGTCAGCTTTATCTGTCTACCTTGGACGGAAATTGTTTGGAAACCAAAATTAAACAAAAGAAGAAGAAAAGGAATAAATAAGGTTTTGGTACAGAAATCCATCGACTTTCTTCTTTTTTTTCCAAAAAGCAATTATAAGTCAATGTCTAATAAATAATATTCAAGCTCATTTCATGTAGAATTTATTTGTATGTGTGTTCAGGAGAAGGAGCCAACTCGAATATGTGAAAATATATAATTGGTAGAACCATAAAATCTGAATAGGTTCGTTTGGGGTAGAAAGCTAATAAATAAAGCCAGCACCATATATAAATGATGATGCTTCGTAGATGTCATATTTTCAATAATACCAATCATTTTGACATTATCTTGTTTTTGTTTATTTATTCTGTTGTCAACAATTCAATTGGCAATACTCGCTTTTAATCATTCTTGTTTCAATTTCGCAACAATTCCTCTCATCGATTGCTCTTTATTAGGATTCAGAATTGTTTTTGTGTTATTTTGATGCTCTTTGTTTATTTTATATTACTATTTTTATTGTCCGTTTTCTCCTAAGCTCATTAGACAGATTTCCGAATTGATTACATGCTCACCTCTAATTGGTACAAATACTTCCGTTGAGCAAGCGATGTTGGCTGGGACAGCAATATTCACGTGAAGCGTAACAGATTCTTCTATAATTAATTTAAATATTTCTCTCGTTCAACTCAACTTATGTGCAACCAGTGGGCTCGCCAATCTTGTCGCCAAATACACTTCCACGGGTTCTTCGTCTTCCCGGTGCTCAAAAATTAGCATTTAATGCGAGGCCGAAGAAAAAATTCTTACGCGACCGAAACGGCTGAAGATATCGATTGGTTCGAATCGACGGTCGATATGAAGACCGATGCAGTGGATTCATATTATAAACAAATATAAATAAATTTTGCTAAACGTTTCTTCGATCACAGAACATCAAGAAAGACACCGAGTTTAAATCAATTTGTCGCTTTGGCATATGGTAGCAATAAGGATGAATTTAGAACTTGTTGAATCACGAGATTTACGACGTTATCGCTTCACATTTGTTGCGAGCCCATTCGCTATCTATTATGACGGCGAAACTAGAAGATAATTTATAATAAAGACTGGAAAATAACTTAATTAGTGTAATATTTTTTAAAAAAATAAAGTGATAAGATAATTAAATAAGAAAAATGTTATTTTTTATAAATAATTTTGATGACGAATAATGTCTCAGAAAAATAAATTTTAGAGAGCTACATAAATAATATATTTTAATTAAATTGAAATGAAATTTATGAATTATTGATTTTATAAGAAATAAATATTTACGTCGTAAGCTTCGGAAACTCGAGGAAGATTGTATAACAGAAGGAAGATTGTATAATCGAATTGAAGCGGAATCATGAATATATCGGGCTACTTCTTCTGCTCTTTTTCTGCTCGAAGGTTAGTTGAAAGTAAACTCCAACACAAAAATATCAGTAAAATCTAGCAATTATATAATATAAACGGATTAGGTATTTTGAGACAAATCTCTCAAAATAAAATGGAAAGATTTTTGAAATTGTTACGGGTAAAATTTAAGACCCAATTAAATTGTAAAAAAATGTTTGTGAGCATTCTTTTAAAATAAACTTGATTTCTTTGGATTATTGTCGTATAATTCAGACAATACATTCCACTTCAGGTTGCAAATCAATTCAAAGCGACGATTCGATTCCTACAAAATACTGATCTTCGATTTTTTGGCGGAAATTTTCAAGATTGCCTAGATTTGGATTTTATTAAATCTAGCACAAGCGGAAATTGCTCCCGTCGGAAAATAAAATGCACGGATTATTACACCATCTCATTTTAAATTTCAATCCTCTACCAGCCATCCTCTTATATCCTAATTAATTAATCAAACGAAGTTTCAGGAAGAATTTTTAATTAGGAGGTGTAAAATCGGTTTCCGCTTTTCCTAGGTTTAATAATGTTGTGACGGAAGGTTTAGCTGAGAGCCAAAGCGCACACTTTACTAGTCACTCTTGATAGTCCCGTTAACGTTAATTATATATTTAATTATAATTATTAATATTTGTTGTCACGTTACTTGTGCCCTAGTTTTGTTATCAACTTATCTAATCGTGTTTTCATATTATTCTTATTCCTAATATCCGAGCCAATAAACGTTAGCCGTGAATCCACCAGCTGTAGAATCATAACAAATAACATCCCTAGATTTATCAAAAAAATTGGGTACCGAGTATTCTTTTTTCATGAGATCCCGCGAATTGAGTACAAAGTTTTATAATTGCACGCCAAATGAAACCTTTAAATGGGTATCTCAGCAATACTTACTTTATTTTGGATACTGAATGTTCTCGCAATGAGAAGCGGACCAACTCTCTCCAATTCGAGCGATTGCCACTGCGCCACTGTCTCCAGGATTCCTATCCGTCTTCTGGTGGATCCTGTCGTGGACCGTTCGTGGGTGAAGTTTGAGATCCAGAGTTTGACGGCATCACACCAGGTCGTTTGGGGGTCTAGTTGATCCTCTGAGGTCCCATTCTATTAGGCGTTCGCACCAACGGTCCACCGGCATTCTGGAAATATGGCCTGCCCATTGTAAGACCTTTCCGCGGACAATCATTTCAATGTCGATGGTCTCATATAGAAGGGCAGGAATAACATTTTGCCTCATGATCTTCCTCTTTTTCTTATGGTCAATGTGCATGAAGAGGAGTTTGCATTTCCCGTATGATGCCCACGCTTTCGTTCGCTTTGAAATTTCTTCTGCTAAAAAATCAATCCTGATATAGCTTCCTAGTTATCGAGCACCTTCTTGGAAAGGACTGACGACTCCGTCGATCTCGATCTCTGAACCCGAAGCGAAATTGTTTTCGCAGGATTAATTTCGAATCCGTGTTCCTTCTCCAATCCTGCCAAAATCGATATTCTTCGTTCGCAATGATAACAACGTCGTCAGCGAACTCGAGCCTCTTATGTCTTTTAGGATCTCAGCAATAATGTGGGATCTCATCAATAATGCACCGATATTGTTTTTCGATCAGACAGTTATTTGTATATTTAAGAATATTTCTATCAAATTCACGAGAAAATTATGCTTAAACTAACAACCTTAAAATTGTAAGACACATTCAAATATTAGAAAATTTGCAATTCCAAGAGTGATAATTTTAAACTCTGATACTTCCTTAACAACGTGTTCTACTAGCTTAGTCAAGGATAATTAACAAAAAATCGTTAAAATGAAATTTTCCATATAAAATTATTAAATTATAACCTTTAAAGAAAAAATATTTACTGTAAATTACAATGATTAAATTGTAGCAGGTCAAGGATATCCGCCAGTTTATACAAATCTAAAAAATATTGTTTGAAACTAAATAAGAAATAAAATGTCAAATGGTGTGAATATAAAAAAACTTGAAATCAGATGTTTCTATTCAACTGCAAATGCTTTAAACATAGAGCATTGATCACATATTGAATGTTTCTAGAAAGGCATAATTCCACATTATTCTTTGTTCGTGCTTCTATATAATTACAAAAAAGAATGCTGGTTAACGTCCAGTGGGGCCAATTAATATATTAGTATTAAATAATATCTTTGACTACAAAAGATCGTGGGCAACCAATCTTTGTTATATTAACATATATTTTATTTTTCTTAAACAGTTGAATGATAATTTTAGTTATTTTTTTTTGGTCACGGTTAAAAATAGCTAAATTTTTTCCCTATGAGCTAAATACAAAATCTTTGTACTTTTAAATGCTTTCATACAAATGAAATTCAGCTGTTCATTAGACAAAAAATCATAAAACATTTTTGGCAAACATAATTTATTCAAAATAAAAATTAAGTTATAAATAAATGTACAATAATTATTATCCGTTTGTCTTCAATTCCAGATGAGCATTTTAGAAATAGCAACAAACAAAATTGTCTCAAAATACATACATATACACAATCAATATATAAAGCCGTCACAATTTAAATACAAAGTACAATATAGAGGAAAACCATGAGCGCGCTGAACACGGCCATGAGCACCGCATGCGCTGCACTGAACACGTTATACCAATCCTTCTGGTAGTTACTCTGCGCCGATTGCTCTTCAAGTTTGTCGAGGTTGTACTCCTCGACGGATGAGATGTTCAACAAGCCAAGAATGCTATTGATGATATTGGCGATTTGGGTGGCGCGTCCCCATGGTGGAAGGGTTCTCTTGGCTTTCATGCAAGTGAATATCAGGATCGATACCGTAATTGAGGTCAAGTTGAGCACCAGGGATATCTCCAAGAATCTCACTAGAATTCAATTTTTATTATTTTTCATTTTCTAATCATTCTTACTTGGTTTAGGTGTGCTAGCTGTGCTCGATAAGAATGGTGAGATGCGTTGCGAGAAGAGCAACAAAGTGATGAATTGGAGCAACATGACGAAAAGTTTGAGGAAGATCTAGTTTTATATTAAATCGTATTTAATGTGGTTGAATTGTTACCTGAATCTTAACCGACCCGAAGAGTGGCGGAAGAAGAAAGACGACGGTGGTAATGAAGAGTGGAATAGTAAGCTCAACCTTGAGAGCCGAATGCGATCTCTTCAAGTTGAGGCAGAATCCAAGCTGTAAGGATATTTTAGGAAACAAAGTGAGGTTGAATGTTTTACTTGCGCTGCATCGGATGGGTCTTCGAAGCTCTCTGGAACTGTTCCAGATACGCCCCAGCCATAGTCGCGGAAGTTCTTTGGATCGGTAAAGATAGGAAGTCCCGAAGATGTGAATTGAATCACTTCCTAATATGAACTCTTATATATCTATTTGTTTACACTTGTATCACCCTATCTTGTTGTGGCTCGAAACCAAAACAGCATTTATAAACATCGTTCGGGTAATTCTCAAAGTCGGTATCGTCGCAGAAAGTGCGCAAAGAGAACGCGACTTTTGCTGTCACATTTCCTTGACTTGTCGTCTCAACTTTACGGATTTCGAAGGCATCACCATTTTTCAAATGATTCTCCGGACTGAAAATCGATTTAGTTTTAAAATAAAAAGCAAGTGTGCAAAAAGAAATTTGATATATCTGAGATTATGAGCACCATGTAGAATGTTGCACAAAAAGGTGAAAGGTTCCCTTTGAATTTAATTGCGTTGTTGTTGTTGTTGTTTTTAACACTACAAATTATTCCGCCGCAATAAATGCTTCGGCACAACATTCATGTTTTACAATCGTCGACATTTGTCCTCTTTTTTTTTCGAAAAAGTTCAAACAGAAGTTTAGTGCTTGTGTAAGCGTTTTTTGCCCTCACAAAACAACCTATTAATATAACAAATAAATAATTTTGTGGTTCATTGCACCTAAATCACCGATTTTGCATCAATAATAAGAACAACATGAATAATAATGAGAAGAGGAACATACTTTTGTGAGCCAAGAACTGGAACCCAAACGTGATGGAAGCTATGAACCACGAGTTTGTTCTTCTTCCACGTGTCTGGATTCCAAACGAGACGGTCGTCGTGCCAGTTGAGTTCCAAGTAGCCATGGATGGATATGTCTTTAAGATATTCGTTCTGAAAATTGAAATATTGCGTATTCAAGGAATTATTTAAAAGTGGAATAAATAAATCTTGTTAGGATTCGGTTTTACCAATTCATAGATTTTATTTGCGTTGTCACGCCAAATGGAAAAGAGACAATGTTACAATATTCACAACTTCCATTTAAAATACTGGTAAATTGAAAACTTCTGTTGATTTCATTAGAAATTGTCTCAAAACATTAACATTTCTTTGAAAAAATTCATTTTATTGATTTGGGTAATGTTAATGATATAGTTTGTTAGAATATTAGTATAGTATGATTTTAAATTTAAGTCCATATGTATCTTATATATTTAGTTGCTTTATTTATAATCGAAAACAGCAAAAACCTCATTTTTTCTCCAATATGAAACTCTTATATTAGAGTTACTTATAAAAACAACAGAGTCACTTAAATCTAAAATTTCGTAGCACTCCTGCCACGAAGTGCGCGCAGATTGCAATCGATCGCGCACCAAATGCACGTTTACATTAAAAATTACTAAAAAAAAATAATTATAGAAAATTGTTTTCACTATTTTGATTTATTCGAATAGACGGTTCCGATAATGAGGAATTTTTTAAAACCTGTTTCGTAAAAATAAACCAAAACATTTTCGAGAAGTCTTCATTTTTATGTTTTTTTAGCTTATATTTCGTATTTTTGGCATTTACTAATTGCGGAGCGCGGGGAGCTCACCAAAGAAGCATTTAAAATAATATTTCAGTTAACAATAATTAATAAATATTTTTTAAATAATTAATTGAAACGACTTATTTAGCGCAATTGGTGCGCTGTCTTTCGCAATTTTCTTGTATTCCGTGGCAATCGAGTGTCGTAGAAATTTTTTCAGATATATATTAGTATAAGCCTAAAAATTATACTAAATATATAGTAAAATATAGTAAAATGACACTCTTGTTTTCAGAGCTTAATGGTCAATGCATTATTTTACTTAAACTATAATTAGCTTACTTCAACCTCTGAGACTAATTTCACGCGGTTATTAATAAAACGTGGGCAATTTTCAGAATGCGGGAGGCGTTACACTAAATCCAGTTTATGTCAATAAAACGAGCTTAGAAAGCGTGTTCAGATCTAATATTTTATTAAGATTTTAAGATTTTCAGAGAAAATCGGTCAAAGAGGCGTATAGATATTTTGTGTAAATTATACGTGAAATTTGTAAATAGTAGCATCCATGTTTCCATTTTGCCTGCCAGTTTTCAACTGGTACGTGAAAATTAATAAGTTTGTGAAATTTTATATTTTCCGAGAACAAATCGATATCTCATTTAAATGAAATAATAACTGATGTTCAAACTATGACACATTTCTTAATTATATAGGGGATTTGTGCTATTCTCACAGCCGAGGTGCCTCACATTTCCGCAAGGTTGGAGCAGGTTTTAGAGACAACGTCAATAATAAGAATAAAACAGCGAAACCACTAAAAGCGCGAAAGTTTGGTCTTTCAAACAAACTACCAAAAAATTTTATTTTCCAAAAGAGTTATTACAAATTTTACGAAAATGTTCTCAATATGCATTAATTATAATCAAGACAAATTAAATTTAAGACCGTATTAATAAAAATTTAAAACATATATCCTCAAAAGGAAATTTTTGATTAAATTTTCATCAGAGAGATTTAGTTTGGTTAATTTCAACTTTTTTTGAAAAATTGTTTTACAATACTGCAAAATAACTTTTTTAAGAATCTTTCATAAAAATTGAATTATCACCTTGTTTATAATATATATTGAATCTAGGGCTATGATTAGACCACCTATATTAATATCTGTGTTTATAGAAAATATTTTTAGCGCACGTCAAGAAAAAACGATGAATTGGCAATTTTTTTAAATCCTGTGCTTGTCAATAACTAGTTCTTACGGCAAAATCCCAGACTTATATTAAAATATCTCCTGGACTTTAGATTTCCACGATATTTTAAGTTTAAATTACTTTAGTGAGCTTCTGTATTTCCCGAAATATATATAAAGTTTTGAAATAAGTTTCAACGTCTTACCAATTCAAAGTGTTGAAGTGTAAACTGAGCAAAGTTGATGCTCACCGGCTTCGAGCTTATGTAATTTGGAGGAACCGACGCTATCGGATGCGGTATATTCAATCTAAATCAATTTCCCCTAATTTCCTAACCAAGTAATATTCCATACCTTCCCAATTTTTTGGCACTCTCCCCAGCCAGGAAATAATACAAGCATTGCTCAAGAGTGCTCACTTCATGTTGCATTAAATTCTCATTTTTTGTTTCTAAACGAGATATAATAATGTGCGGACAATCAAATAACACTTGACTAACCATTCAACAAGCTGAGCATGTATTGACATGGATCTAGTTGAGCCGATCCTGTTGCTCGCGCCTAAATAGCGCAGTTATTTGTTTATTTGTTCCGGTACTTACCTGAAATAGAGCGTTTGGTGAGTTGACAATGTGCGGACCATTGGCGGTTGGCGGCACTTGCGCCAACGTGAAGGATATAAAACAGATGGGAAGTAGCAATGCGAACATGTTACCTGAAAATAAGATGATTCGAAGTTAAACGACGGCAATAATTTATACGCGATGTTTGTTGTTTTTTTTTATGTATGAATACAATTTAGAACAACTGTCGATCAACGTCGACAAATTAACGATGACAAGATTTTTTGAAAAATGGTTCTTATTAAATCATAGTTTGAGCCGCAAATTATATGTATCAAGTATAAATCTCGAAAAGAAAAGTGCAAATGTCAATGAAATGGGTCGGGATTGACCGCAGCTTGATGTCCCCTCAGAAGAAGCCAACAATGAACGAATCTTCAGCATTCGCAAATGATTTAAAGGCGTGGAATCGAGTGGGAGCGACTGATCCGTTTCAGTTGGCGTCATTTTTTGAGTGTATGCATGTGTATGTGTGTGTGTTTTTATTATTGTTGTTTTTGTTTTGTTGCGCCGACTTTTGCCTGCTATCTCTTGCATTGGCTTCTCCTCCCAATGATTGCAGGTAGGCGGGATTTGTTTCGGCGCGTACGTGAAACTACTTACTCAACCACTCCCATATTTACAAATAATCTTGAAGCACTACCTGTGTGAATAACTAGATTTGCGCGACTTTAATTAGTGTTTAATGATGGTGGTGATAGTAATTGATGATGGAACTGCTGAAGGCTTCGCACGAGTTGTTGTTTATATAACTGGATTTGGGCATTATCGCCAACAACTTGCTTAAAATACATTACTGCTGGATCTTTGTCGTGTTGGATCTCTTGCGAATATTATGGAAACTAGATGTCATCGAATCATATTAATAATCTTATTAATTAAATAAGAATTTTTTTAATTTGACGAACGAAATGGGATCATTTGAAGAAAGGGATGTTAGATGATGAGGTTCCACGTACGATTATGTAATTTTTATTGTTAGTTCATGACATAAAAAGAATAATTTTTTCTGACTCTTAATAAAGGAAAATTGAATGTAATTTTGACAAACTACACGTCAATTTAAACTGGCGATTTATTTTAAATTCTTCATCGTGCATTTCCAATATTCACGTATATCAGAAAGACCAAATGAAAATCATCAATTTATAGGGTTTTTTAAGCCGATTCAAAACTCTAAAATTAAAATTAGAATTTACTTTAGAGGCTCCTTGGCAAATACTTATTTTTACAAAATCAATTGGCGTGTAAACTGTTTTTCATAAATTCATTAAAAATAACAATTAATTAAGAATAATAAATTGTTTTGTAAATAATATATGACAAATAGAAATTAGATTATCCTAGATCTAATGATTGCTAATTATTATACGCATAAAACCTTTTAAATTCGATGTGCGCCGGGAAGATTTGAATAGTGAAATCAATTTTATTAGAAATTTATTCGATTTATGCTCTTTATAAGATATTAGATTTTAATAGTAAACTATAAAAATAATATACTGTCTATAAAAAATTCAAAATAAAAAAATAACGAATCGAATTATATTCATTTGATAGATATAGAGGGTATGTTTATCCTCCTATTCATTGGCATCTTACTGTATTAAGAATGATAACCGTTTATTAATTACAACTAAAACATTTTTATAAAATAATTTTAAAATTTTAAAACATTGAATATGTATTTTAGAAAAAATATTCATAAGTTTAACAATTTATGATAACTTAAGCTTCTGAGCTAAGAGGGCGGAATTCGATTTTTTGAATTTCCAAAAATCGTCGGAATCTGAAATCCCGCCCGTATCTGGACATTTATATGAATAATGAGTTTTCGAAAATACGAAATAAAATATAAACTTACTGAAACCAGAATCCAGAATTTTGAACATCATTCCTTATAATATACACTAGCTGACAAAAGTTTTGTCACAAATGTTTTTTCGGGTTTAACTTTTTTGTGACTTGACCAAATTGGCTGATTGTTTGATATTTTATTTGAATCAGTGTTTAAAATGTTAAAGTAGCAAAATTTGGTTTAAATTACCATGGCAATTTCGGTACCACGCATTCCGTTTTCCCTCATATTGATAACAGCTTGCGGGTGGCAATTGGAGTTTCTTTACGTGGAGTCATCTCTAAAATGTTGCTAATTACTGCTATTTTCAATAAATTATGAAAAAAATATAATTGAACTTTAAAAATTATTAAAAACGCAGTGCAAGAAAAGTGCGTAATATCTTTGAGCTACGCGTTATACGGTAAACGCTTGTCACTGTAAAACGGATCATCGTAATCACAAGCGGGAATTTATAAAATAATCTACAACCATATGAATCCATCACATCAAAAAACCAGCCAATTTCAAGTCACAAAAAAGTTAAACCCGCAAAAACATTTTGAACAAAACTTTTGTCAGCTAGTGTATATATTGTACAATAATTTTACATCGCCATTTAATATATTCTTGCATAACTCAGATTTTCTTAGCAACCTGTTATGTGATAAAAACTATTTAAACTTCCATACGTTTCTTCAAATCCTTCTAAAAGAGCCAAAAAATCTAAATTATTTTCGAAGCCACAAAAATCATCGGTCTAATAGTATAAAAACCCAGGATCTAGGTGTAAAATTATTCGATTTTCAGAAGACGTATAATGTTTCCTTGCTTATTTTTCTAAAAATTTTTATCTTGTCTTAGTTTTATGCGTCTAGTAAATACCAATTTGATAGGAAACTGTCCGTAAATACCTATATATTATTGAAGAGTTTTTTCTATAAATATCTCACGTCAGTTCGCGCCTCTGTGTAGTTTCACAAATTTAAAAAAACGAACTTACAAATTAATCTTTACTAAAGTATACTGTAATTCTGTGTAAGTAACTACAGTGTACTGTAAGAAATGTACTGTATTAATTTAAAATATTTTTCCAAAAAGTTGGAACGATATAATTAATGAATTTTGATAACATACATATTTGCGTTAGCTCGCTAGAATTCGGCCTAATATAAAATAGCATTAACTAGAATCATTGAAAATAACATATTTAATGGCTCATTCACACCAAATTGAATGGTTAAGTTCGGGGCTCAGAAAAGATGCTCATATTGTAAATTTCGGCAAGAAGCGCATCTTTTTAGATAGTTTAAGAAGGGCTAGAAAAAATGACGTATCAAGTTGTATGAAAATAATACGTGTAAATTTGTAATAAACGTTTGAATATCGAAAAATATTCATTTCGATTTGGCGTGCTCATTTGATGTTTTTTGTAAATCCTTAAGAGATGATTTTTCCATGTTTATAGAAGCTATTAATAATAATAAAAATTTTGAATCTCAAGCTCTTGCTGTGAATTAAGCTCACAAAATTAGTTTGAAACCATTTTTTGCTCGTTTCAACTCGACCAGAAGACACCCGAAATTGCTAATTTTGAAGTATTTAATATTATTGATATCCTCGTGAAGTTCTCTTTAAAGTTATAAGGGAATTGTAGGTAATTAAATTCAACGTTATGTTGTTCAAAGGCCACAAAGATGTTCTACGAGCTCAGCCAATTAACCAATATTGGTGACAATTGTTTTCACTTTAAGTTAAATTTATAATTTGAAATATGTAATTTATTGTTGAAAAAAAACTAAAAATATAACAAAATAAAAATCGACACAATTTTAAACATATCTGAAATGATTTCTTCCACCCACAAAAGGGTTTGGTAATCTGATTTGCTACTAATCTTCACCCGTCGAGTTTGAGAATTCGACACACACTGGGATTATATTAGTGGTAATAGTTAATAAAAATCAACCAAACAACTAAACACTCCATTGTAACACCTTGGAACGAAAGTGAATTGGTTTCTGAATGAATTAGTAATCATAGCCGCCGCATTAAAATTCATATACAGACAGGATGTGAATAAGGAAAACGAATGGCCTAGAAATACTATAAGAAGGCCCGAAAACGCATACAAAACAAGATTGATCAAAATCAAATTGGATGCTTAATGCAAATGTTTGAAATGGATTTTCAATGAACATACGCACTCATTAATTGCGCAATTGCTTGTGATAGTGTATTTAAAGTGAGATGAATTGATCGGTTGTATCCTCAGGTGAAATACGAATAAAGATAAACATGTGATCCAGTCAATGCCAAACAAGCTTTCCCTTTTACTGCCAATCGTTTTTTTTTTCGGTGAGGATATAATTGAAAGGGATAATTGATTGATTAGACATGGTTTACAAACAGTTAAGCGTTTTTTTGTGTCACCTTTGAGCAAATGATAAGGAACAGTGATAATTAAATACTGATAACCTGTAGATTAATCAGTTGTTGATTTGTTTTCGTGTTATGCCTTATTACAAATTTATTTATTTATTTATTACTTCGGTCGCATGCTCAATTGATTTAAATGGCTCTTGGGAGTTTGTTTCCAAAAATGGCTCGATTAGGGGAACAGGTAAAATCGCCGAGTATCTGAGTCGAATAAATACTTAATATTTGAGGCAGAGTTCCCGGAGATATTTTTACTGATTTATATGAGAACAAAATAATTGATAATCCGTTGTATGGTGAGAACCATCTACGTCTTCGGTGGGTTTCTCGCGATGATTGGAACTACACAAAATCGTTTAAAGTCGATAATAAGCTTCTCCTCAGGGTAAAATAGAATTGACGAATAGAATATTAATTTAACAGCCACTTTCAGAAATGCAAATTCCTTCTGAAGATGACTAGTCTTGATACAATTGCAGCCATATATCTCAACGATATTTTCATTGATAGCTCATTTAATCAATTTATTGAGCATTTAATAGACGTAACGGAGAAAGTGAAGCCAGGACACAATGTGATCCGGGTTTCCTTTAAAAGCCCCGTTAAATACACAAAAGCGAAAGCGTGGGAATATAAGGTAATATGGTTAATTAAGTAAATGAATATTATCTGAACAGAAGTTAACGGGACATGTGCTTCCGCCAGATTGTAATCCTACGTTATATAACGGAGAATGTCATCAGAATTTTATTAGGAAAGCGCAGTATAGTTATGCGTGGGATTGGGGACCATCATTCCCCACAATGGGCATTAGTGGAGATGCCATGATTATCGTGTATGAGAAATCTTATGTTGAATCATTCACCTGGACAACGGAGTTTGATGGTGAGTTACACACCATATAGTCAGCTGACAGTAATATCTTTTTCTAACTTTTATATAGGTGCTGAGTGGATAATAAACCTCGAGATTACCACCATTCATACGGGAACCGTCGAAAACTCATATTCTGTTAAAATACCCGAGCTTGGTTTTCAAAAAGAATTTTCATTGAAACTTCCTGGTGAGAGAAGAACCAGCAAGGCTCTCAACAAGATAACCATTCGCTTAAATGACAGCGAGTATCAAATTGAAAGGTGGTGGCCGAATGGGATCGGCTCATCGAAAATGTACGCAATCCAAGTGACTTTGAATAATAAGCAAGGTGGTTTTAAGTTCAAACAATCAATCGATTAACTTTCTCTTGAAGAACTCCAACAGAAGATTGGTTTTCGGACTGTGGAACTTGTTCAAGATTACATTGATCCGATGCGAAAGTCAAGCGGTCGCAACTTTTATTTTCGGATCAACGATGTGCCGGTTTTTCTCAAAGGTTCTAATTGGATTCCCGTGTCGATGTTTGCATCCAACAAGATCAACTTGGAAAAGATGCGATTTTTGTTGGATTCTGCGGCAGAAGTTGGTAGGAAAAGGGATGTTTACTAATAGATATGTGCTATTAAGGAATGAATGCACTAAGAGTATGGGGCGGCGGGTTTTACGAAAGCAATGAATTTTACCAGTATGCATCAGAAAAAGGGATTTTGATATGGCAGGTAAATATTATACGAACTTGCGAGCGAGATAAATCAAAATCCTAGGATTTAATGTTTGCGTGTGCTTTGTATCCATCGACGGACGATTTTTTGAAAACAGTCGTTATTGAAGTCCAACAGCAGGTGGATCGTTTGAAGAAGTTCCCATCCATTCTTATTTGGGCGGGAAATAATGAAAATGAGCTTGCGATTCGCACCCATTGGTGGACTGCACAGAATTATAGTGAAGCTCAACAAGTTGCCGATTATCTATCACTTTATGAGAACTTGAAAGAATTGGTAGTTGGATTAGACCCGACGAGGCCTTTTCAAATGTCAAGTCCGTCTAATGGAATTGAGTCAGAGCGTCAAGGAGGAGTTTCCACCAACCCGGGTGATCAAAGATACGGTGATATTCACTTTTACAACGAGTTTATTAATCTTTGGATGGATTCAAACTATCTAACACCACGATGTGCAACGGAGTATGGCGTTCAGAGTTTCCCATTAAAGTAATAAAATGATTTTAAACATTCTGGATGGTCTATTTATTAAGAGAAACAATGCTTAAATCGATTGATGAGTCCGAATGGGAGTACACAAGCCCGTCGATGTTCTACAGGCAGCATCATCCAGGAGGGCATGCAACCAATCTGGTTATGATCTTTTCTCATCTTCCAGTTAAATTATAAAATGTTTTTTTTGGAAAGTTAGTGTTTTAGATCCCTGACGAATGCGAAACAAAATCATTGCTGGAATTGCATCGATGTAAGCACTTGAAATCATCAAAGTTCATGAGCCGGCTTGCATATTTTTCTCAAATTCACCAGGCGATTACATTGAAGGTTCAGACGTTTCATTATAGAAGGTACTGTAACACGAGAGAATTATATAGAGTTTATTCGTGATTCAATGGCAGAATATCGAGAGAAGGAATCATTAGAATAGTAGTTAGAGTGTTAGGATGATAGGAATAATACAGTCAATGTGGTCGTGCCAGATGTGGCGACGACCAGTACGTGACGGTTTACAGGCCCTAATGAATTCTTAAAAATAAGAGCGCAGAATTGTCATGTCAATCTAAAATACCTAATTTAGGGGTAAATCTTATTTCACGATATAGATGTTTGTGGATAAATTTACTACAGTTTGCAAGCCCTATGAATGAGAAAACCAGTTGAAAATAAATATTTTTGAATATTTAAACGTAGAGCATAAATCACCTTGTGAGCATTTCTGTTTCTGTTTAATTCAAAATAACTATATTTAAAATTTGGTGGATTATATTCATGTTCATTCGTTTTTGTTTACAACAATAAATTTTTTCCCATAGATTCCGCAATGTTACCAATTCAAAATATCTCGGAAATACTATGTGCGCCCTTTATTGGCAATTGAATGATGTTTGGGCAGCTCCAACGTGGTCATCTATTGATTATGAACAGCAATGGAAAATGGCACACTATGAAGCTCGACGTTTCTTTAAAAATCTGGCGGTATATACGGTAGATTTGTCATTGAAACTTGAAGCAATTGAGTATAACATTATTTTAGTTTATTGACAGCAATTACTTTGATCTCCAAATCAACATTATTAATGATAATCCATACCCATTTAACAATATGATATTGGAAATTAAAATGTTCGCATGGTCCAATGGTTTTGAGCCAATTTATACAACCAAGAAAAAGATTGATAATGTAAGAGAGTTAAGTTCGATTAATATTGATATCACGTAAGAATTATTGAATAATTTTTGCAGTCAAATTCGTTCTAATTAAGATCATTTCCAAAATTGAATCAAGGCGATATATCGAATTACCTGTTCGTGACGAACCTGTACGACGGGAAGGCCAATTTGATGTCATCCGACAGTTTGCTACCCGATTTCTTATTCGAGGTGCGCCACACGGGATTGTTTTTTTTTTAATTATTATTAGTGTTAAATGAACGCTAATTTTAATGGATATATCCATTAATTCGTTCATATTTTGGAAAAAAAGGACAATTAAGTGGGAATCAATTACAGATTGACTATAGAATGTTGGGGAATGTGGAAGTTATGGATTTGAGGGAGATCCACAAGGGCAAACTGTATGAAATCGTACTGGAAAGCAGTTCGTTATCTCCGTTTACGTGGATCAATGTTAATATTGATGCAAAATACTGGCTTAGTGACAATGGATTCCTCATGAGCAATCGGACGAAGACGGTTCAACTCAATGTATGGAATAGTGATATTAGGATAGAAAAGGAGCATCTGAGTGTGTGTAATTTGAGGAACTGTTATGTTGACTAATTATTTGTAAAGATTTTCGGGTTTTTTTTTTCAATTCGTTGTGCATTTTTTTCATAGCCTTATTATTGAATAAAAATTAATATAATTTAATCAAGCAAAATTCGATTAAATCGAATTAAAAATAATATCATATATAACGATTGTTAATTCTGCTAACAATCATTATTAAAGAAATTGTTTAAGAACAATTTTTTTGATTATTGATAATGCGGCTCTTACTGATACCGCTTTGTGCGATTGTTTGCGTGGTAAGTAATAAAGGATGGATCTGGGTATAAAAGGAGATGAAATTTAGCTAGCCGCTCCGGGAATCCAAAGGGATCAACCGAGTATATTCCGTAGAGGTTTGTAACACTCTTGATTTCTATGTTAATTTGAAATCATTCCAGATTTATCAAAGGAGCAACGAAGAAATGGTTAAGATTCATTTTATATTATATTCTCAATTAAATGATTTTTCGATTATTTCCCAAAAAAAAACGATTTCAAAATTGTGAAATTCCCATTATTTGAGAGAACATAAATATCATTAAGGCATTTATTATCAATCAACATTTCAGTTCTTCTACAAACGCTTCGCAACACGATTGAGCAGCTAAAAACTGAGAAACTGGTTCAAGCGTCAAGTCTTCCTTCGATTTTACGACAACAAAAGTATCGCGGGTTCTTGCGCAACGTATTCCCACCGCAAGATGAATCAAAGACGACCGCCAAGACTATTCAGTACGACGACATTCCAAACATCGAGAAAACATTGGTTCATCGCATGTCTCTTGATATCATTAATGAGCCAAAGTATCGACAGTTCTTGAACGGACCGACTATGGACCAATTGCTGCAATCGATCGGCGATTTTGTGCGCAAAACCGCACAACCCGTCTACAAAAAGCATATTCATGATAAGCTCGCGTCCATCCAGAAGTATTATAGCGATTATATAGAAAAGATCATTAATAAAGACAAGATGTCATTCATAAAGGAATTTTTGGCTCGTTTGGAGCAAAACAATTGGGATGAGAAATTGTCGGCCAATTTGACCGTTGAATTGGATAAGCATTTTGATGAAATCGCCATGATGTTGACTATCCCAGAAGTAAGACGCAATGTGGAGCAACTTCTTCAAAAGCTCAATTCTAATGGTAAAGATGAATCATATTCGTAATATATTTTGTATTTTTCAGACGATGGTTTGAGAATTGGCAGGAAAGCCAACAACGCGGAAAATCTTGATGAAGAGTACCGTCTTGAAGACATTATAAATTAAATTTTATTTTATTGCAGGTTGAAGGAAGAAAAATCTATTGACAAGTCGAATTCAACCAGTACAAAAGCCAAGAAGAACAAAGGAGCTGCGAATAATACGACCAAGGCTGGGTTAAAGAAAACAAAACCGTCGCCCGTTGTTACGTCGACACAAGCTTCCAATACTCCTAAGAAAACTACAAAAACTGCAAACAAAACTCAAACTGAAATTCCAGCTGTAAAGAAACCCGCAGCTAAATCCAAGAAGCAAACCGGAAAGCAAAAAACAGGGACAAATCCCATCGAGGAAACAAAAACGAAACCCACTGAAACGAAGAAACCAGCTGAGAAGAAAAATGCAACGAAGGGAAGGAAAATAGAAAACAGAAATGACAAGTCCGTTAAGAAACCAGCCACCTCTAAAACCATGACAGATAAAGCTCCGAAAAGAAGCACTGCGGCCAGCGCAGCCAGCAAGAAACTAACCAAGAAACCAGTAAAGAAGGTCACGACCACATCGAAGCCAACGACTTCAACAGAATTTAACACCCTCAAGAAGAAAACGAGAAAAGAGCCATCCACACCAAAACCTGCAGTCACTAATAAGACTAAAGACACGACCCTTAAACCTGCCACAAAGAAATCAAGCAGAGCACAAAAGATAAAACAGAAGAATTCAATCAGTAAAGAAAAGAGGATAACATTCGACGAGAGCGACGATGGTTACGTGGAAAATGAGGCTGAAAACCAGGCAGAAATGAAGGAAGTATTTGGAGAGGACGACGAAGAAGATCCAGATAACAAATTCATCTAATTGACAAATTTTAAATAAATTTTTAAAAAAGAATTATACACTGTTTTATTAAAAAATAATTGAGATTAACAAAAATGAATTTATTTTCGTCCAAATGCACCGGAGAAAAACCTGAACAAGAAATATAAAATTTAGAAATATACATCCAGATGTGCGGATTACCGTGGATCGTCTAATTCACCTCCTCTTTTGTCGAAAATTGCGTACCTCCTTAGTGCTTGAAATGAAGGGATGATGTTTCGTTTTCCAAAAGACATGGTCATTAATCTAGTAATTGATTTGTTCAATTTGCAATTTTCGTGAAATACCTCGGGTCGTCTAGATCCGTAAACTTTTTAATTCGAATGGGGTAATACCGATATCCGTCTTCATGTGGTTCTAGAATAGATCTTTTGCCAAATGCTGCCGAAAATAACCTTAAAATCTTAATATCGATTGTTTTTTTAATGTTCACTCTAACCTCGGATCATCAAAATCTGCCCGCTTCAAGTACCTGCAAAAATATTGTTTATTATTTTGCTTATTTACCAATATTTGTTGTATATTTTTGTTGACTAAATTGCATTAATTCATCTGGATTTGAATGTGTTATTAAGGCTATTCAAAATGGACACTAATTTTCCAGCTATTTTAGAATAATTTAAGGGCTGCTGTTCTTTCAACGAATAATTGGATTTGATTGTCAATGTGCATTGAAAAGGCTCTATACGAAAATCTGCTCGTTTTGGAAGATGTTGTCATTTTTCTCTGTTAAGGTATTCATTCCGAGAGATTGATAATTAAAATTTTAATCACTTGGGAAACAGAATGAAAATTAATTATCATTTTAAAATAAATAAATAAATAAAAACTCACATGGCTGTAATCAAATTAACATTTAACACTATCCATACAAATGCAACAAATATTGACTTGATGTACATACCGCTGAAAATTCGAGAAATATGAGAATGTGCCAACTGTCTTTAATATATTAACATAACGTATTATCGAGAATCTTAAATGAGTTACAATCAAATATAACAAAAGCTAATCTCATGAATAAAAAATCTCTATTGTCAGAGTGATATTGCAATATTCATATGATTATCTATCAAATACCTATTAGGAAAAAAAGTTGAAAGGCGTGGTCTCCTGATTTTCGTCAAAATATTGAGTCAAGCTTCAGATAGTTATAGGTATTTATACTAGGATAGTCTTCTGAATTTATCTAATATGCGATTCTCTTGTATTTAAGAAATTTTTGACAACATTAAGATTTCTAATGAAATAACTATTGAATTGATTCCTCCGTACACCCCACCCGCAATAACATCATGAGCTTAAGACTTTAGATCATCCTATATCAAAAAAACTTGCTATTATATGAATTGAACGACTTTGAATCCCTACAATATTTCAAAACGAGACAGCAAAGTCCACGTGAATATCAGAAATACGTAGAAAAAATTGACATTTGCGGGTGGTGTGCTCCGTATATTTAAATTGAATTAATTTTTAACAATGTGATTAAGAGAAGACTATTATAATTGATTTGAAGTAGAATCCGTTGAAAAAATTTTCTGTAATTGAGGAATTTTTCTGCTGCGTTCTAACCTAATGTAATATATTTAAACTGTAAAGTTAGCCAGCCTTTGATAATTATTAATGTTGTGTATTTAAATAGTCCCGCTCACCAACAATTTAAAAGTGAATTTGAGATTGTAAAACGTATTACTTTTTCTATTTATTTTAAATGTTAATTATTATTATTTTTTAAAATAAAATAGATACTATATTTTTGAACAAAAGTGTACCAAACAAAAATGGATAGAAGATTTCAAATAAAATATTATCTGTTTCGAGCCAAGTTTCGAGAAATAATTAGAAAAGTTCATTTATTGGATATTAATATATCTTCAAATCTATAAACCAAATCATATTGCGATTTACAACTAAACCTCAATCAATTTGAGAGTGTGCCACGAATATTAAATGAAATTTGCATTCGGACTAACAAAATGGTTATTATTTATATACCGAAAAAAAGCGCAAGACAAATAATAATCAGAGATTCAGATGAAAGTTGAATAAAATATGCGAAAGGAGAAACTTAAGACTATTATTATTTATCACAATAACAATAATGGGAGCTGGAGGGAATATTTAATTTGAGACCTTCATGCGAATATGTAATAGTGATACTTGTTGTTTCTAGGTGACATACGAAATAAATGAAAATCACTGGGAAATGCTGTATTTGTTTTGATTTATAATCACAAATTAATTAAAGAATTAGCATTTAATCTTGTGGATGAAAACAAACTATAATACCACTTATGGGAGATAACGTTAAGCGAGACTCAAGTGCTTGGCGATAACAAAATGAAGAGCTAATGCCTTTAAAATATTTATAGAAAAAATAAATAGTGGGATTCAAGAGAATTTAATTCGGTTCTGAAAAGGAGGCACCGATTTCTCTACTATGTCGTTTTTTTAATTTTATTTTATGTTATTCTTCCGCACTTAATTCAATTTCATAGGGTTCCCTTTTTCCAAAATTGTCTATTTAAATAAACACGCAAGCCAATTGATTAACGAATAAGAGTGAATGAGTTGTCGTTTAGAGCTCTTTCAAATAAAATGCATCGGCAGAATCAAATAGTAAATGGGAAAACGAAATAACCTTGACCAGGCTGCTTACAAAAGAAAATATTATTTCCATTTGAAAATACTCTGCTTGTTATTGGGGGTTCTACTCAGCGGACGTTTTAAGAATAATTAAATAGCAAAAATAAAAACGAGAGGATGAAATTGTTTTCGGCTATTCTTGCCAATTAAATAATAATATACATTTTTTCATCAATTTTTGAATTTAGATAAGACAAATATGTGCAAAGCGAAATGTCTTGATGATGATGATGTTTCATGGAAATTTGTTTTAATTTCGAAATAATTGAAGCCATAAAAGAGCGCAAGAATTATTTTGCGTTCTGAATTAGACTCCTTTTTTATGAAAAGGGAGACATGCATGCTGATGGAAATTAGCTCTACCATTTATCCCAACTTTTATTTGTTTGTTTACAAAGTTTCAGATGAGCCGATAAACGTTATCGAAAAGATTAAGCAAAGGATTTGTAAAATTGAATTGGAATTGTTATTTATAAATCAAGTTAATACTCATTTGGCGGATAAAATGAGATTAGAGATTTGGTTAGAAATTGAAAGCGAAGAAACAATACGAATGTCCTTTCGAATGAGCAGAAGTGATTTGTTAAAATAGATATGATGAATACTACCCGGCGAATATTGATGAGAAACCAAGTAAGAAATAATGTCTGAGGAAGAAATTAATTAGTTTGGTATAAAGGGTAGAGCACTTGGAATAATTAATTATGTTGTTGGCCAAAATAAGGCGAAAGACATAAATATTATCAAAATCATATTTTGCAAAAAGGGATCATTGGAATAAATATGCTGAATAATTCATAAATTGACCATTTAACGTTCAATTAAATAAAAAAACATCATTCGTTTGAAACACAATTAAGCTTCTATAAACGGCAAACAATAATAATCCTATGTGGTGGGTTTAAGTTAATTTTTAAATGGTAAATCAAACTATAATTAAATGGAAAACAGGAGAAACAAAGTAGAAGTATAAATGAATGGACATATAAATCTAAAACAAACCAAGTATATTCCACAATAAGGTTTTTGCTTTGCGATTTGATACATCGTGTGAAAATTGAGTGTTACAATATAGAAAATAGATATTTCATGATTAAGTCCGAAGAATTTATAGGAATGGATACTAATTTTGCTTGTAGATCAGCAAGTACGTAAGATTCAATGAGTGACGTGCAGGTCTATTCAAATAAATTGTAAAGCAAAATCTGAACGTCAATTAAATTCTTATTATATATGCCTGCATTTTTTCGCTCATATTTATTGTTGACTAACAGTTTTGCTTAATATGACGTAATTAGAGCGCGAATATTTTAATCTGTTTAATAGGACAATTTGAATTAAATGGCTGTTTACTAGAAGACAATATTTCAATTCAGCAGAAGTGCAAATGCGGACGCAGACGATTTACGGAAACGGTAGCTACTTCTATTAATTAACCATGAGATTGTTGGCTGTCCTCATATTTGATTCTCCGAATATAATTGTTACATTTTTAGGATATTTCAATTGAATTACTAAATAACAGAATTCATTTATATTTTAAAGTATATTTAAAACTGCTTTAAAGGATATACCCAATTCAACTGCTTTATCCTGGATTTGTATGCAGAACATATAGAGCCAAATTTAAAAATTCCTTTTTACTTCCATCAAAGACATAAGAAACTTTACTTGTAATAAAATTGGACAAATTATTCAACTAGATATTTATAAATCAATACGTGAAAAATTAGATTTTGGTCTAACTTTAAAGATTTTTTTGTAAAACTACTTTTGCAACAATCAACATTTTTATTACGAAGATTTTAATGTGCCACTGAAACAATACTATATATATATATATATATATATATATATATATATATATATATATATATATATATATATATATATATATATATATATATGATATTTTACTCTGGTTAACCCTGGTTATTTTTATTTCAATTGCCTTTAATCTCTCTTAAAATCTTTCGTCAACATGTAATTTTCTATTCAAAATTAACATTGTTGTAAAATTAAGTTTTAATGACAAAATAAAAAGGTTTCGATAGTGTCACTCATCAGATTAGCTTTCTAAAAATTACTCACTCATCAGATTAGTTTACTGTAGGTATTCTTAATTTTTTCCACAACTACAGCTAGCTAAACAACATTTAGTTCGATGGGGCGCATGTAATACGTTTAACCCTGTTGTCCATATTATTATAAACTTTTATCTTTTTATCACTTGATATCCAATAAATTATTTATCAACGCAATAATTTAATTTATCGTTTTAATTATAATTTATAAGTTAAACTATATTAAATAATATAAATTTATTAAATCACAACCTTATGTATTAAATTGATCCTTGATAATAAAAAAAGTTTATTACCCTTAGAGCAGGTTCATCTTAATTGTTCCTGTCTATTGAGTCAAAGAATCAAAAAAATTCTGTATTTTTTAAACGATTTTTTGCACTTCATGATACGATTATTTTTTGGCAATAATTTCTAAAATATAAAGCAAGATTTTAAAAGGACATATTTATTAAAAATCCACAATTAAACATTTGAAAAAATTAATAGGAATTAAGAGATACAAGATATTAGAATATATACAAATACACATAAAATCAGATCATATATGGGCAACAATATAATATTTAAAAAAAGAAAAATGTTAGAATAATTAAATGCCCCTGCATTATAATAAAATTAAAGTAGTGACTAGATGTACATAAAAACTTTTGTAAAAGCTAAACTAAATTTGATTATACATATGACTTAAAGCAATTTAATACATTTGTCATTGGAATGTTCGCTGTTCAACTTAAAAAATGCATAACATAAAAATAATATAATATTATCAGACAGGATTATTGACTTCTTTAGCATTCGATCCAGCATCGTTTGAAGTTTCAGTCATTTCAGTCGAGCATTCGTCCAAATATCGTTCAAAATCTACAATCGGACGAGTGTCGTCGGGTCTTCTAGCCGCTTCCCTCCATGATCTCAGTGAGCGAGCACAAAGTAATCTCTGATTGTCAATTCTACGCATTCTATTCATTTTTGCGCTATAATAATTACGATTTTATAAAATGAAAAAAAAAAACATAAACGAACCTATGTCTGAGAGTTGACATCGCTGCCATAAATGAAAATATTCCAGATATACAAATAAGGAAAACACCCGATCCAATATTAACATCATCCTCAGGTCTATGAGAAGCAACTTCGGATTGTGCAACAATAGCAATGACGCACGTACATAATGTTAACATCACTAAAAAATAAATTAACGATTTAGTTACTAAAAACTTACTATTAGATAGTTCCATGATTGAATTAGTACGAACCCAAAGAAGGAAGCCTCCGGGTGGCGGGACTAAATTCATTGAGCAACATAATGACGAAGTCAATGATATAACAAAACAGAGTGCAATTAAAATGTAAAATATGTTGGCAACAAACGGCGTAATGCAATCCAGAATCACTGAAAGCAGAAATAAACAATTTATTAATGCATATGAATATACCTCTCCCATCAGAATGAAATGCAATATGAGCGACACCTTTTTGATCAACAAAACCACCAAAATGTGCTGGTTTCCAAAAGTCTCGGCAACCAATAGTTTCGCAGCGGTCGGCATTTGCATTCATTTGAACCATAAAATCGGAAAAATCGACGTTTGTCGTATTGGATACATCATTGTCAATAATTATCCATTCGTTAGACAATAATGCAGCAATTGCCTATAAAAACAATTAAAATTTGAAACATAAAGATAACCTTACCAATGAGGCTGAAAGCAAATGAAAAACTGCTGCTGGAATATTGGCATCACGTAGATCTAATCGCCCAAGAAATAGTTTATTATTGTTGCTCATGACTTAAATAAAATGTATTGATTATTCGTATTATTAAAATTGAGATGGGAAACAACAAAAATGACAGAGAAAAACAACAAAGGAAAAAAATAAATAATCGATGAGCAGTCAGCTGAAGAAAGAGTGAACATACCGTAGTTTAGAGGGTATAGCATGTCAATCGTTGTGAGACCTTGGACGATTTAATTGAAATAATTTTTTATCACTTATTTTTATTTGTTTATTTGTTGTTTTCTTACGTTTTACGGAATATTTAACAACGTAAATTAATATATTAGCGTTATAAATTAATATATTAGAGTTACCTTAAAATATTATATCGACTTGTTATCATGTTTTTTTTCGTAAAAAATGTTTTTTTTTTAAATTTAGAAATTGACCAATTTAGGTAATAATACATCATTAGGCGATGTTCCGCGTCGCGTCCAGAAAATCCGTCGGACGTGGATTAAAGCAATGTCGAAGACAATCAACTAATGTTCCACCGAAGCCACCCAGTTCCACAATTCCAATTCCACCACCAAGGGGAAATCCACCGTAATTATATTCATGTTTATAAACACATAATTTAATTGTAGGAAATCTGGTGGCGGCGGAAAAGGTTTAGCTCTTGTTGGGTTAACTGTGGCAGGAGCTGGAGGAGTCATCGGCTACGCTTATGCTGATCAAGAATTCAGACGTCAGGTAGAGGAAACCATTCCACCATCGAAGACGGTTTTTGACGCGGTGTTAGGAAAATCGAGCTTAGAGTAATTTTTATAAGCTTTCATATGTTAATCTATGAACATTAGGTCCACGAAAAAGTCGATCGATGACATGAAAGAAAAGGTTGCAAGCATTGTACCAAAAAAGAAGCAACAAGAAGAAATTTTGCCACCTTTGGCAAAGGTCGAACTACCACCTGTTTCTAAAGAACCAGTTCATGTTGATCCAGTTGATGTTAGAAAGGAGGTTGCACCCCTTCCACCAAAACCTCCTGTAGAAGTAGTTAAGAAAATCAACGACGGTATCTTTAAATTTTATTCGAATCAATTTTCCTGGTTTAGATCTGGAGACGCGACTGAAAAACGCCTTAACAGCCGCTGAAAACAAAGTACGTGAAGCATCTGAGGCCAAATACAAGACTATTACGGCTATTAACAATCACGCAAAAGTTCTAAAGGAAACTGTCGATGATTATAAGAAAGGAGATTGGAACAAAGTTTTCGATGCTCTTCATGCCATCGAGGAAGCATCCAAACTCGAGAGTGGTCCTGAAATTGATTGCCGTAATTACATCGACTCACTTCAAAGGATTATCGATGAAGGATCAAAGAATTCCGAAACTGAAAATAACTCACTCATTAAAATTGGTCGTAATACAGTAATGAAGCTAAACAATCAAATTGATGAACTGAATTCTCTTGTGAAGAAAGCCCGACAGGAATCCATTGTGATGAATAAATACAAGGATTTAATTGAAAAATCACGTCAACAATTTGCGATGGAGATGAAGGCGATCCTTCCAGACGTTGATGTGAACGCTAAGGTTTTTTATTCATAAAAATAATAATAAATAAATACTTCTTATAGGGAGACAATCTTACAACTGACGAGTTAAATGCTCTGATCACTCATGCTCATCTTAAAGTAGATCAACTTCGTCAGCAATTGACGGAACAACAAGTTCGTGAAGAACTTAATATTGCCAAGGCTCTTGAGGAGCAAAAGCTTGTCGATGAACGTATTGCTCATGAACGCCTGGAGGTTGAATTGAGGAAGAATGCGAGGATGTTTGAAAGCGAAATTGAACAGAAAGTAAATTAATGGTTTCATTAACCATTTCAAGAAGTTTAATCTATTTTAAAGGTTTTGGCAACCAAAAGTGAATTCCAATCGGAGCTCGAAGAACGCTTGAAAAGATCATCGTCAGCTCATTCAGAGCATTTGGAGCAAGTCTTGCGAACACAGAGGCAATTGTTTGAGATTGAGCAGAATCAAAAGATCGAAGAAAGTGTTCTTAAAGAGCGAGAGCTTCATAGCAAGCAAGTTGGCTTGGCTTTGAGTCGTCTCGAAGGTATAGAGCACGCCCTGGGAAGTCGTGTCGCTTTGGTTTGATATATTAAATTAATGCTTCGTTTATTTCAATACTGTAGGATAATGAAAACCGCAGAGCAAAGCAATTCTGGATTGCTTGCCATAACTTGATTGATTGCATCAAGTACGGAAATAAGGCTGGAAACACGATGGATGATCGACGACTACCGCTAACAAGCTCGTTGAAGTTGCTCAGAGATGTTAACCCTGAGGATGAATTTGTGAAGTCAGTAATTTCCTCATTCCCGAAAGAAGCTACTACAGTGGGAACCTATACTGAACAAGATTTGAAGAACCGTTTTGATAAGGTTAGGATTTTTGTTGTTTTTAATACTATATTCATTGTTTCAGCTATACAAAGTTGGACGTAGAACGGCCGCTATTGATGAAAATGGTGGATCTATTGGATCTTATGTTCTTTCTTACGTCAAGTCGATGTTTCTCATTGATTTGCCAAGAAAATACGAAACGGAATCGATCGATGTCGCCAATGTGGACAACGTTGAGGTTTTTAGATTAAACGGTTCAATCAATGTTAATTTTAAATTAACAGGTACTAGCACATGCTAGACACTATGTCCAAATGGGAGACTTTGACAAGGCAGTTAGAATTGTTCAATTATTGAGAGGACAATCTGCCGATCTTGCAAAAGATTGGGTGCTGGATACGCGTGCCTACTTAGAGTCAAACTTGTTAGCTCAACTGTTGGTGGCTCATGCTGCCGTCTCATCGATTAGATCGACATATTAATGTACCGGTGTTTATGAATTTAAGAGTGGTTTATTATTGTAAACAAGTTTGTAAATTTGGTAGTATTAGAGTATTTTACGTTTTTTGAGTGTTTTGTGTTTAATTTATATGATTACTGTAGAGCAGATAGGATATGGTTAATATTATTTTTAAATATGATTGTTTCTTTATTTGACATGCTAAGTTTTTTCCCATTTTTCTCTTGTAAAACATATATAATATTGTATTTTTCAAAATAAAACGAATATATATATATATATAGCTTAAGAAAAGAAAAAACAAAATTATGAATTAAATAAATAAGTTCTACATGAACCTTATGATATAAATCGGCATTAAATACAAACAGTTATAACATATTTTTTCTGTGTTCTCCTGATTTCTAGTTTAATGAGTGTACGATGTGGCCAAGTTTAGAAAGCTTAACGTGCAATTTGAAAAGACATGTTTAATTATGAGAAAATCGCTATCTTTTCTTTAAAACTTCACTGTCGGATAACAACTTCAATTGGTTTCATTTGATTTGACTTAAAACTATCCTGTCGGATGTTAATCGTTAAAGAAGATTCTTGCTGGTAGCGAGGTAGCGTAGTGTTATAATGCTCCGACCCAAAGCGAAAAGAAGATCAAACGATCATATGGTAGCGTGATTCATCCAACACTCCCCAACCTCTTGGATAGAGAGATGAAGCATTGAAATGGTAGAAGGGATAATAGCCCGGCCTGCGTTGACAAGATGAATCCGTTCAGGATGGAAGGAGCAAGTCCACTTCTCCTCTGGTGAATAACAAAAGTATCCAAAGCTAAATATCCCAGGTAGCGTATAAGATATGCTCTTTCCGCCCGTCATATTAGCAACCAGGTAAATAGTATATTTAAATTTTATTACAAAATATATATGAAAAAAAAAACAATAAATGTAATGTTTTGATCATGAAATTAAATTGTTGAAGAAAACTGTTGACTGAGAAACAGACGTGATAAGAACCCGAAATTGAGTTAAACTCATGAACACTTGTATATAAATTTGTTGGAAAATCGCTGCACTGAAGAGCTGATGGAATTACACGTCACTGACTTCATTTTGACTGTCGTTTCGCCGTGATCTGAAACAATCTAGTAATGGTTTCATTAAATGAGTTCGAGTAAATCTGTTAATGGATTGAAATGTTATAAATCAATTATGTTTAATATATTGAAAGACAGTCTAGGCATGCTCTAGATAGAGAGAATCAATCATTCAATCATTCAACGACCAACAACATCGAAAAGTGTACGAAAAGCTTTAGCAGCAATGACGACTACTCACAAAAGCGGACGATGTTTGTTTGATAGTTTGGGTGTAATAGCGACGACGTCTGAAAATTGAGCAATTAGGGAATACGTCGAAACGAAACCTTGCGGTAATCGGTGAGCGCGAATATGGGTTGTGAGGCCGCTCTTCTTTAATTTTTTTGTTTTGGTAGAAGAAAGAAGATTAAAGTGTAGCATACAGTTTAAATTTTACTATGATGTCTTGAAAAAGTCATCAAGTTTTGGTAGGTTTCCGTGACAGAGTATTTTGAATTTCTTTCTTATTGCGATAATCGTTAATTCTATCAAAAACGTAATTTACTAGAATTATGAAGAACAGAATTTAAATATCTTTCAACAAAATAAATAAAACATAATCTGATAACAATAATAATAATAGTGACTAGAAGAATCTTATTTGAAATCAAGATTTAAATTTTTAAATTTGTATAAGAGCAAGATATTTTCTTTCAAGACTTCGATAAGGTAAATTTTAAAAAGTTAACGTCTTCTTAATGAGAAAGCCACGGGATTTTTAAAATTAATGATAGTTCCTTTTTGGGATGTTCTACTCAAATATCTATTTCTCATGATTTATCTGGTCATCAGGTTTATTGACTTGCGTCACTATCGAGCACGTAATAAACATTTTTGTAAAACTATTAATTTGAATTTAAATCAGGTATTCCCTTAAAAACACTTATCATATAGAAACAGTAATTATAATTTTTCAAAAATTTCCAACCTATTTTATTTAAAATTACCGAAACTTACACTGGTGGACCATATCTGCTGGTGAAACTCTGCTGCCTCATGACAGACTGAAGTGTGGAGCAGCGGCACGCCAATATCTCACGAAATGGAATTCGAAACTCCTTATTATATTTGCAATAAATTAAAGGGTTTAGTGTGCTGCAAGACAATATAATTAGAAATCCCTACAAAAAAAAACACAATTCCAGCTCATATAAACTAGCTCCGGGCAATTAAAGTTATTGCTCAATTATATTTTATAGTCATCTCAAATTACAGAGTCCCGCCGAAAAAATCCATCACCACATTCATTAGCTTGATGGTCCTCCCCCCCACCTCATCAAACCACTTTCGGAGAGCACTTCCAAAAATAAGCGACTGCTCCATGATTTTTGATTGTCTGACACTGAATACGTGGCGATTATCGAATTTCATGGAACGTGTTAGTCCTATCAACTTTCAGAAAATCACACAGAGCTCAATTCGGCGTATGAGTGGAATTGTCGCATAATTCCAAACCTGTTCGAATAGCCGAGCCACAATGCTAGCAAGTCGAGCCATGCTGGGATATTCACGCCGAGGCAGGATTTGAGGATGGCCAGCGAGAAGAATGGCAGCCAGCAGATGATGAAAACCGACATGATGACTCCGAGAGTCTTGCGAGCCTTGCACTCACTCTTCTCATTATGCCTGATCTGAAATAGTCCCTAGATTCGAGTTATACTAGAATTAAATAATCATCAAAACAGTTGTTTCCAAAAATATTTTCGTCTCAAGTGTTTATCACTTATCTCATAATTAACTAGTATTGTCAGGTACATGTGCCGTCCCCGGGCAACTAGTTCTCTCTCTCTCTCTCTCCTTCTGTATATTTTCCCATTGAATGACAATTTAATATAATATTTATTATAATTTCAACGCTATTGTTGTTTCTAAAATAGGCTTGCACTATAAACTACGAAAATGAATTGTTGGAGCCGACAAAATTGTATTCTTCATTCTCCTCCAAATTATAATTGGTCCCAATAATTCAAGGTGCTCTTGTTCAGAATTCATGTTGAGACATCAATCATCTTCCTTTTGGTAGCTACGAAGAAACACACATGCACATTTCAATGACTTTTCTGGTAGTCCACTTTGAAAAAAAAACACACACACACATCCGGGAAACAATTAAGCGGATGAAAAAATTAGTGCAAACGTCTTGTCCGCCCTAATAAAATTTATGATTATTTTTGTTATTTATATCCTTTAAAGAATACGGTGGAAAATTTTTGAACTCACTAATTCTCACATTAAGTAACAAGTATTAATAAATTATTCATTAGAGTGCTTGTTTTTATTTTTAGTGTTTTTTGTTTAGCAGATTTAGAAGAAGATTATTTGAACAAAAAAATAAAGCCTTTTTTTGAAATCTCAATAATTTCCATATATCATTGCCTAAATTCCAGGGGCTTACCAGGGGTCCTTTGACGGCGGTGAAGAAAGAGCTCGGGCGATGCAAGTACTTTCGCTCGATTTTAAACAATCGAGAGCTCGTTGAATTGGTGCGCTCTTTTTTGGCGAGTCCATTCATTTCTTTGTCGGTGAGTAGGTCTGTGTGCTCATGCGAGCCCCTCGATTTTGGGTGATGATGGTAGTTGTCAGAAGCGTCGATCGAATTGCAATGCGACATAATTCGATCCTGAGCTGCTAGTCGCTTCGCAGCTCTCCATATTTTGATATTCAATATAATCATAATCAATGTCGGTCCATAAAAGGCGATAATGGTTGCGTAGATTTGATAAATGAAATGTGGGATCACCTAAAATCAAACAACGTTCATATTTCATTCGGCCCATATTCCCAGCGGACCAAAATAACCAACATATGAATCACATTCCCCGCACCTTTTTCCACCCGAACCTATTTGTTTTGATGCACATGTTGTTAAACACATCTGCCAATCAAAAAATAAGTTTTTAGAGCTCAAAAAAAATTCGGATTGAATTTGAGCAGCCACTTCTTGTTCTTCTTCGTCGTCTCATTCCATAATAAACAATATCAATAACAAGATTAAAATTTTGCATGATTTCCACCGAGTTGTTATTGTTCAAAAAATTCCTCCACTAATTTTCACAGAACAATCAAAAGAATGCGGGGAAAATTGAGAGCCTAATTTCCTCTTCCTCAATATATTTTTTATTTATATTCTCAATTTTCAGCCCATTTGCTAAATTTCAAACGAGAAATCGTTGGGCCCCGAAAAATGTGGTGCACGATTGTTTATCTGATCAGCCATTTCGTACTCACTCCATTAATGATAATTTATGATGTGTAATTGAAGCGCACAAAATCAAAAGAAAGCGAGATAATGGTGCTCATGAAATTTCGAACATGAAAAAAGTCGACGCTGGTGAGCCACAAGAACCTGAGATGAAAGTAAAGAAATAAACAGAAAAAACTTTCTTGCGGATTAAAGTGGTTTTGACTGCAATAATGGGAAACGTATATAAAAATATGTAAATAATAAAAAAACTATAATGAGAAGAGTTGGAAGGAACACATACTACATTACTTTTTTATATTTCTTTCCTTGCTCACGAAAGTATTGGGTTTCATTGATAAATTGAAACGTTTGGAGATTGAATTTAAATGCAAAATGGATGCGCCATGATTGGAAATTAAATAAGTGGGCCCTGGTTTGGTGAGATCAAAGTGTCGACACAAACGGCGGCGCAAGATTGACTTTATGAACGTCCCACACATTTTCACAATGAAATCCACTTAAGGCTTCAAATTTAAGAGCCGCCAGTACCGTTTATTAACCATGATTGATTTATGAATGTTTTGTTCTAGCTTGTCTTGAATGTCACGGAAGGAAGGAAACAAACCCAAATTTGTCTTCCCTTGAAATTTTGTTCACAGAAAGACAGAGCAAAAACAAAACACGAAAAAAGTTGGTAGTAAGTTCCTCTTCTTATTTTATTTTGCGGCTTGATTTATTTATTATTACTGAGTAGATACTTACGAAAAGCGTTCTTCTGAGAATGTCAATTCGAGACAACTCATCGTTTATTATGCTCAATTTCAGAACAAAAAGAGCATTGAGAATATTATTGTTTATTTAGTTGTTGTGGTGCAAGACGTCGTTTTTTTTATTCGATCCTTTTTATTTGGCGTAAGTGGTAATCGAAAGAATTTAAATTGAAAGATGACAACAATAAAAATCTTGAATCCAAGAATGCGAGGCGCAAGCACTTAGAAAAAGGGGGAGAATAAAGCTACCACAACAAAAGATTTATTGTTTCGTGTTAAAGGTGCCAAGCTAAAACTCACATGTTTTATCAATTGATAGGCCTCCAAATACATCATTCTTTTAAAACTTCCGGGACAGATTTTTTTTAGCAACCCGGATGCCAATCAAACTGGTCCCTTTGGAAAGCATTTTTTGTGGAACTGCAAGACCATTTATAGAGAGCAAAAACTGCGCATTAGGGAAACTCATTTACATAAATGTCATATTTCCGACGGTATTCATGTCGTTTTTATAGATGGTTAATGAGAACGAATCTTCATGGAAGAAGAATGGAGCATTAATGAGCAAAAAGTTGGTTTTGAATGGGTTTGCTTTACATTTGAAAGAGAATTGCACATCAAATTGATTCCGAAATCGATATTTATTTCCGGCATAATTCAATCAAGCATTTCCTCCATTCAACAATATCAATCGATCATAAAATGCAATAACAATCATAATAATAGAAATGTAAAACGACTTTCGATTTGGTTTTGATTCATTTCATTTGGTCCACCGAGCATATGGCGAAATAAATGAAAATAGACTAACCTGGCAAGTGCCCGGGTCCTGAGAGCCGTCATCCAACAAATCGGCAATGATATGCGATGAAAACCCGACGATAGCGGCAATAACCCAAACTATTAAAATATAGGTAAGGATTCTTTTGCTAGTCCTTTGTGCTGAATATCGCAAAGGCCTTGAAATGACTAAATATCTGTCGACGGATATGGCGCACAGGTTAACGATGGACGCTGTGCATAAGGTCAAATCGGCGGTTGTGTAAAATGAGCACATGAACCTGCAATTTTATTATTACGATTATTGTTATTTTGTTGTTTGTTTGTGTTCGTGTGTTTTCTCCAGCCATTAATTTTTATTTCAAACATTTCTTTCTGGGACTGTTATTATATATTCTCATGACAACCATTGAGCCAATTTGGCTAACAAGTATTGTTTTTGCAACGAAAGATTCGCTTAAAAAACATGGCTTGGTAGAAATGCATTTTTACGACTATTCCGACTAACCTTCCTAGTGGCCATCGATCAAAGAGGAGATCGTTCAGAGCCAGTGGCATCACAACGAGACCTATGCAGAAATCCGCAACAGCTAGTGAGACGAGCAGGTAATTTTGTGGGTTTTTGAGCTTGCGCACTAATAAAACCGCTAGGCACACGAGAGCATTACCAACCGTCGTCATTATAATCATCACGGCGACTAGAATCGCCAGAAGAACCTTGGTAGCCGCTCCAGGGGATTCGTGCTCTGTAGCCGCCACGTCCGGCGGCCACGGCGAGGTGATCGGTACTATTGTGTAGGAAGAGTACGGCGCGTACAGGTCCACGGTGCGCGTCATGATTGCGACAATCTTCGCCCTTGTCGTCGTCGTCGTCGCCGTCGTCGTCTTCTGGCTGCATAGGCCAATGACGATTAAAATCAGAGGCACTCGAGGCAAGTGGCAAAGCGCAGAGAAACAGAATGGCGGCCCCGAATAGATGACAGCCCCAAAAAAAAACTCTGGCATCCAGGGGAGGGACGGGGGGCACCTTCCTTCTCCTCCCCCTTCTCCTGCTGTTCTTCTCCTCCTACTGTTTTTTGTTGTGTCGTGAATGAATATTTCCAGACGGAGACTAGGATGCACCTTGGTGACGATGGGCGTGGTCTGTTACGGTAGCGCAAAGTTTCAGAAGATCGAATGCAATGTTTTTTTGTGAAAATGATTTTGAACTTTGGAGGATTTGCTGAAAAATTGGAGTGCATTTATCATAGTTATTATTATTATGATCAGTTTAAGACAACATAAAACGAGTGGAATGAGTGTGAATGGCACCAGCTGACAATTATTACCATTCTCTTTAAAAGCTTTTTGAGCAAGAATACCTATAACTATTAATCAAACGTGTGACTTGGCTCATTCGAGGGGCCATTGCCGCTTTTTTGGTTTCGAAATTCTTTGACTCCAAAAACCTTTGATCTTTAAAACGGAAGTGACATGCGAATTTAGATGCAGAAGTTTCATGTTTCATTGGAATTTCACGTAAGAGTGCAATGATTGGCAATGATCATTATTTAGAAGTGTATTTTCAACAATGTCTGCTTGCACTTTAAACGAAAGACGTTAAATAACAGTTTAAACATATATGGAATGAAAATGAAGATTGAAAAATCTCGTATAAATATGAAAACAATATTCTTGTGTATTTATGTAATTTGAGATATTGAACTAAGAAGAACCAATGTATAAATATTTTCAACATTATTTCGAAGATATTTATGGACCATCAAAGTTTTTTCTTCTATTATTGAAATAATAATCATCATCATTAAGACCATCATCAGCGTTATTTAATCGCTTCTTATATAAAGAGACTTTAAAATTAAATATGCATGGAAGATAATGATGAAACTTGACACGCTGATGAAGACTATAATAATAATAATTATTTTCAGTCAAAAACATTTCTAAACAGAATTAGTGAGTTACTCATTTGTTTTTGGCTGACAATAAGAAAACAAGAATAATTAGCTGTTATTTTTTAAACACGAATATCTAGCTTGTTTTAATTATTTTAAATTATCATGATATGAATAAACAACATTAAAAGCGAAAAAGACAATTAAACCACAATTTAAAACATGATAAGGGATGTGTTGTACTATTAATACCTTTCGAAACCCAACTCATTTCTCCCCTACACGTGTCGGAGCCGGAAACGCAGAGCTCAACAATGTGTTTATCAGATGATTCCAAGCGAACACTATTTGCTATAACAAAACAAATCAATCAGTGGAAAATGTGTGATGGAAGGGAAATAAATCATAGAAATGATAAAAATTGATTAATTTAATGGAACCATATGTTTTCAGCTCCTTTAACTTAACGCATTTATTCATTTCCGTTTATTTTTATTGTCGTCTTATATTAAATTGATATGAAAATCTAATTAGAAAATAAGCCGAAATCGGAAAGAATAATCGAAATAATATTATTTTATTTTGAATATATTTGAACGAATTCGAAATTGATTATTGTCATGTAAATTATGATTGGTACCAAAATAATCTTGATGAATGATGTTTACAAAAACATTCATTTATACAAGGGGCTGTTTAATATTTAAAGAATTTAATATGATCCCTAGACTCGAGGAGACTCGATATTGAATATTCGCACGATAATTAAACTGTTTATTCTTAAAAAAATGAAAAATCGTTTGACAACAATAAAGTTGTCGACCAAATTGCTTTTCAAATTTCTTGTGCAAATGAACATTTAAGAGAATAAACATCATCTTGTTGATATTGAATTATTAATAAGTTAATTTTCAATGCTCAAATTCGAAAGGTGGGTGATAATAATTCTGATACATATTCAACTATTTAATATATCGTTGAAAGTAGGGTAGTACATCTCAGCTGAAACAAATATATTAATGTTCACAAAAATAAATGGTCCGCGATAAAGAAATTATAGGAAACATTATATTTCCGTTTCACGTGAAATTGAAATAAGGATTTTTCGATTTTTAAGAAGTTTTTTTTACGTTTACTAAGATTATTTAAGAAATACCAGTTGGCATGCAGTTTTACTTTTAAATATTTAGGTAGATTTAATAAGAATTATTGTCCCATAAGAAGAAAAACGATTGCCGAAAAAATACATTGATTGATATGCGAACAGTTCATCATTGTGGTTATATGGCTTCTGAGCCGGACCATCCCCAACAGAAAATTAATTTTGTTTATAATCTTGCACGGCTCTCCTGAACATTCTTTAAATTTATAGAAAATCGAACAAATGTCTGATGTATTTAAATCAGAGAAAATTCTTATTATTTTGTAGAAAGTTTTGTTAAAATTGAAATTTTCAAAATGGTCTTTGCGATCAGTTTTTCTTGTTATCGTTTTTTTACCGTAGTCAACGAAAGAATCTTCCAAAATTGTCTTCATTAGTTAATCATGTCAGAGACTCCAAGGGATAGTGCCCTATTCTTCACATTAAAGAAGCCGATCTATGCCTAACACAGGTGAAACGAAATTCCTTCAATCTCGTTCTGTAAGAACTATTGCAAAGCTTAATCAGAACGCAATTGAAGGAAGGACACCAAAAGGAATGGAGCAGCTCCCCAACTGACAGCTTGAAAGCTGCTGCTAAATGCTCTATTTTATTTTGTAGAGTTATTAATCTAGTTTTTACGATAAGATATTTCCATAGCCCACATGAGTTCGATGCCACCACAACTGCACGCAACCCAAAAACTCGTATTTTCAAAGTTTAATAACATTTTGCCTATTTTCCGTGGGAGTATTTTAGAAGATTTTAAAGTGAAGTTTGTTTCAAGACAAGATTTCCACAAATCATAAAGTTCTATGGACGAACTAAATACTGTAATTTTACTACGGCGAGCCAATCGCAAATCAATTATAAACATGGTCACCTAGAGATCTTCAATTTCAAAGACAGTTAATGCTGTCAATCAGATACGCGCGGAATCTCGGATTTCTGGTTTGCGGCCTTTTCCATTCCAAATTCCAGATTCCGAAATTCAAAAATTGCCATTCCGTCCATCTCTACTATCAATGTCAAAATTAGAGGAGCTCTTCTATGCAGAGTAAAATTTTTTGGTAAAATTATTGGCTTATAAGAATGTTCATCAAATGTGTTTTAAATAGACGGAGCTCAAAAATTCATTTATATCTGGAATTTCGTAAAAATTTAAAGAGACAGATTCATTTGAAGGAACACTTTAAAAAATTGACCTAAAGTAATATTTTATCTGACATGTGAACATTAATAAATTTCGTTTAAAAATTGAAAAATCGACATTTTCCTCTGGCGTGAAGCATAAAATCACTTAGTCAAGATGATCGTTTTTAGCGTGAAGAAATGACAATGTTCGCAATTAACTTATATTCGTACAAAACAGTCATTTTGTTAAGATTTGGCATATCCTCTTTGGTTGAAAAATATTTCACCGTTGCTCAACTTGAACATTTATAAATAACGATTAAGTATGCTTTCCTTATTATTTTAAAAATCGAAGAATCAGATTTTAAAAATATATGGTATATTAAATGGATTACAGTTTTATGCAAATACTGTAATATTCTCATATAGAAATGAAAAATGACTTTTACTATTGTAAAATATACAATTTCTTGTTTATCATTACTATTATTATTATTAAAAATAGAAATGCATTAAGTGTGCTTATGACAGGTTGTATATTTATATGTATATATATATATCAATAACAAACAAAAAAAGTTATAAATAAATAGTCTGAAAAATTAAAAAAAAACCTATTATTCAAAATTAGCGTTTAAAATAGCGGTAACTAATCTGCATTGGTTTACTATTGTAGTAATAGCAATGCAGAAGTGTTTCAATATAGCATTATGGAATATACATGTCCTATAAACAAGTACCAGTATTCTCTAATGTTTGCTTTCTAGGCGCAATAAACATATTTTAAGATACTCTTCCACGCCATCTGTAAGAGAACAAATGAGAGCTCAATTAGGACAGTCTCATTAAAATATTTTGCAAGACACTATGGTTTATAGAGAGTTTAAGACTATTTTTATAAATATACGTGGAACCTTACAATATACATTTTAGAAGGTTTTGTCTAATTTAATCCACGATTTTTTTGATGAGAGGTCACTGTTATGATCGCCCTCAACCGGTATGGCAGTACTGTATACTTAACATAAAAAATAATAGACGTCGTTGAAAAATGGAAAATTTTCTTTCGTGAAATTGGGATATTTTAACAACTTTGGTGTTATAATGTTATGTTTTATTATTTATGTTGTGGAGCGTGTTTATTATTTTTTCATCCCACGTTTATTGTATTTTTTTTTCTCATTCCTAATTCCCGATCACTTAGCTGATGTTTGTTGTGAAATAAACGATGTAATACACTAAAAAAATAAAAATAAATAAATACATTAAAAAAATACGTCTAAAATGTTAAAAATAGGTCTAAAATCACATGGAGAGACAAATATGATGTAATTATTATAACGTCTCAAACTTTAATAGGTTAATTTAATAATATCAAAATTTGCAATAAATCGTTTGTCTATTTTTTGTAAAGCTAACAAAAATTATCCCCTAATAACTAGGAAAATTATTTTAAAACTGGCAAAAATATATCAAGAAGGATATTTAACAATTTAATTTGAACAAAGTAAAAAATTTCACTGATTTGCAGATAATAAATAAAAACTTGAATATCGGAATGGTAGAAAGAAGGGTTGTTATCTATGAAACTAAATGGTTAAAGAGAAAATTAAGCTAAATTTATTTTTCATATAGACTATTTCAACTTTTTTAACGACGATTTGACCTGCGCGTTGCGACAATTATAAAAAAGGGAGAGATTTCTTTTGTGTCTCATTTATAATGTTCTTGCTGCGCAACGGTTCGCAACGCGACGGCAAAAAAATTTGAAATAATATAAAAGATCAATTCGAAGATTTATTACAGATGATCGCTAAATGTAAATATTCGAAAATCTAAACGTTTCTGGAAATTTTTTGTTTTCCTTTATCTCGAACTTCACAAAGATAATCTTGTTATAAAAATTTGAAACGAGAAAAAGGCTGGCCAGTTCCTTAGATCATTAATCAATCCTTAGGACATTAATTTAAACGTTAAACTATTCAAAGAGTTTTTATAAAATATTTAACGAAAATAAGTGAAAATGTTTTCTTTTGAAAATGACATATTGTGGTTAAAAATTGGATTTTGAAAGTGTTTCGAAGCTGACGACAGTTGATTAATAATAGAGTTATTATATAACAGGTACAAGTAAGGAAGGAATGAATATTGACTGGTTGGCCACATATTTATAGTAAAGAAAATCAGAAACACATTTTTTTTGGTAACTTTAAACTTCTTTCTTCTTGCACTGTACAGTACCATGAATACAAGCGTCATTTTTAGCCGTAAATTAGTTCAGAGTTTTACCGAAATTGATAATTTAATGTGAGAATGGCTTATTACTAAAATTAAAAATAAATCACCGATCTACGTGGCAGTGTGCTCCATATTGCGCTATCAGTCACTTTTGTTTAGCGTGCAATAATTTTAGGGTTTTTAGATGCGCAGATAAAAGGAACATAAATATCTTTCAGAGCACCAGAAATATGTGCTTTAAAGTCGAAGAGCTTGCCATTCAGTTCCAGAAAAGTTTCTTCTTTGTTTGGAAGATTTTGAACAAAAGCGAAGTAAACAAAGGGAAGACCCATAAAAATTTATTCTCGAACGTTTAGGGTAAGAACATCAGTGTATCAATGGTATCTTATATTGATACTCATTAGTCCTCCAAATGCAAAAAAATTAAAGGTTATTGAAGCTTCTTTAACATAAAATGAAGAAAACTTAAAGGGATATTAGGATAGTTTAAGACAAACGTGATAGAATGAAGTGCAAAACAGTTTGTAGCTCACACGTAAAAACTAGAAGAACACTCTAAACCTTGAAAGATTACTATTTTAATTTGACGTGCATTAGTAACACTTGATATTAAATTTTTACGTATATTTATTAAGGTACTGTACATTTAAATAAAATTGTAATTAGTAGAATTTACAGTATTCTAATCAATTTTCGACTTATATCCTTTTGTACTATTTTTTAATTTTAATTAATAATTTTCAATATAATTCTTTAAACAATGGAAGCAGCCGAAGACAAAAAGGCTTTATAAGAATAATTACAAAATTTCTGACAAGGGTTGCTCTTAACAATATTTGTTGACAAAAGCTGTTCTTTAAAAATATTTTTGTAAGATCAATCAAATCCCCTGTTTCCTTTCCTTTGTTTTTTTTAAATCCATTGTCCAATTTCAAACAATGCTCCTTAAATTAAATCCAATCAAACTACAAAAATAAGCGAATTGCAATAAATTTTTTGTTAAAAATGCATCAAAAATACGAAATAAACAAAAAGTCAATAAATATTCATTTATATGAAAATGACAATAAGAGAAAACAAATCGGTAACTTCAAAGCGGCGGTGAGTCCAATTGTAAAAATATTTTAAGCATACAATGCTCAATTTTTACATAAATTGCGCATATATTAACAATCCAAGCCAGAAGCTGTCAAACCACATTTATACCTATAACAAAAATTAAACAACAATAACAACAACAACAACAATAATAAAAGAATAACAACAAAAGCTATTATTTGAGGTATATAATACAGTTATAAATCATCGAAAATTTCATCTGCAAATATTCGTTACCGATATCAGGTTTGTATTAAACAATATTTTCTGGAGCTTGAAATGCACTATTACAATTGTTGACACATTGAATAATTAATTCAATTAAATCTGCTTTACCCTTTTTCGCGATTCCTTCCTATTCCTTCACCTCCTTATTTCCGGCAGTTTCTAGATTAATGAATAAACTTTGGAGCAATGCTTTAACAATTTTGATATAGTGCAGATGCACATTTCTTTGTTTGCATGTTTTTTTAAAAGAATTTAGTATATATTGAGTGTAACCTTAAATGTTTATTTTGATGTATGTTCATTATGTAGGCATAGAAAGTTTAATGAGATTATTAAACAAACTCGATTATATAAATAGATCGGTCACCAATTTATAATCATCTGATGGCAATAATTAAGGCAAGTTTTTTGTCCATATTTTATTCATTTTTAATTATATGGGTATAAGACTTTTCTGGCGTTTTTGTGTTTAAATGTGACATGGATGTCAATTTGTAAATCATATCCTCTCATTAATTGACAATATTTAAGCTTTTTTTAATAAAAAAGTACATAAATCTTAACTATTTTTTCAATAACAAATTATTTTTGATTCAAAATCGAATTTAAAAACATTCCGAAAGTCATCATCTTCTAATTTATCTTCAAATTGATACCAAACCAATATAAATAAACGAGGTTCCAAAAAGAGCACATATTTTTTGCCCAAAACTCGATTACCCCACGAAAAACACAACGACAACAACAAATAATTCAGCTTTCGAACAAAAAAAAACATTGACTATCATTATAAAATTATACTTATTAATATGCTCAGCTCATTTCAATAATTTGCTGTTGTTATTGTTTATCAACGTGGGAGTCGAACACCAGATCCATTAAAAAAGAAAGCTTTTAATGGGTCCTGTCCTGAGTTGACTCGACGTCTCATTTTAACGCAACCAATTGTTTTCCCTTTTTTATTGTTATGATTTTCTATTATACTTTTTGAGCTGCATTAAAAAAGCTTGGATTTTTTCATGGTCCGTCATCGCGTGTGTGCATGTGTTTCTTGTATCCTTGTGCTTTAGACATAGTAACATTAGTTTCGCCTTTTTGAACACTTTATTGTTTCGACTCCGTGCGTTTTTGTTTCATACGATTATAATATCAAAACCCACGCATTCGAATTGATTTATTTTTTTCCGCAGATATGATGCATACTTGTTTGGAGTCGTTCTTCTTTGTGCTACAGGCCCCATCATTTTTTCTCGCTATAACAAGATAAAGCACCTAAAAAAATAAAAAGCAAAAATTGAGTGCTCATGGGATTTCACTTATAACAAATATTAGTTACGCTCCATGTCAAAAATTGTGCCTTCAATAGTTTCTTTCTTTAATGTTTTAAATATAAATAATCCATCCACCTTCACAACATTAAATCGTGTTTTTTTTTGCTCCGAAAAAAACCCTCACTTGTCTATTAAATGCTTATATGTTCATCATCATTCTCATCATATGTGCTCGATATATCTCAGCTCATCCGGATGAATGACAAAAATTTGTCGAAGAGGCGGCATTCAGGCCACGTCGACGACGACAAAACATTGTCTCCGAGTTGTTGTGCAACTGCAAAATGACTTGATGGAATCTGAGCAAGATTCCGTCAACTCTTCTTTCCATTTGGTGCAAAATCAGCTGAACAATTCTATTGTTGTGGCGAGAATTGAATCAATTAGGATTGAATATTTATATCTTTGTACCATTCTCTTCTCTCTTTTTGTTAATTTGTGATGCTTTATAAAAGTGTAAATCGGTTTTGATTTTCAGAAGAGCATTTCAGACAAAATTGAAATTGAAGAATACAAGGTGCGACTATTTCCAAACTTGCTATGGCTGATATCAAGGCTGCAAAGATGACAACATCCAAAGACATTGTAAGTTGCATTTTTCGTTATAAAAGAGTCTATTGTGTGCTTAAAATAATAATGAACCTTATTATGTACTAGGACTTTTCAGTTTCATCGATTATAAAGTAGACTAATAAAAAGATAACGACAGGAAATCATTAAATACTTCTGCAAATATCTTAATTAAATTTTCAAATCCAATTAAACTGGAACAGAGAAAAACAATTGCAATGAATATACCAACAGAAAAAATGAAAGCGATTTGTTTTGTTTATTTACAAGTCATTTAAAATACAATGCCAACATTCTCGGCTCTTCTTATATACTTACCGCAAAAATGGCAATAACTCTTCCGCTTTTTGTTTTCTCGCCCATCTTGCCTTAAATTTTTATTTTGTCTTATTTCCCTTCTTCTTCTTCTTCTTTTTTCGATTTGGTCTTATTCCATAATATTTGATAGGAAATTTGTGACCGAGATGTAATAGACATAATTTCCATAAATATTCGAGCTTATTAAACATTGGTTATCGTCATCGCCTTATTATTTCAGTTTTTTCTCCCTGGTTCCATGTACTTTTCTTTTGCTTAGAATTACTATGTGCGGCTTTTTTAAAAGATTTTTAATATAATCTGGTAAATGCCAGTTTAAGAAATTCGAATATAAAAAGGAAATGAAAATGTCGATTTTGAAATATTTAAAAACATCTATAAAAAATTCCACGTTAAAAATTGTCTTAAAAATTAATTTTTACGCAACGGATTTGTAATCATAAAGATGGTCGATTGGCGTGTGTAGCATCTTCTGTACGATATAAACTTTTTGAAATGGTTAAAGTAGCGTAAGTATTAATTTACTTGAATCACGTAAAAATTTAAAAAAAGCTTAAAAATCGAAAATTTACATTGGTCGTGACTTTTCGCAAATGTTTTTATCAAAAATTAAATAATCCATAGACACCGTTTGAGATTTTGAAGAGATCTGTGGCCGATTGCAAAAAAATTTATCGGGGAATCGTAATGGGGAAATTTTGTATTACGATATTTTATCGAGTAGCGGTTTTCTTGCAATCGAGCAATGCTTTCCCCAATAGAATTTTTAATTGGGAATACTTCCATATCGATATATGAATGATTATCCAAAATTCTTCGCACCATATACTTGAAGGAAGTGGAAATCTTTTACAGAGATATCTATAATCTCAAAATTCAAGGTTTTTTAATTGCGTGGCTTAAACACATTATTAATTGTCTTTTATACAAATTAGAATACAGGCCGCAGGCCAGGCCACAGATTTTATCGGCCCTCCAGCCTGGAAAAGTTGGCAACATCATTTATTCAAACAAAACGAAACTTTTAAATATTTATTTTAACATAACACATCAGGAAATAAGTGAAGAAGTTGAGAGAACAAAACAATATCTTCCACATTTGCATAACTTGACGGCGTTTGAAAGTAAAAATTGAAATTGGTGAAAATATATTCTTTTTTCTGCTATAGTAGTCGCCATGCAGAGAGCAGCAGAAACAGCTAGGAATATTAAGAAAAAAATTACTGAATTTGGTGAGGTTATCAGAATTTGCAGAGCATTTCTACAACTACGTAAGTTGCGATAGTCACAGAGTATCTGAAAGGGCTCGCATTCGACTAAATCGTATGATTTGATGGAATCAGATATTAGCCTACTAGAACAGGTGCAGAAAATAGTTTCTGATGTTTATTTTTTAGCATTAGCTGTCCGTTCGAATTTTGAGGTCAAAATTTAATTTCCAGTTCTTAAAAAAGTGGAACGGAAAAGAGTGCAAATCCCTGCAATCCGTGAACAGGCCAACTGGTATGATAAGGAAATCAGCTCAGTAAACGTGCTCAAAGCTAACATTACGGCAAGATATTAATATTTTTAGATAGTTTAAGACAAGTCTAGTAAAATTAGCTTAATCAATGTTTTATTTAAAAGACGTAACGATTTTCAGAAAAATCGAAAAATCGCTATTTTCAGATGGCGTGCGTAGATAGCTTCATTTTATTTCGTTACATTATTTTTAGAATAATAATATATTAGATTTTCTAAAAAAAATTGTAGAGACGTTTTTTTTACTTTTTTTTCAATTTTATACATTTTTAGCAACAATGTGATGAACAAAATAAGTTATACGTAGATAGCTCCTGAAAAAGTGATAAAAATTATTACAAAGACTCGCGAAAAACATACATACTTATATGTGGGTTTTTTAATTGATCCTATCATAGATTAAGATCAGAATACTCGTCACTATATTTTCGAAAATAATGCGTTGGAAAGAGCTTCAAGTAAACGAGTCCCACTCGACGGTAAATCCAACTTTAAATAGTCGTGCGACAGGTGATATTTTATAAGGGGTTATTAGTATAAATACCTTATCTATTATTATAATTGCATGGTTTGGTGATATTAACGGAAACATATCAGACACGAACATTATATTATTATAGTTATTTTACTATTTCTAATATTTTGTTATTTATTGAATATTATTTAAAAGAATTTGAAGTAAGAACTTAGATTGTTTTTAATAAAGCATTAAGAAATTAAAATGTTTAAGATATCAAGTAATATAACGGGTTACTAATTAAAAACTTGGGGTTCTTATAGATTTTAGATATAAGTAGCTTTATTTTAGATCATAGATGCTATTTTATTAATATATTTGATTAAATCACAATAAATAAAATAATTATAAATACTAGAATTCAACTAACCGAAATATCCCCCCACGCCAATTATTTGATAATTATTATCAATGCTCAAACATATGAAAAAGTTCCAATGAAACTCGTCTCACATTTCCTAATGTCATACTAAAGGTCCAATTATTCAAAGTGCACCAATTGGTAAAAAAACGAGTGGTAATTACGCTGAAACAATTATAGCTCCCACTTTGAATTGGCCAATGACCTGATTTTTGGTCGAATCATTTTTTTTTTTTGAGAAAACTTCTCTACAAAATCATAGTTAACAGTTCAAATGCTCACAATAAACACTACTTTATACTTCCATGAAAAAAATGTATGCCAAAATAATTTTTGCGCATTGTTTTCAGCTCCATTTCCCTCGATCTCTATCTAATTGTGGGAATTTAAGACTTGCATATATATCATAACGAGCTTATTGTTGTGTTTTTGTTATATTTTGTTGCTGCTACGGAGAGACGGAACTGCCAACTTTTTTGCTCTTTTGAGAACCAATGAGAACTTGTTGTTATCACGTCAATATGTAAATTCTGATATTTTCCCAATTTTCATATGAAAAATAATAGGTTATAAACAAATGAATAAACCATCTGAATTTCAGTTTCACACACTCGTGGAGCTTAGTTGTTGTTGTTTTTTGAATAACCACACTCTCAACAATAGTTTATTTTCATCACAAATTAAATTATTGTTTAGTTTGTTAAATATCTTTGGGCTAACATTCGAACACGCTTAAATTTATGGCACTCTCGCGCCTTATTTATGACTTGATTATCTTAATTGTGCGCTCGGAGGATTCGCTTATATGTTTTTAGGTACCTTAAAACTCTTGAATAACAACAAGCACAATAACAAAATGAAGTTTGACGCGTAAATTGAATTGGCTCAAATGTTTTTTTTAGTCGTATTGCTGGTTGTTGGAAGATGAGTGTTTGGTTATTAAGGATGGATTCGTTTGGTTTTAATTGGAATTTCTAGACTTGGAACAGCTACTTGATTGATTTTGAGTAAGCGAGTCGAGAAAAATAAAGTTTTTGTGTTCTTTTAGACTTTCATTAATTCTTCTGAAGAATACATCTTATAGAGAGAACTTGATAAATTGTTGATATGAAACTTTTAATTTAATATTATTGTACAAAAATAATTTGAAAGTATAAATTATATCTTGTAGATTTTGAACATTTTTGAATTGTGCAACTTTTAGATTGTAACAATGATTTTTTAAAGGTTTATTTAGCTAAACTCAATTTTGCCTATTTTTCTAGTTTTAAATTACAATATTATTTAATAGGAACTTTTTCTAAAATTAAAAGTTTTTTAGGCAAATAGATTATTTTCTTAGAAAATCCTGAGCGAAAAGAAAATTCACGTGGAATTTATAGAAACATTTTATAAAAAAGACTAGCCAAGGTTTCTTTTTTGCTACCTAACTTTGCAATAAATAGCTTGTTGATAATTAATGATATTCACGCCGAGATTTTTCTATTTCGAAGCATTTATAAGTTTATCTTTTATTCTGAATTTTCTATTAAGGTTTGCATGACATTTGCAGAAGTTTTATACAGCATAGTGTGTGATCACTTTATATGAAGGCTCCCCTAGGTATTAACTAGGTGGTAGTACTAGCTTAACTTATATTGTTGTGCATTGTTTGTTTTTGCATTAGAAGTTAACTTATTCTTTACCATGAGATCATTATTAATTTAATTGTTGAAACAACTCGGTGAAAGAAATTATTCAAGTATTTCTGATTTAAAAATTATATAACAAAAAAATTTAACCAGTCTGGGTTAGCATAACTGCACTCGTAGATTTTTAATAATAAATTTTAATAAAAGCGGCCATCCCATGGTTTCGAAACTCAAACAAACAAAAACTGCGATTGCACTGCTTCCGTCGTCGTCTTCCCATCCATATTTGTTCCTCTGCTCATAAAATATTTATTCACTTTAAGACCCATTCTGAAATTATTTTGTGTTGTTATTTGGTTTAAACGGATAAAAATCTTTATTTTATTCATTCTCACCCATATCTCCCCTTCCTAGTTTATTTATTTATTTCTAATTTTCACTATTATTTGACATATATTTTGCGGTGCTTTTTTTTATTTAAGCGCTTCGAGCTGTTGTTCATCTTAATTTTGTTTCGGTGACTTATTTCAGTTAGTAGACAATTTGATTTCTTCCTCCTCTTGCTTTTATTGACTCGCGCCTTTATTTGTTTATTATGTTACTTATAAGATAAGGAAAATAACTTTGTTGCTTCTAGCCTACTATGAAGCTCATAAACCTTAATTAGATGTGTGTATTTGTCGTTGAACCGGCCCAACAAGGATTATATTGTTGGTGTAAACTCTCGCACCTGTGAGAAGCCAAACAACATATGTTATCAAAACATTTCATTTTTAATTACAAAATAATTTATTTTTAGTGCTCTTTATAGACATCATTTATGCGAATTATTCATAAGCGCTTATATAACCTTTTTCACAACATTGGATTTAAAAAAAGAGCAAATCATTTCAGATTCTCTCACACCCTTACACAAACATCACGTAACAAAACAGAATAAAAGTAAAACATTTATTTTGATCTGGAGTTTATTTATTCCTCAATTTGTTTGCATGCATGCGTGGCCATTTGAAAATTAGTTTGCATTTTGCTAGCTCTAAATCACGACGAAGAGAACCCTTGTCTTTATTTTTTGCTCGTTGCTCTACACTTGAACATTCATTGTTGTTTTTTTTATCTACTAAGGTTCAAGTCTAATTTTTATGGTTTAAGTTAGAACAATAGATTCCATTTTTTGACGAAAGGACGTGGGAGTCACCTTTTGACGCAAATATCAAGCAGCCACGGATTAGGAGAATTTAACAAATGAGCGGAAACAATTCGTTTATCAATAACTCGAGATTAAGCCACTATGGAGTCAATGTATACAATAAATAGAAAACAAAAAACAATGCGAATGTCGCTTTCATCGTCGGATTTTAGCCATTCCCAACTTGCTTGCCCTTTTTGTTCTCATTTTTATTCAATTCTTCACCACAGACTCCTCTCGTGTTGTTCATTTTTAATTCTATTGAATTGTGATGTATAATGTAATGATCATCAAATTCATTAACATCAAGAAAAGAGCAGCGGCAAAAAATTAAACAAATGCTTAGAAGAATATTTTAAACCAGTAAAATCCATTAACTAATTTCTTAATGACGATTTTTTTCCAGCCTCTCTATTCCTTTTGATTCTAATTTTGTCCGCTTCAATTTCATTATTACTTCATGCTCTCGCTTCCATTCACTTATAAATACGGTTTAAGGCGATTGCAATTAATCCACGAGAAGTGAGGAGAAGTGTTGGGCTTTTTTTGTTGTTATTCGCCAGAATTTTTGCTGATTATCTACTTAAACGACGATTAGTGTAAATAGCTGTAAATAAGAAGCACATAATGCCGAGATCATCGATTGATGAGAATATGTTGCACGTTGATTGGAGCGAAGAGGTTTTCATTCAATTTATTACATTATTAATTTTATTTTTCTGAAATCGCTTTTATTTTTCAATTTCTTTTAGATTTTCAATTTGTTGAGTAATTAAAATTGTCTAGTGTTTCTAAGCGAGCAATAGGGAGATTTATGTCTGAATCATTTACATAATTTTTTATATTTTTGGAAATTTTTTAATTAACTTCGTGACAAAATGTAATTCAATTAGAGAAATTTGTTTAAATTAATTATTTTGCACTAATTAGAATTAGAATTTACTGAAAATTTTTGTTGGGGAAGAAAATGGTTACTTAATTTTTAATTTTTTAAAATTTTAAGGAATTTCGACTTTCCCGAGAGGATCATAATTTAATACTAAGGAACTAGTTAGATATTTTTTGTACAAAAATATAGCAGTTCTTTTCTTAAAGTTTTAAAACAGGGTTTTAATTTTTATGATTATTTTCTTGTTTACGCTCATTTTATAACGTTTTTGCTTACCTAGATTGAAGAATATGCTTTAGTAATTATTTCAATCGTGGAATAAATGTGGAAAATAATAATAATCATAAAAATTAAATGAAAAAATCATATTAAAAAAAGTGCGCCACATTTTGCGCCAGATCTTGAAAAAAGAAAATGATGGGAGGGACTATTTTCCTAAAAAAGTGCTCCGGTTTGGAAATTTTCTTTTTTTAAGGATCTTATATTGCTATATATTTAGTTTAATTTATAATTAGCAAATACAATAAAGTTATGATCTAGGATCAATAAAAAATTATAAAAATCTAGGATCAATAAATTATCTAATAAACTAGAACTAGAATTGCATGTTAAAAACAACAGACAATCCAATTATTAAGGTCAACGGAATTTATAATCAATTTTACTATGGTATTACTAATATATTGTAAGGTATACTGTACATTGAAGTTTACCATATTGTAATGAATTAAATGATAATATCGTTCCAGTTAGTAGGATATAGATAACCCCAACTTTAATGATTAAGTTAGAATTCCAGAAAGATGCTCATTTTACTAATTTCGGTAAGATGCGCACATTTTTAATTAGTTTAAGACGAGTTGTTATATGAAAATTATACGTGAAAATTAGTATTACACGTTTAAGTGTTGAAAAATATTCATGTCAATTTGGGGTGTATAAATCAGAGATGACTCCGAACAGGGGGTGTTTTCCTAAAAAAAAGGGTCCCCGGTTTTGAAATTTGAAATTTGTTTAAGGTCTCCACACCGACAATTCCAGAAATCGGGGTCCCACCCATCACTACCCGAATCCCGCGACCGGGGCTTACCTTTTACCCTACCGTGACAGGAACTGGGACTTCACTTTTTTTAATAAAAATATAATGATAAATAATTTCAATCAATATATTCAATCCAAAAGAATAAATATTCAAAAATGTTCGGTAATTTTAGTTTTTCAATAGACCCGGAACCCTTTATCTAAGAAAATACTACGGATACCGAGGAGAGTCCCTCCCATCACTGATATATATATATATATATATAAACTTATTGTAAATGGAAGAAACAATAATAGTATCAATTGGAATATTATACGAACACAAACAGGTAGCTCTGTATTTTTGACACTAGAATAAATAAATAAAAACATACTTTATTAATTCGTCTCTGGAAAAGGCAAATAAATAATAATGGAGAGTAAATAATTAAAATCAACTGTTTCTTACAGATAATAATACATAATAGTACAGTAAGGATTTAGAAACGTTATCAGTAATAAATAATCATATTAAGAAGACGAGCCTTCTCGTTTGAATTGTAACTTTTCGTGTCAATATCCCATTAACGGTACGGTATTTTGCACATCTATATGTAGCTTATAATAACATTTATTCACCATAAAATAATAATAACAAATTATTTACAAGAAAATGGGGAATAAAATTAAGATGAACTGTTGACCCCTCAAGAGGCCGGCCATTCAAATGGCACAAGTTAGTATATCGCTTTATAAAAGCTTCAGAGGAACTAGCGTCTACCCCTATTTAAATATCACATTATTTAATGAGGTTTAAGTTCTAGAACCTCAGTGCTTCAATATTACCTAGTGTTTTGAGATTAACGAGAATTTTATGCTTATACTAATATACTTTTTAAAATAATGTGACTATACTGATAAACATTAGAATTTTGTAAGAATCGTCTGTTTAGAGCAGAATATCTTTATTTATAATAATAATTCATATTTTTGCTCATAATAAAGACATAGCAACAAATTTATTATTAATTATTTTAATGATATGTTTAAAAATAACATTTAACAAAGAATATTTAGCTTGGAAATAATATTATATTATGAAAAAATATATTTGAGAATAATAAATCTAGATTTAGAAATATTATCGTTAAGTATGACCAAATGAACCAAGTCATTCTATTTTGATATAATATTTATTTGTTATTCAAACTAAGTTTATAACTCAACATTTTTTTATCACGTATTTTTTAAAATTAGACCATATTGTCCGAGACCATGTTGTCGCCTTCAACTTCGCATATCTTTTTTGCTTCTGCAGTTTCGTCGAAGACATGTTTCCAGTAATTGCGTAAAAGAACACGATCTTCGCATTTTTTAATGTTTCTTCTACAAATTAAAAAATTTTAATATATATTATGATAAAGCTGTTCAAGATCTTTTAAAATATATATAACACATGTATATAAAATCATTATTTGGTAAAAAAACAATGAGGCAGAAAGAGATTAGAAATCGGAAAAAATTTTTGGTTCAACCTAATATACAGGAAAACGTTTACACTACAATTTATAAATTTATTTAACTATTATAACGCAAAATATTGTATATTTCAGAGATCGGTGCCTAATGGAAGAGCAAAAAAAAAGAAGAACAGATAGTCTCGTTTAGACGGCCACACGGCCATACAGGACGTTTCCACCTTTTCCTCTACAATGTGTGCAGTCTATTTTTCAGACATCACATTGATGAGGTACAAAAGAGGGACCGTCTAAACGAGAACATCATTGTGTCAAAAATTTTTTCCTCTTTAATTAGGCACCGATCTCTGAAAAGACATTATTATCAAGTTATAAGAAATTGATAACTCAATTTCAAAATTGATGAATAAAATTCTAATGAAAGTGAAAAAAATAGTCAATTTATTTTAATAATTTATGTTTATTTTCTTATATTTCTTCTATAGTTTTAGTTCACGCCGACTTGGATTTTTTTAATGAAATTAAAAAGTAAGTTTTTAATTTCTTTTAAATTGATAACAGAATTATAAATTAATGACCATTGCTAATAAAAGTAAATACCGTAACAAATGGGAGAAGATATCATGAGTGTACTATTTTTTTCATACTAACAAAGTGCACAATATTTTTGATAATAATAATAATAATAATAAGAAGAAGAAGAAATTATTGTTTCTAAGTAGCTCGGTTGAAATATAAAATTTCGTGATCTCTGTTGGTGTTTCCTATCAAAGAAAATTTAATAAATAAAAAAAATACGAAAAATTGCTCCCGACGTAAAATAAAATGCATTGCCGCAAAAAATCACGCAATATTACATCTTCTAATTTAAAATTATTTCTCAAACTTCATTTGATTAATTAAAACATACATGGTAGAGAATTTGATTCTCGAAAAATGTATCCTGGTTAGATACTTAAGAGATCTTTCGTCTTTTTTTTAAATAAAAATGAAAAGAATTGAAATTTAAAATGAGATGATGAGATAATCCGTAATTTTTTGCGGAAATACATTTTATTTTGCGACGGGAACAATTTAAACGGTTCCTAGATTTAATAACATCCAAGATTCACAATCCCACAATACAATTTTTAAATAATTTATTTTAGAAATATATTGATATCAAAATTAAAGTTGGTATACCACAAACTACAAAAAAAATTAAAGTTTAACCTTACCAAACTATATCTTCTCACTAAGTTGTAATTATAATAAAAAAAGAAGACGTTTTAATTCGTGAGAAATTGTTGAACAAATCAATTAGATAGGTAAAATTGTAATAAAAAAGTTATTTGTATAAATCCAAAAAGTGCATAAATAGAAGCAATTATATGCCGATTTAAGAAGGAGAAAAGACATATTAACACCTATTGAATTTGAATTTTAGGCGGCTCGTCTGCGAGCAATGGAAAATCGAACAGGATCAGTGGGAGATTGTACAAAATTAGCTAGTTATCGAACAAATCGACAAAATTTGTTTCGCAGAAGGTTTGTTTTGGATGACGATTATAGTTTTCAGTTGAGTTATTGTTAAGGTCTACTCGTCGACGAATATCAAATGCTCAGAGACTTGCTGACTTGGAAGATTTCATAAATCGAAGGTGCGTTTAGACTTATTATAAATAGTTTTCACCTGGTTTCCAAAGAAAGTCGTGTCTAGGTGAATGTTTTCAAAGTTTATGTTAATTAACTGAAACGTTATTTGAAAAGAATAGTTGATGGAAATTAAAATAGAATATTAAATGAAATTAATTTCATTTCATTTCTTTTTCATAACTATGATCCTGCATTGCACAAGAGAGAGAATTATAAATAAGGACATTTTCTAATCACAAAACATTAATAAATGATCACATTTCCTTCTATTATGCCATTCCAAGTTTAGCCATTTTCAATTCATTTTTGGTTCGACTAATATCGAGCAAACTCTTTCAACTTTCAGTTCTCCTTTTAATTTGTCTTTCTTATATTATACGCGCTACAAAAACTTTTATAAAAGTGTCGGATAACAATTTAATTGGATATCAATATTTTCCACTGTTCCGCTATTATTTGAGTTGTTTTTGTTCGCATTTTTTCCCAGTTGAGCTCTACTTATTTGTTTAAGAATGAGCACCTATACCAGGTGAAATTATTCCTTATATATATATCATAATATTATTCATTCTTATTATCTTCTATCATTTTAGTTTTTTTTTTAATTCTTGTTTGTAAAAATTAAAGTAGAAACATCCAAAAAACAAGTTTAACTTGTCAACGATGATGAAATAATGGAAAACTGTCGAGAAAAGAAGGATGAAAAGTGAAAATCTACATATTCATTTTTGATGGCAGACATATAATGCCAAAAGGAGCTATGAGACGGAGAGAAACAGCTAAGGCTATCCAGAGCTGCTGGAAAATAAAAACAACAACAACAACACATGCACGCAACAACAAATTAATGCTCCGAATAGTTAGTTGTTATATATTTTGGTGTCATTCATATCATATTTGAATTTGCTCATTTATACGCTGCACCTATCCTTCCTGCTGATTGATGAATATTTTGTTATTTTGTAGTGTTGTTTTCTGATTCGACATCTTTTATATTCATTTCTGGACAACAATGCCGGCGTTTTGTCAATGGATAAATGCTGGAAAAAGAGCCAGCCATTTTTGAGCATGAAATATGTATTATGTTAATATTAGTTAACATTTGTCTTTTTTCTTTTTAAAAATGTTTAGCGCTTGTTTCGAACACATTAAGAATTCAATTATTAACGAAACGAGCAACACGGTGTCGAATTTTTAATTATTTATGGCCGCCAACAGCACTTTCACACAATAAAGTTTTTGCTCGTTCAAAAAACATAATAACTACCTAATTAACACGGAGTTATTCTCGACTATTTCGGCTCTTATCAAACTCCCAAAGGATAAAATTGGCTTAAACGTCGACATTATTTTGTTGTCTTGTTTAGATAGGGGAAGAATACTTTTCTCAATTTATCCATCTGTTTGCTTTGATTCTGAAATATTTTGTTATAATGTCAGCGGCAGATATCTTGGTTTTGTCTTCTTGTTGTTGTTGTTTTTAGCTCTTTTTGCGCATCAATAAGGTCGAGCCAAAACTACAGCAAAGGAATGAATGTTTAAAAAACTATTACACATTCTGTTAAGACTTTATTTTTTCTTTTCATCAACTAATTACGAACATTTCCTTAAAGAAGCTTCATCAAAAATTTTATTGCTCATTATTTTATATTTTTATAGATTTTATATAGCAACACAAGAATATAACAAAAAGTTTCTTAAAATATTTGAGGTGAATAAATTATTTGTTTATTCACTTCATTTACTCCTTCAATCCTTACTCTATCAAAAAATCGTTTATTTTCGAAATTAAATATATCCATGGAATTATAAATCTTCTGATTTAAAGGATTCGTGTGAACCTTGTTGTTGTTGTTGTTTTTTATTTGCTCCATGAGTATTTATTCATGCGCTTCCTCCTTCTATAAACATTATTCATATCACCTATGTTCTTCTAGTTCGAGTATTCTGACAGCCAATGTCGGTCGAAACTGCCGATAAGTATAACATTAGCCAGAAGATAGTATCAGGACCGGCGGAAAAAGTGCGCACGGCGCAAGCATGGGCCGGCCGCCAGCTCAATAGAGCACACCAGTTCATTCGAGAGCTGTCGATTTCGCAACAAGATCCGAGACAAGTTTATTTGCAGTGAGTTATAGTTTTGTTTACGCACTAACCGATTACTAATATATTATGAATGATTTAAACGAAACAATAAATCACATCGAAAATTGACATTTTGTTTATTCAAAAACCCCCTATAATTATATACATTTTTTTGTGGTTTTCCTCTTCATTCGTTTCAATTGAGTAATATATGGTTGAGAAGGTGGAAAAACTTGTCGACGGAAATATATTTAATTTCCGATAGAAGCTAGCTTGAAGCACGAGTGATATTTTTTTTTGCAAAAATGATATTGTTTCGGAATATATTTTAATTAATATGTCTTAATTAAAAATAAAGGGCAAATTGAATACTGAAGTTTTAATTATAGCTTGCAAACTTTTTTAGAAATATTTGATAATTAAAGGTAATTTGCTTACAGAATATGTAAGAATTGATTGAAGAAAAAATACAAAGACTTTTAGTGTGGTTTGGTCCCACAGCGTCATGCGATTTGTTAAAATATGAAAACAAAGATTATCAACAAAGTCCATTGCACAGTCATTTTACAAAGAAGAAAACTCTAAAATCAGCTAAGCAGCTACTTCAAGCTTCAATAATTGTTTATTAACGTGCTCAAATCTAACTTTTTGGAAAGATATTAACGTTTTAAATAGTTCAATACATGCTTAATTAATTTGTACTAAAAACGTTTTTGTTATAAACACGTAAAAATTTCCACAAACGTCTAAAAATCGCAAAATTGTTATTTCGATTTGACGTGTATTTAGTATTATTTTTGGATACTGAAATTTCGAAGCAATTAAATTTCTTACTAACTTGTAAAATATATAAAATATGGAAATATTGTGGGATGTTTCCAGTATACGGTTTAAGATGAAATTTTCAAATTAATTTCGGCAATCGAAAATTCTCATTTACTTAACTATAGAAAAGTCTAAGCATTTTACCAACACTTATTCTAATATCTCACACATTATGAGCAATTAAAAATAACACTCATTTTCTCAAATAACTATTTCACGCCAATTGAGTTTGAAAAGATGAAAGCATATTTTAAAAATCTACAATAATTCAGTTATATATGAGACATTTTTGTGCCGCGCACGCCAATTGAACTCTTAGAAGTGCAAACTCGTTACAGGGTTTCTAATAAAAATTTTCTAGTTCTATTTTAAGATTTTTTTGTATATTTTAAGCCATGTTAATTAAACTTGCGTAGAAACTTGTTCGCCTGAGAATTCAGTTCGCCTGAGCCTGAGAATTCAGTTCGCCACATTGTATAGGTTTCGGATGAATTTTAGAAATTGCTAGAAAGATAACAACTTGCTTTACTTTCGTTAAGGTATTTTTAATAGCAAATTAAACTTTATTTTTAAAGAAGTATAATTTAATCGAACACATTTTCCGATAAAAATCATAAATTCAGATTTACCGTCAAAATTGATAAACTTGCGGTATTTTTTAAAATTGGGAATGTGAAAACAGCACAAATTGGGGCTAAAGACAAACAGTATTCTTTCCAAAAAATTCGTTAAGCCGAGTTATCAGTTTAAATTTTTTAATGCTACTTAAAAATATTTAGAACAAGGTTTATTATTGACTTCGGTACTTTCCCGATAAACTGACACAATAAGTGAAAAATAAATTATTGGGTTGATGAATCATTTCATAGAGTATTTATATTATCTTTTGTTTCGCAACAATTTTCTTGATGTTTGTCGTGTATAAATCTGATGCACTTTTTCTCCTTTACATAGCTGTGTTTTTAGTTTGTTCTGTTTTTTTATACCGAATCGTTTACGCCGTGTAAATGAGATGAGGCTATCTGACTGAAAAACCCCGATCGAAAAGGCCAAGTCATCTTTCTCTACGGCAACGGCGGGCCGCATGTTGCACAAGTCGTCGTTAAAACCGCCCTCCAAGACCTTGAATGGGAAATTCTTCAGCATCTACCGTACTCTCCAGTCCTTGCGCTATCCGACTATCACCTTTTGCGCTCTCTGTCAATCCAAATGAGGAGTATCACCTTCGATGGCGAAGAGGTCCTCAAAAACTGGCTCGGCAACTTCTTCGACACGAGACCGGGCGATTTTTGGAGGAACAGCATCAAAACGTTGATTGAGAGATGGGAGGAAGTCGTAAACTGAAAGGGCGAATACATAATTAATTAATTGATTTGATTAATTGATTATTATAACTATTGTTTTTTGCTCAAAAAAATTTTGGTGGAAATACCCTACGAACTTATTCCTCAATCCAATAATAATACTTTGATAACACAGATATTCGAAGTCAATATTTATTTTTTCTCATGCTACCTTGAATTATGCAATGTTTATTTTTTGAAATAAAAACCTTTCATTATATTTTATATTTTTATTGTTCACAAATTACATTCCAAGTTATTCTGAATAGTGTCGTGGCCTTTTAAGTTAGGCCACGCTAATTTTCTGCATGATCATGATTTTATTTTATATTGATGAGGAATTAACGTCAAAATACTCACCAATATGTAAATAACAAAAATTCATTAGAAGTAGCTGTAAATAAAATCGTGGCCTTAAATTTAAAGACTAACGACGGTAAATAAAACTTAAATTTTGTGTGCCAATTATATTAATACTGAATGGATGGAGTTTTTCATTCTTGGGAAAGGTCGGCCCGGCTCCAATCAAAATTCGAAAAATTCGAAGAATATTCTCATCTATTTTAATTGGGTCTAAAATTTTTTTGTGCATTCCTTCCGGGACCGTTTGCTAAACCACGTTATCGCAAATGTCTTATATGTTGAATAAACTCTCGATTAAGTTTTGAAAATGTGGAATATATAGTTTTCTACTCTCAAATTCTTGATTTATTTTCTGATATTTTATGTTAAAATAAATATTTTTAAAAGTTACGTATTGTTAGAATAAATGATGATGCCACCTTTTCCGGCAGGCAGGCAGGCCGAGCCGGCCACAAATTTCCCAAGTAAGGATTGTTAAATATTTGAATAAGTGGTAATACCTAAAAAAAACTAGAATAATGTTAAGGTTTTTAAATTTTATACAAATTTTAACGTAGAAGCTCAAAAATGAATTCTATCAACTATTAAAGGAAACGAAATAAAAATTTTTGAAGAGAATACATATATTATCGAGTTATGAAAAATTGACCATTCCAATTTTATTTTTCATAAAAAATAGAAGTAGAAATTTTGAAGAAATATCATGAAAAACAAAAAAATTTTAACATAAATTGAATATTTGTTTCAGGATCTCTTTGAGACCATTTGAGAATAATTTAAAAATATTGAAAATGAATTATCAATTTCTTATATTTTGATAATATAAATATTTCACTATTTATGAGATAACTATGAAAGTTGTTGGATTATTAAATATTCTAGATTTCATTTTTTAAAATTAAATTTCAAAAAAGAATCTTGAAAGCGGCGGAATAATTAATTCCGGGAGTAAATAATCAAAAAATATAAATTTTATTTCAAATTGAAATGAGCGGATATACACTAGCTGACAAAAGTTTTGTCACAAATGTTTTTTCGGGTTTAACTTTTTTGTGACTTGACCAAATTGGCTGATTTTTTGATATTTTATGTGAATCAGTGTTTAACATGTTATAGTAGCAAAATGTTGGTTTAAATTACCATGGCAATTTCGGTACCACGCATTCGGTTTTCCCTCATATTGATAACAGCTTGCCGGGTGGCAATTGGAGTTTCTTTACGTGGAGTCATCTCTAAAATGTTGCCAATTACTGCTATTTTCAATAAATTATGAAAAAAATATAATTGAACTTTAAAAATTATTAAAAAATGCAATGCGAGAAAAGTGCGTAATATTTTTGAGCTACGCGTTTTAGGATAAACGCTTGTCACTGTAAAACGGATCATCGTAATCACAAGCGGGAATTTGTAAAATAATCTATAACCATATGAATCTATCATATCAAAAAATCAGCCAATTTGGTCAAGTCACAAAAAAGTTAAACCCGAAAAAACATTTGTGACAAAACTTTTGTCAGTTAGTGTATTTACAACACTTTTTTACAACATTTTTTTACAAAACAGCAGTTCAGTATTCCGCTCATTCCCAGTACTCTTTTGAAAATATGTCATACTATATTCGATATTCCCAACTTTTATCTTATCTATAATGGTAGACAATTTTCGGAGCAACACCAATTTTTTTATTTAAACCCATTCAATTCCAAAAAAAAGTTTGAAATTGCATTTCAATGAGATTAAAAAGAGACCATCCTTGTCATTTCCCATTTTAGATGAGATTTATAAATCAGAATCAAATCCACGTTTCAATTTCATCCAGACATCTTTTGTTTATTTATGAGTTAGAATGCATTTGAAAAGATTAAAAAGTTTTCCCATATTGGTTTCAACTTTAAACTAAAGAGGCTTCTTGAGTTTATTATTCCGAAAAAAAGCAGAAAAGAAACATCAGAATATAAATTGCTCCATAATTTGATTAGACGAACTCAAACAAAACAACAAAAAGAAAACATTAAACTTGTTGTATTCCCATTTCATTTAATTATTCTCAAGAAAACGAAGTAGAGGGAAAGAATATGAAAAAAAAATGGAAAAAATAGCTGAAGAACCAATAAATATGTTGTTATTGGGTCGGATAGATGTTGTTATTGTTATTATTTTTTAAGCTCCAATGTCTGTTATCCTAGAATTGTCAGTCAGGAAACCAGTGTCACATCTGAATGAAAATAAAAATAAATAATAGAGGAAAAATAATGTTTGTTGAGCTCGCGCACACACACACACTCACGTCACATATGTCTCTGATAGTCAGTCTCATTTTTCGCTCCGGTTTGGTTATTCGAGACCCCCACCAATGTGAGCACTAGTTAAAGCTGCTACTGCTTCAATAAGCTTTTCCTTCTTGTGCTGCTGCTTCTTCACTGTGGGCGGAGACGATGGCACAAATGAAGTGATGCGGAGATCTCTTCTTGTCACTTATCTCGCCAGATTCCTCTACGGTCCTGTACTGTGAAATTATTGAGTTTACAGTCGCTTCTGAATGAAGGCGAAGCGAAGTCGCAGTGCGCGGAATCGTCGTCGCAAATTGTAAGAACCTCTAATTATGAAAAAGTTTGTGTGGTATTGATATTAATCAATAACAAAAGGGATAGATAATATGTAATTAATGATTATAAGTAACACACTATATTTGTTAGTTTTCTTCACATATAAATTATTACCTTGTTGCAGAGTTCAAGCATCGGATGGAAATTTCTTTGAAAGAATCACAGCTCCAAGTGACGTCGACTCGAATAAAGATGACGAACTCTACACGATTAAAAACCTGAGTTGCAATGGAGATCGCAAGAAAATCGAGGTTTTTTCCGTTTTCAACTCTTAATTAAACGTTGTTTTTCAATGATGTTGCTTGTCCTATTCATAAACGAAAGCATAACAAAAAACAAAAAAAAAAACGTTTATTGAATTTCATAATAGACATGTGACTTAGAATTTGGTTCAGTTTTTGAAACGGATCCCTTGAGCTCTTTTCAGAATGCTTTTGTTGTTGTCATTGCTATTGTGACATTTAAAGAGAAAGGGAATCTCATATTACGTTAAAACACAAATAAAATAATGGATATCCTAAAAAGGTCGAGTTTTCCAGGCTCTATATGTGGAAGCACTTTATACTATCACTCATAAACTCGGACAAGGTGATGCAGAGGAAAGTCAGGAGAGTCTTTATAAATATGTGCGGAATGCGTTTCAAGGTGACAACAATCTTCATCAAAATTTGATGGAAAAGGCTAAAAAGAGCAAGGTTTCCCGTAGATTCAAAATTTTATTAAATGTTAAATTTAAAGCCTCCTGTTGTTTTATTGAATGTTCTCCTGCTAGAAGCGCGCGATCTGATCGCGAAAGATGTAAATGGATTCAGTGATCCTTTCGCAATGATGGGAGTGGTTCCTGGTAGAAGAGAGAGCCAGCAAGCTACGGAAAATAATCACGTCCATAATAATCATCATCATCATCACAATGAAGAAGACCCGCCGGAAAAGGAAGCGAGATCACCAAGACTGGTAACGCACAGAAATAAATTTCTAATAGAATTAATTTACTTTAGCACAAAAAGGATGGATTAATGCATCGGTTTGGTGGATCGTTTCGACGAAAAGTTGGACCGAAAAAGGGAAAGGTGACGCGTGTTAATTAGTTGTCAAGGGAAATTAATGCTTCATTAGAACTTCTAGTTAATTAGTTTTGTGTGTGGGGGGAGCAATGATTATAATTAATACGCAAATATTTTCATAAGCACACTTTTTGAGTAAATGTCAATGTTTAAAATAGATTTTAATTAACGAATTCACAAATTCCCACAGGGGTCGCATACTCATGGCTATGAGGGGTTGTTAATAATTAACAGAGGGACCAAAATATATAATTCTGAATTGTATTTTGCAGACGTCTGACACAGGCACAATCCCAGCAAAACTCATCAAGGCGAGTTCGGTTCAAAAAAAGACGTTAAATCCAAAATGGAATGAAAGGTTTCAATTTATTGTCGAGGATGTGCATCGTGATCAGTTTCATATGGATATTTGGGATCATGATGACGAAGAGCAATCAGTTCTTGATGCTGTGTCATCATTAAATCAAATTTCTGGTGGATTGAAGGTTGGTAAATTTGCTACAGAGAACTATTTTATCAGGAAAAACGTTATTCTAGAGCAATTATGATTTAACTTCTTCCTAGAAGTAACACAGACTGGAAATATTGTCCTTTTCAGAGATCAGTGCCTAATGGAAGAACAAAAAAGAAGAAAAAATGATGGACGGCCACACGGCCACAAACGACTTTTTCGTCAATTTCTGTTCAATGTGTGCTGCCCAGAGCGTGGCCATCCAAAAAGAGTGACCGTCCAAACGAGAACCTCATTCCATCCTATTTTTTCCACTTCCATTAGGCACCGATTTCTGAAAAGAACAATAAAAATTTTACTATTTTAAGCGTCTCCTTAAATTGATAATTTAAGCTTTTTAACTAAACTTTGGTCAAACTCTCTAAAAATATTAACATCACCCCAACTTGTATGGATGTAAGCATACTCAAATATAAGTTTATAGAAAGATATTGATATTTTTAGATAGTTCATGACACGCTTAATTAAATTGCCGTAAAAACTTTTTTATTATAAAGACGTAAAAATTTCCACAAACTTTTAAAAATCGCAAAATCGTTATTTCGATTTCGCTTGTTAATATCTTTTCAAAAAGTTAGATTTGAGCACGATTACTGAGCTTATTTTATTACCATATTAGTTGGCGTCTTATTAAACATACTGGTCACATGATATATTTGATATTATTTCTATTATTCTTTAGTTATGACAAACTTATATGATTTTTTCATAATTTACAGTAACTTTGCTACAATTTGCAGGGCTTGGGACGCTATTTCAAAGAAGTCACACAGAGCGCTCGCGCCAACTCCGAGGACTGCACTGATGATTTTCTTGGCTGTATCAACATCAAACTTCAGGAAATACCGCCAGATGGATTCGAGCAGTGGTTTACGCTTCAACCAAGATCTGAAAAGAGCAAAGTTTGCGGTCAAGTGAAATTAAAGGTTTCATATATATCATCACCGGCTAATTATTCATCGAATTTCAAGGTCTGGCTTTCTACAAAAGAAGAGGGTCGAGCCGGAGAAGAGGACGAGCTACTCGATGTTAAAGAGCACGTGGAGTTACTTCGCCAGTTTGCGCTGTACGAGATTCGACAGTCGGGACAACCTGTGAGATTCTGGGATGGAGTGTATCCAGAAAGAGCCATGCTCATTCTTCGACAGCACGCAATTCAAAGCGATCTCACTGATGTGCACACGGCAATGTGGTAAAAATGATCGATTAATTAAAGTTCTTGATTTTAATTGCAGCCGCTGGTTGGCGTTTCATAGTATGCTCCCGATTGATATTTCATTTTCACTACTTTATCGGACATTACAACGAGTCATCGACAAGTGGAAACCATTAACTTTGGATAAGGTATATATAGAAATGATAGACAGATAATATTCTGATAATAGGAAGAAGAAGATATGCTCACTGACTCATTTTCCTCCTTCGATACCTATTGTAAACGAATGATGGTGGAGCATCGAGAAAAGTTTGCTACGAATAAGAGGAATAGCGCAGAGGAGTTTGCAAGTCTTATCAAGTAACAATATTTCAAGTGTTACAAAGCTAAAAATTGTCCATTTAAGATGTATGAAAGCTCTACGCGACTCACCGTTTTATCAAAAATATTTGCCCTACAAACGACCATTCCATGCTCATATCGAATCCCTGGTTACGGTAGGATAAATTTCGTAGTATTGTTAAAATGATCATTTAATTTGTAGAAAAGTGCCGAAGACTTTGTTGATCGAACAATTGAAGAAGTGCAAGACGATGATCCCTGCAAGGAACTGCTCAAACTTCTCAACATTCTCAACGAACAATGCGCTAAGTTCCTGCATTACGCGGCCGTCATCCGGGAAGTGGCGCGAATTGATTATTCTCAACTAACATTGAGCACATTTGATAAAATGCTCACCGAGTACTTGACGTCAGAAATGATGAGTGAAAGGAAAATGGATTTGAAATCACAGGTAGTTTACTGTTTGGGTGGCTGAGGTAGTTAATGAATCTTATAGATGCGGGTATCAGCGTCGCAGGACCCGCCAAATGAAGATGACCTGATTGATCTTGTTAGAATTCATATGGCGTTTGTGGAGTTGAGGAATTATAGGCTTGCCAATCGAGTGTAAGTTATTAATGTAGATTTGACTTCCACTTGAAAGGGTTTTTATAAACCCCTATAGATCATTTTTACCTTATTTAAACAAGTTGCACTAATTTGCTTTATCGTTTATTATGAATTTGGTGTACTACTTAATTCTGGAATAGTTTTAAGTGAAGCAGATTGTTTGAGTCAAGTAGAATCGCAACTTATACGGCAATATAAAGCTCTAAAGCTAAAATAATACGGTATTTTATTGCGGGAGGTTTTAAGACGTATATTAAGAAGTATTAGCTTCGAGGCGATTAGATTCAGACTGCAATGGTCTCGCTTGCTAAAGATCGACTAATTTTTGTAAAATTCGCGGTATATAATATTGTAATAGTTATTAAATCATCCCAATTCATTAGGAAAAGCAAAATGTAACTAGAAATGAATTGAAAAAGATAATCGAAATAAACAACTTATTGAAAATTAAATCTACAACTCTGACTCTTCTTTATCTAATCGAGATAGTTTATAGGTCATTCCGCGATTTTCCTTATCGATTAATATCTTGATAACTTCAAATTTTAGTCTAACAGTTTTTTTTTGAGATTGTTCTAGAATCTCAGAGACGGATTCTGCATTCTGGATTCCATTTTCCATTCCGAATTCCAGATTTCGGCCATTTTTCGATTCTGAATTCCGTATTCCGGGTTCCCCATCCCTGGTTCAGATTGTTTTCTGTTAATTCAAATAAAAATAAAACAATATTCCTCATTTCAGACGTGTTAAAGATGAAAGCGAATGGTACGTGATATTCCACAAAGGCACCAAAAAATTTCTCGAGTTGGCAAGAGAAAAAGCATTAGCACGTGTTCAGTTAAGCTGTCAACTCGATATGCCGGTAACACTGCATGCAATCTCCTTCAAATATGCAATCTTCCAGATTTCAACATCCGCAAATGATATGCGGCATTCAAGTAGTCATATCGATGTCTGCCACATTGTCGAACAATTGACCGTTTTCTGGGAGCGAATTGATATCACCGAAACAATGTTAAAGATCACATTAACGAAGCAGCTTGTTGACACACTGTGCGAAATTGTTACCGTATATTCGCAGAAGGTTATTTCCAACCTAGAGAGCGAAGGGTTTTCGCAGGAGATTCAGGTCTTCATACCATCCCAATTACTACAAATTGTAGGAAGATTATGTTTCTATATTTATTGTACATTTATTTAGATATGTGCCACAATCAATAATTGTGAACAGGTAAGGCGAAGCTTGATGATTCATGAGAAACTCCATCTCGATGATTTGTCATTAGCGTATGAACGGGAAGGAATCAACACGGTTTGTGAATCAGCGGAATCCAAGGATCAGAATTCTTAGGGGTCGCCAATGTGGAAAGCAGAGATCGAAAGCCGTCTCGAGCAGTGCGATGCCACTATATGCCAGGAGATTGAACGTATAATCAACCTTCTTACAAATCGGTTGATGCCACAGATGAAGAAGCATGTATTTCATCTGGCGTGGAGTCCAGCAGCGCATCCTGTGGAAGACTCACTCAAGCCATTAACAGACATGGTAGGGATGTTTGAATTAGTTAAAATATATATCTGGATTCCAGCTGGACATTGAGTTATCGGCAGTTCATAAAAATCTCCTTCACAAGAACTTCTTAAGAATAATGTCAGCTCAAGTTGGAATTGTTGTTAAATTGTTGAGAGAGTGTGTCGACGAGAACACGGGGGTATTAGTGTGTTATTGTTCAGCTGGTTCGCGATTCGGTCAATTTCAGATGGACCCTGCGTTTTATCATCGATTGTTTGAAGCGTGGCACGTTCTGGTTGACTTTTTCCATGCTGGTGGCAAGGGACTCTCTATGGAAGCACTTGAAACTAATCCTGATCATGTGGTATGCAATTTTAGCTTGATTTTTGAGAAACTATTTATTTATAGAAACTGGTAAAATTACTGTCGTTGAATCAAACACCAACCGATCACCTAATCGAGAAATATTACAAAGATCTAATGCAACAACAGGTAGCTTCTGAGTAAATCAAACTCCACTATACTCGATCTATCGCTTATTTATTTCTTTTTCTTTAATTTCTTACACTTTGTACTTACATAAATGCACTATTTTTTTATTTTATTTTTCGAATTATTTGATTATCTCACTGATTTATGTTTATTTACAATCACCAATTTTAGGCGCTGGCTGTTCATCAACACGGTGTAAGTTCCACGCAACGTCGCAATTAGATTTTAACTTCTCCCAAAACCTTGGTCCTTAGCTTTTCGCCTGTCTGCATGCTTTTTGTTTTGGCGTTTGCATCAAATCAAAACATTATCTGTTTTATTTTCGTGTTTCTGTAGTCGTTTCATGATAAATGATAACAATGCTGCTGATTGTAATAAAATAAACAATGAGAAAAGAAAACAATTGCAGAACGAAGTCAGTGAATGTAAATATGGAATATTGAATCTTCGAGCTTATTACAACGCTAATGCTCAAACATTGGTGCTGGATGGTTCGTTAAAAACTTTGCAAGAAAATTATTCCATTTTTTTAGTAATTGGAGCCAAACAAATAATAGCGTTAGACTCAAATGGATTATCGGACCCGTTTGTTGTAATCGAGCTTATTCCAAAGTTCCGCTTTCCACAAGTTCCCGTAGTAAAAACAAAAGTCGTTTCAAAGAGCTTGAATCCAATCTTCGATGAAACATTTGAATTGTAATTATATTTCAGCAATAGCTGTTAATTAATTATAATGTTTAGCCAAATTCCACCAAATCCGCCACCAACTGCCATGCTCCATTTTACTGTCATGGACCATGATTATCTAAGATCAAATGACTTCGCTGGCGAGGCGTTCTTAGAGCTTATTGATGTAAGTGACGTTAATTATTGGCAGGGGTATATATTGGATTTTTAGGTGCCCGGATTTGGAGTAGCTGGAGGGAATACACTAAGGCAGTTCAACTTGATATTGATCCAGCCCGTGTCTAACAGTCAGTTTTTTGGTTTAGTTTCAAAGCAAATAATCTATATCTGGAAAACGAAGATAATTAATAGTTATATATTGAGAAGATTCATGCGCTCAACCAAATTAACGTAACTATTTAATGGTCTGGATCCTAATAAGCTATAAAATTTGACGGTTATGGATTGATTTGTATTCTAATACCTACCATATCTCAAAACAATTCAGATAAGATCGGACGGAATTTAGTAATGCGTTAGTAAACTTTACCCAATGGATATTTGCGTGTGACGTGCCCAAGAATTTGTCAAATTATCAAGCAATTAGGATATGTACGCCAAGTGAAAATGATGATTTCTCGTGGTTTCATGTATGTCCACGCGCAAAATTATTTATTATTTATTATTATTATCAATTTATTTATTTATTATTATTATTTAACAAAAAAATTAGTTTAAAGGTTGTATGGTTTTCAGAAAAATATAATAGTTTTGTTTATACTCTTTTGATTTTTAAACGTACCCGTTCTTCAAAATTAAGAAAAAGCCATAGAGCTCTTTCAAAAAACTTGTTATACTATTTTAAGTAATTTTAATAAACAGAGCAGAAAAGGTGTTTCTGTTAACTTGTAATTAACAAATAAAATATTTAATAATAAATTATTTATGATTTTGAGATTTAATAATTAAATAATAATAAATTTAAAGTTGTGTTTCGTGCAATTGCTGCGAAGTCTTTTGCAATGCCGCGCGATTTCGTAGCAGTGCAGTTTAGGTGTCTGTATGAAAAAAAATCAAGTTTCTTCGTTTTCTTATATTATCAAAATATAATAAATTGACAATTCCAATTTTATTTTCATAAAAAATAAAGTAATAAATCTGATTTGATCTAGAAATTTTGAGGAGATATAATAAAAAACAGAGAAATTATTAACATAAATTGAATATTTGTTTCATGTTCTCTTTGAGACCATTGACAACAATTCAAAAATGTTGAAATTGAATTATTAATTTCTTATATTTTGGTAATATTTAAATGTGAATCTACATGAGCTCATTTTTCTAAACGAAATTTTGTACTCCTATCTTCTCACAAATGGACAACGGATATTTTACAATTAAATTTGTTTTACATAGCTATTATTAATAGTAACACCGAGATACAGTAAATTCTATGTATGCAGCAAAGGAATTCCGTATACCGTATACCGCAGTTTATTCCCTTCCGTATTCCGTATTCTGTATTCCGAAATTGAAAATTTCTATTCCGTCTATCACTGATATGCAGGTATTCAAGTCATGTATAACCGACTCGAATAAATAGATATAAGATTTTCTTTAATTAACATGCTTATTTTGGATACTATTAGTCAAACAATTCTGTCGATACATGAAGATCTACAATAAGACCATGATTTCATTCTCCGAGTGTCGTGCTCGAATAACGCCTTTACGCTCCTAATGCAAAATACTTCCGAAATTATCCGTCGAAAAAAATTAGAATATATACCTTGTTACATACTCATTAATACCATCGTTTATGATTCCTTCCTAATATAGATGGGTAGAATTTTTAACAAACTCATTCTAAAACCATTAGATGAATCCATATATTAAAAATTCACGTTTTTATCTAACAAATGAAGGCTTCTTAAATTCGAGTTAAAGGGCATTTAGGAAGACGAATAGAAGCACAAACCAAGAAGAAATTAGAATAATTTATAAGTTTTAATAATTGTTAGGACAAATAATTGTTAGGTTCAGAAGAGCGAAAGCACGCCAACTGGAATGCAGATAAAACGAGCTCAGAAAACATGCTCTATTGAAGATTTTATTATTTTTCGACAGTTTAAGCAAAATCTGAAAAACTGGTGTTGGCAATATTTCTGCAACGTTCACGTGAAAGTTTTAAGATGACCGCAAATTAAAAAAATCATTATTTCCAATTTGGCGTTTCCTTTCCCTCCTTCCTCTCTTATATTTTTTCTATTAATAGTAATACTGTAAATCTGAAAGAGCAGATATTTTTAAATGTTTCTAAATTCAAATTATTTTACAAATATCAACGTTTTAATTTCAGCCAAATATATAATCGACGTACTCAGCAATCGTAAAGAAGACAAAGATGCACAGGAATTCCTCAAATCGATAAATACAGCATATTAAGTTGTGAGCACAGGCAAATAGTAATAATATGAATAATAATAATAATTAATTGTGATTGATTGTAAAAACAAAGTCTAGGAATTTTCCAAGTTTTTTTTTCCAAGTCTGTTTAGAGTGTATTCTATTTCGCTTCCCGATGGATCTCACGAACGACCAATGAATGATACTTGTCTTTTATATTTTACGATGATTTATATTGTTAGCACAACGAATTAGAATTTTTGACGTAACCCATTTAAATGCTGGTAATCATTTTTAAACTGCAAGATATATATATATATATATACAATATAATATTTTTGTTTCAACTGTTTTTTTTTTTGGATTATTATTAATAATTTTTATTGTTCAATTTGTATTCGCTTTGCTTGAGTGTTTTTTTTTTATTAAATTGATGTGTTCGAATGTTCTCCGCATGTGACAAAAATATAATATTCTTACTTGTCTCTTGAATAAATCAAAATCTTGTTTTAAATTGAGTTCTCATCCGTAAAGTGCACACGTCACGGGAGCGCCGATGAATTATACATTGGAGCATGAGCAAAGACGCAAAAAATTGATACGAAAAGATGTGCGAAAGTGATTTTTTTGGAGCTCTGGGAGGATATGAATATCAATATAAATAGATATGTATATAATAAATAGTATATTCATCTAATGTTATTTAATGTTAAATGTTTTCTCATTTTTCATGAATCGCCAATACAACATAACATGGCAAATGTTCGGCTCAAGTCTGTCAGCTGCTATTTTGCCGAAGCATGGGATCTTTTATTGATATTAGTATGAGATCATGATTATTATTATTATATTTTGATTATTATTATTGCGTGTTATTTTCTTAAACATTACTATGTATAAGTTTGTTGTCAATCCAATCGGCCGGCAAACGACGAATAATTAAAGTCGAAAAAGTGTAAAATCTTATTCGCGCAACTGTTTGCTCTTAATGCATTTCCAATGAGTTGTGCGGGGTACTAAAAAATGGTGAATTTCGGAATCGTTTCGTGTCGGCTTTGACTGGCGGTGTTCGTGCTCGTATTACAAAGAAATCCGTCCCCCCGATTTTGGCGCGCGTTTATTGCTCCCCGGAAATGTAAATGAGCAAGGCGCATATGTCGCAATCCTAATTGTATTATTTCATCATTGAAGTGGGGCGAGTTTTTAATTTATTCTATCGCGTTCGAAAATATTACAAAACCAAAAAATTCTTCTTAAATTCCATTTTTCATGGCTCCGCCCATTTGGCTCATTCTCAACTCCGTTGTTTCTTCTCGTCAATTCACACCTTTTTACAGATGGCAGACGGTTTCGGGAATTGTTTAAGCCACTGCTATTATTGTTGTTGTTTTTTGTGTTTTTATTGTGTTGTTTCTTCTCGTCGCCGCCTCTGGTTCTTATTTTAATTTGTTCTCGAGAGTATAAATGCCTATGTTTTTTGCTCTTCAACTTTTCATACTCGCTACTTCTTCTTTCTGCTCTCTGTCGTTTTTCATTAATCCTTGGTGTTGTTCTGTCGGGATTTTGATGATGATTCGGCTGATGATAATGATGCCATTCCACTTTTACACTCCGAAACAAACTATTGGCAGTCTCATTAACGAAATTATACAATTTAAAGTCCTTTAGAAGTTTTTTATAGCTATTTGTTCAAAAATAGTTTTGCTTTGTAATTTATTGCGCAATTATTGTCATAAATTAGATTCATTGAATAACAATTTCTGACGTGTTATTTATTGCTTTAAATCAGCGTTCAGCGAATTTCACGCTTAATGGTTTCAAACCAAAATAACACCATGGTAATATAACAACATTCCAGATGAATTTATTAATAGTCCTTATTGGACTATTTACGACGGCAATTGCTCGCGAACCGGCCGGACAAAATCTCATCGTCATTCTTGCGGACGGCTACGGAGCCACGTTGCTCAATAAAACCAAATCTGACGCTACATTTGGTAAGATCTCATCAATTATCTTGTTTTTGTTGTTCTCGAGCATCAAAGATTGCACACGAAAATAAATCATCACAATTGTGTCTGCAGGAATTCGTCATCTAGCAACAAACGGCGTTCAAGTCGATTATGTCATCCCATCTTTCCCAACGCATACATGGCCCCAGTGGATGAGTTTTGCCACAGGTTTGTTCATAATTTTGTTTGGGCCAAGGAATTTGCGTTGTCTCACATTCTTTTATTCGTCAGCAAAAAAAACATAATGGGAATAGCAAGGCGATTAGGAGCATGCCATGTGTTAAAAGAAAACAACTATAGTGATAAAACAATTCTTCTGGAACCAAAATTATATATATATATATATTGCTACTATAATCAATAAGTGTGAAAACAAATAATTGTCCCAATTGTTTCAAGAATCCCAAGTGGCTTAGATTTTAATCAAAAAAATTATGCACAAGATTTTTTGGATTCGAACGAGTATGCATGACAAGATATTTATAAAAGGAGACAGCTTTTTTAAATTTGTTTTTAGTTCACATTGGTGGAACCATTATAAATGTCAAGAGAGATTATTTTAAAACTTGGTGGCTTTGAACTAGAAAAAAACATGACAATGAAAGTTAGGGTACTAAAAAAGCAACATCATCAGCCAAAATTTCTAATTTCTAATATAGGAAAGCTATGTCGATGTTCCGTAGGCTCGAATAAGGTACATTTAAAACTATAATTTTGAATGATCTTATTTAATAATTATTAAAAACGTGAAACTTATTTTATTATTACGATAGTGGAATAAAATCAAGTAGACGAAAGGAAAATCACATTTTAGCTTCTTGTATGTTTTTTTTGTCAAATACAATGATCTATTAAAGTTTTCTACCTCCGGTATACTGGATTATAAAAGAATTTTGTGCTTCTGTTTTTATTGTCCTTTTAAGAGATCGGTGCCTAATGGAAGAGGAAAAATTAGGATGGAATGAGGTTCTCGTTTGGACGACCACTCTTTTGCCTCTCATCAATGTGTGTTGTCTCAAAAAAATTGGCAGCCTACATTGAAGAGGAATAGACGAAAAAGTCGTTTTTAGTCGTGTGAACGTCCATCTGAGACTATCATTTTTTTCTTTTTTTTGTTCTTTTGTTAGGCACCGATCTCTGAAAAGGACAGTATAAATTTTGTAATTTTAGGTAAACTTCTTTACACTAATTACACTGCACTGCCACGAAGTATGCAGCATGTTACAAAAGTTCACGCACCAATTGAATTTTTAAAAAATGAAAACACGCCCTTTTTTACTTAATTTTTTTGGTTCTAAAACATTTTGAGGAGCCTAAAACAAACTTAATACAATTAATAAATTATTATAAACGATTCTAAGCAAGAAAGTACATCAAATTTAATAAAGATACGCTGTAATTAAAAAAGTTTAAATACTGGAAATTAATAAATGAAGGGCGTGTTTTCATTTTTTTAAAATTCAATTGGTGCGTGAACTTTTGCAACATGCTGCATACTTCGTGGCAGTGCAGTGCTAATTATATTATTTATTTTTAATCTCATTTATTAAAATTTCCCAGGTAGACTCTATGACCTCATGCGGATCTGAAAGAAGTAAATGACGAATATTTGTTTGAAATGTTTATAAAAGTTTTTTTTTATCCTTGTAAAAAAACAGAAAAAATGAGTTTAACTACTGTAATTTAACACAAGGTTTTTAATATTTCTTCCTTTACTTTTAAATGTACTGAAAAATAATGTGGAATTACTTGCAAAATGATTTTTTCAAACTAATTTATATCGAATCATATAATTTTATAAGTTTTTGGTGAAGAACTATTATGGAACATGCAATTTGACATTTAAAATGAAATTGAAAGAAATATTTTTATAAGTGCACATTGAGGGTTTACAATAACTCGAAAAATGGAAGATTATAATTAAAAGCTAAATGGATAGTGTTACTAGTTAGATGACATGATAAAGTCATACAGGAATGTTAATATAAAACTAGTTTGGTAATAATTATTAATACATTAATTATCAATGGGCTCTCATAAAAGTAGTATCACTCTTTTGTAAAAAAATTATTACAGTAATGTACTCTATTCAAATTATGGAAGGACCATTTCAGTTAACCTAGCTATATGCAACAATAATTTTTCTCGATTCTCATGAGCTAGTTGTAAGAAAAATATATTTTTCATTAAAATTTAAATTTAGAAGACATTAAATTTCGAAAATTGTTAATTTTGTTTAGATTCCGTTCGTGTTTCTTTAACATATCTCTCTTTATTTTACTAATAACAGTATTATAGAATTTTCTAAAGCATTCGCACTTTAAAAAATAATTGGTATCACTACTGTAACTTTTTTAAAAAAATTTGATTGAATTAATTTTTAAAGCTAATGTCAGAAGTTAAGAATCATAGCAATTATATCCTAGAGATTTTTAATCATAAGAATTAATTTCACTTGTCTAGCGTAGGGCCAAAACATAATAAAATAATAAATATAAATATAAAATTTTTCTTAATCCAAGACAATTAAATAATGGATAACATTTTTATTCAATATACTCAATTTTTCAAAGTTTTTTGATGATTTTCGATGTTCAAACGTGTCTGAAAAGCGTTCCGTCTTTTTAGAAATACCATTTTTAATACAATTTAATTAGGCTTGTCTTAAACTACCTGAAATTATTAATTTCTTTGCAAAAGGATTATAGGATCGCGCTTATATACTTACTGGGTACTTTCTATTATTCTTTAGTTATGACAAACTTATATGATTCTTTTCATAGAATAGATGTGTATCTAATTGATATTGTACAATAAGTTCCATGTTTTAATTTAACATTGCTACTAGTTTTCTACTCTAACAATAATAAAATATGGAGAAACCAAATATGATAATTGCCAATTAAAGGATGAAACTATAAAATTGTCGTTATATTATCATACTCTTTATAAACAACAGGTAAATTTTTTTCCGAAATTATTGTGTTCTTAAAAATGAGAGCATAAAAAATCTATTCTCTTCCAAGATTCCTGTTTTACAATATTTTTTTTTTCAATTTGTTCATGATTTTTCATGACTTCAAAATTGATGATCTAAAGATTATATTTCCTCCAAAATTTACATGATAAAAGCCGCAAAACATTATAATTATTAATGATAAACACTTTTTGGAATATTTCATTAAAATATGATCGAAACATGTGTTGTGACAACGCAACAGTTGCATATAAACAATTCGTGTTGTGTAATTATGTACATGAATCAAATGAAGGAGGGGGGATTTAGTTGTAATTGAAAAATGAGAACAAATTGAGTGTAAGGATTCAATTTCTTGCAGGATTGTACACTGAAAACCACGGATTCACCGCCGATTACATGTGGGATCGGAAAACTAACATGACTTTTGAGCGTGGCACTGGTAGACATTCTCGTAATATGTATTATAAAAATATTGGCTTAAAGGTCCAAATGACCATGAAGATGTCTGGTGGGATAATGCAAAGACTCCGTTATGGTACACGGCTGGAAAGGCTGGGGTCGATGTTCACTGCTATTGGTTCGCTCATTGTCACGTATGAATTGATACCAGCGTGTTTTAAAAAACTCTCAGATTGCAGCGAGCTTTCTACGATATGGTGGTGCAAGTACCAGAAAAGCGTTGGGCTAATCTTGATAACCCTGACCAAACGAACAATCTTCGAGAAATCTTTCCACAGATAGCGAATCGGATTCAAAAGTATCAAGCCTATAAGCAACAAGTTTCTAATCAAAACCATAAAAAATCATTTATATTAATTCTTAGATGTTCCTTGTGCGCTATGCCAATATTGGATTAGCACAGAGAGAAAATGGAGCAAATTCGGACGAAGTGGAACAAGCCGTTGCTCGATTTGATTTATATATAAATGAATTTCAAGTAAATAGTGCGTTTATCAATGAATTTTTCATATAAACATTTAGCAAATGCTCGAAGAGCGCGGGTTATTTGCTTCAACCAATTTGATTGTAATGTCGGATCACGGTTATAAAGAGCTTCAAAAAGAGGAGCAATTCTTCATGGAGCAATGCCTTCCGGATTACTCTCTCGTCAAAAAAGTTGTCAATGCTCACAGCATGATAATGGTGTTCACCAATCCAGAAGACGAAGGAACAGTGAGAAAACCAATCAAATCCATCGAAACCAATCTTTGTTTAAGGTTCATTATGAGTTCAGCGTGTGCGAATTGTGGTCACCAATGGGAGACTACGACGAAAACGACACGCCATTTGTCAAGACTTATAGAGTTGCGTCCGGATACAAATCGACAATAATTGTTATTGGTTGCAGATGTCCGAGTTGCCGGATGATCTGCATTGGAAGAACTCGCGCTTCATGAGCGGTGTCGTGCTCATTACCAAGCCGGGAACTAGTGTTGTTTCGGTTCGTTTTAATTTGGAGGGACACAGTGATTGTATATTGTAGAAGGAATTGCCAACAGTTCCTCACCGAGGTGACCCGTCGATTGATGCGAAACAAGCTTCGGGTTGGGAGCCGAGCGTGGATGAAATGAAAGGAATTTTCGTGGCACGCGGTCCAGGTAATTTTGGCATAATGGTTTTTGTTACCGACAAGTTTATATTACTATAAAGTAGTTTATTGGAAATTTTTAATGATCCATAAGTGAACTGACATTTTAATTTTGAAATATGATTAAATTCACTAAACTGGATATTTAAAAAATATTATTTCGTCCTAGATAAGTTTTCCAAGAGAGGTTAAAATATCAACAACTAGCCCATCCGAATTGTATGTTTTCAGCATTCCGCGAGAATGAACGATTCGGACCAATAGAGATGGTCGACATTTACCAGATGCTCCTCAACATTCTGAGCATTGAACCGGCACATCCACACAATGGATCATGGGCTAACGTTGAGCACATGCTCAGCGATGGTTGGGAAACCCGTGGTCCCATCGACTCCGCACCGTCATCGTCTTTTTGGCTGCTTTGTACACTATTTTTCACTACTTTGTCGCTTTTTTGTTGGTCTTGCTGATATCGTTGATATTGTTTGTGTTTCGATACGTTAAAAGTTTTTGTAAATGCGCTAAAGCCACTAAACTTTCATTATTTCACTAGAGGGCGCCATCGCGCAATTCCGGTAATTGATATTAAATTGTCATTGTAAGAAATTTCATCGAGAGAGATTAAAAAGCTAAAAGCAACTAAAATTGGCTCAATTTGATTTTACAAGAAATGCCTTAGGGGTTGATTTATTAATTTTATTATTATTATTATTTTGTTTATATATGTTTTATTTTTTAAATGAAATCTCTTATTCGCTTATAATTATGATTAGTGCAACCCAATGTTTTACTGCAATTGTTCCCCCCGGTTATCTAAACCATTATTTTAATAATTATTGTCGAATATACGAAATAAAACAATTAATTTTATTAAAAATCAGTTTTTAACCTTCTTTGAAGTACAACACAAAACATTTTAATAACATTATTCAATTGAAATATTCAATTATCTTTGGCGCGAAAGATTGGTTGATGTTTCAATAGATTGTGTGCATTTATATGTACATTAATTAAAACGAATATTGATTAGAACATATGGAGGCCCATGTTCAAACAAGCAATCTTATTCCATTTGATGGTATTAACGACACAAGTTGTGTTAAGTCTGGTGATCTGCGTTGTTTCTATGGCTCTCTGAAGTGACGGAACAATTAGATAAGAAAATGGATGTTGGAGTACCTGAGAAAGATCGTTCATTGTCTTATTTTTGTCGTTGCAAATGAACATGGTTACGGTAGAACTGTTCATCTTTTGAGCAGCGCTTGACAAAAGTTCTCTTAAATTAGAAAATGAATTATAATATATGTTGGCAAGTTTTTGCTTACTTTTGAATGTTTTCATCGTTTCCATAACATTGAAGAATGTTTCGATCTGTATAAACAATGTAACCGACAACTTCGCCAGTTTCATCCCTAGCTAATTGTGTTTTAACCTAAAAGATGTCGAATTTAAATATCTCGTATAGACTCCTAGAATATTCTACCCCGCTGGTTTTAACGAGCGCTTCGATATGAGCCTCTCTATCGAAAAGAGAAACGGTACTATCATAGTCAACGATATCAACAATCTTTTCCGGAACAACACTTTCCACGTTTTTGGTTTCTTCGGCGAGTGAGAGAAGCTCGAACCTTCACACAACAAAAATTACGTTTGAATTCTTAAAAGTTAAGATTACCGGTTGAGAACGATTCGAGAGAATCTTTTGTTCTCGGTGACAATGAAACCGGCAAAGTCCCTCCAAGAGTGAATGGTAGTGTTCTTCTCAAAGTCGACGGTAATGTTCTTTGTGATGTTCATATTGGCGAGACCAACGCTACTGTTAATGAGGATCTCAATAAGATGTTGATGAACAGGTCTATAAATTGTTATGTGAGTTATGGGGAAAGTTTTATAATCTTACCTTTCATCGCGGTCAGCAAACGCTTGTTCGAACAAAGTTTCACCAGAGTAATCAGGAATCTCTTGAACAGTGTCCACTTCGTAGACCAAGTTTGAGTTCGAATGGCTATCGCATTTTTGAATTGTCACTGCCTTTGACTTTAAATGTGGTGCCACTTCGCCGAGCATCACATAGGCCTGCAGAATTTTTTTAAGGGGGATATTAATTCGAATTATAAAGTACTTGTTTGGCATTGCATTGGATCAAAGAGCCAAAACCGACAGGACTGTTATCCTTGTCGACGATTGTCGCAGTGACGGTGTCGGCAAAGCTCAGGTACTCGGAATTATTATTCAATGGAAGGAAAGAGTCGCCCAGAGCCTTGTATGGAAGAGTATGTTGAATAAAGGTGGTCGATTGAATCATTTTGCGCAAATGTGCCTTGGACCCCAAGATTCGCCGGCAATTTATGCGCTTCTCGCCGGGGAATGGGCGGTCGGGAGCCGCGTGATACTTATCTACCGGATGAATTAGGCGAATCGTCGTGGCCGCTGCCGATAATCATCAACAGCATCCGAATCTGAATTCGATTTTGTCGCTACGGGTCATCAGGACATACACTCATATACATATGGTTTTGATCATTATCAGAGCGAATTTAGTTTTGCTGGTTGTTTGCACTCATCTCATCGAGATGAGCCTGAAGCCGCGCATCTGATAAGATTCGCGGTGGTCTTCGGTGGTCTATTTTCAAACTCAAGGTCGAATTTTTAAAAGTCGTGTAAGAAATACAAAACATTTATAAATAAATAGGTTGTTTCAATAATCGCAAATAATACAATATTTGTTCATGTCTATGGAGGAATCATGGATAACAATTATTTAATTGGTGAAGTTGTTCGTGGAAGCAAATTGAAAGATCGTCGTAATTTCAGTTGTTTCAGGGAAAGTCAAGATGCAGCATAATGTACGCTTAATAAAGTAAATGAGCGATAATGACAAAACCAACAAATTTAGAATAGTATCAGCCATTAAACATTCAAACAATGAGAGCCCGTATGAGTTGTTGCAATACAAAGATTTTGATAAATTTCCTACATATGACAATTTATAAATACGCCGGTTGCTCGGGTCGCAATGCGGCCACTCTTCGGATGTACTCGGATTCACGGAAGAAGTCCGACTGGAATGAGTTGTGGCGGATCGTCGACATGCCCGAATGATAAACTGCAACGTGATCGATGAATAATTTAGACTCTTTTTTATTACCACTTGAGGTCTCATCGATGAAGCGCAGTTTCATGAGCAACTCATGTGGCTCGAATGGCCGATCGCGAAGTTCGTTGTCGAGGAAGTCACGAACATCGTTCCACGTGACCTTGCCACCCTTCTTGCGTCTCATTGCTCCCAAGAGAGCCACTATTTCTTTCAGCTCTTCACTCATGCCAAGGAATCTGAAATTTTGAAGCAATTTTTTCGACAAAGTTTTATTTCCGTCCACAAGAAATCTTGTTTCTTCATTCTTGGATGATAATATAGAAAGTGATGAGACCAAAGAATTCTCAGTTTTACATTTTCTGACGTCAGAAGTGTTGGTATGAAATCATTATTTTTCTCCCGTTTATCTTACGTGTATCTAGTTGGGAATTTAATTAACTATATATATATATATATATAGAATTTAAAAAAAAACAGCAATGTTAAATTCCCATTTGTAAACAAAAACAATTCCTCCCTCGCCCTTTAGTCAAATAATATAATTAAACAAAAAAAGAGAACGATTAAAACTCTATTCGCCTAATAAAGCTTATGTCATTAAATTATATTTTTTCTTTATGGTTTTAAGGTGGTTTTATATTAAACGGGATTTTCCTATATCTTTAAGATAATTTATTCATATTCTTCAATCATTTTCTAACAAAAAATATTTTAAAAAAATCAAAGTCAAATCTATTTGTAATCTTGCATTCGAATGTTATACAAGATTTTTTGTTTTTCATTCTTATCTACCTTCGAACGAAATTTAGGAGAAACTTGAATAGAAGTGAAGTGTTTGAATAGATTTATCTCGTCTTACTAAAGTTTGTGCCTGTTAATTTAAGACGCAAGGAGGACATACAAATGAAAATAATTATTTTCTTATTGTTACACTTGTCTTATAACTTTAACGTGTACATAAATATTAACTACCCTAGCTCGTTAGCTCTTCCATAACCTTTCTTTCTACAAATATTAAAATATCCACATTTTTATAGCCTTTGCAGTTGGCGTGATACAGTATTATAATGTAAACACAATACACGCCAAATGAAATAATAAAAATAAGAAATCTGTAAAGTATTTCTAACATGTATATAATATTTTAAATCATTGTGGTTTCACGAAGTACGCCCCTATTGCAAAAGACCGTGCAGCAATTGCGAAAAAACACGCCCTTTCAATTTGTTTTAACTTTTAACAGAAAAATTAGTTTAAATGCTGTATAGTGTTCAGAAAAATGGAATAGTTTTGGTTATACTCTCTTAATTTTTTAAACGTACATGTTTCGGTCAAAATTTAAAACATCCAAATAGCTCTTTCAAATTTTTTGCAACCTGCGCGTACTTTTCGTCATTGGAGTGTGGTTGTTTAATACAAACGCACTAAAGACGAGGAAATAAAAACATTTCCACGTGTAAGTTAAAAACTATTTTTCACATATTACAGGTTTCCGTTAAATATCATGGACGCTTTACATTTTCGCCAATCTTTACGTTTAAATTATGTTTCTGACCTCATGTTTGTAAGAATTCAATTGGTGTTTGAGAGTAACCCTGTGATAACAATGTCCGTGGAGTTTATCCTCGTCATTTTTTACATAATACTGTACTTTAATTAAAAATTGTCTTAGGCCTATCTATATATATATATATATCCATTCAAAAATAGTTTATTATTGGCATGGTGCAGGTTATTGAAAAAGAAGATTTAAAGGAGCATTTCGAGTAATAAATTGGTCTCGCTTGGGGTCATGTCGATTTAATTTGCAATTTGTTTATTATTTCGCTCTTCTTTTTTTCATCACATTTTTGTTTCATTTATTTTCTCTTAATAAATTGGTTGTTACATTAATAATAATTATAATAACAAAATTTTATGTGTAATATTCAAAAAAGCGAAATAATAAATTAATTGAAAATTAAATCTACACCTGTCTCAAGCGAGATCATTCTATTATTCGGAATGCTCCTTTAAACCGATTATTTCAAACACGACACGACAATATTTAATTTTAATTAAAATTCAATTTTTTCATACATTATTATATTGTCCTTTTCAGAGATCCGTGCTTACGGGAAGAGGAAAACAATAAGAATAAAATAATGGTCTCTTTTTGCTGGTAACTCATTTGTACCCTATCACCCTATAACACACATTGTAGAGGAATAGATGTAAGAGTTCTTTGTGCCTGTTCGGCCGTCCTAACGAGACCATAATTTTCTTATATTTCTTATTCTATTCCAATTGGCACCGATCTCTGAAAAGTACTATATATTGTTAATATCCCTATTTAGCTGTTATAAATCAAACCTCTTGGCACGTCCGAAATAATGAATACGTGTGAAATAGGCTTTCAGATGAGTAGATGCAAGATCCACGCACATGGTAACCACCGAGAGCCCAACAATCACGAAGGCGACAATTAATGACAGAAAGATATAATCCGTCACCACAATATCGCCCAAACCGACAGTGACGATAAGATTGAAGCCAAAATGGAACGCATGCACAAAGGACCAGGTTCTATAAAATGAAAGAAATCGCAATGAGCCGAAATTCATTACCAACCTCTCCCAATTGATAAACATTGCGGAGCCCATTGAGCAATAAAGGCAAATGCAAGACACATATGCTCCTGCAATATGAAGTTTGAGATATGTAAGAAGGCCGATGATGTCATTATATGTTATTCACATTCATGAATGCACAATATTAATCAAGCATTATTGTTCCAGTTAGACAATATTATTACAAGGGATAGAAGAGTTACTCGTTATGTTAGGGAAGTTTTGAACGTAATTTCTTACCAATCGGGAACCAAAGTTTCGTGTTTTCGCCATTGGGTACTTAATTTGATTTAATAAGTTTTTATTAGATTTAATCAGTAAATTTATAGTTTTACAATATAATATAAGCATACCAATCGGGAACCACAACTTTTCTTCAGTTCCATCTACTCCTAGAATATCTAGAGTGTCATTTTGATCGCCGGTTGATTGCAATGATTTCCGGCGGCCGTGCCTTATACGATGAATCCATTTCTGCAAATTGCCAAACTGCTTGTTTTCTTGATGGATTCAAAGCTCACCTTAACTTTCCTAACGCTTCTATTCCAAAAACTAACAAATTTGAGAAGTGTTTCCGAGAGGAATTTTCCAATATCAGCAGCAGTGATGAACATCAGGGGTATACCGACCAATGCGAACGCCACCGAGAAGACTTTACCGACGTCAGTGTCCACCGATACCTCTCCATAACCGCAAGTGGTGAGCACTGTGAGCACGTATAGAAGAGCAGTCGGGAACGTCCACTTGTTATGCATATTGGCCAGGTCGTCGGGCCTGTTCAGCTCTCGTCTAATCGGCCTCCGGTCGTCGACTGTTTCTGACACGCGCACCATCCATTCCCGAAACGTTGCCGCCCATTGAGCCTCATCCATATCGATCATGCCGTGTTGAGCATCGTGCAACATTCGCCAACTCTCCGAGGTGAAGTTTGACATGAGATTGGTTAGTCTGAATTTTTCTCGCTACTAGAAGATTACTTGATTTGGGACTACCTGACTAGTTTTTTGGACCTCGCGAGAAGCTCTGTTCTTGTTTCCAAAAGCATTAAAATCCACGCACCGAGGCATAAGTATCCGATGAGTACCGATACCAAGATCACATGAGGCGTTAAGATTTTAATATACTAAAAATAGAATCAGGAATACAATGAAAAGATGAATAATTTAAAACATTTCTCTGGAGGCTTCTCATTCATTTCGAGCACTATGTGAAAAACCTTTTTTTGTGCACACTATGAGCAAAGTGTCAAGCGATAAATTATTTTTATCTTCTTGTTTTTGGCAACATTTGTTAACTCGAAATTGTTTTTTTTTTTTGGTTGATTCTCTTTGTCTCTCTTTGGATTTTACTACATTTGTTTTGGAAGAAAGAGATATTAAAGTAAACTTATACATATAATGATGGCAATTTTGAAATTTTTATGATGCGGAACATTAGATAAACACATCCATCAAACTTTGGAAATAAATATAAACAAGTTGAAATAATAGCCGTTTTAGGAATAATTTCGAACAGCGGTTGAAGGATTTTTAGATATCTCTCGAGTTTTTCTGTTGAAAATATTCCAAAAAACACATTATTTTAATGTAGCTTCTTTTCAATTGGGTTTGAAACGTATAGAAACGTGAAATATTACAAAAAAAAGATAAGTACCTTTACTGTTTGCTGTGGACAAGATTTGGGCTCTTTATCTTCTTGATCGTCCTTAATGGTGTCAGTAACTACCGTTGCTCCATCATCCGCGTCAAGAAGTGCTGATTGTGAGTTTAGTGGAGCACCGTCCCATCTGGCGGTTACGTGATCTGAAAATATCCGATTTTATAATTAATAATCAAATATATTGTGAGTGCACGCTGAAATTCTCCCATTCTTTCAAAATACCAATAATTATTTTCCCATCCTCCTGTATTGAAATGGTGGGTCGCCTGAGCACAATCTTCTGCCGGCTAGGCCGTCTCGCATCGCTGTGACTAACCGACGATACCGATGAGTTCTCAATCGGCACGTGGTGGCTATCGGGAGAGCGCGGCTCGTCATGATGTTCGCGCTGGATATAATAGCTGCGACTGAGTATTTCAGGTATTTGAACGCTCAAACGTGTGTCCAAATGTCCCACGTGCAAATGATGGGAATGAGTGAGTGTGGGACGACGGAGCGTCGACGTGCTCGCCAAGTTCGGCGAATAGAAAAACATTACGTTAGCCGTTCATTGCCAAATGGAATAGATAATAAATATTTCCGGTGCGAAAAATCACGTCTATTGACACGATGCGATGAGCGACGAGCCAAATTCGAAAAGGGCGGAGCATCGTTAGTATTGCGTATGGCGAGAGTTTGTGAATTATTTCGGACTCGACGGTCAACTGGGGAATAATGAGAATGCTTCTTTGTTTGTTGAGATTTTCCATCTGCTTTTTTTTGGTTAGTTTGATAAATATTAAAGTTGTTTGGTAATTTTATGGGGATAGTTAGACAATCAACTGTGAAATTAGATTACGAGTCTCTGGCGGAAATATAAAAATAATGACCTTTAAGCAGAGCTAACTTGTTGAGAAGTTGTTCGACATCGAGTTGTAATGGTGACACAACAACCATTAAATTAAATAATTAATGAAAACAACAATTATTTTATAGATTCCTATGACAGATATATTTCCTGAAATCTGGCAATATGGAAGCAAAAACAAGGAAACACATAAATAAAATAGAAAAATAATGTGTTAAATCATCTTAATGCACTTATAAAACCTTCACACCGAGCTACAACCGCCACAAAAAACCTTTCTTGCAAATTAAATGAGTTCGTCTTGCAAACAGGAACCTAATAATTCTCGAGTATATTATTATAATATCTAATAAAAATCAAGTGAAGAAAAAAGGTTAGAAACAAGAAAGGTTTGTTGTTTCTCTAATGCGCGTTAGGCAAAAAAAACTTATCAATGTGATGTGGAAAAACAATAACACGAAATCAAATGAATATTAAATTTTCCAGGGTTTTTATGTCAAAATAAGAGGGGAAAATGAAAATAAAATTAAAACCAAAACCTATATTTTGGAGCTCCATTCTAAAATTCTTTATGAGTAAATCTGTTTTCTTGGAAGAAACAATGAGAAAAATAACGAATTTTGAATAACTAAACACTAATTATTATGCTAATATCAATTGGAAAAGAAAAGTTCAAGAAAAAGTCAAAAACAAACAACGTAAACGTAAATAATGTGTGTTCTATTTAAAGAACAGGCGTATAAAAAGTAGTTGAGAGAGATGGAGATTCTTAAACGAGCCAATATTGGAGGTCTACTATCTTCCCAATATGTCATTTATATCAATCTAATTCGGCGAACAACATACGCCGAATGCTTATGAATAGAACAGAACACAAAATAATGCTTCCGAAACGATGCCATTCAAGTTTTACGATCGTGGTGGCTCGGTGAGTTACCCTCGAAAAAGGCAATGATTAGGAAGCGGGCCCAAAAGGAGGACCACTCCCACCCGCTAAAAAGAGCATTTTATTAATACTATTATTGTTATTATTCTTCAAGTTAAATGATGTAGAAACGAAGCATGTGCCCCCGGTTTCCTTGAGCTATTGCTCTTTTGTTTTCATAAGAAGGAGGAAGGAACATGGGAAACATTTACCTTTATCAGTTTCATCGGTGGTATCTTCTTTGATTCCAGCTGTTGTTTTTATTAAACCAGCAGCGCTGAATAAAGCGACAGCCGGACTGAATTGCTCATTACGGAAGGCTTGAGAGAATATCATCACAGTTGAGTGTATTTAATACTTCATGTTTTATACCAAGTAAACTTGCGTGAACATGTATTGATGATGAATACTTTATTATGAGAGAATAAATGTTTGTTTATTTATTTTCTAAAAAATGCATTTTTAGAGTAAACAAATGATAAATAATTGATCTGATCATAATTGGAACCAAAGTTTAAAATTGTTTTAGTAGAAAAAGTGATTCTTGAAAAAACCGAGACCAGAATGGAAAAAAACCGGGTTTTCACTCATTTTTTCACACCACCATCATCCACATTATCTCGTTTCGTTTAAGCTTTTTGTTGTCCTTTCAAAACCAAATTATATCCTTCTGTTGCAAAATAAAGGAATTTAAAGAAGAATAAGACAAATAATTTCGGCTTCCTCTTTTTCTTGCCAAATAATTGGAGCCAAATATTTCAAGGGAAACATTTTAGATAATAGTAATAATAAAGTAATTTTCAAAAAAAATATGTAAGTTTGAAAGAAAAATGACTTGTTCTGTCAAATTATGTAGGTATTATTTTATTTGCAAAATAGATTTGTGGAATAGAATCATATATAAAAAACATATGGATAAAGAGCAATGAGCAAAACTTGGACTGAATATAGATTCAATTAATGAGTATAATTTTCAGCATCCAGTTTTTTTGGTTGAAAAACTAATAAAACCCATAATTATCGAATACGGAGTGACTATTATATATTAATTAGGAATGGTTTTTTTTTTCATTTATAAAGAGAGTAGAGTATTTAGTGAAAAAAATGTGGGCAAAACGTCAGTTTATATTTTTGATAAATTACCCCCGGAAATGTCAAAAGAGCAAGTAATTGTATACAGATTAATCAATGGCACCATTTTCTTGATTAAAAGCTCTATTAATTTCCTGAGGTACTGCACAGGATTTCATTTGGTGGAGTTTATAATTTCTTAATTTTTTAAATAAAAACCTAGAAATACTAATGAAATGTATAATATAGAAAAATATTATATTACTATGGATATAATATGCAAATTAATAAAGTTATTATAGAAATAATTACTTAAATATTACCAAACCTATAAAGAGGAAATTTATTGAAGGAATGGAATGCCACTGAATATAGCAAATTTGGGCTCTTCTCAATCCCCAAACACCTAGTACTTTGCATTGATTGCGAAATTATCTAAACCATCTATGAGCATAAATTTAAACGCGGTAGAAGCAAAAAACCAACTCGTGAGCCAATTTTTACATTTTCTAATCTAGTTGGACAGTTCTTATCCAAGTTTGATTTTCATGAAAATCCAGAAAATAAATCTGTGAAATTGGAAAATTTCAAATAATATTTTAGGAAAGTTAAACCTGTTCCATAACTGGGTATAATATGCAAAAAATGATTTTTAGTGGGCATTCAAAATGTTTTTGGATTTCAAATTTTTACCTATTTAAACAATTTTCTGCCTCTTGGCAATTTTATTGTCCAATCAAGTCTTAAGAAATCTAACTGCAAATTATTATCAAAATATTATAAATTCTTCCCTTGTTAGTTCAGATACTGTATTTCTTGCTCTTTTACCTATCTATTATTATTATATTTTAAATTTTATTACGTTGCTTATTTTATTTTAGTTCTTTTAAGGTTTTTTGTTTTATTAATGGTTAAATTGTGCATTATATTCACGTGTCTAGCACACTTAGTGTAAATTAATTAACAAATAATAAATAAATGCAATATTTACAACAAACTTTCGAAGGGAAAACTTTACTATATTTACTAAAAATAAATTTTTCAAACATAATTAGCGCATGTGGGGTTATCTCTACACTTATCAATGAATTAATAGAAATATTGTTAAATATGTACAAAAAGATTATCTCTCAGGTATCAATAATCAAAACAATCAAAAAATTATATAATAAATAGTTTTTAAATAAATATGTTCTTTGATATATGTACTATATTATCCTTCAATACACCTACAAGTAAAACTTAAGCCTTACCGTAGGGAAAATTCATATTTAAATGAATTTGTTAAAAATTATTTGTTATTAGAGTAACTGATGACATATGCTTCCGATTTATTCATAATTATAGACAGTTGCTCACTTCTTTATCATTAGTACGAAAATTAAAATTATATGGAGAAAAACAGAGACGTAATGAGAAACTTTTATTATGCATTCTACTGAAAAGTCAAATTTTGTTTTTTTTTTATATTTTAAATTGAAGAAAGCAAAAAATGTACTATTTAAATACAAGATTTGTAAGGTTTATTATTATCCTACTCAAATAATTGCTACCTTTTTTGAAGATACGTGTAAGTAAAAAAAATCTTCAAGTATGGTAAATAGTCAAATAATGTACGAAACAATTGTTGAAACAAATAACAATAGTTTATAAAACTGAAATACTTGATTATCATACGTTTCATCAAGTTTTACATTATTATTTGTTGTAAATTTCCATTACACGAATGGTTGCGGATTTCTGGAAACTTTCCAACTGGTATGACAATAAAATGAGCTCAGTAAACGTGCTCAAATGTCACTTTTTGGAAAGAAAATAATAACTTCCGATTGTTTAAGCCTAATTAAATAAGAATAATTATAATTTTTTGTTAAAAATACGCACAAAATTGGAGACACGATTAAATGTTCGAAAATCGTAATTTCAAGTTGGCGTGCTAATGAAGAAGACAATCATCTAACATTTAAACTTATCAATTTAAAAAATAAATTAATTTCCGTGTCAAGAAACTGAAATTTGAAGCTAATCTTGAGCGTAAAATAATCAAGGTTTTCCTATTTCTACTAGCATTCCTTATCGTGTTTTATTAAATAATATTTATACTATTTTAGAAATTTAAAAAACCAATTTGAAGTGTTCGATTTTATTTTCATGTATATATTGTGAATTTTCTATAGTCGTCGCCAAATGCGATTACCACCGCAAAATGTGGCGTACTTTTAAAAAAAATATTTTTCATTTAATTTTAATTATTATTTTCGTGTTTATGCTCGTTCCATGCTGTTTTTGCTTAAATAAATTGAAGGATATGTTTTAGATGCTGTTTCAATCTTGGAATAAAAAATTAATAATAATCATAAAAATTAAATGAAAAAATAATATTTAAAAAAGTGCGCACACATTTTGCGGTGGTGATCGTATTTTGCATCGACTATATTAATATTCAAATACTGTACATTTTAGAGATCGGTGCATAATGGAAGAGCAAAAAGAATAAGAAAGAACTTTTCGTTCTATACCTCTTCTATGTTTTTTGCCTATTTTTGAGACAAAACAGATTAATGAGATATAAAAGAGTGACCGTCCCAACGAGAACCTCATTTTGTTTTAATTTTTTTCCTCTATTAGGCACCGATCGCTGAAAAGGACAATATAAACATTATTGTCAAGTTATGAGAAATTGATAATTTATTTTCAAAATTTGGAAATTAATTTCTAATAGTCTCAATGAGAACGTGAAAAAATAGTCCCAATAACATAATTACGATTGTTATTATAAACGAAATGAATTGATTATATAGGGACCTTTAAACCAAAAATGTTTAATTATTTGATTAAGAAACATGTGTAATTGGGAATCCCGTCTTTTCAAATTCATTGCAGAGATATAGTTTTTTTTTTATTTATTGTCCTTTTCAGAGATCGGTGCCTAATGGAAGAGCAAAAAAAATGTTGGACGGCAACACGGCCACAAACGACTTTTTCGTATATTCCTCTTCAATTTGTGCTGCCCATTATTTCGTAAAAAGAGTGGCAGTCCAAACGAGAACCTCATTCCATCCTAATTTTTTCCTCTTCCATTAGGCACCGATCCATGAAAAGAACAATATTTAACAAAAATTTTACGATGTTGAATCACACTTCCTCTTTGGCAGTAGAATTTATTGTGAATTTACGCCAAATGAAAAGATCCACGCCAAGTGAAATTTATAATTTTGCCATAGTTAAAGCATTTTAATAACTTAGACTAATTCATCGTTAATCTTACAGGCTTTCCTTGAAATAACACTGAAGCTGTAAATTTTCACGAAATTTTAGGTTTAATTGCGTGCTCTAAGATTTTGTTTCTTTCCAATTCATTCGGCGTGCAGATGCATTCGAAAGATATAATTTGGTGGACATTCTATAAAAATCAGGATGAAGAATATTTTATAAAAAGAACAACAAAAAATGTTTTCTTATTGAAGTTAATGCAACTAACTCGGATTCGAGACATAAATGACCCGAAATATTTGGAATTGAAACAAACCAGTTGCTGAATTATTTATGAAAAAATGCACATTTATTCAATTCTCTTTTCTAGATGGGTTTCCTTTGGTAATGTAATCCATTTTTGAAATTATACCCATTTATTTATTTATATTCCAAAAGAATCGTATATATTATCAATTATTTTTCGATTGAGATTTATGATTCAACAAATCCTACATTTGCCTTCTCTAATCGCATGGGCTCATTGGAAAAAAGAAGAGCCTAAACGGGGTGCATGTGGAGATTCCAAAAATCTCATTTATCAAGTACACATTTTTGCTTGTTTATTTCTTTCGATATTTGCCTCGTCTTACAAGATTATAAATTAAGTTTGGTTAGCTGGAATCATTTTGCGCGGCGGTTTTAAAAAGAGCCAAGCGAATGGGAGCAAAGTGAGGTGCCAAACCTTGTTTACCACTAGCTCGATCCGGATAGAGTTCGGCCAGCTCGTTGGGCTCCTTCAAATGCACTTTCTTGGTGCCCGATGGCAAAACAGTAATCGTCATGCGACGAGCATTTTCCTCGAGTGTCCATTGGTTCCAGAACTTGCGCAGGAACATTCGCCCGCGTCGATCTTGTTTAGCCGAAATTCAACGTGACTCTCCTGCGAGTTGGCTCGGATCGGATCCAGCGCGAACAACGATAACAGTTTGTTAAATGAATTGCACTAACTATAATTAGAGAAATTGTTGACATTACAAGAAAATTGAAGAGGAGCGCACAAATTTTTGAGCAGGCAACAAAATGGAATGAAGAGGAACAAGATCAGATTATTGGCAAATGTTGGTATACAAAAAACTAAAAATAAACATAATTTCCACCAAATAACTAATGTTTTGCTTTATTAGCAAACATTTCCTTCCATGGAATTATATAAATATATATAGTTTTTAAGGGGAGTTTGATTGAACTGAAACCCCTCTCACATAGCACATCTTCATACTTTCTCTTTCCATTGTTTGTCACCGGAAATCATAAGGATTTAAAGGGAAAATTGGAAGAAAGCTTGGCATGAATTTGTCTAGTCAATCAATGTATCTATAAAATATAATAATAATAACTGGAAGAAGAAGAAAGGAATGGAACGATCTAAAACAAAAGTAATATTAAAGTATGCAACAGGGTCAAAAAGATGATTGATGAAAGAATTAGTTTGAAATGCGGAATGCTAGTCGAGCTTTGTTAGAAATATTGGAAAAGATGATAATTTGTTATCTTGAAAAAATCGTGCCTTCTCACCTTGAGCTATCGTGAATAGAAATGCTCTCAACCATTTGAGTGAAGCGCGTCGAAGCAATTTTCGACAATTTCGAGAGTCAATTTTACTCAAACCACTGAGGTGCACTCGGCTAATTTCAACTACTCTACAAGTTTTGGATGAATTATTAATATTGGAAACAAAAGCTCGCCGCACACGCACGTCAATTAATAATGTGCCAAAGGTGTTGGTCGAATCAAAATTCCGCTGGATGCCGGAATGCGCCCAAAAATCATTTGCAGCAGCTCAACAATTTTTATTATTATTATATTATTATTAATACATATATTTTGCGACACATTTCATTTTTCTTTTTCTTCCTGTTCGTCAATTCCTGCGATTAGCTCAAAAACACATGCACATAAAAACTGACGGCGAACGGAAATATACCTATGCTGTGCAGCCAAGTTTGATTTGATTTCATTTAGCTCTCCCTCTCTCTCTCTCTCTCTCTCTCGCTGTATCTACAGGTGTTGCGCAATAACGTAGCGTACAAAAGGCAGCTAGACCAAAAAACTTTCATTTTTTCAAGACTTCCAAAAATGTCAAAAATGGATAAAGCAAAACATATGTTGGCTAGTGTATATGGCGTTGTGTATGAAATCGCATCAGTTTTTTTCGCGCCCGCCCAAGTCAAAAACATACAAACATTGCTCACAATGTGTGCAAGATGGAAAGCGGAGAAGTAGTTACATGATTTTTGTTTTTTTTTAACAAGATTATCTCTTATTAGGAACGGTAACAAATAGCTTCTTACTGTATATCAATCAAAATGTTATCAATAAATAAACAATGGTAGCCATTTGACATGTGAGCGTTATTCACCCGATGTCAGTTTGATTTATTTCACTTGACAAGATGATGCACGCGCTGAAAATGATTGAGAGCAACCGTCACTACGATGATGACTAGAACTGGCTGTTGTTATGCTGATGCTGACCCGAGCGCCACCCTCGTTTTCTTATCACTCGTCTCTGCGAATAGTGTGCGTTCCAATGGAAATCAAGAGGGAAATGTATATATATGCTCGTAAACATAAATAATAGTTTGGCGAGCTGGGCCGAAACGAACCCCAAATGGAAGAGTTAGAAAATAACATGAAATTCGACTGAAAAATAACAACAAGAACATCTATAATAATAACCCGGATTATTGTGGGCTGATTAGAGAATCAAGAAGATTGGTAGAATGACATGAAAAATTAAATTAAATGGTCGGGTTTTATATCGTCAGGAACGCTCAAAAACAAACAAAAACAAATAATATCAAAAATATTGGGGGGAAGAAAGAAATTAATTGAATAAATACTGGAAGAAGCGAAGCACAATGCTCCAGCGGCGACTACAAAAATAATTGATAATGCTGAACGAAAGTGCATTTGATATATAGGATTTGTCTTCTAATAAAATTTGGAATGAATGAATTGTAAGTGGCAACAAGTTGGAGCATGGACACGGATAAGAGGATGCTTCGAATTGAATGCAACAAATGACAAAGATTTGCTCGAAGAATCTTTGCTTCAACAACTTGCTCGCGCGTCTCTTCTTTTTTTATTCGTATATTGTTATTGTTATTGTTCGTATGGATGTGCAATTCAATATGTATAGACACAGATTTGAGAGGGTGTTATCAATTTAAGGAGAAATACTAAGAAGAAGATGAAACACCAATTTTTTGGAATAGCGACTTAAAAATTAATTGCAAGTGAATGGGAATTATGTAAATATAAACAATCAGATTCAAAATGGTTTCTTTTTACAAATTTGACGTACTCGTTCATCTCGGATTACCAAACAACTGGCATCCATTGGATTTCTTTTTGCTTCTTCCTGTTCGAAGAAGACACAAGCGGATTAGAAAGTGCAAAGAGTATAATGTTCATACTACAAATCGTTTATTGAAACTAACCTTCACTTATTTGAATGGCGCGTAGGTGATTGTTTCTTGGCTTAATCGGAAGTGGATTGAATATTGCCCATCCGATGGGATTCTCATTTGGAGCCGTCACATTATTATTATGCACATTTGTGGGCATCAACAGGTTGTGCAATCCGCTTGATGGTCGCCGCAACGGGGACTCGATGCTGATGGCATGAGTGCTCCGGCGGCGCGTGGAACCGCGCCGCTCGTCCATAAGGTGAGCACTCACGGATTGCAACATTTCCGCCGACTATTGATGGTGATTGTGTTGAATATGTGAATCAAAGTTTGGAATATTCCGAGTTTTTATGCTCTCAATTTTATGATCGAAAATGTCTTTTCTGGCGCCTTCGCCACAACTATGTCTTTTTGATATACATATACATCGTCATATTTTTATGAAAATGGTCGAAACATTTTTCTTAACATCTTCATCTTTTCGCGTTTATAAAAAGTTCATGATGTTGATATAGTATTTGGGTGTGGGTTTTTTTTAATGTCGGCTGGTGTGCTTTCGAAAAATGCTTGGCTTGAGAGATGGAACTACTCATATTCAACAAGTCCCATGACGATCATTTTTGCATACACGCTTTTTTGTGTTGAGCAACTTGGACATTTTTTGGAAACATGATGGCTGTCAAAATATGTTAAATGGAACTTAGAAGATGGTGCAGTTTAGAGTACTCGACTTGCAACTTTTTTTCCAATGTTTAATAAAAAATAAATGTCTTACATGCTGGCTGTCCAAAGGGCGTAAATTGTAAAAGAAGAGGTGTACGTGAAACGGTGGGAAGGTTGTTTGCCTTTCGAGCTTCGTAACTGAGCGCAGCAGCCAATGGATCTGTTTGAATAAGCGACTCCCGAACACTCCGAAGCGCCCATGACACAAATAAGGTTGACCAAAATAGAGAAAATTAATATTTTTTATAAACTTGGTATTTTAATGTTACTCTAGTAATAACTTACATCTTGTCGCTGTTTAGGCTTGATTCGCGAAACGATCCGAAACTTCCTAGCCTTCTTCTTCCATTTGGTCATTTTTAGTGAAATGAACTTAGGGCAGATGTATAGCAAAGTGAGTTTAGCGTTTAATACTAATCAATCGCCTATTATGCGCTTCACTAGTTACATTCAATTGTTGGTGCGCACATAATGAGAATGCGGCGATGTCATATGCTCAAAAATAATAATAATAATGCATTACGATCAAACACTTTCAATTATTTATCGTTATTTCGGGTTAAAGCGCATAGATAACACTTGAGCATTAAAGGATTTATTATGTTATTAAGTTGTTTTTAGTTGCAATAAACAGCGACAAGATGTTAAGTTGCATTGGTTTGGTTTGTAGTCTTGCGGATTTTGTTTTCTTTATTGTTTTAGTCGTATGTGATTGTTAGAATTGCAAATACCCCATGGTAAAATTTACGTCTCCCTTAACCTTTTCAGGACCTTATTTAAACACAGTGTTTGATGTTATTAGATGGCTTAAAAAGTTCGAAATCATATTTAAAATATCCATGTGGAAGTTAGTAAAACGTCACAAAATTTTTAAAATTAAAATTAGCAAGTGGCGTGTTTTAATGATGATTTCTTAATGGTCCTGACTTACAGTGTCTAGGCAGTGAAGTATATAGATAGAGTCAATAATTATATTTTATAATACTGCTACTAGATCATAAAATGGGTTTTAAGATCCTGTTGAAACAATTAGTAATCGGATTATACTTCAGGGTATCAGAAGTAGGTTGTAATAGGCAGTAAGCTTAAGTTATCTAACAGATCCGTTAAACGGTTCTCTAACAGATCCGTTAAAACTAATTTCTTCCAAATAGCACGTCAACTTCATTGGTAATAAAATGAGCTAAGTAAATTTGCTTAAATATTAGTTTTTGAAAATTTAATAATATTATTAAATCGTTTTTTAAAAATATTTTTATATCAGTATTTCGGGTCTGCCCTTTCAGCAACCAACACTAACTTTCCTAATAATTCTCTAATAGCGAGGATATTTGGTTACTAATTAAAAACATAGAGAAAAAATATAGGAATCCATTCAAAATATTTAAGGATTCTTTATTTGGACTCAAAATTCAAAATGGCTAATAATCAAAGTAAAATATTAAAATGAAATATGACTTCTTTAAGAAATTGCAATTACGTTTGTCAGCTGGTGGAGAGGTACGATTGATGATAATTTTAAATCGTAATAAAACATTCCATGAACTTACCGTCTTTTTCTCCATATTAAATTTATTTCAGAAAGTATTCACGTTTGAAAATCGACAAATCGTAATAGTAAAAAACGTGCTGTAGATTAAGATAGCTGTTGCAATTTTCTTTTATTTATTTTTATAATAAAGGAATTAATTTATAAATTGGATCTCCTAAAATATTTAGTTCTATTAGGAGAATATATATTTTCTTTTTATTTCGTGTAGATATAATTGCGGAAATCTTCACAATTTTTATGCAATATTTCCAAGTTCAATTACTTTAAACCCGCAAAAATACAAACCAATGAACTGGGAACAATAAAAAACAATTTTTTTTTAATTCGCCCAGAATTGCCTTATAGTATTATATAGTAAAATTTACCTTTAGCAGAACACACATGGTAATATTAGGTTCAGACGATGGGTATGAATTGTCGATTATTGTGAGTTGAGTTCTTACTTAGTTTGGTGAGTGGTGTAGAGTTGGGATTAAACGTTGTAAGATAGCGCACTTCAAAGCAACATGTAATCGAACCGGAGATTACTCATTTTTCTTTGGTTTGTTTAATGATGGCGACATTTTTTCTGTTATTTTTTTTTCCTATGAGTTACCACAATATCGGTAATTATAGAAAAAATCATTTAAAGAATAAATGGAAAAGTTAAGGTTAGAAGAACATTTTCAATGTAAGAAAAAATATATTTAAGGGGAAGAAATAAATAGTACAGTATAATTTCTCACAATCAATTTAGATAATTAATTAATTAAAGTTAATCCAATAAAGGGAGTTGTAGGAGGAAGTGGGTATATGAAATTAGTGAAAGTTTGTTCACCTCTTCAACAAACTATCAACGATAATTAAATGTATAAAAAAATTATTATGAATAGCTATAGAAAATGGGAAACATAAAGTTAACTTAATAGATACAGTAGCACACCAAATTGAATGGTTCAGAAATGATGATCATTTTAAAAATTTCGGTAAGAAGCACATATTTTTAGATAGTTAAAGACGAACTAGTAACAATGACATGTCAAGTTATGTGAAAATAATACGTGTAAATTAGTAATACACGTTGAAATATTGAAAAATCTTCATATCGATTTGACGTGCAGCGCCAACAGGTATGGTAATAAAATGAGCAGGTGCGCAAATATAAGTTATTGGAAATTTATGAATATTTTTAGACAGTTTAAATTATTACAATGTCATGAACAATGTTCTTATAGAAAGGACGTAACAATTTTCAGACACGCTTCTTTATTTCCAATAGGCGTGCGAGGGTACTAGAGAGCTTAGATGGTCAATGATAATTATAGTTTAGATATATTTAATTTAGCAAATAAGCAAATAAATACATCACTTTTATGTATTGAAGTTTCACTTCAAATGAGTCCTTTTAATATATATACAGTACCTCCGCAAGAGTGCTGCCCTTTCAGCAGCACTCTTAATTCTCTCATAGCGAGGATATTAAGTTGGTAATAAAAAATATAAAAAAGTGGTAAAAAATGGAAAAAAGTCTATTAAACTTTTGGATTTTTTGTCAATATGGAATATGAACAAGTAATGAAACAGAGAAATCCACGAATATCATAGTAATAGTGAAAATGACTTACTAACTGTTATTTTTATTCCTTAGGATATATGAAGTAATAGATTTCACGAAGCTCAATAAGAAAGTTTAAAAACTTTATTTAAATTGTCAGATGAAATGTTTTTTAATTTTAATTATGTCTGGAACTTTTTGAATTAAGTCGAAATTTAGATTAACTAGGGAGGTGATTTTTGGATCCAAAAGGTTTTGGGCTGAAACTTTGATATCTGAGGACATTTTATTAGTGCACACATAACAAGAGAGAAAGAATTAAAAATATGTTAGTACTTATATTGTATTCTATATCATCATATCATCAAGTTATGAGAAATTGACAATTCCGATTTCATTTTCATAAAAAATAAAAGTAATAAATCTGATTTGATCTAGAAATTTTGAAGAAATATAATGAAAAACAGAGAAGTTATTAACATAAATTGAATATTTGTTTCATTTTCTCATTGAGACCATTTGAAAAAAATAATAAAAATTTAAGAATGATCTATCAATTTCTTATATTTTGCTAACAAACGCTTTTAAACATTATTTAAAATAAAGAAATGGTAAAAATAATCCACAATTATATATTAGTTATAAATAATTGTATCTTCTCCCCCAAAAGAATCAAGATATATGAGAAATTCGAATAATTTATTACCTTCACCACAATATATGTTTACATACAGTAATTGAGTATTACCGTATCACGCCAACTGGTATGGTAACAAAATGAGCACTTTAAACGTGCTCATATATAACTTTTCAGAAGTATTTTAATAGTTTTATATAGTTTAAGGCAAGCCTAGTTTATTTGTTGTAACAATATTTTATTGAGAAGACTTAAACATTTTCTGACACATTTCTAGAACACTCCAAATTATTTGTTCGATTCAATAAATGAAGAAATGAGTTTTTTTGTAAAAAATAGTTAAATTACCGTTTTTAAATTTACTATAAGTCATATAGAGCGATTCTTGTAGTCATAGAGCCACCATAAAGAACTTTTTGATATATGATTTAAAATATAAAATTGCCTATAAGCACTATTTTAATTAATTCAAATAAGAGTCCAAATTTTACAGACTTGTAATATGCTATTTTATATTCAAGAAAAGACAGATTCAAGCTTGTTGGAAAAGAGTCCGATCCAGGTGCTATAATTTTCAAGAAATATACATGGAACATTAATTATTTAACTTCCGTCGTAGTAACCGCAGGGTTTTGAATTTATTTTCTGCTCTACGGCTTATCAGTGATAATAGAGTTATCATAGTGTTTATTGTTTGAATTGATTCTTTGCGAGCACTCGAATTATAATTATCCATTTTTACTTAAATGTTTAATGAATCAGGTCAATATCAGTTCAATTTCTGCTCAATTCAGCCAGACTGCACTTTTTCAATATAATTTTTTTCTGAAGTGCCTAGACACTTGATGACCCTAGAACTAGAAAAAAATAAAACAAAACTAACCAGTTCGATGAATAATCCGATTGGCTATGGTAAGATGATGATGTCGACTCATTCGAAACTTAATATAAGCCGAAATGATTTCAACGCGAACAGGCTCGCCACGTTTCTAATGCTCGCCGGCCACAGAACCTCGCGAGAGCAATATAATTATTTCCAAAAAAACCCAAACACACACACAAACAAAATAATGGGTGAAGACATGAAAAAAATAACCAAAAACTATATAATATGCTTTCTTGGATTTTTGTGTGCTTTGTTCTCTTTATTATTATTATTATTTATATGAACAATTGTTTCTTCGCGCCAGCCATCTTAGAGCTCGCCAATTCATTTGGTTCCCTCGTGTATTTGGGCAACAAATGTTTATTATGTGCTCTAATGATGGGATGTTTTCAGTGATTTTTTTGAAGGAGAAAGCTAATTTCCCGTAGTACTGGAAAAACAATGAGCAAACCTTGATTGAGCAACAGTAGAAGCTCCAGTGTGTCTTCCTGTGACAGTGGATAGTAGCGTTGTTTAATTCCTTGTTTACTGGATTTTTTCGAGGCTGGTGTCACTTTCTATAATCAATTATTTATTTGCTTCGTTGAAATTAGCGAACCCGGTCGAGTGCGGCGAGCTCGTCTTGACTAGCGGACCCGGTCAATGGCAGCATTGAGTAGGCACGAGGCCTGGTAGATTGTCGCGTTCGGAATAGTCCCTAAACAATTTCCATAAAACCTTATTAACGAATAGGAAATGATAATTTAATAATTGGGACTGCAACAATATTTAACGCATGAATGAGTTCATCCATGCTCGTGGGAATATTTGTGTGTTTTTATTGATGGGTATTTATTTCCTCATATAAAGAAAATAAATGATAAGTGCGCACTTTAAGTTCGAGGAACTAACAACTTGTTGATTTGGTTTGGTGCACAACGGATTAGTCCGAGCCAAGAAATTAACGAGATTGAAAATAGTTTTGAGGATTTTGATGATGAAGACATATATTTGTTTCGTCAAAGCCATAAATTTCGGCTTATTCGTAGACAGGAATGTTTTTCGTAGTTAATAATTCATTAGAGAATGTAATCAGATGAACATCGAATCAGATCGATGTTCATAAAAAATATTTAGTCGCACTCCACTGCCAAGAAACCGCGACGCATTGCAAAAGACTTCGAACCAATTGCAAATGCATCCCTTTAATTTATTATTTTTATTTTCAATATTAAATTTATCGTTTAACGTTTCATTCTGGAGAAACCCTGATGAATTAATGAAAAGAAATTCTTAGTACCTCAATTAATGGACCAGAAGAGTCTTCATCGTCAATATGACTTGTAAATATTGAAAATATTGAAAATAAAAATAATAAATAAAAGGTTGTGTTTGCAAATGGTGCAAAGTCTTTTGCAATGCGGCACGGTTTCGTGGCAGTGGAGTTTAGTCGTGTTATATATATATATATATATAAGAGTTTAAACGTTGTTAGACGCATTTTTCATGTATTAAATTAGATAGTTTAGACAGCACTATTATGAGTAATAGTTAAAAATACAAACGGGACTTCGTATGGCGGGTTATTTAAACGATGAGTTTAATTTTTTGCTTCCAAATAATTCCATACTAAAGTTTGGATTTTTATTTGCCCAAGATTAAAGCGTTTTTCTACTGAGCATTTTAAAAAAGAAAAAAGACAGCAAGGATTCGTGATACTAAATTTCTACAGTCCATTCCCCATTCCGCATCCGGAGTTTTGTTTAACTCTACATTTTCATTGCCGCTGTGTTATTTTTAATAGTTTGTTTGAAACTTCCCAGGTTCTTTTTTCAGTATTTTTGGATTACTTTGAATAATCAAATAAGAAAAAACTGACCCCACCTGTATTAATAGTATAATATCAACCAAATTACGAATTGATACGATTTTTATAATTTTCCCCGTTGAATTTAAAAGCTTTTTTTTGTAAATTTTACCGGTACTCCTTAAAATATTTCTGTAGCTTTAAATTTTAGCAGAAATTTGGACTTTTCGAATTCATCGGGTATTCAATTTAGCTTTTGGCTGTTATTAAATTGTACTAATCTCAAGTTTTCCTGTCCTTTTCAGAGATCGGTGCCTAATGGAAGAGGAAAAAAGTTAGAACAAAATGAGGTTCTCATTTAGACGGCCACTCTTTTCTAACTCATCAATATATGTTGTCTCAAAAAAAGGGGGCAGCACACATTGAAGAGGAATAGATGAAAAAATTCTTTGTGACCGTTTGGCCGTCCAAACGAGACTATCATTTTTTCTTATTTTTTGGATCTTCAATTAGGATCCGATCTCCGAAATGTATAATAACTATATCATACAAAATCAGTTTTCATTATTCGATTATAGTTTTTTAAATATCCGGTGTCGTTATCATAAGGGAGTCTAATGTTCATATTTTTAAACTAAACACAACATTCATATTAGCGGCACGCCAAAAATGAAAATGACGATTTTGCAACGTTTAAAAGGAATTTATTAAATTCTACATAAAATATATAAAGTAAACTTTACGTCATTTTTTACAGGCTTTCCTTAAAATATCCCTGGAACTTTAAACTTTACGAATATTCAAATGTAAGTTATTTTTTGATGTGAGGTCCAATTTTCATTTGGCGTGTAGCGAAATTATAAACTTAACATAAATTTGATTATATAATAGAGAACGTATTACCTGGTAGGTCATCATTATTAATAAAGTTAGAAAGGAATATTAACAATAAGAAAATAAAAATCGCCGCTAGACACTAGAGAGAGCCCGAAAAAATGGTTTGCAACTCAAAATCATCAGTTCAATGATCTGGTCGAACACTACATCAATGTGTTAAACATGAAATTGATTAATGATGGATAAAAACTTAAATCATTATTGATTATCAATATTGCACGAAATATCAAGAAATTAAAATCATAAATGGTGTAGTTCTGATAGCATAGAAAAGTGAAATTTGTTTGCAAATTTCGAATAAATAATTAACGAGATTTACAAGATATCGGAAGTTTGCATGCTTTTTGAGTTCAGATTCAAGATCATTTTGTTGTTTTTGTTGTTTCTTGGAGCCCAACTAATCTGTTGACAAATTGTAAGGACTTAAGATCAATCAGAATAACATGAAGATGTGCACTTTTTGAGACACACAAACAACGGATAAAATGATACAAAATTATTCATACATATGTATGTATGGATGATGGAAACGGCCAAAAAAACGAACACAAACAGACGACCAAATATATAAATGACTATAAATATATAAAACTTAAAACACCAAAACCCTTGGTTTGAAAAAACAAGCCCTGACATATACAACAAATGTGCATAAGTAATTAAATTAAAAAAAGACAACCAAACCACAATCCATAAGAATCTTGCTCAATTCAAGCTCCCATTGATAGATGGATATGGTGTGCATATGTGTGGTGTGTTGCGTTTAGCAACTACAATAATAGGACGCGAAATTATTTGTTGGATATAAGACAATGAACCAAAAATCTTGAAGCATATGCGGTTTTCCGTCGCGTTTTCTATTAATAATGTGCTGTTTCAACAAGTATAAATTATGGCTAGTCTATGGTTTTGCACGATTTTTGTTGTTGTTTGTGGCTATAATCAGACAAATTACCGAAGCAAAGAATCCACCGGAGGATTGAGGTGCGAGCCCAATTTGCATTTCCGTCGACTTGTTTTGAGCATAATGTGAAACGACAAGAGGTGATACAACAATTGCCTAAATAACAATAAACATATATACTTGGATATAAATATTTTTATGGGTTTACCTGCTGCGAGCCTTGCACTCCATATGTACCTTGAGCTGCCTGTGAATGCTTCCTCTTCTGATAATGCTCCTTAGGAACCTTAAAAGAAAACGACGTGTTTTGTGATAAAGTAACAAACCTGGGGGAACACCATCGGTTGCAATTATCGTGAATGGATGAAAACAAAAACTGCAACGTTGGAAAAATGGTGTGAAGAAAGGAAAACATTGAAGAGCATCGGAAGATGTGTGGCGACGCCACCGGATGCGTTTGTATACGAAAAGCACAACACCCGCAAAAAAAGAAAGAAAACAACAGAGTTTAGTTTTTTTTTTGGTTCAGAGATAATGGCGACGAAAATTGGGAGCAGAGTGATTGGCAACAATAAAAATTGAACAAGAATATATATTCACCAATTGATAGAATCTGAATTGCTTTAAAAAGTAGGAAGGTTTTTTGTTGGTGCAAGTTTCTCAATGAAAAATGGGTGAAATTGGGGAAAAAAATTGACCATAATTTATGTGATTCTCAACAAATAGCTAAACTTGTGAATAATTTTTGTGCTTGAAAGTAGAGATGAAACAATAAGGTCTTTTATTTAAAATTGAAACATAAAGCAACACTATGATTATCAACATCATCATGTGCAAGGATTTGATGGGCAAATCTCTTGGGGAATTCGAAATTGACACATAATCGTGCACGAATTTAAAAGGTTACATGATGATGAAGAATCTCCTTACTAAGTCCTTTGACCTTTTAAAGCAAATGTAGCCTTTATACGGAATAGTTTTTTCCTTAACCATCAGAAAATAAAATATAAATTAGTTTTGATATATCAGCTGTGGGGATTCTGGAGAAAATTATATTAGAAAGCAACCATGAAAAAAACGTTTAGTCTTTGGTTTATTTTTAAATCTCATCTTTTATTGGATTACTAAGCTGTAATTTTTTAGAAATAAAAACCTGTTATTAAATAAAATTGGAATAGTATTGAAGATTAATGTTTGAAAGGTTTTTTTATTAAAAATAAATAAATATAACAATATATTATATTCCTAGAAGAGAATCTTAAAATCCCAAGTGGTTAAAATCAGCTGAAAATCAAAATTAAATTGAAATGCTTCGGCGCCTTTTAGATCTAATTAGAACTCATTGACACTTTCACTTTTGACAGCTACGCATCGTAATGAGGGAAAAGGAAAGGAGGAAAAATTGAGCAGCTTGAAATACAAAAAGAACTTTATTTGCAAACACATTAAAATAGTATTACGAGTCCAACTTTACAAAAAAATACGAATTCCAAATATCTTTATAAGGAATAAATATATGGAGACTGTTCCATGGAGCCTCGTTGCTGTTCATGTAATAAGTAACAGGTGCACTCTGCTCTATTTCTTCCATGCTATTGAACATTTCGTCGAGGTACGGATTGCCTAAAACACAATATTTGATTTACATTAAAAAAAATGAAGCTTACAATAATCATCTACTATAAGAAAACTATCGTTCTCCTTGGAAATCGACACGAAATGTTGATAAAACAATCCAAAGTTGATGAAATACATTTGTGGCGTGAATGAGTCTTGCATAGCCTTTTATAGTTTCCCATAATAATTAGTGCAAAACACTCGGCGAGCTACAGTTTCCAATTTATAAAATTTTTATTTTTTATTATTTAATTTGTCCGTGAGAAACAATGTTTATTATATTGTTGTGTTATTGCAAATATAGAATATGATACATTAAAAGATTCAAGAAATATCGGAGAACAGTTGATACATACAAGTTGTTGGTTTTGGAATGAGATTTTAGCAATCAGAGGCTTAAACTGGAGGTTGAATGAATTTGTTAAGACACTTCATAGAAATCTTATTCTAAATGTATTATAGTAAACTACGTGAAAATCTTAATTAAGGTGTTCCTAACATACTTGGGAAATGCATTTTTGCGGCCCTGGCCTGACCCGGTCCTAAATTTCCGAAGTATGGTTTCGAGAAATCTTCAATATAAGAAATTCAAAATTCAATTTCAACATTTTTGATTTATTTTCAATGGTCTCAAAGAGAGCATGAAACAAATATTCAATTTATGTTAATAATTTCTCTGTTTTTCATTATATTTCTTCAAAATTTCTAGATCAAATCAGATTTATTACTTTTATTTTTTATTAATATCAAATTGGAATTGTCAATTTTTTATATTTTGATAATAACTCTTTTAAATAATATTTAATAAACAAAAGGTTTTGAAAAATAATAAATTTAATGGGCGTATTTTGCGAAATTGGTGCGCTGTCCTTTGCAACTTGCGCGTAATTCATGGCAGTGGAGTTCACCCTCAAATCACAACAATAAAAATAATAATCATTGATGCAGAATACAGTTATTAAATGAAATTTATTTTGTATGGTTTCAGAAGCCATGGGTGATATTTTGTAAAAAGAAATTAGTTTTACTTAAATGAACGCTTTGAAAGTTTTATTTTTTTACCTTGTGGTTCGTCATCTACTTGACCACTAGAAAGAAATCCGAAATTAGCATAACTAAATTCGCATTCTTGTTTAGGTATTGTATGAGGTTGAGCTTTCACAGAGATTTATTTGAGCAAAAAACAATAATTATAATAAATTAATGAATTATGTATTCACCGTTACTATTTACGACTTCCTCCCATCTCTCGATCAATTTGCTGATGTCGTTCCGCGAAAAATCACACAGTCTGGTGTCGAAGAAGTTGTTGAGCCAGTTTTTGAGGTCCTCTTCGCCATCTAAGGTAACACCCCTCGTTTCGTTTGAGAGAGAGCGGAAAAAATGATAATCGGATGACGGAAGGTCTGAAGGGTACGGTGGATGCCGCGCTCTTGGAGGGTGGTTTTGACGACTTGTGCAACATGCGGTCGTGGAGAATGATGACTTGGCTTTGCCGATTGGGTCTTTTCAGTCTAATAGCATCATTTACGCGGCGAAGTTGGATAACATAAAGCTCCTTGTGGACCGTGGCGTTTCTTTCGAGAATTTCCCAGTTCAGCATGCCCTCACAGTTCCACCAAACGCAGATCATGACATTTTGGGTGAAGATCTTGCTTGACTCTCGGCTTTAGAGTGTCTCCTGGAGTCACTCATTCCTTTCTTTGCTTCAGATTGACGTACAGGCACCATTTTTCATCTCCCGTGATGATTCGGTACAAAAATCGCTGTTTATGACCGCGTGTTGCTCGATGGTGAGCGATAGTTCATAGTTCGTAGTTTCTGGATAGTTCATTTCTAAGACTGAGAAATGATGAAAATTAATAATTTCAGAACAAATTAAAAAAAAACAGTTTTGTAGAGCAGAAAAAGCGCTATCAGATGAATATATGCACTTTGTCAAACAATAAGAAAATTGTTGTGAAACTAAGGATGATATTAAAAAACTCTACGAACTTATTTCTCACACCAATACAAAATTGTTGAAAATAAATTATCAATCTCTTATAATTTGATAATAAAATTAATTTATCTTTCTTGAATCTTAACATAATTTAATTATACCATATTACATTTATATTCATCACACAAATATACAATAAATTGCACTAACTTCGTAAAGGGGATCACAATAGAAACGGGTAAGTGCTGATGAGGAATAATGTCACACGTATTTTGATTCTTCAAACTTTACAAAATAAAAACAATATTGAGACTCAGTTATTGAAATTAAATATAAACACTGAAAATGCATGAACATCTGACGAATATAACGAATTGAACAGTGGACTGTCAAAAGCTGTCGAAGTGATAATCTGGTATGAATTTGAAAGGGTTGGAATGAACTTGGCAAGAGGTTGAGCATCTCCTTGGATTGTCTGCAATTAAAAAGAAGGAGCATTTAAACAAAAACTTATAATTTTTACCTTGAGCGATGCACTAAAATAGAAGTCAACAAGACTATTAAGAGTTGCCGTACATCTTGGTGATTCTAGACCCGATTTTAACTTTTGAATTAATTTCAAAATACTCGAGGAATACAATCCATGCTAAATTACAATATTGTGATCAAAATGAAATATAGGTATTACATTTTCCATGTCACTTTCATCTTCTAATGGTGCTACGAATTTTGTAATCATTTGATCAACACTAATGCGTGATCCAATACGATCGAATAGTTCTTGAATATCTTCCTTCCTTCGCACGCTTTGTAGCGACCATTGCTCCATTTCTGTATTTACAGCATCGTTGATAATCTCCAGCATTCTTGGAACGCCTTAAGAATAATACTCAAACGAATTTCGCTTAGAAGCCGTTCAACCTCGCGAGGTGAAATATTGGATGGTTTGCAGGAAAACCCGCCGGTTGGCAACTTCCGATGCATTATCATTTCCATTGAAGCCATTGGAATTATTTCCTTGTAGGTAATTTGGCAAATACTTCTTCCTTAATCATATAAATTTGACAAAGTTATTATTTTAATGTTACAGTGAATTTTGATCATTTCGATTCTCAAACTGAGAGCAAGTATCTGCGGCCAAAATCGATATTTGTGCCTTGAGGGTTAGTGTCAATATGGAAAAGCAATAGGCCACACTGACGATACGACATATCACATTTTTCTAAACGCAATTTTCTTTAATTTTATTGATAATTGGAAAACCTTTAAGTAGTCCCATACAGCCAACTTTTGCTCGAGCGAGAGAGAAGGATTGTCGAGTTTTTCCTTGATTTCTTCGATTTCAAATCTCGCCTAAAGGAAAATCAATCACAATTTACTAATATTAATGAATTTACAGAAAACTACAAAATATGTATATATTAACCTCAATTTGGGTGGTCAATGATGGTATCAAATCAGTTATTGATTGATCGCATGACCGATGCGTTGAGTCGAATATATAATGACGTCGTGCCTAGTTAGAACTCTAATATTCGCACATTATGATAATTGATGAACCTGATTGGGTAGTTCAGAATTCACATTAGCTTCTTCAACAAGAGTTCTTTTTGAGTTTGTCGTACCAGCAGCATAGGCAATAGCACCACCAATCAGTATACCACCTTAACATGTTGACAAATTCCAATTGAAAAAATGAAATGTATATTTTACCGGTGATGATCTTTCCCTTGTGCCTTTTGGTAAACTCCCAGGCAGCGGATAACATTTTAATCTTGTTAATATAGGAGAATTGGAATAAGAATAGTCAAATTGGAACTGAAAAAAATTGTTGATATTGGAGGAATGGTCACAGCAAAAAAGGAAATGTCATAGAAAAAGACAGAATGGTAATGCCTGAAAATAGAGGGAAGATGGATGGAGGATCAGTGAATTGATAAGTTGAATAGAGGTGATAATAGAGAATGAGTGAACGCGAACTGAATAAGGTTAGGTGGGTATTTCATTATCATTTATTTACTACATTGTAGTGATACAAAAAGAGGTATTAAGGATGTGCATGGGTTTTCTTTGTTATGAATAAATGTGCTGGAATAATTAAAAGATTTTTCCCTGAAATTTCGGAAAATGTTATTATGGGGATATTAATCACAATTTTTAGTTGTTTATTATACGATTCGATAGATCAAACTAGCATGTGCAGCTTTAAAACAGAACGTCAACTTCAAACGTGGATTTGTTTTAAATTGTTCATGTGTTTTTAATTTTCGGGGAGCCATTACACACTCTTTGGAGATTTTCAGAAGAATTTAACACAAGAAAATTTTTAGTTATGTTAAACGAGACAATTATTCTTTGCCACATACATAATCTCTTGCAATAATATGCAATTAATATATTTTGAATCATTAAAAATCATGTAATAAAATAGTTACGGATCGATAGACGAGAGCTGAATCAAATATTTAAGCTTCCGTCCCTTTCTTCAAATTAGTTTAACACAATTTTTTAATAATTTAAATTAGGACCTTTGTACTATTTGCATCAACCTTCCACTACATGTCCTTGATTCATTTAATGCTATAAAATATCAACAGACGGTTATTTGGTGACTTTTCATGAAGACCAATTTGTTTTCTAATGGACTCTGGCCCTCTCTGGGAGCGCAAAATGAATGAACGAGTTCCTTGGCTTTTGATGCCAGAGTCCGGTGCTGGCATAATCGTATAAATAATTTCAATTTGATAGTCCAGAGGCGGATTTATTTCGAACTATGCTAATGAAAGAGGAAAAAATAAGAAAAAATAATGGCATCATTTATCCAGCCTCTCAAAAAAAAACAGACAACACACACTAAAGAGATGGAAATGTCCTTTGTATCAGTCCAAACGAGACCCAGAGCTTTACTGTGTCCGACCACCTTCCCTTGGGTCTCTCTCTCGCTCATTACTAGCCTCGTGAATCCCATTATGAAAGAATTCTACTCCACCACGTGTCCGGCAGCACGCCAATAATTTGAAATAAAGTTTTAGTGAATTTTAAGCGCATCATACAATTTTCACGTGTATTGTACACAAATCTCATTTACGCCAGTTGGTTACCATTATCCTAAACTTTCGAATAATATTAAACACTTAACAAAATACTAGATTTTAGCATGCTTTCCGAGCTCGTTTTATTACCATTCCGATTGACGAGCGGCAGCAACTAAATGGACTTCGTTCACGAGGGAAATATTAAAAACGAAATATGTTTACTTTATATAAAATATTTGAAAGTATTAAGCGTATCGTAAATTTTTAAAAAATAATTCCAAAATGTAGTTAAAAATCATTTCATTTCGGTTTTAATTTATTTTAATGACCTTGGCTCTAATGAGCTTGAAAAAAGTTTCGTGTTTATATCATTATACTTCTATATTTTATTTCAATTGTCGCGAGTGAACCTGGACTGCCAAAATTTGAATGCTTCTTATTAAATATAATACTTCAGATAATTTACAAATTCTAGAAACTAAATTTTGTCATTTTATTTCTTTTAATCGTCTTTATTTCAATTAATATTTTAAAAAAAATTTTCAGAAAGATGGAATTAAAAAAATAAGACGTTTTCTTTTTTCTTCTCTCCAGTTTATGTTCTAAATTAAGGGTTAATTGCCAAGTTTCCTCCGCTAAACGCGTTACTGTTGACCAGAAATATTTTCCATCCTTTTTTGTTTATTTTTATTTTCTCAATATTAATTTTTCATCATTTCTAAAAATATTGAACTACTGAGAATTTTTCAAAGAAAAATAATATTCTTTTTGCATAATTTTTAATAAAAATATTTTTTTGTTAATATTTTCAAAGATCCTTGTCCAATGGAAGAAGAAAAATTTTGTTCTCGTTTGGACGTCCACAATGGACGTATCCGTCTCTGCATCTTTCCTATCTCACATAAATGTGTGTTATCTCAAAAAAATAGATAACTCACATTGAAGAGGAAGAAATAGAAATGTCCGTCTAAACGAGACAATAATTTTTTCTTTTTTTTCTTCATTAGGCACTGATATTTGAAAAATTATAATAATAACTTTTCAGAGTTCATAACAACACTTGCCGAATACTTGTACATTAATGATGCTCATGCGATCAGTCTGGAAATATAAGGTAATTAGAATTATAGTGTTTATTCGTTTTATAAACATTGTAGATGAAACAGTGACGATTAAAAGTTTATAAATATAGCAGATTTAAAACTGTCTGAAATTTATTTCACGTAATTAAATTAATGTGTAATTATTATAGTTAAAAATTGACAATTTTTTGATGGAAGATGCAACATTGATTTATTTATAAAAATTCTTAGCTTATGTTATCCAAATTAAAACTGTTAAAACTTGATTCATCATTTACCTTAGGCTATCAACCAAACCATCATCAGTATATCTATCAAGAACATCTTGCAATCTTAACGATAGGCATCATCAAAAAAGTTTTTTTTGTGTTTTCTGATAATATGGCAGTGGATGATATATAAACGTCTCTAACATTTTCGCCTCCGAACAAGACCAGCAGTTTATGATTAGATATGATCCAACCGATCTGGCAAAAGTTGTATTCGAATACCTATTGTCCTTGACATTCGTACCATTTCTTCACTTTCTTTATTTAATTGTTTATTAGCAATTACTTATTTACATACATTTTTAAGTACAAATATTCTCATAGTAATTTAGTATTAGAAATAGCTCAGTATATAAGCAAATAATATTACAAGTGTTCAATGGAACACTCAATTATTATTGTTTTGCACAGCTGTTCTAGTTATCATTGTTGATTTATGGATTTTGTATCAGATCAAAAATATCAGATTATACTAGAACTAATATTTTTAGTAATTAAATTGTAACTTTTTACAGATATGTCTGAAGAGCCAGCGCAACCAACCGAGCCAGAATGTCTATGTACGGCTGACAAGGTTTTGGAGTTTCTAAATAAAATGGCCGCCGAATGTGGAGTCGAAGATTTAACGGATGCCAGCTTGGCCAAGTTTATGAGCCAAAGCGATGCATTGAAGGGCTTGCGTGAGCACTTCCATTATCCAAAATGCGGAACTCTTCCAGATGGTAAGGAAAATAAGTTTATAACAGTTTTAATTTGAATATTCAGTTGACTCCTCACTTGTTGATCCAGAAGAGGAAAGTATCTACCTATGTGGAAACTCACTCGGCTTGATGCCCAAGGTCACCGAGCGAATCATGAGTGAGCAATTGAACAAATGGGCAAGAATGTATTTATTTATAAATTTCCATACATGTTCATTCTTTCGTTTAGGGGAGTTTTTGGACACTTGAATGGTGAAGTTCCATGGGCGTATGGTGATGAGTGTTGTTTGGAAGGGGTTGCGCGTTTAGTTGGAGCAAAAAAAGAGGAAGTTTCTGTGTGTAATGGATTGACAGTTAACATCCATGTTCTTTTGGTAGGCTTGTATTACCAATTATATCTCAAACAAACGTATTTTAGTCCGCGTTTTACAAACCAACAGAGTCTAGACATAAAATTCTTCTTGAATCCAAAGCGTTCCCATCAGATCACTATGCCATTGAATCACAAATTCGATTAAAAGGTGGCAAAGTGGAAGATAGCATGGTGTGTTTATCACCACGTGAAGGGGAAGACTGTCTTCGTAACGAAGATATTCTGAATTATATCGAAGAGCATGGTGATGAAATTGCAATTATCTTCTTTTCCGGAATTCAATATTACACGGGTCAACTATTTGACATAAAGGCAATTACTGAAGCTGGACATCGCAAGGTATTTAAATGTTATTTTTCTATCCATATTCTCTTTACAATAAAAATAACACAATCATTTTTAATTTAATTTTATTAAGGGCTGCCTGGTTGGATGGGACTTGGCTCATGCGTATTGCAATGTGCCACTTCATCTCCACTGGTGGGATGTTGATTTCGCCTGCTGGTGTTCGTATAAGTATGGCTGCACCGGAGCTGGAGGACTTGCTGGCCTATTTGTCCACGAGCGGTTCCTTAATGATCAGAGAGACAGAATGCTTGGTTGGTGGAGTCATAAAATGTCCACTAGATTCCAGATGAATAATGGTATTGTTAATATTAGAAAGTTATTTTAGTCGTTAAATAATTTAGAGCTAGACTTGGATCAGGGTGCTGCTGGATATAGAATCAGTAACCCACCGGTCCATCTTGTCGTACCAGTACTTGGAAGCCTGGAAATCTTCAAAATGGTGTCCATGGACGATTTGCGTAGCAGATCGTGTTATCTCACCGGATATTTAGAATATTTGATCAAGACGTTCTTTGGACAAGACTCAGACAAAAGATCTACCAACGTTTCAATTGATATCATCACTCCGGCAGAGTTCCATCAGCGCGGATGTCAATTGTCGCTTAAATTCTCTGCTCCAATTGACTTGATATATAAGGAGCTTGTAAAGCGGGGAGTAGCGGTTAGTTTTAAATGCTCAATAGCTTTTTGAAATAAATTAATGTTCAGGTGGATAAACGTTATCCGAATGTGATTCGAGTTGCTCCAGTCCATCTATATAATAATTATGTTGATTGTCATCGCTTCGTCATGGTACTTCAAGAATGTTGCAAGATTGTCGAATCCGAGGGGAATTGAGTAGATATTTTTAATATTTTTAAAATTTTCTTGATTAAATAAACCCTTCACACAATCGCAGCTGTTTTATATGATTCTAGTAATAATATATTTAATCAGGGGAGACAGGCAAGTAGAGAATTCAATATTTCCGTGCGCTTGGGCACGGAGAATGTAAGAAAATGGCATTTCTGTCATTGCTGAAAAGTGGTTAAAATGATAGAAAAAAACAGAAATTTTATTTGAAACAAACAAACAAACAACACACATACACGCACACACACCAACAAATACACAAACAGAAAGGCATTGAATGTCGTCATTATCTTAGTTTTTATTGTTTCTTTTGCAATTTCTATTGACCAGTGATATAGTTTATTGATATACGTTAAAACAGTTAAAACTAAAAAAGAAATTGAATATTAGCCTAATTGGAATTATGGAATTTTGAGCAACCACAAAATGTGTTTTGTTTGGTTTTATTTCTGTGAATAAAATATTTTGATCATTATTGAACACACAAAAATAGAAGATTTAATCAATAGATGTTCCGAAACGTTACTACCTATTTTCGTTTCGATAAACATCGCAATAAAAGAAAAGAAATCACAAGACTCAAAACTTGAAGTTCCTCTTCTATTATGCGCGGATTATCATTAGATTATACAATTTGTATATAAGAATTAATTATATATCTGCTAGAAGACTGCAACAAATTTTGGAGCAGTTTATATCTGCTATTCTATAAATGTTATACATTCAATATTCTCTTCACAAATGAGCTTCAATATCAATAATTTTATTCACCTTCCACTGAATGTCACTTCTCTCCTATTATTTTGATAACAAGCCGTTTCTTTAAAAAAATAATTTCCTTCTTTTCTTTTATATATTACTCTCTATCTGTTGGCATTCTTGTCAATAGTAAACATGTTAATAAATGTAATTAAAATTTATTTAATTTCCAGAAAATGTACCAGAATGGTACATCAGATGGGGATCCAACACCAATCGACATACTAGCCCATACAGGTTTGAATGTGAACGATTCTATTCGTTTTTAGTAATTCAGATAATTAGAAAAATGCGTTGTTTGTGGTGATCTTGCGGATGGATTTCATTATGGTGTTCGGTCGTGTCGAGGTTGTAATGCCTTTTTTCGACGAGCTGTTACTTACAATATGACGTTCACGTGTAGAAGGGGTGGCAGATGTCAAGTTGATAAAAGTTTATTTGTTTAATTTTATGCTAAATTTTATTCTCTCTCAAAATTTAGATGCTCGTTGTGCATGTCGCGCTTGTCGTTTAGCTAAATGTTACGCGGTTGGAATGGATAAGAAAGGTGATTAAGCCTATCAATTTGTGTTTCAAATCATTTTAAGCTGTTCAAACAAAACGCGACACCACGGTGCAGGAAAAAAGTTTTGAACAAACTGAGAACGATTTTGACAATCAGATAACGAGGGTATTCAATGTTTAATGTTTTCAAACTGATCTTATGAACTTTAAGGAATCACCAAATGGAGAATTAGTGGAGATGACGTCGCCTGGCTCAGCATTCACACCACTGAATAATGTAGCGGTATTGCTGGTACTATTAAAATATTTATAAATCATTAATTAAGGATTTTATACCTATGCTTCCACCATCACCACCATCGGATAGCTGCTTTTTAACTAAGCAGTGCTTTGATTTTATTGATCAGAAAAGACGGAGGACGGCAATGCTCTGCAAAACATTAGAAGAAATTCTGTCCGCGGTATATAAAATTACGACGAAGGCGATAAATTAAACTTTATTTCACTTTAGGATCTATCTCTTCAATCACCAGCTGAACTAGATGATTTTACTCACATTTTCCAAGCACAGATGATTTTAATGTTTGAATGGGCTGAAAAACTGCCAGAGTTTAGATCGTTACACGATCCTCACGATAAGGCATATAAACTCGTTATTTAGTCAATTTATTGAGATATTTAGAGCAAACTTTTGCGTGCATTTGCATTGAAGTACATGCTATTGGATAACATCTATCATACATATGAACACGGATGTACGGAGAAGGTTTTATTTTAAACATTGTCTACCATTTGATGAAATATTTTCCTAGTTAGTTTTGGTTAACAACAATTACGTGAAACCGGGAGAACCTCCAGCCAGTTTTAATCGAACTGAAGTCCTGAGTACAACCGAAATAAGAGAACTGTATGATTATATCTAATTTGTTCATTCGAAATGTGTTAAACTATTTAGACTTTATGGTCAACCGATGTTTGATTTGTTGAATGAATTGGTTATTCCATTCAGCAAAGCAAACTTCACAGTTGCTGATCTTATCACTCTTCGATGTTTTCTGTTATGGAATCCCGGCTGTATTGGATTATCACCCATTGGTGAAACAATTTCAAAAGAGGTATGCTATTTTTACGATACCTTTTTTATTTTTCTTTAATATCTGTGAGCCATCGGTAACAGTAAAATGTGTTTATGTCTCATGAGACTCTCATTTAACGTTTTGGACTTCACTTACCCATTGAGCTTGATTAGATATGGAAGGACTTAACGTGTCCAATATTCTGGAAATTTAAAGCGGAAATTAATAAATTTCGTAAAATCGTTAATCGCAGATGGCATGCAATTGAAGATTTTTTTGATTTTTTGTTAAGGCGTCGGCGAACACAGTCAAAGAGATGCAGCGTTTCTACCAATTGGAAGGGGTTGATGATTCTGATATAAAGAAGAGGCACGAGTTTTTATTAATGTATATTCCGATATTTACGGTATGTCATTGAGAAATGTTTTTGTGGTATTTTCTTGCATTCGTTCGGGTTGTGACAATGGTTGGGTGTGAAGTAAAGGTCGAAATGTTTCGATATTACCTTAATTATTGTTTTATACCACTTTTTAATATACCTTCCTCATTTCAAAAGTTATTGACATGGTCCAGGTGTTCTTTTGTGGTTTTGAAAAAACATCACAACCAATTAAATTTTGAAAAAAATGTTGAATGGACACTTAAATTCTACCGTATAATTAAATACTGCTGCGAACACATAAAAATTTCACTAAGCGAATTCAATTCGCATGCGTTTATATCGTTTTCAAGGATTTTTGTAGTTTTTTTTTGAAATATGTCTGATTAAACTGTTTTCATTTAATTTTGATTCTTTAATATTTACATTAATGGTATGTAACTCAGTGGATAAGATGATTTAATTATTGTTATCTTAATTTTTAAAAATATGAAATTAAAGTTAAAACACGTAAGTAGCGAAATAAAACTTTAAGTTATTTTCAATTTTCTTGGATACTGTTGTTTGATGTACCGTGTGCTTGTATAATTCGACGCAATAAATCAGTTTCATCTAGAATTTTAAATTTTTTAAATTTTTTAGGTAGAAAAATAGATAGATCCAATTTATGTTTCAATGATATATTTAATTATCTATAGTTTTTAGTTTTTTCCGATCATTTACCGTTTAAAAATATTATTTCAACGCTTTTTCTTATATTATCGGATCAATAAGATAACTCCCTTGAACATAAACGAAATTATTTAAAGTTCAAGCCCTGAATTTTAAGTGGATAGCAAAAACTAGAGCCATGTGTTGTCTTAGATGAGCACGAAATTTGTTTGCCCTCATTTATTAATGTTTTTGTTCATGGTGTTCTTCCATCCATTGTCATATACCAATAATCATAAAAATTAAGCAGACACGTTTTTTTTTTTTCAATTTATTTTAGAAGCATTCAAAAACTATGCACGATATTTTCCGCCTAATACCATCATTCGGTAAGATGAGCGAATGGAATTCATTCATGGATGATGTGCTTCATGGAGTCTGATTTTGAAATTATTATTATTATTATATGCTATTATACAATATGATTATTTGTATAATTTATTACATGTTATTTCTCTATAAGCATATCCATTGTTCCTATAATAATAATTTAAATATATTGTTATAAGGAGTATAATATCGTTTACGATTCTAATTGTTATGATTAATTATCATTATTGTTGGCTATTGTTTATATTTATTAACATTGTCTTTATTTAAATAGAACCATGTGTGGGTTATTTCCAGTCGATTCGAGAATTTTTCCATGCGTGTACAGTATTAAATGTATAAAATTAGTTTACTTAACTTGTTAAAACAAGATACGAGACATTGAGTCCCTTGGGGTATAATGTGTAAGATTTATTGTTCGGTCTCGTTTATTTCATTGATGATTTTGTTCTGACTGTTTTGTTGTTGGATTTGCTGCTCTTGAATTTCAGTTCTTTCGTTGTTTATTATGAAGATGTTGATTTGAGATAAATAATTATACAATTGTTTTTCAATATTATGATAAAGTGAAAAGGAAAATTACAATTTGTTTTCAATGATTTTTCTGAGCTTAATTTGACCAATTGTTAGGAATGAATTTTCGAAACTTTTGTTTTTGCAAAAGCGGAAAAGTTAATTAAATTGAAAATAGTTGAAAGTCGTAAATTATAATTGTTTCATATGTTTCACGTTTTCCCATTGGCTGTTTCAATTGATTGATATATTTAGAATGTTGCTACTGAGGTTTCTATCGTTTCTCACAACTTTGGTTTTGACCAATTCTCATCCTGTTGCTCCACTTGATGGTTCAATTGATACACCTATTGAATCCCCGATCGATGATTCATTTAATATTACAACTAATTCAACTGGGCCTCCACCTATAGTATGCACGGCTCAGACATGCTTCGGTCAACCTCAAAATTGTGATCCGAATCGCAATTGTGAAACAATGTTAAAAGTAGAATGATAAATGTTGTAAGGATTTGTACCAAAATCATTGTTGTTCAGTTCGACGAGGAGGGAAATGTCGATTTGTATCTTTTCAACTTCACGAATCCATTTATGTATGCTGGATTTGGCACAGGACGGGACGAGGAACTTAACATTGAGTATCTGCTCTGCATACCGCATGCTGATCAGCTATTAAAAGCGAAATCACGTTTAGGAAAACCGATTACCATCGTGCGGAAGGTTTGAATTCATAAAAATCGATTCATTTAAATGAAATGTTGCAGATTACAGGAGAAGGTGTCGAAAAGATTGCAGAATCCGATTATAAATGCTCATTTAACTATTATGATTTACCAAAAACATTCCAACAGGAGCAGATATTCTTTGTGAGCAAAGGAAAGTTTGTTGGTCAGTTTAGAATGAAGAAACTGGATAAGAAAAAATAAAATTGTAGACAATCTTGTAATATACGATGGAGATCAATTGTATTCGCTAGATTCTGATTCTGAAGAGGATGAAGACTTTGATGATGAAGCTGAGGATTACAGCAATTTTTCTTCGTTGAGAATTGCTGGAAAGATTGGCGATATTGACATAGATGAGAAGGATAACGATGAAGATGATGACACTAAAGAAAAGACGGAAGAAGATGATGATTTTAGTGTCGAGGTGAAGATATTGCCTTGAAACTCTACTATTAATAATTTAAGGAAGATGAGGCGAATGTTAAAGCAATTGAAGATGTTATGGAGGAAGTTAAGAGCAATGATTTGCGTCAAAAGGAAAAGGATATGAAGATGAAAGAAATTGATGAGGAACAGCCAAAGAGGGATGGAAAGAAGAAGAAGTTGCAAAAAGTCCTGAGAGAAAATGATGACGAAGAGACCGAGGAGGATGAAGATCTTGAAGAAGAAGAAGATTTTGAAAGCAATGATATGTCGATTAGAAATAGCAAAAAGAATCAGAAAAAAGATAAGAATAAGAACAATGACGATATGGATAATGATTTACAACGGTAGGGCATTGAACTATTGCAGTCGAATAATTCAACTTATTTAAAAGGCGCGGAAAGAGCAATAACGAAGATGAGTACGGTGATGATAGTGATGACTCGGATGATTACGATGATGACAATAGCTCTACAACCATGTCACTCATAACAACGATTTCCTTGATTTGTTGGTGTTTGCTAATTCAATAGTTTTGTAGTTTGATTGTTGATTGCCCCCTCACATTCCCCCACAGTAAATAGATTAGGTTGTATATTTCTGATTTGTTCATTCCAATATCAATTATATTCATAATTTTGATGATAATTTATTGTCCTTTTCAGAGATCGGTGCCTAATGGAAGAGTAAAAAAATTAGGATGGAACGAGGTTCTTGTTTGGACGGCCTCTCTTTTTAGACGGCCATTCTTTTTTACGAAATTATGGGCAGCACCTATTTAAGAGGAATTGAGAAAAATGTTTTTTGTGGCCCCATAATTTTCTCTTCCTTTATTACTCTTCCATTAGGCATCGATCTCTGAAATGAATAATATATAAATAATTGCGTGTTTAAAAATTTTATAATTCGTGAGTTGCATAATAATAGAGAGCGATGACGACGAGCATGAAAATGAGATAAATTCCAATTTCGATATATGTTGACTTGTGCAGGTATTGGTAATCTTCGCTATTGATTTCGGAAAGCACAAATGGATCAACATGAATGGTAACTGAAATGATATTGCATTGAACATTATTAGGACAATTAAAGTTTACCATGACGCGGCTGGATTCCATTATTCTGAATCGGTGCAACTTTGGAATCTAAAATGTTGATTGATTAGAGATTTGTTCGAATTTGAAGAGAACATACCAAGTGGAGTTTCGGTGAACTTGAAGACAGGTGGACTCATCTTATTCACAACCTAAATTGTATGAATACGTGAAAGATAATCCATTTTATAGTCTCGAGCCGGGTGGGCGTGAGGTTAACGTTGTTCTTATTTGAACACTCACTATTGGAGATATGTGAGGTCTTGAGTAATTAATATTGCTGAAGGCATGTAGGACTCGCCGAGCCCGGTGGTGTTGAAGGTTGATGCGACGATATGAACGGGACAGTTTGTTGTGTTTATGAGTTGTAGATTGTTGCATGAGATAATTGTGTTTTTTCTTTATAATTGGTGTTAGGTTTAGGAACTTTGTTAGTTGTAGTGTCTTGATATTTAAATGTGTGATATGATGGAACAGTGGGATAATGTACTATACTATAGGTTTTATGATGCGTGTAGATATTAAATTTATAAAAATAATTGGAGAATTTGTAAGAAGATTATTTCAATTGTCAAATATTTATCTTCAAAACATTAATTTTCATGCAGAACTAAGTCATGAGATTACGGTAACCATATTGTTTTTTTTCTGATTGCGCTTTTGAAACACCGATGACTACACGTGATTGTTTCTCTCAACAGTGGACAACGTTTATTTTGTCAAATCGTGTTGCCATAAGGCTGGCCACATGATAGACCTAATTCCACGAAAACTATTGAATAACTTCGACATCCATATCGGCGAATTAATCGGGTCAGCATCGTATTGAATCATCATAATACATCTGCTGTGATGTGACTCTTAAATGCTTCTGATTGATTTAATCCCCAATCGAGAACAAATTGTATTCTTAAATAATTAAATGAGATCATAATGATGGAAAAAATTTGTTAGTCTTGATAGAAATTTTAAAATGTTCTGTTATCAAGGCATGATCAAAGTATAAGATATTGACGCATTGCAACGCATTGCAAATATCTCCGCGTCGAGTCAATTATAAAGTGATAGTTGCTTTTATGCCTCTCGGTTTATAATAATCTTGCTACGCGGTGCACACCAAATGCAATTACAAAATTAGTACCTCATAAAGCCACTGAAAGAGAACGTTTTGTAAGGATATTAATGTCCTTCGATAGTTCATAGAAAAAATGATAGAATTACGTGAAAATTGGCTCCTAATTCAATAAAATAAGAAGCGGATAAATAATGTAAATTGTTAATTTCCATTTGGTGTGCGCAGAAATTGTTTAAAAATTGAAATAGTTTATAAGTTTATTAAAGTATTTTTCATTTTCATTTCTTAGTGGTCTGCGTTCAACTTAGAAAACCTATGTACACTCCACTGCCAAGAAACCGCGCCGCATTGCAAAAGACTTCGCACCAATTACAAACTGAACCTTTTAATTTATTATTTTTATTATCAATATTTTATTTATCGCTTAACGTTTCATTCTGCAGAAATCCTGATGAACTAATGAAAAGAACTTCTTGGTAGCTCAATTAATGGACCAGAAGAGTCTTCATTGTTATTATAAGTGACTTGCAAATATTGAAAATAAAAATAATAAATTAAAATGTTTAGTTTGCAATTGCTGCGAAGTATTTTGCTTCTCGGCAGTGTAGTGTATGTACATTACCAGTAAAAAGGTTGTAAACGCGGAGTTTCGAGCATAACTCTACGAATACTTTATATTATTTTTTCTTATTTTCGTATGGCACTTGCCCACAAATTCTCTAACGCTTTCAGAAACATATGATAAAAATTTAGGCTCAATACCGGCTCTCGAAAACTAGTTAGGCTCAAAAAAAAAACAAAAAAATTTATAATTAAAACCATTAAAGATATAGAGACAAAATTGACCAATAATTAGTCACGTGAAAATGTGTTTGTGAACAAGTATCTGATTTTTATACTTGAAGAAATATTTATTGGAACAATTATTACAATCAGTGATATATCTTCAAATGAAATTTATGGTAAGTATTTACAGGCAGCAAATAATAAGAAGATAACAATTGCAATAACCATAAAAAATCCAATAAATTGGCGTGAATCCTGGTGAATATGATTAGCCGGTCGTACCGCTGGCCAAATAACAACTATAAAAAATGGAAAAATGTGAAAAAATAAAAGAATCATTGAAACCTTGTTGTGGTCTATCTTGAATCTGTTGTGGAAGTGCTCCACAGTGCTCGCATGGTTTCGCTACAGCAACTGATTCCTTGTCTACAATGAATCAGTGAAAATATAAAAAAGTTTTATAGCTTACGCATTCTCGAAAGTTTTTTCTTTGCCACCGAATTTCCGGGATCCATATATGGTGGCGGAGTTGTGACATTAACATCTTCAATATTCACAGGAGTGTATTCGGTCATGCTGTACTGAAATGAATTGCAATTTAAATTGACGATAAAATGGACTGTAGTGAGGTGGACTGATCATTGCATGAAAATGTATGGGGAGGGGGTCATAGTAGTATCAAATATGGGAGTGATCGAGCGCGATCGCCGCGATATTAGGTAAAATGACAGCCATAAACAAGTTTTTTCTACCTAGCTGCTGGAGGGTTACTAATGGACATCAGGAAATGAAAACAATATTCATCATGTAAATATGAGTTGTTTATTTATTGAGGCCAGTTGACGCTATGAAAACAAGCAACATTCACATGTATTTTTCAAGGTTAACGTATTTTACTTAACCAACTCGAATTATCGTCCTGATCAAAATCGAGACAAACTATTGATTATACAAAGTTTTTGTTCGAAATTCCTTTGTTCATCAATTTACAACAAATTGGAAGAGAGATTCAATGAAGAATTATCTTTATTATATACATACAAAAATCATATCAAGGAAATCGAAATATCACAGATGATAAAAAAACATTGTTTACATCGTCAATGGGAGAAACAAAACAATAATTTGGGTTGATTCTATGGGGCTGTAGGTGACGGTGAAGCAGCTACTGGTGGTGGTCCATTTGGTGTTGTAGAGTTTAGCGGCTGATTCGGCTCGAAGCTACCATTGGCACTTTTTGATCGTATTTGTCGCTCTTTTATGCACTTGTTCTTTTTCACACTGTAGGCACCGTAGTAGTGGGATTTTGGCAGCGGTTTACTTCTGCAAAATATTTTATAGTTAAAAAGAATATTATTGTAGGATGGATTTAATTGTCAACAAAATTTGTTTTTGAATATATAATTGTGGGGCTTCCCCCTTTGTTGCCTGTAAAATAGCTATTGGCAAACTTGCGAGTATAAACAAAGCGATATTTCTTTCAAGTCTCTTTTCGTGGAGTGCAATTATTAGTGGTTATGGCAGAAAAATTTACTTAAAAGGATACAGTTGCACGCCAACTGGTATTCTAATAAAATGAGCTCAGTAAACGTGCTTGGAAATATATTAATATTTTTTAGATAGTTTAAGGGAAGCCTGGTTAAATTGCCCTAATCAATTTTTTTATTGAAAAGACGCAACAATATTCAGGTACGCTTTAAAATCAGAAAATCGTAGTTCCCAGTTGGTGTAGTGGTATTTACGTATTTTCAGCTCAACTAGTGGTGGGAATATTGAGAAAATGGTATATAAAAAGTATCTTTTGACAATTTTTTCTCTTTCATTCATTTTTAAATTAATACTAGAGAAGAATGATTAGATTGAATAATCTTATACTTAATAACCTTTAATCAAACCATATTTTCTGAGCTCGTTTAATTAGTGTACCAGTTGGCGTGATTAAGTTGTTTAAATATATATTTAAAATAAAGTCACACTTATAAAATAATTATATCCAGAACCACAGAGATAATTTGTCGATTATCTATTGCTCCGAAACATGTGTTTCTATTAAATTTTGTTTGATGTAATAATTATATACTTTGTAGGAAATTTTCATTGTTCTTGGAAAATTCATAACGTAAAATTGTAATATTACTGTAGGATATTTTTTGGTTCATTGTTGAAACTTTTGATAATTTGAATAAGTTTGGAATTTCGCAGTCACGTTTGTGTAGCAACATACAGTTGCCTAATGGAAATTAATATTTTACATGGAAAATAATGGAAAATAAACGTTTATTCGTCTAATCGAAAATAAACGTATATTATTAATTTACACATATTATTATCATATAACTTGACGCGTCATTGTTACTAGCCCGTCTTAAACTATCTAAAAACATGCGTTTCTTACCGAAATTTCAGAATGAGCATCTTTTCTGAGCCCCCAAGCTAAAAATTCAATTTGGGGTGTTATATGAAAAAATACATATATAATGAAATTGTTAAACAGAGGTTATCAAAGAATTCTATTAAAATATAGTTTCCCTATCTTCAAAACTGCCAGCCACACCAAATGTAAATAACTATTTTGCCAGTTTTGAGCGCGCCACCAAACTTTTCACGTATTTTTTATACAATATTTAACAAGGATTTTCTTAAACTGTCTAGAAGCATTAATGTCCAGAAAAATCTAGTTAGAATTTTTTACTGAGCTCATTTTATTATCATAATTTTTTGCGTGCCAATATCTAACATGTGAAAGTAACCCCAGATTTTCAATTTTCTCTTCTACAATCCAGATGAAATCCATATCAGCACCTAAGGTTTTGTCGAGATTTTAAAATTTAACTTTAGGAACTGATTTTTAACCAACTTACATTGTTTTTAGGATTCTATAAATTTGGGTGCATGCTACCTATCTACCGAGTTAGAAAACCTGAAAGTACTATCCCCCACCCCTTGTAGCAAATTTGAAAAGAGTAGCACGAAAATTCAGAAGACAGAAGACTCGTAGAATAATTAAGACCAAGTAGGGAATTTTTGAGTTAATAGAAGGTCTCCTTCACAAAATGTTTTATATTACTAAAAATGATTTATTTGAACAAATGTAACCGCAACTTTTTATAGTTTTCACGTTTTTTTTTTTAGTAATTATTCCTCATGAACTTTAAATTTGTTCAGTGAACAATGTGAAATCTTAAAAAAATCATAAGCATACTGTCTACTCCATTTTGTAAAATTTCACTTAATCTCCCTAAAAATATTAACACTTTTACAAAATATTAGATTTGAGCAATATTTCTGAGCTCGCGGTCAAGTTGGCGTGCATAAGTAAACTTGTTGTGTGTGATATTTTTCCTATTATTTTCCTCACGTGTATCTGTGTTTTTCAATAAATAAATAATATTTTTAATTTAACAATTCTAAAAACAGCAATGGTTTAAAGAGAAAATATTAAATCAACTTGTTTCCTTATGTTTTTTTGTAAAGATATAAACTATCTTCTTAATAAAACATTTATCTAGAAAAATCAAATTAAATCAGACATTCTTCTTATCAGTAATTTTTATGGAAGAAATGTTTTTTAATCGTTTTTTTTAATCGGTTCTTTTAGCAAGCATATTAAGTATAGAATAAGAATGAAAATACAACTATAATTCAAATTCATTTGCATTTAATACTTTGCATTGCCACGGAAACCCGAAAATATTAAAATTTTAATTCGAATTCAATGCTGGCTCCTTCCTAGATATCTATTTTGTATGAACTAATAATGAACTAATCATAATATTATCAATAGTTCTATCAAAAGAATTTAGTCATCAATCAAATTCCATTATTGATAAACATTTAATCTACACGTTTTCTGGATTATGAAACGTACAACGATTGGTAACAAAGCAACACTAACTTGTACTTTTGTTTCGTATTCGTTAGAATTGAAATGAAACTAATTGAAAACAGAATCAAGCTTAACCATGTAAAATTTAAAGTTGGAAAGAAAAACAAACCGATTATTATGGTGATCAAGTAGCACTAATATCACTTCCCTGGCGACAAAAACCCCGATCGTCCTAAAATGTGCATATTTTTTTGATTGAATATGACAAGTATCAGTCAACTAACATCCAAAGGAAGAACAAGAATAACAGAATGACAGACTGTAATCGATGCTGCCATCTGTGATAATCGTCATCCATCACTGCATGATAAATGATAATCGAAGCTGTTCCAATCCTGTTCATCAAAAACAAGCACAATATCGGTTCTATTGCTCTTTATACAAGGCGACACGAAAATGTATATAAAATAGAGACAACACCAAGAGATTTATAAAATATGAAGCAGGGCGAGATTAAAGTCTAATGAATGGCAAATGAGTTGTGAAGTGTGATAAATTGAATTAAAACAGCGTTTTGCGATTTGGAAGCTGTAATTAGTCGGCTCAATGATTATTATTATTCTTTCTTTATCGTGCATATCCAATTCATTTTAATAATAGGCTCTGGTATAACAATCATTTCTTTGATAGGTAGGTAATGCTAATAACATACATACACTAATAAAATTATACTCGCGCTGAGAAGTTATAAAAGAGCGAACAAAATCGAAAACAAACGCAACAAGAAATAAATAATTAATGAAAGCGTTTTAAAATGCGAGCACAACTAATTTGATTTTGCTTATTTATTATACTAATTTCAAGCAATTATAAAAGAAATCTTGTGGAATCCCCGAAAGAATGCAAAGAAATTAATGTTTGGTCAATTCAAAACATTTCTCATAATCCATAAGAGCTCTAGAAACGTGTCAACATTTTGCTGCTCGAAAAAAGGCAGAACGTAGAATAGAACAAAAATAGAACAATTCATTCCTTAAAAAATAATTTTAATAGGAAGCAATTTAAACCAAAAAAAAAGTTATGATGATGATGATGATGAGAATTGGAAAGAAAGAAGCTATTATAATGTGGATATAACAACAACAAGAGCTCGAAAACAACAACAACAATAAAGACAAGAAAACTACGTGAGCATATAGTAACAACAAAGTATTGAAAAGTGGCATCGAGCCAAAACAAACTCCAGAAAACAACAAGCGACTGGAAAAAGTAATAGACTCGGCTGCACGAGAACAAATTCTGATAGTGGGTTAAATTGAAAGTAAGATGGAAAATATAAATAAAAAAGGCGAACGCAAAAAAGAGAGAGCTGTACACACCTATGGGTGCTCAGTCTTGGAATATAACAACAAATCAGCTGAGAGCGTACTAAAATCCAATCAAAAACAAGAGCATAAAATCTATATATATATATATACATATAGTATAAAAGTGAGCAAAAACCGGGCGCACAATTGTTTCAATTTGTATACAATAGCTTGTTTATACGAAGCGCGGTCAAATATGTATGAGAGAAAAGAGCAACGGACCGCACAAAAAGTTTGGGTATAATTCCGAAAAAGCAGACAAGAGTGATTCAACAAGTTATCTAGTCACAAAATTTATTTGAAATGCATTTAAAACGGGTACGCATTTGTGCATTTCTGGAAGGACATGAATGCTCTTCATCCTACTTGTTTCGAAATGGAACGGTTATTTCGATGCTCATAATTATAATGGAAGACGAAATAATAGCTCGTCGCTATTGACATGCTGTTGAGTTGTTCAATTGACTCATTTCAGTCTCATAAAAAATTTTAGTGGTGTGGAAGTGGAAAAAACAACAAAAATAACTTTTTTCTCTAAACAGACGAGATATAAAAATTGAAATTGTTTTGCTCAGTTCATTTAATTCATTTATTTCAAAATGGAAGAACCAATGGTGCAACAAATACATACCTACATTCTGTTTCTCATATTCAATAGAATCACATTAAAATGCTCGATAATTACAGTCACGATATATTTTAATATTTCACTATGAGCTCTAGTGAATCATATGATTGTTGTCAACAAAGGTAAAGTTTTCAAAATCGTGGTCGCGATGCGTGGCAGCGACGTGTTGTGGAGCGAGTGAAGCTGAAAACCCACAACAATGATTATGTCAAGGCCACCACGTACCTGGATCTATTTTGATATCAACAAATTCTTTCGATATATTTGAGGTGTCTAGCTGATTCTTGATCTTTGGAATGAATGGCGCTTTAATCTCCCGTCGCAGTAATTTGTCCCAATCGATAGACATGAAGAATGGGTGATTTTTAATATCCTTGAAATCATTTTTATGCCCGAGACGACGTGTTCTATCCTTTTGAAGCAACTAAGATGACAATTTACATTAGGAGTACATAGTATCAATAAGAGTTACTCCAGTAATGAGCTCATTACAAGCCATTGAAACGGTGCTCTTCATTTTGAGCGGCTGGTTAACTATCTTGTCATACATCTCGTTGTGGTCCTTGGAGTAGAAAGGCGGCTGAAATTGTGTAATCTATCATGAGTGTGAAATGTTTTCTGCAGTTTTGAGGGAAAATACTATACAGATGACACTCCAATCCCAAGAAACCGCGCCTCATTGCAAAAGAATTCGCACCAATTGCAAACACTACTTTTTAATTTATTATTTTTTTCAATATTACTCTTCTGTTAAACAATAATTAATAAATAAAATATTGAAAATAAAGATAATACATTAAAGGGTAGTATTTGCAATTGCTGCGAAGTCTTTTGCAATGCGGCGCGGTTTTGTGGAAGTGGAGTGCAGAACAAATTTTAAAAAATTATTATAATAGTAAATGTCTACCTTATAAAAGTACATGAAAAATGCCAGTCGAAAATGATTATTTGTTCAACGTTTTTTATAATATTTCTTTGTGAAAATTGTATGGGGGTCTTAAAATGATCTTAAACTAGCTGATTTTTGTTAATATTCTTCTATGTTTCAGAATTTAGACGAACCTCTTTCATTATTTCATGATTTTAATGTTTTTTATTCAATTGGGACGGACTTATTCGAGAATTTTTTTTTAAAAGATTTCAAAATTTATACTATATTTAGCTCGAGATCAGAGATCGGCCGAATTGCAGATTCCAAAATTTTATATTTTAATTCCGAATGTTTAAAATGCACTTTACATAAACACTCCAAATTGTTAGTTGCATTCAATAAACGAAGAAATGATTTTTAATTTATATATTTAACTAAATTAACTTTCTCTTCTCGAGATTATAAACTTCAGCGTAAACTCCAAGAAAAAATTTCAAAAATTTTACTCGAAATTTAAAACTGCTTTATCCGGCATTATTAGAATGAAAATTTATTTCATTATAAATTAATTTTAAAGCTATAAATCGTACCAAACCGAATATCATTTCGTATAAAACAGATCCTAGACACCACCAATCAACTGTCTTGTCATAGGGCTTCTTTAAAATAATCTCAGGCGCTAGATACTCTGGTGTACCACAGAAAGTCGACGTTGTGCGGCTTCCAATCATGTCCTCCTTGCATAATCCAAAATCCGTCAAAACCAGATATCCCTGCGCGTCTAGTAGCAAGTTCTCCGGCTTCAAATCCCTATAATTAAGTGTGACAACAAAAATGATAACAAATACTAATTATTAAGCAAGCCAACGAACCGATAAATAATATTTTTCTCATGTAAATAACCCAAGGCGCAGGCGATCTCAGCAGCATAGAAACGACTGCGAGCCTCAGAGAAATGCTTTTCCTTTTGCAAATGCGAAAACAGCTGAAATTGTTTTGATTGATTGTCACGTTAGATGAATAGTTTTGATACCTCGCCACCATTTAAGTGGTCTAGCACAAAGTAGAGCTTTTCCTTGTTTTGGAATGAATAGTGCAGAGAAACGAGGAATGGATGGCGGAAGTTGTTGATGAGAACGTTGCGCTCAGCCATCACGTGTTTCACCTGCCATCAAATATCTTTGGCACATTTTTTATAGTTAAACCTCGTTCTTCTTCCGAATGTGATCTTTTGATAAAACTTTCATGGCATAGAGTTTTTTGGTTTCCTTGTGTCGCACTTGGTAGACACGACCAAAACTTCCTTTACCGATGGTGGTGAGGAAGTCGAAATCATTGGGACTTGCACTGGAATTCACGTTATTATTTCTGCCATATGCGATGTTACATTTATTCAAAGCGTATTTTTTGTCTTAAACTATCTAAAAATATTAAAATCTTTCTAAAAATTTAAATTCGAGAACGTTTACTGAGCTCATATTATTACCATACCAGTTGGCATTTGATTTACTTTGTTGTTTAGTTCAATTCTTTAGTTAAAGTTCAATCATTAAGTGTGTTTCTAAGCTCACCGCAAAATTGATTGAAAAATATATTTAATTTACTAGAAAAGGTAATTTATCAATGATTTTCCATCACAGTTTAACATGTAAATGCGTTCTTGCATACGATCTCAGTTGTGCATATTCAATGAAGATACGCTTTAATAAAAAATGCTTAAAGAAAGAATTATAAAACGTGGAAGGCGTGTTTTCCTTTCAATTTGTGGGCGGTCTTTTGCAATATGCGGCATGCTTAATGCTATTTTCTATATAAAAATATAAAATAATTTACTAATTCATATAACAATTTATTTAAAAAAAACATTTAAAATATGTGTTATTGCAAAACTAAAACGTAGTTGGATATTTTTTCGTTGAATAAACAAAAGAATATTTGAAATACGATGAGTTTCATGACGAAATATTTACTCTTTATAGAAATTATTATTTTAATGAGTGCAATCATAATCGAATATATTTGATATTTGAGTAAAAATGGAACTTTAAATTAGATAAGTTATTGTCCATTTCAGAGATAGGTGCCTAATCAAAAAAGAAGAGAAAATGGTGGGCGGCCACACGGCCACAAATAACTTTTTCGTCAATTTCTCTTCAATGTGTGCTGCCCATAATTTCGTAAAAAAGAATGACCGTCTAAAAGGAGAGGCCGTCCAAACGAGAACCTCATTCCATCCTAATTTTTTCATTGATTTTTTGATCTTAAAATGCCTAATCTTAAAATTCGAAATCTAATTTTATTGATTATAAATGAAAACATCAAATGCCTTCCCACGCACACTAAAATATTCTAAAAATAGAGTCACTATTGTATTATCAATCAATAAACATGATAATATAAGCGTTTTTTTTCAAATAATATTAGAAAATTAAATAAAAGTACAAACGTCTTAATTTCACTTGAGCCAAGGTTAACATTATTGTCATCATCGTCCAACATTTCCAAATTAAAAAAACGGCGTACATCTTCGCTGCAAATAAACAGATAATATATATCGGCTAAACAAACTGTGCAAACTTTTTCGAATTTTGGTAAATCAAATGCTGCGAAATAGCCAATATCCACTGTTTTCTCTTCTCCCAAAATTTGCTCTCGCCTTGTAAAAACTTTTTTTTGGGCGCTGATGCGGTGGTGGCCGGTAGCAGATTCTTCATGGCTATGAAGAATTTTTCATATTCGTCGAATGACTTCTGCACAATCGGGCCGGAACCAATGTGAAGAGCATAGGCCTGTTTATGGTTGAACTGTTTGAATAATGATGTGCAAACTTACGATGAACCGTTTGTCATCACCGACGACAATGCGGCAAGTGATTTCATCTCTCCTTGACATTATAGACATTGGCTGAAAATCGGTGGATCGGTCTATTTGGGAAAATATAATAGACTAATTGAATACAAAACGTTTATTTCCGGGACAGCTTTTCATTAAAGAATGTGTCTTTTTGCAGTCTTATCAACAAACGACTGGCGATCAATCAGACCCTCGATAATATGAGAGCACTTTGAAAACTCGATAAAAAATACTCATTTTTTGGATGTATAATTTTTGAAAATAAAATAATTCCCCTTAAATCAACATATAATATGGAATATTATCTCTGCTGGAAGTCTCACGAGAAACCCATCGTCTTTCCTATCCGTTCACTTTTTCTTACGACAAGATGAGGGCGGAGGTTGATTTTCAGTTATTTTAACAAATTAACACGTTGTACTGAAACAAAAAAAACCATCAAACACTTTAATAAATCAGATCAGAAGTGAAAAAAAACTATTAAAAATATAGAAACACATATATTGTCTCGCCTCAAATCAATCGAATTGGTCTCGTTGATTAATGTATTCCACTCTCTTTCAACTTATCATTTAACAGAGTTTCGCAATTATTCAAGTGATTTCAAAAAAAAAGTTGGTTTTGTTCATTTTATGCCTATCAGCTGTAAAATGTTTATATTTGCTCTTTTTTGCTTACAAAAATATGAATTTATTTAAAACGACAATAATAAATGGATTTTGAAAAAGATAAGCACCAAAGATATTCCATAGAATGCGTTCTGAGCCTTCCTCTTTATGAGTTTGTTTGGCTCTGACGTTGAATGTGCGTGGCTCGTTCCTAAAAACATGCATATTTAAACTTTAAACTTTCATTTTTTGGCGTGTAATTCAACACTTGGCCGTCCAAAAAACTGACCTCTCCGCGGTTGTTGTAAAGAATGGTTTGCACGTTGGAGCCAACGCCGAATGAGTCGTTGCCTTCGAACACGAGAACATCTGGCGGACTGGCGGTGCCTTGACCTTGTGCGAAGATTTTAACGGTCTTGAGTGGCGCCAAGACGTAATCGGCAGGGAACGTGTACACAATCTCGTGTTTGCCGTCAATCTTTCTCTTCAGCTTCCATTCGCCTATCGGCTCTTCCTTGTTACGGTGTGTGTTCTCCAGAACCACGTATTTGCCTTCAGGTGAAGTTTCCTAAATTTTGGAATAAACAATACGCAAATATCACGTTCCACTAACTTGAATAGAGACGTTTCCTTTAGCAGATCTCTGGTAGGATGTACGGCTCGAAGTTTCACCCTTAACCACTCGCATTGTTTCTAAAATGTATGCCAATTAATCAATTTGAGTAAATGTAAGTACCTGTGTCGGCAGTTTCATTGATACCGGTAGTACGCACGACTTGCTCAACGAGTTGACGCAATCCTGGACCATCTCCTTCTCCCTCGAGCATCTTGCGATAGATGGCGATTTCGGCATCGAGAGTTTGCTTGGTGTCGAGAAGCATTTGCAGCTCGACCATAAGAGCCTGGCATTCTTCGCGCATCTTGCGAATTTGAGCATCTCTGTCGTTGAGAGCGGCCTCGTAGGATCTTTGGTCGTCTTCCAATTGGTAGTTGAGCTCTTGGATTTGCTTCTCGAGAAGGGCATTCTAAAATAAAAAGCTATTTTTGATATTTGACATAATTCACGTACGCGTCCTTCAAGATCAGCGAGTTTACCGCGAAGGTCACCGAGTTGGGTGCGGAGCCTCTTGACCTCCTCCTTTTGGTAGCCTTGCTCCATGTTCTGGCGAGCCGATTGAGTTTGAATCTCTTGCACCTTGAGCTTGTACCACGACTCGAGGTCGTTGCGGTTTCCATTCATCATTTGATCATACTCGCTACGGATGTCACGAATAGCCGAGGCTAACTCGTTCTTGAAGTATTCACGGTTCTCGTTTGTGGTGTCGCGGGCGGCAAGAGCTTGAAGCTCCTTGATCTCTTGATCGTGCACACGCTTGATGAAGTCGATTTCTTCGAGAAGAGTGGTTACCTGGTTTTGGTAATCAATGCGGTTAAGGGTTTCTTGATCGAGTTCCTAAATTGTTAAGATTTTCAAATTTACGGAGCAGTTTAATGAATGTTTACAGTTCTTGCTCTTTGGAGCTCTTGCATGAGACGCATGTTCTCCTTCTTCAGACGCGAGATTTCCTCCTCGAGCATGGCGATACGTCTCTTAAGGAGATTGATTTCAGCCTCGAGGTTGGACAATTCAACGAGAAGCTCATCAATGGATTGACGGTCTTCGGCGCGTCCACGTGTGGCTTCATCAAATCTAAATAAATTATTGTATTGTTTACGTTCAAAAACTAAAAATAAAAACTTTTTGCGGTATTCGTTGAGCTCATCTTGCAACTTTCTGATTTCTTTCTCCAAACCGTCTTTTTCTTTGCCGGTCTGCTCAATAACCTTCTTGGCTTCGGTTATCTCGAGCTCATACATGCTCTTAACTGAGCTTGTATCCTTTCCCCATCTGCCTTTCAACATATTGAGGTCAGCTCCAAGCTTCCTATTTTGCGCCTCCAAGAAGCGGACCTTCTCGATATAGCTGGCAAGTTTGTCGTTCAAGTCCATGATCTCTTTCTTCTCGCGCTCGCGAGCATCACGGATTGTCGAGGCTGCGTTCTGGCTGTATGGGGAAAGGCCGCCAGCGACACTCGACGAGCTCATTTCGGTAACGATTTTGAGCACACGGTTTCCGGAGCCTGGTGTGCTATAATTTTGCGTGTTAGTGGTCACGGTCCGGTTGAATGACGGCCGCGACGTGATGGAGCTACGGTATTCTGTGGCTTCAGACATCCTGCAAAGATAAATGTTGAAATCAATGAAATGAGATTAAGAATATTAAATAAGAATTGGTGAAGCGATGCTGATGAGAATGACAATGTGTGCTACATTGCGGAGAAGACGGTTTTGTCGTACATAAGATGATGTTGATTGGGGGGCGGAGACGCAATTGCTGAGAATGGGTGCGGTCGATCAGTCATCCCGTGTATGCAATCATGATCACTGATGATAATAATACGAATAATTCCGACACAAGGCAGGAAGGAAGACACCTTGTATCTTCAAAATTGGTATGATGATTATAATAAATAAAATAGCAAAACAATATCAATAAGTCGTGCGACAAGAGAGGACACATAAAACGAACGGTTTTTGGAGGAAACTGACTCATAACTTGGAGGAATTTCGCGTCCTCCACGTGGACAATCGATATTATTGATAAATGACCTTGTTCGAAGCGCAGATCCAGAATAATTCCTTGTTTATCATTTCGACAATGATTGATTGATTCTTAAATGGTTCACTTCAATCAATTTGTTTTTATAGGTAATCCGTGACAAGTTTGACTGCTAATTTAACGTCTTCATGTTTATGTGATAAATTAACTTGGGTGTGGAATTGTGATGGTTGGGTGTGACAATGAATGAATCATTGTTGTTTTGCGAGTTTCAAGGTGATGTTGTCGAGATTGTGATGGTTTTTGTGAAGGATTTATGTGGAAAATGTTTCCGAATGATTTAATCCAATTTGAATTGCTGTTCGATTGTTGTTGTCCGCACAAATTAATAATTATACTACTTGCGTGATTGGTTTTGCGCCTTAACAATTGTAAGCAATTTAGTTAGTAATAAACTTCTATTGTTAAGAATAACGCGTGATTCAAAATTTATTATATGAAAGCAATAAATATATGCATTTTTCCTTTATCCCTACGCAAATGAATATAATTTTTCAAAATAATTTGAATAAATTCCTTCTTAATGATTACAAAACGAGTTAATCGCATCACCCACGCAAATTGGGCTATTTCTTTTAGATGTACATACCTTATACGTTATTTTAAAATCCGTTTCAATAATGAATAAACTTCGAATATCTTTTTTGCTGCTGCGGTTGCGTTGAAGCCTTGCTTCCAGTAATGGCGTAAAAGAACACGAATTTCGGAATTTTCCATGTTTCTTCTACAAGTTAAACAATTTTTAAATAAAAGACCAATTAAAATTGTTAGTATATTATTATAGAGCTGTTCAAGAGCTCTTTTACCGTAATAATGTCGAAATCCGCAAACTATTAAGAAATCACGCCAAATCGAAATAGAGATTTTTCGATTCTTAAACGTGTGTGGAAATTTTAACGTGTTTATAACTAAAAAGTTTTTACTACTATTTTATTAAGCCTGTCTTAAACTATCTAATAATATTAACATTTTTCTAAAAATTTATATTTGGGCATGCTAACTGAGTTCATTTTGTTACCATACAAGTTGGGGTGAGAAAGTTACTTTTTTTTTACTTTGGAATATTTAAGATATCATATTTCCGAGTTAAATTAATATTTAAAAAATTAAATGAGATAGTCGTTCTATATTACGGTAAATTTTGTTATATTAATTTATTATAATACCCATTCGGTAATTATACGATCTAGACGTTATTAATTTAATTTAAAAATAAAAAGAATCAGCACTGCAAATGGAAATGTCAATTTTCAATTATTTAAGCGAATCTTCTTATTTTCTTAAAATATTTCTGCGGCTTAAAATTTTTACGTAATTCTATATTCAAGTGAACTACCTGTTTTACTATTTTGACTTGTATCAGCATCTTTAACTTGTCAGATCAAAATTCAACCACGACTAATATCCATGTGGTTAGACCTAACCTATATTTTGTAGACTTTCAAAATAGAATTTTACAATCAGAATTTGAGAAACCTTCAACTATCTTTTAATTGATATAGAATTTGAGAATTCCTTCAAACTTTATAAATAGAGTATAGATAGGTTTGAAATCTACAGCCTTAAACCTGCTGATGTTATTAAATATTTTATATATGCTGATTAATTTTATTTGTTTTAGAATTTCGCTTTTATGATTGTTTTCATTTGAAGTGCTTGTTATGGAAACTTTTAAAATAGTTTTTATTAATTTTTAACAATGGTAAATCGAAATTAATCATGCTTGGACCAGAGACATTGTCAGATGGAATCACCTAAAATATATTAGCACGCCAATTGAAATGAGAAATAGAGGAGCTCAGCTAAGGTGCTTAACACTATCATTCTACAAAGATTTTACACGTGACAGATAGTTTTGGACAAGCTTAGGAAACTGACGTTAAAATAAGTGTAGATTATTTACGTGGAAACTAGAGATTAACGATTAAACTTGCTAATATCCGTCTTTTCAATTGGAGTGTATTAGTTTTTATCAGAGAGGAGGGAGCTTATAACAGAGTTTAACTTACAGCAAGAAACATTTAAATGAACGTTATAAGATGCAATTTGTGATTATCGTCATGATTTTACATTTTTCATACTCTTTCAAAGTATTTATTTGCAATCATGTTTAAATCAATTAAATAGAACATCAAAGGATGACCGCCTTGCTGTTTTCGTTTACACAAACACGAAAATGGTTCTTATCTGAACTGAAAATATTTCAGGTTATACTTTAAAAAAGTTCTTTGTGTTCGTTCAAATGATCTCAATGAATTTAGTATTGAGTGAAGCACATTTATTTGGCAACATGTTTGCAGGAACAGATATATAGTGTAGTTCTTGAAGTTTTATAAATATGCAATGTTTGCTCGTCGAATTATCATTTTCCGATGCTCGCCGTATTTTTGCAATTGGTAGCCATTCAATCGATCCGTTTTTGGTTTGCTTGTATTTAAGCAAATTTCAATTCAGAATTATTTCAATGGTTTCGCACACGTTTTATTAAATATGTGAGTTTCAGTTTTTTTTTTTAAATTTTGAATTACATGGGGAAACTAGTTGATTTATTTGGAATTTATATTCAAAACAGTTTATCAAATAATCGATAGGAAATACAAAAGAGTTTTTGCAACATTGTTAAACATTTTGAATTTTTTTAAGGTGAAAAGAGTTAAATAAATAGATTGGAATTTTTGGCTCATATTAATAGTTTGTTTGTTTTGTTGTCAATTTTTAACAAATATGATATTAACAGGGCTCAACTTTGTATGCAGGAACACTTAATTTTCCATAAGTGATTTTTAAATTCTTTAATTTTATATTTTATTGTAGCACGTTTCTGTAGTGTGTGTGTGAATTAGCTCTAATTTTATTTTAATATTAAATTTTGAATTGCTCGACAAAAATTTTTTCAATGTCTTGTACTAAATTTAAAAAGATTTTTATTCCTACAAATTCATTTACACTTTTTATTTTTTTTGATGTTTATTCGAAAGAATCTTAAGACAACAATATCTTCCCTTTTTTCCTAAACTTGCAAAAGCAGAAAGGGCGTTGCAAAAGCAGAAAGGGCGGACTTGCAAAAGCAGAAAGGGCGTTATAGAATTTCATGAGCACGCCGACTGGTATGGTAATAAATCCAGCTCAGTAAACGTGCTCAAATCTAACTTATTAGAAAGTTTAGATAGTTTAAGGGAAGCCTAGTTAAGTTCTAGTAAACAATGTTTTATTAAAACGACGTAAAATATTTCAGACATGCTTAAAAATTTAAAAATCGCCAGCCCTGTCGAAATAACAATTTTGCAATTTTTAGACGTGTGTGGAAATCTTTTCGTGTTTATAACAAATAAGTTTTTAGTACAAACTAATTAAGCATGTCTTAAACTAATCAAAAATATAAATAGCTTTCCAAAAAGTTAGATTTGAGCACGGTAACTGAGCTCATTTTATAACCATACAAGTTTGAGTGAAATCGTAATTTCCAGTTGGCGTGTGAAGAGTGTGGAAGTCAAATATACTACTGTACCCCACGTGATTTTTGGCAAGCTTCAGAATATATCAGAAATCTAAAACAAATTCTGCCGGTAGCACTAATTAAGATGGTCTAAAATGCAAAACGGTTTAAACTGATAAAGCTGGAGTGGCGTCGGAAAAAGGTTTAGTTCTGCGTGGACTCTTCTATTCTTTTTCAATGTGGGCTGCAAATATTTTTTTTGAAAAATAAAAGAGTTGCCGTCTAAACGAGAACCTCTAATTTTTTCCTCTTCCATTAGGCATCCATCTCTGAAAAAAGGATAATAATAAATAAAATTTTTTCAAAGAATTATTTGAAAGGGTGTATTCCCCGGAAATGGTGCGCCGTTTTTTGAAATTTGCTCGTATTTCGTGGCAGTGAAATGACTATGTTTAGGAAAAATTATAGTCTATAACCTTTCAATTGGAGTATATTGTAGAATCTTGTAAAAGTAATTGCACACAATATAAGAATTTTCAATCATTCATACCTTTAATAACTAACTTGTACTAGTGTAATTCTTCAGAAAAAATGAAATTACACTATCACCGAGACTGTTTAAACAACCATATAATCAAGTGAGAAATGAAATAAACGTTGAAACTAATAAAAATAAGACAAAACAGTTTTCGCTAGCAAAATAAAAATATCCGGCCTCGATTTTCAACATTTATCAGTTATCTAACACAAACAAATCGACGATAATCGGGGAATTTTTATAGGCACCCCTCTTCCAAAAGTTGTCTTTTCTCATGCTATTTTCGGTCAATTTTACACTGATTTTTCAACTGTTTTGTTTCCTATTCAAGTCTATTTTTAATGCCACTAATGGTTAACCTTAATTAATTAACCTCCATCAATATTTTCGTTAAAGTTGGCCGAAAAATATTATTCTGTGACATTTTTTTTATTCGAATCAATGTTGAGAAATGACGCGAAAGTTGCTGACGTCGTTCAGTGAATCCACGGAGCTCAGTAATGATAACGATGAGGCGGATTATTATGAAAAGATGATGTATTGGTAAATGAGTTTCAACTAAAGATTTTTCAAAAAATTACAAGGAATGAATTTTATGAGATAGCAGACGCCTTCCTTATCAATGTGTAGTGATAAAATTTGGTTTAGGAATCAAGAGTGTTCTGATGACAGAAGTATGCAGCGACGAACTCCCATTCGGAGGCAGCGAACTATTCTCGACGATGACCAGACTAAAGATGCAATGAAGGTAGATTTATGAGAACCAGATTGAATTGATCCCTATTTTAGCTACTTGAAAAGTATGTGCGCAAAAAGTACAGACACTCTATTCTTGTTGGCCAAGATGGTATGGAAACCGGTGAGTCAGCTAACACACCAGTTGGACATACACAATCCGCCTATCAGTATCCAAGGTACCAATTTCAACAATTTTTTGTAAAATCCCTTTTTTAAGACAGCTAACACCTGCGGAACGTCTGTCAACAGTGTTTAATTCGACTCCGATAGCTCAAACGCAATCTGAGTTTGGGATGCCACCAAACTCGCCGGTTTTGCCGCCAACAATAACTCAACAAAATTCATTTCGATCCGAAATGAAGTAAACAGAGTGATTTGGCAATAATACAATTAAATAATTTAAGGTTTAAGGAAACGGAGTCACTGGTAACATACGTTGGAAGAACGGTCCAGTTTTTGTATAATTTTTTAGGTAAAAAATTAGTTTCAAAGAGCAGTATTGTTTGAATTCTAGGTGTTCATTATATTATCCTAGCACTTGTGATTATTGGCTACGCGTGCCTTGGTGGATATATATTTATGCGATTAGAAGAAGAGCAGCAGATTATTGATCTAGAAGACGAACAAGAAGTAATTCAAATGATATTAGCATTTAATAATTTGGAACAATTTTAAGGAGATATTGAATGATTCGAAAATTTTGGCTCAAAATTTGCTCAACTATGTAAAGCAGTTTAATTGTGTTTGTGAACATTTTCTTACGCAATGGAATGTGATAATCTAGCGTTGATTGTAGAGCAATGAGAACGATGAAAAATGCTTGAATTTAATTACGAAGGCGTTTGTGGAGAGATCGAAGAAGGTTGATCATAATATTCGTGGCGAAGGTTGGAGATGGGATTTTTGGAACTCGGTTTTCTTTGCGGCGACCATTTTTACAACTATTGGTAGGTTTATTTGAATTTTAATAACGGTAGATGCTCAAATGATCAATTAGAAATATTATTTATATGAAAATGTTTCTCTTAATATAATTTTTAATATAAATCATTGGGCAAGCGAAGAACTTGATCTTTCAAACAAACTATTATCAAAATATTATCAAAATCTAAGAAATTGACATTTTCAATTTTATTTTCATAAAAAATAAAAGTAATTAATCTGATTTCATCTAGAAATTTTGAAAAAATATAACGAAAAACAGAGAAATTATTAACATAAATTGAATATTTGTTCCATGATCTCATTGAGACCATAATTAAAAAATGATGAAATTGAAGTTTCAGTTTCTTCTATCTTGATAATAATTTTTAAAATAAATTATAGAGTAAGTTACAAGCTCTGGATCTCGAATCAAGTTCTCTTTTGTAATATTTTCTTTGACTTATTGTTTTTATGAAGAGAGATAGTTTCGAGAAGAAATATTTTCATGTAGTGATACACCTGTTATAAAATTAACCTATTATTCAAATGTATCATGGTATAATTTTTCAAAACACAGATTTACTAATTTAAAGCAATCTATATAACTAGGAAGGTCTATTTTCAATTCAAAAGGTTCCGCTCTGGAACGTCAATTGAAATGTTCGATTCAGAAATGACAAAATATCAATTATTTTCATGAAATGATTTTTTATTTGAAGGAATTTGAACATATTATTATGTTCGTCCGATGTAAATAATTTATTCAAGAAAATCATCCCTTAAAGAAAACTGTATCTATAAATATTTGTGTGTTTGGATGTTATAGAGTAAATTATGACGATTGAAATGTTGAAAAACTTTTCAAGATGTTCGTGTTTTTATAAAACATACTTTATAGTCCCTAAACGCTTAAAAATTACATTCATGATTTTAGGTTTGCCTTACAAACTTCACGTAAATTTTATAAACATAATGATCAATCTAGTTTATTAGTTTTTCCTTAAACTCTCTAAAATCTTCACAAAATTTGAACACGTTTTCTAGGCTTGTTTTATTAGTCTTCAATTATGCTATACTGTAATATAATTCTTCTAACTTTATGGTTTTCTTATTTCAAGAGCTCAGAAAATTGTTTTAACCTAAAACTATTATTGCTCACTTAAATATGTTAATACTATTAACATCAATTTATATATGACCTATGCCTTTTACCTAATTTCTAGGTTACGGTAATTTGGCATGCAAGACAAAAACCGGTCGTATCGTTACAATCGTGTATGGATTAATCGGTATTCCATTGATGCTCTTTGTGCTCAAAGTTTATGGAGAATTTGCGATCGATAAAGCACAGAAAATCAGACTGTTCATCAAAAGGTAATAAGTTCTTATTATTAATCATTGGTTTAAAATTTTAAGAATATTCCGTAAATGTGTGAGGAGTTTCAAAGGAGATGGGCTGAAAAGAGCCGATACCATTGAGACGGTGGCTACAAATGACATGGAAGAATACAACCTCAATTGTGATGAATCGGTTAAAAGAAGACTTCCTCGCTATCTTTAAAAATACGTTTCAGAGTGAAGATGATCGATTTTCAACATTTCCGGTGAGATGGGCGTTATGCATATGTGTTCTATTTATGGTATTCTGCTCATTTTTTGTATCATTATGGGAGAATTGGGATTTTTTCACGGCTTTTTACTTTTTCTTTGTATCACTCTCCACAATTGGATTTGGTGATGTTATTCCGGAGCATCCCAGAACCGCGTGTGGTATGAAAATGGAATGAATTGATAATTTCTCCCCTTAATTGTTTCCAGGCCTCTTTATTCTTTACTTTGTCGGCCTCGCACTTTTCTCTATGGTATACGCAATTCTCCAGGTAATTGAATCAATCACAACCCGTCTCGTTAGTATCAATTTATTAGGAACGTGTCGAGAACAAGTACATGTGGGCGTTGGAGCTCATAGATCAAGAGTATCACGAAAACCAAAAGGTTGAATGCGAATACGACGAACCGATCGAGAAGCCGTCAATTATCAGCCAAGAAAAGCAGGGTAATAATGATAACATTGCGTGCTTATATAATTAAATATTCCAAGGGCTGGGCAAGTTGAACTCGCAGAGCTCTGTTCGCTGGAGGAGCAAGTTGTCTTCGGACACAATTGACAATATTCCAGATCGTCCGATTAGTGAGAGAAGATATAGCGGTGAGAAAACGTTTTTTTTTTCGAATGATGGAGTTTGGGATAATGTAGTGTTTACACCGGGAGATCAGCCGCCACCCGTATTGGGCACATTCATGCTTCATAATCTTTCAATGAAGAAGAAATTGATAGCAAGGTCCGAGAGCATTCTAAATAAGGCGGCAAAACGACCAACGTCCTTGTTCCCGAGCAATGAGTTGCTCACAACGCCGATAAACAGTTCGAGAGGGTGAGTCTATATTATGAAAAGGGCTACAATGAAAAGTTTAAAATAAATCAGAGACGTGGAATACGCCTAATCACGTGTATTTATAATTTTATGAGTAATAGTAAACTTACTTACTTTTGATGGTTAATATGTAGACTACCTTAGGATCTTATCGTGTGCCTAGAAGCTTTCAAGTGCTGGGAAAATCTAGAAAATGAAAAATTTTATTTTTTACTACTAAATCTATCTTACAAAAGCTTGAGTAACTTTAACGGGAAGATGAATTTATGAATTATACATTTCAAATAGATTTTGTATTGCTTTATACTTTAATTATTGTTGAAAATGTTTCAATTATGCCTAGTTGCACGCCAAATAAAATAATGATTTTTGATATTTAGACGGATCGTACAATTTTTACGTGTACATTACAAAATCTAGTTTTTCGCCAGCTTTTTCTAAACATATTAGAAAACTTTCTTCCCAAAATATTAAAATTTAAATATGATCAGTCCCAGATTTTATAAAACCTAGATCGCCGTGGTTCAACAATGACCAGCCAAAAGAAAACCTAAGCAAGTCATCCAATGGAATATCGGCGCCAAATTTGTCGAGTGGAGTCGCTGGCAATCGTAGTCCAAGCGGTGCTCTATCCGTCATTACCGAGGCGAGCGATGAAGACTCGCGTCACTTCAAAAAGAATACCCACCGACGACCTTTGTGCCGAACAAGTGGCATAGATGACTCTTCTAGAGGTTATTTAGCGACTATTATTTTAAAACAAATAGCATATTTAGTGAGTAGTGAGAGCTTGGATCAAGCGCTCGACGAATTGCAGCTGGAATCGAATGATCCAATTACACCGAAACCTTATCAAGAGTCGAGGCGAACACCGAAGATGCGAAATGGCAGCGGAGTAGAGTCATCAACCGCCGAACGATTGCCGTTATCGCCGAATGAAACAATATTGGAAGACGAGGAAGAAGAAAAGGATGCCAATGTCGAGTAATCGTTGTTCTCTAATAATGGGTATTGTGATGTTTATTTGTTTATAATTTTGTTGCTGAAAGTAACAGCTAATCAATAACCAATAATTATTTGTATATACAATTAGTTTAAAGCAATTATTAATTGCATAATATGTAATATTAATGATCCCATGTAAACTTGATCAATAAAGAGATTTGTTCCGTTTTGTTGTGGCGAAATGTGCATTTGTTTTGTAGTTACATTTCTTCATCGCTCGAGTCAATCAATTGCTGGCGATCTTTTGATCGTCGCGATTTCTTGAGCTTCTCCATTTTCTGCTTCTACAACAAATGAAATGTATCGAATCGATATTGTTTGCGCGTACCGTGTCTTTGAATGCCTTCTTTTTCGCCTCCTCTCCCGTCGGGCTTGTGCTCTTACTGGGCTCGTCTGAAAACGGCGAGAGTTTGCGAACAACCGCAGTCATCTGAAACATGTAAGGTTAAAATTATTAATTTTTAACGAATTTAATATGAAGGGCTTTGTGCTGTTGGCGGTCCTTCTAGATTATCTTAACGTCTTATTTAGTATAAACTACCTTTTGTGAGAAATTGGTGGGACTCGTTTTCTTCTCGGCGATCACCACTTTTCCCAACCCGTTCGTCTCATCTTGGCCTATCTCGATTTTGAGCGATTCCTACAATGTTTGTTTATCCTTTTTGATATGACATCATCATTATTAATAAACAAAGGAATGTTCATTTCAAAAAAAAAGAAGTAATCCAATAAAATTAATGTAGCCCACATTTTAATTAATCTTCCCTCTTATTCGATGAGAATCTAAAAGACTAATTAAATTTTTTCCAGCTCCTTTTTGTCGACAAAATTTATTATTGGTTATTTTATGACATAAGAAAAACTGCGTTTGTTTGTTTACTGTATGTGCTATTTGTTTAACTAACTTCAGAATGTGGCTGGTAATCCTCCCAGATGATTTCTGGTGGCACAAAGTAGTTAAATTCACTTGTGGATGGGATGGTTTCTGAAAAGAATACGGTAATATGAACATTCGATTAACAAACCTTTTTCCGTGGCTAATCTTTGACGTCCGTGTGTGAATTCATTAAGCCTTGAGGTTACGGCCCTTGTTAGAGAAGACATTCTAGAAAAAAATTGGTTTTCCAAATCGTATAAGTGCTAAACAAGTAGGCGGAGGGATGAAATGAATGTTAACGCGAATTGTTATTGATAAAGAATGTTTTATTTATTTACAAAACATTCAAAATAGTAAGATGTTTTTTAGTGTGATACAAATGGATATATGTATATAACAAATATTTATAATTGGTTGGCAAGAGCAATTAAGTGAATTATAAAAACAAAAGAGAAAGAGATAGAGAAGATTGGTTTTTAACTGATCTTCTTTTACAGAAAAATAATTGAAACATTTCGATTTTGTTACTATTTTGGCCGACAAGACTGGTGATGGAACACAACAAATTCAAGTGGAAAATTGAGACATAAATGAACTTAATTATTGATTAATTAGTCAACATGCAAGGTTGACTAAATGAATTTGTTAATCGAACACTTGTTGTATGTCTAGTTTCGCATTAAAAGCGGGAAATTAATGTAATAATTGTATTAATATGGTAAATACAGGAAGACTAAATGTGAGCATGTTCGAGCTTTATTGTATACGAAACAATAAGTCGAGATTTTTTTGGCAAAAAAAATATAAATAAACAAATTGAGAGAAATGAAACAAAGAGAAAGGACAACCAGATGTGAGTTGGGCAATGATTTTGATCCGGGACGAATTTGACTGAGCAAACAATTTTTGCATGTTGAATTGAAATCATCCGACGGCATGTATGATGAATCCAAAAAAGGAATTGGTAACTATATGTAATAGAAAATTGCTAGAATTTGAACAAAGTCATTGCGTGATAGATTATTATAACCGTTAAATCCAACTTTTAATTATATTTTACTAGTTATTTTATTTCGTTCGTTGCCCTGGAAAAAAATTGTTTTCTCTTGTTGTTATTTTTTCAAAACTAAACCAGGTTTGCCAACAAACAGAAATATTAAATAAATGACGTCCAGATGTTTGTGAAATCCAGCAAAGTACAAATGGATAACTGACTTGAAAAGAGAAATAAAAGTTTTTTGAAAAATGCCAGCAAGGTAATAGTGACAATCAAACTAGATGAATCCAAATGAAACAGAAAATAGAAAACACACCCACAAATAACTCACAAAAAATAAAGCAAATAATAAATAGAAAACGAGATCGAATGACATACTCGAAAAATTACTCATCATCGAATATTTTCAGACAACGGACCACCAAAACGAATATATGTATATATTCAATTTTATTAAATTCATGGAAAGACAAGAAAAGACGTACATACACAAACAATTTTATGGGAGGGGGTATGTTCTTTAAGAAGGATGAGAAACCACCCGAAGATGAACAGAAATCCGATAATGCTTGAGAGGAGGTGCCACTACACCTTCTTGTTGGATTCTTAAAGAAGACTTGATGTTCGTAAGCGCATGGAGGCCGTCAGAAAAAAAGTTGGACAAAAACACTTGGCGCGTCATAAATAAATGCTAAACAAACAAAATTATACGCATATCGATTAAGCGAGCGAAAATATCTTGATGGAAAATTAATAAAAGTAGTAAAAATAAAATAATTGTAACAAATATGAATAATTTATTAGAGATGAGGAAGGTAACCTCAAACAGAGCCGGGTTTAAACAATGGTGTTGCGGGTTTACAATGCAAAATACGACATCTGCTCGATGATTTCGGCTTGAATATGTTTGTTGATTAATGGTTGTGATAAATGGAATGGAGGATTTGTTAATGTTGTTAAGTAGTTCGAGAGGATGAATGTTTAATTTGGTGGCTCTTGAAGCATAGATTTTTTTGGTAAAGTGCTTCAATTGCAATGAATGGTGCAGGAAAGGATATTTTCGAATGGATATTTATAATCTGATTTTCTTATCTGGTATGTCAAAAATGCAATTGTGACTCAGATATTATTTCATTTCAAAATGCCGATCATATGTCCATCATTTTTCTAAAAGGTAGATGATCTTTAAGGCTTTATCTTAGTGTTTTAATAAAATTTGGGATCTCTAGTTTAGAGCTTAATTTTGTATCATAAAGTATAGTTTGATTTGTATTAATATAAGCCCAGTTTCAATGGCATATCCTTATTATGATTACAATAATTAATATTCACAAATTATTGATAATTTTTTTTGAAAAATTAAATTTCACGCTTTCCGTGGCCTAGTTTTTCCGCTTCTCTGTTTCTCATTATTTTCACTGTCTCAATTTTCGTTCAAATGTGAAAAAAACTCTTAATTCTAAAATTACAAGCCGAAAACATTCAAATAGTGGCTTAAAAATTTTGATACTTATTATTTGAAGAAAACAAGCTCGCAAAGAATAAAATTAACATGCCGTCATGTGTTTTATATTAATTGTATTTAGGTGGTGTTGTAAGTTTGTTTGAAAAATCACACGTCGCTCCTATTCCGGTAATATTTTTATAATCCTCTCTTTCTAATTTTGATGTTTTTTTGCGTAAATATGTAAAAAAAAAATCACAGTTCCAAAATTAAATATTATAAAATCAAAAGGTAGTCTATAAAAAATAATTAATAATTATTTTCCTTTTCAGAAATCGGAGCCTAATGGAAGAGGAAAAAATAGGTTCTAGTTTAGACGGCCACTATTTTACGTGAGAGTAAACTTACACGAATGACGAAGATCGAACTGACTGTGTTTACGTATTGTCGTAAAATAAAATGCTCACTTATTTAATACTGTTTGGAAATATTTTTTAGAATGAGATATCTCGTAATATTTATATATTTTTTGATAATCAACTGGATATTCAATCGATATAAATTAGAAATAAGAAAAAATATTTCGAAACAATATTAAATAAGTGAGAATTTTATTTTACGACAATACGTAAACACAGTCACATCTACGCCACAGATCGATCCTCGCCATTCGTGTAAGCACGCCAAATCGAAACAGCGATTTTTCGATTTTTAAACGTACGTGAAAATTTTTACGTCTTAATAACAAAATAGTTGTTACTACTAATTTATTAAGCCTGTCTTAAACTATCTAAAAATATTAATAAATTTCTAAAAAGTTATATTTGAGCATGCTAAATGAGCTCATTCGATTACCATTCAAGTTGGGGTGTGTAAGTTTAATCTCACTACACTCTTTTGTATATCATTGTGCGTTGTCTCAAAAAATGGATAACAAATATTGAAGAGGAATAGATTGAAAAGTCGTTTGTGGCCGTGCGACCGTCCAAACGAAACTATAATTGATTTTTCTTATTTTTTTTGCTCTTACATTACGCACTGATCTCTGAAAAGTATAATAATATATAATAACGAATATTTATTTTCGACGCCTACTTAAACGTCATAAACGGACATTTATTTACTTCAAGCAATAGTTGGCAGGCTCAAGCCAACTGGTATTGTAATATATGTAATACTTTGCTGAACTGCTTTAATATATTCTTTTTAATCATAATTTTTTAATATAGTCGTCGCAAAATGCGATTACCACTGCAAAATGTGGCGCAATTTTTTAAATATTATTTATTTCATTTAATTTTAATGATTAGTTCACGACTAAAACAACATCTGCAACATATTCTTCAATTTATTTAAGCCAAAATAGAATAGAACGAGCATAAACAAGAAAATAATCAATAAAATCAAATGAAAAATAATATTTAAAAAAGTTCGCCACATTTTGCAGTGGTAATCGCATTTGGCGACGACTATAATTGAAAAGTAACCACAGAGAAACAATAAAAATATCAACCATTACTTGACGTAAATAAGTGGCCGTTTATGACGTTTAAGTAGGTGTTTATTATCGAAGAACATAGATAAAGCTGAATTACGATAAATTAATTCGATATTGATTGCAGCCCGCTTGTTGTTAAATCTCATAGCTATAGTGAAAAATCAAAATTGTCTTTCCAATTGACATATGCTCCTAAAGTCATACTCATTGTATCAAAATGAATTTTAATATTCAAAAGGAATAAAAATCGAATTATGACCTGCTGCTAAATTGAGTTAGTACAATTAGAGGCTAAGTTAAGGAGATGTAAGGTTCTATTATGATAATTTTTATACATTTTAGATAAACTATATAAATTATCGTGAAAATTAACGTTTAACTTTTATGCTAATAGTGAATAAAAATTTGAAAAACAAAATTTTTGTTTATTATGGGCACTTATTAAAAATTTAAACAAAATTCATGTTATTATCGTTTAAAAATGTAGACTTTTGATAAAAATTTTCCACAAAAGTTACTTGAAAATGAAATTTTTTGCAAAGAAAACTTACTTGAAGGGTCATAATGCGGAAAACAGCTGGGAAAGGGTTTTGTGTTGAAAGAATTTTTCAGCTTTCTCTTCTCAGTTTTCTTGTTAAATGTAACACATGAAAGGATAATATTAGTGGAATAATGTAGTAGTGCCATGCGTTTTGAAAATTAACAATAAGACAGAAAATAAAACAAAATGATCTTGAAATTGTTTATTTTAATCCGTATAATTATTCCACTAAAAAGACAATAATGGCCTTGTATTATTTAGTGTATATATAGGAGCCAAAATAGGTATTGATTTGCACTATAATCGATCGTAACAGTTAATGAGATGGTTAATCCTCTCATGGACAGTGAATATAATTGTGTTTTTATTAAAATCATCGTTTTGTCAAATTATATTCTTCATAATATTTTTATTTCACGAATCTGAATATTAAAAATAATGTAAATATTATTGTGCCGTTTTTGTTAATATTAATAGTATGAATAAATAAAGGAATATTTATTTGTATAAAACTACAAGAGAATAAAAACGTGACGCAACCAATTTGGGAAAAATAATAATGAACACCAACAGCTTTTTTTTCCTGAATTAGCCATGTTAGCTTAAATTGTAACTGTTTAATATTTAAACAGGAATGAAAACAAATAATGAATTATTTAAACTGTTCCATATTAAAATAAATTTATATATTATTCATTTGTCTATTGAATCAATGAAATTTATGACTATAATAAGGGTCACTGGTCAATCCGAATGCGTACACCGCGAACTAAAAAAGCTTCGTTCCCGAGAGAAATCTTAAAAACATCAATGTTAAGTATTCAGAAGCAGGCTAAGAGATAAGAAATATGTTTAATCGAAACACGTGCAACACTACGGGTGAACTCAGTAGAAAAGGCAAAACAAAAAATGTTTTGACAAACAAAAAAGTTCGGTCACTAAACAAGTGGGAGTGTCCTCAAAAGAGACGCTCTGCGGTGATGTAGAGGTGGACATAGTGTTTTTTTTCGATTATTTTATTTATTATTTCATTATTTATCCCTGTTTATTTTTGGATATCGCAGGTAAATCTTAATTATTAAACGAAATTAAATTCATTAATGGTTTCATAAAAATTATCCAATCGGTTTGATGTAAAAAAACACATTTTTTATAGATTTTTTTGATTTTCGCTATAATAACATATATTACGAAATTCCATCAAAACAAGTAAATGAATTTTTTTGTTTTATACACCATTCGAAAGCTTATAATATGGTGATTAATATAATATGTAAACCGTTATATGTTTCGAGTCAAAATCACCTAAAAATTTAGTTTTTCTATATTTTCCATGTTTGTTATATATTTTGATTATTTAGGTTGGTATGGCGAGGTCAATATGCATACAAGTCATCGTTGATTGACATAAGGTGGTATAAGATCATTATTAGGCATTATATGCAGTTGATTTATATATATATATATCAACTTCATTTTTGCCTACTTTTGATTAAATTCATCACTTTCGCATGGTCGTGTCGAGAATAACGTTAAGGAGATAAGAAACAAGGTATTAATTATACATTTATTGAGAAAATACTTGATTTAGATGTCGAATAATATGTTCTAAGATTGTGGAAATTTTTAAGGAAATACAAGAGGTAAATACCGGACAGTTAAAATGATTGTCATTCAATGTTGACGAAGCAATCATCTACTACGGCTGATCAGCTGATCCATCGTTTGTTTCGTTTTAGTTAAAAGGTATATTATTATTATTTTCTATCTTTTATGATAAATATTAATTTCAGGGGTTAATATATACCATATATTTGCCAATCAGCTGATGGGAACGAGGACTCGTACTATATCATGAAGATGGATCGGATATGATTTACTGTGCAAATGCATTTAGCATTTGATTTGAAGCTTCAAATTGCTTCATTTCGTAAAAAGCGACATGGAGATTGTTTCCGACATATCCGGATGGAAGAATTGATAATAATATATTTGTTATGGTTATGTTTCACTTTTATTTTTTTAATTTTATTAATGTGAGATTTTCACTATGAAAAGTGTGTTTATATATTACCGAATAAATGAATAAACAGTAATGGTGTTAGTGCTAAATAATTTAGATAATGATTCAAATAAATACGTCAAAGAAATCAATATAAACTTAAATTATGCTGGAAAACCTATTTTCTCACAAAAGATTGTTAAGTATGTTTATAAATAAAACTTTTTTATTAATATCGTTTTCTGCTTGTTCAACATTGTATATCCATGCTATTGTACCATAAAATTCGCGAATTCGTTAAATAAAAACCTAAATACGCAAAATATATAACAAAAATGGACAATTTAGAAAAAACGAAATGTGTAAGTTATTTTGACTCGAAACATATAACGATTTACATATTATATTAATCGTCATGTTATAAGCTTTCGAATGATGTATAAAACAAAAAATTTCATTTACAATTTTTGATGGAATTTCGTAATATATGTTGTAATGCCGAAATTCAAAAAAATCGATTAAAAAAGTGTTTTTGTTTAAATTAAGCCGATTGGATAATTTTTATGAAACTATTAATGCATTTCTTTTCGTATATCTATGACGACTTTCCAATAAACCAATTTTAAGAGTACTGAAAACATTGTGAAAATTAATTTATATTACAGAAAATTCTTTGCCGCGCTTGCACTTAGACACGCGCCATGTTCACACTTGACCACGCCCATTCTATCGCGGACTAGTTTTTTGAATTTAAATTTTTATTTTTCATTCTATTTTCACCCGGAGTGCGTGCAACATTGCCGCCAGAACATCCCAGCCATCGCGCAGCGTCCTAACAGTTCGATTCACCAGTGTGTCATTTTATAAAAAATATTATTAATTCTTAAACTGTACATTTTCTTTCTTTCGTAACAAAGTTTTGTGTATATTTTAAATATTTTAATATTCATCATAGAGGTCCCTTTTTCCATAAAGAATGCTTAATTATGAAGTATATGATCAAATTCAAATGTGGAGTACAGGATTTCTTTAGAATTAATAAAATGATGTTAATTAGAAAAAAGCAACGGTATCTCATAGAACATTTTAATTTTTATATAACTTCTTCCACTAATTAGATTTAATTAGATTAATTGGTCATATTTTAATTAATTAATTAATTAAAGTTTTTTATTCTTGGTTCAATATAACAAATACTGACGGATTTTCAATCGAGAATTAAAAAATATCATAGGCAAAGTAGGATATGGACAATATTTCCCGCTGAAATATAAATTAAATATATGTATCAGGGTTTCAAACGGAAGAAAAAAACAGAAATTGAAATAAATTTATCCAAACGGAATACGGAAATGGAAATGGAACCCAAAAAACGACGGAAAGCATAAAATGGAAGATGGAATTTCGTTCAACCCATCACCTCTAAACTAGGATTGATTATCACTAGATAATTATCTAAATTCCTAAACAACAATATTGGTTAAAATACAAAGTTTTTTTTATATAAATAGATATCATTTAAACAAATGTTTGATTAATTCGGTAAACTGTAACTTTGGGGAATTGGATTTATTTTTTATTGAACAAGAAAACGAGTCATTAATGATTATGTAAACAATGAGTGATGATTCAGTAACATTAATCAGGTGGAACTAATGGGAAGAATGCTTAATAAAATGATTCCATAATTTAATTTACGGTGAAATTCTAAAGAACTGGCGGAAAACTTTTGAGCGAAAGATTATACTTTATCGTGATTAATAAAATTATCTATATATATATATATACTCCCTTAGGTGTAACAAAAATAAATATAATGTTTTATAATATAAAAAATATTAGTTTTTTTAATAATTTGCCAATAATCATTAACGTAACGTAGAGACCCAGAAGTAAAACAGAGAATATTCTCATATTATTAAAAAAAAAACTAATATTTTTACATTATAAATTATAATATTTATTTGTGTTACACCTAAGGGAGCACATATAGATACCGATAACGTATAATATTAATTTTATTATTTTACCAAAACATTACTGTTTCCATATATCATGCCAATTGCATAATTAATGCAGTTAAAGCCGCCCATAAAAATAAAATGGGTAATATTTTTGATGGTCGATATAGTTTTCTGATATATACTCTATATTAAATTAATAATTCCATCAGAATATTCACGTGGAATTCTAGAATACCCTGCCAAAATTTGAAAATCGAACATATATTTTGGTGTACGTATACTGCAACAGCATGAAAATATTTAAATGAAATTAATATTTCTAGAGTAAACTAATTTCTTATTTAATATAATTTATACATTAGACAAAAACATATCACGTTTTTTATCGTTCATTTAAATTAAAATGTGATTTTGTAGCTACTGTATTTCGTTAAACATTATTAATATTTGAAAAAAAATGGCGTTTCATAATGGTTCCCATTCAACGTTCACGATTTAAAGGTAATTCTATAAACAATCCATCTCAGCGGTATCACGTATATATATTTTACCTTTAAATAAGGGCACGCTACTATTTGTTTGATGGAGCAAAAATACTCAATTGCGTCCCTGTCGTCGTCGTTTTTCCTTTCTTTCTTTGTAGTCTCTCATATTTCTATATTTATCAGTTCGAATAAATGAATACTTTTATTAATTTCTTTTAATTAAACGATTTAAAAGGTTATTTATAGTTATACATTTATATATATATATATATATAATAAGGCAGTGATAATATTATTTTATCTTGTAAATAATTGTATTCTTTTAGAATTGGATTCGAATATTTATTACCATTAAAAATAATTAAAAACGAAAGGTTTTCAATAATTATTATATTTATAAATTGAAGGTAATGGCCGCACCTGGAAGTTCTGATGCATTTTGCCGTGACCAATTACGGCGCGCCGTGATTCAAATGCTTCGAAATATGGGATTTTCTTCAGCTCAAGAATCAGCAATAAGCATTCTAACTTCTGTTTGGCGGCGGTCGCTTAATGAATATGCGCAATCAACACGGTTATTCATGGAAGCTAGTGAGTTTTATTTGAAAGGTTTTTAATATGTTAAATGTGTTAAATTAATTTAGCTGGTCGTACAAAATCAATTGTAGAAGATGTATTAGCTGCATTGAGATTTTTGAATGTTCCCATTCATGAAATCAAAGATTTCGCCTTTCAAGTTGAGTGCAAACCATTACCAGCGGTATGTTTTGTTGAATTTTATTATTATTATTATTTTTAACAATATTCAGTTACCTATTATACCGATAAAATTCCATACGGAGACGGATGACGATTCCCATTTCAAAGCAATGTATTCGCCTAGACCATCTGAGAAAGAATTATCGGTAGCCTTTTTAGCCGGTTCTACCGTTTTTATATAGCTTATTCAGATGCGTCCAGATTTTGTCTATGACTATTTACCAGCAATGCATCCTGAGTGGTGTGATCGAGGTATGAATAATATAAATTAAGGAAATTTATTTTTGTCGTTAGGTGGATTGCCGTCACATATAAAAGAAGATGTCACAAAGGTTTCGCAGATTGAAGCAAAGCCGAAACCCAAAGCTGAAGAGGAAAAAAAGGAGAAAGCAAAGTATGTGAGGGATTTTTCTTATATGTATTTTTGATTTTTAGGATTAAAAAAACGGAAAATACCGATTTACTACCAAATTTTGATAATATGTCGTTCCATGAACTGGGATTTGTCAGCGATGAAGAAGTTGAAGAGAAGAAGGTGGTTTATAAAACCGATATCACCTCAGCATCAGGCATTACGAGTAGTGCAAATGCTTCCCATTCTGATAGAAATAATGTGAGATTGCTTAATAGAATTACTAACTGTTTTAAATTTCAGAAATTTTACACGCCCTCACAGTCGCCGAAGAACGAGTCACATGGGGTAATTTTATTGGTTTAATATATTAAATATTAATATCTTAAAATTTTAGTTCAAATTATATTTATAATCATAGTTATTGTTTTATTTTTCATATGAGAGACAATTTTTTAAATTTATTATTTACATTTTTAAAAAAAGTGAATTCATAACATGAAATTTAAACGTACCGGGGATATATTCAGTAATCCGAGTATTCATATTAAGTATTCTATATCACTAACGGCAAATTATTATTATAACCAATATCGTTAATTGTTTATATTTAGCATGACTCTGCGCCGAGTACTAGCAAGAAGCCAGACTACAACAAAATCAAATTCAACTTTGGCGGCTTTAACAGAAATGCATCATTTGACGCTCGTAATGCGGAAGTGTAGGATTTTTAAAACGCTATCAAAAAAATACTTAATTTTCTTAGTTTATATGCTCAATCCAAACTGAAAGCAAAGGTGGAAAAAGCTCAAAAGAAGAAAGAGCCGGAGGTGAAAATACCAAGACCAAAAGGCCGTCCACCCAAGAAGAGAATCGAGGCTGAAATGGTAGGATTCCATTTCGTTTTTGCATGGAAAATGGTTTATCTTTAGAAGAAAAAGAATGAAGAGATGCTCGCGGAGCAAAAACGCCTGGAAAAGATTCGCGAAGAACAAGAGAAGGCAAGTCGCGATGAAAAGATTAAACTTGGTAGTCAATTTTTGAAGGAGTTTATTGTTCAAACTTTTGGTTAGTTTTATTTGTTTATAATTTTTTAAGCTTTGAATATTATCCAGCTGCTCAAGTAGCACAATCACAACAGTTTTCAAACACATCGGCAGCTGCAGCGGCGGCATTTGCTATGGCTACTCAAAGACCAAACGTGATTCCTCCATTGACCGTTCCTCCTCAACCACCTAAAGTTGAACCAACAGTGCCTCCTTGTAAAATCGATCCAATTGTGTTTTCAAAACTAGAGTCAACTCCATCAGGTAAATCAAACTTAAAATGTCTTTATTTATTTTTGTTACAGTTGGTGCAGAAGTGAGCATTTCGGCCGGCGATGAAGAAGCCAAACCACTAGATCTAAATATTAAGTCGCTTACAGTAGATAAGGTGGAGAAAAAGCCAGATGTTCTTGAAACGAAACCTTTGCCACCACCCGCGGTATCGCAGGTTATTGCGATTGATACAAATGCGACGACGACCCCTAATGATAGTGGAATGTCGACGCCTGTGAAGGAGAAGAAGAAGAAAAATAAGGAAAAGAAAGATAGATCGCCGTCACACAAAAAGCACAAAAAGATGGACAAGGATTCGGAGGAGTATAAAGAATACAAGAGACAGAAAAAGGAGAAGAAGAGGTTGGAGCGCGAAGAAAAGGAGAAGCGGGAGCTGGAGGAGAAGAAGAAGGCCGAGGAAGCAGCAGCTAATCAGCAAGCAGCTATGTTGAAGACTCCAACAAAGATCGCGCCGTTAAAGATCAAGTTTGGAGAAGGCTTGACGCCATCACCATCGGCTGGATCATTACGACCATCATCGGCCCTTTCGGATCGCCCTGGATCGTCGAAAGATGACGTTCAGCACGATGCACACCAACCACAACCTTCACTGAAGCTTAAGTTTAAAAACTTGTACAGGTTTGTAATCATTTTAAACTTAACATAAAACACATTTTTAGTGGAACGGAACCAGAACGTCCAAAGATAGTACCACCATTGAAATTGGGAAATGCGCTGAGGTTGGATGATAGTGCTGGAAAAGCAGCCTTCGGAAGTGCTTCCTCTACTCCAACGAAATCAAAGAAAGATAAAAAAGACAAGGAAAAGAAGAAATTAAAGAAGGAGAAGGAGGAAAAGGAACGAAAAAAGAAGGAAGAGGAAGAACAGCAACGCTTGCAGCAACTTGAGCGTGAAAAAGAGCTTGAGCGGGCCAAGGAAGAGGCACGCCTGAAAGAAATTGAACGGCAAAAGTTGGAAAAGAAGAAGAAAGAAGAGGAAGAGTTAAAGAAGAAGGAAGCAGAAAAGTTGAAAGAGAAAGAGAAAGAAAAGCGTAAAGAGGAGAAACGAAAGGAAAAAGAACGCGAGAAGGAGAAAGAGAAAGAAAAGGAAAAAGAAAAGGAGAAAGGTTTGAAGTTATATTTTTTAAATGAATGGTGTAAATGTTTTGAATATAGAGAAAAAACAGAAAAAGAAGGAGAAAAAAGATGAAGTACCCGCTGCGACTGCTAAAGTACCGAGTGTCCCAAAGGCGCCGAAACCAAAAACGGGATTAATTGAGGATGAAGGAACAGAGGACGAAGAGGAGGTAGTATATTTTTAAACATAGTATATGATTATACTTATTGAAGGTATGGATATGTCCGGTATGTTCTGTAGCGTACACAGAAGGAGCCAATATGGTTTGTTGTGATTCTTGCGATGATTGGTTTCATTGGTAAGATTTTTTCAGTATTTAAATTTATTATTTGATGGTTTTGAGGCATTGTGTTGGATTGCTGGTGGAACCGGCACAAAATGTTTCGTGGTTCTGTCAAAGATGTACGGGAAAGAAGAAGCACAAAGAGTTGAAGCGTCCGCACAGCCGAACTGAAGGATCTGATTCCCAGGCAAAGCGGAAAAAGAAGCATTAGATTTTATTGGAAATGACATAGAATTATTTTATTATCATTATCTCGCCATAAGCTTTATAGAGGTTACTGTTTTCGGAAGTTTGTTTGTTTATGTTACTGTTTACCAGTTTGTTGTTTCGGTTTTTATGACAATTGACGGGAATGTAGTGTTAGCTAAAAACAATGCCATTTTCGTAGAATTCCATTATGAAGTTAGATTGTTTACAATGTAAACGTTTTGCTCATCACTTTTTATGTGTAGAATTTTGTTATTTCGACGCATATCCACTGAATTATTGATAACTATTTCACCAGTGAATGAAGATAATTGGTAATTTTTAGTATAAAGGAATTCGTTTTATTATGGGTAAATGGGATTCATTACTTATAATTAAAAATTACCAATTAATTTTTACCTTATTTAATATGATAATCATTAATTTAATTTATACTGTTTACAGTAAGTATTAAAAAAGAAAATCTATAAACGTGGAATTTTTTGATTTCAATTTAATCTCTTTTTGTCCATTATGGATCTCAGTTGTTTGTATATTTATTTAAAACTATTAAAAAATTAATATTTTGAAAATGAATTCTTATTGTTGTTATTGTTATTCTAGACGAAATGTTTCTTCAGTTTAATCTTGTATCAATTTAATGTGATATTTGTTACTATTTAATTTATCATCGAAGATTTTGCAGCTATTTATTATGCTCATCTGCGATAAATATACTATTAAACCTCTTTGATTGTTGATTTTTTAGTCTTTCCTTGAATCAATTTTCATTATGGAATTTTACAAAATTTATCATTAACCTTCGGTACATTACATGTTTTCGTTGTATAACATTTTTTTAAATGTTGCAAAGATTTATAGTTGAACATTTAAGTATCATAAGTATGTCCTCTTTCTTTGAAGCTGGAAATTGTGTCAAAATGATGAAATGTTTGTATTCAGATTTTCATTATTCATATTAAATGTTTTTTGTTGATTTTTTATAAAAAAAAAACCCACGTGAGTTCGAATCTAAATATGATCGCCAATTGTTGTCATGTCTCAAACTTGGGTAATTAAAAAAAACATTGTACTAATATCATTTTATAAGCATCCTCCAATAAAATCATTAATTGAGTTATTAATATACCATAGGATCATTATTATTCCGATATTCTGTTTTAAGATTTATTGTATTATTAATGTTTTATATGAAAGTTATTATTGGTTGCATTGACAATTTTATATTTAACATGTGTTTTATAGATTAATCCATATAGTTGTATTGTTAATAAAATGTTATATTTTGATAATGGTGCATGATATTACAAAAATTAATTAGAATACCATCAGTCTAAAAGATAAAAGATCTTAAGCTAACCTTGAATCCTTGGTCAGAGTAGAAAAGATTACCCAGATTACATTTTCTCGTGCTGCATTTAATTTCTAACCGGAATCTACATATTATTCCTGCGGTACGGAATTAATTAAATAAACACTGACGCACACGTTTTTTTTATTTTATTGGGTTGAGAAATAAGTTCGTGGAGTTTTCTTTTGTTTGGTAAAGTTTATTATCTGATAGCGCTTTTTCTGCTCTACAAAACTGTTTTTAGTTTGTTCGGAAATTTTACATTTTCATTACTTTTGAGGCTTAGAACTTGTTGTAGTGAGAACTTGATCACGGTTACACTCTGAATCATCATAAGGGCCACAGATCATTTATTAATACTATACCCTTCCCAAACGTGATGACCTGGGCAGTCATTTGTTATAATGAATTCGATGAGGAGGCATAAATCAGCATTTTCGACATCTTCTCTTCTTCGCTTTTCATCGAAAGCAGAAAGCAGCCGAAGCAGCTCGGGGAAATATGCAGTGTGTATGGAGAAGGTGTCTTAGGCGTGTCTACTGCACAACAATAATCGCAAAGTTTAAAAAATGGCGACTTTAATCTCTTCACCCAAAAAAGACCATGATCATGTTGCACTGGGAAGTGCTCTAAAGAAACGCCACGGTCAACAAGAAGCTCTATGTTGATGAGACTGAGGCTATTCTTCTGAAAAGACCTGATCGACAAGACCAAGTCATTGTGGGCCGCATGTTTCGCAAGTCGAAAAAAACAATGTGTTTTACTGCCAGGAACACCCTTTCAAATGTTCGAACAGTTCCCTAAACGAAAAAGGTATGCCCAAAAAACCGGCAATCTTTATGGCCTGAAATGTATAACAGTGGAAGGAGCTCTGGATTCCAGATTTGTTGTGTGATTGTTAAATTGTTAATTTCGCAATCCGGCAATCATATTTTGGATATTTTTTTGGTCTAAAGCTCAAAGAACGACAATTTTAGAATAATGGGATTAATTTAATATATATGCATTCGCCGGTATTCTACTTCCTTAAGGAAGGATCCTTCCGATTTCTGGATTCTGTTTTCAAAATTTTGGCTAAGAACTGCTTTCTCAAATACAACAATCGATTCTTTTAAATAAATATATTATCGTCCGTTATCTTCCAATGATTTTTAAAACTTTATATCTGTCGAAGTTTAAATTGAAGAGCTCGCAAAGAAACATTCTCTGAACCAAGCATTTTTAAAATTCGCTCTGCTGAAATCTGCAATTCATAAATGAAACTTAAACTTAAAACAAGTTGATCTATTTTTCAAACTTTTATTGGAGAAAGGAAAACTTTATTTGAACATTAGAAGACACGTCCAAATTAAAAACCATGAAAATGGCAAGACAAAATTTCAAATCTGAATCCTGGCGAATATGTTCCGTGTCTATCTAATTCAACCAGAATTGTAAGGATTCCAACCAATCACAATTTTGAAAGAAAACATTAGAATTGAATTCAAACTGTTCATAACTTTCAATACACCTTACCATCATTTCAATCACCTCCGTCACTAATTAGACAACACCCAAATAATAGTCAATGTTCACAAAACTATTTGGTCTTATTTTTCTTCTACTCCATAACGAGTTTAAGAACTTTCACCAATCGCTTAGTTACACTTGCTGTGTTTGTCTGATTTCGACGCGATCGCACTGGGAGTGCATTCAGATTATACACCCAACCTCCCCATTGGTGGACAAGATGCGCACTCAACATATGATTAAGACAATAACATGCACGATGACAACCGACGAAATTTCCTTGACAACTATCCCGGGATAGAGCAAAGCGCAATAAACACCGCTCGATCATTGCACTTTCTCAATCAAGTTTTTTTCGCTGCTCTTTTCCCCGAACAAACAATTGCCGTTATCTACTATATATAATAAAGACGAAATGCTTAATAGCTTAAACAACTTAAAAAACAAACATATATAGCGTTTGTGACAATATTGCTATCATTTCATTATCAATTTGATAAAAAAAACGCATCCAATTTTTTATGAAAAAAAAATGACAGATGATTACGAGCCTAGTTGTGTGTTTGTTGATCGGCGTTCGATTTGCAGAAACATTCGAATACCTTTTTGGTTCGTAATATTCGCGGAAAACTCGTTCTACTCATGAAAAAATTGTCTCATCAATTTTTAAAGATTAAACACAGTTTAGTGAACAAACAAATGAAAAAGAAACTGTTTATCTTTTCAAGAAACACTAATCATCTTAAAAGAGATGGAAAAGACGTGACGTTCGTTGATCAAACCTCATACAGTTTATCTCACGTGGTCTCCTCGAAATTTGATTCACTCCAACAAACTCGCAGCCAATTGTGCGTCAGAGCACTTTCAGCTGTCAATGCTATCAAAAAGTGCAAAGACACTGTCGGAAATCGGCTCGCCATTCTTTGGTCTCGGTTCCAAGACCATTCTGAATTTGCCGTCGCTCGTCTACGTCGTCACGATCAGAAGACCAACGCGATTCTTTTGTTTATCTAGCTTGTACTTTGTCATTATTCCCATTATCTATGAATCTCTAATCATGGTTGTTCCAACCACAGTATTTCCTGCGCTTCTTCTAGCGGCGAGAGGAAGACACGCAAATACCGGTTAGAGAATGCGGCGGGAGGCCGACTGATTGCCCGAATTGGCCAACAATGGGCGGGGCTGAATTTTCAATCAAAACGGTAGATAAAGACGATGTGGTACGGGGTTTTATCTGCCCAATCACTCCCACTCACCATATTTTGCTTTTTGTTGTTGTTATTGTTTATCAATTATTCGAACCAACAATCCTTATTATTTCCAGGTATTCAACCATTCCATATTACCAAATGTTCAGCTCAAAGTCGTTCAAACTAGCCAATTTCGTGAACCCAGGTATATAAGATACCTAAAAAGATAGAAAGAATGAGATTCCTTCAGTGTTGGCTCGAGCTCAAATCCGTAACTCTGCCGGTCTAGCAGCGGTGCAACCAAGAACCTCCACCGGCGACTTGTCTACAGTAGGAATCGGAAACAATTCGCCATCTCTTGTTATTTTCGATAAAGATGGTACACTTTTGTGCTTCCACACTATGTGGATTCCATGGGCACAGCATGCCGCCAAAAGGTTTGTTCAGTCTTCAGATGCAACCAGTCAGTTGTTTCCATATCATAAAAAAACGTGATAAACACAAACATTGGTCTCTGATCAGCCACATGTCCAGGAAACGACAATTATTGGCGATGCGTGATTTTTAAAGGTTAAAATTCAAAATAATTGAAACTGATAAGAGACAACTGACTGCGCGATAAAACGAGAAAACCCATATGTTGTAAAAAAAATGATTTGTAGTGTCGAGTCGGCTACTGGCTTGAAAGTTTACAATGAGATCGCCAAGGTTCTCGGTCTATGTACCATCGAGAATAAAGTTAAGCCTGGTTTATTGGCCGAGGGCACCATGGGTCAAATAACGGTTGAGATCGCTGATATAATAACCCGAAAAGGAATATCTTCATTTGAGGTTTCCCGGACATACAATTAAACATTCTATCATATTCATTTTTAAAGGCTCGCCAAATCGCTGCGAAAAGTTTAAAATACTCAAATGAGCAGACAATTGCTTCTCAACTCGTGAAGGAAATTCATGACACTGTTTCGTTGTTTACTCGTTTAAAACAACATGGCTCGAAAATCGCCGTATGCACTGCTGATAATAGGTAAACAATTGTTTACAACAATAACTTCACGGCAATCAACAAATATTTTAAGGAAAAGCTCACTATCTGCCCTGGAGAGGATGAATGTTCTCCACTTAGTGGATATGGTTGTCTGTGGTGACGACAAGAATGCTCAGCCCAAACCTCATCCACACAACGCTCTCCGCATTTGCGATCAATTATCTGTGAAGCCATCGGTTCGTAGAATCACCTAAAAGTTTTAACGGAAGAATGTTCGTTTAGGAGGCCATAATGGTCGGTGATACCCGCGTCGATATTGAAATGGCGCACAACGCGCGGCTCGGCGCCGCCGTCGGCGTTCTCTCCGGCGTTGGATGTCGCAATCATCTTCACAAAGCCGACTTCTTGCTCAATGACATCGGCGACATCATCGACGTCTTCTATGAGAACACCGACTGATCTTCTCCAGCCCCTGTTTTATGTACTATTTGTATATTTCTAGTCTTTGTATCAATTGTATCAACAAAATATGAATCTACGAGTTTATGCCGCCATCGTATTGGTTGTTCTAGGTAAATTAGAGCACATATGTAAACATTTTATAATAAAAATTGAATTCAAATTAAAGGTAGACACATCACAATGATTAGAAGGTTAATCATTAAAAAGCAGAATATAAGTATATAAATATTATATCGAAATGAGTACATGTTCTAGTGATACACCGAATAACTGAAAAAAATAGTAATTGACATTCTCGCGTAAGTCTAAACACATAATTACAATTATAACGATAACAACAATTTATCAATAACCAAGCCAAATGTTGGCTCAATTCACGTGTATTGCACATAGGTGGCCGGGAATAATCCAACTACTCCATTGATCCGTCCCGTGCACCATCCGAGTGAGTCAGGTTCTCCCAACACTTCGATATTGTCGCCTGAAACTTGTGTATGTTATAGTGTGTATACTATAATTATCTTTCTTACAATTACATGAAAGAACATATTGATGTGGCTACATAACAGAGATGGACGGAATTCCGGATTTCGTATTATGTCCAGTTTTTCATTCCTAATTCCACATTCCGCATTCTGGATTCCGAAATTTTATATGTCAATTTTTATAAAAAAGTTAACATCAGACACGTTCGAAATTCCGCGTTTCGTATTCCGGACTCCGAAATTCAAAAACTGTAATTCCACCCGTCTCTGCTACATAATATCTTTTGCAATAATATTGTATTATATTATGCCGTTAAGATATAAAAATATTTACAAACTCGGTCTTATTGAAAATACCGATCTTTAAGTGTTCATTCGTTGATTTCTCTCATTTTTTAATAAAACTCCCATTAAAGTTTAAGATAAAATTTTAAACAATTATTTGAGCTCGTTGGTTAGTTTTCTCATTTAACGTGTTTTAAACATAATTTGCTAATTATCTGAATTAAAAATACAAAATTAAAATATTCATAAATATATTAAATATTAAAATAAACAATATTAAAATATTCATAAAGTATTAGACTTGTGCACTTTCTCTGAGCTCGTTTTAAAACGCGTAACACTAATTTATACGCATAAATATACGCTCCTTACCCAAATTTGTACCATGCGAATACTCAAATAAAAGTAATTGTCCAGTTCTCACCCTTTCTCAAACGAATCTCATCGTTATCCGTCGGATTGTAATCATACAACACCACTGCAGGCTTGGCTGTTTGATCCTCGAAATCCCCATACTTTGCCGAATCCGGAGTTCCCGCCGATGACGGAGGCGTTTCTCCACCTGAACCCAATTCGAGTCTTATTTATAAATTCCCCAACTCTTCCTTACTATTTGTCCACGATTTGGCAGCTTGACTCTGACGCGATGCATTCTTTATGCGATCCATCTTGCGACTATCAAATGTGTTCGTATCCGAGTCGCTGCAACTCTTTGGACTAGTTTTGCCCGTCTCATACGAATCCTCCCTAGTTTGTGTCTGTGCGATTGAAGTGATTCCGGTTATGGGTACATCATCAAATTTGGTTATCTGACGGGTCAATATAACGCCACCGGCGGCTTTTTCCCCGCCACTTCCGGCGTTACTACTCTTTGTTGAAATGTTGCGCATCTCGGGTGAATATTCCTATAAGATTTAACAATTAAATTAAGCTATTCAGCTATCGAATAAACAATAAATGTCGGCCAAGCACATGGAGCATCAACGCCATTCGTTCGCGACCATTCCGATAAATCTCGTTGCACCGCTGTCGCATCCGCACTTTTGATTGTTTGTTCCAACTGCTGATGTAGTCCAATTATTCTACACGTAAAAAGTTAATAAAACTCGGGCTATTATTCTTTTATTTACTGATTGTTTCTCAACAAATCCACTTGTAGCTGCTGTGTTTTTTCAACAACCTCTATTAGGAATTTCGCTCGTTCAAGCTCTTTTTCCTGGCACTTCTTAAACACATACGACATGGCTTCTTCATAGACACTTCTGAAATTATAAAAGTCCCGAATTGCAAATCACTCTTAGCCAAGTATTACTTATATTCATTTAGTACCACCAATGTTCCTTCATATTCAATCTTTGCCTTCTGAACATCTTCCTTCAGCTTTTCATGCCTGTCTCTGAACTTTGCCGCTGTGTCCGGTGATATAGACGAGTCACCCTGTAATTCACACCAATATGATACCAATTTTGAAAAGATGAAAACAACAACAACATTATTAATGACAGTTCAAGGCCACAATATGTTGTCATTGGTTTTTAGTCTTTCACGCACCTGACAATTCTGAAGATTCACAAAAGCCGACTTCTCCTGACGACATGAGCTGTAGTATTTTTGTCGTTTTTCTTCCATCCGATCGTAGCGTTTCTTCCATGGTTTCTGCGCCTGCAATAAATCTCGGATCATTTTCATCTCAATCTTCTCTCCTTTCCCCATATCAGCGTTCATCAATTAACCCGCGAGTGCTTATCCGGGGTTTTACGTAAGACTTTAGAGGACACAACAAACAATGCAACCATATAACAATTCAAAAACCCGTTAAAATCAATCGCCATGACCAAGTTTGTTTACATTTGACAGATTTTGTCAATGTTTATTTACCTATGGCTAATAAATGGCTACAGATTTGGAGAACAGTAAATCGGAAAGTTCGTATTTTAGCCAAATGGTAAACTATAACAAAAATCCTACAGTAATATGTGTTTTGGTGTTGTTTTGGTGTCTTCGTTAAATGATATAAGACCTGTCAGTGATGAAAAAAATAGACTGCCTATTTTTTATCAATAAAAGCTGAGGTTAGGTATCGTGGGTTAAGTAGCGTGTGGGATCACGAAATTTGAAGGAAGATATACCGGAGATTCATTTTCTAGAGAACTTTAAATAAGTGAGATAAAACTAATTTTGCAAAAATCCATATGATACATTACAGTTTCTTGTTGATTGATATCTTTGCTATTAATTGAAAATTTGTTTTCCTGAAAAATGCAAAACATTTTCTACGTCAAACCGGACGCCAACCGGAAAACTCTTTTTATAGCGTACCAGTTGGCGTGCAAACCGCAACGCGATTTTTCAAAATATAATGTTTCTTTCTATTTCAGAGGAGTCTTTGTTAAATTTTTCAGTTAAATAAGATAATAAATATCTACAAATTAATATGTTATAAGCAAGAAAGGCGGGCGTAGATTCTTCTAGATATTTTTAAATATAAAAAATCGAAAGATATACGTGGTCCTTAGCAAATAACGATTTTCCGATTTTTAAGCGAGCCTGAAACTTGTTAAATTTTTCCAATAAAACATTGTTTACTACAATTTAACTAGGCTTTTCTTAAATTATCTGCAAATCTCACTACCTTTAGAAAATGTATGATTTGAGCAGGTTTATTGAGCCCATTTCATTATCATACAGGTTGGTATGCCTTAGCAGTGCACGTCAATTGAAAATAGCAATATTATCATTTTTAATTTTGTGTACCTAATTTTCACGTCAATTTTCTAGATTTGTTAAAAAGTTATTTTGGTGAATAATTAATAAATAAAATACTTAGCTCCTATTTTTCATTTCAATTGGCGTGCAGGTGCATAATTCAGGCGCTGTTTTTAAAGCCTAGCATTGAAATAGTTTTATTGGCACCGACTTTCTTATCAAAAATGTTTTGTCTTATAATTAAACGTTCGTAAACAATGTCATGTTTGTTACATGAAGCTGATTCAAGGAAATTATTTATCGAAGATCTTATTAAATTTCAATATATTTCAATTTCATACGCTTTTGAGGGAAATAAGGGCCCTTATTAAATAATAAAATGTTAAGTATAATAATACAATGAATGGAATAAATTCGGTCACGTTTGATCTTTACTTTTAGAATAGCTTAAACGTACTAACTGAAAGATAATTATTTTTAAAATAGCACGTTTTTATTTTAATCTAACTGTGAAAGTGCTTCAATATATTCACGGAATTTGTCAATATGGTATATAATAGTTGAAATATCATTAATAAACTACGATTATTGGTCGATGGAAATAAAAGTACGCAATAAATTCTCATTAAATAAAAAAATTTAATTGAAAATATCTATAACTTACTGGAAAATATAATTTATCGATTATTTTCCATGTTCTTATACGGCCTCTTATCAAAATCTATGGTAATTTCCTAGAAAATTTTTGATCATATAACTGAAGTTTGTTACTATTCAATATTCTTTTAAATAAGTATCTGTCATTTATTATGTAATTTTAATTTTAATATACTATATACGTGAAATTTAGTTCAAAAATTTGTACTGTGAGACCGTCTTTCATAAAGAATCAAAACGAACCTTTTCAAAACCGTCTTCAATTTCTCGAATTTCTTTAGGACCTTTTAGCAATGAATGATGAATGCTGTTCTTTCGATAATTTAAAGTTTCCTTCACGATCTAAACTTTACGAATTAAAGAATTCTTTATAAATCGCACTAACATCTTCCATTAAACGGTCCTTCAAGTTATTATGCACTTTCGCCATCATTGCTGCTTCGCTTACAAGCTCGTTCCAAACCGTCTTAACACATCCAGCAGGAACAACGCGGTCAACCTTCAAATTAATTTTCACACCATCAAGAAATCCGTTCACATACGTGTGATTTCCATTTATCCGCAAATTGTGCCAACATTTTACTATATTTCGCTTCAATTTCGGCTCGTTCGCGATTCATTTTCGAAAAATCATCTAATTGATCGATACCGTCCTGGAGCATTAATCACAGCGATATAAGTAATTATTATCCACAAACCTTTATTCGTTTGACATTATGCTTGTAGTTACCAATTTCCCAAAAGCCCGGTGTCATTACATCGCTCGCCATGCTGAAAATATTAGTATTTTTTGATTCTTGTAAGAATGAATTTAATTTAAATATTCAATTACACTAATCAGGCGCACCCCTTCACGCAAATAATATCACCTAACATAATATGATTACAACAACAATGTAAATAAACAAGACTAGCAAAATCAGAATCGGAAAAATAAAAAAAAATTAAAATATCAGGAACAAGAATGAGCAAGAGGGCGCACAAAACTGTCCGTCATCGTTGAATAATCTCCTGCCGATTTGATTCTTGTTGTTGTTGTTGTTTTTGTTGTTCATCACTTCGTCCATCCCACAAAAACAATAGCTATATACGAAAAGAGGATTTGCGGTTGGCCCGAGTGAAATTGTCTCCGAACGTCGTGTTAAGGTATGTTGACAATTCGCCATCCTCTAGACCTCGCAGAGTTCTATAGATGGGATTACAATGCAAGCAAAATAAACAATGGTTTTGTCATGTTGCTCGCGCATGAACATGCTCACATTTAATGTGTTTTGTGTTGTTTTTTCTTGCTTGCTTTCTTCATTCTTAATCAGCAAGTGTTTGGACACCGAATTAGCGCAAAGCCACAGAAGACGAAATTCAAGTGTTACTTATTAGTCTACTCTAGGGCCGCTGAATGGCAGAATAACAACGAATTATTACAAAACCAGCTGCATGTGAATATATTCAACCTGTTTTCGCTTAAACCCACTTTAGATTACAGATTAGTTAGGTGATAAATAAAAATTAATTAGTAACCATTATCACAAGATATGATATGACTCATTTCAATAGGCAAAATAACTCGAATAATAACACATCAAATTATTCATTAATGGAGCGAGCGATACAAAAGACAATAATCACTAATCAAAAACAGTCGATTTCGAATATTATAATCATTGTCTCTTCTCCGATTTGGCCTCGATTCCTTAATATTCTCTCCACCCATTTGCCAACATTTGTTAATATAATCAACAACAAACAATTCGTGTAAGATGGATGATCACTTGAGCACAAAACATGCGCGCCGATATTTTTGAAAAATCAATGAATCGCGCCAATTGGGAAATTGAAATCAAAACCAGTGACCGGCGTGCGGTGTGATTCATCGCAACAGATGCCTTTAATGGTCATGAGAATTTCAAACAAAAAATATTTGGCCGATAAGAAAAAGAAACGGTGAGTATTTCAAATGCAATTGGCTTTATTTGGAAATGTTCAAACTTGCACAAATAATCTGCACGCGTATTTATAATTATATTTTTTTCGGTAAATAAATGTAATATCTAAATAGTTTGTTTTTCGTTATGCAAGCTAATTATTTATTCGTGAGTAATGAGCAGAAATCATCGATTGCTTTATTTTTTAGACCAAAATTTTCAAAATTAAGGATTTATCTATTAATGAGAGAAGTTTTATACAATTTTATCATTAAAGAACATGAAAATTATTTAAAAAAGATAGTATAGCGTATGTCAAAATAGTTGACGACGCAATCACGCTGCAAATGCGGCATACTAATTAAAATTCATTTTCAAATCGATTATTTTAATAATTTTTAATTAATAAACGTTCAATTTTATTTTATTTCTGTGACATTTTTTATTTTTTATTGCTTATATGGAATAAAATAATCGTTTTGAAAATGAATTTGAATTAGTATGCCGCATTTGCAGCGTGATTGCGTCGTCAACTATTTTGAAATAGGCTATAATACGTAACAGGAAAAAAAATTAAAACGAAATAATAAATCATTGAAAGTTAAATCGACACATATGTCTCTCTATACAAACGAGACCAATGGTCGTTATGCAAAAATGATAGTTTGGCGAGCCTGCTCACTCAAAGACTCGTCGACATGAAGCCAACTAATCCGAGCTGTGGTATGTGATAAAGGAATTGGGGTTTGAGTTTGTGCTCTCAGGTGAGCCCTTCAACGTCTGACTGGTCAGCGTCAGGGAACACCCCACCTCCAGTTAACCCACCTTCGGTTCCGTGAGTTATAGGAGCTATCAGGTGGACTAGAGGCAAGGCTTAACCCGACACAGCCTTTACTGACATCTTGACCATATATATACTCCTTTTTAACGAATATACAATTTTTAGAGTAAAATGCTTCAGCACGCCAATTGGTATGATATTAAAATTAGCTCATTAAACGTGTTCAAGTTAAAATGTTGGAAAAATTTTAATATTTTAAAGGGTTTTAAGGAAAAACTGGCAAACTAGCGTGAACAATATTACTGTAAAGTACAAGTTAAAATTGTAAGCCTATTTCCATTTGGCGTGCATCAGTTTTATCTCTTTCCTAGATTTACACGAACCACAAGATAAATAAATTTCCATCTCAGTAATTTCTAAATAAAATCAAATAAAATCTAGTGATTAATTTAAGAATAATTCAAACATGGAATTCAGAATAATTAATTATCTATTCATTATTTAGCAGAGAAATTTTAAATTATTTTCTCTGAATAACCAAATTAAAGAGTAGCATACACAAACAAAATTATTCTGAATTGTGTCATGGCCTTGTAAATTTTAGTCCACGTTTTTTGTTTCGAAATTACTGCATGATTATGTTTTTTTTCTTGATTTAATTAAATTGATCCGCTCATGAAAGTTAACATCGAAATGCACGCCAATATTTAAATAGCAAGAATATATTAGAAAGAGCTGTAAATAAACGGGTGGACTTAGATTTATCGACTAACACCCTGACAGTAAAAACAGTTTTAATTTGGTATGTGTGAATAACATTGGCGACATTTTTAAAATCCAATGAGCAAATTTGTGAAATTGGTTTTTAGTAGACATGCTTTTAAGGGCTTACTGTGGTTTCCCTTAAGTAAAAATTGTATTACTTATAAAAATAGGAATCATATATATCTTGAAAAGATAATAGGGGTTTTAAAATAAAGAAAAATTAGATGAAACTTACATAACGATGAATATTGAAAATATACCTTACTTTTTAATTAAGCAACTATCTGATTTCGTGATTGGTGAAAGGCAGGTTAAGTTTTGATCAACATGAGAACTGGCTTCATTAAAGAACGGGTCACGTAAATCGATTGCACTTCCTTAGCTTTTATAAATTACAGGAATAATTGCTTATAATACTAAATGTAAATAAGCATTGTTGTCTGCTAGTTCTGACGTATCGCCTAATATAAAGGTACCATTTTTTTATATTGAAATTTTAATGAATTTTGAGTTAAAATTAATAAAACGAGTTCAGATTGTTGAGCTTCTCTCATTAACAATATGGTGAAGATACCGGGAATTTAGAAAAATTAACAATTAACAATATTTATAATAAAAAAGAAAACAAACGATTTAATCGATTTAGAGTTTTCTTTTTTCTTTAGGGATTTATATTATCTTAATAATAGACCATCAATTGAAAATTACGATTTGTCGATTTTTAAACGTTTAAGGAAAATTTTCACATGTAAACTATAAATCAGTTCTTTCGTCAATTTATTATTATTTTCTTAAAATATCTACAATACCGAGTTAATCACTAGAAAATTACATTTAAGATTCTTAAATGAGATACCGTTTTTTTTACAAATTCAATTGGTTTGGAGAAGTACTAATTCGATTATATTTTTCCAAATTTATTTACAATGCTCACCATTGGGTAAAGTTTAAATATTTGCAATACTTATCAAATGATATCGAGTGTGCCATTTAAGCAAAAAAAGTCAACGACAAATTTCTGAAATCTTATCAATAATGTTATTAGTCAAAAATTATAAACTAATTAAAAATATAAAAATTGTCTGAAAGACAAGATTCTTCTGAAAAATATTTGTGAAAGTTTAAAACAATTTAGTAGACAAAGAAACAATTATAGTCCAAGTACAAATTATTACGGAAGAGAACACAAAAATGCACCGAATACTTCTTATTATTAATCTATTTTCCGAGGTAATTACAAATTCTAAATGATTGATGTTCATCTAAATTAATAATCCAATTTATACAGGTTTCTTAAAACTGCCCATCTCAACCTATTACATAAAATATAAACAATAAATTAGTCAACCTTATTAACGCGCCTTTCTCCCGTTATTACCATTCCAATCAAATTTATTACAAATTCATATTGACATCTCAAAACATACCATTTGCTGCAAAACATTCCGGAATTGCCGTTAAATAGATTTATTTATAAGTAAAAAATGAAATCGTGGGGAATTTAGATATTAGGGCGAATTTTTTTGGCCACAAATACTAAAAACAAACTATTGACTCAATTTTGGTGCAGTTTCATCATCAAGCCCCATTGTATTGATAAGAATGTATCATGCTCCAGATTCGAACAGTTCCTATTTAAATAAAGATTATTGTTGCTTTGTTTTTTCTATGTTAAACTGAATCAAAAACTAAAATGTTTATTGATTATTATTGAATAGAGCACTATTACAAATTGTTTTATTTATAAATATTGTACTTGTCAAAAGTCAGTACCTAATGGAAGAGGAAGAAAGAGGAAAACAATTAGGGTCTCGTTTGGATCGTCACAGCATGTCTCTTCCTCTCTCTTCAATGTTTGTTGTCTTTTTTTGAGACAACACACCTTAATGAGGTTCAAAAGAAGCAGAAATGGAAATTCTTTGGAATTTGAGGATAACGTGCATTGATAATCTAAAAGTGAAAACAGTTTGGTGCATCAACATAAGGACATGGCAAATGAAAATTGATATATTTCAATCTTCTAAACAATTTTGCTACTGTCTACATGTCAATAATGTTTGAATTGTCACACCAGTTGGCCAATCTCGTCGTCAACTACGCAATAACGTAACATTATTGTTAAAATATTTAACGTAAGCACAATTTCTGTCCTTCATTTGGGTTGTACGGAGATATATCGAACATTATTTCGTGTAATATCTTTTATCAAGCTAAAATTACACGTCAAATACAATTATCAAAGCAGATGCTCATGTATAACCATTAAAAAAAAAACATTTATTACTTATATTAAGATTCTCGGATAGCTTAGAGAATATTTTATAAAATGACGTGGAAAATAGTTTCTAACTTACACGTGAGAAATTGACATAGTTTAAATTTTCAATGAAAAATACATTTAACCAAAGAACACCAAAAAATAAAGAAAAGTTTGGCAAAAGTAAATTGGCAGGTACATATTATTCACTTTCACCAAATGAAGAATGACACTTAATAAGTTTGGCTAATATCTAATATTTATGAAGAAAACACTCAATTCCTTAACTAAAAGTTTTTGGAAGTAAATAAACTATGAGCTTAGAAAGCTTAGATTATTATAAAATGTCTAAATATTAAAACAAAAGTATTAAAACAAAAAACAAAGAATAGTCACAAAAAAATTCGATAAGAACCAAGAATCAATTAAACTGGTCTCGAGTAGCCTTTCAAAATGATAACAAACATAGCTTGGAAACAATTGCTCGCATGATGATTATCCGTGCGAACCGTTATGAATGAATGAAGAAATTCATCCAATACCTCCAAATTGAAATCGACAACCTCCCACTCGAAAATTACGTTAAAAAACAACAACAACAAGCAGGAACCAATATCGGATTGTATTCATCCAATCTAATCCAATGCCATTATGTCGTCAAGTTTGGCATGTTAAAATGAATATGAAACTTGATACCATCGCCTGATGGAACACCTCTGCCAATCAATAAATACTCGTCCAGCAATTTTATTACCATCCGCACTTTCCACCGAGTTTGAAAAAATGTAGGCAAAAATAAATAAACAAAATGCCATCATTTGAAAGAGAATTGATAGTTGAAAGCATAAGGTAATGACGATGTGTGTCATTTGCAAATTACCTTCCACTTTTCGTCGCATGTTTCATTAATTTTGCCGATACATATGTTATTTGAATTCGACTTTCATTTTTTTGAAACAATCAACATAGGAGGAATGACTGAATGGTTTTAGGTAATCAAACACGAAAGCAATTAAGCAATTTATGTTCGTGAACAGTTTTTGTCGCTTAAATCATGATGCATTATAAAAATAAATCTGAAGCCGATTGCAAAAATGATGGGGATAGTATTCCCCAATAGAAAACCTATTGGGGAAATCATTACTCAATTTCAAGATAATTTTCAAGATACCAGATAAAATAAAAGTTAATAGGGAAAGAACCCTAATAAAACCTTTCCCAATTAAAAATTTTTTGAGTCAATTAAAATAGATATTCTTCGAGTTTTGTTTTAAATAACTTGGTTGACAAATTTGACGTCCTAAATATTTCAAATATGTACTAATCCAATTGAGGAACAAACGTACACAAAATATTTTAAGAAAAATATCAATAATTAAAAAATAAGGGGAAAAAATTAAATTTTGTATTATTTTAGGGCCACCCGGGGTCGGGCCAGTGCCGCAAAATCGAACTTCCTGGCCGGAATTTCCCTAAGTATGGCCACAAATCGATTACGTGGTCACACCAAATTGAAATAGTGATATTTAAGTGCGTGCTAAAAATTGTATGGCTTTTCTAGAAAAGACTGTTCTCGACAGATTAGACAAAACTACCTAAAAGTATTAATATCTTGTCGTAAAGTTAAATTTGAGCACATTTACTGAGCTCATCTTCTAATCATACAATTTGGTGTGCATGCCAATCACGGTCTCATAATTTCTGATCGAAATTGATTTTAAAATAGCAGCTCATAGTGTGAAACATATCCCTAGCGAATAAACGGAACTAGGATAATATCTTGAAATATAAAAAGATTTTTAATTTGAAGTAGAGTGAGTCTTCAAAATATACCTAAATCTTAGACTTTTTACGTAGCTCTTTGTAAAAATTAAGAGAGTAAAACGAATGTTAAATTTTAAGGTAAAACTGTTAAAATAAAAAATAAAATGAGGATTTCAATAATTCTTCTCAAATTATATATACGTATATCAGAATTAAAATGTAAAATACATTTATCAGACCATTGCTATAAAAAATAATACAACAAAACATGTTTTGAAAAATGAAAAGATTCGAAAATATATTTAATTGAAATCACGCAAAAAAATTCTCAGATTTAAATTGAAAAATTCCATTATAACAAAATCTAAATTAATTTGTTTCGTTTAATTAATTTAAGTTGGTATGTTGTTTAATTAATAATTATCTGAATTATCTATAGTTAAAAGACTTTCCGGTATCATTTTGGCGTTTTTAAAACTTGATTTAACTTGAAATAATATTTAAAATCTATGAAAAGAGAATATAAACATAGGATGGATCGCGAGACCTATATTTTATTAAGAATTTTCAAACAATTTAAGGATACTATAAAGTTAATATTATTATTTAATCACGCCAAATGAATTCGGAAAACAGAACCACAGAAATGTCACTCATCTCTGGAATTTTGTCAAAATTTAAAACGAAATAGTTGTTTTAAGAGAAGTGACGTAAAAATTAGTCTTTAATTTCAACTTGAAAATTAATAAAATTCGTTTAATCATTTCGAAATTGTCGCTTTCACTTCGTGTGAGTAAAAATAAACCAATAAAGTTTAATCAAAATTTTAATGCAAAATGTTCCAGGGTTTCCAAGGGTTCGAATGTACCAAAATTGTTGTTTTACCAATTTTAAAGGATTTAAGGAGAGTAGAAAATTGATATTACTTTAAAGAAATAAATGAAGAAAGTTTAATCAAAATTTTAATGCGAAATGTTCCAGAGTTTCAGAATGTACCCAAATTGTTGATTGCGCAACCGCAAATAAAATCAGAAACACAAAAGATATATGCTATATTGAAACAAAAGATATTTGAATAATTATTTTGAAGAGAAATCTCAAAAAATTGATTTAAAAAGAATGAAAAACTTTTTATGAAATAATTATTTCTTATTTCTGAAAAGTATTTCTATTTTATTCTCGTATTAACTTTGATCTTTCTGATTTGACAAACGGCTGGAACATAAAGATAATAATTGAAAACTTTTTATAAAATAAAATCGTCAACGATTATTCAAATTTTTCTTATAATCTGAATCTACCAGAACCTTCTCTTCGTAATCAACATGTTTTATTTATTTTTGTTGCCGGAGCAGAAGAAAAGAACACACGTAAGGATTTAAATACTATCATTTCAATTTTGATAATTATTTTAGATGGATTTAGTACAATCATATGGAACTAAAGAGAGCGACCGAAAAGGTTGAAGGTAAATTCTTTTCTTCAAGCTCTCCCCTAATAAGTTTTATTAAGAACCAAGTGATGAAGAACTAAACAGTGGTAGTTGTATGAAGGAAGCGATTGGCATCCTTTTGTTGTTGCGATAAGAGGTGTGTTCCATGACTATCTCTTATAAGCTAGCTAATATTTAATATTTTTAATACTTCTGTGGTTGGATATCCGCGTATTAGTCCTTTAAGACTGCGTTGTTATTTGGTTAAAAGTTACGTAAAAGCTGCGTTTTTTTTTGGTTCAAACGGTCCGAATAACAATAATGCATTGTGTTTATATAGACAACTGAAGACGCATTGCAAACCGTTGCGCGGCAGGAGTATTCTAAATAGAGAAGCACAAAAGACAACTCTCTATTTTTTTAAATTAAAATAAACGCGCAGCGGTCAAAAAAAAATGTCAAAAAAATTTAAAGGAACCTATAGTTACTTTTTGTTTAACTCTGTTATTCGGCATAACTTAATGAGTCTTTAAACGAAAAGAATCACTCAATGACATTTTGGGAAAAAATTACAAGAAAAGTTGAGTTATAAACCCCATAAATGTTAAAAAAGTTAGTTGAAAATTCGAGTAAATTTTTAATTTTTTTGTTTTTTTACGTTAAAAATTATCGGAACTTCAGAATGGTTTTAATTCAAATTCCATGGAATGCAGAAAAATAAATTTCAGCTTGTATAAAAATAAATTTTAGCCTGCAAATTTTAGCTTGTATATATTATAAATAAATTTTTAGCTTGTATAGAAGTTGGTGGTGTCACAACTTAAATCTGCTAAATATCGCCCCTCGCTTCTTCTCCTCAGTATTGAAATTGTCTCGATAATAGTCTCGATTTGCCACCGGAATTTATTCATATTGTACTAAAATCCGCGTGAAAATTTTGGAATGCTTTTCAGATAACTATGTAATGATAAAGGTTATCATCTAATGATAATTATCGATCTATAACATTGTATTAGAAAGTAAATTTTCTATTTCCGGACTTGCTCTAAGACGAAAATAAATGCATTTAGGTTTTTATTTGTTAAATTAAGGTATTTTTAGATGAAAAATCTTAAAATAAGATTTAGAGACACGGATAATTACTTCTTGATGAATACTACCGCGACTATCTGAAATTAACAATAGGCAGCTACACACCAAATAAAAATTTTGATTTCCCTATATTAAATTGAATATTATATAAAGGTGAAACAAAATTGTTTTTTCCGATTTTTTATTAAATATTTAAACATAATTTTACAACACATGAAAAACAATTAGGATTCAAAGTAAAGACCATGTGACTCTATGGCTTGAACCCATCTATCGGCATGTTGTTCGATCCCGCTGCGGTACCACTCCTTGTTCATAGAGGCGAAAAACTTACGGCACCTGTTTTCGACATCGGCCAGGTCATTGGAGCTACGACTACAAAGAAAGTGTGCCATGGATTGGAAAAGGTGATAATCAGATGGCGCAAGGTCCGGTCTATAAGCTGGATGTGGAAGAAGTCGAGATTTTCTATCTTTTCCGTCGTTTGTCTGGTGGTGTGCGGTTTTGCATTATGTTGTTGAAGGAGTTTTCCGATTGATCACTTCCGATTGATCAATGCTGGGTATTTCTCGCCAAGTGGCGCATGCATTAGATCAAGTTGGGCGCAATAGAGGTCTTCGTCGATGGTCCGACCATTTGGAACTAGCGAGAAGTAAATTACGCCTTCGAAATTCCACCAAACACACAGAAGTTCATTCTTTGAGAAACGATCACATTTTGCTACTGGTTTTTCCGTTTGACAGTGATTTTTTCTGTTCGGATTACTGAAGTAGACCCACTTTTCATCACAAGTTACAATTCTACGAATAAAACGGCAATCTTGTGGATTTGCGAGCAGTTTTCGGCAAGTCTCGACACGTTTTTGAGCTTGAATTTCAGTCACTTCTCTGCAGCGTCTATTGACTTTCCCAAGGGCGTGATGATGTCGTACAACTGATGTTTGAGGAATATCGAGCTCGGCCGACAATCTGCGAGTACTTATTGATGGATTGTTCTCCTCAGGTTCACGGATTGCTTCACAATCGACTGTCGTAGGTCGGCCTGAATGTGTCTTGTCCTCGAGATCAGTGTCGCCGTCGTCAAATCTTTTGAACCAATTTCGCGCAGTACAATCCGAGACCATTCTGTCGCCTTCAACTTCGCATATCTTTTTTGCTGCTGCAGTCGCGTTGAAGCCTTGTTTCTAGTAAGGACGTAAAAGAATACGAATTTCGGATTTTTCCATGTTTCTTCTACAAGTTAAAAAAATTTTAAATAAAAGACCAATTAAAAATTTTAATATATAATATGATATATATAATATTTTAATATATAATATTTCTGTGGCCGATTGCATAACACGTGTATATAAAAATCTTTATTTGGTAAAAAAAACGATTAGACAAAAAGATATAGGAAATCGGAAATCATTTTGGTTCACCCTAGTAAATTCTGACGTGTTAAAAATTAACTATTTTCAACATAACTTATTCTATTGAAAAATCTGTTTAGGTTTGTTAAATTCTAGATTCCCTAGGCTTTTCTTAGTTACTATATTTACCTCATTTAGCCTGAAGCTATAAGTTATGATTTTGTGGAATTGTGAGAAACCAAATTGAGAACCGGTTCCAGAATAACTCTTAAGAAGATATTTCGAATTCTTAAAGTGGGTTGTCACGTTTCGAGTTGAGTAACGTGCTAACTTTACTATTTTAGTGGAAATTGAATGAGGTATCGATTGAATCACGTTTTAGTCAATGAGAAAACACCGCCTTAAGAACTGCTCGATTTTCTAAGACGGTATTTTATGAGTTGATTAATGGGCTGTACATGTTACGAGTTGAGTAACGTGTTAGCTTAGACACGTGTTTTGATTGCGATTTTAATTTAATCAAATATTCAAATATCGCCTTAAGAATAGCGGATATTCTTAAGACGATGTTTGAATAGTTGATTAATGGGCTGGCATGTTACGAGTTGAGTAACGTGTTGGCCTTAGTAGGGAACTTTTGGTTTAGTATTTGAGTTATTTTTTATGATCAAATATCTTCTTAACAGTTATTAGTAAAACTATATTTTATTTATTAAAATATAGCGCGGCCACTACTTACGGAACTATCTTCTCTTAAAATATATATTTTCTAAATGTGATGTATATCCATTAAGTTTGACTATGAATAGTAGTTCTAGTTGAGATATATTATAAAATAGAAACTGTATTTTAATTTTTCTACATAGCTCTCTCGCCTATTGAAAAAAATTTTGCCGTTAATATGACACAAAAGAAACAAAGTAATGAAATGTTGAATAAATATACCTTTAATTTAATTAAAATTAGCCACCGTTAGGTGAAGCGAAATCTGTTAAAATAATATAAATGTTTTTATAATCAATTCGATCATAAATTTAATTTATATAAGTCAAATCAATGACTAATCGGAAATGACTATAGAATCCTAAATGTTTTTTTTTATTAATTTCGTAATTGTTTTTGTTGAATATTTGTACAAATTTATGCTCTGAATGGTGTGAGATATTTTGAATGAATTATTAAATTATATAACCTCTTATTAGATACCAATAATTTGTGACAATTTGTTTGTGCCATGCGTATTAGATTTAATATAATAACTCCATGTGATGACGAAATGTTATACTTACAGCTGTATGAGATATTTTGATAGATAAAATTTAAGTTTAAAGAAAATACAAGTAGACTGTAATTATGTTGATTATAGCTGGCATTTTTGAAAAACTTAGCAAAATCATTTTTTTAATGATGGACTATCTTCGAGACAACGTTAATAATGAGAAACAGAGAAGCAAAATAGTGAGAAAATGAGGGGCTTTTATCTTTCGAATGAAGTATCAATTAATCTCAGTTTGACAATAGTTAAATAATGATCTCTATTCAGATGGAATGTGGAATTTCGGTGAATAGTAAATTATAATCGACTTGTTATAGTTTAATGGAAAATTGGGGTATTTTAATATTATTTTTAAAGAATATTTATTATTATCAATTTTAAATATTATACATTTAAATGCTAGAGGAAAAAATTAGACATACTTTTGTAAATCATCAATGTGTGTTGTCGCACAAAAATAGATAACACTGAAAATGGATTGATTAAAAAGTCTTTTGTGGCCGTGTGATCCAAACGAGACTACAATTTTTTATTTTTCTTTTCTAAATTTTCCTTCTTCCATTAGGCACCGATCTCTGAAAAGTATACTATAATAGAACCAAAAAATAGTGCAGTTTAACCCCTACCAAAATTAAATAAAATCAATTGTTACAATTTTAAAATTTACAAATTATATAATAATATTGGTGTTCATAATGATTGATATTGTTACGATAACTTATTGTACCTCCATTATCGTCATGACAAATACCCTGCTATCGCTCATTTTTTAATCTAAGCTATTATAAGGATTTATTTAATTGTTTGAAACAATAATAAACCTGTGAGCACTCCAATAGGTTAATTCAAGTTTTTAAGAATTTATTCCTTTTTTTAATTTTATGTTTTAACAGCGTGCACATTTCTAAATGGTTTTTATGGGAGTTGTTTATATAATTAGCACTCGCACCAATTGCGCGAAACAGGAACTTTCAATTTATTATTATTTTTTCAAAATATTTTATTTATTAATTATTATTTAATAGAAACACTTTTTCTTCTCTGAGCTATTAAAATTACTGAAAATAGTACACAAATTTTTGAAAGAGCTATGTGGATTTTTTTGAATCTTTGAAAGAAATGTGCACGTTTAAAAATCAAAAGAATATAAACAAAAGTATTATATTTTTCTGAAAACCATACAACCTTTAAACCAATTCTTCTGTTAAATAATAATTAATAAATAATAGATTTTGAAAAAAATAATAAATTTAAAGTTCTGTTTCTTGCAATTGGTGCGAAGACTTTTGCAATGCGGCGAGATTTCGTGGCAGTAGAGTGTATCTATATTCCAAATGATATTGTTGCCGGTGAATTGCTCAGATAGGAAAAGAATTTAATTTAAATTTTTTGTTATTCGGTTTTACAGATTTTATGGAGTGTCAAATTTAAATTTACGTTAGATCAAGACATGTTGATAGTAAAGAGTTTTTTTTTGGAATTGTGAGATTACAAGCAGGATACAATTTCAACGATAATTATAAGAAATTCTTTGCGTTAATTAAGAAATTAATGTAAACATATGCAACAATCCAAGGCAAAACATATCAAGCATTAAATTAAAACATTCCAAAGAAAATCTAAATGACAAAAACGAGAGGAGAAATAATAAAACTAGCGGAACAAACAAATCCCATCGTATACAATTACCAACGTCAATATCCACGTACGTATTATATAACGCTTGGTGCACTTAATCGATACGCGCAACCCAACGTGGTGTCCACCGAAGCGACAACAATTTTATTCGAGTGGAACGCCGCCAATCGAACACACTGCTCTATTTGTGCTCATTTTGATGATGCATCTCTATTTACGTGAACAATGGTGATATATCATTTATTATTAGAACATATAAATCGATTTTAAAGTCATACAATCTAAACGGTACATAATAAGAAATTATCCAAAATATATTTTATACATATATTTAAAATTCAAACATCATAATGTTGAAACTACAACGTTTAAATTTAAACTAATGATTAATATAAGTACATATGTTTCGACGGGGTATCTATATGTAAATATGTATATAAACAATTTCTATGAAGAATTGCTTAAAATACTTGTCATAAATAAATTGAATAATCATAAAAACGGCCAACGCTCCTAGAATATCATATGAATCATTAATAATATAATCAATTATTATTAAGATAATAAATATTAATGTAAAAAAATGTACAGAAGGGTATAATAATTAGTTGGTCGTAGGTTGATAATTAGTTAACAATAATAAAAACACTATATGTATATAATTACAAGTTAATTTCACACAAAATCGTTTTCATTTGTCAATTTTTGAGGATAAATAGTTGATAAGCACTACCAGTGGATAGAATAACTACAAGTTTCAGAACAAAACAACCGTTGATGAGGATTTCCAATAATAATAATAATTAATGTTAATAAAAAATGAAACAAAACAAGGAAACAATTAACGTAAATGAGAGGGGCTTTTGCAAAATACGCTTTTGCCAAAATTCATTATTAGAACATGATAAAATTGGACAACTACACAGAAACAATAATAATAATAATTAATAAGGAGATAAAACAATAAAAAAAACAATTGCAGACAGAAATGCTAATAACAGAAAAATTCCAGACAATTCCATCCGTCATTTCTCAGATTAAATGAATCATAATTATGCGAAAATATCAAATGGGAAAACTTGTAAAACATCATTCTCAATTTCACTTGAAGATAAGCTCGCGGAGCAAAATGCAACACAGCGCATTTCGTTATGAAATCGACTGGAATGTCCAATGAAATTTCAAATAATTAATCATAATTGTAATAATAATAATATAAGGCTCATAACCTAAATTGAATAATAACTATTACAGATTTTTCTAGTAACAAATTGGTAGACACATTCGATCCTATTAAAAAGAATATTAGTAATAATAATAATAACTCATAAGGGGAGTAGAACTCAAAAAAATAATAAACATAAATAAACGATATTGATGATGATGTTGGTGATGATGTTAAGGAAACAACGAAAAACGATAAAGCTGACAATATTTCGAAACAAACCTTAGTATGATGAATGCCACTAATAAATCGGCATGAAACCATTTGAATTTAGGAAAATCACAATAAAAACGAGTAACAAAAAGGGAAGAACGGATGTGAATGCATATTAAGCTAACATTATCATTGAAAAAATGATCTAATTGAGAAATAATACGGAATAATGCCAAAATGATAATCTGTATATTAAAACCGAATAAGTAGTTGTAATTTGTAATTGGACCAGTCAATTCGACATTATTCCCTTAACTATCCCAACTAGAGATAAAAGTCATCTTAAAGCAAAAAAAAAAAGTAAATTCATTAATTTTCCCAATCATTTCTATGAAAAAGACCTAATGAAAACTGTAATACCTATAACGATTCATTAAAGCTTGGAACAGAAAACGTACGGGTAAAAATTAGTTTAAGTAAAACATTCCTTCACATCCCTTCCTTTTAATAAATAAACTCTATACACAGGAAAATAATTGGTATAATAAAAAACGCTAGTCAATATTGAAAACAATTGAATACTTGAAGACCTAATATTGTTAGATTAATTGCTAAATGAGTGGCTCAATGGGAAAGATATAATACAGTCACAAAGTATCATTATCAATATACAAATATTTCTAAGGAACGCGCTGTTCCGGTGTCGTTCATGTGGAGCAGACGGGACACGAGCTTTGGCTATCGGAGCCAGATCGCGATCGGTCTCGGCCACAGCGTGCACATGCCGGTGCTCCAGCATCGCAATCGTTCTGCAAAAACGTATTTATTGTCAGCTTGGATATAGAAAGAAAACAGAAGGAAAAAAATAGAGTTTCAACATTCCCAATTATCTAGCAAATCTACTGAGAACGACTTCAACTAAAGGCTTCGCTGATAAACTGACCATCATTTGTTGAAATGTTGAAGTGCTGAATGTCGGGTTCTCAGTAGCACTAGAATCGAGCAGGAGCTGCTGAAAATTGAGAACGATTCATACGCTCCATATCAAATTACTTCTATTCTACTCGACGACCAATTAAACACTACGTATATTCAACAACTTACACCAAATATGTTATAAGGTGGACTGTGCTGGAGAGATGCCGATGGTCGAATGCCGCCTTCGAGAACCGCATCTCCACCATTCGTCGTCTGATTCGTGGTGGGATTAATGGCCAATGGCGAGGAGAGCGACTGAACAGATGGCATGAATCCAGACGCGGCTCCGCCATGCAAATGCAGATTATTCAATTGTTGCATCGCCTAAATTGTTGAGAACTCAAGGGATGAACCACCAAGCATCGACAAACCAAGTCGCGTTCAATTTCGGCTCTCTCGGCACGATTTTTATAAAATTCGCACAACTGTCGGCACTTTTTAAGCGCGTCTTCATAATTGTTGATCTTCTCTTGTTCCTGGTAGCGCTGTTTATTAAAATCCTCAAACTCATTTGACTGTCCATCCATCGTCGGCAGAGGAAATGAGGGCGGAAAATATCCGGCATTTCCAAACGGATCATGCTCATTTCTCATCGGCGAGTTGCCTGAAACAACACGCATTTATTTAACATATGGGCATTGTTGTTTTTGGTAAACAAAACAAACTTTCACCAAATATGCTGCCGAAGGTCTGGTTGGAGTGCTCTTCAATTGGTGCTAGGTCGAGATTAAGCTCATCAAAAGTTCCAAGCGAGGTTTCTGTAAAGCGTTGCTATTAAACTTCACAGAAACTTTTTTTGTCAAAATGTTGGGTGGTTCTAGCTTAGTAGATTCTTAATTATGTTTAAATTGATAACACGTAAATAAGTGAGCTCATTTGAAGTAGTGTAATTTAATATTCTATTACTAGTTAAAGAAGTGCATTAATATTACGTAAAAACGTATTCTGGAATTGATATGTGGATATTTTATGGAATTTCTTATATTATTTCTTTGTTATATATTATGGCGTATACATTTGCAGAAACTATTAATGTTTTTCGATTTCATTCATTTCTGACCGTCCATTCATCCATTATTACAAGGTTCGGCCATAATTATAAATCGTATTTCAAGGTAAACTCAATCAACAAATGGCCAATTAATTCTAATCATGTGTTCTTTCGATCATAGATATTGCAGAAAATGGTAAACATCCTATAAACCTTTCTTACCAGTGACGGCATTGAATCCGCTATCGGATCGACACAACGACGAAGTGCTGTTACCATCGATGGTCGGCATTCCGCCATTGATAAACATGCTCTCTGCAATCACCGCAATAAATGAAGAAGCAAAATTTCGCGATACTTTGTATTCCGTCAAAATTGCCCATATTTAGTGAATGCGTACGGTGACGGCCCAATTCGTTGCGCATCTGAAATCAAAACACGTCAGTCAGAAATCGATAATCTAAAAAAAATCATTAACAAGCATTATAAGCACCGTTCGAGACGAGGTTAGCCTGCCATTAAATCTATAAACCGAAAAAGACTTCAATTTCGTTAAATATATAAATCGAAACTACGTCATGCTCACGTGCAACATCATGCAATTCGATCAGAAAAGCTCACATCGAACGTGCCGGCCGACGACACCGACAATGGACTTCGCTCATATCCCGGCGCTTTAGGATAGCTGCTCGATATCAAGTCTGTTGATGAGTATACCTTGCCCGTCGGTATCGGCTGACGCTGCTTGAGCACAGATGAGTACGACGGTGCGATTCCATTGCTTATCGGCGAGCCGAATTGCAATTGCTCCGACGACATGTTAACTAAAATCCATGATCATTCAATTTGAAATTCAACCAATTCTTACATCCATTCGAATTGGCAATCGGACTACATTGCTCTTTTGGACTCGCCTGCGAGCTTCCCACGTACGGATTACGCTGTGCATGCAGCTCCGAATCGTGATGAGCGAACGCGCAGAAAACCGCGCGAGGACAGTACCCGTGCTCGAGCATATCATTACACTTTGTCGACTTGTAGATTTCCGGATGGAACTGCTGTTCGGTTCTGGTGTGACAATATTGGCACGAGTCGCCGGCTTCGCACATTTCCGGGTCCAGCCATTCGTCAATGTTCTTTGCGGCGGGGCATGGTGTAGATCTGAACTAGTTGAGCATTTTGATGGTTCATGCACACTCCTAATGACACCTATACTTGTACACTGCCGGTGGTCGACGACGATCCTTCGAGTTGTGATAGAATGGACACGCATAACCCTGTCGGCACAATCTCGCCGGCTTACGACACTGGTCCGTCTTGTAAAACGAAAGCACATGATCCTGCGAATGCCATTGCGGGTCTTCGATGACAAAGCTTGCCTTGTCACGTCCCTCGCCGTCGACGCTAGTCGAGAAACCCGTATCATTCTGATCGTACTAAAAAGTTTTATAATTAATTGACTATTTGGAAAACGAATACCATTGGCTGTCTAATATCATGCGACGAATGCGCGAATGCACAATGTGCACCGTTCTTCACACATTCACCACTAATATCCGTTGGATGCACACATTGCGCCGTCTTATAATAGCGCAGATGATATTTACGCTCGACGTCACCGGAAACACGATGAAGATAGATGCAATCATCACCATCCGGGCAGATTCCAGTGTTCTCGTCGTACTTGTCGCAATAAATGTCCGGTGAGTAGTTGAAAGACCCGTCTGGTTTGCGCACTGGTCTATAATAATAGTAATTGTAGATGAGTAGGACGGTCAGGGTCAGTGGAACCTTCTTCTCCTCTGATTCTGAAAATGCCACTTGAAACAAGTGAATGGCCGATGTTGTTGGCATTGATGCTGCTTGAATAGCGGGCAAGCTTCGACACGAAACTCGTTCAGGTATCTGAAATTAATTTTTTCATGAATTGAGGGCAAGTTTTATTGATGATTATCGGTAAAATTATCGTTACCAATTCCACCTATCTGAATATGGAAATAGTAATTTAGCGGGGTTTAGTTGGGTGAATGTTTATGAATATTTAATAGATTATATGATATAATAGAATTTAAATAACGTACGTCAATTAAATCACGTGACACAAGAACCATCAGGTGCACACCAAATTGTATTGTTAAGTTGAGGGCTCAGAAAATATGCTAATAATGTAAGTTTCGGCAAAAAGCGCATGTTTTTAGATAGTTTAAGACGGGCTATTCACCGTGACGTGTCTAGTAATTGGAAAAGATACAAGTAAATTAGTAATGCACGTTTGAATATTGAAAATTGTTCATTTTCCTTTGGCGTGCAGGTGTGTTGATGTTCCTCGAACAGACTATCAACGTTCTCGTACGTAGGCAAACATAAAAATTAAAATATAAAAGCAATTGAATGCTCTCAGCTAAAACTACACGAACATTGAAAATATCGATGCCTTTATTGGCAAATGCATACAACGAGCTTCATGTAAACGTTTTTTTTTTGAGCTTACTCACTATTTATATTTCACAAGAAAACCAGAGACATACATGGGGTGCCGACCGTTTGACAGTAAAATTAAATATATAGGCAATCGACAGGAAATTTTTGGTTGAGAAATAAGTTCGTAGAGTTTTTATATTATCTTTTGTTTCTCAACAATTTTCGTGTTGTTTGATAAAGTGTACATATTTATCTGATAGCGCTTTTTCTGCTCTACAAAACTGTGTAACTGTGTTTTTAGTTTGTTCTGAAACTTTAAATTTTCATCATTTTTCAGGCTTAGAAATGAACTATCCAGGAGATAAAAAATCTTAGGCGTGTCTACAGCACAAAAATAGGAAAATACACCAGCGGAAATACATCTTCACCCAAAAAAGACCATGATCTGCGTATGGTGTAACTGGGAAGTGTTTGAAAGAAACTCCAAGGAGCTCAGTGTTGCCCAGCTGCGCCGCGTAAATCAGACTATTCGACTGAAAAGACCCGATCGGGGGCCGCATGTGCACAAGTCGTCAAAACCGTCAAATGAGAGGTTCTTCAGCATACTCTCCAGACCTTGCTCCATCCGAATATCAACTTTTCCGCTCTCTGTCAAACCAAATTAAGGTTGTTACCTTCGAGGACCTCAAAAACTGGCTCTACAACTTCTTCGACACCATGCCAAGCGATTTTTGGACACCATGCCAAGCGATTTTTTGGATCAACAAGTTGATCGAAAGATGGGAGGAAGTCGTGAACAGTAATGGCGAATACAATTGATTATCATAATTATCGTTTTTTGTCCAAACTCTACAAACTTATTCCTCAATGTATAAGTTTAAAAATTTAATGATAAATTAATTGCAACGAAGACAACGTAAAAAATAAGAATAAAGATCGACCGGCAAGCAAGCGGAAGTTGTTTTTGTACAAATCACTCTCGCCCTCACTCTCTGAAACGTGGCTTAACGGTTCGTCCCCGGTTTGCTTTTGTTAGATCAATTCAATTGAAACTTTCAAAATTTGTACCCTTTATTTCTTTCATTTGCTTTCAAATGTTCATACCCATTCCCTAGTCGTCCTATTAATTTCATCAATAACTCCCACGTCAAAAAGCGAAAAAAAATAATCATTAGAAATGCCACATGACCAGATAGCAAACAATAACAACTCAATAAACCCAAACATCTCCACTCATATAACGTGATCATTGTTTACGAGTCTGTTTTTGCAAATAACCATCATTTTGCAATTTCAGTTTTTGATTGACGCCAGATTGCAAAGATTCGCTCTTCGGCCACCCGAAAAACAGCTGTTTGGAGGACGTTCGAAATCAAATTCCCCATCCACCCCCCACCAGCGAAAAAAAAAACCAACAAAAAACCGTCCAAATTTGAATGAACAACCATACTTGCACCTGCAGATTATTCACCAAACGTTGTTTGTTGTTTACGACAATCACAAATTCTCTACCTCCCCCTGCCCTCCCATTCACAAATGGCCTTCTACCACCTCCAAAAAAAACTTTGACGCCGAGGAAATCGAACAAACAAATAAACAACATATGTGCATACGGCAGACGCCATTTTTGCCGTGATGATCCCTTGATGGAGAGTGAATATTCACCTAATCGAGAGCCAGAGAGCTTAAATGAGCAGCTCGCATGCTCTCAATATCAACAGCAACAACAATAATAATAATAAACAACAAAAAAGTGCTGCTGCTGTTCTCCTCTACTACCATTCTCTGTTGACAAGTATGGGGGGCCCAACTGTGCGCTCACTCTTTGTCTCGCCAGTTGTTTGTGGTAAACAGCGCCAACGGCGAGGCGCGGCGCCCGAAAAGAATCGACATCAATTGGAAAATAAGAACTCGAATATTATATATATAAAAAGCGGCAAACATTCTCTCAGTCTCTTCCCATAATCCGAAAGCGACAACAAAAAAACTTCGCGCATCGATATAATTAATCAATAAACCAGCACATAAAACATGACGAACCTTTGATGATGCTCCGCTTTGTCGTTATTTCGAGCAATCTCGCGCTGCAATTCTTCTACTTCCCGTTGCGGCTGATGCTGCTGCGGTTCTTGTTGCGCGCTCGGCGGCGGCGATTGCACACTCGGAGCCCCGTTGCTATTGTTCTCTCCAGATCGCTGGTTCTCCGTCATTGATTGACGATGCTGCGTTCCCTATAGACCAGCAGTTTTCCAATTATAGCTTCTCGATTCACTGCAAAAAACATCCGTGATAGTTGATCCTTTACAATGATGGCAGTAAAAAAATGAGAGAATGAATGATAAATAACAACAACAAAATGCTGATTCAACTGATTGTTTACTTGGCTCCATACAGTTTTTTTTTCTGCAAATGCTTTTTTCTGATGAAAAAAAAAATTTTGTGTGTCTGTGGGTATGCCTAACCTCTCAGAACGTTTGAATGGGTTTTGTTTATGACTTTTTGTCAAAAAAAAATCGATTTATGATAAACAAGAATCGCGCAATATAATATTTGCGTTCAGACAAGTTTTAATGTGAATTGATTCTTTAGGTTCTATCAAGGTAAACTCGGAATAACATCAAAATTGTTGACATTATATGGAGATTTCAAATGTCAGCGTTGGAGCACTGGGCGGAATATGAAAATTGTGTTAAATAGATAAACAAGAAATTGTCGAGTTTCGGGTTGGAATTGAAATAACAACAAATAACTGAAATGAACAATTTTTGGCAATTCTTCTACGTGTTTTTAGCTTCGATGTAAATTATTCAGCAACCTGATTACGGTAAAACTCGTCGTTTCCGGTCGTATAATTTTTGAGGCTTTAATATCACTATTCTAATTGACAAAATTATATGGAAAAATGCAGTTTACGTGAATATAGCAGGGAAACGATCTCTTAATCACTTAATTTAAATATTTATCTCTTTTTTTGTTACTGAACTTCTTTGAGTGGGACGCCCGTGGACACAAAAAAACATTTTTTCGGGAAACATCAAAGGAAACAATTTTTTATAGAAAAGTAAATATTCTAAATAACTGAAAGGCTTGAACAGGATAATATCGTAACTAGTTCGTTTATAATTCAAGAATTTCAATGTCTCTAGTAGCCATTATACAATACTAGTATTGCAATTCATCTAAAAACATTAAAACAATTGTTGATGGTAACAAATTTCCCGCTTCTCGTGGGCACTCTATTCTGCTTCTCTGTTTCTCATTATTTATATTGTCTAAAGTATATTTTTTACCCATTGAAAAAATATGTTTCTTTTCCCTCGGATATTAAAAATTCAGAAATCCACTATAAATAATATAAATTTCTGGATATATGCGCACCTCACAACATGGGAAGAGCATTTTTACGTTCTCTATAATGTGCATCTACCAAATTGCGAAATGATACGGACTGTACAGCTGTTAACTTTTTTTACCTCTTTCCACATCGAGCTCTACCGATAACAAGTTTATATGCGAAGCAGTAAAGAATAAAACAGAATAAAAGATTGCTTATGGCAAGGAAAATATAAAGAACAAATAATCTTCAAAAAAGAACAATCGCTATCGAAAACACATTCTATAGAAGAAACAAGAATTTCGGCTATATTATCCCCCGAATATACCGTGTCAAGAAAAAAAATGCTAACAAGTGAATTTCCATTAAAAAAAAGAATGGTTGCCCAAAAAAAAACAACAAAAACCTTAACAAAATAATAATTTGTATCTTATCAACCCTGATAACACCAGTTATTTCTGACAAACAAACATTCATTCGATTTTCAAATTAAATTGACGATGAAAAAACACATAACAACTGATTCAGAGCTCTGATAACATTCAGCCACTTATTTGGGTCTCTATTCTCCATCAAAAACACAAAAAATTGTTGTTGTTGTTTATCTTAATTAGTCGCATATATGGAGAGAAGAAGGCACTCCGTCACATACACACAAAAAAAGGAGCACACACCAAACAGGCTTATATTAATGCACAAACATTCCATTTTGTTGTTGTTGTTGTTGTTGTTGTTTTTTAGGGGAACCGCTAATCAATAGTTTCTTTCTCTCAATATGTTTTATTTAGCTTTTCTCCCCTTGCTCGTCTGTTTTTTATGCTTTTCGTTGTGCTCCTTTTTATGGTTAAGCTATATGCATAAAAAAAATTTCAGAGCCACAGAGTATGATTTAAAAATAACGGTACAAAATATTTAAAAAAAAAACGAAACATCTGTTCCAAACAAAATATTTACAAAAAACCATCGATTTTTTCATATTCCAAAAGAAAGGGAGTGCGATGAATCCGAACAACAACCTTCAACCACCTCCTCCTCCTTCTTCTTCTACCAGAAGAGTAGGCGGTAGAAAAATGTTCTTGTCGTGTTTTCTCCGATTAACCAAAACGAATATCTACATATATATTTAACAGCAACAACAACAACAGCAAAAAAATAAAATGGCTGTCAGAGAAGGAGAGAAGCGCCTCGATATGCACGTCATCCATCCTTCCTTCCTTCCATCCATCCAGCCAGCCATCCTTCAACCATTGTGTGTGTGTGTGTTTGGACGGCGCCTATGTTTACGGGGACGGCGAACGAACAACCTCATGACTGGTTGGTGTATCAGATAGAGAGCGAATGAAAATGACAAAATCGAAAGAATGCAACTTACACGTTTATTTTAAGCCACCCACTCCGTTTAAGACTCTACTAGCGATTATCAACTGATTAGAGCGCTCTCAAATGAAGGAGTGCGGGGTAGCTGGAAACAAATTTTTCCAATAAAAATGAGCAAAATTTCATATAAAAAATAAATCAAATGTTTTGATAATCAAAGTCGAAAGAATCATACCGATAAGGAATCATAGGCAATCCTCGGCGTAAACTTCAATTCAACAATTCCCACAAGTTATACATTCTGTAGAAAAAAGCCCAATGAGCACCAACAAACAAACAAACAAACAAATAAAAAAAAGCACTCATTGATCGCAACTCTTCTTTTCACACAACGTTCATCGATTTTATTCCCTTTCTCGCTACATATGACTATCACGTGAGGCGAAGAGTTGTTGTTGACAGGATTAAAAAAAAAAGAATTCTACAAACACATACGCTCAAAATGATAGACTGATTTCGTAAATAAAACAACAACAACAACAACAACAACAACAAAATATGACGAAATGCCGATGAAAAAAGGTTTCGGATGCTTTCTCATCTCTTCTCCCCTCTAAATGTTGCTCAGCTTTCAACAAAAAAAACGGTCGATGTTTACGATTTGCGGCGCCAAAATAGCTTTGTTTGCTTGTTTGTTTGTTTATTTACACTTATATATATATCCGCAGCCATTTTCTGTATGATGATATTAATTTTTATAATAAGAATAAACCGTAATATTTCATTGAAAACAAATGAAAATTGAAAAGAAAACTTGTCTATTCCCATCAGAAGCTGAGATGACAATTTCTTAACCTAGTAAAAATGGGATTCCGCGTTTTGAATTATTCAATAGCAAACGTTTTAATGAATTGTTGCGTTATGTCTTGCTTAAATTTAAAAAATAAAGTATTTAGAAACTGAAAATATATATTACAGATCCTCTATTCAAAGTTTTTACATTTGATTATAGGTTCAGAAACACGTGTTCCGAACCAAATTATTGGCGGGACACTGATTTCGGAATTCGGAATGTAAAAGTTTAGAATCTACAATCCGCTATTCAAAAAATTTCTTTATTATTTATGAATTTTAAGCACGAAATAAGCGAAAGTTGATCGAAGGAATTTTGAAATTCCTAATTCAAAATCGGGAAATTTGGAATAAAAATTAAAAATTCGAAATACGGGGATACGGTAAAAATTTAAAAAAAAACTTAATTTACAAGTTGTTGTAATTTTTATATTGGAAATTGTACATAACTGCTCTTTTTTGTTATTTGAAGCTATTGTCCTTTCCAGAGATAGGGGAAGAGGAAAAATGTTAGAAAAAACTTAGCTTTTCGTTTAGACGACCACTCTTTTCTATCTCATCAATGCGTGTTGTCTTAAAAAATGGATAACACAAATTGAAGAGAAATAGATGAAAAAGTCCTTTGTGGCCGGGTGGCCGTCCAAATGAGAATATATATTTTTATTATTTTTTGCTCTTCCATTCGGTACTTATCTCTTAAATGTACAATACAGTAATGCTAAATTTCTCATTTTAAAAAATATAAAAGTTAAATCAGCAGGGTTCTGTTATGAACTCAGTAAGAGTAGTCACATCTAACTTTTTGGAAAGATATCAATATTTTTAGATAATTTAAGAAAAGCCTAGTTAAATTGTAGTTAACAATTTTTATTTTTAAGATGTAAAAAGTTTCAGACTCGCTTAAAAATGGGAAAATCGTTGAATATCTTTCGATTTTTTATATTTTAAAATATCTAGAAGAATCTATGACCATCCAGTATCTTGCTTATAACATATTAATTTGTAGATCTTTATTTTCTTAAATTTAGCTGGAAAGACTCCTCTGAAATAGAAATAAAAATTAAATTTTGAAAAATCACGTTACGTAAAAAATACAAAAAAATTGTCTTGAAATATTTTTCGTTAAAAAGACGCAAATAAATATTTTAAAGCGCGCTTAAAAATCGGAAAAAACCTTATTTACAGTTCGCGTTCATCAGAAACACCACAATAACCCACAAAAAATTTTTATTTCGTGATTATTTTAACTTATTGTCCTTTTCAGAGATCGGTGCCTAATGGAAGAAAGAAGAAAATGATGGGCGGCTACACGGCCACAAATAACTTTTTCGTCAATTTCTCTTCAATGTGTGCTGCCCAGTATTTCGTAAAAAAGAGTGGCAGTCCAAACGAGAACCATACTAATTTTTTTCCTCTTCCATTTAGCACCGATCTCTGAAAAGGACAATGCCTAAATTCCAATCGAGCAATCAATGATGTATATTTTCAAAAAAAGTTAGAATAGTTCGAAAAATTTCCATTTCCTATTCGAATAAAAGTAATTAATCTAAAACAATAATTTTATTTACTCTAAATTATGAATATTCGATTTCAAGAAATCGGTTATTTTCATAACCAATAATAAATTTTAACAAATAACAATAACACTATTATTTTCAGAATGGTATTAATATGTATTTAGAATAACAGAGGAATTTAATTCCTAATTATTATTATTTTGTTATCAATAAATAACAATTCAAAACTATCACACAATCGAACCATGTCATCAACGAAAAAATAAAATAAAAACTCTATTATCACCACAAATAATACCTTAATTATTTGCAAATTGAGTCATTGAAACTATATTGAATGGATCGTTTTTGACATTCGCCAATCACGGTGGTACAAAACTTTCACACTTTATCAATAGTCTATTCTAAAACCAATTGCTAATCATATAAAACCTAGCTATTCAAACTCAAAATCAATTTCTTCTTATTAATAATATTAACGAATAAAAGTTTTTGGTTAAATAGAAATCAATAAATTTTAACGACAAATCGCATCGTTAAGAGTCTTTTAATACGAAGAGGAAAGTAATATTGTTTAGACGAACAAAAATTGAGGAAGAAGAAAAGGGCTCGAATTTCTAGAAAAGCAAACAAAATGCGTCTTAAAATGTTGATATTTAATTGTTTAAAAAAAATGAAGTATTGTCTTAATAAATATGCACGTCTTCAATGAATTAGCCTTTAAATATACATTTCAATAATAAATGAGCCAAAATGTTATGTTGAAATTAATATTTTCAAAAAAAATTGTATAATATAATCGAAATACTAATTGATATTGTTTTACATTTATTCGGGGCTCCAGAATAGACATTTGGAGGTGTCTAATATCCACAGTTTCTGAAACAACATTACTACAACACGCCAAATGGCTTTTCTTATTTTTACGCGTGTATCACGACTTTCCCGTGGACTTTACACAATTACTGTCTACTCCATTTTGTCAGATTTCAGTTAAACTCTCTAATAATATTAAAATCTTACAAAATATTAGATTTGAGCACTATTTCTGAGCTCGTGTTCTTAGGGGTCCAGTTGTTACAATAAAAAACAGATTTTAGTTTCTCAACTCAAGAATGAATTTATAATTTCTGTAATTGTTTATGTGTTTTCAAACTTTAAATTAAATACTGTCCTTTTCAGAGATCGGTGCCTAATGGAAGAGGAAATAATTTAGGATGGAATGAGGTTCTCGTTTGGACGGCCACTCTTTTTTTCAAAATAATGGGAAGCACAAATTGAAGAGGAATAGACGAAAAAGTCGTCTGTAGCCGTGTTGCCGTCATTTTTTTCTTTTTTTTTTGCTCTTCCATTAGGCACCGATCTCTGAAAAGGACAATATTTAAAAGTTGAAATAGTTAATTAACAAAAATAAAGAAGACTATATTAATAAAACAATATCAAACTATTTTTGACATGATAAATAACATTTTTGCATCATATGCCTTGTAATGTGATTAACACAATTTTTTAATCATTAAGTAATATTTGTTTCACATTACTCATCGCATTAAATTCTAACTTTTATTTGTAAAACCAAATGGGTACGCGCAAAGTGGAAAGAATGAATTTCCCAGATTTATTCTGGTCTTCCTAGCAACTTTAGGCAGGATCTTCTTAAACTATCGGGAAATAGTAAAATATGTAAGTTTTAGCAGGTTTAATGAGCTCGTTTTATTACCTAGGTTTGTGTGTAAGTCGATTATGATTTTACTTTTCTTTTGTCCGTTTCAGGGTCACTCGCAACATATTTTATTTCTATGTGTTTTATGTGGAAAATTATTAAAGTTTAAGCCATAAACAGATCAATAGAATAGAAATAATTATTCTACTTTAAATGGATAATTTACTATGATTAAACACTTTCAAATTTTATTGAAATCAAACACCATTCCTGTCTAAGATCGCCAAACTTAAGAAAATTTAAGAAATCCAACATTTTATCTTCAACTTGTTCTAGACTCCACCAAAATTGTTTTTTTTTTCGAGAAAATTTGTTTGTTATAATATAATCTACGAGCCATAAAATAAACAAACAACATAAACTTGTACTCCATATAATCAAAATAAAATCAAATAATGGATTGAAAAAGACAAAATGTCATGAAACAATAGTCATTTTCAATTCTTATTCGAAGATAGTTTTGGAGTTTTCTTTTATGAGCTGGAAACGCTGGCAGAACTAAACAAATTTTGAATTGAAAGCTACAAAAAATAATATATTGCATTTAGATTACTGTAGAATTACAGTACATGGAGGACATTAATTTGTATAAATTTTTAAAATTTTTAAAACTGTTTAATGTTTTCGGTAGAATTTTCAAGTTTTCTACTCAAATATCTTTCGTGATTCATGCTCCCGGAAAATCGACTAGAGAAAATCTAAAAAAAACCAATTAATGTTCAATGATAATAATTGGTAACGATAAACAAGTTTCAGTGTCACTTGTATTGCTCAAATCTAAAATTTTGGAAAAATATTAGTATTTTTAGATAGTTTAAGGAAAATATAATCAAATTGTCGTAAACAACAATAAACATTTTCAGACACGATTAAAAAACCCGAAAATCGTTATTTCTAGTTGGCGTGCTAGGCAAGAATTAAGTTAATAGAATCAATTTAAAATCATCCAAGATTTAGCAAAATTTCACATATTCCACATAAAGAGTTGAAGCTTCTCTCATCCCTACCAGAATAAAAAAGAACAATGAAACTAAAACTTGCCATTATCACAATTCATTACAGTATTTTCAAAAATTAATTAAGTGCATCTAAAAATATTGTCACGTTTTGTTTAAAAAAAAAACAATAACATCTAATGAACACAAAAAACAAAATCAAGCCATATGGTAAAAAAACAAGAATAATGAGCTAACTATCAAATATCTGATGATATTGTTTTCCCACAAAATCTCTTTCAAAAAATGAAGAAATAAATAAATAAACAAATATTCATTGGAAATGGAATGCGTTCAATTAAAGGACAAGTCAATCGTCCTGGTTGGAAACGAGATATTCGCTAGAAAATCGTCGAAAATTTAGGGAGGCGAAAACAACAACAACAACAACAACAACAATAACACAAAAATAAAACCGACTGGGGTAATAACATAACAAGACATAACAATAACAACCAGAATCCTCCCAGTTCGAATTCAAAATGTTGAGAGAAGGAGAGAGAGATGGAAAGTATTTGAATAGATGGCGCTAGGGGAGGGCGCCAATACTCACCACCCCAAACAGCCGCAAAAAATAATAATAATAAGTTAGATATTAGAAAAAACAGCAATACACACTGGCCGTCCGCACCGGACAATCGAAAAGTGAGAGCATATTTGAAATTAGTTGTCACATATGACTTTGTAGTTTTTTTTTCGTGATTCATCGTTGAGTTTAAAAGATTCGCCAACCATTGATCGAATATCAAATTAAATTCCTCTAGGGAAAAAGTCATATGGAAATGTTTAATAGAGATTTTAATATAAGGAACTTCTGAAGAACTTACTATAATACTATAAATCAATACAGGTCATATGAAAATGACAATTGAGCAAATTTTAAACGCATTTTGTTAAAATCCACGTGAGAGTTAACCTTGGAGGCCTCGCTTAAAATGTCACATAAACTTTAGATTTCCGCGTTATGTTAAATTTAAGTGACTTTTCTGAGCTTCTGTTTTACGAATTCATTTGGCGTGTCAATATATTATTTATTTTTCAAAGATTAGTTTTTTATTGTCCTTTTAAGAGGTCGGTGCCTAATGGAAGAGCAATAAAAGAAGAGAAAATTATGGGCAGCCACACGGCCACAAACAACTTTTTCGTCAATTCCTCTTCAATGAGTGTTGCCCATAATTTCGTAAAACAAGAATGACCGTCCAAACGAGAACCTCCAACGTATTTTTTCCTCTTCCATTAAGCACCAATCTCTGAAAAGGACAATTGGAAATTGAAATGTTCAAATGCGTTGTAAAATAATACATTTAAGACCAATTAATACAAATATTTAAACGACTCTTCTCAATTTGAAGCTCAGTATAACAAGCTACTTTCCACTTAATCTTAAAATATCCGTTCAGAAACTCTAACATTCCTACCAAATCACAGAGATCCATTTGGATTTCAACAGTAATGGGAAGGTCATTTCAATTGAATTGAATGGAAGAATATGAATTTAGAAAACAATTGAATAAGACAATTATTAACGGCAAGAAAGACATCAATTTTTGCTTCGTTTAATTTTCAATCACATATTTAGAAAATCACGCATAATAAAAAAGCGGGCACACCGACTTGTATGGTAATAAAATGAGCTCGGTAAGCATGATCAAATATAACTTATTAGAAAGATGTTAATATTACGAGATAGTTTAAAATAAGATTAATTAAATTGTTGTAAAATGTATTTCCTTATAAAGGTTTAAAAATCGTAAAATCGCTAATTCTATTTTCCATGATCGGGTATTTTAAAATTTCTTTGAATCTATATATCAGGGTTGCACTGAATTCCATCTTCCATTTTCCGTCATCCACTTAAAAAAATCTGATTTCGGTTCAACCCTGCTATATCTATTACCTTGGAGCAACTTATCGAACATTTTCAAATTTATATATGGAACGCATAAAACGGATCTGAGGCCGTATGCAAGAAATCATTTATTCCTTAAACGGTGATGAAAAGTCATTGATAATCAACGCCTCCAAAAAATATAAATAAGTGTATGTAAGAATTAGTATCGCAAAATTAATTACAAATTTGTATATTTTACTAGAAAAGTAAATTTATAAATGAATTTTCATCGCCGTTTACGGATAATTACGTACAACCTCTGCTTTATAACATTTTTATAATTTATTTATAATTAAAATATTAAATTGTACTTTTCAGAGATCGGTGCCCAATGAAAGAGGAAAATAATAGATTTGGACGGTCACACGACCACAAAGGACTTTTCCGTCTATTCCTCTTCAATATGTGTTGTCCATTTTTTGAGAAAACACACATTGATGAGATAGAAAAGAGTGGTCGGCAAAACGAGAACATTAATTATTTAATTTTTCCTCTTCCATTAGACTCTAATCTCTCAAATGGACAATATCAAAAAAAAAAAATTTAGATAGTTTAAGACGGAATAGAAAAATGTCTTGATAAATTATAAGAAAATGTTACGTGTAAATAAAAAGGATACGTTTAAATATTGAAAAATGCTTATTTTCCAGTTACGTGCTATTTCAAATTAAATTTGGTAGAATTTGTGGCCTTTAATCTTAACCTTCCGGGTTATTTATATTGTTCATTACATCGGTCCGAAGCAAGGCCAAAGACTAATTGCCAATTTACTAGAGTTCTTATGATTCCTATTATATAATATGGCTTCTTGAATACGAAAAAATAATCAGAAACAATTATACCTGTAAGGTGTTAGAATGGACTCAGTAAACATGCTCAAATATAACTTTTTAGAAATATTTTTATATTTTTGTATAGTTTAAGACAAGTTTAATTGAATTGTAGAAAAAAATTTTCTATAAAGACGTAACAATTTCCAAACATGTTTAAAAATCGCTATTTCGATATGGCGTGAGTAATTTTGATAAAACCGCTAAAGAAATATCTTAAACTATGTCAAATTAGAATAGTCTAGTTAGTTTACTGTTAGTTTACTACCCTAATCCCAGAAAAAAACAAATTTCACCTCAAATTTAAGCAAGGACTCTTCCAAATTCATTGATGTTCTAACATAAAACTAAGAGATCCGAGGAAACCACTCTACTATCAAACACAATAAACAAGACACAATAGACACCAGCTTGAATAAAAAATGAGAACGTTAGAACAACTAAAATAACTAAATTTTATAAAAACAATAATAATAATAACAACAAATAAATTCTCGTCTGGAATGTCGCGATATTTGAACAGTTAAACAAATAACCGTCATTTCGAAAAAAAAAACAGCTCAATATCAATTTCAAAAAGTCATTAACCAACATCGTTCAGCGAATTTCTAAACCAAACGTTGCCATGACAACTTCAGTTAAACTATTTTTAATGGTAAATTGGATTAAACCGTTATCAGATGGCTGATTTTTAACCAGACACAATATGAAGCTAATTAATTTATTTGTCCGTTCCTTTCGTCAATAGTTACCGTAACCGCGGAAAAAAATGTGATGTAATTAATAACGTGACAAATGTTTGACTAAAAAAAAGAACTTGGAAAAAACTCGAGGGAAAATTAATTAAAATACATTTTTGAGCAACCGCTTGAATATGGTCTTCTTCAATAAATAATAAATGTGAAAATTTCATCAATTTTAATATATTTCTGCAATTATTATGAATATTATTTCAAGGAATGACTAAAGAACAGGTGATTATTGTCTAAAAGTCACATGAGAATATTAAAAAAAACATCTGTTAATTGAGAGTTTTCAAGAGCTGTTAATCCTTTAGATATGAACATAACAATGATGTTCTAGATGAATATGATCACAAATTTTGTGAAAGTAGTGAAAGTTTCAATACAATAAAAAAAAGAAAAACAGTAGCTCAGCCAATTCTTTAAACTATAAATCTACATATTTTTTATTAAATGCACGCCAAACGCAAATGAAGATTTTGCAATATTTAATCACATATAATTAATTCCAACGTGTAAGTTAGTTTTTAAGTCCATATTACAGTTTTATTTTAAAGTATCTCTTGTGCTTTAAATTGTAGATTTAAATACCTTTTCAGAGCGCATTTTCTAACTAAATCAATGGGGTAAACCCGTAAAAACCCTTATTCTAATAATTTCAATGTTTTTATAAGTACAAATTAGTTTAAAATAAGATCTATACAAATATTAAAATAATAAAGTTAAAGAATATCTTATTTACACTACTGCCCTATACTAGACACGTGGATATCATATACATATACAATTGACTTATAAATTAAACCAAAAAAAAAATATATAAAAAGGATAGTAATAAAATAAAATAAAAAATAATACAATAGGGTAGGTAACATAAAAATTAAAAATGATTGGAATAAATCGAAATATTGCGACTGTTTGGAACAAGCACACCAAATGGAAATAATTTTTATCTTATTTTTACGTATATCTTACAGATATCACGCGTACTTTATGAAATTATTATCTACCCAAATATTTTATTTAAGAATGTTTTCTGTTAATGTGACGATGATGATGGTCAGAAACTATCTTTAATTACGCCGTTGACAATAGGATATGAATACATAAATGAAAACAAGATATGATGATAATAATAATTAGGGTTAACGTGATATAATATTAACGTTTACGGGAATTTCAAGAGTGGCTAGGTTTTAGATTCTCATCTTGACTCTCCATCACAACAATTTTGACTCATATAAGAGAAAAAAGAATAAATTTAAACTTAAAAATTGTATCCTTCTGAATATTACCATTATACAGCGGTGGAACTTTGGTTTTTTTAAAAATCAAATTTAATAAGCTCTATTCTATCTTAATCCTAAATGAGTATAAAACATTTAAAGAACATAAAGTGTACTCGAGCTGGCTGTTTAATAGTAGTGTCATTTATATCTTGAGTTCTTAATGATAATACAAGTTTTTTACGAATTGTATATAATTAAAAGAGACTATAATTATTAGAATATTGTTCTTAAAAGAGTTTAACAAAGCCTGATAATAATATAAAATGTCAAGATAATGATCAAGAAAATGAATGTCCTTCATGTACGCAGATATTAATTATTACAATTTTCATAAGCATGATGTTGTTTACTAAATAGATCTTAAATCTTTAAAAAAGGAAATGACTTTATATTCTGTGCAATGAATATTTTATAAACAATCATTGATCATTAGCATTTTCCTGAATGTTTATAAATTTTATTTTGTTAAAAGGAAATAGGAATTTTGAGTTATTGACGGCACCCCAAATGAATTAGCAAAAACATGACAACAGAAGAGGCACATAAATCTAAAATATCTTTAAAGTTTAAAGGATTTGTGATATTTTAAGGAATATTCGTAAAAATTAGTTTTTAACATTCACGTAGAAATTAGTACAATGTGTTTAAATATTGAAAAATCGTCAATTTTATTTGGTATCTCGAAAATAACACTACTAGCTTATCTGTCTATTCCATTCGTATTATTACTAAGCGGATTTAATTTTTTTTAAAAAGCTCGATAAATGAAGATTATTACGTTAAATGACTTATAAATTCCAACGAGTTAATTATAAAATTATTTTGATGTAACTGATTCAGCTTTGCCTTAAACGCCATCTTGTACGGTTGTAAAATGTGCTCAGTAAACGGGCTCAAATCTAACTTTACGTCAAGAAATTCATAATTTTAGGCAGTTCAAGAATAACTTGTCTAAATTGCCGAGAACGGTGTTTTCTAGCAACTTCGTAACAGATTTCAAACACTCTTAAATATCGGGAAAAATATCGTAAATATCGGAAAGTTACTATATTAGTTAATATTTAAATTTCTAAATAAGTTTATTCGTCGTGTTTTGGAACAAAATTAGGGCTATCACTTATCCAAATTTTCAAATTGTTTCTTCGAAACAATCTAATTTATAAAAGGGAAAATTGTGATAGAGTCACTGACCGTTTCAAACCCTGGAGATACTGTAAAATTTATTATTATCAAAATATAAGAAATTGAAAATTTCAATTTTCTTTTCATAAAAAAATAAAAATAATAAATCTGATTTGATCTAGAAATTTTGAAGAAATATAATGAAAAACAGAGAAATTATTAACATATTTGTTTCATGATCTCTTTGAGACCATTGAAAATAATTCAAAAATGTTGAAATTCAATTTTCAATTTCTTTTATTTTGATAATACCTTTTTATAGAAGATTATTAGCGCCGGCCTATAATAAAAACAAAAAAACTTATAAAACTCGAACGTTTTAGTACGATCATCAAAGATCTCTTTTCAAGTCGCAAAGCTAGTCGTTCTCTTCTTCAATAGAATTAATGAAACTAAAAAGTTTATCTTTATTAGTTTACTTAATTTGTCGTTGCTGCCTTCATCTTTTCTTGCAAAAAATGAATTCAATCTTTTTTAATGTCGGATGAATAAAATTGAAAATTTAATTTAAGTAATTCTTCTTACACGTGTTCCTAGTGTAAGATGTAAGATTAATTTTAATAAGTTCTCTCTATAAAAACGTTCTACTATGGTTCCCTTCGTTTGTCAAAGTCATTGTGCTAAATTTCAAAGAATTAACATGATTCGATGTGGAATTTCAGCTTTCATGCAATTGGGAAGTTATACCTAGCGAGATACATAATAAAACTAAATTTTCACTTTGTTGATTTCAATTCGTGTGTACATGGTGATAAAAAACTCACGTAACTCACGTTGGGCGAGATATTATTGGCGTTCATGGTTTTTTAAGGTTTACTATTATTATATAGGGGATATTCATCAAAGTGTGCTATGAAGAACTTAGAAAGTAAAAAATATTAATAAAATTTTTATTCACAAATTTGTGACGTATAGATGAAATATGGAAGAACGTACAAGATAAAAACGCAAAAAGTCTCATCACGCAACCCGCTTCTCTCTTATGATTCATTATGCAATATAATGAACATTAGAGCTCAACTAAATAGCTCAATTAAATAACTGAATACATACCTCTACAAAAGTCGACTAATTCGAATCAGATGATGCTTGTTTTCCAATGGAATGCGTGCTTTTGCTGAAATTGAAACTTGTTTATTTCAGTTGTTTTTCATTATAGAAAAGGATTTTCAGCGATTATTGGTGGTAGGTTCAATAAGCTTCTGAAGATCAATTGTATGTAAACATGTTTTCCATTGAAGGAAATAATAAGTTTTTGTTTGTTTTTCGAACAAATTAATTGAATCGAAATTTGGAAAATGAATTGCTGTTGTGTGATGATTCGATAATTAGAATTAACGTAGGGGAACAGTTGTTTATCTTTATTAAGTTATGAGAAATTAAAAATTCCAATTTTAATTTTATAAAAAATAAAAATAAGAAATCCGGCTTGAACTAGTCAAGAAATAAAACAGAAATAATGACATAAAGAGAAATTATTAAAATAAATTGAATGCTTGCTTCACTTTCTAACTGAGACCATTTGAAAATAATTCGAAAAGGTTGAAATATAATTATCTTAATTTGATCGTATAACAATAATCCTGTAGTTTCTTTTCACACTTACTTTTTTTTAATTATTGCTCCTTTAATAGATTAAACATCCGGTAAATAAACTATCTCGAAGAATTAGCATCAATTTCTTATAATTATATATTAAAATTTAAAAAAGAATCTCAAAAATTTACATATTCTCTATTAAAAAAACAATAGTACAATAAATTTTCACACAATCATAATTAAAAGTCTTCAAGATTCTGCTCATCCTTTCTTCTTCTTATTCTTCTATTTATAATAATTATATATGTATGTTTCATTTAACAAATGAGTTGTACTTGTATGCTCCATCTTCATATTATTCTAATTATTACTAATATTTGTCATCAATAATAAACACTGCGTTTATTCTCGACTAAATGAAAAGCCTTCTGAAAATATTAGGGTGGTTAGGGACATTTTTTTTGTTTTTTTGTAGAAAAATCATATTACCAAAATACGTTTAAATTTAGGTCCATATCTCGAATTAAAGGAATGGTTAAAGAGTGCTCCATTTTTGACAAAATGAATTTTTAGATTTGTTGTAATAATATTAAAAATATATAACATTGTAAATACGAGCTACTATAATATTCTACGAATAAACTAACGTTTAATAATATTTTCTTAAGAATATTTTATATTTCAGACTTAATATTTACCGGGTAAGTTCGTTAATTAAAACATTTCTGTTTGGGTTCCTTGGAAAATCTTTAATTAAAAATGCTTTTTTATAATGTTATCTATAAATTTAAAAAAGTTATTATTTCTATTTGGGGATTTATATTATTAGGGTGAATCAAAATTTTTTTCCGAATTTTTATTAAAAATTTAAACATAATTTTACAACACATTAAAAACAATTAGGTTTCAAAGAAAATACCATGTGACTCTATGGCTTGAACCCATTTATCGGCAAGTTACTCGATCCCGCTGCGGTACCACTCCCTGTTCTTAGAGGCGAAAAACTCACGGCATCCGTTTTCGACATCGGAGAAAGCGTGCCATGGATCGGATAAGGTGATAATCAGATGGTTCAAGGTCCGGACTATAAGCTGGATGTGGAAGAAGTTCAACGGCTTCGAGATTTTTTAACTTTTCCTTTGTTTGTCTGGCGGTGTGCGGTTTTGAATTCATGTTGAAGGAGTATCCGCTTTCGCTGGATATTTCTCGCCAAGTGCCGCAAACATTCGATCAAGTTGGTCCGACCATTTGGATATCTCATATTTTTTATTTGTTACATTAAAAAAAAAATTCAACCATTATAAAATCGAAAGCATTATTTAATGCATTTAAAAAATGTGTTAATAATTATCAATGATTATAGAAATTTAAAATCGCACTTTTAAGGTTATACGTGAAATGAAACCGCTAATAAATGATTGTATAAATCACTTTAAGAACATTGTTCTTACCTTACAGTTTTTACAATGATAGTTTTCTTCTTTAATAATGGATGTTTTAAAATTAGTTCTGGTGGAATCAAGAAACGCAATTATCAGCGATACTAGACAATTTTTTCCCTTTTTGAATTAATAAAAGATTTGTTCCGTCGAAATTAAACCCTTTTTATACAACATTCATCCAACTTGGATTAACTGGAAATTTTAATGTAAACATATTTTTATTGTTTAACCATCTTCCAATTCAAATCGGTTCTTTAAATTAAACTATTGAAAAAAACAAAAATTTATTGGGGTCGGGAATATGTCCGTAGAGTTTTTATATTATCTTTTGTTTCACAACAATTTTCTTGCTAATTGGCAAAGTGTATATATTCATCTAATAGCACTTTTTCTTCTCTACAAAACTGTTTTTTTTTAGTTTGTGCTGAAATTTTTAATTTTCATCATTTTTCAGACTTAGAAATGAACAATCCAGGAAGAAAACGTCAGCATTTTCGAAATCTGCTCTTCTTCGCGAAAAGAAAAATGCAGCCAAAGCCGCTCGGGAAATGTGCAGAGGTGTCTTAGGCGTGTCAACTGCATAAAAATGGTTAAAATTGTTCAAAATTGTTGACAAGGAAGATGGCTGCCAAACAAGTCGTGAATTGATCGAAAAAATTAACTGTGTTTCCAAAGCAATCGTTAATCAACTTCGTTCGATTTGCCGGAAAATTGGGAGCTTGAATATCTCATGAGCTCACAAGACGTCATATCTGCCGTCTAAGAGCTTGAATGGGAGGTTCTTCAGCATCCACCGTACCACCCAGACCCGTGCTTTCGATGGCAAAGAGGTTAAAATTAACTACCTCAATAACTTCTTCGATACCAGGCCGGGCAATTTTTGGCGGAACGACATCAACAAATTGATCAAGAGGTGGGAGGAATTCGTAAACAGTAACAGCGAATTTTGATTAATTTAATTGATTAATTGTTTATTATAATAATTTTTTTGTTCAAATAAATCTTTGTGAAAAAATCTACGTCATCACTATATATATATATATATAATTTTTCTAACTTGCAAATACAAATACTGTGACGCAATTTAGCAATTTAATAATATCAAATTTTAACCATTGCACCTCGGCATTAATCCGTTATGATTTATTAGCAAAGATTGAATGAAAGGCTGAACTATGCTAAATCAAACTCTTATATAAATAATTATATGAAAACATGTATATATTATGAGTCACAATGTTATTTATTAGCTGGATTAAGAAACCCCAATTGCAGAAAAACAATTATAGGGAAAAACTACAGTAATTCAAAACTTTGTAATAGTTCAAAATGTCTTCCTAAATGTTATCTATTTGTCTTCAGCTTTTTCTAAAAATTTTCTGAGTAAAGATTAATCATGAGACAAGATAATAATTCCAAATGTCAATCTCACCCACTCATATTATTATATATATATATAACAAAATATTTATATACAACAATGATTGCGCAATTGTTCCTGATGTTTGAAACATTGGATTAATTCCCATATTTACTTCCAAATTTACTAGTATTAGTGAGAAAAATGAGATCATGATCATTAGCTACTTAAATACATCCACATTTTTTAACGGATTTTCGGAAAAATTTTGTTTCAATCGACAAAAAAGCTTCAGTAATGAATAGTTGTTTGATTTTTCATTTAAAGTCAACATTTGGCAACTGGAAGTGAAAGACGAGTGCGTTGAAATGAACAAATCAAGTGATCATGCTAATTAGAGACATTGAGCCTCATTTATTACTAAAAGTTTGTTGAAAAGTCGCAATTTTTAATGAGTGACGAACACTATTTAAATGGTATTCATCTGCTGAATAACAAGGAAAATAATTCAGAGGTAGGATTTATTTTCAATTTTAATAATTTATTTGTTAACACTTTATCAATATGATTAAACACATTTCAGTCTTCTATAGGATCATATCACTTTAGTCATTTCATTTTTGTTGATTGATCAATAAACTTTTATCACGTCTCCAAGATATTTTATCACGAAAAAAGGGCACACACCAAAACATAATAATTGCACCTTTCATTCTAATAAATGCAATTTCCATTTGCACGAACCTATTAAAATAAGAGAACAAATAAAAAATCTAAGCGAACATCAACACCAATCATCAACGTGATCCGAATCAATGATTATTGATTACAAAACTATTGATCATCAACGTTTTATTCCAAACTTTATTCAAAACTTTTTATCATGACGTTTGCTTCGAAGTTATAATCATTCCCTGATACCATTTTTCGTTTTATCAAATACCAAATTTCATCAGAATCTCTCCCCGGCGGCCAACAAAGTTTTTTTAACAATTACATTTATTACATGACGATTTGCTGTCGTCATTGGTTTTTGTGTTGCTCTGGCTGGCTTAAAGATATTATATTTATATCCATCCCCTTTTTTGGTTATTAATTAATTAATATTTGAACCGTTCGTACAAATTTCTTGAAAAAAATTATAAAATTCAAAATGTGTAGTTTTTAGAGAGAAATCGGTAAACCATGTATTTAATAAATAGTTTGTAAATGGAAGTATGATTTTAAATTCAATTCGGAAATCGATTTTGTTCTTTTATGATCGGTTAATTTATTAAACTAAGTGATCAAAGTTGTAAAATTCAAAATGAGAAAAAATAAATAAACGTGGCAATGCGAGACCAGTCTATTCAATGACAAACAATGCCTAATTGTGACCACTTCCGTATATTTCTTTTTTTATGAGTGAGATAATAATTAATTTAATTTATTTTTATGATAAAATTCCAAAATGTTAATATAATTTCGGATTTTCTACGAAAACAACTGCTCATTAAATAATTAAAGGACGGAATGACAAAAAATCAAATAAGGAATATGCAATTTGGAAAAAAATTTGTCCGGAATCAGAAATTCTTGATTTTAGATCTTTTTAACGCATATTAGGAATCTATAACGTCTTATGGTTTTGAGTGAGTTAATTTATCATTTTATAGTTCATAAATTTCAGGAAAAAAATTTCACCGAATACGGAATTCAGTATCCTATCGTGTCGGGCCAAACAGACAACAAAGTGCCTATTTTTAGATATACAGTACTCCTAATGACATACTGTAAACATGATCATTTGCCTTACAGTACCCACTATGAGATACGAATATACTGTACAATTTATATTTGTAAAATACAATCTATATGTTTATGAGTTTTAGAATTTACCCAGTCGAGGGCCATTAAGTACGTGCAAACTTCTAAAAACCGCGTAAAAAATTCAATTTTCTATTTCTTATATAGCTCATCTATTAAGCTCATCTGTTATTGTTTAAGAAACAATCTAGTTTAAATATTGTACGGTATTATAAGGCTTTGGAGAGTTCGTCGGCGTTCTGCAATTTGTAAATATTATAAAATAGATGAAAATAATAAAAAAGTTAAAATTATGGTTTCTACAAAATTTACTGGTTTATTTTTACGAATTTTACGAAATCAAAAAATTCAAATTTTCTGCTCTGTTTATTCAAATCTCTTAAAATAGTACAAATAATTTATTGAAAAAAATATAAGGATGTTTTAAGGATTTTGAAGGAAACATTGAGCCTTAAAACAGTGAAAATAGTAAACATTTTATTATATTGTTCATACGACATACAATCTCACGCCAAATTGTATGGATATAAAATGCCCTCAGTGAATGTGCTCAAATCTAAATTTGTGACAAGATATTAATATTTTTGGGTAGTTTAAGAATAACTTGTTTAAATCGTCGTAAACTGTGTTTTCTAGAAAGTCTGTAAATTACTTTCACACACTCTTAACAATCGGAAAATCGCTAATTCAATTTGGAGTGCAATCTAACATTTCTGCTAAACAATAATTAATATATAAAGACATGGAAAAATAATAAATTGAAAAGGCGTGTATTGCGCAATTGGTGCGCGGTTTTTTGCAATTTGCGCGTACTTTCTGGCAATGGAGTGTATACATAGTTACCAGAACAATATAGACTATACGAGGCACTTCTTTGTAATTGTTTTGTTTGTTAAAAATAGTTGTAAAAAACCAAATTCGATTACCACCGCAAAATGTGGCGCACTTTTTTTAATATTACTTTTTTATTTACTTTCTATGATTATTATTATTTTCCATATTTATTCCACGATTGAAAACATATTCTTCAATTTATTTAAGCAAAAACAGTATTGAACGAGCCAATAATCGTAAAAATGATATTTAAAAAAGTGCGCCACATTTTGCGGTGGAATTTGGCGACGACTATATTTACATTTAAGACTAGATAGGTGCAATTCAGATAATTAGAAAAATTTCTATCACTATGTAATATAATTATCTGGGATTGATTACGATTTCTTTAAAGAAGCATATTTTTTTTATTTTCTTGATATACACTAGCTAACAAAAGTTTTGTCACAAATGTTTTTTCGGGTTTAACTTTTTTGTGACTTGACCAAATTGGCTGATTTTTTGATATTTTATGTGAATCAGTGTTTAAAATGTTATAGTAGCAAAATTTGGTTTAAATTACCATGGCAATTTCGGTACCACGCATTCCGTTTTCCCTCATATTGATAACAGCTTGCCGGGTGGCAATTGGAGTTTCTTTACGTGGAGTCATCTCTAAAATGTTGCCAATTACTGCTATTTTCAATAAATTATGAAAAAATATCATTGAACTTTAAAAATTATTAAAAAATGCAGTGCAAGAAAAGTGCGTAATATCTTTGAGCTACGCGTTTTACGATAAACGCTTGTCACTGTAAAACGGATCATCGTAATCACAAGCGGGAATTTGTAAAATAATCTACAGCCATATGACTCTATCATATCAAAAAATCAGTCAATTTGGTCAAGTCACAAAAAAGTTAAACCCGAAAAAACATTTGTGACAAAACTTTTGTCAGCTAGTGTATAAATTACGTTACCGTAATTTCTGATAACTTTTTATTGACCTTTTCAGTGAGAAAAAAATTAGGATGGAATGAGAAAATAACGAAAAAGTCGTTTGTGGCCTTGTGGCCACCCATCATGTTATCTTCTTTTATTGCTCTTCCATTAGGCATCTCTGAAAAGGACAATACTAAAAATGAACTAAAATATAACTCAAAGAATATTAAGTCGTAATTATAAATTTTCTATCAAAAAGACTATTGGATTTCTTAAAGTTAGCGCATAACAAAAATAGCCGGATCAAATTGATTCCGCGATAAAACTTTCTCAATTGCATTTACAACCCTAACCTGTCATTATCAAAATGAAAAAAAAACTATTATCTTTTGATGGAAACGTTTTCCCACAATCCTCGAACAAATTTTAAACTTTGTCCGACTGCAAATTTGAACGAATGTTCGATGAGCATTCCAACGTTGGAAACGAGGACTTGATGTCTTGATAAAATAGTGCTAAAGTTTCGATTCGTGATAACACCATCATGATGTTTGTTCGATCAAATTACAAAATTGATTTCGTTCATTTCATTTAATTCGTCTTCCTTGTTTAACATTTCACCTATTCTTAATCTTCATGAGACCTTCAAAATGTTTGATCTTGATGAAATCAAACCATTCTTAATTTAAACTTTCAATTACAACAAAAAAAGCTTAACATTTCCAATTAATATGTGCAATAGCTTGCTTAATACAGATGGCTTATCTTTGGTGATTATCATTGCTCATATGCTTGTTTGATCTCATTTGGATTTGAAGTGTTTCATAATGGAATTAGAATTAATGTCATCGTTCTTTCTCAACGTTCAATTATAGCTCTCAACATCAGTGATGAAGTGACGTGTGATGAGTGACATAAAACGTGATTTTGTTATGTTTACATAAATAAATAACATAAATATTAATAAGAATCAGAAGAGATTTAAGAAATGTAGGGTTTTCATGTGAGTTCATGAATTCATCATAATATTAATTGGTTTAAAATTCGGATCAAAATTTCTTCTCGATAGTTTTAATAAAGAATATATTTTAACAACCTCAACATTTAGAATAATAGGATATACTATAATGTTTCTGATCATTTATTTCAAGCTAAATTTAGGATATATAAAACTCCATAAGTTCTAGTAAAATGAATTAAGAAATGAATTATACTTCGGTTAGTTTCTATCAATAGGAAGATATTATTTGAATATAATTTAAGAAGACCGTAATGTATATATTTTAGGTCATAATAATAAAAAATACTTTAAATGTTATCGTTAACAACAACTTTTGTGAAATGCGAAGCTACAGAAACCACGCCAATTCGAAATAGCTATTTTGCGATTTTTAAACGTGTGTGGAAATTTTGACGTCATTATAACAAAAAAGTTTTTACTACTATTTAAAAAAGCTTTTTTTAAACTATTTAAAAAAACTAAAATCTTTCTAAAAAGTTATAATTGAGCTTGCTTACTGAGCTCGTTCTATTAGCAGACAAGTTGGGGTGCTACCCTAACAGCTTTATTTCACTTTTCAGATAGATTATTTTAAGCTAGATCACTTGCTTGTAAGAGGTGGGTTTAAAGGTACTGTAATATTAAACTCGTATATTTTAATAAAATATTGTCGTTTTCTGAGATCGGTGCCTAATGGAAGAGGAAAAAATTAGGATGGAATGAGGTTCTCGTTTGGACGGCCTCTCTTTTTGGGCGATCTCTGAAAAGGACAATATATGAATATTACGAAAAATCTGACATTTAGATCATTAGAAAATATTGTTAAACAGGCAAACCTGGGACGATCCGTTAACCGAGGTATTACCGCCTTTACTATAAACCGTAGTGAAAGCGAAGGCGAGAGTGAAAACATTGTAGAAGAACTTCGGTTCGCAGGTAAATCGTTTTTCTTATTTTTTAGGTTGGGTTTGGGTCGTCCGCGGTTTGCCTGCGGTAGCTAGAGTTATGTAATTTTCTTTTAAAAATTAAGATTGTTCATATTGAATATATTAATTGTTACTTAAAAAGCTTTATTTATTTTTGTATTTATCTTTAAAAGAAACAAACAAGAAAAGTAGACTTGCACTCAAATGCCACGAAACCGCGCCGCATTGCAAAAGACGTCGCAACAATTGCGCAAACGGTACCTAAAAAAATTATGATCATGAAAGTGATCATGAAACAAATATTCAATTTATGTTAATAATTTCTCTGTTTTTCATTATATTTCTTCAAATTTTCTAGATCAAATCAGATTTATTACTTTTTTTAATGGAAATAAATTTTAAATTGTAAATTTCTAACATTTTGATAATATTTTATTAATTAATTGTTTTTAACCGACCAATTGGTGCGAAGTCTTTTGCAATGCGGCGAGGTTTCGTGGCATTGGAGTGCACTGGAATATATATATATATATATATATATTCTTTTTTATTCATACGTTGAAGTTATACCTGAAATTAGTCTCAAATATAAGTCATACCAACAGCTACAGTATTTCAAAAATTGTTTCCAATTAAAAAATCATTTCAAATTATTTTAATTCTTGATTTACAAATTTAATTTAAAAATTGTCACAATTAAGTCAATACGTGCAAAATTGCAGAATTATTGAAATCTTCCTTTCCAAACACTACACATCACAGAACCCCCAATCACTTATGGCTCATATCATTGTCATTAATCGTCATCATTCATGTTTACTTTATTTTTGCAAACAAACCTCCCCATCCTCCTTAAATAGAACACGCGTTGCGCCCACGCTTTCCCTTGTTTCAAATAAGTTTTTTTTAATGCGCGCTTATATGAGTCTAAATACTTAAAAAACACTATGATATATTGTTTTTTCTTGTTTCCTATGAGGAGAAGCAAACGCACACACGGTTAAATATGCGATAAGGTTCGACAAACACACAAAAATCCTTCAATAAACTTTGACCACTTTACGCGACACTGTATTGTCATTGATCACTGATATACACATCCAATAGATTGATTGAACCGGCATTATACGTGATATTCCGACAATGTTTTGTTATCATGAATAATTGAAAGCCAGTCGTTGTAGAAATTCGGCGGCTTTAAACCAACTATTACCATTCTTTTATAAAGAATCATACATCAGCGCAAACAATCGCTAGCTAGCGTCTAATAAAAAATTCAGTTGTTTCTTGTCTTTAGATTACTTATCAACAAAATTCACTAACACCCAATCAAAACTGTTCAAGTTAATGATCAATTGTTAATCATTGTTACTGTAATGGTTTCTCTTTTAATATCCAATTCCTTTTTTCCAATGTTCATCAACTCGTCTACTCAGTGTGTCTTGTTTGATCATTGACGTTGATCATGTTTCCGCTGCCTTCTTGCTAAAAATGATTATATAGATCAATTGCTCATATAATCCGATTTATCCACCACCTGTGACCACAATATCATTTAGGCGTGGCGTGTTTTTATTGCTCCGCCCGCACGTTAAGCTCTTTTATGGAGAACCGTGTTCATCCTTTTTTTGGAAGAATAACAAATTAAGATCATCCATATCGGTTGCCGACAATACGTGATGATTGCTGCATGCACGTACATTGCAATGATCAAACGTCTTTATCAATTCTTCTTCATTATCAAAACGATTTTCCCTCCCTAACAGTTCACAACAGAGGGTGTGCTTTGTTGATTCCGCATAACTCTCCTCCCAAGTTGTTTCTCAGCACCAAATTCTCAATTTTTTTAGTGTGTTGTTTGAGTACACGTGGACCTGCACTTGCGACTCAATTTCAGTACATGTTTCCGCACTCATTTATCACTCCTCACTTACGCTTTTTTTGGTTATGCTTGTTATCATTAAAGCTTGGCAACAAGTTTCGAGCGTCGAAAGTGGGCGGGTTTGGTAGAAGACGTGCGGAAGAAATCACAACACAACCATTCTTGTGTTTTAGTCTTGCCATCTTTGGAGACTTCAATCGTTTTCTTATTTCAGTTGTTGCCTTCATTTTCCATGCTTTTGTCGCTCACGCCAACTCAATTGGCAGCGCAGTTCCCTCTTTCAACTGTGGAGAAGCCTGTAGAAAGTGGGTGCATCATTGATCGAAAATTCAATACAGAATGGTTATAGAACCGCGTCCGCTACGCTGCGCCGAATTGTGCGCAGTGTGCGGCGATCAATCAACCGGATACCACTATGAAGTGCCGAGCTGTAACGGATGGTAGACGAAGCAAGGAAAAATCTTTATCCTCTCATTTTTTTGTAGTAAAACATTCTTCCGACGCACAATAGTCTCCGAACGCCAATTCAAATGTCATAAAGAAGGCAAATGTCTTTTTAATAAAGGTTCGAAATGTAAACGAAAGTAGCTTTAATGAAGTGTTACAGATATTCGCTGCGCTTGTAGATCGTGTAGATTTAAAAAATGCCTGGAAGTCGGAATGAATCCAAAAGGTTCTTTCAAATACACATCGTATATTTGAATAAAATATTTTAGCTATTCAAACATCAAGGAACAGTAATCATAATCAAAACGCCGCGAAAGACACCAACGTCTCACCATCAACAAGCCCGGACCAGGTAAACATCTGATAACGACCGCGGAAGTACAAAGTTTAAAATAAAATATACTCGCTTTCCTGATAGAAAAAATGCATGTAAATGTGGTGTTCGCTGCAGAGATATGAGATCTGTGATCAGTGATGGTTATAAACCGACACTTTGGAGAGAAACGCATTTATGTTTCAGTTGACCGCTACAACACACACATCAGTTTTTCCCGAAACCATATTGAATAAAATTGCAGCAAGTACAAATCCGAAAACGAGGCTACGATATTTCCTCACTTTTGGACATGCAGCCAACCTGCTCGCGTTCGATTTCCCCAGCAGATTCGGTTAATCGCGTTCGCGTAGATACAGTAAGATTCAATTGATAAAAACTAAATTTAATTGTCATTTTTCTAGACCATAATTGAAACTTGCACCGACATTGAAGATAAATTAGCATTTCTAAGAAAGACAAAAATACCATCGAGGTCGTCGATCCTCGATGTTCTCACCAAGCCTTGCGTCGCAGAGCATTCAAATGCTTTCGAGGTATTGCTATCAAGGAAGTTGTTTCATTAATCTTTTGAACAGACATCTACGCTTCATTTCCTCAATCACGATCTTGATTACGATAGGGAAACAAATTTTGTCGTCGAGTACGCCAAATATTACAATTGGTTCCGCGATCTTGATTTTACTGATAAAGTGAGTAACACGTTTTATCAATTGATTGTTTCAAATTAAAACGTTTGTAGATTGCTCTGTTATGCGATCGTACACTTCTTCTCGTTGCTTTGCGCATTTCTTATCGTAAAGCATGTAATCCAATGGATTACCCAAGTATTAGGTAAGATATCATAACATTACCGAAGGTTAATGGAGAGATTTTAGTCCTCGACTGCAGCCAGCGATTGACAAAATTTCTAAAATCAAAATGGATCGTGTTTCGTTTTCCGTTCTTAACGCTATCCTATTTCTAGATTGCGGTAATAAAAAAGTATACGCCAGCAACAATTTATGGCTAGAATTTTGCAGATAGTTTCTCTCTTTCACCAAAAACCCGCGAACACTTGTCAATTGAGCGCCAGAAACATAGTGACGCTCTCGGATATTACTTAATTCAAAGGTATATTTGACGTTCCATGACATCTATTCATTAAAACTTTTTTTAAATATTACTAATTAAAACAATGGATCAGACTAACATTTTCTTAATCCTACTGCACCCAAATTAATCATTTAATCTTTTGGTGTTTGAAAGAACGATCTTTGAACGAATTCAATTTATGCCAAAAGATTAAGAAGCACTAAAGTTGTAGGCTACCGTAATATGTAAAAATTACGTAATAATTCAAATTATAAAATACAAATTCTATAATTTTCGTATGTCACCAGAGTAAACGATAATTGTATAGTATATATACACTAGCTGACAAAAGTTTTGTCACAAATGTTTTTTCGGGTTTAACTTTTTGTGACTTGACCAAATTGGCTGATTTTTTGATGTTTTATGTGAATCAGTGTTTAAAATGTTATAGTAGCAAAATTTGGTTTAAATTACCATGGCAATTTCGATACCACGTATTCCGTTTTCCCTCATATTGATAACAGCATGCCGGGTGGCAATTGGAGTTTCTTTACGTGGAGTCATCTCTAAAATGTTGCCAATTACTGCTATTTTCAATAAATTATGAAAAATATATAATTGAACTTTAAAAATTATTAAAAAATGAAGTGCAAGCAAAGTGCGTAATATCTTTGAGCTACGCGTTTTACGATAAACGCTTGTCACTGTAAAACGGATCATCGTAATCACAAGCGGGAATTTGTAAAATAATCTACAACCATATGAATCTATCATATCAAAAAATCAGCCAATTTGGTCAAGTCACAAAAAAGTTAAACCCGAAAAAATATTTGTGACATAACTTGTGTCAGCTAGTGTATATGTACCAGTGATGGGAGGGACCCTGTTTATTGGAATTTCGGGCGGGCGAAACCTTAAAAAAATTGGAGGAAGAGCGAGAACAAGAGACGAGCGAACCTTTCTTTTTTAAATTAAGTAAAAATATGTATCAAAAACACCACTATGACAATATACACGGACTTCCCTTTCTCCCAACCGGGGACCAGGGACCGGGGAGTCTGATATATACGTCAACAGAAAATGAGCTTTTTTTGAAATTTAAATAAATGTATAAATGTATAACAATAGTGCTAATGATAAAAATTAAATTAATTATAAACATACTAATATAGTTAAATCTTTTAATTACGGAACCAAAGAACATATCAATATTATTCGTCTAGGCTAGCATATCAATTCACCTAAATTTAAACATAGTATTTTAAAAATACTATTCCATATCAAAAATTGCTCATACTTAATATTTAAGGTTCATTGATAAACAAAACACTTAATTATACTATTTTTTAATTATCACCTGAAATTTACAAAGTTTTGTCAAACAGACTATATATACATCATATTTATTTATTATGAATGTTTAGAGCTCAACATATTTTCATGAGATTATCTTAGTCTGTTTATAATAAGGATTAACATTTTTTAGATCCTTTGATCTTGTGATTCATTCCAATTAGAGTAAAATGACATAGTCCGGGTTCTGAATTTTCCAATGTTCTTTCGAATTCCGCATTCCGGATTCCGAAATTCTTCGCAAACTCTCAAATAAGGGTTCACTAAAGTTTATAGAATAAAATAAGATTTAAATTGATTTTTTAAAATTAAAATTTTCTTGGAGGTTTTTTTAATTACAAAATTCTGATCCAGAGAAACTATAAGAACATGAAGAAAATTACATTATCACGCCAACCTAAATTTTCTAATTTTTAAAGTTTTAGAGAAAGTTAAAGTATTCCATGTGAATGTATAGATTCGATATTTTGACAAGTTGAGTGATATATTGAAAAATATCTTCTTTTATACATTTAACCTAGGTGGTCTAATACGAATCACGAGTTACGCTGTTCCCGTTAGCGTTCTTGGTACAATAATTTTAGCTTATATGCAAAGAAAAACAATTATTTTGACGTGACTTTCTAAAAAATATAATTATTAATATAATCGAACAATGAGAACGTGAAACAAATATTCAATCTATGTTAATAAATTCTCTATTTTCATTATTTCTATTTATTTTTTTCAAAATGTCTAGTTCACGTCCGATTGGATATTTTTATTTTATATTAAATTAAAAATAAATTTATCAATTTCTCATAACCTGATAATAGTCAATTTATTTTATCCACCATGATTTTATTAATAGATGCGAAGGAAATTAAATGTAATAGATTATCGCAAAAAAATTTTAAAAAGTTCTTAAGGAAGTATTCATACTATCCTATACATTCCATTATCTTTTAAATTTCTAGAATAAGTAATTCCACTAAAAATATTAATCATATAAGTTAAATGACTTTGAATTATCGAATTTACTTAGACTATACTACTTTTTTCACTCCCTTACGTGATCACATCATAGGGGTAGCTTCTCCTCAAAACACTTGATTTTAATGCATTAAACAAAAGCGACACCATAAACATTATCAAATTAATAATTATTTTACTTACTGTATTCAAAAATTTTGTAAAAAACATACCAAAAATCTTTTTTTTTTCAGATTTGGTAACAGCGGACCACACTACCTCGCCGAGCATATTTCCCTTCTTTGGGTTATTCTCCAATGCACTGCTGGCTTGCGACACGATCTTCCACACATTTTACCGATAAAGTCAATAACTCGCCAATTGCTTGGCCATTTCATTCCGGAATAATCTATACTTCTATCATATCAAATCTCCCATTTTTATTCCCTTCATCAAATATTTTTCAGTGACTGTCTATAGGCTATGTCTAAGTTTCGGAGCAAATTCTAAAGACTTCTGAATTCCTAACATTGAAATGAGACATATTTATTCTTCTGTGGTCTATGGCGACCGCTCCAAAAATGTTGACATGGCTTATATACTTAAACTAATCTTGTAGAAAGCGAATTGAATCATTCACGTATTATTGAGATAAACAAAATATTATTAATTTATATAAATACATATATATTAAATACACAAATAATATTACAATATATTTACAATCAATATGATCGTTATTTGTAACCTATAATAAATATTATTTTGAATAAATATATTTTGAACAAATCATATTTGTGAGAAACCCGATAAAACAATATAAATTCCAGACTAATCTCCATTCAAAGAATATAAAATACCACCGAGTGATAACATTAAAATTTAAATTACATTAAGCTTGAGAGTGACGACGATTCTCAATAAGAGTCTCAATTCGATCAATAACAATATCATATTTATCCTGCTTAGATCTTATATTACTAAACATCAAGTTCTTCAATCCAATGTGCGTTAGAGGATGATCTCCACATTTCTTCATGCCGATACGTGATTTCAGCTCCGCTCCAAGGTCATCAGCTCGTCTTGACCATTCTTTGGCCTCCTCCATCCATCGGAACAGCGTTTCTGTAATTTTTAACGAATAAAAAGTGATTTTTAAAAAATTGACTAACGGTAGTCATTAGTAAACGCTTCAATGTCGAGAAACTTGGCATCAACACCTCCCATAATCTCCAAAATTGGCTGAATCATAGGAATAGTCGTTGTCGAGTATTTCAGAGCATCTCCATTCTTCATCGTCTGCCATGATTTCTTCATTTCTTCTAGAACGTTATTATGTTGAGCATCTACTGATAGCCATGAAGCATATCCTGTTTTCTTTATCTAAAAAATACAAAATACCTATTCTCTTTTGTTACAGTTATCTTACCAGGGTTGATTGTACAGCTTCCATAACATTGATAAATTCGAAAAAGTTACCGAGGTTCAGCAACTCTTGGCATACATCAATCCATTGTTTCAATCTGTCTCCGTCGTTGCTTGTCACGATCGACAATATAACCGACAGCATTACCAAACGACATCTTTAATATAAAAACCGTACTAAACTCAAGTTCTCCGAAAAACAAATTACCTCTCCAACAACTTCGATCTGAGCTCTGCATTCTTGGGTAATAGCAAATTGGAGAGCGCATTATGCACGTTTCCATTCATTTGAAGGAGGATCGCATCCTCATAAGTCAACGCTAGCGCAATCTCCTTTGCCGTCGCGCATTGTAAATACGATTTGAGCTTGTATAACAGTGGCACCGAAAAGTTGTCAATCTTCTCATGCGGAGGAGACGGTGAGCCATAGATTCCCGAGTCACGTGACGTCATAACCGATCTATCACTAGGAAGTGAGTCGTAATCTGCCGATGACGAGCTCTCATCGCTCAGTCGTTTCAGTTTCTCCGCGTCCTGTATTACAAGATTTTATTCTTAATATATATATATAAACCAATTACCGTATGAATGTTATGTGACGATGCGAGTCGCGACATCCTTGTACGTTGAACATCATCGTAATCGTTAAATTGCTCACTAGTAGGAACTGCCTTTTTCATAGTCTCTTCAGGAGCCTTGCACGTCGTTGGGCGGCTTGGATTCTAAATAACATCGATAATAATCGGTTGAAATCATCAAATTTACAAAAATATCCATGGGACGAGGCGGAAGCGGAGGCTTCTCTCCAACTGGGGAGAATGGCCGATTCGTTCGACTCGGTGTCGCTTGGGTAGACGATGCCGTCAGATTTGCGGTTGAGCTCTTTCTATGCGCTGCGGCAGGCGACGGCGATCTCGTTAAGTTGTGACAAGACGATGAGAACGGTTTTGCAAAATTGTCTAAAACCGTATTCACTAGAACATTCCTTTAAAAATAAACTCTTACGCTTAAGTGTCAAACTGCTCGAAGGACGAGATGGTGAGCACGGCCCAGCAGTGCTTGCGTCCAAAATATCGTCCATAGCGGCATAATCCACCGAGTCATACTGTAAAACGTTGTTGTTAACTGTTTGCAGTTATTAACTTCTTACGTCGTTCTCATCTTGTGAGCTCGAGTCGCTGCGATTCGGAATTGGCAGAGCTCGCAGTTTAAAGCTCTCAGGTAAAGTAGGTGTGACTGGTTTTGGATTTTCAAACATTGCTCTGTAACGAATTTTTTACTTTGACCATTAATCTACATTGGCTTACAAGTTATGAGTGCTCTTCGAAAAAATGGGCTTTTGATACCGGGAAGCCTGATTCAATTGCACTTTCTGCTGCAATGTCAGCGTCATTCTTGGTGCTATAAAAAGATTATTGAAATTTGTCCAGTTTGCAAAATCAAACTTGATGGTTCCTGATCCCTTTTTAAAATGTGCATATATGCCGCCTCAATATCTCGAATTTCCGCCTGTTCGCCGGTTTTGTGGCCAGCGGCAACCGGTGTCGATATTATGCACTTGCTGGCAAACGTGACGGCTCGACGATGATTCACGTAAAAGTTGATAAGATCCACCACCGATGCGAATGACTCAAGCTCAAACTGAAACAAAAACAATTATTCATCTTTCGAAATGTTGTTCGATTGACGTTCCAAATCCCTTTATGCTTCTTAATACCCACAAAAAATGTGCTGCAGAACGAGTTTCATCATTCATTTTTTTCTTTCTCGCGCAAATTCCGGATTCATCCATCTGTCAGTGGAAATAAATTTAGTGAACTGATTCAATTCTCGACACCATGTGCGCGCTCTAATTAATTAATGCCGAAACAACTGGCTAATCTGCCAACAACAACAACAACAATCTAACCATAATAGTAATACAATAAACAAGATGACTTGCACTTTTCGCTGTCCCTCCTAATACCTATCATTAGGGTCCCATTTCCTCAAAAACGGTGTCGAAAATGAATCGCCAATTATAATCGCATCCCAAACCTACAGCTGTCCGAAATCACGGAAAATGCTTGTAAACATCTCATAATAACATATTATTAAAATATTCGAGTGTTTGTGCAATTGAAACCTTCCTCGGACCCGTTCTGCAAAAGACAACGGCGGACGTCTACCAGTTTCCGTTCCATTGGCTCATTTTTCATGCATCACTTCATTCCCTCCCACTTTATTTCGCGTAACGCACTCATTTTCTAGGACCGTCCGTCATCCACACCGGCTTCTCATAGCAACTAGGTACTTAAATTATGAGCACCAAATACTGGAGAGAACTCGTATTTGGCTGATGCCAATGGTTAATGTCAAGTGCAGTTTGCTTAATTGCGCGCTTGGAATTTAGATTGTTCTGATCATCTGGTTTGGTGCCGCTTAGTTCCGTATCGCCTGATTGTCAATTAACGGTTCTAATTGGTTTATTGAAATTGGATCTGATAATGGAAAATAGTTAATAATGGAGTTTCCTCGAGCTAGGTCGAAAAATTGATGCATCTGAGTAACAAAAGCCATTAAATTGGAGGTATTAAACATTTTTGCAAATATTTGTTGCATCAAGAATCTAGGTACTTTTCAGTTATCTATCTAAAGAGACATCGAAAACCTAACTGGAACTTTTTTCCAGAAAAAGCTTTCTCAAGATTGCGCGCGGAAATAACAACGCCAGGATTTTAGAAAACATACGTATTCACCAAATATTTCAGCAACATTTAAGGTTAGTTCTGAATCTGCGTAAACAATAGTAAAAATGAACATTGCCAAGACACTTTAAAATACGTCTTAATAAATTGAAATTGGCGTTTTATTTTTTGAAAATTAAATAACAGGGTCCTTAGTACTTTGTGTAATCTCCTCTGATATAGAAAAATCCATAATGTAGCACGCCAACTGGTAATAAAATGAGCTCAGTAAATGTACTCAAATTGAACTTTTTTGAAAGATATTTATGTTTTTAGATAGTTTAAGGAAAGACTAGTTAAATTGTCGTAAAGCCTTTATTGTTGAAAAGACGCAAAAAATTTCGGACATCCTTGAAAATTGAAATATTGTTAGTTCCAGTTGGCGTGATTTAGTATTATATTATACTAGACCTAATGATAAGAAAAAAACGTAAAAAAGAAGACGTGTATTTCGAAAAACTCCAAAAACATTATCACATTTTATAACATATTTTGTGCTTACGAAAATTGGCTTGTTCAAAAATATGCTCGGATGAATAATTAAAGTTTATAGCTTGTTTTATAGTTTGGGCTTCAAAATTATATATAATTGGTATAATATAGTTAAAAAAAAAGAAATTTGACAACCCCCTCTGACAAAAACTGTTCGGATGCACGAAAATATCATTGAAATGTTTTCGAGAACGTCTACTAATAACAAAAACAGAAAAAAATGTTGAAGCAATATTGTTTAAAACGTCCTTGAACAAAGTAAACAAATCAGAATTACATGAAAAAATTGAACTATTTAAAACCCCAGTACAATGCTCAAAATCAAGTGACTTACGTGGTACATCTTTTTTCCCTTCTCAATCGACGAGTTGATTTGAAAATGAAGTGCTTTGTCATTCCATCGGCACGTCAAAACATAGCCACCTTTCTCCGATATCGAGTCTCTCACCTATAATGTCAGGTACTTAGAAAGTAAAGCTAGCGTGGTCCCCCCAATCCCCATTATTGACAGTTCCGAAAAAGTTGCTGTCAAATAGACTATATTTGCCAACGGATTAACCGAGTACCGATACTAAAACAACGAACCAGGAAATCGCCGTTCTTCTTAAGTGCTGCTTCAGCACCAATTCGACTGACAGCTCCGTGGTACCATTCGACATTCGTCAATTTCGACGATTGGCCCGGTGAGTCGTAGTCCGGAAAATCGTCTGGATTGTAGACCATTTGTCCCTAAAAGAAAACATTATATAACAAATATTCGTTTCAAGAAAACAAAACGAAACGAAGATAAATAAAAATGGTTAACAAATTGCAAAAAATTTACTCAGCAGATATACACGACGGGATTAACCTCCAGTTGCCAGTCGTCTCATCTGGCCATAAAGGTGACACATATGACTCCAACAAATCTCTCCATCCTCCCACTACTCTCAATAACAAAGTCTAAGACAATACCAAAGAAGGAAGAGGACAATAGAAACCCACGAAAATGATGATGATGATGATGAACCATCCTAATGAGCGATATTTGATACCCTTACACCATATTGTTATTAGTTTCGATTTGTAGTGCTCATGCGCGTATAACAAGGATTCTAGAAAATCTGTCAATGTTTACACAATATGCAACACATTGATTTCGATAATCATCCGATGAGGCGAAGCGAGGAATTTTTGCAAACTGGATTATCTTGCTGTGCGCCAAATTTTTACGACCACGATTAGAAATATTGATAAATTCTAATCACTAGACTAATGACTATTATTATAATGATTATTATTAACAGACGGGACAACAAGAAACAAACCCAAAAATGAAAACAATCTGCGCAGAATGTGACTACCGGTCCCGCCCACCGTAAAAAATCCAAACCAAAAAACTAGGAACGAGCCGAGATGTATAATTCTTTCACTGATTTGTCATATTGAATTATGACCAAAATTGGAGACAATGATGAGAAAACGAGACTCATGAAAGGAGCGAAAATGACCAAAAATTGGGGGGAGGGGGGAACCTTTCGATTCCATCAGCTCTTCCTGGTTGAAAGGCAAAGTCAATAAGAAGAATGATGAATCATGCCATAATCATAAATAAATAACGACCTTCTAAGAGTGTAGCAAAAATTTTTTATTTCATTTTTATGAAGTTTTGAATAATCAACAAATAACATCAACAAAACGGGGGGGTCTTGCCTATTATTGTTGTTTTCATTTGTTACAAAAGCGCACAAATGTGCAAATATACACACAAATTGATTTTGCCGATATTTATAAGTCATAATTTGCATTCGCTGAGATTTATTGTTCGTTGGAATACATTCGCAAAAAACTTTAAGCATAATCTAATATTAATGTAAATAAGTTTACGTGTTGTCTTTTTTGTTGTTGTGAGCATAACATTCATTTTTAGAAAATTTGCTTGCAAATTGAATTGTTCCACATAAGAAAAGGATTTTATTCTCGCAAAAACATTATATATTAAATAAATATGTAAGACATAATGTCTAAAAATTGCAAACAGTTCAATAAGATATAAAATAAAATTGTCATTAAACGTTTGTATCTTAAACAATAATATTAATTATGATATAATTTGGTATCAATAAAATATTAGTCATACGAAGAGTCAATAGCCTTTTTAAATAATTGTTTCAACAAAGGCACCACCCTGAAGTTATCAGATTTTGCAAATTTAGGCATGCCTTTCGATAGTTTAAGACAGGCTGGTAAAAATGACGTGTCAAGTTATATGAAAATAATACGGCACATTTTTCCCATTTAAATTTGGCATTCAACGGCTAAATTGGAAAAGTAACGACGCTTCAAATTTAAAAAAAAAATTTTGGTAAGGCTAGGCTTACTGTAACCGCATGCCTACTGTATATGACCTATAAAAGTACCTGATTATTGAGAAACACATAGTTCAAGAGGAAGAGATTTGAGATGAAGTAAAGGTTTGAAAGAAGACACAAGATTATACAAACCTATAATGATAAATATAAAGCGGGATAGACTATCCATTATTATTCATGAAACAAGTTTACTGATCCATACAAGTCACCAAACAAAAAAAACATTTTTATTCTAAATGATATATTCGCAACGATTCGTCGATCAAAAATTTGTTTGCTTGCAAGTTTCAATTTCAATTCGATCTAATTTCAAGCAAATATAAATAAATAAAAATGCATTCCAGCCTCCCACTTTCCGGCAATGCCACCCAAAAAGTCGAAACGATGATGGCAATAATGAGGAATCAAATTTCAAATGGCGAACACCTTGACGGAGCTCGGAGCTCCACCTCTTCCGCTTCTCAACAACTACATCCTCTCCAATTTAATTCATCGGCGCCCATTGTGCAATTGTTGTAAATAACCGGATGCAAATTTCGGCGCCTCACAAATGTGATGAGATAAAAGAAGAGCACTCTCATTGTTCTCTCAATAAAATAATAACAGTAAAAATAATAGTAGTAGTAGCAGCAGTTAATATTGAGCTGATTGAGATGAGTGACCATTTGAGTGGCAATCTCAATGAATAAAAAAATCAACAACAACATTGTGCCTAGTGTAATAAATTGAAAATTCACAAACATGTCATTTTGATTGAAAGATGGCTCAAAATTGCCGACTTGATTAAAATTTTAATTTTGTTGAAACGAATTATTTAATTTACTACTAATTTAATCTCAACATATGTTTTCTTTATCTTATGTGAAACTTTGGAAGTTTGCTCGTGAGGATTAATGAGCATTGTGCTAAACTTGTGAATGGAAATTTTTTAAAAAATTCTAATTCACATAAATTATAAATTTTGAATGAATAGGAGACAATGTTGTAATAGAACATCGTGGAAATAATATAAAAGAAATATTTGTTTGAACAATGGAAGTCAATTCAAGATTATCCTAGTATTCTATAGCATTCTGAACATTTTAGTATCTCAAATGTAACGCACGGAAATGATGATTATTGAAGATTTAAACACATATAATAAATCTTCACGAGAATATTTCAGCTTTTTGTAGATGCAAAATGACTAAATTTTTCTGAAATTCTCCTTTTTAAGTTATTAAGTTATTCATTACTGAGCATCCGTTTTTATTATTGAAATTGACGAAAGAAAATTAGCTCAGATAGAGTTTTTCTGTAAGAAGTGTTTATTGTTAAAAAGTTTAAGATATATACGTGAAAATAACGTGGCAAACAGTTTCTAATAGATATTTTTAAACTAGTAAGAAAAAAGTATAGAGAGTGTTATTTTTTATTGGTTAAGTTTGAAGTAGCCTTGTGAATATAAACAGAGAATTTTATTTAAAGTTGAAAATGTACCTTTCAGATAAGCGATTGAGATCTATTTTAATAATTTAATTAGTTAATTGCATTCATAAATGATGAAAAGCGGGAAAAAGTACTACATTAGTAGTTCTTTAACTGAAAGAATATTATGATGGGCAGAATTACATTATTGATTCCAATTACCGTATTCCTGATGTCTTTTTTTAATAATTTTTATATTCCCGAATTTAATTACGAGGTTTCTATTACTAAATTCTAAATTCGCTATAAAACTTACAATCCGTCGATATTTCTTGCTTTAAACAATGACATACTGTTTTTTAATTTAAAAAAAAACTCAGTACCGGTTTCATATGCTAAACGTTAAAATTTTGAATTCTATATTTTTTCGTTTTCGAGTTTTTAAATGTGAAATTCTGCCCGTCACTGATGATACACTGAAAATAGTCTTTTTGTTCTATTAGAATATAGTTTCACTTGTTATGTGTGTTTCGAAAAAAATGGTACCTAATTCTGTTGTGTAGAATTGGTTAAACTAATTGTGCACAACAATATCTATACATTTTTATTATTTGAAATATATGATTGTATTATTTCAAAACAAATAAGTACTCCAGCTGCAGATAAACAATAGCAAAACATATAAAAATATTTAAACCACAAAATTTCTCAAATTGGAACATTCCATAAAAATGGTCATTAAATGCAAAAACCAGAACAGCTCCCATCCCAACTATAATTGCAAATGAAGCACATGGTGCATAATTCAATTAAGTCATCATTACGCTTATCTGGCCAACATTATAATTGGCAATTGAAATTAGGCAATCCTTGCCAATTATCACTCAATACCAGGCACATAAATCGTCCCATAAAAGCCACCAAATAAACACCCCAGCGATTGCATAATTTTTTTTGGGAAACCATCTGGATGCTTAAACACTTTGATATTATATCAAACCAGGCGTTGCACACGTGCTGTTCAATTTTTTCAGCTATTAATTATTGATGAAAATGAGGCGAGATTCATGGCAAAAAGTGATATTAAAATGATTGGGAATTATGACACATTAAAAAATATAAAATTTGAAAAACAATAGTGGAACTAAACAATGGTTGTAACATATATCTTCTACCTATATATCCCACAATAAACAAACAAACCCGAACAGATGAGCATCCGAGGAGAGGAGGGTCGCCGGTTGTTCGTTGCGCAATCAGTCGACCCTTGTGCGATCGCCTTTGATACATCGCACTGATATGCATCAGACAATGAGATTCGAAAAATAACTGAATATACAACTCGAATCGCCAACTATTCTCGTATCATGCTCAATAATCTTTGCCGGCCGTCGATTATTTTAGTATACTACAGCTCCCTAGGGATGTTTCAGCTTCTTGACCTCAATGACCTTAATTTGAATAAAGAAACGTTTTTTATTCAATCGCATTTCTTTATCAATTTGAATGTTACTGAACAAAACGAATTGTCTAATCAATTGCGCGTAAACAAAACAAAAACTCAAAACAAGGCAACAATGGAATCGAATGAGCTGGCTCGTTAACGCAAATCCCATTAAAAACATTTTGCTAGCGAGAAGACAAATGAGTGCAGAGCCCAGTGGTCATCATTTAGACACATGAATTTCGAAATACAGCAGCTTTGCGTGCCATCGTTTTACTGCTCGCTTCCATGAATTTTTATACCACTTGGCACATACATTAAAAAATTATCAAAGAAATTATATTATTATTATCACCATTATGAATCATTGCTCTTCTTTCGAATAGTCAATGACGCATCGTATTAAGATGGAAAAGAATCAAAAATAAACAAAACCAGAAGCAAATGATGAATTGATTCAACATGCAAATGAGCGTCAAATCGCAACAACATTATAAAAAAGAGCTTACATTAATCTACACGAATGAATAAATTAATACAGTAACAGGTGGTGTTCATTTAAGCTTCATAAACATCAAAGCGAGCTGCCGACCGTCAACCAAAAAAAAAATCTTCCAAATGACAGATCGAATGGTCCGCAATAGATATACAGAAAAAATAAGTTCAAGGACTACTAAACCATATTTTATCAGTGACAAACATAAACAAATCACTCGATCTGTATCATTATCCATCAATTTGACAAATTGAAACAAAACAATACACCAAAAACCGAAGGTGTGGCGCGCGTGAAAAGAAAACCAGCAACCATTTCTCAACAATATGTTTCATATCTGATTAGCATATATTCGTTGGAGGGGAAATGAATTGCACCGACGGCGAATGGTTCGTTGACAGGTGGGAATGATGATGGAATGCTTCATCTGAATATTAATAAGAAGGATAGTACGGATGAGAAGGTAGGAATAAGCAGCTCGTCAATAATAACCAGTATTAAAATAAACATTTGTTAAAACGACACGAATCGTCAAAACGTGATGGCGATGATGACAAGTTGACGCTGGTGAGAGAAGAATTATTAAAACCTATTATAAAATATTCCAAAACAACGTAGATAACTTTCTATTAAAATAAGTTGTGTTTTCATAACCTCTAATAAGAAATTAACTAGATTTTCTAAAATTGCTTAATAGTTCTTAGAATTATTTTAATTGCTCTGTCTTGCCATCTGAAAATTTAATTTTAAAGACAGCAGACCAACATCACTCTTGTAAATTAAAGGTCATTTGAGGCTTTATTATAAAATTTTCTAGTTCGAATTTAAGGTTTTTTGATATTTTAAGACAAGTTTATCAAACTTGCTTAAAAATTTGTTTGTTATTATTACGTGTAAATTTAAAAATGATGCCTAAAATTGAAAAAATGTATTATTTGGCGTGAGACACTTAATAACATTTTAGCTTATTCTATTATCAAAATATAAGAAACCGAAAGTTCAATTTCATCATTTTTTAAAATTATTTTAATGGTCTCAAAGAGATCATGAAACAATTATTCAATTTATGTTAATAATTTCTCTGTTTTTCATTATATTTCTTCAAAATTTCAAGATCAAATCAGATTTATTCTTTGTATTTTTTATTAAAATAAAATTGGAATTGTCAGTTTCTTATATTTTGACAATATATATTCGTTAAAGATTCTTACATTCTTACACGCCAATTTAAAGCTTTTCAATATTTTAATTAATTCAGACGTGCAATAGAAAGAAGTAATTTTTACGTAAATTTTAAAGACTTACGTTAAGCTATTTTTCAAATTGATTCAAACAATTAGATTTAAGTAAATATTCTGAGGCTCTATTTATACGCCTATAAAGGTTAAATTATTATTCTTTCCAAGGATTATAGTGATAAGCATAAGGAAATATTTCATGCAATATTTCATGCAGGAAGGATAATAAAAGGATCTCAGAAAACGTTCTTAAATCTAAAATATTGAAAGGTTTTCATATTTTTAGAGAGCTTAAGAGAAAACTGACAAAATTTAGTGGAAAATATTTGTATAAAGTACACATGAATTATATAAGAAAAGTGGGTCACAAAGCTAGGATTCTAAATCAAAATTAAATATCTGAATTCGGAAATCGGGAATTCGTCCAACTCTGAAATATACCAAATTTAGAAGCTTATAGCGAAACTTTCTTAGGCACCCCGCCGTAGGAAATTGGCAATCTCATTTAACATTTAGTAATTCCATATATCCATAAAGTTTTATGTCAAATTGATTCTAAAACCACCCGAGAAAGATCACGAGGAAATTGGTGAAATGTGCCTAAAAATTATATTTGAACTTCTTAAAATTTTAAGCATTTACGTCATAACATTATATCTGTATTCATTAAATAGTCCGCTAAAACATAACTGAACAGACACTGAACATTATTTACGATAAATTATTAAGGGAAATCCGAATTTTGTGAGTTAAATTCAAATACTTCAAAAATTAAAATAAACTAATATTCGAACAATCGAAAACAACAATAACCACATCGATCTGGACAACTCGTATTAAAATAAACATATTTCCAAACCGACATGATCCGTCATCGATGATGAAGATGAGCCGCGATCGCCATTTGTTGTGTAAGATTGTGCGCGCAAACAACCCGCACGTATTGTTAGCCGTCCTCCCCTCATTCTGTCATCACTGGTGTTTATTGTAATAAAAGTGAACCCAACATTCATTAGTTTTGAAATTTGAATATTGCCAGTTGTTGTTTAACGAGCCGAACACCACATTAATGTTCACGCGGATATCCGTATATTGAGTGCGGCCCGCGTTAATGGAATGAATACCTCACCGCACTCCCCATTTAATTGATGATGGGTAAATTGATATTTTAGTTCAATTGTTCTTCCTTCCTACTACTAATTCATATAATGAAGTAGTTTATAAGGCAATATTTGTGGTTTCGAATTCTTGAATCTATTGAGAATTAGTTATATGAAATTAAATATTAAATCTACTAAACCCTAATTTTAATATTTAATCTCATTGGCAATTGCAGAATTTTCCGGATAATTAAAGTTCAGGGCAAAACAATATTTCTATTACTCGGGAATTGAAAATGAGGAAAAGTTTGGAACCAAAAAAAGTTTTGCAAGAACTATGGGGAAAGAATTCCCCATTAAAAAATTATCGGGTAGATTTGGCTTTATAAAGGTTCCGAATAACACCATTGCAAGCGACTTTCTTAGGGTTTCGCATAACAGGATTGCAAGAAAACCGATACCCGATAAAATATAAGGTAAATTTAATAGGGAATGAACCCTAACAAGGCCTTTCCCATTACAAGTTGCAATTGGGCTCTGGTTAATTCCAATAATTTTCACGAATTCTTGTTTTCTATTCTATCACCTTCTGCTGTCTCGAGAAATAAAAATTATTAATCTGAGACCGATTGCAAGAAAATTACCCGATAAAATATAAGGTAAATTTAAATTTGGGGAACGAACCTTAATAAACCCGATAGATTTTCTTGCAACTGGCCACTGGAGCTCTTGGAAATTGTAGGTATTATCTGACTACTAAACATACCTTGATTGTTTCTGGTCGCAAGTTTCGTGTTGAGTTCTTTACTTTCTGAAAAATGAAGAATTAATAAATACAAGAAACAAGAAGGCTAATTAATAAATAAATATTACAGTATATACTAAAATCATAAAATTTAAACACATTAATGACCAATTCAATTTATATTCAAAAACATACTGGACACTTCAAAATCTTTTATACAACTGCTCTTCTGAAATACACATGTTCATAAAAAAGCTCTTCATCTGTTCTTAATCATAATTAATCATAAATTAAATCTCGAACAAAAAAACTAACTAATCGAGCATTCACATAGGTCAAAACATGTCATTAAATGAAAAACGAATCGATCCAGATTCCATCAAATCAAATTTCAATCAAATTTGCTTCTAATAAATACCAAATGTGGCCCAACTATGGCAGCACAGCTTATTAGTCGTTCTAATCGAATCAGCGCGAAACTGCTTAAGTCAATTTAGTGACCACAGCAACGATGGCCAAACAATAACAACAAACCAAAACAAAAGAGCCATCATTCCGATTGCAATAATTTATTTATATCCTTCATGTTTCCAATCAAATTTACGTTGCCATTTATAATTCGGCTCAAATTGACTTTAACGCGCACGTTCAATGAGTTTTAGTGTCGGGTACCACCAAATAATTGCCGATTTCCCCTTTGACGACCCATCCCATTTTTGAGCTCGACACTAATTCTCATTTTTAATGGGTTTTTGGCGAGCGCGCGGATTTGTGCACTCATTGTTTTCAAGTTTGTTGAATTATTGAAGATGGGTGTCGAGGAGATTGAACATTGTCGACTTGTTTAATGCATGAATGGACGAAATTGTTCATTTCTTAATTATTCGCAATTGTTATGTCAAAGTTGAAGATTGAATTAATGGCGAGTTATTGCATGAGGGTCGTAAAATTTTAGGTTGCGAGAGGATATTGGATTCTGAACTATCCTGAGATTATATACTTTTTATTACGTGAAAAGTAAAACTGAGGTGGTATAATTAAGATTGTGAGGTTAAATATACAACTTTGTTTGGCAGAAGATATGGTAAAAATGAATATTTGGCTTATATAAAAATCGTTTTTTTAATAACTAAAAGGCACTATTAAATTTACACGTAAATTACAAAAATCGATTGTAGAATAAAAAATATTATTTCACTTATAATCTAGTATATAAAACTGTAATTGATTTAATTTTCTAAAGAAACTTTTTTAATAACATTAAAATTCAAAGAGCAATTAAGTTTTCCCCTAAATATTACTAATATAGATGCCAGCAAATTGATAATTAGGTCTATCTTATATTCAAGTGAGCACATGCTTATTTCAGATTACTTGATACACTCCATCTTGTATTAAACCTGATCAAATATAACTTTTTGGAAAGATATTAATATTTTAGATATTTTACGACAAGCTTAATTCAATTCTAATAAAAACTGTTCTGGTATAAACATGTAAAAATTTCCACACACGTTTAAATATAGCAAAATTGTTTCTTCGATTTGACCTGCTTGATAGACTCCATTTTAACTGCTTACAAATTTAATCTTACAGTATATCTAAAATAAAGTAGTCCATTTTAGAATATCATTTGTGCTGCGGTAGATCAGAAAAGTATTTTAAGTTTAGCAGTTCGAAAAAATTGAAATGTCACATATATGTCAAGAGGAGAAGATAAAATTTACCTAAAAAATTGTTTTTAAGTTGCACGTGGACGTTAATAAAATGCTATTGAATATTGTAAAATCGTCATTTTCATTTTGCATTTAGCGTATATATGAACTAGGGTATGCCTTGAATAATCTAACATTTTTAAATTAATTATATCTACTAATCTAACCTAACTAAGTACTTTTATGAAATTCATGAGATTATTATGATTGCAAAGTTAATTGTTTAATATTTATTCTTACTTAAAAACTCAAATTTTGGAATTAGATGTTATAGAGGCACACCTAAATGAGCTTGATGATTTTGCAGTTTTTAAAGGTGGCTTGCTAAATACCATGTGTGAATTGAACTTTAGCATGTTGAAATTTAACTCTAAATATTCCTAAATGTTCATTAAATATGAGATTATAATAGTTTTTCGAGTTTCTGCTTGTACAATTTCCTTAGATTTGTTCCAAAACATTATTCTTTAAAAGTTTTGATCATTTTGAAGTTACTTCCTCTTCACTTCTTAAATATTAACGATCTACGTAATTCTATTGTAAGAAATTTAGCGATAGAGAAAAGAAAATGTAAAATAAATCCTAGTGGACGCTTTAGAATGAAGCAGATTTGCAATGGTATAGAATAATACTGGAAAAATGAGTTTGTAAGGTTCCGTAAATTGCAAGCATTATATATCATATCAAGATTACAACAAATATTTTGCCAAGATTTCTTGATTACAATAAGACATTCAATTAATTAAAACAAAAACATTTTTGAATTGCATGTGTGCAAAGCCGCAGGATTGATTACATTCTCCATGAACATAACTGACAGCAACGAACGGAAACCAACCCTCTTCCAATATAAAAAATACCCGCAATTAATCATTTTGTGTTCAATTCAACAAATAAATAAATTCAGCAAATCCTGTGCATATTTATCCCAAAAAAATGGAACACACAAATTGGGAGCGAATATAATTTAAATGGGAGATAAATAACAACAAAATGAATAAATTACCATTTGATATAAACCGTTTTTTTTGTGGTTCACTGATGACATTCATATTTAATTGGATTCCATTTTGCTTGATTTTATTATTATTATGCGCAATATAAATCCTATTGTAAGCTAAGTATTGCAATTTGGAAACATGTTAATCGTATTTTTATTATTCAATTTTCACTGGACTAATCGCATCAAGTATTTGATGCTCGAAACATTTCATTTTTATTTTTTAAAGTTTATATTCCCAGAGCTCCTCATTAGCGCTATTAATAGACTATTGGAGGCTACATATCACATGTAGTTTTGACACAGTGACTAATATTGAGCAACCATCAATAAATAAACATATAATTTTTATCCAAAATGGACTGAAGCTATCATTAATTAATTAATCTCACAATAATAACTTAACGCCAACACAATCATAAATGTTACCGAGATCATCACACTTGGGAATTAAAGAAATTTTAATTTAGAAAAATCACGAACTTTAAAAATCCGGATCACTTAAGGTTAAAATAAGGAAAATTCAGAAACTTTAATCAAAAGGAAATGGTTATAATTATAGTTCATTTAACCCAAGAAAGACTCTATTTTATCTTTTCACCTTTTTATTTAAAATATATTATTCTCCCACTCGTTAAGTAGGTTTAAAAGGAATTAGTTCAGAGAATTGTAAAGTCTACTGTTTATTAATCGGTGAAGTTAGTTATAACATTGTTTTTTTTGATTATTTGATTATTTTGAAGGTTAAGTTCTTATTTGTAAAGGTATTATTCATGTTAACTTATAAAACTTTAAAATTCTAACATATTTCCAAAATAGATTAGATCTCAACCAAGACGTCATCTTATTGATATGACTAGCTTCAACTGCTTTCAATCGATGGTCTCAATTAACGTATTTGAAGTATGGTTTCCTCGTGAGATTATGGCGGATAAGTTTGCCGTTATTGTGCTGCTTCACACCTCGTACAAGCTTGCATGAGGTGAGTGGGCGACTATAACAATGACGTTGATGCTAATTGAGTATTTCTCAAAAATTACATTATCGGTGTTATTTGAAGCTGGGAATGTATGGTGTACTTGAAAATGATCGTATGAAATCCCACAGGAGGTTTGCCTATTTTGTGCCACTCTGTATGAGTTCAAATAGATCAGGGCGAGTCATCTGTCCCCCGGAGCAACGTCGTGGTTAAAACATGCACAATGAGATTGCTCTAGAAAATCTGCACGTGTTGATTTAACTCATTCTAACACAACATTCAATGATTAAATAAATGAACACAGTAGAATGAATATTAATCGTTAAACCTCTCAGAAATTTCATAAGAATATTTTTTTTAAATGAGCTCGGTAAGCGTGCTCAAATCTAACTTTGCAATAAATTAATACTTTTATGTTGTTTAAGGATAAGTTGTCTAAATTATCGAGAAAATTTTTTTCAAGAAATGCCTTTAACAAACTCTTAAACATCAGAAAATTCACTATTTCAACTTGGCGTGCTCATTGGAAATTACAAGAATTCAGAACCCTGTTAAGACGCAAAATGTCATTATATACTAACCCACAAGTGGTTAATTAATTAATGAAAAAGTCTGCTGCAATTCACAAGTGCCTATATACTAATACCGGAATTTACTTAAACATACCACCGGGTATTGTAATAAAATGAGCGCAGTGAACGTGTAAAAAATTTACTTTTTGGAAAGATTTTAATATTTTTAGATAGATTAAGCTGAGCCCGGTTAAATTTTAGTGAAACATTTGTTATTAAAAGGACGGGAAAATTTAAAGGCACGCTTAATAATCGGAAAATTTCCATTTGGGATGCTGGAATATTAACCGTATATTCATGGAAAGAACGTTTTCATCGGACATCGCTTCATTTTTCCGGGTTTATGCTACATGGAACGCCAAACAGAGCTCTATTAAGTAGAGAAAAATCGATAGATAATTGGATTTCCGAAATAACCCAAGTATTTAAATGATGTAATTTCCAAATAGGTCATAAATTGGAAAATTTGGTGATAAAAATACTAATTATTGTGAATAAAAAGTTAGTTTAACGATTCAGACAAAAATAATACGAACTTTAAATACCTTATAATACCATAATCACCCAAGAAATGAATATTGCCTAATGGATGAGAAAAAATAATAAAAATTTTTTATCCATTTTTTGGGACAACACACATTGATGAGATACAAAAGAGTGACCGTCTAAACGAGAACTTCATTCCATCCTAATATTTTTCTCTTCCATTAGGCAACGATCTCTTATCACAATAGCTAAAATAAAATATGGAAGTATTCAAAAATATTGAAACTGCAAAACATTCTAAATTAAGTTTTTATATCAGTAGGGTTGGCTCTAAAAGTGCAAGAACACTCAAAGTAAAACCAATTACTCATACGCCAAATATACCTTTTTTTAAACAATACTGCCCCCGTTTTAATGAGACTCTTGGGTAAAAATTTCCGCCATTCACAATCTTATCAAAATGCTGCGGAAATGGTTCTAAACTTATTCGAATGGTAGATAAGTCAATCTTCAACTTTATCGAGCACTTATAATTGATATTTGACTGGCTGTTTGTTTTTAACAAATTCTGTCCGATGTGACATTAGCTTAATTGAATGTTTCGTATTTGGACTTTAAATATTCGAAATAAAACTTTGATATTATTAATTAGCGTTAATTCCCCCGATGATTACAGTGCATTTATTAATAATTATGTTAGAATTAATTAATTGAATTGTATAGAACTGGATTTCAACTTTGATTAAGCATGCATTGCAACTAATTAACATATAGGACTAACAATAGATTATAAACAATGTTTAAATTAAAAGCGAACATGATATTGATAAAACCTTCTAAAACCATCAACAATTTTCGAGCCAATTGATAAAAACCTGTACCAATATGACTAAAATAGAATGATAACAACATTAATGAAAATATTCATAAATTGTTTAATATCAATATTAAACAAGTACGACCATCGGGATGAGCCCAAGTATAGTCACTCCAAAATGCTAATAACTGTCAATAACAAACAAACAATAGTATAAAGCCTATAAGGGTAGCGGGAGTAAGTGTGGAAACAGTTCGGAAACAGCAACATCAACATAAATACACACGATGCGAGAAGTGTGCATCGTTGCGAAGCTCGTAAATATTGGAGGCTTCTTTACTTTGCATTGTGCACGAGTATTTGGGTAATTGTACGATGAATGGTGGAATTGGATGAGAATGACAGTGGTTCAAGTGGAACGATGGTGATCTTGTTGGAAATTTATTTTTAAGGACCCTTCTATTAGCATACGATGAAATATGGCTGTGAGATTAATTTTAATAATGAAAGTGAGTTATCTTTTTAGATAGTAGTTTACGTTAGTTTCATCTTGCAAAAATTATATAAAATTTGTAAGGCTAGGATCCTTACTAAAGGAATTTAGTACTCAATCTTCTAAAAAAATGTGTTCCCTCGTTTCTTCTTCACGAAATAATCAAGTGTGTTTTTCAAAGTTCTACGTGCAAATTATAAGCTATTTTTCACGTGATTTTAGCAGGCTCATGTTCAACTAGCTCGAAAAATTAGATTATAAATTCTTTACTTAGCTACTATTTACAGTTGGCGTGATTTTGTAATAAAGAAAAAAATGTAGAACTACTATCCTATCCATCCATTTGTTATTTATTGTTTTCATATTCTAATATTGATTAAAAATCAAGTGAGAAACATTAATAATAAATAATGGTCAATTAGGCAATTTCTTCTTATACAGCACTCCACTGCCACGAAGAATGCGCCGCATTGCAAAAAACTTCGCTCCAATTGCGCGATCACGACCATTTATTATTTTTTAAAAGCTTTAACTGGAATATTAGTTTAAACGTTATATTTTGTTCCGAATAATATAATAATTTGTTGATACTCTTTGTATTTTTTAAACGTACGTAACGTTCCCTTCAAAAATAAAAAAAAAGATTTTATAAAATAATCAATTGTTTCGCGCAATTGGTGCGATGTCTCTTGCAACGCGTTCGTGGTAGTGGAGTGAAACCCTCTCAAATTTTAATAGAATATGTTTAACATATTTTTAATTGAACCAAAAATTATTACTATAGAATACTCGATCTTGATTTATGTTAGACTCTCCCGATAAATTATATTGGCGTTATTTGAGTTGGCCGTTATTTCGTCGCATGTGAAGTCACATTGGCAAAATGACCAAATGATACATACGTGAGGAATACTGTAGCTTGATTGAAAAGTTTTCAAAAGTGCATTAGTGAACAAGCTTACTTAAATAAGTATTACGAACAGAAACTTGGGTTTATGATATGCTATGATAATTTTTTGAAGATAACCATTTAGAATAGTTTATGATTCTAACTTACAAAATAAAACCAATTAAATACCACTTAAAAAAATATAAAAGTAATTCTTCTGTAAAAGTACAGTAACCTTTAGATAAAAAGTCTTTAAAATTTAGAAAACTGATCCAAACTTTTGTACATTATTAGTATAAAATAATCAAGGATTTATAATTTAAAATAACTATAGAATTACTATGATAAGTTTATTTTGTAAAAAAGGCTATTAACAAACTCTAAATAAAGTTTGGGTAAATCAATGATGGAACATAACTTCAACGGGATAGAATTTGAAAAATTATTTTTTAAAGAAAAGAAAATTTCGAACGTTTAATCAAACTGTAAATTTATTTCCTTATCTATAGAATTTACATATTACATAACAACAATAGAATGGTCATAAAATTGTAATTGCCACATTCAGTATAAATAAATTAGCAGGTTATCGTTGCACAAACAAATTAATAATTTAATGATATATTTGAGCGAGAAGACAAAATAAAAGATCCATGCTTATCCTGAAGAATCAATTAAAGATAGATCAGGAATACAAATATACAATTTCTTTAATCATTGAAAATTTTAAATTGTATAAAGACAATTATCGTATTTTTCACAAACGGAAGCTTAATTGGAAGAAATAGAGTATTTACATTTTTGTATAAGCACAGTATAAAAAAGAAAAAATATATTATATTTTAACTTATGGTTTTTGTATTAAAATTATGGTTACATAAGCGTATTACGTGTGGTCTGCGAAATAGCCTATTTGCAAATAACTAATTTATCTGGAAATCCAGCAAATTTAATTTTATTTCAGACCAAAGTATAAATATTTAATTCGATGAACCTTTCGAGTTAAACTAAGACTGGCCATTGTATTTTTATCAGCTCCTGACATTTCAACAGTAACAACCGACTTCAGAGATATGTTAAAGTTAAATATAGTAAAATATATCTAACATTTAAAACTTATTAATTGAAAATCACCATTATATCAAAATATATTTTTCGTATTAGTGAGTGGAATTTTTATAGTATATGTACTAATAAAAATATAAGTAGAACAATAAATAGAAAAAACATAATTTTGAACATTCAGAGGTATACGGTAACATTGTTTCTGTTTTTATATTAATAATTTCTTATATACTATATCGCGGCGATACGCGGAAAACTTTTTTTCAAACTGAAGACACAAAACGGAAATGAAAATAATTTTTTTCCACACGGAAATCAGAAAATGGAATTGGAAGTAATTTTTTCAAATGTACGCGGAAAACGGATAACGAATGATGGAACTCCTTGCAACCGTGATATATATATACATATTCCCAATGAAGATCTAACATATAATAAATTTTACCTTAAATGTTCTTTATTAAGCGCAAACACGGAGCTATGTTTTCTAAATTTTAAATTTATCTGCACCAAATTCGATTCTCTTAGTCAAAGAGAGGAAAACTATTTTTAATCATCTTACCAGTAGGCCGGGAGATATCTCGTCAACTGAAAATATTCTGCAAACATTGTTTATATCGTTTTTTATCGAATTCGGAACATTTGGAACATTTTTCGTCTTATATATCATTCATTTATATTATTAATATTAGATTCATTTATTCATTTCCTACGAGTTTATTAAAATAAATAATTGAGATTAAATTTAAATTTTGGTGTCGTTTCCAATTATTTGAAAACGAGGCCTCAATTTTGTATCGTATTTTCAGTTCCCGTGAGGGTATTTTTTCGAAACTTAAATTATCATATAACGAAGAAATTAAATATTTTCCTATAAAATCTGTAATAGATTATTTACAAAATAAAAATTGACTCAAATGGAAACCGAATTGAAATTATGTATATAAAATTGAACATCATTCCTCTAATGCACGCCAACTGTGACAACCTAAACAATAATAAAATTTAGACTACCCTGCTAAATTATTCGTGCTATATTTTTGCTGATCAGCGTAGAACATCCTTAAGCTGGAAAAATATCATATTCATAAGGTAAACTGCAATATGATCTAAAACTTTAATTAATCGAGCATCTCATTTATTATTCAATGTATCAGTAATATAAGTTAAATCTTAATGAATAAAATTTTTAAAAAAAAAGTAAAGAAATAAAATATAAAAAATATATTATTTATCTTTAACGCTAAAGATTTTAAATACATCCTTGGACGTAAAATAGTAATAAATTCTTTGTTATTAAAACACTGATGTCTGCTAAATATTTTTTTTCAGTTTCTGCTGAACAATATCTATTATCAGAACAGAAAGGACAACGATTTGCGGGAATTTCTTACTCGTAATGAAGGTTTATTCTGCCAAAATAAGCCCAAAACCCTTATCCTACTTAACTTAGGGCAGGAATAATTGATTCTGATGACAATTCGATATTCAGAACGTGTAAATAAATATTACGGCCTTCACGTGAACATTTTATTTTTTGTCCTATTTTTATTTCTACGAATTATAATAAACTGAAATTTTTTTTAGTGTTTGAAATCCTTAAAATTATTTTTAGAGTAGTAAATATTTAAATATTCTGTAGACTACTTCAAAATTTTTGACGGCTGCGTTGCGAACCGCTGCGCGTTGCGAAAATTATAAAAATAGAGAGTTGTCTTTGTGTCTCTCAATTTATAATGGTTTTAATGCGCAGCGGTTCGCAACGCAGCCGTCAAAACTTTTGAAATAGTCTATATTATCAAAATTTAAGAAATTGACACTTCCAATTTTATTTTCATAAAAAATAAAAATAATAAATTTGATTTGATCTAGAAATTTTGAAGAAAAATAATGAAAAAACAGAGAAAATATTGACATAAATTGAATATTTGTTTCTAGATCTCTTTGAGACCATTGAAAATAATTAAAATATATAAGAAATTGAAAATTCATTTTTTTTAGTTTAAATTAAACCTCTGAATATATTGGTGTGCAAAGTGTATTACATTTCCTTTCTTTAATGTTGATAGCAATTTTTAATATTTTTATTAACTATTCCCAACTCTTCCCGCTTTGTTAATGAGATAATCTTTAAACTTTTTAGAAGTATTTACTTTTCCTGAAAATAGTTGCTAGTATGAAATAAAGGTTTCTATGTTTTAAATTAATTCATATATGGGTCTGCAAAAAATTGCGGGTGTGTATTAAGGATTTTCAAAATATTAGATTTAATATTATTTATATCTGTGCCTTTCAAAGATTGGTTCCAAATGGAAGAGGAAACAAATCAGCTATCATCATGCAAAGTTTCAGCCCGAAACCTTTTGGATCGAAAAATGACCTCCCTCGTAAGTTTTCAATGTAAAAATGTAGATATTCTAACTCTCGATTCTACTCGAAAAATATTGTGGGAAGTTATTTTAAATACTTTGATTCAGAAGTTTAATCCTTTTCTGAATTTGATATAACAAACTGTAGTTTTAAAGTCAAACCGGGGACAACTCATTTGAGTACATGTTTCAGTTTGTTGGTTAAAATGGATATATATATATATACAGTACCGGTACAAAGGTTGTAAACGCTGCGTTCTTCGAGCCTAACTAATTTTTGAGAGCCGGTATTGAGCCGAAATGTTTACCAGTTGTTTACAACCTTTTGATTGGCCTGTATAGGAAATCGAGAGCAAATATATTGTATAACTTTATATGATAATGATTAAATAGTTACAAGAAAAGAACTTTTAAAATGGTCGATCGACAAACAGAAACTAAAGTCATGAAGATTTCGTGTAGCAAAATTTTAAAAACATAGGATTAGAATTTGCATAAATTAAATTGCTATCCAAATCATTTATCAAGCCATCGTTTCTATTTTCCAATTTATAAATTTCAGAAAATCTCCCTTTTTTAAATTAAACAAAATTGTTTGTGTTCTATGGGACATTTCGCTTCTAACTATAAAACCATCTTTATCTCAAAAGTTTGACGTCAACAACACATATAAATCATCAAAATTTGATGTTTAAAAATTATTTCAATTTAATGAATTGGTATTGTTCAACTTGCAAGCGAGGGATTGTGAAAGTTTAACAATATTAAAACGGACAAAAATAAGGGAAATAAATGTGATAAATGTAAGGAAACAAAAGTAAATGTGCAACAACTTTGAAAATGATTTCACTTAATTATAGGTTTATCAGCTCATGTAAATAGCTATTTGGAATCTGACACGAAACAACAAGAATGAATAGAAATGAAAAACAGAATGACCATAACTGACATGACAAATTGTCATTAAATCCAATCAAACAATGGCATTGCGCTAGAAACTCGCAAAAAGCAAATGCAAATAAGCGAATTTGATGAAAAATTGGTGGCCTTTCATATTCCGCCGGCTTCTGTCATATCGCTTATGTCAGAACGGCGACCAATAGGAAGCGAAAAAAGAGAGGAACCGAGCTCGATTGTTTTGAAGAGATGGAACTTGTAGTGTTGTCGCTTGCTCACAAATTGACATAAGGCTTGTCATTCATATGTCCGCCGAAATTTGCATATTTTGTTTTAGTTGGCCGAAGAAGCTGTTGGTTGATGTGGCGAGACATGATTGTTATCTTCTAGATTGACTGTCAATTTCCGCTAAATTGTTTAGGATTAGGTTCGGAATACTGAGCACAAATTTAATGAGGCAAATTATGTTGCCACTGAGATTGGTTAAGTAAAGATAAATTGTGGGATTTTCGAATGAAGCAAATGGAGAGCATTTTTAGAAGAATCTAGTAGGAGCATCCATAATATTTTATAAGACTATTAGACCACCAACTACAAAATAATTTATTTTGTATCGGAAAAGTTAAAGTCACAGGGTGATCTTATTTCTTATTCGATTAAGAAAATATTTGCCACAGTTGTTATGAGTTAGATGGAAAATTAAATGGAATAAATATTTAATTAATAAGTCTACATTCTTCCAATTTTCCACAGTTCTAAGCACACTTTCAGTTTGTAATTCTTTGTTAATTTTATTTTCAGTCAGTTTGTAGAACATATACCTAATTTAAAAAATTACATCAACTTGTTCTTCAACGCCCACGACATAAAATTATTATTTTCAGTTTTTTGAACTCAAAATATATTTTCAAACAAAAATTCTTACGGTATCTATACTTTTGAAAAGCTCAAATTGAGCACACCCAAACTCCACCTCTTTGAACGTATCATATTATAGAATTAATTTTTGACGAAAACAAAAAAAATATATGGACACGCCTCAGATCGGGCGGCTATAAGTAAGAGTTACATTTTATTTGTATTCCTACAGCCATCTATTCAGTAATTAGCTAATGCAACTTATTTTTTATACAAATAATATCTAATGATACAAAATTACTCTTTTAGGTTCAACTTGCGCTTTAAGAATAGCTATAATGAAAAGATTTGCCAATACTGTGATTTACATCAGTATCGTAGTGGGAATCACAATGATCACCGACTTGATCATCTTTTTTTAGTAGGGAATACTTTGTATATACAGAAAATAAATAAAATATTTAAGCAAATTGAAGGGTACGCCCGCTCCTCTTGTACTTAAACTTGGTTATAGTTGTGCAAGAATGTTTCCAATTTTCCTACCAGTTTATATTGGCATATATGTGTTTGTAAAAATTCTCAAACCTAGATTGATCAAAAAAATAGCAGTTGTAAGAACATAACAAAATTATGAAATGAAATCTATGTTTATAGATTCTTATGTTATTTAAGGTTTTTATTATACTTACCACTCTTGGAGTATATTATTACAGTAAGAGAACTTTTACGTAAAATTTAGTAGAAAAGTATGAAATTTCAGATGGTATATTAATTACTTATAGCTATGACTACCTCTTGAAGAAAAGTTTCAAAAATCCTATATGGAATATTGTTATTCACAATACTTCATTTATGATGTCAATTACCTCGGTGTGTCTCACATTTCTTTCTATAGTTTATTATCAAAAAAGGAACAATATAATATTTTCATTGTTCCAAAATGTTTATCGCGGAGACAAATATCCGCAAAGATGGGTTTGGCAAATAATTTTTTAAATAATCATTAGAAATTGCAGAACATTGAGATATTATTAAGCTCAAAAGTCCAAATTCACTACGCTTCCGTTACAGCAATAGCGGCTGTGGGAATTATCAACAATGCTTTCCACGATATTTCAGCTCTTACAAGATATAAATATTATGTAGACGTTTTAATGGGTGCTGATATCGTTTTCCCAATATTTCAACTGTAGGCGACTTGTTTGAACTTAAATGATAATGTTTTACAGTATAATTGTGATTATAGCAAAAATCTTCATGGGAAAAGTGAACGAATGCAATCGTCTGTTTGTGCGACGAAATAATTTTGTTTAATTAATCGTCATTTATTTATTTATTAATTTAACATTTAAAGTGTTGTTTTAATAAAGTGTTGAACAAAATGCTAGACAAAATAATTCGAAATTGATGAGTTTTTGAATATGTGTTGTTGAGTGATATTTAATATCAAACAAATTATTTGGATTGAAAGAGTTAAACCAAAATGATATGAAATATGATATAAGTATATGAGATTTTATATTAGATTCTCTAAATTGTTAACCGAGAACAATAAGTAAAAACACTAAATAATACAATATACGGGTAATTTATAAACTGAGAACAATAAGGACCTTCAAGCCAATTTGAGAATTACCTTTTTGTAATCTCTAACCTATTTTATGTTTCAAATTGGAATGCCTTTTCAATGTTAATTCAGATTTTTTACTGCCAAATTTTCAATGCTTCAATATTATTAAATTATTTAGTATTAAATTTTTTATTCTGCACATCAAAGCCACTTGAAAAAATAATAAAACAGCCGGAATAAGGAAATCAACAAATTAATTTCTTTTTTGTTTTTGTTATAAAACAGTTTTTAGACTATTTTAAAACAACAAGTAATTTTTATTATACGCGAGATACATCATTTTGTTCCTCGTAAAATTCTGAATTTGTTTAAATGCAACATGACGTGGTTACTGTTATTTACGTGTACTATAAAGTAGATTGAAAATTTAAACTTTAAAAAAATCGGAGAGAATATTCTCGAGGAGAAGACGACTTTTCAACATAGGGAAGACGAAGCCGAACACTCTGGAGAGAGCATCTCGACACAGTCAGAATCACAAGACATCAAATAAGCAGGTAAGTAAGTTTCTTTAAAGCTTGCCTCAAGGTGGAATAAATAGAAAAACTCTTTTGGTCGTCAAAACGAGACAATTTTTCCACATCCATTCGACACCGAAGTAGAATACTTTTGTATCATTCTTCTTTTATATAATTTATATTGAAAATTATGGGTACCCCATTATTCCAAATACTTGAATAATACTAATTTCTTACGCAACATAATACCACTCATTAATATAATTTTGTGAGAAATTGAGAATTTCATTAAATCCCCTCTTGTCCAGTGGGTTAATTTTATTCGACCACCCAAGAGGAGTTAATGTATAAATTGCACTAAACATCTAACAGATCATTTAATAATAAGTGCAACATCTGTAAATAAAAACAATCCATCCTCTCCCCTGACCAGATGACACATTTTATGTATTGTTACCATGAACAATTCGAGCTTGTTCTTTGAATAATTCAAGGTGAAATCCAACTAAACCAGCTGTGATCCAGTCCACTGACCATGACCTTCTTTTTTGCGTACCAAATCCCGGACCGACAGCTGAGCTTCGTCAATCTGCAGACAATTGTTTATTACGCAAACCGCGTAATAACACTTGGAATAGTGCTAATCTTGAGTGCAAATATGGATGTAGTCGGTAACCTGCCTGCTAACCTTGATTAATGGTTATTTTATGATGTGTCAGTTTTTATACTCGTATTTTATAATTTATGAATTAGTTGATTCTAATGTTATTTTAATTGAAACATTTTGTAATGTTCAACTAGTGCATACAGGCAAAAATGGGGAGCATGTGAGGGAATGGTATTTGAAATCGAACATGATACTGCTCCTGTAACTTTTAATTATACCATTTAAAAATTTTTGTACTTAATAAAAATGTTTTACTGATGAGTTTTTGAAAAAAAAAATTTTTCTCATTACCAAGTTTCTTTTCGTCAGATTTTATTGTTTTCTATAGTTTTTATTTCTATAAATTTTAAAGTTGTATGTTATACAGAACATTTCCAGTGGAGCTACCTACCGGTTTACATTGATTTAGATTCAAAATGAATTGAAAATGTCGCACGCCAACTGAAAGAAGAATAACAGGAGCTCAGATATACTGTTTAAGACTAATATTTCATCAATATTTTATGTTTAATATATAATTTTGGACCAATCTAGAAAGTTTATGTAGGAAAAATTTTAAAAATTTCACGTGGAAATTTGTTATAAACGATTGAACAAGCTGATATTGTCATTTTCAATTGGCGTGTTGTTGCAATCTTTAAAAGAGTTTTATTAATTTCCCAATATAAGTTAAAAACTGTGTTTTCAATCATTTTTACAGGCTATCACTTTAACTTTTAACTAATTGTATGCATTTCAAATGTAACGGTCAATTTAAGAGCTCAGAAAAAATTATTATTTACCTTTGGCGTGCCAAAAAAACAAAAACTAATCACTTGATAAAATCAAGCCTAAATTGTTAAATTTTTTGCCAAAGCGCAAACCTTCTTAGCTCCGCGAGTTTTTTGCATTAGCTCTGTCCTGGGGTTCAGACGTCACGATCAATATATTTACGTTAAATTTAACTTGAATATTTGAATTTTACGTATAAAATTTATAAGAGACTAATAAATTAAAGTTAAATATTATCAAAATATAAGAAATTGAAAGGTCAATTTCAACATTTTTGAATTATTTTAAATGGTCTCAAAGAGATCATGAAACAAATATTCAATTTATGTTAATAATTTCTCTGTTTTTCATTATATTTCTTCAAACTTTCAAGATCAAATCAGATTTATTTCTTTTATTTTTTATGAAAATAATATTGGAATTGTCAATTTCTTATATTTTGATAATAGAAATTATACTGTAACATAACAGCAATTTAATTATGGTAGAGCAAAACTACTGACTAATATTTAATTTCAGCAATTTACTGAATATTTTAATTTTTTCATAGTATTGGAGATATGTAAGACAACAAGTCGCCGTGGATAATTGACTATTTTTAGATGAATGCCATCCATTACACAGAAACGATTCAAATAATTATTCTCGAAAAACTCATTTAAAAATTCATTCAGAATGACCTTATTCCCTCTTTGACTCCAGTCTCGATCAAACAAAAAATCCATTAAACAAATAAAAAAGCAAATTTAAATATGAGCTTTAAATGATAGCATTTACCACCCATCGACAATTTAATTTTACACGCCATCCAAAATGATGACAACGCCTGGCACGAAAAGTGCTAAGCCAGGTGGAAAGTCGTCGGCCACCGCGTGGCGCTCCACAACCTTCATTTTCACTTTTGCGTTCAAGATTTTGCCCTATTTTTTTATCGTACGGTTTGGATGATTTCGAAACTGTTTCGGTTTTCATTTCATTTGCGTCGACCTCTCGTTTAATCCCAGCCCACTCGCTTTCCAAATGACGCTTGTTTCATGATCGTACAGTGGTAACAATGTGATACTGCTCCAAATTGTACATTCAAAATGTATACATCTGCCGGGCCCATAAATTGCACACAAGGTTGTTTCATTTTTTCTAGCTCTGCTGCTGTTTTCAGGGTCACTCAAGAGGCCATCGGTAAACGGTTTTTTATGAATCATTATTGTTTCAAAATCACACAAAATACCTAATGGAAAAATGTTGTTTTTTGTGTGTTTCAAATGTTTGCTCTCCATCATTTTTATTATTTTCTGTATAGTGAATGGTAGCGGCGCTGGATTTCAAGTATCTCAATTGATTTATTTATGTTTAGGATTAGATCTACGTTGCGAATCTATTTAAGTCGATTTTTGAGATGGAATTATCTCATTTTTATGTATTACAGTAGGGTGCACGTCTCTCTGTTGCTTGGAAAATTCGTTTCTCCCATATTTTTAGGCGTTGTTGATTTTGTACTGTAAAATTAAACTTAGATTAGAATGAAGAATTTAGGTTATTAATAAATTATAATTTGTGAAGTTTAATGAACAAATAAATTTTGTTCAACATTAATCTGCACTTTTTTCGAACAATGAGCTGAATGCAGGATTTTTAAGGTTTTATTCAATTGGAAAACAAAATCTTGTAGACTTTCTATGCGGTTCTAATTCATAAACTTGCACGACAAGAAAAACGATCGACCTTTAAAATTTTGATAACAATTCGTAAATTTCGAGGACAGTCTTTTTAAAAATTATTTTTCGTGGTTTTATATTAATTCATTGTTTAATTTTATATAAGGATTTTAGAAATATTTTATAATAAAAATTGAAATTAGGTTTTACACGTTTATTTTCGAAAACCGCAAATCACGCTTTTGGCGATTTTACGAAATTCAATTAATTTTTTACAGAACTTTTCGTCGATGTTTAAGATAACTGTTACACACTAAAGCGATTTAGCGATTTTAAACGTGTGTGGACATTTTTACGTCTTTATAAAGAAAAAGTTTTTGCTACAATTTAATTAAGTTTGTCTTAATCTACCTAAGAATATTAACATCTTTCTAAAATGTTTTATTTGAGCATGCTTACTGAGCTCATTTTATTCCCATACCAGTTGGGTTGGTGTTAGGCTGATTTTGGTTATTTCAAGATAAACATTCGAGATATTATCAAATTCTATAGGTAAACGAAGGTCTAGATTATCAAATGAGCCTGTAATTTTGCTAATTCGGGTGGCGTATATTAATATCTAGTTGAAGTTGGACTTTGAAGGTGTCTTGCGCTTAGCTTTACGATTAGACTGCATATGACGTTCTAGTTTAATTTATTTATTTATTGTAATTCAACACTTTGAATACAGAATATTGTCCGTTTCAGAGATCGATGCCTAATGGAAGAGGAAAAATTGGAACAAAATGAGGTTCTCGTTTAGACGGCCACTCTTTTCTCTGTCATCAACTTGTGTTGTCTCAAAAAATAGACAGCACATATTGAGGAGGAATATATGAAAAGTCCTTTGTGGCGGTATCGCACACACAAAGTAAGCCACTTAAATGTTCGCTTACTTTGCGTGTTAGGTATTTTGTTTGTAATATATTTTATTTAAGAAAATATTACCAAAAATTTTGCTTTGAGCTTATTTTTTCGGAATGAAAATTATACCTACAATTAATGTACCCATTTATCAATAATTATTTAATTATTCGGTAACAACACAAAAATATGGCTTGTGTCTTGTTGATTTATGAAAATTACCGAAAAATGCTTCTGGTTTTGTTCCATTTTTTAAATACGATTTTTCGTAGTTCTTGACAAGATTTCATAAAACCGCGATTTATTTGAATTTTAATATCGCTAGTCAAGTTGTTAGATCCCATTTTGTTGGTAATTCATATATAATAAATATAAAAACCGCAAATTTCAGTTAATCAACCTTGATTACCGACAGAAAAACATGGTCATGTGCTGTAGTCGCAATTTTGTTTTGTCCTGCCAATAACAATACGACGATAATTTCAGGGACGTTAGAGGATGATGTTTTAACGATTCTATAAAATTATTTCAGTTGTCCTTGACGGAAAGACCTTCTGTCCAAATATAGAAACATCAGGGGATGTTATCGGATATCTTGCAGCTAAGAACGCCTACCGTAGAATGTTTTTATTATTATTCATAATTATTATAATAATAATGACAACTTGCATTGTTCGATAACAATTAAAATCAAGCAGACCTAAATTCATTCGACCATACTTTCGCTCTCAAAAATTTCGCCTTCAACCCTCCCAATTCCAACACCCGTTCTCCCACATTAACCCGTCTCCACCCAAAAATGAGATCAAGGTGAACCGCTTTCCCGGATATTCATGTTGGTCGTGTTCAAATAGAGTTGCAAATCCCTTACCAATATGTCGTCTGGTTATTTTTGTTTTGATTACTATGAGTCCAGGGCACCAGATACCACCTGGTCATCTCTGTTGGTTGTCATAAATGCTCTTGTCGAGAATTCACCTTAACACAACTCGTTCTCATTGTGTCATTTTAAAAGTTTTGTTAATATCAGTTCGAAGTTTTCCAATGTATTTATACCAAAAAAATAATTTCCTTTAATATCATTTGTAATATACAAGGTCATTTCAATAATAATAAAAACAACAGAGTTGAAAAACCCTGAAACAACATTTTTTTCATAAAATCGAGAATTGAATTCAAGGCTATCACTTTCATTTAAAATTATTTTGTGTACATTTTTTGTTATTACTATTCTTTATTGTTTCTGGATGGCTATCTACACTTGACAAGAGGTAAAGATTATTCGAATTTTATAAATTCTTGGCAATCAGTTTTTTTCTTGAGAATTCTTGATTTCTTCCAATATCTTGTTTCGATTTCATTCATGGATAAATCGGTTTTCGATCGCCTTAAATCACTTCGCTGACCTACTAACAATAATTTCGATTTCACGAATTTAAGGTCGGTGAAACTGATTCCTCTTACGATTGTTTGTTCGTTGTCTTGTTTAATTGTCTATTCCGAATCACATCTGTTGGCTATGCGTGTTGTTGTTATTTCGAGATATAGATAATTTATGCAAAATCAAATTGGCAAGCAGATTGCCTTTTATCATTTCTTTCAAGAGGCTATTAACAATTTTCTATTTAATTCATATAAGTTTTCTTTTTAAACATTTTTTTCAAACGGAAGTGATTTTAATAATGCGAATTTTCACACGAATTATGAGGAAATGGAATGTTCCATAATTTTATTATAGCATGTTTATAAATAAACAAATAAAATAAATTCTTGCTTATCCACATTGATAAGTGTTTATTAAATAATCAATGCTCTAAAACGACCGATAATTGTAATTTTTCTTTAACAATAATACTTTTCATAATAAAAAAATATCTTCAATAGAAAGGCTACAGTAACCCATATTTGAGAAAAACGACTTTCTGTGAGGAGTTGGCTATTAAATGTATGATTTCTTTACAGACCTAGATAGTAGTTCTCTTAAAATATTGGAAAGTAAATGAATTCTTAAGATTGAGGACCCCCAGAGATAGTTTCTAAAAATTTAAATTATTGCGTAAAAATTGCTAAATACATTTTCACCCCACATGGAAGTGCTCAGTTAAAGTGCTTACAACTATTATTTTACAAAACATAATTTTGGACAAATCTAGCAAATTACCGTGAAAATCAGCCAATATTATTTTCGTGGAAGTTAGAAAAACAAAATTAAATCAGGGCATATTGATATTTTTCAATTGGCGTGCTTTTTACATACAGTACCGGTCAAAAGGTTGTAAACGCTGGCTTTTTCCAGCATAACTGGTTTTCGAGAGCCGAGATTTTTACCAGTTGATTCTGAAAGCGTTAGAAAATTAGTGGACAAGTGACATACGAAAATAAGAAAAAATAATATAAAGTATTCGTAGGTTATGCCGGCGTTGACATCCTTTTGACCGGTACTGTATATCTAATAAGTATAAATTAATCTATACTGATTTTCATACTGAAATGTTATATAAGAGAGTCATCCATTTAAGAATTCCATTTGTAAGTCAAGGGAAGAATGTGTCGGAATAAAATTGCAAATTTGAGTAGACCGCGATTTAAAAAATCTACTCAAGGAAAATGAAAAAAAAAACAACTATTAAACATACAGAAATGTGAAGAGTAGGATATATATAATACGCAGTAATATTTCTTTTGTGTACTTTTCAAAATTTCTATTTAATTATTTAAAATAACTTTTCTATTCTAAATATTTTTGACTTTAACAATATCTTAAACAATTAAAAACTGAACACCAAATTTAAATAACGATTTTATTATTTTTACTTGCGACATGCCATGTTATGCAAAAACACAGTAAACCCCAGTTGGTCAGCAATTGTAATATCTTCCTAAAAAATTAACTTTCAGAAGGTTTTCTAAGCTCGTTCTATTTTCATTGTAACGAAACTGTAAAATCAAAATTTAGCATAATCTAGTCTTGATATGTTCGTTTTATATTTAAACATTTTTATCATTAGCAGAAACAATTAGATTGTAATATTTTGCTCGCTTGAAATGGTATCGAAAGAATTGACACTTCTTTGTTTTAAAGGTTAATTCATTTCTTTCTCGAAGGTTATATTCCTAGAGAATTGCTCATTTTATGAATCATTTAATAAATAATAATCAAAATTTTCTTTTTGTAATTCAATTGAAATTTTCGTTATTTTTTAATTTTATTTTAATACTGGGCTGTAAGATTTACTGTAATTTTGGAACGTTTATTTTCTAGAATCTAGCGGTTATATTAATAGTCTTTTGAAATTTTTGATTTTATTGATATATTTTATATAGAACTTATTAAGTAGTACCAAAAAAAGAAATTTGTGTCAACATCTGGATTGTTCTCAATTAACTTTAGCTGCAGTTCAAAACGTTTCAATTAAAAATGACTGAATAAGTATCAAATTAGTGTCCATCTATATATATATATATACATATATCCCCCATTAATATTATTATTATATAAAACTAGTCGTTCGTTTATTCATTCGAATGCTTTTCATATCAGCGCAGCTGATGTCCAACACTTCCTTGCGACTAGTTTTCAAGCTTTTCAAGGGGTCATTTCCACCAGCCGAAAAAAACATGACAGAGAGATAGATGTATTGGATAGATATATCTCAAAAAAGTGCTTTTTTCTCACATGTTCTTGCAATTTTGTTTTAGCTTCGTCTTGTCTCTATATTGTTTTGGCTCAGCTTTATTCGTGTGCAATTTGAATGTACGAAAACAAATTGAAACAATATTGCTTTATCATTCATTTTCATTATATTGAAATTCACATTATTATTTTTATTTTTCAATTAAACGCAACAATCAACAAAAAAGTTGCAAATAAACACGTCTATTATTGTTCAAATTGTTAATATTTTCATTGCCATCATTATATACAAAACTAACTGCTATGTGACCTTGAGAAGTTGAGTTTTTTGGTTGGAATCGGGCTGATTTCATCTCCATTATCCATAATAGTCGTTTGTTCGTTCGTACTTGAATTCGTTTATAAGCTGCGGATTCATCATTTGCTTCCAGAATGGATGTACCTGATACGACCGAAGAAAGAGTCATTTACGCTCCTCAGCCAATTCGTCCAAATCCACACAGTATCTCACTAATTCAGGTACGATGAGAGTATAAGCGGGCGTGTTTCTTTAAAAAACGCATTCAGGCGTACCTACAATCAATTGAAGCGTTTAAGGAGTCGACGAACATGCGATCTTCAACGCCGGCCAATCTTCTAGCACAATCAATTAGGTAAGAATCCGCGCGAACCGGATTGTAAGAAGCCGAACGTTTGTGAAAAAAACAATATAAAACTTGTTATTTATTGTTGTTTATTGTTATGCATTCAGTTCGGCCGATGAAACTCGACTCGACGTGGATACAGAACGCTCGTTATTGTCGATGTCGTCCGACGAATCGAGTTGTAGTATGGTAGCCAGTATGACGTCGACCGATTCGACGATCCCACGAATAACATCTTGTCCTACTGGAATTGTAAGTTAATATTTATACATTTGGTATGATGATTATTTAATTTTTTCGGCAACCATCGAGGTTTCAAATATAAATTGTGCCATTTGCGGAGATAAATCATCCGGAATGCACTATGGTATCAACACATGTGAAGGGTGAGTTATTTTTTCTAATTATTGTGGGTCAACTTTCGCTAGATGTAATATATATGACAAGTAAATTTATTTTAAAATAGACTTGAATCATTAAAAATGTTTAGTAGATAAAAATTACAAGGAAAGTTTAACGAAATGAATTGCAAGGTTTTTCAATTTTACAAAACATTTTTCTATAGAAACCATTGTAAACATAATATTGATTTATATACAAAGTCCAAGGTGAATTTTAAAAAGATATTTATATAATTAAACATATACACGAGTATAAGGAAAATGTCAATTAAGTCAAAATAGTAAAATAAGGAAAATATATTCCTAAACCATCAACTAAGATTCTCATGCTAATTTCTTCGAATGGTAAATATGACCAACACAACTGAGCTCCTCGAGTTTAAAAATTCCTGTTAAACAAGCAACAACAGTTTGCAATTTTAACGGCGTGTTTTGATGTTTGGTATTTTACTGTAAAATCGTACTGTAACCAGACAGAGAGAAATAACATAATTACTTCTTCTAATTTGTTTTTATACTAAATCGGAGTTTAAATTGGTGTTTAAATCAACACGGGATTAAAATTTGTTTCAATTGTGCGATCAGCCAATTAAAAAGCATTGGTATCAACACATGTTGTTCATTTTTTTTAACGATTCAAATGTTCTGGGTCAACTTTCGGTTCTCGCATTTTTTATCCTTGTTGTTGTTTGTTTCATTGTTTGTTGCTATTAAGTGCAAGCAACAAACAGAAAAAATACATTAGGATGCGCCCACTAAAAAAAATGGTCAAGGACTTATGAATGGTAGTACGAAGACCTCACCCCCGGCCGCCAAAAAATCCACAGGCGCCTTCTGGGGGTCGCGGCCGACCGCACGAGGTACGGGTAATGACCACGCCGTGATCTGCCTCTCAATAAATGACGGTCAAACTGAAATGGAAATGTTGCGGTGTGATCAAAATTAATTGATGGGAGTGAGAGTCGCCCACATGCACTTTATATTAGTTGGGCTTTGAAAATGAGTGGAAAAATTGAATAAATCCGATAGTGTTTTGCAAGGTTTTACAACGATTGGGATTACGGTAACGGTAAATTTAGTTGTAGGGATTACTGTGAATTGAGTAAACAATTTAAATCCTTTTGGGAAATGTTTTAAATATAGTTGGAAGTTATATGAATGCTATAGTGCTCTTTTAGATGCATGGAGCTCAATTAAGATAAAATAACATAAGAATTAACAATATTGGTAGGTATAAAACTTAGTCACACCAAATGAAAATTGCGATTTTCAAGATTTAAACGCGTCTTATTAATATCCCCGTGGAAGTTTAAAAATAATTTCTTAAAATACCTCTTTCACTTAAAATGTTTTGTCTTAAAACACTTTTGAAGGCTTGCCTTGAAAAACTAATTTGGCGTGCTTAGTATAACAAAATTAAAAAATCAAAATCGATAATTTTGAGTTTTATAAAAAATAACCAATTAAATTCTAAAATGTCGTAAGAGAATCATCTTCAATTTATAATAAATTCGAGATTATACCAAACTACCAAACTAATGAGCTTTTATATTATTGTAAACTAGCTAATATTAATTTTTAGTAGGAATGCTATTTTAAATTCCTGCAATTCATGAGTATTTAATAAAATTAATATTTTAATGTGAATTTTGCAGAATATTAGAGACAAGAAATCTAGATTCGTTCATTTGTTTTAAATTGCAATATAAAAACTTTTTGCAAAATTTGATTGAGCTCTTGGCAGATATCTTAACACGGCGAATTCATTTTAATTGATAAATTGAACACGATACCATAAATGCTGATAAGGTTAAACAGAGGACAAACTTCTCTATTGTTGTGACATTCTCGCGGTTACCTTCAAGAAAGGTCAAAAAAGCGCATGTCATTTTAGCTGCGTTGAAAATTGTGTTTATGCGTGAACCAACAACAACAACAACAACAACCTGAGATCATTTTTTTCTGCGGTTTCGTTAAAGAAGATGGAATCATTAGAAAAATTAAGTGTGCGATGTGTTTTTTATGTGGTTGTCATGAAGAAGAAAAAAGTTTGAGTAGCCCACCCCGAGTAGGTATTGATGATGCAAAAGGAGATGAAAATGTGTTGTGGGAGGACACGAATTGCTAACAATTTAACGTAAAAATTGAAGAAATTCAATTGACATTATTTTTTCAAACCTTATTTATTTGTTTATTTATTTCAAGAAATCTCAATATAATATGTTTATAAATAAACAAATATGTGTATTAAATCAGGCAGTGTAACAATATCAATCCATCTTGCATGCCATCTAATAGGCGATTTATCTGAACGTTGGCCATGAGAACCGAACGACCTTCGAGTCGTCCGCTGTCCTCCGCATTCCGCATCGGCGACGCGGTAGGATCGGATCTGACGTTCTTCCACCACCACCCCCGCGACCCCGTGTCGGTGCGATCGAATCCTAGTCGGACAAGGTCGGTTCAATCGGTGCCACCCCTGTGCGTTATTAGGACTGTATATGTGTGTCGTCGTCAGTCGCGTCGGCTGTGCGCCGCCTTTTCCGTTTTATTTATTTATTTTTTTCCAGTTCGCATTGCTGACACGGTTAGTAAACCGCGGCGGCAGCTGATGATTCAGCATTTTCAGTTTGCACAAAATTTAGTGCATTGTTAATTCATTTCAATGTTGTATGTTTGTGATGGAAGCAGCACCTGCTACCAAATAGCTTCCGCCCTCTGACCTTGTGTGAGCCCTGAGCCGATGTCACACACACACATCTGTTGATCCTTTTTTTATTTGCCTCCTGTTGTCGAAATATTGCGCGCAAGATTGAATTTTCTATTTCGTGACCCATATCTGCTCAACAACTATTTTTTTTTGTTTTCAGCTGCAAGGGCTTCTTCAAGCGAACCGTCCAAAACAAACGTGTCTACGAGTGTGTGCAGCGAAAAGGCCAGTGTCCGATTGATAAACTCCACCGAAATAGGTTTGTATCCGTGTTCTTTTTATTCCCCCCATTATCTATTGAGGTTGTGACATTGAACTAGTTTTATTTAGGTGTCAATATTGTCGGTTTCAAAAGTGCCTACGCAAGGGCATGGTACTAGAGGGTGAGCAGTTGAAATTCTACAATATATATAAATGTTGCTTTTCAGCGGTGCGTGAAGATCGTATGCCCGGTGGAAGAAACGGTTCAGCAATATACAGCATATATAAGGTAAGTCGACCAAAATGTTACGATACATTTGTTTTATAGCAGAAGAAAACCAAGAAGCCCATAAAAGAGCACAACTCATCGGTGTTGCACACGGTGAACAACCTCGATCCCAACAGGCCCGTGCGTACGCTTCCAAGCGGAAAGAACTTGATCCAAGAGCTCATTGAAATGGATTGCCTTGACCGTCTCATCAACCTGCGCGGCCTTCGAATTGCGCCATCTGCCAATTGTGATATCACGCCATGTAGTCGTCTAACTCGAATTGGTATGTGTTTGACCTAGTAACAACGCTATGTTCTCTCGTTTATAGGAGATGAGATTGTTGAGCAATTGGTCGAATGGACCAAGACTCTGCCGTTCTTTGACGAGTTGCCCGTAGAGGCCCATACTCATTTGCTCACGCAGCGATGGGCCGAATTGGTTCTGCTGTCGGCGTGCTATTACGCGTGCTCGGTATATACACCAGATTCACCAGACACAACGACGATGATCAGCGAAAGCGACGAGATCTCGTTTTCGAATCCGGCAGTAAATCTGAAGCTGCTTCAGAATCGATTATCGGCAGTCATGGGAAAATCGCTGCCACTAGAACATGTGGTGAAGTAAGTTGACGATGATTTTGAGCAGGTATATAATTGTGATCATTTTTGCAGAGAGGCCGGGCCATTAGTTTTAAGGTTTACCGCGCTGCTGAATTCTTTTTCACGGTTAAAGGTGTCACCAGAAGTATACGTGTGTATAAAAGCTATTACATTGCTCCATTTAAGTACATGTAAGTTTTTTTTAAATTTTAATTGTACGGTAGTAAACGAGAAAAGTTTAATTATCAAGTTTAATTCTAACATTTCGACGACCTCTATTCTAATGTGTCAATATTAAATTAAATTATAAATATTTAAAATGACTAAAATTTAAAGGTTTAAATAGAATAAAATATATTAGTTTTTTTAAAATTGTATTAACTATCTTAATTTGTCTAATTTCTAAAATATTCATGAATATTTATAATTTTATAGAAAGTCTAATTCCGTTAACTTGCACCCCAACTTGTATGAGCTCAGTAAACATGCTGAACTACAGCTTTTTAGAAAGATATTAATATTTTTAGATAGTTTAAGACAAGCTCAATTAAATTGTAGTAAAAACGTTTTTGTTCTAAAGACGTCAAAATTTCCACATACGTATAAAAATCGCTATTTCGATTTGGCGTGAACTTCCATTATTAAGATTTCCGGAAAAATTGAAATAAAATAATTTATTCTGTAATAACGAAGTTGTGAAAATTCTCAGTTTAACTAAGTACACGTATGACTGACAGCTGCTAATTTAAGTTTCAAATCATTTCTTATTCTTTGCTTTATCCAAAACCTGTTCAGAGCTCATCTTTGACAGTTATGAAAGCCTTTTTATATTTAACAAAATTATCCATATTTAAGGATTGTAATAAATAATACTAAAAAAATTAGAAATTTCCAAAATTAATTTTTTATAATCCATTTTTAACCATATATGTATATGCTATCATAACCCAACCAAAATTATTACATTAACATGAGAAGAAAATGAACATAAAAAATTGCTTATAAATGTAATACGAAATATGGTTTAAATGATTCGTATCATATTCTATATTTTCAGCTACAACGTTATCAGAAGTAGTCGTTAAGAAGATTACTGTACTCCAAGATCATTTTGTTAAAACACTTCAAATTCACCTGCTGCAGCCAGAAGAAAACACTCGACTTGGTCAGATTCTTGAATGGTTGGTTTTATTTTCGTAAAAAATGGTGAAAGGTAAAAATTTGCAGGTTACCTGATCTCCGTAATGCATCGTCTGTGCTATTACACTCCAAGATGTTCTACGTACCATTTTTATTATGTAAAAACCCGCGACGGCTTGTTTATGAAGAATAGTCTATTATTAATCAATTTTCCTCGCTGACCCCATTCCCCAAAAGCCTTTCAATGAACAGAACAATACAAATTTTAATTGGCTTTAATTTTCTTAATTATTTTTCCTTCATTTTTGATTAGCATATCAAATATTGACCAACCAGTGAGTTTATTGTATTAGTGGTCCTGTTTGTATTCACACCAAAACTGCGAAATTGTGCAATAATTTTGTTTGTTGTTTTGTTCTTTTATGTTGCCGTTTATTAATCAACTTTTGTTAGGTATTATCTCAATTGTTATTGTAGATATATTTGAAGAATGTTTTCAAATGCTCTGTCAAATTGTCATTATAAAGGTTCGATTATTGGATCTATTATTATTATTATTGCTAATAATATTATTATTATTATAATTAACTGCCCAACTATTATGGCTATTGTTGTGTCAATTTGTAACAACATTTTGTTACTAATAAAATTATGAATCAAGTAGTTTTATCAAAATAAATATCTGTAAACGGTTTTCTTTCAAATCAATCACTATTAAAAACAAAACAATTAAAACATTTCAAAGTGAGTCATGTTCAATTCCAGTCGAATTGTGCTTTACCTCTGTAAAAACAATATTTACATTCTGAGATTCAAAAGAGAAAGAAAATACGTCATTAGCTGAACCCGTGGTGTCATCATGGGCGAATGTAAAGCATTGCGGCATGCCGCACTCAGACGATCCGCCAGAAATGAAGATAAAACCATCCACGCTTTAATCGTCTCCTTGTGTTGCTTTCCAGGGCCTATCCATTCTGTGATTGTAGCTAAAAGACACTCGCCAAATTGCTCCCAGTGCTTTGGACTGCAAACACAATTCTTTTGATATTCAAAAAGTCACAAATTACGTGATCTTGAAACCAGCATGTCCACGCCCGATTGTGTCCAACCATGGCTTTAGGCCGTTCTCAAGGTCTGTCAGGTTATCAATACATGTCTTCAAAAGTTAATATATAGCCGTCATTGATGGCATATGATTACCTGAACGAGATCTACAAAGTATTTAATATGCCTATGTGCTGTCTCCTTATCATTGAAAAGGTTATGCGCAGATCCTGTCGCGATATTGAACGTCTGAAGGACACTTCTGCCAAATTGTTGCTTTGGTATCCTGTTCCACGACTTTCTAAAACGATTTTCAATAAACGTTTAGGGGTTAAATTACTACGGTACTTAAGATAAACCTGTCGTTCCGCGGAAACGATAGGTACGCGGATAGGTGGAGCCGGCGAAGCGCTGCGACAGCGACGCAACGCTCGTGGCGCGCATAATTTGTGCGTGCCATTGGAGAAACTCATATCTAATATCTGAAATAATCGTAAATAAGTCAACAAAATGCTATAAATTTCTCATATTAATGACCGTGGCGAAAGCGGATTAAGCCGACATTGAACATAAATTAAAACGGATGTGGATTGATGGAACGATTGCGAAGATGTTTTTTTTCACTTTAACACGCGACCGAAACTCAAGAAAATAATTAGTAGTACAGGGATGACGATAATATGGAAAAGACAATAAAAACAACAACATTATGGTAATAATTATAATCATAATTAGGAGAATAGTTGAAACGAGCTCGAGAGAGCTCAAGAGTATCTATGCCAACGTATGGGGCTCACGAAAACAACAAAAGTTGCCAATGATTCCTTAATTCATATTGTTTTGTCAGAGCACATTCATGTCTGCCTTGTTTATTCAAGATTTCGTTTAACAAAATGAATAAGAAAAAATGCTTGTGTTTGTGTTTTGACTGATGACTTTTTTGTGCTGAATATTTCAGTAATTGCATATTCAATTGATTCGAGCCGGTCGCGGGGAGCTCCCCATTCTCCGATTGTTATTCATCATCGTGGAAGCATATACACACAATTAATAAAATCGCACAAAATTAAATTTGTTTGTTTATATGCTGCTCATGACGACGCCGGCGTCGACACACGCGGATGGACGGAAATGAGCGGTTGTCGAGGTGTAGATTCGAATAAAGTGATAAAATGTTTTCATTTTTCATCAGTTTATGTACATAAATATCGAAAGCATATGTATGTTGCGTGATATTGATGCTACGGAATTATTCATATCGTAAACTTCATAAATGAGAGTAAAAGTTAAAATATGATCTGACGTGCACCATGAATTTAAAATGATTTTTAAGTTGTGTCATTATCCCATAAAATATAATAAATAAAGTATTAATAATAACATATAAATTCAATTTTCTGTGAAATAGCAATCAAGTTACAGGACGAGACCCTACAGTTATTTCAGCATAGCCGTTATTCGCACGCCAGCCTGTAAATTCATCCTTTACGAAGTTCTGGTCATAACTAATTGTTTTATAGAAATACTTTACCTATTTTTGTAAAATAATTGACACTTTTTTTGTAAAACTTTGTTATTTGATTTAGCTAAATTTGGATCCAGAATTTTCGTTCCTCTCGTATCATGGTAATTTAAGACTTTAGATCGGCTCTTAGCTATACCATTTGATGTAATATGGGTTGACAAAACTTAAATACCTACAATATCTCATAACAGAATAGAAAAGTGGAAATTAGTAATACGTAATTAAGCTTCAAACATGGTATTTTCGTTTGGCGTGTATCTTTCTAGATCAAATCAGATTGATTACTTTTATTTTTCATGAAAACAAAATTGGAGTTGTCAATTTCTCATAACTTGATGATAAATAAATAAGAACGCCAATTGAAATGAGAAAAAGAGGAGCTCATTCAAAGTGCTTTACACTATTATTCTAGAACAACTTCAATCTTAAAATAGAAATGTGGGCATATCGAGAAAATGTTTTAGTAAATCATTCTAGATTATTTACGTGGAAAATTGGGTGACATGATTATTCATGGCAATAATTCTGCTTTCAAAAGGCAAGTTCATAATTGCAGATTTCTTGGATTCAAGGTAAAGTGACTATTGATTTTTTTTTCTCATTTCTGAAGAATGTTAATATTTTATGATCAAATTATAAGTAATTGAAAATTCATTTTAAACATTTTTAATTATTTTCAATGGTCTCAAAGAGATCATGAAACAATTATCAATTTATGTTAATAATTTCTCTGTTTTTCATTATATTTCTTCAAAATTTCTAGATCAAATCAGATTTATTACTTTTATTTTTTATGAAAATAAAATTGGAATTGTCAATTTCTCAGAACTTGATAATAAAATAATTCGGTGGATTTCTGCGTTTACAAATCTCAAAATTCGGCCTCATTAGCTTTCATGATTCAATAAATTGACTATTTTTTCCTTAAATATTTGATGAAAAATAACGTTTAAATGTAAATAAAAAATTATTACCCAATATGAATTTGTTCAAATATCGTTTTTCCAAAGCACACCATTCCACCCTTAGAAAGAAAAGTCCGGCCATGGTATGAATCTTTGTATCATCGTCTCGTATTGTTCGATTTTTTATGTTCCCATCACTAACAGGTGGAATGGTGTGCCAAAGTTTTTGATTAATTTGTCGTATTTTTGTTCAATTATTTTAATATTCTATTGTCGCGTTGTAGGTTATTGAAAATCAGGTTTAAAGGAGCATTCTGAATAATAAAATGGTCTCGCTTGAGGTAATGTCGATTTAATTTGCAATTTATTTATTATTTCGCTTTTTTTCTCAGCAAATTTTTGTTTTCTTTTAATAAATTGGTTGTAAACTTGCTTTTTTAATATTCTGCACCACAACAATAGATGGAAAGACCAAGGGAACCTAAAAATCTCACTGATCTTTGCAGGAAATGAACATTTGGGAGAACTATGTGATGGATACTAAAAGAACTTGCCATTCAGTAACCAACATAGATAAACTATAGGGAAGGTAAACTTGTGAGCATAAAATAAGACCCAATTTTAATAGTCTAGTTATTTAAAATCACAACAAGATTTTATGTATTTTATATAATTGAATTAATATTTCAATGCTGCTTTTTTATATTACATAAAATATTAATATAGAGTTTACACAAAGTCAAATCACTTATCACTTAAAAAACACCTTTTTTTTCTTAGAAATAATTAACAACTTTAATTTAGAGAAACAATTATCAGCCGTTGGAATATATGATTATATTTAATATACTCTAAATAACAGCAAAACAACAACAAAAACAATAACTATCCAAAAGCTTACATTAATTATTTCAAATAGCTCGAATACAAATGAAAATCTATCGGGAGCATCAGTGATAATGAAACGAAAAATGGCTTAGCTCTGAAAAAAGCAACTAGAAAAGGAACACATCGTCACAAAACATTGGAAAGGGAATTTAAATAGACAATGAGTGTCGAATGGAGAATGATGAGACGTCTTGTGCTTTTTCAACACAAGTAGATCCATATTGAGATTCAATTATTTTCAAAATCACCTCTGCTCCATTTTTTTCGCCTTTGGCCGGAGGTTTATGAGATGTTTTTTTCTTGTTTGTTTCTGACAAAGAATGAGTTCAGATACAATACATTAAATTAGTGATGCAAATTTTGGAAGAAAAAACAAATGGGAAAAACCATAGCTTGCAAATGAACTGGAAGAGTGCAACTTGTGCAGTTTTCTATTCGGGAATTTGATATGTCTAGACTTTAAATATTATGAATATTTGATTAGTTTAAATTGGTTATCTATTAAAAATGGGTTGTAATGCTGGAAAAAAACTGAAATGTCGCTGCCATAATTTAAATTCCAAACTTGTTTTTATTCGTGAGAATATTTAAATGAATAAACAAGATTATGCTCTAAATTTCTCCAAATTTACGTAAATATTTAAATAGAGAGTCGACCTTTTAAGTATTACGACAATGATGTTAGACATGCTTAATTGTCCTAGATAAAGATAAATAAACATAAAAGACTAGAGTATTTAAAATAAAACGGCAACATCAACAAAAAAAATTCAGCCGACATTTCTATGAAGAATTAATTGAAAACAACATTTGGAACTATTCTAGTGCTCATTTAATATTCGTTTTCCATATGATTCCTTTCAAGAAGCCCAATAAAATCATTTTGATTACAGTAACCAGAAAATTCTCGGAAGTAATATGATAAACAGATGTTTTATGACAAATAAATAGACAAAGATTAATATAATGACACAATTCTTTCCAATCGGCGATTATGACGGACAATTGCCGTTGCCAAGCTTCGAAGTGATTCTAGATTTCCACTTTCTACCGTCGATTCGAGGCATCTCTGAAAAACAATAGGAATAACTTTGTATGAATTTATTAAGAACGTCAAATTCAAATGAATATTTTTCATATTTAAACGTGTATTACTAATTTACACATGATATTTGAAAGTATACGCTGTTTAGCGAATTTTGCAAAATGAGCATCTTTTTTGAGCCACCAACTTAATCATTACACTTGTGGTTTATTAAATTATGTCCGATTTTCCTATCAATCCAAATCAATATGGAGAAAATGAAACCTATGGCACGCCAACTGCAATGGTAATAAAATGAGCTCAGAAAACATGCTTATCTTTTCGAAAATATATAAATATTTTTAGAGAGCTTAAGGAAAATCTAGTTAAATTGTCGTAGTCAATGTTTTATTGAAAAGACGTAAACATTTTCAGACACGCTTTTCAGACAGATATTTCCATTTACATGATATAGAAAACTACTAGAGCACCTTATTGAAAATTAGTATTCTGTAAAAGCTATGAAAATATTTTTTAATATAACCACTTTTTTGTCACCGAAATAGTTGGTTTTTTAATATAACAAATCGACGTAGTTAATCCTCAGATTAAGAAAATATTCTACACCTATTAAATAATGTTTAATTAATGAAAGGTCGTTATTATTTTAATGGGAAATCATTATTTAAGTTATTATTAAACACCTAAAATAGTTTGTTAAATTTTTAGTTGTTTCTGATTGCCGAAAAAATTACCACTAATTTATATTGGATTGGGATATAAGTTCGTAGAGTTTTTATATTATCTTCTGTTTCACAACAAGCAAAGTGTAAATATTTATCTGATAGCACTATTTCTGCTCTACAAAACTCTGTTTTTAGTTTGTGCTGAAATTTTTAATTTTCATCATTTTTTAGGCTTAGAAATGACCTATTCAGAAGGCTAAAATCAGAATTTTCGACATCTGCTCTTCTTCGGTTTTCATCGAAAGCAAAAAGTAGCCGAAGCCGCTCGGGAAATGTGCAGTGTGTATGGAGAAGGTGTCTTAGCCGTGTTTATTGCATAAAAATGGTGTGTAAATAAAGTTTAAAATATTGAAATTTTTAATACTGCTCGAATAAATTGATACTCTTTGTCAAAATAACCATAACAGCCCGAAACAATTAACTGAGTGGCTCATTTAACGCTTTTATTCAAACTTAAAATACCAATATACCACTTAAAACAATTCTGAACCGTAGAGATTGGAAAGTTGACTAAACTTACTTTCTTTTTAATTTCAAGAAATTTCAATTTTTAAGAACCAACCTCCTGTAAGAATTCCCTCAACTCGCCGAGTATCACATTGGCTGCAACTATTGTACTTCGATCCATGAGCATATCCCTGGATTCGCTATTAATCTCTTCCACTTTTGAAATAATACTCTAAGTATTAATATTTGAAATGAAATTCATATCAACATGTACATCCATTTCTTCTTCCAATATTCCTACAATATGGAAAGAGAATGATAACTTTTCCGTTGGTGCTCGGTCGTCGTTGCTCGTAAATACTTCACGGTTAACCCTGACATAAATAATTTGATTAAGTTATCTGATGTGTACTGTACTTTGTTAATAATTCCACAAACTTTTTGAATGTGGCGCAAATGGGAACTACAGTAGTGTTTGGTGTATAGTTGGTCATGTAGTTGGACTTCTTGGTTATTTCTTGTGCCAAGAGAGTTGAAAATAGATCAAGAATGTAAAGGAAAGTTTTACGACACCATTCGATGGCGGCATCGTGGAATAAGAATATAATGAGCTCTATTGTTTTAAGAGCATGTGTTAGTCTTCTTGCTAAATTCTTCCGTTAATTTGGTTTGATCTTTGACATATATGAAAACCTGAAACATCAATGGATTGAAAATCAGTAAGATATTCGATATCGTAGAAAGATAGTTGTATTCGAACACAGCAAGCATTCATTTTATCCTGAACAACGGGAGTGTAAAATTCGGAATATGGAAACCGCTACCGGCTGATTACAAAACTGTTGAAGAAGCTGTGCCAATATTAATGTGATTGATCTTGCATCAACATCCAAATTTCGGATTCTACCATCGAGGTTGAAATTGAGGGCAATGTTTTCAACAATGAATCTATACTGAGAATGTTATTAATTATTGTCCTTTCAGAGATCGGTGCCTAATGGAAGAGGAAAAAATAAGAAAGAAATGAGGTTCTCATGGCCAACACACTCTGAGGAGGTATAAATGGAAATGTTCTTTGTGACCGTGTGGCCGTCCAAACTAGGCAACCACTTTTTTCTTATTTTTTAAATCTTCCATTAGGTACCGATCTCCGAAAAGTATAATAGAATAATTTTTAAAATTAGTTGATTATTATTATTATTATTTTTATATACATGTGTTAGATATATTTTAAAGCTCTTGAACAGCTCTATCATATTATATATTAAAATTTTTAATTGCTCTTTTATTTAAAAACTAGAAACAAGGGTTCGACGCAAATGCAGCAGCAAAAAAGTTATGCGAAGTTGAAGGCGACAATATGGTCTGGGATCGTACTGCGCAAAATTGGTTGAAAAGATTTAGCCACACTGATCTCGAGGACAAGACACATTCAGGCCGACCTATGACTGTGGATTCTTAAGCAATCCGTGAAGCTGCGGAGACCAATTCATCATTATGTACTCGCAGATTGACGGATGAGCTCGATATTCCTCAAATATCAGTTGTACGACATTTTCACGCCCTTGGGAAAGTCAACAGACGCTGCCGAGAAATACCTCATGCATTGACTGAAATTCAAGCTCAAAAACGTGTCGACACTTGCCGAAAACTTCTCGAAAATCCAAAAGATTACCGTTTTATTCATAGAATTGTAACTTGTGATGAAACAATCCATTTTTTTAAAATTTAAGCTTTTTTTTAAATTTGTAACTTCAGGGTCGTAATTTGTTGACCCGAATATTTCTACCTTTAAGATTAGCTAAAAGTTAGTTAATTTACTATGTCAAGAAAAAATAGGGTTGTAATATCCATCTAAATTTTAGTTTAAATTTTTTTTAATCCATCGCGATTATTTTCGAATAAAAGTCATTAAGGAAACAAACCTTTCAAAGGGATACCACCTTGAAGTCTTTCTATCGTCAATTCCATAGATTAAAAGCAATAAATCGATCTTCATTGAAAACAACAACTTCTTGTACTCTTTATCGTTGTTGTTTATTTCATGAGAGAATATAATTTCAAGACATTTTAGAGCATTCTTAAATAAACCATTAGTCAATCAATGAATTTCATGAAATCAACACCCTAAAGATGCGTTGGTTCTTGACGTATCCTATATGATAGAGCTCATCAAACTCAACGTCAGTGTTTGGAGCTGCAGTTTTCGGTACAATGAAGATGAATTGATCTGTACCTGGGAACTCCTCAGATTCCCACCATTCGAACAAGTAGTCGTAAAACTGTGGAAATAGATTAGATGGCATCGAATTGTCTTACATGGTCGATTGTAAAAGTTATCGGCTCGTTATCTGCAGGTGCATCATCTTTCTTCTTATCCTCCTCATCGTCAGTCTTTTTTGAGAATTTTGCCTTTTTATTTTTCTTTTTCTTTTCTCGTTTTCTACGCCGTTTCTTCTTTTTGCTGAAATTTTGACTTGTTCGAATTTTCTTCTCCTCCTTTACTTCATTTTTTGGAATTATTGGTAATGGTACGGCTATTGGCTGAATTATGAACATTTTTAAAAACAATTTCTCATAGTTGAAACCATATTAACATTTGAAGTCTTTGTTATAGCAATAAATAAAATTTTTTCTTGTGTCATATCGGTTAACAGTGATATTAATGGTGAACAATCACCATCCACAAGATATTTCGCTGAAACATCGTCACAATTTGTGAACTCGATTAAATGTCGGAATATCCACTGCTGGGCTGGAAAATGAATTATGAAATTGATAACTGATTGAAAAAGGCACCGGTTTCTTGCTTTCCGTCGTTCTCATCGCTCGAACTTGAACCTGAAGTCTCGGTGTCTGCCATGAAAGGGATGTAAGAAAAGATAATGGCGTGGTTCAAATTTTTCCAGGTTTTCAACACTTCCTGAATGATCGTTGAGACGTTAATAATTTCTTGCTTGTCTCGAAATGCTGACCCATAAATTGTCCTTCAAGTTTCATATATATTTTCAACAAAAACTTTTGATGATTACAATAGTCGATAAGACAAGATTACTACGCGGGGATGATCAATCATTTCAAAGTAAAATACACAGGCAAAAAACCGTTTCTCTCTATCATCATTCCCCTATAAAAGAGTTGTAAAACGATCTTTCAATGACACGAGTGATTTGAATGTTGTTACTCAAATAATAATACAGTAAAAAAGGTGATGGCAATATGGGCAAATTAGAGTTTTGCCCCTTTTTAACGCTCATTTATAATATTGCATGATCATTAAGATTGCCATTAATTTGTTTATTTTTATTATAGCGTAGGACAACGTCACTCTTTGTTTTTTAATGGTTTTTCAACACTTCTCTAACTTTAAGGAAACATTATAGTAGGAAGTTTCTACAATTGGCTCAATTGATCTTGTTTATGAAAGGGATTTCAAAATTCTTTTTATAAAAGTGCGCAATTAATTGAAAACCGAATATCAAATGTAACTCTCATCTAATTTCTTGGATTTCTTGGATATATTTTCTTATAAACATAAAATAGGAAAAATGCTGGTCTCGTTGGGATTTTTCTTTTCATCTCATCAATTTATGTTATCTATATTAATTGTGGCACAAGTTTTGGAACAATCTTTCCTTCATATTTAAAAGCACACTCTACGACAAATGAAAATTATTATTTTGGAAGAATTTAATCGTGTATAATTAAGGTTCGCAATAAAGTTTCTGATTTCCATTAACTAGATTCATATAAGACTCTCTTTAAATTTTAAACATTCTCTGAAATTTAAGCTACTCTCAGCAAAACTGAGAGTTCATTTTCATCATTAAAGTGGCCCATATGAGAAATACTGTTTTCAATAATTATGAGGAAAAAAATTAGGATGAAATTAGGCTCTCGTTTGGACCGCCACATCAATATGTGTTGTCTCAAAAAAATGGGCAGCCCACATTGAAGAGGAATAGACGGAAAAGTCGTCTGTGGCCGACTGACCGTCCATCCGAAACTATCATTTTTTCTTCTGTTTTTGTTCTTCCATTAGGCACCGATCTCTGAAAAGGAAAAATAAGGTTTTATAGGGAATAAGATTTTTTATATTCTAAGAACTAAATTATAAAATTGACATTAAACATGTTATATTTCCACGTGGACGATCCGATGACATTTCTATACTTCAGAAAATTGGCATTTTCAATGGATGCACGAACACACGCCAAACCGGTATAGTAATAAAATGAGCTCAGTAAACGTGCTTAAATCTAACTTATTAGAAAGATATTAATATTTTTAGATAGTTTAAAGGAAGCCTGATTCACGTAATCAATTAATTATTGAAAAGATGCAAAAATTTGGAGACACGCTTTAAAATCGGAAAATCGTAGTTCCCTATTGTCGTGTGAACGTTAATGAACTATTACAGTAGCTTTATTTATAAAGTTTTTGGGAAAACAGAAGGAAATAATAACGGGGATTGGGAAATTTATACAATCAATTACCCGTTTAAGTGGGAACCTAAGGAAATAATAATAAATATGCGAGAGGAATCAAAATTTTGAACAAAAACTAGTATACATAGAATTTACCTTTAAGATCTACTAAAGAAAATAAAATTAGGTACTTAATACTATATTAATTAGAGGAAATTTCGAGATTTCCCCGAATTGACTGAAAAAGCCTCTCTTTCATGGTGGAAAAAAGTTTCTTACACCAGTCTCTTAAGGTTGGAATTGTTCATGTGATGAAAAATAAAAAAAAGCTTTTTAGTATAACATTGGAGGTTTTCGATTTCGGAACACTGAATTAAGCCCATCTCTGGGTCTACATGAAAAATGGAAAACAAAATTCCAGGCAAAAACAGATTTAAAAGTTATGAATCCGGAATTCTTCCCATATCTGTTATGTTCTAATATAAATGATTTGGTTTCCCATTAGAAAATGATAAACAGAATTTTATATAAAAATTGAAAGTGATTTATTATTTATTGCACATCTCTAGATTTCATTTTTAAAATTTCTAACACACTTGATAATACCATAGAAAAGAAAACACAATTATATATAAATTTCGCTTAATTTTTTGCCTAATAAATCGTTGATATATTTTTAAAAAATCAATAAAGTTTGACAAAATAAAACAATCTATTTTCTTCTCCATTTCCCAAAATATCCATTTTCCCCCGACGAAAAATGTCGTTTCCATATTTGGCTATTGAAAGATGATTCTTGCTCTCATTGGCACACGGCTCGAATTTTTTCGATAATCTTTAAAGAAAACGAGAATTTATCTATATTCCCTCCGCGAATATGTTTTTTATATTATCGTTTTTTAAACTTCCCATGCAGACGTTTTCCATTGTTAATGAAATTTGTAGAAACTAATAATTTTACTGTAACCAAATGAACCCGTGATGAATTTTCATTTAACTACCATCAAGTTTGATTTCATCGACAATGATTGATTAATCGCTTATTAAATGATTTTTCCTTTTAAAGAAGAGTAAAAAAACGTGTGGTAATTTTATCCGTCTTGAATAAGAGATAGTTACCGATTCTTGTTATCATGTTGTACATTTTATTGTGGTACACGCCTATTCATTATGATCTTTCTACTTTTTGGGAATTAATTGGTACAAGGGTATATATTTAAAGGCGCATGTTGGGTTCATCATTTTGCTTGAATTGTCAATTTTAACATGATTATAGTTTTCTTTCTCGCAATTGGTAAACAACTTATATTCATAATCATTTAATCTTTAAATAACAATGAAGATTAAGTGAATGTTTTTACAATAACTTTTTTCATATTATCTTGATCAAGAGAATAGTAGGGTTAGTTTGATGGTATCAAAATATTTTTCACGTCAAAACAACCTTTAGTTTTTTTTGGTATAAATTCTTGTAAATTTTGGCATTAGTTGAATTATTTTCTGATGTATTTATGATTTTTTTTTCTTATTTTATTGGCACATTACGCGCAAGTATCAGTACTACGAGATTCCATTACATTTAATAGAACTATGCGTGGTTTTTTGAGCAAATTTTAAATTGACTATGGTAATTTTAAGAAAAAGAATCAATATACTATCAATGTTTTAAGGAAAATAAGGGTATATAATAGGAAATAAGACCGGCATTCACGCGTCTAATAAGTTCCAATTAAGGACTAAGGGCTATTTAAGCGATTTTGTTGCTAAATTAATAATAATAATAATTATTATTATTATTATTACTATTTTAATTATATAACTTTTTCATTTTAGAGTTCACATTAATGATGATATTAAATAAATCCTTGCGTTTTGTTCCTCACTAGAAAATCTTTGAGGTAAAATAAGGGTAGAATAAGTAGAAAACCAAAACACGCCATATTCATTAGAAGAAAAAGGATCTCCAAATGAGCCAGTTTAACCTAAAATTTCGTAAAAATTTAAAGTCTCCAAAATATTTTAAGAAAAACCTATAAAATTGACGTAAAATTACTTTTAAAAATTGAACAGAGAAATGTTAAATATTGCAAAAACCTAAATTTTATCTTTCTCTGTTCATTGAGCCCTCCAATTGGAATGTTTCCCTGAGTTGAAAAATATAATATCTTATTAAAGAAGATTTATAAGATGGGGGGGGGGGTCTAAACACGTCAACTGATATGGTAATTAAATGAGCTCAGTAAACGGGCTCAAATCTAACTTTTCGGAATGATATTAGAATTTTTAGATGGTTTAAGGCACGCCTAGTAAAATTCTAGTGAAAAATGTTTTGTTGAAAAGACGCAAAAGTATTCAGACACGGTTGAAAATTGAAAAAATTGTTATTTCCAGTTGGGGTGCATAAGGAATAGCTGTTGAACTAATAAGGAATCAATTAGCATATTTCTAGAAATGATTTATAAAATTTATTTGATGTTTATTTTTTGAATGCGTTAAAACCTTAATTATCAATTAATAAACTTATCTAAAGCATTGAAATTAATTTTTTAAATAGGAAAAATATTAAAAACAAATATTACTAAACAATGTGGTCCATTGATAAATTTAAATAAATGTTCGAAAATGTATATGTTATTTAGAAGATTTTTGTGTCGCATTATGATTAGAAATTGTTGTTTTTTTCTTGATAATTTTCAAAAAATATAAAAGAAAAAATTCCAACTTCCTTAATCATTTTGGACCTTCCTCGTTAACCAGATTTCCACTATTTTCTTTCATATTTTTCTTCTTCCTTGTTTAGTATCAAACGCTTCAGAAATGATCTATGATATGAGACTAAAAAATAAACGAATTCACGTTTATTACAACTACACACATTTTTTTTCTATCAGTTATTGTAAAAGTGCAGTTGGAGATCTTTTTGATTCGTCATCGTAAACAAAACGCCATCGTACTACGTCATCCATCATGCAAATGAGTTTGACGATACTCTATAAATATTGAACCAACTAGAATTACACGTGTTTTATAGACATTTATCACATTATAAAATTTTCAGAAATATCTATAAACTTTGGTAACAAAGAAACCGAGAGCTTAAAAATGAAGAAGAAAGAGGGAAGCTTGGGATGCCTTTCAACTCGCCAACGTTACTTGGTGCTGATTATTGGATCGGCCTGCATATCTTCGATTGCTTCGAATATGACGGTTATCAACTTCACCATGATCTGCATGAACAATCCGAATACTACATCAAATCCAAGCCAATATGATTACAACAATCAACAGAAATCGTACATCATGTGGGCAGCGGCAATCGGAACTCTGTTGGCAGCGTGGCCGTTTCATTGGTTTTATCAAAAGTTTGGAGCACGTATGGTTTTCTTTGTCGCTGGTGTGATATCAACTTTATCTACTGCTTTTATTCCTCTAGCCGCTTCAATTAGTTTTTATCTACTGATTCTCTGCAGATTCTTCCAGGTAATCTTGCAGTTCTATGTCGGTTTATAGTTTTATCCAATTTAGGGAATATCATTTGGAGCCGACTTTGCTGCAATTGGATTAATCGTCGTTAACTGGGCGAGTCTGAAGCAGCACGGATTCTTCATTTCCCTTCTATCGTCGTTCTCGCAAATCTCCGTCATGTTTACCATGCCGGTGTCAGGAGAACTCTGCGAATCAGGTTGGGGATGGCAATCAGCCTATTACGTTCACGCATTTGTCTCTGGAGTCTTATTCCTTCTCTGGTTTGCCTTTTATAGGTACTGTACCGTTCTATTAATAATTAAAAATCAAGTGATTGATTGCAGAAACAGCCCCGCTAAACATCCACTCATGACAGAAGTTGAATTAGAAAAGATTCAACGTGGAAAAGGAGAGGTTAAGGAGCACGAAGAAGTGCCAATCAAGAAAATCATGACGAATCCGGTAATGTGGGCAGTGTGGCTCTCAGCGTTTGGCGAATTGATGATGTCTCAGTTTATTGTCATGTATGGACCAACCTTCCTGAAAGAGGTAATATTTTGGAAGTTGGAGAATATGGGTAACATGTTTCTTTAGATTTACTTTAATATATTATTAATAATATATTGTTAATAGTAATCGGTAAGCTATTCTAATTGTCAAATGTGTCTGTAAATTAGGATAGAGCTTTCCATATACTTCTCTAAAGGAAAGATGGGTGAAAATCAAGTATCAGGGGGAGAATTATATTTAAAACAAATAAGCAAACTTTCTTCTTAGAAAAATTCACAAAATTTCGCAAGAATTGTTAAGGAATATCCGATAAAAGTATGTAAAACCTAGTATTGGAAATTCTAAATTTTGAAAGCATTTTAGAATGTTTATAATGTATAATTATTTTACTAGTTCACGCCAAATCGAAACAACGCTTTTTGCGATTTTTAAACGTGTGTGGAAATTTTTACGTCTTTATAATAAAAAAGTTTTTACAACAATTTAATTAAGCATGGCATAAACTATCTAAAAATATTAATATCTTTCAAAACAGTTATATCTAAGCACGCTTACTGAGCTCATTTTTATACCATAAAAGTTGGGGTGCTAGTTTCATAGAAGACATTACTTGAATATGTCATAAAATAACACGGTTTAGTTCATATAATTTAATTACTTTAATATTGTCCTTTTCAGAGATCGGTGCCTAATGGAAGAGGAAAATATTAGGATGGACTGAAGTTCTCGTTTGGACGGCCTCTCTTTTTAGCCGGCCATTCTTTTTTACGAAATTATGGGCAGCACATATTTAAGAGGAATTGAGAAAAATGTTTTTTGTGGCCCCATAATTTTCTCTTCTTTTATTACTCTTCCATTAGGCACCGATCTCTGAAAAGGACAATAAGAATGTAACAATTATCTCTATATGATCCAATATTGGAATTCATTCAGGTTAAAAAGCCAACTTAAAGCTTGAAAGGTTAAAATTTTAAAATGAGGCTGTTATTAATTATAGGCTATTTCAAATTTTTTGACGGCGGGTTGCGAACCGCTACGCATGCAAGATTATTATAAATAGAGAGACAAAAAGACAACTCTCTATTTTTATAATTGTCGCAACGCGCTGATTTTTGCAATGCTTCGTAAAAATTTTTTAATAGCCTGTAGAATTAATATATTGCCACTCAGAAATGTCAACTTTCTAAAGTCGCGTATTACTAACTTGTATTGGTCCAAGGAAATTTCAATTATTTTCCGACAAGCCATATAACCTCATGTCCTATTTCCTAAATGAAGATCTAAGGACTTAAATGAGCATCTCCGTTTGTTGGAGCGGTGTGTCATTGTGTAGTTTTTAGATTTTTTCTAGTTCGATTGAAAGATCAATTCCTGGAATGAAATTTACCATTTTCTGATATTTCAAAGTGTCTACGAATTCTTCACGTAAATTATATTTTCATGTAGATTTGATATGCCATTTTAAAATCAAACCCCTTAGAGCACGTTTTCAAATCTAGAAGTGATGTTGTGGCCTCTCATTGGTTATTAATGAATATTCCAGGTTCTTGGATTTGCCGTCAACCACACCGGATACTTCGTGGCCATCCCTCGAGCACTCCATCTTGCTTTCAAAATCATCTCCGGAATCGCCAGTGACCGCATCACATGCATGTCGGAAAAATGGAAGATGAGAGTATTCAACACGATCGCTCTCAAAGTATCGGGAATATTCTTTTGCATTCTTGGATTCTTGCCAAAGGACCATGCTCACTATTCCCTCATTGCGCTACTGATTATCGAATGCTCGACGGGTTTCATTTGCGGTGGTTTTTACAAGTGCGCCACACTTGTCGCCAGGTTTATTTTTGCTCATTTAATCTCTCGCCATGAACAGTTTCTTTGACAAGTAAACAAACCAAAACTATTTGGTTACTATTTAAAAACGCGTCTTTTTGAGTTTGAGTGGATTTGCGCATTGAGCAAATATGAAAAGAACGAACGAAACTTTTTATTGTCAATAATTTTTGATAAACAAACAAATAAATAATCGAGAATATATCTGATTAGTTTTAGTAAGAGTAAGTTGTTTGTTTTTAGGCAACATTCACACTTTGTTTTGTCTCAAATCCAATTCATCAAATGTATGTCACTCTTCATTGAGCCGTTGCTCATCTACCTCATCTGTGCTAACAACACTTTGGCCGAATGGCGCATCGTCTTCCTGATCCATGGATTCTTGCTTATCGGTTTTGTGCAGAGTTTTAAATTTTGATGGAGAAAGCACGGTTTACAGGTGGAAACTTGATCTTCTGGTATTACGCCACTGATGAGCCGGCGGAGTTCACTAAGCAACCAGTCGAGCAGGAGCTTCATGAATTACCACCAGAGCGTAGAAGGTGGTGGATGAAAGTTTTGTCAACTTGCTTTAATTAATATTATGTGTGTATTAACTTATTGTCCCTGTGTTGTCTTTTTAACATTTATTGTTGTTGTCTGATATCGTCTTTCAAGATGATTGTGGACTTGTACATAATAAAAATTATTTATTTAGACGGATGATCATAATTGCATTGTTTCAGATTAACCGATCATGAAGCCAACTAAGTTTTAATAGTTATTATGTAAATTCAAGAGCAACTAGTATGCAATGCAATGCCGTGTTGTCGACTAATCTCAAATCAGTTCCCTCATTGTTTTGTTCCCCCCTTAAGCGCAGTTTTCCAACCAATATTTGTTTGTTAATGCATTTTATCGTTTTTGTTCTTATCATTTTGTTTGATTATCATTAATTGTTTCGAGTTTCTTGTTAATTTTATCACTTAAATGCGATACAATCAATCCAATGTTCTGTCGTGATCTTTGCTAGATGGTCAATAGATGTTATTTTCTTTCAATTCCATTTTGTTGGGATAATTAATTAATTTAATTAGTATCTAATTTTTAAAATATAATACAACATATTCGTAAACAAACATTCAATATTTCTCCCCAAAGTTTTTTGGGAAAACGTTTTGCTTAGTTGGTAATTTAAATATGACTAAATTCGCACACGACAATTTATTTTAGACCAAGATAACAAACAATACAACAAAACTCCGGAGATTGAGCAATATTCGCTCAAATATTTGAACAAACTATTTACAGATACCAGCCAAAAAAAATTTATTCGTCTCTATTTACAAGTGGAAACTATTTCAGTCTACTCATTAATTGCACAACGCAGTTCATTTTCAACTACTCATTGTATAAACAGTATTCGTTTGATAAACAATATCAATCTCATGGAAGTCATTGCATGTTCGCTTCAGCAAGTTGAACAAACAGAATCAATCGAAGGAAAACAAATATTAATTGAACTAGGTGCAAATAATTCCAGCGTAGTAAAAAAAATTGAAACAAAACCGTTGTGTGATCATAAAAACATTTAATATGCTACTATATTCAAAACCAATATACATTAATATGGGAATAACGTATTATCTACATAAAACCATAAACCCAATACATTCTATTTAACAAGTGTTCCCACGCAAAATCAAGTATTATTTGAATGGAACAATAAAGAAAAAACAATTGAGAATGAAAAAGAGCCCAAAACGATTCAACAAGTTTAACAATACATGCGTAAATTGAGAGCAACATGCGCACACGCGGAAAAAAAGAGCGATACACGTAAACGCAAATCACTTTTTTTGTTTAGTTGAGTAGGAGCGCGCACTGCTCAGCGCATTCCGGTGTCGCTGACTTGTCAGGTAATCCGGTCGAGGTGCACATGATATTGTACCGAGTTTTCATTAACTTTTGTTTTAATTTCAAATTTTTTGCTTGCTGCTCTTGTTTGATTTTTTCATTGAGTAATAGTTAAAAAAAATAATATTTTTTGTCGAATGTTAGAAAGATTCTCTTCCACGTCTTATGAAAATTATTATTTCTTAACATTTAAACGTATATAATGAAGCTTCTCGTGGATATTTCTGATTTCCGTTTATGCAGAATTATAAGATTGTTCTAAAATTCTCTTTAAATTATAAATTTCTCCTAGTGTAATAACTGAGTACATTTTTTTGGCACTAAGTCTTGTTAATTTAACATATAAATCATCATTTTTGTGCACCTGAAAACGTGCCATTGAGCATTATGGATACTGACTTATAATTTTATAAGTTCGAAAATTGTGTTCAGCAGGTATTTGTGCCATATACTAAACAATTTCAAATATTTTTTAATATGTTGCATTCCTATTCCATTGATTTTACGGCAACTCATAGACGTTTACTCTCTTAATCAAGTTTTCGTTTAAGGAACTTCATCGTAAAAAGATTCTCGATAAATGTTGATAGGATCCAACTTGATTTTTGTTTAAAGTTATGATGGAAATATAGTGTTCGATAGTTTATTTAAAAGATCAAATTTAGCGCTACTCGCATGTTTTATTTCTCTACTTCTCATTATTGACGTCTTCTTTTAATAAGGGTTTGGTCCCTTTGAGAAAAATAGGCTTTTTCCCTTGACTATCAAGAAACAATAAAACCACAAAACTCCACTGCCAAGAAATCGCGCCGCATTGCAAAAGACTTCGCCTCAATTGCAAACACTTCCTTTTAATTTATTATTTTTATTTTCAATATTTTATTTATCATTTAACGTTTCATAATGCAGAAATTCTGATGAATTAATGAAAAGAAATTCTTAGTACCTCAATTAATGGACCAAAAGAGTCTTCTTCGTCAATATAAGTGAGATTTAAATAATGAAAATATTGAAAATAAAAATAATAAATTTAAAGGTTGAGTTTTTTTTTGCAATGCGGCGCGGTTTCATGGCATTGGAGTGCCGCAATATTATTACAAATTATGTATATTGCTATTCTAGAAACTATTAATGTTAATATTTTCGTTATATCAAAAATTGAAATAAATCCAATTAAAAAAGAATGAAATCAAAAGATCGAAATTTGAAGTTTGAATTTTTATTAAAAGATGTTTGAACTCAATTCTAAAAATATTTCCAAATATAAATATTATTATAATCATAAAACTCTTTAATTAATAAGTTAATAATCCGTGAGCCGAGAAAATTTATATATAAATAATGTATTGATACGTTTCAACGAAAATACATGAGCAATATAATGTTTCCCCTTGTGAAAAGTTATTAGAATATTCTGGATAATATCAATCTTTTAAATTTAATTAAAGCTAAAAAAAGTTTGTAAAAACTTGAGTATATTACTAAAAAAATTTCATAGAATTCCATAGAGCCACGATCACTGCGAATCTTCCAAAAAAGTGGGGACAAATTGCAAAACCACATCCCTCAAATTTTATTCTAAAATTGTTTTTGAACCTTAAAGCAAATTAAACACTGTTAACACGCCAATTGAAACGAAAAAATGAGGAGATCAGTTAAAGAGCTCTGAATAATTTTCCCAGAAACTATTATACATAAAAGTTTTTTAATAGATCAAGGAAACTGACGTGTTTACGTGTAAATTAGTGAGACTTTATTAAATATAAAAATATTTATATTTCCAATTGGCGTGCTGTTAATCAATAATTATAAACGATTCTAAAAACAAATGAATCAAATTCGAATAAATTATTGAAATAAAAAGTGAACGACGTCTTTGCAATTTGTCCACACTTTTTTTTGCAAAAATCGCAGTAGCCGTGGAAGTGAAGTGCAATTATAATGAAATCGACCATTTCCCCATATTTAAACGATTATTACAATTTTACACTTGTTAATTCTAGGATTACTTTCACCTGAACTTGACACGTATATTTTAAACTATAAGAGAAATAGAGTCTCTTACCGAATAATACAATTTGAGAAGATTTTCTGAGCTCCATCATTAAACTATTCATTTGGCGAGAAGTTCATAAGGCATTCTTACAATTTTAGAATTAATTTCCTCGCTATAACACGTTCTAATCTTTATAATACTTAACCCATGATAATTACGATTTTGATAGCAGCGATAGAAACGATTTTTGCAAACTTATGAAATTAAAAATTTAATCATCAAACATTTTACCGAGTTAAACCCTATTATTAAATTTTATGAGTGAAACTAATACTAGATAAGATTAAAATTTAATGTTTACATACAATGTTCTCAAGAAAAAACATAGAAGGAACCTAAAGCAAAATCCAGAGAAATGAAGAAGGTCTGAACGAAAGTTTGATTTAGATTTGTTCGTCAATAAATTTATCCATATTAGTAAATCATTTCATAATTTAAAACTCAATTAATAAGATAATTGAACAAAAACAAAATAGAGACCAACGTTGAACAATTATGTCGTTAAAACTATTTAAAGGTTCAATTAGTGTCTTTTTATCTTTCATCGAACCTCATATTGATGTGATTCACTTTGTATTTCGATCAATTATTTTAAGCAAATTGACAGTTAAAGTCACTCAGATAACATCAATCAACAATGCATAACTACTGTGGAACATTTATTAAATGAAAATTGTCATACGATGTCAGATTGAGTTGCTTTTACTTTTTAACTAGGTTTTATTTATTTTTAGATTTATTTTTAAATTTTTTTTGAAAATAATTCGAAACCCGAAGAAAGAAAACAATGATAAAGGGCTAAAGAACACTAATGAACGTTATTGCCAATCTTTGTTCGTTATAATTATAATTGTTGATGGAAAAATATTAAGTTTATATACGTTTATTGGTGGCAATATTTTGCACTGATGAATGACAATTTTTAATTAATTTTGAAAAAAATGCTCATTGATTATTCAAACATTTTTAATAAAAATGAATCATTATTAATAATGAATTAAAATAGTCCATCTCATCCTACTGTAATTAAACTGAATTCAAATTAGAAAAATTCCAATTTCTGCTAATTGGACACACAAATAGAAAAACACCTACAATTATTGACTGGCGAGTAAAGGAAACGTCCCCTCTAAAAAATCAGCATCAATTGAATCATCAAATTTATTTTCTACGTGCGTGTTTTTTCATTTCAATTTTTCTCAATTAAATATTTTTGTTATTTGAAACAGCTGTTAATCTCTGTTTCATTTGACACCAGCCGATAACAACTGATGCTCTTTAAGCTTGTTGACATTGTCTATTTGAAAACATTCCTCTAAATGAAAGTGCAATAATAACAAATTGGGTTAAATCTGGTAGGCATTATGAAAAATAAAGTACCAAATCCATCATAACAACCATTGTACTGATTGTTATGCGCATAAATATTCATTAAATATGTCAACATCATTAAATGAATGTAGTTACCAATTTTAGATGCTACACGATGAAGGGCTCGCTAAAATGATATGGATCTTCATATTCGCCGTGTTTCTAATGGTTTTCTCGTGTTTAATGTTCCGTTTCGTCTTGCTCTTCCTGCTAGACAACAATGTTTGCAACCTTCATACGCTATTCTCAAATACCAGGTAAGTTTTAGTATTCAATTATTGGGAATTCTTTGCAAAAACCAATAATTGTTTGATTTTTTTTCTGCTGTTGTTGATTTTTTGCGTGCTATTTTTTATATAGAATTCTACAAACAAATGAGGAGAAAAAAATTTGCAACAAGGTGGCAAGACAATTGAAGCGTACTTTCAAGGTTAGCTATTTCAATCATTTTTGTGGGAGAATTTTGAATCAAAGAAAGTTTTTTTAATTGTTCCGGAGTTTGTGAAACTTTTTGATTGTGGGAAACAACCCGTCATTGCTTATTTTGTTAATATTTGAAACAATGCGAGAATTGAAAAACTTTTTTCAGTGTAACTGAGGTCATAAATATGTATTGTCCTATTCAGAAATCGGTGAGGTTCTCGTTTGGGCGGCCACACTTTTCTATCTCACCAATGTGTATTGTCTCTAAAAAATGGGCATCCCACATTGAAGAGGAACAGACGAAAAAGTCGTTTGTGGCCGCGTGGCCGTCTATCCGAGATTATCATTTTTTCTTATTTTTTGCTCTTCCATTAGGCATCGATCTCTGACAAGGACAAGAGTGATATTAAAATCACACGAATGACGAGGATCGAACGGTAGCATAGGCGTGACTGTGTTTACGCATTGCCGTAAAATAAAATTCTAATTTATTTTATATTGTTTCGCAATATTGTTTTCTTATTTTTCTTAATATTGTTAAAATTTTTAAAAAATGTTCGCAATATTGAAAAATTAATTTATTTGATGATCAAATGGACATTCAATCGCTAAAAATTAGAAATAAGAAAAAATAGTTCGAAACAATACAAAATAAAGGAGCATTTTATTTTACGACAATACGTAAACACAGTCATGTCTACACCACAGTACCTCGTCATTCGTATGAGTTTACTCTCACTCAAAGGACAATAGCTAAGCTCTAGAATAATTTTTCAATGTTAAATTATCTTAGGATTAAAGTTTAACGAGTTACAACATTCCGGTAATGATAATTGTTAATTTACCACGTAACAACAATAAAAAATATATAATGAGGGAAATAAATGTTAAGATGAACATTTGACACCGCAAGTGGTAGCTTAAATGAATAGAAATAGTTTAAGCAAAAATAAATAATGGTTAGTAAAATAGTTGCTAGGGATAAATTCAAAAATATAATTAATATTATGCACATTACAGTCAATAAAATATTTACAAACTCTATTCCATAATGATCAAAATTATTTACAAAAAAGTTTTTATGGCTAGTTACACGCGTTTTTTTTTTGTTTTTACTTTAAGCATTAACGGGTTACGTGGGGACCTTGAGAAACAAATAAATTTATTAAAGGATGGACAGTGGTATATATTGCACAGTATTTTATAATAAGTTTTGAATATGAGCTTAAGACGCCGCTTTTCTATTAATTCGCATTTTAGAATAGTTACCCTATCGTTATATATTCTATGATATCGTCATTGTTTATTTTGTTAATATTTGAAACAATTGAAAAACTCCTTTCAGTGTAACTTAGGTCATAAATATGTAGTTAAGTTCTAGAATAAATTTTCAATGTTAAATTGTTTTATGAATAGAATTTAACAAAATATTATTATCGGATATCAGAAAATCCCCAATTAACTTGAAAATAATATAAATTTAAAGTTACTTTTGCTGATTAATTGGAAATCTATAAGTTCTTTTTGAATGTTTAATGATACGTTAAATGCTAGCTGAGCATATGTTAATTTATGGGCTGTTTCAGTGATGTCGTTCTTTTTCCAGTTATGTATTAACATATAGTGATAAAAGTGAAAAATATAATATATGATCTCTGCTATAAAACTGTCACAGGAAAACTGGAGACGGCCCCTGCCTAGAGTTTTACGCTAGTTTGCCCCTCTGTTTGATTTTCCGGTCAAAAACAGAATATTTATTTAATCGATAATGCACAACAACTTTAAATCTTAAATCAAAAACCTATAAAATAATAAAAACGATCGACCGGAAAACTGGGAACGACTTTGACCGTCGGTTTCACCTAGGAAATTAGCAATAATAACGCAACTTGCGAGTTTTTTTTTGATTTCCACGTAATTAATCTAGAATTATTTTTATTAGATTTGTCCAAAATTATCTTGACATTTTTGTAAAATAATCACAACCAAACTGATATTGTAATAAAATGAGCATAGTAAACGTGCTAAAATCTAACAACTGGAAATAACAATTTTTCTATTTTTAAACGTGTCTGGAAATTGTTACGTCTTTTCAATAAAACATATTTCACCTCAATTTAACAACACTTTCCTTAAACTATCCAAAAAATATTAATATATCTTCAAAAAGTGAGATGTGAACCCGTTTAATCTCATTTTATTTCCATAACAGTTGGTGTTCTAAGACAACTGGTATAAAACCGAAGTAAAACCGGCAAACCCTCAGTTATCTGGTTTGCCAGTGTATAACAGACGAGACTAAATTGAAAGTGGACCATATCCATTAAAGTTTATCATTATTTTGGATATAAGACGGTTTTTTGGTAAATTTAAGAATAATCTGTCTGTGTTAATAAAATGACCACCCTAAAATACCAGGAAACAAGAACATTGATCAATTTTGTTAAGGCATCAAACACTTGTCGCATTGTACCAATCCAACCTCATTTCATGGCATTCAACATTTCAAATAATGGTTCGTTATTTTATTTATATTTTTTTGCTCAACTACACAATAATCCAAATCAAAACATGTGTGCTCTTTTCAAAGTTGGAGCCGTCCGCAATCTCCGAATAGCAACTAATTTGCAATGACGAATAAAAAACAACAATAAATTGAGCCGTTTAGATAATCAACTAGGTTCAACGAATGTCGTTAATCATTGGCCAGTGTTTCAAATCGCTATCGATGGAAAAGTTGGTTTTTATGTTTACTTGTATATTTAAATTGGAATGACGTTGGTATTTTGGGAACAAATTCGGAATTGATAAATCAATTGATCAGAATAACGAATATCAATTTAATTATGGATTGATTCATCATTTCCCTTCATTCATCGCAAAATCGTTTTATTGTTGTTGTTTGTGTTTTTGTTGTTGTTGTCTTATAATTGTTCATCGTTCCGAATGATGACCAAATGGCCTTCACGTCCACTAAAAAACGTTCCCATCTGAACATCAGATGGACGTAAACAATTTTTTCTCTCAATTTTTTGTGACCTCAACATTTTCAATTCAACAATTCCTATTTCCTTCGAAAAAAATGAACTTTTCACTTAAAGACAACAAAAATAAATAACATTGAATATTCTAGTGTTCCGAGAGATTACGCAACAACTCAATTATCTCATTAAAGCCCGACAAACTCATAAAAATGGATAATTGTTATTGTTGTTGTTGACATGTTGACGTTTTATGCGTTTCCTTATTATAGGTTTCAATAATGTTTCTTTTAGAAGGCTTAATGAGCACAATTGAGAGTTTAGCATTTGTATATTATATGTTGCAGAAAATGCCATATATGATATACTACATTCGTTTTTTCATTCTCCTCCTTGTTCGATAGCTTATTAGAAATTGTTTCTATTTATTAGGTTTTTATGAGCTTGAGAAAGAATGTGAGCACTATACGAAATGAGAATTATAATAAAATCAACATATATGGAAAAAAGTTTTTTTTTTACATTCTCATGATTGAATATTAAAAATGAAGCAGTAACAGAGGTACATAGAGGGAAGATCTCGTGATAGAAAAAGTTTATAAAGTTTATAACAACATTTTTCCCTTTTTTTAGAATTCTCACTAATCTGGAATTAGTAGAACTATAACATATATGTATATATATATAGCTGATAGAAATCTAGGATTTATGCAAGATCGTCATCGTCAATAATCTAGATTCTAAATTTAAATTTTGTATTAGCTTTTAGTAGCTCACACTCAATAATATATTTTAATAAAATACTCATTTAATTACAAACAGTGTAGAATAATATGAAAAATTTTTAAATTCTATAGTCGATGCCAAATGTGATGATCACAGCAACTTTTTTAAATATTATTTTTTTATTTAATTTTTATGATTATCATTATTTTCCACATTTATTCCAATATCTAAAACGTATTCTTCAATTTATTTAAGCAAAAACAGTATAGAACGAGCATAAACAAGAAAATAATCATAAAAATAATATTTAAAAAAGTATATATCATTTCCAACTTTTAAATCTTTTTTTAAAAAGCTCTTAATTGTATTTCGCATCGCGTCAGTTGATAATCGTATAAAGAAAATAATTAATAAGCTGCCAATGTTAACAATTGAACTTGGGACTATGTTGAAAATTTCATTAAGCTTAACACACTCCAATGCCACAAAACCGCGCCGCATTGCGAAAGAATTCGTACCAATTGCACGAACACTTCCTTTAAATTTAATTTTTTTCAATATTTTATTTATTAATTATTGTTTAAGAGAAGAATTAGTTTAAATTTTATTCTGCAAAACATTATATATATATATATATACTGTTAAACAATAATTAGTAATAAATAAAAAATTTGGCGGCGCGGTTTCGTGGCAGTGAAGTGTTAACACTTTTTAGGATATATACATATAGGTAATGAGAATTAATCTTATTCAAATTTTATTTGGAGATTATTATTTGTTTCAGTCTTTTAATAAGATATTTTTAAAGTTTATTCTAAGCAGATTAGAAGTCCAGAATGTCCAGAAATATATAGTCGATGCCTAATGCAATTACCAAAGCAAAACTGTGGCGCACTTTTATTTTAATTTTTTTTTAAATTTAATTTTAATGATTATTTTCTTTTTTTTGCTCGTTCTATAGCGCTTTTTCTTAAAAAAAAACGAAGAATACGTTTAGATGTTGTTTCTATCGTGGAATAAATGTGGAAAATATTAATAATCATAGAAAGTAAATGAAAAAATAATGTTTAAAAAAGTGCGCGTCAGTTGCGGTGGCAACATTTGGCATCGACTGTAAAAGAAAATTTGCGGCAAAGTATTAAAAATATGTCGAACATACTATCATTTGGAAGAGTGACCTCTTTTAAGCGTTAAAAATTATTTTTCTCATGATTTTTTCAAGAACTTACGCTGATTAAATTGAGTGAAGAGAAACGTAATTAAGTGTGAAAGAGATTAAACCGAGAATAGAGACAATTATACTGTAACGGGGTGTACTAGAGATTTTATTAAGAATTTTTATTATATTATTGTCCTTTTCAGAGTTCCTAATGGAAGTTCACAAAAAATTAGAAAAAATGATAGACTCTGATGGACGGCCACAAACTACTTTTTCGTCTATTTCTCTTCAATGATTGTTTTTCTATTTTTTGAGACAACACACATTGATGAGAGACAAAGAGTGGCCGTCTAAACGAGAACATCATTTAATTCTAATTTTTCCTCTTCCATTAGGCACTGATCTCTGAAAAGTACAATATTATATTATTCCAAATAGTACATTTATTGTTGACAGAAATTTTTATCAGAATTGAGCTTCTCCTGATATTCTCCTAAAATGTTTTATCGAATTTTGCACAAATTTTCTTTTGTATTATAAGGGTTAGCGAAGGTTATCATTCTAGATGTGCAAAATTTCATTTTTACCAGAATTTACCAGAATCAATTTGCAAGATTCTATGGTCTTGATATTATTTTTAAACTTTTTTCTAGAATGTAAAAACATCACAATAATTGATCGTTTTTTGAATCTTTTTAACAACAAATTCTGAATGATCCCATGGTTTTAGCTAATTGAGATCCCAATTTACTTTTTCTTAAAATGAGATTATGATATTAATAAATTGAGTTATATTTAAATAGATAATTAGTCGTAACTTTTTTGAATCAAACTATTTTATTATTTGAAATAAAGCCAAGAATCCGAGCACAAAACACAATTTGGAGAATTTAAATGTCATGTATCGTATGATTCGATTAAAGGATACCAATACACAACTTTTATTACATTTTAAATTATGATAATTTGGTTGTAGCTTCTAATTGTATTATTGAATTTAAACTATGACTTCTATTTACAGGGGTGCCATTTAATTTTGATTATTCTGAAATTTACATAATTTTTTCTAAAGGTTAATCACTTTTTTGTTAAATATTTCACCAAGAAAAGATTCAAAATGTTAGCTTATGGCATTATATATTATTCGTAAGTGTAATATAAAGAACCATTTGAAGAACAAATTTAAAACGATGAAAACATTTTCTCGCAGGTTATCCTATACTAATATTTACTTGTTTACGCGGAGCCGATCGACTCAAAGTTAAACTCAAATAGATTATTTCAAACACGAAAACGTTTTATGAGTCATATGTTTAAAACCCTTTATGTATGGCTTAAGATATTTTTAATGTTTTTTTAATATTGTTATTTATAAACATAGCAAAAAACTTAAATAATCATAAAAAAAGAATTGTTCACGGCGATTTAACTAAGCTTTCCTGAAACTATTCAAAAATATTAATATATTTCCAAAAAGTTAGATTTGAACACGTTTAATCTCATTTTATTACCATTGGCGTTCTAAGGAAACCGGTATAAAACCGAACTAAAACCGGCAAATCCTCGGTTAACGGATCGTCCCTGGTTCATTGGCCTGAAATAGTAAATTGTTAAATTACATTTTATTAATTTTAATGAATCATGAGCACGCCAATAAGAAGGATCTCAGTAAACGCGCTGCAATATAATTTTTTAAAAAGAAATTAATTTTTTAGATAGTTTAAGAAAAGACTCGTCTAACGCGAATATTTTCAGACTCACTCAAAAATAAGAAAATCGTCATTTCCAGTTGGCGTGTATGAGTGATGACTTTTTCAATAATTTCACTGATTAAAATAATTGGACAAGACGGCTAATCTTGAGTTTCTCATTGCTCAAAATTAAAATGTCAAAATTGAATATAAACTTTCTCCACATTTTTTATTTTTATCCCTGATATATATTTTTATTACAAATTATTAGTAGCGCAGTTACATTATTCAGAACAAGCGCAATATAATCCGGAACCTCAAAAAATATTTTTTGTGTATTAAAGCTATCTTATTAATCTAAATAATGGCTCAAATAGGTTTTGTTTTTCGAATTATTAATTTATGAGAAGATATTAGGTATCCTTCTATTATTTCTAGATTAATAAACAAATTTCTCAATATCTGCAAAAAAATTCCTTGATAATAATTGTTATAATTTATTTATTCATTTGCTGATTAATTTTTAATAATTTGGTTAGTACCGTATTGGAAATTTGAGTAAGAAATTACTTTTTGTTAAAGTTATGATAACAGAGCCCGTATGCAAGAAAGTATTTAAGAAAGAAAGTATTTAAGAAAAAATTATTGCAAAACTATTTTTTTAAGAAAGTTTATGTAAGAAATCACATTTTTTACAAAATAGATAGTAAAATATTTATAATTTGCTGTAAAGGGCAATTAATCATTGATTTTCTATCACCGTTTAACGGATAAAAACTTTTTTTCGCACCGCCTCAGAAGAAGAAGTTCCATTTTGAATGTTATCATTAGAGTCTAGAATGAAATGTTCTCTGAAAAAACGTTGTCTATTGAAAATGTCGGCAGATTTAATGTGTGATGAATCGTAAATAAAACGATTGTTCCATACATTTTTATAAATATCGCGATTATATATTCCAGCTGAAAATGCATCAATCCCTTTTATACATTTTTTCTAGAAAAACAACCGGATATTTCATGCCTCAATCAAAAAAAAATGGCATGAACTATGATGTTTACATGATAAAAATAGTGTGAAAGCAGTTGTGCTCTTTCATATGACCAAAATCAGTTGAGTCATCCCAATGTTCACACACACTGTTTCATCAACATTCCGAGTATTCATAAATATCAGTACCAAAAATAGAAAATGTTTCTTTGTGAACGCTTGATTAGTCTAACTAGCTAACCTTTAATTACAGTAATAGATTTTGTTTTAATTATCATTCCCTTGGGTGATAATTAGAGCCGGCTCTAATATTTATTTAATCTTAAAAAGTGATCGTAAAGATTTGGTAAATATAATATAAATAAACGATATGTTTATATAAACAAAGAAAAAGTTGATAAACAATTCAATCAACTTTTTTTGTTATGATTATGATTATTATCGTTATAATCGACAATTAATCATAACTTTTTTCCACAATTTATGAATGATATCATAATAAAGGATGATTCGAAATGATATGTTTTTATCATATGGCCTTTCCACAATTATAATTTCAATGATAACAAGGAGTAGAGGATTTGTAAAGCCAATAGTATTTGGAAAAAACGGCAATGTCATGTGCTATTCGACCTAATTATCACGTATCAGACTTATAACCTTTTGATTGAATGTTCGCTTAATTTCCGACGCCACCTAATTATCGCAACCAAATTAATTATTTCAATTTTTTTTGCCAAAAATTTCGATATATTTAGAGGTTGCCAGTTTTCATTTCCCTTAATGGTAACGTCAGTATCAATTAATTAAATAAATTGAAAACTCGTTAAAAACGTTTTAACGGTTCATTGGTTATCACTGAAATCGTTTTGTTGCAGATTCTCAATCCTGATCTTTTGATTGCAACGAAAGCGCCGGATTACAGTACGATAGCAGGTGAATTAATCATTTTTTTTGATAATCAAATTTAGTGGATATTATTATTGATAGCAGGTGTTTTTAAGCGATAATTCTTTTTAAACCCGCTGTAAACAATGATTTGTTGGTTATTTCATCTGGTCACCAATATCTTTCTATGTGTAGAGTTTCCATGATAGCTAAATGCATGTTCTCTCAAAATGGAACACTTTTTGACAGGTTGATTACAACAATAACAGCAACTAAAATTAGTAGAACTGATAAGAGTTATCAAACGAGCTACCGTAATCGTGCCAATCGTTTATTGCGGATAGCTTGCAGATGACTGGTTGACCATTGAACTTGAAAAGGCGGCCATTCCAATAAACAATCCCCGCCCAGTTTACCGGCGGGAGACGACGCTCACACAAAGTCGCTAGGAGAGGCAAAAAACAACCAAAAACCACGCCCTTTAACCCCGTCCGTCAAGTGGGAGGTCGCGCGTGTATTAGACAGACACACGCGCGCCAAAACGTCGTTTGCTCTGATCGAGAAAATAAAATGTTACCATCAACCTTTAACTCTTGTTGTTTCTCCTCCTACTCGTTCTACTCCTCCTCCTCCCCCTCCAAAACTTTTTGTCAGCCCTGCCAGCAATCACTCTTAAGCTTCCAGCTCATTTTATAAGTTTGGTGCCAACTGATAACAGACGATGTGCAAAACTAGTAAGTGATATTTCAGAGCATTTCAAAAAAACATACCGCGCTGTTTTGTGTTTCGTCCATGAATAATGAATAAACCATTCTTTGGTTTTGGATAATTCATTCGCCACGCAATAGGGTCCCCGGAAAAGGTTTTTGTGTGCTAGAAAGATGCATTAGATGTCCACTTCTTTTATGCTTGTTGTTTTTGTTTTTTTTTCCTCATTTTTGCCTGGTGATTATGTAGATGGAAAAGACGGCTGTCATCGGACTCTACTATTTTTCCAATAATCTCTTTCAACCTCGTTCCATTTGTCTGACTATTTATGTGTTCGTTGTTGTGCGCAATTTTATTTCATTTTTTTATTCATTTTAATATTTCTTTATTCATGCCCACCCACAATTGTCGAGGGCCGTTCTCTATTTCTTGGTAAAAACAACAATTGCTCACAGATCGAATTTTAAGAATATTCCGTTCATTTCACGTTGCTATTTTCAATGTTTTTATTGTTGGATTCTTTTGTGGATATTATCCCTTAGGTAGTCATGAGCTGGGTAATTTGTTCGATAATTATTATTAATTCATACTCTCATTCTTTCTATTCCACCTCGTCGAGGATTTATATCTTGAAACAAATAAATAAACAAATAAGTGTCCTCGGATTATGAATAGATACATCGTGTTCGAATGAATAATTGACAACGCAATCTTTTGATAATTTATTCGCGTCAGTTTATCCCCTTTCTATCCTATATTTGTTTAATAAGCTCGGATAACTTTTTTCTATTCGGATTTTGTTTTAAGTATTTTATAATCAGATTTTATGCCGTCATTCAATGTGTAGGCTTGTTTGCTCGCTAAATATATTCATATTTACCAACAACGTCGATAATTAATTAGCTGAAATACCCATAGGAAATTTGCTATATTTTAAACCTTGAAATAAAAATAACGATAACACCAGTAGCAAACAATAATCGACACCTAATTACGTGCGTTTTTTATTTCCGTTCAATCGGGTTTGATTACAATTTATGCCAAACTCCATCCATTGTGTTGTGCTCTTCTTTGTGTTCAATAGATATAAATTATCAGTGACTTAATTATTGTCCTTATTCTTGGTGGCACAAAAGAAATTTAATGATATATAAAATCGTTCTTCTCTTGTTTACGTTCATCATTACAGATTCAATGTTTTCGACAAATTATTTCTGCGATTCGTCCCTCGATGCGAACACTTCGCTGAATATGCGAAATGTTAGTTTCAATGTTATCTTTGTGATGATGTTTGCTAATTAAATTTGTTTTTCAGAGCACACAAAACTCGTTTTCGATTTCAAATTATGGAGGTTTCCATGCTAATGATGGTTCGTTTATTTATTTTTATTTCTTGGGATATATAGTTTACCAGTGACTCTGACTGATTTTAGAGGCCATAAAATTTAAAATGAAATGATTAATTTAAAATTATATTTACAAAATACGACAGGAGTTTTATAAATAACATATTTCTGTAAAAGAATATATACATTCTTTGAGCAATTATAAATTCTTTTAAAAAATAATTACGTTTAATGAAGAAAAAATTGTAGGTTGTCCAATAAATAAATTTAATTAATAACTCTTGTTTTTTTTTTGAAAACTAAAATTTAATTATTAATTCCAAATTCAGAATGTTAAATTTCGTCCGAGTATAATCTATTGACACTTATTGATCGGAAACTAATTACAATCCACGTCTGCTTACTGTTAATCTATATTAAATCGAAATTAAACCAAATGTCCTAGGCTATTTGTGTCGAATATATTCTTTTAAACCCTTGTGTCTAGATAAAAGTAATTATAATTGATATAAATTAATTATTATGAAGTACTAATTACAAAAACATGTTATTTAGTATAATTTACGAAAGTTAAACCACAAACTTTATTTAGAATTTTTTTTACTTCGATAAATATTAATAGTGAATTAATTTTAAAATGGAAATTAAGATTTGGTGGTTTTTAAAAACGTTTACGGGAATTTTTACCTTTTATAAAAAAACGTTTTTACCACTATTTAACTACGATTATCCTAAAATACCTAAAAATATTAATATCTTTCTAAAAAGTTTGAATTGGGTGTGATTATTGAGCTCATTTGATTTCCATACCTTATGGGGTGGCCATTTATTTGAAGTGTAAAAAGAGTATCTTTTAGAGTATCTTTGCAGTAATTTAAAAATTCTTCCCTAATAACGTCCTATCAAGATAAAATTGCGTAAATATAAAGATTGATAAAGGAAAATCCATAAGATTTTATTTTTAAAACAAAGATAACTAATTCCACTGGGAATAAATGGGGAATTCTTATTAGAAATTCCGTAAAAATTTTACAATATTTTCAATAATAAGAGAGCATAAAAAGAGCATAAAAAATAAACACATTAATGTTTAGAATTCTACCTTATACGCTTAACTTTTTTCGGAAAGCATTATATTGGTCTGATTTGTACAAAACATGGTGCCTGATGTTGTTGTGGAGCAAAATGACTTGGCCTTGTCGATCGGGTCTTTTCAGTCGAATAGCCTGGGCAACATATAGCTTCCCAGTGCAGAATGCACATCCCAGTTCCATCAAACACAGATCATAAAGATATTGCTTGATTCTCGGCTTTGGCGTATCTCCTGGAGCCACCCACTTCCCTTCTTTGCTTCAGATTAACCTACATGCGCCATTTTTCTTCTCCTGTGACGATTCGGTACAAAAATCGATGGCGAGCGAGAAGTCGTCGAAAATGCTGATTTTTGCCTCCTGGATAGTTCATTTTTAAGCCTGAAAAATGATAAAAATTTTAAATTTCAGAGCAAACTTAAAACTCAGTTTTGTAGAGAAGAAAAGGCGCTATCAGATAAATATATACACTTTGCCAAACAACAAGAAAATTTATGTTTGAAAGAAAAGATTATATAAAAACTCTACGAACTTATTCCTCAAACATGTATAACAAAAACACTTTAACTGGTGTAGAAATACCTAAAATGAGCTCAGTAATCGCGCTCAAGTTTAACTTTTAGGAATATATTCATATTTTTATATAGTCTAAAGAAAACCTAGTCCATTAGTAGTAACCAATGTTTTATTGAAAAGACGTAACAATTTTTAGACAATCCTAAAAATTGTAAAATCGTTATATTTTAATGTATAGGGAATCTGAAAATCTTTATATTTTTGAGCTTCTAATATAAACCTTATACGAGCCCAATATTGCCGATATAGTTTTGCAAAATTTTCCGCATCTTCTTTATATAAAGGGATATTACAGTTTTCAAGTTTTGCTCACACTTAAATGTGTAAAATTTTAAGTACAAATGTTTCTCTTTAATTCTTTTTCGTCTACTAGACGCTATTTTGATTATATTTGGTGCTATTTAAAAGTTAATGACATTTTGTAATTTTTAATCAAATTTGTTGTTTTCATTTCATTATCAATATAAGATTATTTTAACCCTCACAGTTATTAATAAACATCGCCACAATAGTTAGGTAATAGTTAGTAATATTAATAGAAAAATAGTTATTTCTAAAATGTTAATCAATTTCATTTTAATTGTTATTTTAACATTTTGTTAAAGATTTATAAATGACCCACTTAATATTTACATAACACGTCTATTAATAACAATCGAAATCTTGGGTCTTTGATCATTTGAAATACCATTGGCAAAAATATTTACAATTTCCTGTTATTACAATCGTTGCGAAGAATTGCTAGATATTGTGGTGTCATTTATTGCTCCAAGAAGATTAGATTCACAATTTTCCAGTAAAGCAGACAATGAAAAAAATTGCGTGGGATCCACTTAACCAAGCCACTTTAGGCAACCCTTATAAATAGTATAAACAATTGGCGAATGTTGGAAATAATGCATCAAAGATAAACATATCGGAGGGGAGAAAAATGGTTAAAGATATTTGGATTATTTCAGATCACGTTCCAATCGATCGGCCATTATTTGTAAATACGTCAATGTCAGCGCAACAGAATGCGGACCTTTATCGTCGACTATCATTCCCGCCACGCAATGATGAACGAGCACTCGCTATCTACAACACGTTTTCACGTATCCAAATCTAGATGTTGATTGGTAGCGTGTCATGGCTTGGAGATACTCTTGGAAGTGATCTTTTTGTTATTTTGTCTACATGTTTTTTTCTGTAATCATTGCCCATTTTGTAAATACTTCAGAATTTTGTTAATGTTCTTCTTGACGGTTATATAACTGATATCACCCTCTTACTGGAAATTTTGTTTTTTTTTTTGCTTGAGTTTTTTATGTTGATAAGATCAATTATTGTTTATATTTCTTGCTAAGGATTATATCCAGGTATTTGTGGGAGCTTTGCCTTCCTATTCATATCCTACTTTAATAATTAATAATGTACATATATTGAGTTGAATTAGATGTTAGAAATATAACACAACTTCGATTGTGCTGGAAAATAATATTTGTTTCAGTGGTTGTAGCTCGGATCACTTGATTGTTTTCTTTTCTTTGTTCTATAAATGAGAGAAAGAGAAATGTACTCAAGATTTCTTATATATAAGTCACCGGTAATTGAAATAGACTAATGGTTTTGTTGTTGATTTGTTTCGATGATAATTATAATAATAATATTCATAATAAAGAAATTGTACTTATTGGTGTATTTAACACTTCCTTGCGCAACAAAACATCGACCACATTCACACAATTCGTTATAAGAGACAATTAAAGTATTAGGCGAGGCTCACGGCAATTATCTAGGCTATTAGGAGACTCTATAGATATCCCTCGGGTTTAATTCAGAAACATTCAACGAGGGAGGAGAGGAAACGTGGAGCTCATTATCAGTAATCGGTTTTATAATCATTCGCGGCTTAGAGCCTCTACAAATTCATATTTGTTGTCTCTATTTTATTATTATTATCGATGGCTAATGAAGGCAATATGCACTTTGACGACGAATTCTGCATATATAGTAAGAACAGTTTATTGCTGACGAATTTAACCTGGGAGTACTTGGAATATATTGTGAGAAGTTGTTACAATGTTTCGGCAAGTTTTGGCACACTAAAAAGATATTTGATAAAAGCGGATAGTGCTGTAGGGCGGAAATTTTATTTTTCACAGAATTGAATAAACGCTTTAGGAGACGCCGACCTTATCGATTCTCATTGATCCGGCATGGGAAAATTTGAAAGATGACGAGGCAGATGTGCCCAAGATGTTTTATATCAAATTCTTAAAACCCGTATTAATGATGGCTCGAGGTGGCGAGAATAAACAAGAGTGGACGGTATACATGCGTGATGTTAGTCGTTGATAGCGCATGTTGACTAAATAATGTTTATTAAGCTTCATAATCGGGAAATCGACATGCATGAGTTTTTCAAGGATCATACAAGTGAACACCTAAAGTTGATGAAATCTGTTAAAATGGAAGCAATTGTGGGCGACAATTTAAACGATGGATTTATGCTGTTTGAGTATAAGCATAGCTTGGAGCCGCTGGAAGCCTGGAAGCCACTTGTGCGCGAAAATATTTTGCCGGTGTGCAATGTTGTTATTTTGGAAACAATATTATAATAACAACTTTTCTTGGAGTTTTGAAGGGAATAGAATCCAGAATAGCTATCAGAGAAAGTTTCTTTGGAAAACTGTTCCTGTGGTGTATCGTGATGATTCAGATTGAGAAGAAACTTATATTCCTTGCCTTATTATTCCAGTAGAATACAATAAAATACATATATCAACAAATTAATACGAAAAGATTTAAAATGTTCTCACGTCAATAATCTTCTTTATATTAAATTAAAATAGATTGTTTAATATATTTTAATAAGGACAAAAATTGTGTTTAATAATCGTGGTAAATTTTCTATAGTTTTCAGTGGAGTTTAAGATTTATATGATGTTTTGAATTCTTAAGGGAGCACATTAGAAAATGTACGGAAGAAACCATTCAAAATATATATTTTCATTATTTTAATTGCATGTATTGTTCTTTTCAGAGATCGGTGCCTAATGGAAGAGCAAAAAAGAAGAGAAAATGATGGGCGGCCACACGGCCACAAACAACTTTTTCGTCAATTCCTCTTCAATGTGTGCTGCCCATAATTTCGTAACAAAGAGACACCGATCTCTGAAAAGGACAACAATTAGGGAATTTTTTTACTTAAGTGATTTAGCAAAATTCTGAAAATATGAATTTTTTATAATTTTAAGGAATTAGGTACCTAGTAGACCGTAGAAATTTAAAACAAACAAAGCAAACTGGTATATTCACGTGCACGCCTAATAAAAATTAACGTATTGCATTATTTAACCGCTCCTTATTATATTTAACGTATAAATTTGAAGTCAATTTTTACATAACTTTATCATTCTTACTCTAAGATATTGGAGAACATTACTATCTTTACTAAAGGTTCTCTTACAGCGGCTTTATGAGCTCTTAACTTTATAATTTCACTTGTAGTGCATGTGGAGTACTGTAATATGATCTCAAAGTTTCAAAAATCGTGATTTTAAATATTTATAAATCAAAAATTTCTCACATGAAAAATGGTCACGTGCCATAGAGGCATCGAAGGCATCACTGCTAGAGTTATTTATATCGCACCACTAATTTTACATCTGATGATGCCGTGTTTTGAATCAGATAAGAACTTTGCAGATGTTTTTTTTTTTAAATTCTTATCTTAAAGACGTACAAATTAGAGGGATCATAATGTTTTTACTTTAGGATTATGAGAATATAAAATGATTATCTGGAACAGTAAGCGGCTAATTTCTCATTCTAGTACTATAATTTTGGAAGATTCTTATGTTGTACAAACTATCCCCAAGGGTACTGTAATATGATCAAAAAATTCCAGTAGTAATAATCAAAAGCGCAGAATTGTAAAAAAACTATTTTTCTATTAAAATGCTTACGTGAAATTCGCACTGTGTTTTTTTTTACTTCTTCAATATTAGCACGATAAGAAGTTCTTATTACGTATACATTTGGCATGCAGAAGACGAAAGAACTTTGTCCAGCCATTCGAGCTTTGAAGGAAAACCTTCACAAGACAAAGCTAGAGTTTTAACTAATTTTTGAAGTTTTTAATTCGCCTTTTATTTGAGGTGTCATATTTTAATTCAATTTTTCTAGCTCATCCGCTGTCTCGCCGCTTATTCTGCATTTCACTACAAAAATAAGGCGAAATGCGTGGCCAACTTAAAAAAGAGCAATTATTTTAGAAAGAGAATATTGGATATTAGAGATGAAATGGTTAGTTGTATTAAGCTGATTTGCCGAATTGACACTATAGAGTGAACCTGGATTCAAAACTCTTTGTAATTCGCTGGCGCCGGAGAACTCTTCCCTGTTTAGTGATGCTCTTGCCATTTGCAGACAATATTATTTTGATGAGGAGATTATTGAGCGTTTTTCAAATGTACCAGATTACTTTGGTATGTTTCGCTGCGATTTAATAATGATTTTGATTAATTGGTATAGGTTACAAGCCGCAACTTCTGGTTTCTGACTTGTCGTCTATGCCAATGTTTTGCACGCGTTTTTCTGAGGAACCAGATGGGCTGCAGTTTTCTGCTTTATCGAAATTACAGGTTGGAATTTGTAGAAATATTATATGATTATTTGATATCTAAAGGACGCATCAATTGGCTGTCCATGTCAGGATCTAGCATGTCTTGTGGCAGTAGCCATGGCTAATGAAGTAATAACATGAAAAATGTTTATTAAAAGGAAAATTGTAATTTTAGCAAGTCGATATTGTAACCGCTAAGGTTATTCAATTGTATTATAATACGTATATTAATGAAATCGATATTTTACGCGAGCAAGCTCCATTTACTATAGAACAGGTCGGTTATATGAATTGTCTACAGAAAGATTGTACAGTACAGCAACTTTAAAAATCCTTTAATTGTTGTGCAATTTTATTAGCTTCCTGTATAACCGATAACATAAATTTTTCTTTTAAAAGATATATTCCAGCTCACACGATCGTTCAAACTCTTCTACCCGCCGGTTGCAATGATTACATTCGTCCAAGTCATCAACCATTTCAAAAACCACCGTCAAAACAAAGTCGGAAATGAATCCTCCGTGGAATATATGAATATTTTGCAGACCATTCGAGATATTTCCACAAACTTGTTATCAAATATCGTGCGGCGTCATCGCAAGAATGTGAAGAACTTTGGCGAGTTCTTCTCTGTAGCATCTAATTCACGCAATAACTGAATTTAATCGTATCTACCTTATACCTTATATATCCATTATTTAACCGCAATTTTATGACCTCTTTTTTAGATAATAATTTAAACGTCAGTTAATCAATCGCGCCAATAAATATTTAATCATCGATTGCATTTTGTTGAAAATAATGACGGACCATTAAATTATAATTAGTATAAAGAGGATCATCGACAGCACATGGTAACATGTGCATATCATCTGGACCATTGTCGGTGGATTTCATCAATGACATCATTCGATTTACGGCCCCGTTGTTGTTGTTTACTGTCTGAACAATGAGCGCTGTTGTTGACCCAACGTCCAGCAGTGGTCATTTGTTGGATTTAGCAACACTGGGAAATGATGTCATTTTTATTTGAGGAGCGCTTCAGATCGAGAGATACAAAGAGATGGGGATAAAAGTGACCGCTTCAGCAATATCGCGTGACTTTTTTGAGAAAATGAGGGAGAAAATAATTTCAGAACTAAACTGGTTTTAATATTTGTTGTTTAACAATTTAAAATATCTTTTTTGATGTGAAAATTTCTCTCATGAGTTGGTCGGCGAAATCAATCACATAGAATCAGTCTTTATTTACAATGGTTTGTTTAGAACAGTTGATGTTTGTTTTTATAGGTTTTTAATTTTCAGTTTGGGTGTTGCTTATTTTCCAGTTGTATTTTATTATCTTTGATTATTGATTCTAGTAATTAAATGTTAATTAGATATGTTTGGCAACAAATAATAATTGGTTGTTGATAATTGCTGATAACGCCCATTTTGAGCAGGATTATACGGGATTTTAAGCGATATAATTTTAATTTTACTAGAGCACAATAAGCAGGATTTCGTAATATCTGATAAAGCGAAAAATTTTGATATTTAACTGTTTTATATCCAGTCATACGCCACGCAAATGTCGATTTTCTTTGATTCAATTACGTATTATAGTATTCTGCGTGGACTTTTAAGATAAATTTTAAGCTGATTGTGGTTGTTTGAAGACAATCAATCAATATATGATCAAGTTCCAATGATAAATGAAGTCTGACATTTTACTAGACCGGGAGATTGTAGTCTCAAGACGTATACGGAATTAACATACGTAGCTTTCTTGAATTACAACTGGAAGGGTAACAGCGAAAGTTTATTTAAAACATTTAAATACAATATTTTCTGAGAATTGTATTGAGATACCTATTTAAATGTTCACAATTTAAAGATTACAGTAAGAAAACAATGAATTAATATTGTTAGAAACTCTACAAAAAAAAGTGAAAAAACGACTTTAATTTGAAGAAATTTGGCAATACTGCAGCACCCCAAATTATATGGTATAGAAATTAGCTCAGAAAGCATTCTCAAATTTAACTTTTTAGAAGGATATTAATACTTTTCTATAGTTTAAGAAAAGCTTAATTAAATTGTAGTAAAAACTTTTTTGTTATAAAGACGTAAAAATTTCCACACACGTTTAAAACTTGCAAATTCGATATTTCGATTTGGCGTGCTGAAGAACACGGCAAATTAAAAAGAAAGTTTTTCAATATTTAGACGCATATAATTAATTTCCACGTGTAAGTTCAACACCAGTTTTTACGTCAATATAACAGTCTTCTCTTAAAATATCTATTGCGCTTAAAATTTTATAATATTTGAAATTCAAAAGACTTCTGAGCTCATGTCTTAACGAAATCAATTAGTGTTCTGCATATGTGATTTTAAATATAGGTTATTATAGAAGGAAGATATTTAAAAACGAAATGGTAGAACTTATAATAATATAGAAAATATATTTAAGACAATATATTCATCTATTTTATCCCAAAAACAAACTTATAAATAAAATATTAGATCAATAGACTTTAAATTTACGCATATTAAGATCATTTTAAGTCGAAACTTTGTTATTTTTTAATCTATGAATCGCGACAAATGTTCGCCAGCAATTCGCAGATTCTTCATCGCATTCACAATAGATATGTGAGAAATATTTAAAGCCTCGAACGAAAAATTACATTTTCATAGACCACGGTTATGAAATATAAGATATTTTCTCTAGATTGTGTATGAAATCTCGATCTCTGTTAAAATATAAATGATAGAAGTCATCTTAAACTTATTTTTATTATGAGTTTTATCGTTTTATATTTAATGATAAAATGTTATTAAAATTTCAATCTTTTGTAATGTTAAATATTTATTTATGGATAAGTCTAAGATTATAAATTATATTTTAAAATTGATCATGGTAACTTTTAGTTTCTTCGAAATGAGCTAGCAATAACGTCAAGAATGTTTTTATTATTTACTCCCATCATTTTGTAATTTATTTTGTTGTTCTTGTGATATCAATTTCTTAGCCAAACAATCAAACAATGAACAAATAATCTTTCTTAGAGCAGATTATATATTAATTAAAATATAATATTCTCAAAATACAATATCTAATGAGCTAACCGTCTTGTAGTCAGATTATTTAGGATTATTGTCAATGATATTAATAAAATATAATTACCACTAATAATGACGTATTGTTTTATACTTAAAGATATTCTAGATTATTGGGGATTATTGGACGGATACTATAAAATAATTGAAACTATTAGCTTTGGGACGAATAATATACAGTGATAAAAATATATAAGTATTTTTAAACACTTTGGAATACATATGAAAGGATATAATCCACAGCTGCCATAACATAATTCGCATAGTCTGCTCCATTGAAAATGTAGTCCCTGTCGAATATGTCTAATACCTCCTTATTTCTATCACTCTATTTTTAGTAATATTAACGATTTTACTGAATATGGCTTTACTGGTTATTTATTAGTTTTTTTATGGGAATATACTATAAATATTTAATAAAGGATTTATTCAAAGATCTTATATTCAATAAACGCTCTATTAAAAATTTAAACCTTCATATACCTCGAATTTTAATTTCTTAATGTTTTATTAAGGTGCAGCACTAGTTAAATCTATAATTAAATATTAAATAAGATTTCTTTCGTTTGAAAATGTATTCTGCGATGTATAGGAGAGATGGGCGGCATTCTGGATTCCGTATATTCAAATGTTATTCCGAGCTCGGCATGGATTCCGAAATTTATATTTGAATTCTGGATTTTGGACAATTACCTTTTCATATAAACCTTAAACGCCTGATGCGGGCGGAATTCCGCACATTTCTACTGCATAGTTAACATTATGCATTATGTAAAAATAATAGTCTCTTATTTATATTTATTCGATAAATAGTAGTTTGTAATTTTTAGTGTCTAATAAAATACAAAATTAAACATTTCTCCCTGATTTATTAAAAAAAGAGATTCTTTGTCATTCTTTAACTCGGTTTCATTGGTTTGGATTATATGTATCCTAGTTGTTATTTACATTTACGCTCTGTTAATCTATTTCGTAAATTGATTGAAACAGCTGTTTTTGTTTACATGTAAATAAAACGGGGAAAAAACTTGAACTAATCTCTAACTAATTTAGAAATCAATTATCGATTAAGACCAACCAATATATGATAAAAATAATCGATATTTTTTTCGTATTATGTGTTAGATGATAAAATTATTTTAATTCGTTTTTGTATATTTTCAGAATATGGCAACATCCACTAACCAGGGCAACTTTCAAGATTTTGTCAAAAGTGTCATCAATTTCACAATTAATTCGATGAAAGGAACGCAAACGCAGCAAAATCGGGAAGTGAGCCGTTCAGCAGTCAACATCGCAAATAGACCGCTATCAAACAAATTAGGCGTATTTAAGGTAATAATTTCAAGGTTTTCTTGATTAGCATTTATATTATCTAGTAAAATAAATAGAGTGGAAATAATAAATCAATATGATGGATTGTTTTTGGTTAAAATGCTATTTGTTTATTTTTTCGGCGTCGAAAAAATCAATTTCTTATTATTAATAAAGAAAACATTACAGTTGTTAGCGGTCTGGAGCGTGTCATTATGGTTCGGTGGACTCCTGGCACATAAAGGAGCGTCATATTTCGAGGAAAATAATATATTCGTGCCCGTCGAAGACGACGATGACGACGATTAATGGGATTTTCATTGGGATTGACGGAGTTTACCCGATGATGATTATGGGTAAACATATAGCATAATTTAAGTAACTAGAATTGTTAGACATAATTAACTAATATTATATATATATATATATATATGAATTGTAAATTGTAAATAAATTGATTGATTGATTTAAACTATGTGTAGATTTACGAAAAAAAAAAACAATGAAACAGACAAATGTGCCAATGGCGCTTGTTGTGCTCGGGTCAACTAACTTTTCATTTCTCCAATAGCACGTAGACGGGATTTCGTCATTCATAAAGTATTCATTCGCTCTTTTTTTTTTAAATAAAATTTCATAAATACTATAATAAAACATTTAGAATAATGAGTGGTGAACACCAGTCTGCATATGGAATCGAAACCGATTCCATGACTCTTCAGAGATATGTGATTCAGTCACAGAAGAAACACCCAACCGCTACTGGTGATTTAACCAATTTGCTCACATCTCTCATGACAGCTTTTAAGGTTTCTGGATTTTAATCGAAGGAAAATGTTAGGTTTTTTTAGGCGATCTCAAGTGCTGTTAGAAAAGCTGGTCTCGCTCAGCTTTATGGACTCGCTGGAAACAGCAACGTTCAAGGCGAAGAAGTAAAGAAGCTTGATGTTCTCAGCAACGAGCTTATGATCAATATGCTCAAATCTTCATATACGACTTGTGCGTTAATTTCGGAAGAAAATGAGAATGTCATTGAAATCGAGGACGGAAAGCAAGGAAAATATATTGTCTCGTTCGATCCATTGGATGGGTCGTCGAATATCGACTGCTTAGTTTCAATTGGAACCATTTTTGGAATTTTTAAGAAGAATAGTAATGAAAATGTTACAACAGAGGACATGCTACAATCTGGAAGGTATTTGTTGTTTTTTTTTTTAATTCTTGTAGATTTTTATTTATACATTGATCATTTAATTGCCTTTACAGCTCAAATAATTATAATCTTTATTGATAAATTAATATCCTCGACCTTTATAAAATTGTGTTTAACCCTTACCCTAAAATAATTAGCAATTCAATAGAAATTATATTGTAGAAATCTTGTTGCTGCTGGATATTGTCTTTATGGATCAGCAACAATGGTGGTTTTATCAACTGGACACGGTGTAAATGGATTCATGCTTGATCCTGTAAATTTGTGTTATATTATCATGAAAAATAGTTTATTTCAGAGTCTCGGAGAGTTTATTCTCACTCATCGTCACATGAAAGTTCCAGAAAAAGGCAAGGTTTATAGTATCAATGAGGGTTATGCCAAACATTGGACAAAGGGATTGACGGAATATGTCAGAACGCGCAAATTTCCGGAGGTTTACTGTTTTATTTTATTTCAACCTTGTGGCTTGTTTGCAGGAGGGGCAGAAGGGAATGAATCAACGTTATGTTGGATCTATGGTAGCGGACATTCACCGCACAATTCTTAATGGTGGAATATTCTTGTATCCGGCTACGAAAGACGCGCCAAGTGGAAAATTGCGTCTTATGTATGAAGGTGCACCGATGGCTTATCTTATTGAGCAAGCTGGCGGACTTGCCATTACACACGATGTTGGTTTTGTTTTATTGTTATAAATGAAAATTTGAAGGGATAAAGAAATACCGTTTTTATTTTTGGATTAAGTGAAAGCAAATTGTTTTCACATATGTAGTCATAATACATGATTAGTGCAAAGATAAATTACAAATTTATGCATACAATCAACAAGAATAATTTATTTTCATGTTTTTATCGGAGTTTGAAAGTACATATTCTTGTGAAAATAAAAACACAATAACGTATGACCACTGCTGCTAGTTTATAATTGAATTATTGCAGGGAACGCCAATTCTTGACATCAAACCGACGGAAATTCACCAAAGAACAACTGTGTTTATGGGAAGTAAGAAAGATGTGGAAGAATTGCAACAATTCTTTGACAAATATGACAAATCCGCATAGAATTGCGTTTGTTTTAATTAATAATATTTCATAGATTTTATTTTAAATTATTGTTTCGTGAGCAATAAAGGATAAATGCATATTTATATGGTTGATATGGGCACACCGAATTATTGTGAATTATGTCGTGGCCTTGTAAATTTTAGTTCACATTTTTGTTTCGAATTTACTGAATTATCCGGTTTCTTTACTGATTTAATGATGTTAATCTTCTCATGAATTACCGTTAAAACATTAAAACGCTCGCCTATATTAAAATGATCTTTAAATAAACACGTTTAACACCACGACGCTAAAAACAACTTTAATTTTATTTATTATAGATGCAGGATACAAATTGTTATCAACCTATTAAATAATTTACGTTAATTAAAGTATATTTTGCAAAAAAACGTTTGTTTGGAATATTTATTTTCTGTGTAATACCAAAATTTTATGGCCATTAAAATTTAAGGAATTATTCTGGTATAAAATAATTGACATGCCATAAATGCAATTAAGTAATTAGTTTTTGTTTTAACTTTACGATATGTTGAATGAATCTTCGGAGCCTTTTTATCAGTGCACATTTGAAAAAGTCTCTAAAATGTTATAACAATAATTTAGAAGGATAATAAAGTTTAAGCGAATAAAGCTTTTCCGATTTCTGAAATATATATATATATATACAATTATTAAATATTTATTAACAAAATGATATAAAATAATAATATAAACGACATCTCTATATATGTCAATAAAAAAATAAATGTAACGAGATCAAGTTTAATATTAGTTACCCTGAAAACCAAAATACATAAATATTAAATCAAATGATTTGATGGTTAAAGCAAGCCGTACGTTGGTGAATTAATAGCTCTTGCTAATTAATAATTGACCTAAAATTTAAAACAGACTTGTGTTCAAAAGGTGTCTTAATAATACAAATGACCAGAAGCGATTGTTCATAAAATGAGTCGAAATTGAAATAATTAGATCTTATCGATAGTAATAAGCCCCTAAGATATGGCATTCCAACAAAATCACTGAGCAATACGAATATTTTTTCTTAAAAGATGTGAAGACATACAAAAATGTCGAGCCCCCGCTGATTAGAAAAATAACACAAAATGTAATTATATGTTTAATTTGCGAAAAACTTGGCTACCACTTTCGCTAACAGCATACGGTGTCAATCGATTATTGCTATGAATTGAAAATCGCGCATCTGAACCGCGATGTGAATTGCTAGTGAGTTGAGTGGAGCCTTCAGTTTCTGTGCAAATATTGACGAGTTGAGTACAATATTCTGGGCGTCGGCTGGAATTAACATTGCTCACTTCTCGCTTACGATCGTAATCGGTTTGCTGATATCTTCTGTAACGTGTTCTTAGTAATTAACTTCCATAACGGTTGATCTTACGAGCAGAAAAGAGCCTTGAACGTTTGCCGGAAACTGCTCGACATAAAACAATAAATGCTGAAGTTTAATGGATAAGTAGCCTGTAGTTTTCCAATGTTTTAAAAAAGATTTTGCAAATTTTACCATAACGATCATGTTACTGGTTAACAGAAAGACCGCCGGGAACATTCCATCGAGAATAGGAAGGCGGATTCCGAATGTCTCACACACACACAGCACCACCATGAAAGCCGCTTGAGGTAGATTGACAATCTGGAATAAATATTTGTTCGTTTTTGTGGTTATAGATTACACTTAATACCAAAAATATAGAGACAATTGCAACAAGCATTAAACTAGTAGAATTACTGTCCCTTTGACGTGCCGCTTCTTCTGATCGTTTTTCCCTAAAATTGCATTTGTTGTTTTCTTTAGTTAATGGTTTCGATCAAGGATTGGAATAGTTTTAGTTCTATTGCGGAAATGTAAACACATCAACTAAAAGTCTCGCGCATTAACTACATAAAAGGACAGCGACAACACTAAACTAATTGTTTATTGGTTGGTTTCATAAACTGAAAATGAATCACGATGTGCACTTTTATTGAGAATGATATCAAAACAGTTGGTATAACGTAAATCGATTTATCATATGGCACTGTGCAATGTATAAACGTACTTATTCGTATAAATAACTACAGACTATATTTGTTATTTTGCAAACTTCTTTTCATTAAATATAAAAAGGTTCTCTTTCTTATTTTTAGCTCCACCATTTCGATGGATGTTCTACAAGACTATTTAAATTGAATAGAAAACTAATTCTGCACGAAAAATATTAAATTTGATTTATCTAAAGTTTCTTATATTTTGTTTTAATTTTATAATTCTATGAGTGTCCTTGCAGAAATTTTCCGTCTATTTACAGCAGAGATGGGCGGAATGCTAGTTTTTGAATTCCGGAATCCGTTATTTGAAATCGAAAAATGGTCTGCCGTATCTGATATTAACGTTTATATGAAAAGTGCATTTTCAAAATTTGCAATTAAATATAAAATTTCGAAATCCGTTATTTGAAATCGAAAAATGGCCGGAATCCGGGAACCGGAACACGAAATATTCCACCGTATCTGGTATTAACGTTTATATGAAGAGTGCATTTTCGAAATTTTCAATTAAGATTTAAAATTTAGGAATCGAAAAATGGTCGGAATCCGGGAACCGGAAGACGAAGTCTCTCTCTCTCTCTCTGTCATTCCGCCCATCTCTGATCTACAGTAATTAATTATTCTGGGAATTTTCGCGCCATTCCTGGGATAACTTCACTGCTTCTTTTTTTATTATTCATGTTGTCTCCGATCAATTTATGCTATATTTTAAATTGGATCTTTATTATTCTCCTTTTTATTGACATCCAAAACAGTCTACTTTAAAAAATTATAGCTCTAAGAGTATGCAAATGACTAATTTTATATAACTAATTTTAACAGTGCCTACACTAAACGCTCGAAACTAAGGAAGATGTTAATGGTTTTTCTTTATCATATCGTGATCGTATTAAATAAAATAAAGACGGTGTTTGACTGAAACTAAAAAATGCTCTCATTCAGCCGTTCCATAGAAACATAAACATAAGCAAAAGGGACAAATGAACATAAAATATAAACGAAAAAATAACCAAAAAATTGGCAAGCGGAAAAAAGCCAGGCGCACATCCATTTACAGACAAAAAGGGTAACTGAAAATACGAAATAACGTCAACCTGGAAGTGTTGGAAACGCAGTTCTTTAGAATAATCATCGAGATTTCGACTTGTCTGCTTCTGAAGCGACGTGAGTTTAAAACAGGTTGTTTCAATAATAAATAATATGAAAATTATAATTGAAAGCAATGGTGTTAATGCTTTGCCATTCGGTATTGCAGCGAAATAAAAACAAGTGGTTAAGTTTTTGAATTTAGCTGTTACGATTATTAAACAAAGAGAAAGATTAGATCAACCAATACCAACAATAAACTAAAATGTAACCAATTAAAGTATTTTTATTATATTAAAAGTATTGTGAACACAAAAAATGCTCATGTTTTTGTGTAGAAGAAGTAAATCAATGACTAAATTATCAAAGAAACTTACTTTAGTAATCGAAGTTTCCGTTTCTGTGCCTTCCGAATGCCTTTTATTAAAAGAGCATTCAGAATCACCAAGGAAACACTCGGTAATATAATAAAACCAAGAGCGCGGGTCCAGAAATAAATATTGAAAAATACAGTTTGACCCATCAAATCGAGTAAATTTGTTTGCATCATTACACAGCTCCTGTAAAGTTGTTCAATTTTTTCTATGCCTTGTTATGATTCCTACTTTGTGTACTTCCAGTTACCGTGCATATAAACCCAACCATCAACGGTATCGTAAACATAATCGAAAGACTTTGGTAGACCACATAAGAGGGAGATTAGCTGTAAAAGGATTACTGCATTAGGCAATATGAAATTTTTAAATTCACGTAAATATTAACAATAATCATATTTACGTGAAAAGTTGCAAGACACAATTAAAAATAGATAAAATTTTCAATTTTGTTTGGTACTGTATTATTGAATAAAAACAGTATGAATAAGAAGCCACGAGATTACCTCTGTATAACCATAAAAATGCATATTGTAGCTTTCAGAGATTGTTACCTAATGGAAGAGAAAAATACAAAAAATAATGGTCTCGTTTGGACGGCCATAGCCTCTCTTCCTCCTCGATATGTGTTGTCTGTTTAGAAACCTAATTTTTTTTAAAAATTTTTTCCCTGATCCATTAGGCACCGATCTCTGAAATGTACAATAGCTTCAAATAAATTTAGCATGTTACTTTGTTGGCTTTAACTATGAAAAATAGGTTCAATTAGCTTTAATTTTACAATTAGTTTTAAAAAATTGCAGAATTTTTTTTTGCACCATATGAACATTTAAGTTTGTATTTGAATCATCTAGGTGCATCAAATCACATTTTTTTACCGTCAATCGAATAGTCTAATAAATTTAACGCCACGTGTTTATTTATATCATATCACTTTTTAATACATTTTTGTTAGTTGAATAATGGTTTGTATTTTTAATATAATTTCAAAAAGAAACAGCACATGGCCACGCAAAAAACGTGAACTAAAGTTTACAAGACTAGGACAAATTTTGGAATAATTTAGAGAGTATAGCTAAAATTTATGCGGTTAAACAAAAACTTTTTACAAATGCCGAAATATCTACTAAAGCGACAGCAAAAGTCTAGTCTACAAAAGAGCAAAAGTAAAGAAAATCTTATTTTTATTATTTAATAGATTACCTATATTACCACACTCCAAAGCCACGAAACCACGGAGCAATACAAAAGAGCTTGCACCAACTGCGCGAGCACTACCTTTTAATTTAAGGAATTCTTAATATTTGAAGTGAACGTCTCCGTTTAAAAAATGCAGAGTATAAAGAAATTATTATATCTAATATAATTAACAACTAAACTAACGATTAAGTTAAACAATAATTAATAAATTAAATAAATATAATAAATTTAAAGGTAGTGTTAAGGCTTTTGCAATGCGGCGCGGCTTCGTAGCACTGGAATGTTACCGTAAATAAAATAAATTTAGTATCGTAATCCAAAAATCTATTGTTTTATCAGGCTCATTTACTTCAGTTTGAGATACTTGAATTGGTAATTTGAATTTGCATAAATGGATTATGTAAAAACTGATTATGTAGCTCATTACATTATTAATAATATTATGAAAGCAATAAAATAGGAATTTTCGATTTTTAAAATTGAATTCTGGCGTGATAACTTTCATTGAAAATTGAAAAACCTACTGTTATGATGAAGGTGGCATATCGAACATTCCTAACACTACACGTCGCTCTTGAGTATAGTGGATAGCTGATTGAAATATACCTAAATATAACATATAAAGGCACTTATGTGTGGTGTTGCACCTTTGAGCTGCGAGCAATACTGTCAGCCACATAGCTATATTATGAAACACCGGAGGGAATGCATCCATACTATATTTTTGCAAATAGCACCACCATAATTCGAGTCGATGGGTTCTTTTGTAATTTCTGTAAAACTTTTTACTAGGACAAATATTCAAATTTAATTAGTTGTAATGGAAATGGGTTACGGTGGTTTGTTTTTCCCCCACTTTGCCTAATTCCATATTGGAAGTGTTGTTTTGTCATTGAATTCATCAATAGGATTAAAAAGTCATATGGTGTTATGATAACAAATTAGCAATTAAGAGAATCGTTATTAAACGCACCCCATTGTGAAGAAAAACAATGTCCATGGAAGTGGAACTAAGCCGACGAGAAGCTCTGCAATCGCCATGTATTTGAGGACCACGTTTGTTGGGGTTATCATGTGCTTTTTAGACAGAACTAGTGCCACAGCCATATTGGCGAGCACAGCTAAGAGAACGAGAACTGGGAAAATCTGTAACATCAATTAAGTAATTTCAAGTTTGCCTCATCGATAAACCTGGCCGTAGACAATGTTTTCTAATTGCTCATGATGGGATAATGGTAAGATTAGCTTATCAGTGACACACTTTTTAGCGCACCCATCGTAATATTGCGCAAAACCTTTAACAGAGAGGTATGAGAATAGTTAGAACATAATGACCAACCTTTTAGCCCGCATTTTTCCGCCTGCTCTTGTAGAGTCGAACTGTTTGGCACAATATGTGCCGGCCCGCATCCATCAGCTTCATACATAACCAGTTGATAATTAAAAGCAATATAGTTTTAGTACATGTTGAAATAACCAATTCTAGATAGATAGGATTTACAGTAACTGAAAGTTGGAAATTAATTTCATTTAAATGATATTCGGCAAATAAAGGAGAATAGAAGCTGTAATCGCTTAATCGCATCAACACTTTTATACTTTAATGATTCACATTGATTAAGTGAGAACGGCCAAAAATAATTTTGAGAAAAACATATCGATTTGCTGAAAGAATGCTAATGGTAATAGGGATTAGACGCAATAATAGGTAAATGATAAGCTCCACGACATATAAGGAAGTCTTTGTTGTGTACAATCAATGGCGGCGAATCTTTATTAATGTTTTTGTTGTTGTTATTGTTTTTTGATAAACAAGTACAGAGATTAGCCTCATTTCGTGGAAAGATATTCAGTGTTGGTTCTAAGTGAGCGTTCCGGATAATTTCAGATAATAGATGTAACGTCATATTGGAATCAATTCGAGCAATTGTCTGTCAGAGAAGATTTAACAATTGCTATTGCAAGAGCGATTAATTAAAATTGGCAACAAGCTCAACTTAACGAAATGGAAAGAAAAATCGCGCAATGGCATTTTTTTGCTCGCCAAACGTTTTGTCGTAGTTTTGTGTCGTCTCATTTCAAATGGAATAATTGTTTCAAATAAACCTTTTAAAGCCCGAAAAAAACGGCTAAGACAAAACAAGGACGGTTGTTGTCAGGCATCGCCTACTCCCTCTCTATGGTTAGTTAATTGAATTTCTTGTCTTATTGGGTTGAGTTTACAAATTGTTTCGCCGCAAAACTATTTTCTTCACTTGGGTTTTTTTAATTTGTTGGAGCTGTTGAATCTTGATTGATTTCATTTGACGAGAGAAAAAAAATTGCAAAAATCAAAGCTAAGTAATTAAGCTTAACCGAAGAGAGTGAAAAATGAGGACATCGTATAAGGCAATTTAATCTACTTTTAGAATATAATAAAAGTCCTAGAAAGTTAAAGGATCCACTTAAACTTTTTTATTGACAAATACTGAGTAAAGTGTAAAAATTGATCGGTAAATTTATTCCTTATGGCAATTGAATAATAGGAAAAAAAGAAAATTGGAAATCGCCTGAAATATTAAAGATTATAATCGCTGAAAAGAAGATTTTCACAAAAAACAATAATCATAATAATAATAATGCTGAAACGCAAAAATAAATGAGTTGTTATTTTTCAAAAAAATGATATAATAATCCGTACGTGTAGAAGTAATGGAATAACAACAACAAGTTCTCATATTAAGAGCATTGCCCTTAATTTTTATCACAGTTTCAAAGCAAAGTGATTTAGTCGTCATGTAGTGGTTATTAGATATATTACAAGGTATCACGTTTTATTACATCAATCATTATTATTATTATTAGAGACGATACGGCTTCTTTCACTTTTATTTGTTTATTGTTTAAAAACATTTATTAGTTAAGGAATAGTGGATATTCGATAAAAACAAATAAAAAAGATTTTAAGGCAAAAAAGTAGCAATTGAGCAGAAATGCAAAGCTAGGCGTTTTTATTCTACTAATAAGTTTAACTGAAAAAGTAATTTGAGAATATATTCAATTTGAGACGATACTCATCATCATCCACATCATATTCTGTAAATTGAAATAGAGATGCACATTTTTTTCCAGCTAAAATAGGATTAAGCATTTACAATAGGGAACCTGTTTGTGCACAAAAGTATATCGGAATGAATTAATTGAATATTAAATGATTATTAATAAAGTGGCAGCAAAAAGCATTGAATACATTAAACAAAAAGTGTGCTTAAGAAACGCTCGAACCTTACTTGTAAGCAATGCTCTTTTTACCTCGTGCTGCAGGAATTTTTGGTTAAAATTAATGAGAAAGACTTAATCGCGTCGATGCGATGAATTCCTTCGACTACTCGAAATAAGGCCATAAATAACTATTTATGAAGTGTCACTGAATGGTTTCTTGCTCAAATATTGTTGGGAGCAACCATTGAATATGAAAAATTGCGTTCATAAGCCCACCTTTTTATTATTGTTGGTTGTTTGTTTTTTTTTTTTTAGAAGAAAGAGAAATTCACTGAGACGTTCATCGGAATGATAGGAAAAGCATAAAAAGGCAAAGTTGAATGAAATGGAAAACGGAAAATTTGGAGCTGGATTAATATTCTTAATCCGCCAAATGAAAAAGAATATGCTTGGAAATCATATAAAAATTTAATTGATATGATAAGCGTATTTCAAGAAAATTCTTCGCCTTTTTTCTGCCACAAATCAAAGCTCACTAAAAGTTTGAAAGAAGATTTCCAATGAAATATTAATAAGCAAAGGTTTTTATCAAAAATAAATACATTTTATTTATTATTTATCTTTATGAATGGACGGACGGGACCTTTTCTTTTCAATATTTGTTGGTCTATGCCTTGAGATTCATTATTTATTGACTTTTAATGGAGTCAAAATAAATAACGGTATGAATAGTTTATTAAATGAAAATGAGATATTTAATTGCAATATGGAAAGAAAACATATTTTTGGATAGATGCTTCATTTAAACTAAATAAGGTGGAAGATGAGCATAATTGTACAGAATACGCGTGAATAAGTGCAACAAAAGGAAAGAAGCAACAACCAAAAATAAGTGGCACTGATTGAGAAAACTCGATATTCTACCGTTGAATGACTAACTAACGAAAATCCGATGAATGTTAAACAGAGCGGAAAATAATTTAGAATGAGGGATAAGGAAAAGCCGGCAAAAGATACACACCACGTATATATGAAAAAAAAAACCTTAAAGAAGTCGGTGTATAATTCACTCGAATAATATTTTAGCTCATGCTCTGGTACACAAAGCGTTGGTGTAAAATGTATTTGAAATTTGAAAACTATATTAAGTTGGTTTGGATAGCTACCAAATAATTGACAATGATAAATTGCATTTCTAGAGGGAAATGTTGATGAAATTGTTTTTTTTTTCGTTTGAAGCACTGATAATCGGGTTCCAATAAGTGACCGATGATTAACAAAGAAGAAATCACAAAATTGATAAGTAGGAAAGAATCAAGAGGAGTGTGCTTAGAAGGAATCTATAATTTATTTTTAATTAAACGTAAATTGAATTCAAATCTTGATTTGAAATTGAGATAGATTTTAGTGTGTATGTGTTTTCAGGTTTTTTTGCCGTCGTTCCAGATTGTCAATCGGATAAATTTCGTTGTGCATTGAAGAGAAGTGGGAGCTCAAGACGACGAAGAAAATACTCATTTCTATTCGACAAAACAAATTGTTGTTGATGAAACAATAATAGATTTTGAATGGAAACAAATAAAAGTTATATAATGAGAAAAATAAATGAATTGTTATAGTCTAAAAGGTAATCGTTCGATCATCATCATCAACCTAAAAAAGTGCAATTCGAGCAGAACCCAATTGAGAAAAATGAGCCAATGATTTAGTTGTTTTGGTTTTAGGAAAACAAAAAATGAATGGACAGTTGAAGCAATCTAGATTTTTGTGAATCTTTCTAGTGGATTTTGCCTAAGAATTGAGAAATTGGAAGGAGTCTAAATAAAATGTATAATTAAATGGCCTAGGGCAAACGTTGTTCTGAGAAATTAATATTTGAAATTATTTTTAATTTAGACGATATGTGGATAAACTTTACTTGAATCGCTTTACAAAAATAAAAACTCAAAGGTTATTGTTCGCTAAGGAACAACGAATGCCGAAAAAAGGAAATAATCGCTTGATTTTGTTATGGTTCTCGCTTGTTTTGTTTTGTTTTTGTTTTCAATCCTATCCTTACTTTATAAGTTCTTATTATAATAAAATCACACACTCTCTCTCATCGAATAAGCACCAAAATTAATAATGAAATTGAACTTTGAATTGTGTTCGGATGAAACCGCGTTTTTGGAAGGAATAATATGGAATCGAAAAAAAAATGCACACTAGACGATGAAATTGTTTTGGCTATATCATGATGAAGATTGAATATGAGCAAATACAAATAAATGACAAACGCCCGCGGCAAAATCCTGACATTGCACACCAATCATCATTGAGCCATACGAAATCTTCAAGTTGTTCAAGTTGTGACTCAAATAATATGCTCCGTAATTGAATCGGATGATGGTAATAATTGAGCATGATAATTGAGTTTTGAGATTCGCCGAAAGTATATCAAGTTTGCAAAATCGAATAATTGTTTCTTGTTTTAACCAAGCAAGGATTTTGAATTTTATGCATACGTTAAGAATTTTTTATTTCGAAAAATTAGTTCTATGAGAGGGAAATGAAGAAAAATTTATTTGTTAAAGCTTTGAAGGTATGGGAAGAACCCATAGGTGTATGTCACAACATTTTTGGGACAGGTAATTCAGAACCACACACCAATTGAAATGATACAAATGGATTTTTAGTTATAATGAAATCGTAGTGGTTTTAATTTAACGTTTAAGCCTCCGTTGAAATCAATTCTTAGAAAGTTTTCTGTAGCACGTTCTGTGCGATTATTCAATGAAAGATGTGAGAGTTTGTCGGAGAATTTGAAAAGAAAGCTTAGGTTGGCGATTCTGGGGAGTCTTGAAGTTTAGCCTAATTAATTAAATTTATCAAATTTAGAAATATAACTGTTAGCCTTATTTAGTTATTTTATGTTTATATTAATTATTTATTTCTTACCAAAAAAGCTGTGGCATATTAGTTATCTATCCCTCCTACCCTTTTTTATGTTGCTATTATTTCTTTTTATTACTATCCCTTACCTAGTTTAATTTGGTTTTTTTTTTAGGTTTTTTATTTCGTTGTAATTTATGGGTCAATTATTTATATCCATTATATTATATTCACGTGTCTAGCACACGTAGTGTAAATAAATGAATAAATAAATGTATAAATGCACCGTCAAATGCAACCTTGCTGGAATATTAATTGAAACAGTAAGAAGAAAATATTAATCTACAACAAGTTGGCGTAGGAAAAGTTTACTTACCAGAAAACATTAAAATTTCAAATTGATTAATGAATTAAAGGAAGTAAGCAATGTTATTTTATACTTATACAATGGCTAAACGAGATTGAACACTTATATTTTAAAATATTGTCGCTACAAAATTAAACAAATTTAAATTATGAACTCACTATAATTTAATTTGTATAATTTTTACATAATTTGTATATAATTTCAACAAATGTTTTAATATTTTATTTTTAGAATATTGTGTAATTAGATAATTGTTTCATGACATAACTAATAATTTATTATTGTCCTTTTCAGAGATTTTACCATTTTATTATTTAAGTTTATTTTTTCTTCAAGTATTTTTCCTTTTCATTGTACGTTCGTAAAAATGTTAATAGAAGAAGCATTTTAACTGAACTTTAGAAATGTTGAAGGAGTATTAGAACACGATTTCTTCGAAATTTGTTTGAAATATTTGAAACATTGCCCTTTTCAGAGATCGGGGCCTAATGGCAGAGGAAAAGAAAAGAAAAATGACTTTGTCGTTTAGACGGCCGCTCTTTTTTTATCTCTGTATCAATGAGTTTTGCCTCAAAAAAAGGAAAAAACATTGAAGAGGAAGAAAAGAAGCGTTCTTTGTGGCCGTCCATACGAGACCATTATTTCTTCCATAATTTTTTCTCTTCCATTAGGGCAATAAAAGGTAATAAAATCGGACAATGAAAATATTTGAGAGCCGGAGGTCTCATATTAAACATGACACCTTGTTATACAGTATTTTTCATATTAGGGGAATTAAAATACTTTTTCGAATTTGATGTATGATTAAGTTTTCATATAAACAAATAAATGGATGAAATTCTATCCTCTTTTGTTTTATTGTAATTCCAATGCAATTTTCTCCAAGGATATAATTATAAAAAAGAAATTATATCACGTTTTCGCTAAAAAGAATAATTAAAAATTGAACGATCTTTTCTAAGAATATGTAAAACATGTAAAACTATGAGAGTATTGAATTAGAGGTGTCTTGGCTAATTATTCAGCGTGCCAATAGGAACGCCAAAAAAACGAGCTAAAAAAACGTGCTTAAACTTTTAGAAAAAGTTTTTTGGAATTTAAAAAATATATCGTCGTCGCCAAATACGAATGCCACCTCAATATGTGGCGCACTTAATATTTAAAAAGTGCGCCACATTTTGCGGTGGTAATCGCATTTGGCGACGACTATAATTCATTTAATTTCTTCTAAATTTTTTTCTCTTTTTTTGGTATTTGTTAGTTATTTCAATGTCCGCGTTTCACAGTCTCACTTGTTATGTATGATATTTTAACAATAATTTTCTTCACGTGTCTGGTACACGTATTTTAAATAAATAAATAATCTCAAAAAACTTCTTTTTTCAAGTTCTAATGTTGAACTATCATTTTTAGATTTTAAGATTTACTATATAGCACGCTAACTGGTATGATAATAAAATGAGTTCAGTACATATGCTCAAGTCTAACTTTTTGGAAATTAACTAATATTTTTAGATAGTTTAAGAATATCCTATTTAAATTGACGTAGAAAATGTTTTATCGAAAAAAAACTTATCAGATGCGATTAAAAACCGGAAAATCGTTACTTCATTTTGGGGTGGAATAGAATACGCAAGTTTTTCGCATACAGTAAAACAAGTTTTCATGACGAGAGATATATTCCGTATGGGAACCGAAGGAATTCTCGTAATTTTTCTCTGCAATGACCATGATTTTTTTGGATTTGGAAAAAAATAGGAGGTAGGAGGCAAAAACCAAACACTAGATATATCAAACATACCTCTTATGTTTATTTTGAACCAGAATAATCTTCAATTAACGACTTCACATTACCAGTAAGCTTATGCACATATTACATAAAACAATTTATAACTTTTCCTCTACTTTTATGATTCTAATAAAATTTAGGAAATTAAAAAATATCGAATGTAACTAATGGAAGATGTGTTGTTATAGTGAAACAAGAGATTACACAAATGTCTCGAGTTACAGATAAACAATACAAGAATAACAAAAAAGCAGACAAGCTTAAAATAATCAAACTGATCTCAACAGATTTATACGATTCCAGTTATTCGTCACAAACAAACAAGTCGACGGATTGAAAACGGATTTACAAGAATAAAAATAAAATTGTAAGAAAAAAAATTTAATTGAATAAAAAATAAATAATAGGAAACGAAATTTTTGTGATTCCTCCATCTTTAACACATTCCAGAAGCCATGCAAGTTCGTCTTATTGTTCTTTTTGGTGGCTTTTCTTTTCCGATTATTTGTGTATTATTTATATAGTTTATTGATGCCAAATAATTTTTGGTTTGAATTGTAATTGTTTTTTTCAGAATACAGAGAATATACACATGAATTGGATAATTTCGAAGCAGAACAAGTTTAAATAGCGAAAAAAAAATAATAATAATAATCAAAGTGAAAATAAAAATAGCTCAAAATGTAGATGAAAAAAACAATGAAAAAATCCATAAGGAATGAACACAAATAAATGAAGGAATACAAAAAATAATGTTGGATATTAAGCAATATTAATATTGCTCGCCAAACTCAAGTGTCTTGGATTTTAGATAAGAGAGGTTTTTGTGAACGGAACACTGGAAATGGCTTGATGTATGTTTTTTATTTCCAATCTCGCTTTTATTTTAAAGTGAGAGATTTGTAGGCAAGAAGAAAATTGATGTAATGAATATATATTTACTTCAGAATTTTGCACTTGCACTGATGACGTGCAAAAGTGTTATCAATTTAAAGATGTGTTGAAGTATTGTTTATTGGAATTTATAATGACGTTAAAGTTCATATAATATGTATATTTTGTAAGAACAAATTGGTTTGTTTTTAATTGTTTGTTCCTTTAAAGTGTAATTCATTAATATTGCTGCTTTTCGTCTGCGCTAGATGAAAGCTCGTAAATATGTTTGATGGGAGCCACTCAACATTTTTAGCTGGAATTTTCTGCACCAAAAAAGTGATAATGTGATAAAAAACGTTTTTGTAGTGTGAAATATGCAGGTGCAGACAATGAAAATACACTAGCTGACAAAAGTTTTGTCACAAATGTTTTTCGGGTTTAACTTTTTTGTAACTTGACCAAATTGGCTGATTTTTTGATATGATAGATTCATATGGTTGTAGATTATTTTACAAATTCCCGCTTGTGATTACGATGATCCGTTTTACAGTGACAAGCGTTTATCGTAAAACGCGTAGCTCGAAGATATTACGCACTTTACTGCAAGCACTGCATTTTTTAATAATTTTTTAAGTTCAATTATATTTTTTTCATAATTTATTGAAAATAGCAGTAATTGGCAACATTTTAGAGATGACTCCACGTAAAGAAACTCCAATTGCCACCCAGCAAGCTGTTATCAATATGAGGGAAAACGAAATGCGTGGTACCGAAATTGCCATGGTAATTTAAACCAAATTTTGCTACTATAACATTTTAAACACTAATTCACATAAAATATCAAAAAATCAGCCAATTTGGTCAAGTCACAAAAAAAGTTAAACCCGAAAAAACAATTGTGACAAAACTTTTGTCAGCTAGTGTATATGTAATTTGTTATTTTCATGTTGACGTGTTCTTGTAATTTGGTAATGTTGAAGTCAGATAGGTAGAATTTAGAACTGTTCAATCTGTTTTTATCGAATATTTTTCAGAAATTTTAAAAAAGCCTATGAAATGTACGATTAATAACTACCGCCCACCAAATGATTTTGTTAAAACAGGGTCTCACAATGCTTTTTCAATATTACGCACCACCACAATATTTAAATTTATTATCCTGATAAGGAATTCGGTATTTTATAGTCGTCGCCAAATGCGATTACCACCGCAAAATGTGGCGCACTTTTTTAAATATTATTTTTGTGATTATTTTCTTGTTTATGCTTAAATATGTTTTAGATTTTGTTTCAATCGTGGAATAAATGTGGAAAAATAATAATAACCATAAAAATTAAATGAAAAAATAATATTTAAAAGAGTGCGCCACATTTTGTTGTGGTAATCACATTTGGCGACGACTATAGACATAAGTTAAATAAAATTACACAAAAATTGATTTGTAGTTTACAGGTAAAACTGTTCAGGAGATTCCTACGCATTCTATAAAAAAGGAAAAGTGTAGCCAAAATTGCAAAACAACGTCCTTCACTTTTAAATTCACTATTTTGTTAAAGCGCGGACTGGGCACCAACTGGAAGCCTGATAAAACTAGCTCAGAAAAAGCTCTGAAATCTAATAACTGGTGAATATTTCATTATTTTGAAAGAGTTTAAGAAAAAACTGACAAATTGACGTAGACAATATTTGTTTAAAGCACATGTGATATTTGTAAGAGAATCTTAACCTTAAGATTTATTTTCAAGCTTCTAATTATTTGCTTTATTGTTTAGAGCCGTTTATAATAATTGTACAAATTTTTAAGATGCAAAATGGTTTTAGAATTTTTTAAAAAATAAAGAATTTTAATAAAAAGTTGGTTATTACAATTTGTCCGCGCAAGATTTTTTGCAAGATTTGCAGAAATCGTAGCATTAGAGTGCAATAATAAAAAAATCAATATGACAATAAAATAATACCTGGGTTGACATTATTAATTCTTATATAAATTGTAGACATAATAAACTGTATATATGAAATATATTTATTGTAAATTATAAATATTCATCATTATAAAGTTCAAAAAACGTGCACAATTTCTCCAAGCAAATATTAAGTTTATTACCAGAAAAGTGAATACTTGGTTACTTGGTTACTCATCCTGAAAACTTTCCAAAAATTGACCCTCTTTCCACATGCTCTAGCAAATATTAAAATACTTTTTGAGTTTTTATGGATTGAAATAAAATTAGTTTTATTTTTATTATTATAATAGTAATTTTTATTTGCGTAACTTTTTTTTGTTGCAGTTCGCTTTTGGACCTATCATTCGACCGATCATTGATCCAATTCCGTCATATTTTCTAAATTTTTTATTATTATAAACGAAGATTTTAAATTGTATTGGCTACAGAAAACACTTGTTTATTTTATGGTATTATATTAAAGATGTCTCAGGGTATTCATGTTCATTTTATGTGGAAATTCATAAAAAATAATATTGGCTACAAGTAGACTCATGGTTTCTATTGATAGTCGTTCAATAAAGCAGAATGGCATTTTTATTGATGACTTAAACCTGAAAAGATAATATATTGTTAAACATTTTCACAGGTAAAAACATTTAGAAAATGTTTTGTTATATGTTGCTGGTTCAGGGCATCCACAAAACTTGTGCACAAGTAATTTATTGGGTTGAGGAATAAGTTCGTAAAGTTTTTTCACAAAGATTTATTTAAACAAAAACCAATTATTATAATAATAAATTAATAGATTATTTTTTACTGTTTAAGAATTTCTTCCACCTCTCGATCAATTTGTTGATGCCGTTCCGCTAAAAATTGCCCGGTCTTGTGTCGAAAAATTTGTTGAGCTAGTTTTTGAGGTTCTCTTCGTCTTCGGAGGTAACACCCGTCATTTGGTTTGACAGAGAGCGGAAAAGGTTATAATCGGGTGTAGCAAAGTTTGGAACGTAAGGTGGATTCTGAAGAAGCTCCCATTCGAGCTCTTGGAGAGCAGTTTTGCTGGCGTTGTCGTGGAGCAAGATGACCTGGCCTTTTCGATTGGGTCTTTTTCAGTCGAATAGTCTCATTTACGCGGATCTGCTGGGAAACATAAAGATCCTTGTTGACCGTGGCGTTTCTTCCTCCCCTGAGCTTATATTCTGAATAAATTATTATGTACCGGCGAACACAATTCAAAAATAATGGTATTGTCCTTTTCAGAGATCGGTGCCCAATGGAAGAGGAAAAATTAGAATAAAAGGTTCTCGTTTAGACGGCCACTCTTTTCTATCTCACCAATGTATGTCGGCACAAAAAATGGATAACGCACATTTAAGAGGAATATATGAAAAAGTTCTTGGTGGCCGTCTGGCCGTCCAAACGAGACTATCATTTTTTCTTATTTTTTTGCTCTTCCATTAGACACCGATCTCTGAAATGCACAATAAGATTTTATAAATAAATGCATTTCTTTATATGGTAGTTTTAAGTCATTTGGTCCAGTATGAGTCATTTTAATTAATAAAAAGTAAGCTATAATTTAAAACAGTTTGAAACGCAGAAATCACGACATGGCGGAAGCGCACGAAATTGGGTTTCCCTCAATTACTAACCGGCCATTTATGACATCTCCCTTGAATTGTGTGGTCACCAATTAAGCTTCATTTGGGGGGAGAAATGTGTCAGAACGGATAAAATGGCACAATGTTTCAAGATAACAGATTTTCGTGTGCACATTGGCGGATTAGTGCAAATGACACATTCAAGCAATTATGATTGTTGTCTTCCATAGATTTAACGTTTCCATTCTCTTTCATTCATCTTTGACTAATTTATTAATGTTTGTGTAACTAGTTAATTGAAAAAACAGAATACAAGCAGAATATATGAGCTATTCCAAATGGCTGAGTATATGTTTGTTTGTTTATAATTTATCTATGTCTTCTGTAGACTAGTCAATAGAAATTAGTATAAAACATTTCAATTAACTTGGATCTTCCAGTCGTCTTGATGATTAATTCGCCGTCGAATTGCATGTGAATTATTAATCCATTCTGTCATTAGGATAAAGTTGAGCGACATTTAGTTTTCCAAATATCCTCCAATGAGAGCTCGACCAATTAGTTTATTAATAACTATACCGAATCAATCATTATTTGTGGCTATATTTTTATATTTCTTTTTTTTTAATTTCCCCCCTGATGAGGATAGATAAAACCTTGACATTTTGATGGATTGAGCCAAACAATATGAACAAAACAACATTTAAAAAACAAGAATAACTTTTTGACAGAATTTTTGGAGCCAGGAATGAGCAAATTTGTATGAATATACTCGACATTTATATAAAATGTATCAATTTTATTCAACTTACTAAAAAATATTATTTTCGTGGTTTTTCCAGTTTGCTTGTTTTTTTTTCGAAAATGTGTTTTATAGTGCTATAAACGACCGACATGTTTCCATTTCATTGAACTTTTTAGTGACAGCAGAACTTCCTGAAACATTTTGCTCAAATTTGTTGTTTTTTATTTGCTAGTATTTTGTCAAAAATATAAACGAAATTAAATTAAAGCGAGAATAAATATTTGTTTGTCCAGAAATATCAAAATAAACAAGTTGCTCCATAGTGGCATTTAAATCAGATTTAGACGTCGCACCAGTTTTTTGAATAGAGCTTCTGATTTCGGATTGCTCATCGCCCATTAGTCTTATTCATGCTGTTAGCGCCACTCATCGAATTCCACTTGAAAAGTCACAAAAAATTTTATTTTCCATTTTCCTCGAGTAGTACTGCTCATGAACTCACTTTTTACGAATGCAAATTGACCAAACGACGTGCGTGCTTTTGGCTATGCGAATGCTCAATTTATATATTTTGATCCTTCATTAACGACGTTTAATCAATCACTTCCATGCACTTGTTTAATCCGGCCACGCTTCCCCAAAGGAGTTTATCATTCCGGCAATAATTATCCATTCATAATGATCGCCAACCATTCTCGGCTCATCCTGCGTGTATATGTGTGAGTGTGCTCGTTTGGGATGACAAATTGCAGCCGAGTTTCGCTCTCCCACCTCCTATGGGGATCATATTTGTCATATTATGAGCATGAGCTACTTGATGTGCTCATTTTCGTAGTTAGTTGCCCATATTTGGCACATTGTTAAATCTTCAATTCTCCGAGTCTTTTATTTTAGAAAGCGTGGCTTAGTTTTTCTGTAATAAATGCTAATTACTACATTAATTACGGGTCACAGAGGTTTACAATTTTTTTTGTAACATTTGTCTTGTGTTGGGAGGAGTTTGTTTTGAAAAAGAATTGTAAAGGAAGATACAGTATTCATAATATGGTTATAAAATTAGCTGAGTCAACGCGCTCAAATTCAATTTTGCGGCAAGATATTAATATTTTTAGATAGTTTCAGAAAAACTTGTCTAAATTGTCGTGAGAATTGTTTTCTAGAAATCTCGTAAAAACTTCAACACTCTTCTAAAAATGGGAAAATATATTCTATTCTAATTGGCGTGCAGTTAGGTTTTTTATTCCACGCCTAGGAAAACGTAAAGAACTATAATCTTGGAGAAAATAACACGTACTGAGTAGAAAATACGTTAAGGATTACATTTAGTTTACTGCGATCTCGCTAGGGTTATTTGAAATTTTTACCCATAAGGTTAAATGGGAAAGATTTCCTGCAGAATCACTTTTTGATCTAAATATAAGAGAAAGTCTATTTATTTTTACCGGATTACTGTAATCTTATAGATGAAGTTTATTTAAATTGTGGAAATTAATTAATAAGTTATAATTGAATTATGAATTAAACTATGGAAACCAGTTGGTTAGTTGGCAAGGATAAGGTTATTCATATATTTTCGATACCCTGATAAATTCTGGCCGTCTTAATGAATATTGTTTGTTAAAATTTTTTTTATTACTGTCTATGTTTAACACAGGAAGCTGGGTAAGAAATTTAAAAAATGCTACTGCCGTACAATCATCATACAGGACATTGTCATTTGAAGAAATCTAATATAACTTTATTTAAGATTTCTCTTTAAAAAGAAACAAGTTTGACTTTAGAAGAAGGATTTTGGCATCTAACCATGTTAAAGAAGCACTTGTGTTCCATTTTATTAGTATTATGGTTCTTCCAAGTCGAAATTTGAAACTCTTTGGAAGTCATCAACATTGATCATAATGCACTTGATACAAATGTGTGGTCAGCTCGTCCATCACGAAATTTCTTCAATATCCGCAAAAAAAGATATCAGATTTCTTGTTAACCGCACATCATGATGGCTCATCTTGCCACATATACAAATCTCATCATTAGTTTTTTTTATTATCTTGTTCTTGTTGTTGTTGTTTTATAATGAGTGTGAAGCATGTGGCACTAATTCATTTGCGAATTCGACAAACATGCACGTTAATCGAGCCGATTTGGAACACACGAATTTATCTTCCGATATAGTAGTGAAAGGTATTTTTGTTAAAGAGATTTTTTAAGAAACAAACAATTGTTTTGTGCCGCTCACAATAAAAATGAAAAAGCATTGTCTTCTTGAATGATTTTCAGCGTGGTTTTTATGTAAACCATTGTTCTAGGCATTTTATGTTCGATTCAATTCGTACAGCGCTCATTGTGCTCTTTCTCAACTGGTATCCAATTAGGCTTTCTTGTAACGTTATCATTTGTGCGCATTTTGGCCAAAACATTTATTCAATCCTCCTTCTCTATCCGACCCGACACCAAGAATTTGATTCGTGAGCTCATTTGGGCTCGCATTGCATTTTTACGAGACGTTTCCTTCCTCCGCCACCATATGTTCGTACCGTTTTTGATTCGAGTTGATTGTTTTCATGCTGTTGAGCCTTTCTCATTATTGTTTGTTATCAAGTACATGGAATAATATAAGCAAAACCGAGTTAGCAAGTTTTTTCCCGTTGTTGATTATATTATTCTTATTATTATTATTATTCCGGCTCATATTATTGATAATAACAATATCAAAAATATTATTTACAGATTATTTAAAGAGCTTAAAAACATCATTCTTGTTCGTTGACGTTATTGATATTAATTTTTGCGAAGAGCCGCAGATTTCGAAAAAATGAAATGAGGCTTCTTTTCCGATTGGATATTATCTGCACAATTTTGGCTTCTATTTACAATTTATTGGCAATTTCATGCCCAGATGGTTGCCAGTGTGAAGGTTATAATCGTAAACTATTTTCTAAACCAAACAATTTTAATTGCAGAAAACGCATTAAAATGCTATTCCCTATCGGAAGTGGAAACGACGGTGCTCTTGTCGAGACTGTCGGAAGAGTTCTCAAATATTCAGACGCTCAGCATTGAGGACTCACCGTTCGTATCGATCACAAGGATTCCATCGCTGAGTAATCTCAAGTAGGGGAAATTTGTTGTTTTGTGGAGATTTCAAAATTACAGTACATTAGTTATTGATAATTGTACTCATGATAATGAACAACAATTGGAGAAGGCCACCTTTCCTAATGTTAAGTTTTTGCAACTGACTAGATGTAACATTACGGTAAGTACAGCTTTTGTGTTAATAATAGAAATTAAATAACTGAAATTTTATCAAAATTCACAAAAAAATTTGTTTGTATAAATTTTTCGATATTAATAGAATTTTAAAAAATGGACAGTAAGTGGGGAAATTTGTTTCAAAGAATCTATCAACTTTCCGTACGCACTCAATGTATTTCTTAGTAATTATGGTTACTAAGGCGATATAAAATATCTTGTTTATTCATTGTTAATTTCACTCAAGTAAAAATGTTCATAAAAAGTTATTTATTTACCCTTACTGTTTTTTTCTGGTAATTCTGAAAAGAAAGAGATTTTTGCTCATTTGCAAAGCACGATTACAAAATAATATTATTATCAAAACAGGACTTCAAAAAAATTTAGGCTCTATCACGATTCATGATCGCTGCCTTCCCAAGAGTTGAACATCTTGACATCAGCCATAATAATATAGATACATTTGGCATTGATTCACTCCATTTGACTAAACTTACCCGACTTGATGCAAGCTTTAACAAGCTTAAAGTAACCGAGAACAATTAGTCTTTGGTATTAACAATATCTTTAAGTCACTTGGCGTTCACATTCTACGATATATGCTGGTACTCAAGGAGCTCAACTTAAGCCATAACTTGATGACGAGGCTCGTTACAAGTGATTTCTATTCGGCAATGACATTGCATAAGCTTAATCTTTCTTATAATAAGATTAATGTTATTGAATGTGACACAAGCACGTTGTTGAATCAGGTGAGCTGCTTCTCTTGTTATATTAGGACAACATTGTTATTTATTTCCAGATAGAAGAACTGGATCTAAGCTATAATCAGTTGTCGCATATACCAGGCGATGCAATTCGCAACATGGAGCAAATGTTCCATTTGAATATTAGTGGAAATCCAATTGGAATTGTGACGGAAGCAGCTCTTCGTCTGCCAAATTTACAAGTCATTATTTATGTTATTCCGTCGTAAACAATTTTTTTAGATTCTTGATATAAGCCATTGTGAAATTAAAGTAGTAGAACCGGGGGCATTTTCATATCTACCGTATTTGCACACATTATACCTTAATGATAATCCGAACATGTTAACGATATCGGCATCGGCTATACAGAATATTTCATCCATATTTAGGTTGGTAAATAATAATTAGTGTAGACCTGAAAAGTTACATAATACATCCACATGAAATGGGACATTTTGATATAATTATGAGAAAAATTAAATGCCTGAGTAGAATACATATTCATTTGATTTTAAATCAGAGTTTATAATGATTTCAGCATTGATCTACGGAACACTGGGCTGCGTCGTATCCCGACAGGCATCATATCTTCTATCAGTCGCTTATACATATCCAAAACGCGGCTTGATTGTGCATGCCTTGTCCAGAGCATCGACAACATAGGTGGGATAACTATAATGGATTGGAACGAGGCTACCTGTGCCACAAAAACAGGAGTAATACATCGACTGAGTGACGTGAGCAAATCGGTGATTCCGAGCAATGACATGTGTCGTGAGGAGTTGCTCGTCCCAATTGGCGAGCATCAAGAAGCCATGGTTGGTGATAGTTATCGAATTCATTGCCTCGGCAATGTTATCCCCAGTGGAAAGATGCATTGGATCCTACCTGACCGAAGGAATATAGTGTCGGTGCCTCCAGAATTGAGCGATCAAAATCATAAACTCGATTATTTCACAACTTCCTTGTTCGATCCCAATGCGGCAAAGAGGAAGCAGAATAGGACTCATGCCACCACGGAGTACTTTGGGTGATAGCATTTACATTATTTTGCAATTACTTGTTTTTCTAGATTCGACATTGTTTTGTCCACCGATTCAGGAGTTTATGAATGTGTGTCCAAAGGAAAGCAGACAGTCAGCAGGCGAATTAAGTTTGTGGTGAAACAGCCGGAAATCTACCTTAACGCGTCTCACGTACACCTTCATATGTCATATAATTTATCGAATAATAAATAATTTAGGTTGGGATCACGTCGGTACACTTGACGTGGAACAAGAACCTTCACGTAAAAGCTGTCGATCGGATCGCACTTCAAGTGACGGCTGAGAGTGGCACTGAATTTAAACGTCAAGTGCAGCTGTCATTATACAACATGTTCTGTAGTTACAACCTAATTAATCTCAGTCCTGACAAGGTGTAATTTTTACATCAACACTATATTAAAGCCAATTGCAGGAATACAACATTTGCCTTCAATGGATAATGACCGACGATCAAACTGTCATTTATAAGTCTTGTATTAGTCAGTGGACACGCGCTAACAAGGGAATATTAGAGAGCATCGGAATCGAGTTGGCAATACTTGGGTATATACCAAAATTACGATTCATTAGAATGCATTATCAATTAAGGATAATTGCCTGCGCCATTGGCTTCTTCTGTTGCGGTAGTTGCATCTTCCAGCGATTCAACGTTCTAGCCTACACAAAGAGAGAGTATGGAAATTTTAAAACAATACAAAAATTGAAAATTCCTTTCAGCTCAAAAATGCAACAATCGGTATCTGGTCAATCAATGCTGAGCACATCGGTCGCCTCAACCGCCGATGCAACTATGTACGAGAACTTTCAGCTACAAATGTCACCATCTTTTCATGATCCAATGGCATGATATTCATTCCATTTTTCGGGAAAATTAAATAACGGGTTGTAAATAAAACATATTTCATTTCTCAATAATCAATTATCTACAATAATAAAACTACTCAAACTTTTGTACAGCTAATTACAACAAATTCGATTACCCAATTATTCGCACACAGGCACCATGAGCTACAAACCCCCACAAATTAAATAAACATTCAAATTTCTTCTATTAATTCAGCGAGTATTCGTCGATGAAAAAATTGCAATCAGTTCCCATCGTTGAACAAAGTTGATGAAACTCGTTCTCCATCGATGCATACATTCTCTGCGGGGGTCGTGCAACCAAGTTTGAGTTATTCTCTGACCGAGTCATCACCAATATATATTCTTTTCTGTAAACTAATCGTTTAAATAATAAAAATGATTAGAATAACAACCTTTTTGGATTTTTCATAACATCATCGCTATTGACATCAAAATCACATATATTTGAAATCGCCCTACCAATAGAATCTTGCGGTTTCACAACGAATCCATCGACGACCTCTTGAAAATCACTATCGGGATCTCCATAAACTTGCTGAAGAGAGTTATCGACTAGTTGCTCAACTGTTTTACGGATTTCTTCTTGGGTTGGATACGGCGGTTCAATGGATTCAAGCTGAATATCGGATTAAAATGATAATTAAATGAGCGTATTACTAACAGATTTGTTGAATTCATATGTCACGGATAACATCAAATTGATTCTTGTCTCCATTCTTGTCATCCACGCCGCGACCCTTCCATACAATTCACTAGAACATTTGTTTTAAGAATCTTTAAAATGATTATAACCTTACTGATTTTCATTTTCCGTTGCCTGCCTCAAAATTGACGCATATTCCTTTGCTTCTACCAAGCCCTGCTCATATAAAATCGTCGGATCTTTTAACATTGACAGCAAATATTCAAACGAAGCAGTGAATACGATTGGTTTTAGCCATTCTCGCACTGTTCCAATTGTTGCGTTCTCCATCATCTCTAGAACTTCTTCTGCTAGCATAGTGTCATTGAATAGGCGGGTTTGATTGACCACCGCAATAGGCAATGCTTCATCCCAGCATTTCTGCCAAGTATTATTCGCTATCGTCATTCGTTCCGACATCTCGCCGGTTTCCTCATCGACATCTTTCGGCGAATGCCACCTTAGAAAATCTTGCAGAACACAGCCCGGATTAGCAGCTTTGAAGCTTTGCATATCACTCCGAAGAGGATCAAGTTGCGCCGATACCCTATCAGCGTCTGATAAGCCGCAAATGTATTCGGTGTGCTTTTTGAGCATATCTTCCGTCATTGGACTGCGATCTTGAGTGATCGGGATATAAATAGGTTTTTTCTTATCATTTAATAAAGTTGCGTTCTCTAGAACTTTCAATCGCCCTTTTCCTTCGTCATTGGTGATGTTATCGCCATCTTCGGATTCTAAGTCGGAATTTGCATCGAAGAACTCATCATTATTCAGATCATTCGCATTTGATAACAGTTCCATGCGTTTTCTTCTCGCGACTACACAGCATTGCAATAATTGAATCTTCTGAGCAATAAAGCATTGCGATAAATCAATGTCCGGATCACTGGTACTACGAATAAAACTTTGATATAATTTTCGTTAAAATTAACTCACTTTATATCCTGATTATTCTCGTATTTGTCTCTTAAACAACGAACGAATTCAAGCCATAATTGTGGCTCAGCTCGTTTATTTACGTCATTAATAGATAAAACGCGGGACATGGCTATGGCGATTTTCCACGTTATGGAATCCCTAGTAGCAGCTTTAAACTGATAGGAATTATCGTCTACTTCAGATCCAGAATTGAATATTAATTCCTCTAGATCTATGACATGAGTCTAAAATAAAAATCAATTAAATTATTATAAATGTAAAAGATTACATAAAAATTGTCGCCTCTTGGAATAATATTCTGATTGACATGACGATCATTGTAAATCTTCATTTCCTCTTCAAGTTTTTCTTCGCCCTCGTTGAATATAGAAGTAATCCAAGCAGAAATTAGATCCGGTGGAAGAGGTCCCACAATCATTGAACCATTTGGTGGCGTTTCCATGTCTGTCGACGATCCAATTTTTACATCAGAAGCATCTCTGAACGATATCTTATCTAGTGCATTCGCAGCATTATTGACGTAATAGTAACGACCAAGTGCATCTTTAACAGAATTAGAAGTCAAATGTAATTTTATCTTATTTGTATAAGTGGCAAGCATTTCATCTTAAACTATGAAATTATCAACAATATTAAATTCAATAATATACCAAGCATTCCTTTGAGATACGGGGGCTCGACGAGTATCAAATGTACATTCCAATAAGCAGCATAATTAATATTAAAGTCATTATGACTCTCATTTTCCACAAGAACGTCCTCACGGAAACTTTTCCAATTTGCGACAATGTTGATTCCCTCGCTTTAAGAGACTAGGTATTATTGATCACGTATATATAGAATATCTCACAATGGTAGAGTTGCTCGTGGTCCAAATGGAAGTTTCGTTAAATATTTTCCATGGGTTAAGCGTTCCCAACTGACATGACTCATTGGGAAGTAGTGATGGAATCGAGTTGCAATACGAATATCATCGTATTTTGCATCAAACTGAAACACATATAATAATATTTTAACATAAGACCAGGAAACCTGAGATCGTTCTTTAAATATACTTGTAATTCCAGACAAATGGGTATGTCTTCTATTAAAATATCGAAGCGAAGCAGAGGTGAACTCAAAGGAAACACTTCCATCGCTAGCGTAACCGCAATACATTTGCACATCTTGATCTTTCACAGTTACCAATACAGGAATCTCACTGGAGTAATATATAATAGTAATAAATTAGAAATCAATTTTGCGTACCAACGGACGGAATGAATCGAAGCTTTTAAAGCACCAATTATTGTAGCACATTGACTTTCTGATGCGATTTTATCGTTTATTTCATCAAAAGGGCTTATGTATATGAATTCTCGTACTCCAAACTTAAAAATATTAAATGATATATAGCTTGAATAGAGAAATACCTCGGTTGTACAAATTCCTTTATTTTCAAATCCATTTTTAATATTTTCAACATCATACGACGCAGAAAATAAATTTTTATTAGTGTCTCCTTCATCTTCGTCTTCTCCGGTGGAATTCAAAGCATCAAATTCTGTCTGATAATCTTCCTTGGTACAATTTATCTATATTTTGTTTAAAATAATAATTATTCCCCTTATATTACCGGTTGAGGAATCATGTGCTCTATTTTAAATGTATTTTCACCAAATTTAATAGTGGAATGTCTTGTTGAAACAATTTCATATTGAAAATTATTCTGAATCGAGATAAATTGTTGAAATAAATGGTGAATTTACATACTGGGTATCTTTTCTGACGTCCCACTAAGTCCCAAGAATGTATAATGGATTCAAAGGCAGCGGAGAGAGCCTCCATTGGTGTGACAATTGTAAAATCATTTATTTCGAATACTGAATTGTCATCTTCGGTCATTTCCTGAAATCTATTGTTTATAATGTTAATATTCGAGGTGTTAAATATATAGGGTATAGTGATATTGGTTAGGGTTAGACTTTTTAAGGTTGATTGTTAAACAAGGCACGTGATGGTCATTATTTCATAGAAAATTAACGACGCGAATAATCGTCACGTGCTCATTGCACATTTGCGTCGTTTACTGCAAGTACACACTTCCGTGCTTTGGCGTCAAGGATTTTATTAAGGATTAAAACTTAGAAACTTTGAAATAAACCTAATTAGGATGAGTTTATGGATATATTGGGGGATATAATAGAACATAAATATTATTCCGGACACTTTCGACAAAAATTCGCGATTATTAAACACTCCATAAATAAAAATTACAGAATATATTATTTTCTGAAACCTTTTGTGTTATAACTTTTCGTAATGGTTCCATGAAACGTAATGTACATTTTAAGCACATTAAGCACATCAATTATATATATATATATATATATATATATATTATAAGCAATATCCTATGATCAAATTATCCAATTCCCCCTTAAGCCAAATTGAAATAATAATTTTCCGATTTTTAAGAGTGTTAAAGTTTAATGACTTTCTAGTTCTTAAACTATACAAAAATATTAATAAATTGTCGAAAAGTTAGGACCTGAGCTCGTTTAGTTAGCTCATCTTATAATGATACCATTTTAAATTATGTTGATTGTATGATTTACACAAGGAATGGCGATAATACAAAAATACATTATTTAATACTTTTGGCTAAGACCTTTAGTAGTTTGATACAGCTAAATCGAACATTATATATATATATATATATATATATATAATTATAGCTGTTTAGTCCATCAAACACTTTATATTGCTGATAAGACTTCAGTCCATTAATCGTTATTGTGTGATGCATCATCATGCATGATGTCTGTAAAAAATCCCGAGCCCGAGATTATTTTTTATTAATTCCACCATTTCTTTTTAGGTAACAATTATGGAACTATTCTATTTGCTGCTTGGCATAAAAACAGATGATATTGTGGACATGCTCCGCCAGGTATCTATGGCAACATGCTCTCTTGACCACTTTCCAAGATATTTCTCTGACCATTGACCATTTGTGATGTCATTGGCAATAAAAGGTTTTTAATTCAAATAATATTATTTCCAACAAAATTCTCTTTCAGGTAAATCTGCTCATGTCAGGAATAGACAGACCTGCTACAATAGGAAATCAGTTGATGAGATACCGTAGGATCTAAACATTGATAACGGCTAATTGTCTTATTTAGGCCATTAAACAAGGAAGAGAAATCATTAGAGGATAAGTTTACAATAAGTTTAAAACAACAAGTTAAATTATTGCAAATAGAGAACAATTTCTTGTAGGGGAATTACTCTCTACTATATTTATATTATACGATTCAGGCGACAGCAAAATGAATCAGAAAAAGAAAAATCGCAATGCCAACAAATTTATTCCAGAGGGAACGAGGTAATATTGCCAAAAATGTGAATTTATATTGGGGAGAATATGTTCAGGTATCACTTAATGGCGAAACATGGTGCCAATTGCCCCCATTTCATCCTCCACTTCATCAAATTATTCCGGAACGTGTTATTCAACAAAATCAATATTCATCATTACACCAACTAGAAGAACAGCGAAGACAAAAGGTATACTAGATATATCATCTACAAGGTGACATGGAGGATGGATTTTATTACAGGACCATGAACGTATTTCAAGAGATAGGCGAGATCACAGCATGCCATCCAGGACGAGTTCAATACGTGAAAAGCAATCCAGTTTCATTATGAGTGAATCTGATATTCTTGTTGATTTGGAGCAAGCCGAGAGAGTTTATCCTTAAAAAATATAATTAATGATTGATCGTTGCAGAGGAATTCTGAATTAGAAAAGCAAATTAGACACTTAAAGATACGAGAAGAAGATCAAACGAAAGTAATTAACTCATTGTCTATGAGTATACAAGACTTGGAATCGAAAGGGAATCAAGAATTAGGTTTATCTATTATAATTGGTACATTGTATTAATATGCACTAATTATAGAATTGGCTAATAGCGAGAAAAGAGCATTAATGGAGGAATTGCTGGAACTTCAAAAAAGAATTGACGAAATGACCCCAGCGGTGGCCGAAAAAGAAGTCAAGTAAGTCAAGTTGATTAGAAAGTGAATTATCCAAGTTATTTAGAATAATACAACTGGAAAATGAGAAAAGTGAACTAAATAGGAAAATACGATCTTCCAACAATGACGTCTCTAACTTACAAGTTGTGTTATGCATATTTCCTTCAATTTAAATTTTTTTGCAGATTGAAATTTCACAATTAAAGAATGAAGCGACTAATAAAAACTATGATTTAAATAAGATGAAAGAAGAGAATAAAAAGCTTGAAGGGAAAGTCGAAGAATTGAAGTTGTGCTTGAATGACTATCAAAAGAAGGAGAATGAATTGATGGCAAGTAATTTATACGAAACCCATTTATCTATATATATTTATATAGGAAGAAATAAATTCATATTCCGTTCGACTGCGGGAGCTTGAATTGATTCGATTAAATGACAAGAAGATAATTGAGCAATCCGTTAATGAAAACTCGTCGTTGATGAAGGAAAATGCAACACTTTCTACGAAAATTGTACGTTTCGAACAGCAGATTGAGCTTCTCGAGCTTAAAGAAGCGGAAAATAAACAGTTCGATAAGAGTGAGGAAGTCGAGCAAGCACGTAATGATCTTCGGCTGGAAAGGAAAAATGTGGACTCATTGAGAAATCAAATTGAAATGCTGCAGTCACGAATTAGTGAACTGGAGAATGTGGTAATCAAGCGGATTAAATTAATTATAATTAGTGGTTTTCTTAGATAGCTGAGCACGATAAAAATGACGAAGCGCAAATGGCAGACAGGGGTCGTTTTGAAAAGGAGCTTAACGCTTTACATGCTTTATCAAAGTTGATAATAGTTCATGACATTATAATTGTTTATTCTTAAGGTCACTCTCAGCAGAAAATAAATTGTTGCGTGAGGACAAACTAAGTAACGACGAAGTAATCGAAGAACTTAAGGGGAAGGTGAGTGCAGATCGTTAAATTTTATACTTAAGTTTTTACAGATTAAATACTTCGAATCAAACCTAAAAACTGCTGAAGATTTACATCACGAAAGGGAAAAGCAGTTGTCGAATCAGATTTTAGAATTAGAGGAAGAAGCAAAAAGAAAACATCAGAAGTATAAATGAATATGTAATCAGTATCAATTAATAATTAAACGTTTTCAGGTACTTAGAGTTCGAAGAGTTGTCCAAGACTCTTCATCAAATAACATCACTACTTCCAAGTAAAACATCGAGTATGACATACGATTGTGGAAAATCTAATTGATAATAATTTTAATGCCTTTCGTGTATAGATTTTTATTTATTATATTAGGTGTGATAAAAATGAGTGGGGTTAAGATTTGGTTGTGTTACTTAAACAACAATTTATACCAAGAAATATGCATTTCATATTAATATTCCCTTATTATCTTGATCACCAGCCTGAGTAATCATCAATTCAGTTACTTTATTATTGTAACATAAATCAATGTTGTGAATTACAACAATAACATTTTTACAACAGTCGCGATAATAATTAACCTATGTTTTAAAGAGCACATATTGGTTCGCAGAGCAAATTCAAGCTCGCGGTTGCTGTCAAATGGAGCGTCTTTTCTTGGTGGTGACTAGTCGATAATGTTTCTCGTTTCTAGTTTGACCACATCAACGAGAGCAGAACATCATTACGCTTTCATCGTTGTTCTAGTTGTTGTTGTCTTAGTTGTGTAGTTTCCATATTTAATCGATCAATGAGACACGACGCAACTTGATGGGATCGTCGACACTTATTCGTAGAACAATATTTAAGCAAAAATTATTATTTATAAAAATATTTTTAATAATAATATTCGTACTTTTTATCGCCATCCACTCAAATGAAGACAGTAAACTTTCATCGTCGTCATTTCTTCAACCTGCAGCACAATCAAAGTTAATTGCTGAATTAGAATTACCGAAAAGTTTGATTTTATCACAATCAAGAATATTCTCTTTTGATGCATTTAGGTCCGAAAGGTGGCGTTCCACAGACGAATGTGGTTACGGCGGTACTCGTTATGTGCTCGAAGAGAGGTTTGGCTTTGAGGAACCACCTTCAGGAATTATTAAAGTACATTATTGTCGGTGTTTGTTGAATGAGACAAATTATTATAGGCAAAGACCCAACTCTGAATTTTTTCATATCGTAATAAGCCAAGATGGGAATTATACCGAAGTTGAAAATGTTGCCAAATATTTTGTCGATAAATATTCCAACGTCACATATATGAATGTTGGTAGTTTTTAATAATACACAAAAATTATGTAAATTGTTCAGCATCCACAAATTCCAATCAAACGAAGAAATTATTATCCAGCTATTGCAGCTCATTACAAGTGGGCTTTAAACAAAGTATTTTTTGAACGTAATTATCAATACGTCGTCGTTACTGAGGGTATTAATGTTAAATGATAATTTCTTTGTGAAAATGTTTCTATTAAAGATGATCTCGATGTAGGAGTTGACTTCTTTTCCTACTTTGGCTGGGCTCGTCGAATGTTGGACGAAGACAAGACGGTTTGGTGTGTGTCGGCTTGGAATGATAACGGAAGAACTAATACAATTGATCAGAGTCAGACACAAAAACTGTGGAGGACTGATTTCTTTCCGGGTCTTGGTTGGATGCTTACAAAAAGCCTTTGGATGGAACTGTCACCCAATTTCCCAACAGTATATTGGGATGATTGGATGAGAACGCCTAACGTTCGGAAGAATAGATCATGTATCAGGCCTGAAGTTAGTAGAACATCGCATAATATGAAGCTAGCTGGAAAAGGATCAAGTGGTGCTATGTATAAGGACTTTTTGATGAGTATTAAAGCATCATCTGTTAATGTCGATTTTTCTCTTATTCCAACGATTTCATTGAAGAAGGATGAATATGATACAAATTTAATAGAAACTTTAAAGGTATTATAAAACGAAGAGATTAATATTTTGTTGAATAAAGGAAGCCAAAAGCATAACAATGTCAGAATTGAAAGACCCCCAAAAGACCATTGACTCTCAATATACTTATAAGTAAACAAATTTTTCCTAAGATTGATAAATAATGACTAATTCCAGAATAAGCTACAGTAATGTGCGAGAATGGTACAATATCGCAAACTTTTTCAAAATTATGAAGGATATTAGAGTAATTGTGCAAACATGTTTATTCAATGATTAATTTGAATTACAGGGAGGAATAACGAGAACGGCGTATTATGGAATTGTACCGGTGATGCATAATAATACAAGATATTATATTGTGCCGAAGATAATTAACGATTATCCAGAAAATATGACGAAGTACGAATATGATCAGGATTGGGATAAAATGGCAAGGTTTATAGATTTCCAAAGGATATTCTGCAGGCCTGGAAAGTAAGTGTAATTTGAAATTAAACTTCAAGCATAATAATTGTAGATTTGATGGAAAGTGTGATCCCAAAAGTCCGCAACTAATTAATTACTTCAAAAGGCGTGGATGGTCTCAAAAATTGAAAGATTGGGGTGAAATGATAGTCAACTGATGAATTGTTTGTTTATTTGTTTACGAATCGATGACTAATGGTATGAAATTTGTTTGATCACTTGAATTCATTATAATTATATCAGTTTGTGACGGGAATATGCTCAAGAGATTTTTGTTCTTTTCATGTTTTATTATATCTGCTTGCTGTTTTGTTAACTGTATTAATTCAATGTATGGTCAACCGGCAACTATTGTACGATGTCCCACAAGCTTTTGTAAAAAATATACTGGCGAAACTGGAATAGTAAGAATGTTTATTTTTAATATAAATAAAAAAATTAAGCAATTTTAGGAGCAACTCTCTTGCGATGATACCGGTGACTGTCTTCGCTTTTTGGATAGATCTTTTATACAATCAGTACAAGTAGATTCAAATTTTATTATATTATGTAATTAAAATTTTTTTTAGATATATGCATGTATGTCTGGATTTACAACGCGGAAAACATGTTGTTGTAATTATGATTTTTGTAATAGCTCTAATCACAAATCACTTGCCACTGTCATTCTTATTGTTTCGATTATGTTCCACTTTGCATCTCATAATCATTTCTTCTTTTAGTTAAGTTATTTGAGGTTAATGATGCCACTACGTCATTAATATGAGCATCTTTGGTTTCAGGTAGATATATGACCAACAAGAAGATACATACCGCTCCAGGAAGTACAAAGAATAAAATTATTACGACTGGGCCTGAAAAGAATTTGCATAACACTAATTTATTAATTGTATTCATTATTGATGCTATTTTGCCCACAAGTGCCATTTCATGTAGTAAATAATAATTACCTAAGAGTTTGTATATAGGGAACGTCAAAAACGCCAGAATCAATGCGAAAAAATGATTCACAGCAAGAACTAAACTTTGTGCTTTGGCACGACAACTGAGCGGCACTAATTCCGATGTTATGAACCAGGCGATAGGTCCAAGAGCAATACTAAATGAGATATTTTTAACAGATTATTGTATGAAATTCCATGTAAACCTGTATGAAATTCCATGTAAAATGAGTCCTATGACACAGCCATATCTTGAATAAATCCACGCTTTTGACGTAATAGCACTTGCTGAGAAAATGGTTAGTGCAGTTAAGTTGATAATCGCCGAACCGATCAACAACCATTTTCTTGAAAATCGTTCGACTACGAACATACCCACAAACGTCGTAAAAGTGCTAAATATGCAGAGTTAATCAGAATAATTAAGGGAACTTGTTACCTTAAAAATAGCATAGTGGTTGATACAGTTTCAGCAAATTGATATGAAACGCCGGCATCGAGCAGAAAATCAGTTGAGTAGAAAATGACAGGCCAAACAGATGAGGTTAACTGCATCGTTGCAACACCCAGAAGGAATCCACGACGGTGTGGCTGATTCTTCATAATATCGAAGATGGATGCTGTACTATGTGCAGAATTAGCATTTTTTTCAAGCTCCAATTCGTCCAATATTTTATTATTTGTTTCATCATCTGATATGAGAATGATTAAAAAGATGTGCATTGAATAAAACCTTTTATATCTTGATAGAATTTGAGAGATTTTTTTGCATTTTCTGAGTCGTCTTTCTTAAGATACATGTACTTTGGTGATTCTCGAAGAAATATGGTTAAAATTAAACCAATTGCTGATGGAATTATAGAAACCCTCCAATTGTAGAAATTTTATAGACTTTAACATTTTAGTCATACCCAATTAGAAGCTTGAGATCAGTGCCAAGGACGATTTGCATACCACAGACACCACCAATCAGATTAGTGAGTACGAAAGCCATTTCTGCATTGAATGAAATCAACCCTTTCATATGTTCCGGAGAACTTTCCTATAATTTTCTTAATTTATAAAATAAATAAGTTATAAGCTACTTGGAACAGAAGGATCAAACTATTCATTGATATGGCTGCCGATATCGACATGATTAGGCGAGAAATTCCAAATAAGGTGGGATGATGGTACATAACTGAGACAAGTGCAATCAGTGCTGACAATAATCCACCAAGATTTCCCAGGAAAAGAGTCCCTAAAGACAGATTCTTATGATATTGATTATTCTATATATAAATGTAAACATTTCCGGCCAATACGATCCGCCACACTTGCTGCAATAATGCTACCACAGGCAAATCCAACGAAATACACAGCGAGCATTGCGGACCATGTCCATTCAAACTCTGAACTGGACATGGTGTACGGAACTTCTTGCGATTCATTCAGAAACCGGCGAAAAGTTGTGATAGCTGTGTTAGGATAAGCGTTTGTATATCCCATCTGAATTAGTATATAGTTAGAGTGCAAATAAAAATGTTACCTGAAATATGGAGGTTATTGCCAATAGTGCTGAAATTGCCAAAAGTTTCCAGCAAAACTTAGCCATTTTAGCTCAGATTTCAATTTGTTTGGTGTAAATACTTATTTATTTAAAGTTATCCAGTTAAAACGAGTTTGTTCGTCATTCAACCTAAGTACGTTACATGTTATTATATATTCTAATAGAGAATGTTTAATAATAATTGGCACTGATAACACAATTTGACAAATGGACAATTCATTGCCAAATAGTGATTGTTAAATTGTATAATGGGGGAAGTGAATTGTATGACAAGGGTTCTCACTTCATACTTTGTTTGTGAGAAGTAGCTATATATGTTCTTAAATCGTTGCTCAGGACAACAACAAAAACAATAAGAAAATAATGGAATTATTTTATTAATATTCTTTCTAGCACTGTCGTGGACAATATTAGTCGTTCTGGGAATTTAATTAAATTTGAAATCTTATATTCGTGTGACTTGTTTCCTTTACTATATGATATATTATTTTCACAAATATATAAAAAAGTTAAATAAAATTAAATATTCATTAAAAACTTAAGAGCACAAATGAGCGGTCTCGAAGACTCCAACAGCATCCACCATCTCAATCGAAGATGGCAAAGAGTTATCGCTGAAGATATAGAAACCAACTGCCGACGATTGATTGCACTTTACTGATGTTTTAGAAGATTCGTTTGTATCTTCTTCATTCTCGGTGTTATCCTCTATTGCCTTAATACATTTATTAAAAGCAAACAAAGAAGCAATTGAATTTACCGTTGTATAGACTGAGTTTACCATGCCAACTTGCACCCAAATATTATTATCCTCCAAATCACACTCAAGTGGCGCTCCGTAGTCTGACTAACATAAATAACCGTTATTGAAAATATTCTAAAAAACATACCACGCAAACAGTTCCGGTGACATTGTAACTTATATAAGAAACCATTGAAACGTCATCCATCCTCTCTGTGGCAAGCTCAATAAATTGTATCTTCGAGTATCCGAAAGACTCAGCTAAAACGATGGCTAACATGTTCATTTAATAAAAAAAGTACCATTTTCATCAGTTTCGGATTGGAATCCAACAACACGACAATTTTTCTCCTCCAAGTCTCTGGTTTCAACTGGAATGAATGGAGCAACACTTAAAGTGGGCTTGATGTTTAACCGAGTTATAGCTGATGGATAGGGATGTCTCTCGCAAATCTATTAACGATTCTTTTGATATAAACCAATATGGGTTACGTTTTCGCTATGAATTGGATCAATGCGGAGAAGGGCAACATCAGCATCAACTCGCACTTCGAGCATCATCTTTCTCATCACTTTCTTGGTTCCTGGTAAACTGATAATAGCCATTCCCTCATAATCCCTTTAACGATAGGAATTAATTACAATAATACAATATTACATTAAACTTTGATGGTTTCATAAAACATTTAGATGTAGTCAGCACGGTATTTGGTGAAATTAATGTTCCAGTGCATGTGGTCACCGATGAAGTCTCTATTTCTTTCAGTAAAACCTTAAAAATCAATTTGCAAAAAACTGTTATTAAATAGTTCGCTTTTTACTTTAACAACACTTGGATGTCGATTCCAAGAAGTACTATCAGCATTAAGAAGACAAAATGAGCTGGGAAAAATGATAAAACCGATCAGAAGTTGGATAAACATTGTTTGACAATGGATTAAATTTATGTTCGACCGTTATTTTATATTGAATTTTTGTATTTTATTATGATAAAACGCCTACACAAAATTTGAGATTTATTTAGAGAATAAAGAAAATAAACATAAATAAACAAACAAAACAAAACTATTTAAAGTTCTTCATGAGCATCCGCCTTATCAACCGATTGTTGGACCTTTCCCTCAATCACACTTTTAATCTCATCATCATAGGTCTTCCATTCGCCAATAATTCTTGTTGCCGAATCCAGTTTAGGCTCTTTAGTAAGAGGGTTATTACACTAAAAAACAATCATAACTATATTCCATAAATCATTATATACCAGATCAATAGTCTTGGCATCCTTCTTACTTCCATCGTCACACCAGGTCTCGCACCACAGCCATTCCTGTGGTAGAGACTTAATCTTAACCTGGTGTATCATATTATTTGGTAAGTCTTGATCCAGGTTTGCCAAGCTGTTCGGGTCGGCAGATAATCCTTGATACTGTCCTCTTAAACGATCACCAGCGGCTATTTGACGGAACTTTTGTAAATCGATAACATATAAAGCACTAATATGATATTTTCTTCCAGCTAAGTGATTCGCCCAATATCCCTGTTTCCAGAAACGGAATCCATCCATTTCTTTTCTACTCTCGCAGAATGGAACATATCTAAAAATAAAAATAACATTAAAGCTATAATAACAATACAAACCCATATGGAGCACCACCAAGGTCAAAGTTCATCAATTCCATCAAGTCGGCACGCACAACTTGATCAGCATCCACAAAAATAATTTTCTGCAGATCCAACGGGAACAGAACATCCAAGAATAGAATCTTGTATCCCCACATGATTCTCTGTTTCACCTTTTGTTGATTCAACCATCTTGGCCACTTATATTCAACCAATTCGTATTGGAATCCATAGTGTTCCGCAATTATTGGCAACGTTTTCTAAACAAATAATTAAATTAACTTTTAATCAATATGATATCATATACCTTAAACTGTGGTGACAAATAATTCTTTAAAAGCCAAAACTTTACTGGCTTCTTTGTGTTCTTCATCACTGATACAAACATAATCCGCATGAATCGCTCATATAAATGGCCCGAAGCCAACGAGAACACATTGATCATTTCCGCTTCAGGCTGATTTGCGAGCATGTTAGTTACGCTGCTCCAAACGCTATCATCTTCATCACTTAATAACGATCGCTCCTCCATTCCTTCATGCTTCTCTACGCGAACTCTTACAGATTTCCCATTGAAAGAATTGATTACAGCTCTTAAAACTCCTGGCTTGATCTCCTCTCCGCCAACATATTTTCCCATCTTATATATTTGTTTGGATTTTCCCTCACGTAATTGCAAGTTCCAAGCTCCTGGATTGGCCTTCAGCTGGAAATATCCCAAATTCGCCATTACAATCGTATCGAATTGAGCCGGGTTCGTTTCAGTTCCCAAAATGAATTGAAGTCCACGTGGTGGTTGGCCGCTGTGCTCGTCGAAGCATTGTCCTTCAAGTAGCAAATGCTGTAGAGCATATACCGCCTCGACGTCTTTGTTCACTTGCTCCATCTTTATATTATCCAAGTCATATTCTGCGGCGACTGCTTCAACAATCCATGAATCAGGAGCATGAAGAGACATGGTAAGTAATTGCTTGCTCGGCAGCTTGTCAAACTTGACGATATTTTGATTTATATTTCCATTCGAGTCAAAAGTAATCTCCGATGGCACCTCAAATCGGTAGAACCGCTTCAATGGAAGCTCAGAAAGTTTTTCTTTTGGATTCATAATAATTTTTATGTCACTATTCGTCACTATCTTGATTGTCTTCAAGATCGAGCTCACTTTCTGCGCTTCTGCGGACAATGGATCAACTACCACGACGACGTCAATTGCAGACCGATCTTTATCATCCGCAGGAAGAGTAATAACACTATAAATTTCTTAATTATAAATGCAGAATTATATTTTAAAAATACCTATTGGTTTCATATTTAATGGTGACCCATGTTCTTTTATGACCCGAACCATATTTCTCGATCAAACCCGCTATCAAAACAGCCGTATTCGACGCTCTTCCCTTCGATGCGTCAAAGTGCCATTTCGTCAGGTGATCAGATATCACCTTCGCTCCTCTTGACATCATAAAATTCTCGAACATTTCAAAATCGCCTTCCTCAAATTTCTCATCCTTATCCAACGGTCCAACAATCAGCGCATTTCCCACAACAGCTCGATCACCAGCTTCAACTCCAATTACATTCCGAGCATAGTGGGAGTCTACTTTCAATTCGTCGCAAGTAATCTTCTTTATGTTGCTCATAAACTTCTCCACGTCAATTCCTTTTATAGCTATTTCTTGGATGCTCGTCTTGCCTGACACAATGTCCTTGGCGTATTCTTCATTCACCAAACGTCGAATCATCTCCTTGGCGTGTCTTGGTGATAAATATTTAAGGCATGCGCGAATGAGATTGGAGATGCTATTTGGAGAGCAAGATTTTTCCAAATCGGTTGGATTTAGAATGAATGCGATCTAAAATATCTAACATTAACCAGGGGATTTATTTCAGTGACAAACTTTTTGTAAATTTTATATTAAAACCCTTTTTGTCAAAATTGAATAGAAATAATATTTCATAGTATAAAATTTACAAGATCATTCATCAAAAAGTAACACTTACTCTGGATCTATCAGACAGCTTTAAAAGATGCATGGAGTTGAACAAAAACTCGCGTCCTTCAACTGAATCTGCATCGGCAACGACCCAGAAAGTCAAGGGATTAATCGAATCTTCACTCGATTTTTTCATGTACATTGAGTTGTCAAGCATACACCGCGCCTGATCTTCTTTCGACAGTACGAGAATATCATCAAGAGACACTGAATCTCCACATTTCGTGGAACCATAAAGATTCACAAAATTATGCTTGCTAGGGGCATTCAAAACTCTCTTATTAATACGCTTCAAAACATCTTTTTGCTCCATTATCCACTTGGCGACATTTGCGCGATCCGTTAAACGTCCTTCCATAACAGCTCGCTGAAGCTTAGGAGTGATTCTCATAACTTCCCGCATGATTGTTTCCTCAATCACATCCCCTTGGATTCCTTCATCGCTGAGAACATAACCATTCAAAAGGACTTTCGGTGCTTTTTGAAGGCCTGATTTCCGCAAGAACTCCATCCCAGTTTTCCTGCCTTTATCATAATCCGAATTCTTTCCGAACACATCTTCCACGTTTTCATCGGCATATTTCCTACTGAAGAACCTTTTGACATCATCCACGGTTGGATCAGTATTGCGATAACTATCCAAAAAATTGATAAATAGTTTAAGCGCATCCGACTGTTTCATTTCAGTTGACAAGAAGTTAATTAAATTCAGAAGCGCCACTCCAACGTCTTCATTTCCGCAGATATTTGGATCATCATTGACTGTGAAGATGAAACCAATTCTAAAAACGAAAGAGGTTCAATAAAGTTAAAGTAATTAATCAACCTCATTGCAATATCGTGATTATAGAATGATGAACCAATTCTAATAAGTCGACGTCCTTCTTCCGTACTCGGGTCAACCACAAACACCAAGGTGAATAAATTACGAGCAATTGGTCTGATCATTCCGGGATAATATGGTTGTAGCATCAATTTAACGCTATTACTCCATTGTTTATACTTTTTGTCCGAGTCCAAATTGTTGAAGAACTATAATAATGAAATTGTTGGTTAAATTTAAATGCAAGTAGAAAACCAATGGATATCCTTCTCTATAGTCGATTGCATAGTTTTGCTCATCCGTCTCAGTACTATCCATGCCTACTAAAATGGACAAATATTCGTTCTAAATTAATATTATTAAATATATATATAGCAATAAACACTTACGTTGATACCCATTTCGTAGAATCCAGATGAGATTTTGTCTTCGTTCTTTAATAAATCTGCTAACTTGTAAACATCAAGACTATTAATGTCTTGTTGAATTCCATTAATAAACATCGTGGTTTCACCCGGTTCGACACCGGCCTTTTCAAGGAACTTCTGATTCATGGTTACTTCTTTCTTAAGACTTTGGGTTAATGTGGTTCTGGCGATAGTTCGCGCATGAATTGGGAAGTTTTGAGAAATATCTTCCAATGTTTCAATAGCGGAGGATTTATCAGTGTTTATGAGCTTTTGTGCCGCTTGGAAGCTTAGATCTTGGATCTCCCACTTCTTTAGTGGTGATAATTCATCAGTATCCTTAAGATTGGCGCGGAATGCCTCAATTTGCTCGGTGAGGTCCTGGTGCTTCTCCTTCAGTAGTTTAATGTTAAATCCATAGAGATCAGTCTCATCCTCTTCGGCTTCCTTCTTGGTGTTAGTCTCATCAACGGCTTTGTACTCAGTATTCTTGATAGCCAACTCTACTCCGTATCCCGAAAGTGAGATTAACTGATTTCGTACATGTTTATTAAAATGCCGAACAGCAAATTTTATCTTCTTTTCGTCGGCAAGTTTAACAAGTTTCTCGTACAACTTTGCAAACGATACTTTTCCAATGTCACCATACATAACAATGAATTGACCTGCTTTTCCATAAATGTGCTCATTTTGTATAGGTTGTTCGTTTTCAGATGAAGAACTTAATAATTCATCCAATGTATTAGTGTCGCATGCAACTTTTTCCTTTACAACAATAAAAGCATCACAGTCGGGGATTTTGTAGTCAGTGGTGATCTGAAAAATTCAATTGAAATTACATACATATTCCAAACAACCAGTACTTGTTGATGAGACTGAACGGCAGGCGAATATTGCCTCAATGATAATGAGAACTTGAGGAAATCCACAGTTGATGGGGCCAAAATCGACTTAGCCTTTTCAATAGTATAGTCATACTTTTTCTCGTCGGTTACTACAAATTAAAAAATATAACTTGTAAAATAATTATATATTCTCACATTCATTCCACTTCACAGTATCTGCGCCTTTATTAATCAATTTTATGAAATCGAAAAATAACGCATTGTCTTCATTCGCAATAAATTCACTAAAATAGTTATTAATGAAAATTATTTGATTTCTAAAGTGTCTTACCTGGTTTCAGCCAACAATGAGGTTGAATTCCAGTTAGAATTAAGTGAAACTAACACCGACTTCGACTGACATTCCACCAGTAGGGGGAAAGCGAGAAAAAGTAATAAAACACCTTTCATGTACCTGAAATCAGTTGAATTACTTACTTCTTTTAGGCGAGAAACTAAAAGCGACATCACGATATTCATTAACGTGGATCCACGTACAGGATTTTGTGTTTAAATAGAACAACATAAAAAGAGAGGTATGAAAGATAAGACAACAGGGTTAATAAATTGTCAGTGGAGCGCAATTTATGTAAGTTCTTTTTTATTTCACGAATTAAATATAAATATTGTCCTTTTCAGAGATCGATGCCTAATGGAAGAGGAAAAATATTAGAATGGACTGATGATCTCGTTTGGATGAGCTCTCTTTTTAGACGGCCATTCTTTTTTACGAAATTATGGGCAATACATATTTAAGAGGAATTGAGAAAAATGTTTTTTATGGCCCCATCATTTTCTCTTCTTTTATTATTCTTCCATTAGGCATCGATCTCTGAAATGAATAATATTACATATAATATATTACATTTAATAAATTCATGTATAGTTCATTTGAAATGATTTAAATATTTCACGCCATGTGTTAGTATTTAAAGAAACCACTGTTAAAATAATTAGAGAAAATTTGTATGTGTTACAATTAGTTTCAAATGGACTATAATTGAGTTATACTTTCTGACTGGTTTTTTCATTTTTTTAAATATGTATATTTTACTTTCATTTAGGTATATTGTATATTTTACGCGCACCTAAAATGTAGTTTTTCTATACGTGACATTTATTTATAAAAGTTTTTTTTTTTATAAAAGTACGTTCAATACAATCTTAAATTTATTAAAACATTAAAAACGTATATGGTGTAATGTCTGTTAGCAATATTTATTTTTAACTCAAAATTATGTAGAATAGGAATTTAATTAAATTTAAGTGAAATATGAAATCTTTTTGTTAATTAAATTAAGGTGAGTGTTCTTATGGTCTACAAGGCACTTTAAGTATCATTCAATTATAATTCGTGAAAAGAGTATTTCTTCCATGTAGTTTTTTTTTTGATCCATATAGTATATTTATTAACACTTATTTACATGTTATTAAATATTAAAGTTAGAAAGTAATGAATAAATGAAAACTAATTATTAAATGTGTGAAACAATTTAATTAAATTTTAACGCACTGTAAAGCGTTTTTATAGACTATGTATATATATATATATATATATATCAGTATTTTTATCGACGTCCCCATTTTTTTCGTTTGTGCGAAATGACAGAGTAAAATATTCATAGATATGGAGTTGAGTTTATTTCACAATTGTCGCTTTTTAATAGTTCCATAAGGTTTTTTCTTAAAAGGAGAATAAATTGGATCAAAGGTATTTTTTGTTTGTTTGTTTGTTTGTTTTTGGGAGCGATTAAGTTTGCATCGATTAACTGAATTTAATATTTCATGCACTCGCTTGTCCAAAAATCAATTCGGCGAATTTAGCGTCATTTGATTTCACTTGTAATCGAATAATTCTAGTCATTAAAAACATTTAAATTCAATTTCTATTGTACATTGATCTTAACTGAACGTGCACTTAAGTAGGTCGTTGCATTTTCTAATATATAGTGCAATGAGCTCAGTCTGATTGAGAAACAATTACCTCTATATGTTGAACTTTACTTGATTAAAACGATAAAATTAATGGCTGAGACCATTAATCGTTCTCGATACTACCTACTATTTTTCAAGTTATGATGAACCATAACATCATAGCCGTCATTGAAATTTATGTTTTGCATGTTACCCGCACACAACACACTCGCTCTGCGATCTCATATTGGCCAGTCGTGCAGGGGGAGGTGGGGCTTCTTCTCAAACATGAAGGCAAAAGAAACCAACCGGATGGCCATGCACGCCACATTTGCGGAACAGATAATATATTCGGAGCACAGTGAAACAGAGCTTCTCTTTACTCCTCCTAGTAATGTTTACTATTCGACGTCAATCATGTTCATGTATTCATCTAGACATCCACTCGCCTCGGTTCAGGCGCTGTGTATTCCTCTCTCACTCGGTGTTTGGCGATCAATTGTCTAACCGATGCAGCGGCCGTGTTCGCTCTCTCATCCATATCTACATATAATTTTTACCATTTACAAGCTTTAGTTCTTGACGTTCTTGGTTTGTTTCCATGACATTGCAATTACTGATTAGATTATTATCATATTAATAATTACAATTGACCGTGAAGATTATATTTAACCTTAGAAATCCTTTTTGTTTGTATCACTCTATTAAAATAATAATAGCGGAAGGCTTTCCTTATTGTTTATCATCAAAAGCACATTTTTCCCAACATCAAGTGATTATTTGATTAATATTGACAGAATCAACTACCCTGTTTTTCTCTCCCATGTGCTTATTTATCGTTTTGTTCATATACAAACGGATCGTTTTTATTATTTCACTGGTCAATGATAATTTATACAACAAATTTTTGGTGGCGAGGGCTCGATAACAATTTGTTTTTGGTTTCAAATAAAATATTCCAAATGAAACATAACTGATAAACCATATTGACAAGATATCATATTACGCGACGCCTCCCTTCACCGACAAAAAACGGGAACTGTATGTGTCCAAGTGTTTATAAGCAACGTGGAAGTGGGATCAGTGGAGAAACTTGTTTGTGTGAAGGGAGGGGGCCGCCAAAATTCCTCGCTGCGCAATGTTCTTCAAGCAACGCCTATCGGATAGTCGAAGGATAAGGTTAGCGACGTCTAAATTCGAATTATCGATCAATTTATTTAATGCTGTTTCACGCTGTTTCAGATAAGGAATCTCCATACTTTCCTCTTATAATCATATGACTCTTTATTTGCTCAATAAAGTTGCGTGGCATGCGCCATTGTCACACATTCCCATCACTTGTATTCAATTCGCGTTCACGTCAATCGGCATTGATGACGAAGATCTATTTGCGCTCCACATTTCAATACAAAACCTCGTCGATGAAATCGATTTTTCACCCACTTGAAGGAAGGCGATTGATGTTTTTGCGTGTTTTCGTGTTCTTTAACGCTGAATGGACTTGGGACTTGTCTACAGATTATATATCTAGTTTTCTCATTCTGAACATTTACTTGTGACTCATTTATTGTCGTTTGTAAATATATTTTTTTTCAAAATGCCTTCGACCGTTTAAAATATTTCGTAAAATCTATTTCATCATATTTGATCTCGTTTAATTTGATCATTTGTTTTAATAACAAAATTATGTCTGTTGAAAATTTTAATCATTTGCCTCAGTAATTTTATAAGAAATTTTGATTATCTTGAAGGTGCTATGTCAATTTCGACGATTCGAAGACAAGTAAAAAACGTCGCTTACAACTTCTCCGATGCTCAGGTGAAGGTGCGCGAAGCGACTAGTAATGATCCTTGGGGGCCATCTACAGCCTTGATGTCAGAAATCGCTGACTTGACGCACAATCCAAATGTATGATTAATAAGGATATTGAAAAGAAATTTTAAATTTTTTGTAGGCATTTACCGAAATCATGAGTATCGTTTGGAAGCGACTCAATGACTCTGGAAAGAACTGGCGCCACGTTTACAAGAGTCTGGTCCTTCTTGATTATTTGATCAAATGCGGACATGAGAAAGTTGCCCAGCAATGCCGCGAGAATATATTCACCATTGAGACGCTGAGAGACTTCCAACATATCGAGGATAACCGTGATCAGGTTTTAAGCAGTTTTTTTGGTATAAATGTTTTTTCTAATTATAGGGAATGAACATTCGTGAGAAGGCCAAGCAAATTGGTGCGCTTTTGTCAGATGAAGAGCGTTTGAAGAATGAGCGTACTAGATCAATGATAACGCGCAATAAGCTTAGGCAGAATAATTTGGGTCCTGTTGGGGCGGAATCGAGGAAGAGTCGTAATCATCATCATGTAGCTGATGTTGCTCTTGGTTACATTCTGTTAAGAAATTTCAATAAATTAGATTATTTTCCAGATCCAGAATATGAAGAAGCTCGTCCATCAACAGCCACAGAAGAGGAAATGCAATTACAAATCGCATTGGCTCTTTCGCGCGAAGAACACGAGAAAATGGATGAAATGAGAAAGGGCGATGAAGTTCGACTTCAAATCGCTCTCGAGGAATCGCAAAAGGAAGCTGAACGACTAGCACACACTGAACAGGGAACCGTTAACAGTGGACAACTAACTCAGTCTGCTCTTGATGACTTGCTCTCTCTCGGAGTTGGGGAGCTCGTCTCATCTGATCAGCCATCGTCGTCTAACTGGAATAATAGCACCTCAGCTATGGCTGATCCATGGGCTGTACCGCAGCAATCATCGAATGGTAATGGTATTATTTACAAAGGGTACATATTATATTATTATTCTTTTTGTAGCAGCTACATTTAATGATCCATGGTCGACCAACTCGAATTCTGTTCCAAATGCTCCATCGGAGCCAATGAAGAACGACCCATTTGCCGTATGGGATTCTACTCCAACAGCCCAGCAACCACAACCTGCATTTGTAGCATCGAATGATAATGGAATCGATCTTCTCGGTGGAGATGTAAGTTTACCGATCCTATGCAATTTTAATATTATTTTCTCAGCTTCTTGCACCAACCACATCGGCCCCAGAAACTCTACCATCTCAAACTGCTACTAATGGAATGCGTAAGACGCCAGAAGCGTTCCTTGGAGAGAATAAGAACTTGGTTAACTTGGATAATTTGCTCGGAACTTCTTCGTCGACTACAGGTAATTTTAACTAGAGAAAATATTAAATTTAAAGGTTTTATTATATTAAATATGTATATAATTTTTAGCAACACCACAACAAGGTATGTGATTGAAAAAATCGCAGAGGTTGAGGTTAAATGCATTTTATCGGAATTTTAACGCGCACTTATTACTTCAAACTTGTTTTTTCATTTCTCTGTTAAACACTATGTACTAACATTTTAATATTATTTTATGAAAAATTGCATGCTAAGCGTTAAAGCACATTTGATTGCTTTCTTAGGTTTTAGTTTTCAAATTATTTTAGAATAGTTAGATAAAAATGATTATTTCTTGTTGCAGGTACAAATCCGTTTTTGGCTGGAGGTGCGACAACTTCAACCGCTTCGAATCCGTTTACTGCTCAGCAGCGTAAGTCACCGACTTTGAATGAGATGAGAGCTGCGCAAGGACAAGCCCCACCAGTTCCACAAATGGCGCCACGAGGTGGACTTCCGCAACCAATGGCTAACCCGTTTGCTAATCCATTCTAAGCAAAAACAATAACAAGATGCAGTTTCTTTATAATCTTAATTGAATCAACAATTATTGAATTTTTGTTTTTTTCGACTATTTTATTTATTCGAATGTTTTTTTACATACGATATTTTTTGTTGTATTGGATGTGATTCAAGTTTTCAGCTTCTAACCCATTTTCCTTATTATAAGTAGATTTGGTGACGGTTTTCTTTTATTGCTTAGTTTTTTTTTACTGCATAATTTAGTATTAAACTTGAGGATTTTATCCGTCGTTAGCTGTATAATATAATTGCATGAACATGATTGTTAATGCGAATCATTAATTTACCCTAACTTTTAAATATATTTTGAATATTTTAGTGCTTGTATTTTTGGATATATTGTGAAAGTGTGTTTAAGTATGCTTTGAAGAAATAACTTGTAAATTAACCAAATGGATTGCCATTTTTTTAATGTTTGGCTAGAAGCACTTGCCAATCTAAATGAACATTTGAATACGAATTTGAACACTTGTATTGTATAAGTGTGATTTTTATATTTTGAGGGGGTCGTGCTGTTCCGTAACGATTTGTGCTTAGTTTTCAACGTGAATGTATATCAGTATGTTATGGATATGTTGTGTTGCCTTGAGCGTTACTACTCCAAAAATAGTTTTTCATTTTGATATTGAATTTTAAGAATTTAATTGTTCTTCAATTATAATTGTCTTTTACTTCATTCGGATTAACAAGGGAAAATATGGAAAATGCTCCGTGAATAAATATGTCGATAATTACTTAATAGTTTTTGATGCACAAAAGCATTCGCCGGATTCGTTGGTGCATATTATGTCTAGAATGGAAGCTGGGAGTCGAACTTTCCGTCGAATTGCTTGGTGAGAGAGCGTGCACAGGGTTGCTTGGAGACGAGAGGTATTGGAAAGTAGTTTGGCTAGAATGAAGTCGAGTTTCTTTTTTTCCTTGCGAGCCATTGCCACGCTATTGACGCGGATCACTTGTGCTGAACGAAGTTTGTCCTTGAGTTGAGATATCTGAAGAGGAAAATAAAAAGATTGGAGGATTTTGTTTTAAATTTTTGAATGACTAATATGAATGACATCCACACACTAATTTCCTATTTTGGTAACCGAATTTTAAAAAAAGAATTCAAGAGATACGGTTGTATTGAAATAAATTCGATTAATAGATTTATCTAATAATATATTTTCCCTTTTAAATAAATTAAGTCATTAGTAGCAAACAATGTTGGACAGTGGACAATACCTTTATATTATATTCGTGGACAGTTTTTGCAAGCTCGTTAACTTCTCTTTCATGCTCATAGGGTAGTTTCCTTAAACGATTAATGAAGTAAAACAAATTTTTAGTTCGATTAAAATGGATGTTTACCTTTTCTCGAATTTCGCCGATCTTAATTGGTTTTCAAGTTGAAAAACATGTGCCGACAAAACTTTATTTTGCTCTACCACTGTTTTATAGGTGTCCAAACAAGAATTATAATATTTTAGATGCTTTTATTCGAAATATTTCAATGAATTGGTTGAATTTGTTGACTTACATCCTTTTCTGTCTTCTGAATTCTTTTTTTGAGGGTGCTTATACGAAGTTTTTGAAAATCTTCTACGATGTTACTCGCCATTTTATCTTTAAGCTTATGTTTTTCTTTTTCGAGATTATCATCAAAATTGCGTTTTCGATCTGATCAGTTTAATTATATACTAATAAGATGGATCACACTTCTCTGAACTTCCGCCATTACCATTATCCTCTGACAATATTCGTCAAGGCGGGTTTGAGTCAGTCGCAGAAACTGTTCATTCTTCTTCTTGATAAGTCCCAACTGATTGATGAGAAACTGTTCCTAAAAGTGTATTTTAGTTTTCGGTTTTGTTTTGGAGAACTTGTAAATCATCGGATTTGAGTTCGCTAAATAATTCCTTAAACTGTTCGTATAGTTGATGAACGTGAATGACGTCGATACTATTATCGATCTCGTTCTTAATCGACTTAATTTCTAAAAATACTTCATATAATAAAATAGATTTGTTATGATCACCATTCAGTTTTGTTTTTATCAGTTCGTGATAGTCACCGTACTCATCAAGTTGCGATAACTTGTCAAGCTGCTTGGAATGCGCTAATACTGTTAACTTGTAAGAGTGAGTCAAAGTTTTAATCTCAGATTCGCCATTAATAACATCTCTGACAAGGGATTCAACCGTCTAAATTGAATTTCGGAAAATAATGGTAAAATGGAAATATTGTACTGAGCATACCTCATTGACGTCTAATTTAATTAAATATTCGTTGAAATCAATATTTCCCATATAATATTAATAAAGTATAGTCGAAATATTTTTGGATTTCACATTTTTCTTATGAGATTTGGATGAATTAAGTACACTTGACTGGATAAAATTGAGGGTCCGGAAGCTTTAAACTCTAATTATTTTAAATTTTATTTCTATATTACTATTAAAATCAAAGTATTCCGAGTCTTATTTCGTACTCCTAAGGTTTTACGATTATTATAATCTATCATATAAATCAATAATTGATAAGATGAAACTCGTGACTGCAGCAAATATCTACCTACATCGACATTTTATTTATTTTTATGACAAACCAGAGTAGAAGAGGAAGAAACAGGCTATATGCTATAGAAAGGGTCAATAATTGTAGAGATGAAAGAAATAAAACAACAGCTATCGTTGACTAGCCTTCGGCAGTGATTATTTTTCTCTTTGCTATATTTGCAACTAATATTTCGTTTTGGAACAATAACCGTATTAACTACTGTTATCTATCAGTTTTCAGTGAACAATGAATATAAATAACAGTGATGATTATTCAATTTTCAACTACAATGATGAGTGGCTAGTTCCGGAAAGTCAGCTCTTACAACAGCAAACTCTCCCAATTTGTCAAGTATTTTGATGATTTAATTGGAAGCAAACTAAATCGATTTTGCAGGAAAACACGTGCTGTGTTTGTTGAGCTTAATGGAAACACTTATGGACATGATGGATATTCAAATCAATATAGTTTTTTAAATAGTGATCAAGCTTATAATAACTCGTCAGAATATGTAAATGAAGGATATTTTGTACCACAATATGTAGAAAGTGCACCGAACCCACAATCATTAGATGATTCGATCTTGATTCAACTCGTTCCCAGTTGGGAACCAGTGCCGTTACCAGATAAGGTAAGATTTTTCTATTATTCGAGAATAGTAAAATTTGCAGAGTCAAATATTCGAAGAAATTGTGAGAGAATGCGAAGAAATTGAAAGAAAGTCTCCATCAGCTTGCTCATCGACGTCCTCTGAGGGCAATGAATACCATCCCTATAAGTCGAATGATAGGAAAGAACGAAAGAAGAAACAAAATCGACTAGCGGCGACACGGTATCGTGAAAAGAAGAAGCGTGAGAAAGAGCAGACGAAGAGTTGCATTGATGAACTTTTGGAAAAGAATAATTCTTTGAAAGATAAGGTACAATTATTTTAAATAATTTTATATATTTTCCTTTTTAGGTTAATGGGTTGGCAAATGAGATTAAATACCTCAAAAATCTGATGATTGAAATTGGTATCGGTGGCAAATAAGGAACACAAAGTATTATTATCATTATTTTAATTATTAAATTGTAGAATCTCCATTAAAAGATTTAATATCAATTGACATGATAATGTTGAAATTTGCAGATTTTATGTTTAATGATATTAAATAATTTTTTGGAGATTATTTTTATAATTATTATTGTGGACGGCAGCGGAAAATTGTGCTTTGTTGGTGATTGGCATTAAGGTTGTAATAATATTCTAAGCCGAATCAACACTCAATTTTCTGAAGTCGGGATTTTTTCTTAAATATTTCATTTTCGTCATGTCCATTCGTGAATCCTTTGAACTCATTTAAATTATATTTATTATTTTCCGTTTATTGTGAAATTCAAAAATAAAATCAATAAAATTTTACTTGATAAAATTTTTATATTTTGGAATAAACATCACTTTATTTAAATATATTATTTATTCCTGATACATTAGTACATTGTGAATTTTGGGATAATAAAATGTTGAACAAGTTATTAAGGGTAAAAATTTAGATAAATGGTGTGAACAACTACATGCTTTAAAAATAGTAAGGATTAAAAATAAATAATCATCTATTACATAATTCTAACTTCACAATTTCGAAACACAAAGTTTAATTCAAAATAATAATATTGAAATCTTCTGACGGTACACAACGAATCAATTTAATGGAGTCAAAATAAATTATTAATCTTCTTCATCTTCATCTTCCTTGACTGAAGCGAACCATTTCTCAACGTCTGTATCAAGAGTTTCATGGTAACGTAGGAACCGATGCTCCTGCAAGAATCAATCGAAACTTAATCGCATATGAAGGGAAGCTCATGGTTTTTAATCTCTAGATTAAAAGTAATGTGCTTATTAAAAAAGTATTATCAAAATATAAGAAATTGGCAATTCCAATTTTATTTTCATAAAAAATAAAAGTAATAAATCTGATTTGATCTAGAAATTTTTAAGAAATATAATGAAAACAGAGAAATTATTAACATAAATTGAATATTTGTTTCATGATCTCTTTGAGACAATTAAAAATCATTCAAATATGTTGAAATTAAATTTTCAATTTCTTATATTTTGATAATACCATCTTATTTTCAGTATCATACTTTCAAGAAAAATAAAAACCATGATGAGACCCTATCGAAATTACCAAGAGTTTTTTGTAGTTCGGTCGTTTTTCAGGATCACGTTGTAAACACATATCAACAACCTCACAGAAATCTGCACTAAATCCGTCTTCCACTTTAAGCTTCGGAGGAGGGTCGTTCATAATACTTGACATCATATTAAATTCATTTGCGCAATTTGCAAACGGATATTCACCAGTTGCAAGTTCAACTAAGGTTAAGCCTAGAGACCATACATCACTTCGAATATCATATGAACTGGAATTCTGTGAATAATGAGATATAAAAAACAAAGTCTTAATACACCAACCTCCGGATTCAGCCTCTCGGGACCCATGTAAAGAGGGCAACCAGCTTGCCGTGAATGCGCTTTCGATTCAATCAATCTACCAGCAATTCCAAAATCGCATAACTTAATAACACCATCCCAGTTCAATAAAATGTTTGATGGTTTTACGTCCCTATGCATGATTTGCTGAATAATATTAATTATAAATCAAAATTAATATTAATAACAAACGTGTTCTGTTTTGAGGTAATCTAAAGCTTTGACGATACTGATCAACAGCTTGCCTATTATATTTTCCGGGATAGGTCGTTTAATATCTTTTAATAGTCGATCAAGACACGTTGCCATACATTCCATACACACTTGAACATCAGTCTAAATCGGAATTATTTTTTAATTTAATAAGTTATATCTTACGTCAGTTATAAAATATCCATAGCATTTTACAATGTAGGGACAATCAAATGACCTGCTAATAACATCTAAATCCATTAGAACCCTGGACATTTCACACCAATCCGGAGAGCGTGGCATAGCCTTTAAAAATTAATATTTAAATAGCCCGTTAATTTAAGTAACTAACCTTTACTGCCATCACGAATCCTTTGTATGATTTTTTTGTCACAGTTCCACAACTTCCCGTACCAATGTATGAAATATACTCCAAATCCTTAGCATTGGCCATTATCTTGTTTCCACCCAATGTCAACACCCCGGAATTTTTTTCAACTTGTTTTAACAATTCCGGTATATTCCTATATCTTGGATTATCCTCCTGTCGATTACGATCATAACTACCCGATTGATTTAGTACAAGTCCGCCTAGGCTGAAACCTTCGCGATCCATGACTACCTGAAGTCTAACTGTTTTATTTTTACGATTAGGAAAACATTGTCTTGTAGCTGTTAAGAAAAAATAAGCTCTAATAAAAATTCATAGCGAGTAAAATCAGATAATTCAAATTGTTAAACATTAAAAATATAACCTATTTTATGTGAAAAATGGTTCTTTCTTAAAACAATTTTACATATTCTTATAAGCTTATTTAAGTTAATTTATTGGCGTGACGTAATAACAAGAAATATTAAAACTTTATATTAAATTTGATTTTAACGATTAACTTGATAAAATAAAGAAAATGTGATTTTTTGCATAGAGCAAATGTTTCTATATCAGACAATAAAAAGAAACAAGAAAATGTTTTATCTAAAATTCTAGCAATAGGGATTAATTTCGATCCGCTTATGACACGTATTATTAATACTTGTGGGATTTACATTGTGATATACATATATTATAGATTTGTATTTCTTTTAAAGAGGGAACTCAAATTTTAAATTTACATAAAGTACATTCGTGATTGTATAAAAATGACATTAAATATTGTTAAATCAATAAATACGCTTTAACTTGTAGATATTAGGTTAATGAGAAATACATATGTTGTATTTCATTGGAGAGGAATTAATTATGAAATTGAAATAAGGTTTCATATCATGAAGTAGAAAAATAAAGTGATAGTACGCGAATAATAAAAATTACGATTTATTTGATTTATTTATCAAAATATAATAAATTGGATCAATGGGACTTAAGTAATATTATAAATTTTATATATAAAATTTTAATATAATTCAGTAAAAAGTTATAGCCCTTATTTGTTAGCTAATTAACAGAAATTTTACAAAAAAGTTGTACATTTTGTGTACGAGTCACAACGTGAAAATAGTAGAATTAGAGGGTGGTCCACTGAACGCTTGCCGCACTGCGACCGCACGCATTGGATTAAATACTAGTTTTAACGTTTTTATTTATTTGTTTATTTTAAGGCCTTAGGTGCTTTAACCTAAATCAAGGGAAAACGTATGGGAACCGTCTATAAAAATTATATTGTAAAATAATGAACTTCATCATCTTTCTTCTTTCCGCTTAATTAATTAATTTATTTATTTATCCCTAATTCATTGTTTCTTTTCTTATTAAAAAACTTTCTGATGTATTATATTATAGCTCTGATTATTGATATTAATGATTTTCCATATCAGATATATTGAAAGCTTTATGAAAGTTTATTGATCTACAATTTATATTCGACAAATTAAGCTTATTATAGAAAAAACCAAAATTACTATTAAAAATATTATAATTACAGATGTTTTATGCACAGTTTGTGCTATCTAAAAAAGGGCCACTAGCAAAAATATGGCTCGCAGCACATTGGGAAAAGAAACTATCGAGAGCACAGATTTACGAAACGAATGTGGAAGAAGCAGTAGGACAGATTATCGAACCAAAGGTATATTAAGTCTACTTTCGCATTAAAAATACTTGGTTTATTCAGCAAAATATGGCGCTAAGGACCACTGGTCATCTTCTTTTGGGAATAGTGAGAATTTATTCGAGAAAAACCAAATATCTCCTGGCCGATTGCAATGAAGCCTTTTTGAAAATTAAAATGGCTTTCCGTAATGGAGTTCTAGATGCACCGGATGAAACAGAAACTATGAATACTTCGTCTACAGTAATTCCCGAGGTTTTTGGTGACTTTGAGACATCACTACCCGAGTTCAACGAAGCAGATTATTCCAATAATTTTGTAAGTTTTTTTAAATCTTTGTTTATTCCACACTATGCCTTCGATATCGTGAATATCCTGCTTATATCTGAGAATTAAAATAAATTCAATCCGTCTCTTGTGTTTTTAGAGGCCAATAAGACTTATGGACTAAACGTTGAACGTTATTATTGCTAATAATGGATGAAATTATTTATAATTATCTAATATCATATCTAAAACTTTAAAAATAAATGAAATAAAGAAAAATAGCTTTGCTAAATTATGGTTGTAAATTCGAATTTAAAATTACTAAAATTGGTAGAGCACAGGTAGATCAAAGGCCAATTGCAAGAACGATGGGGAAAGCATTCCCCCATAAAAAATATATTGGGGAATTTTTTGCCCGATAAAAATTAGGTAAATTTAATAGGGAATGAATCCTAATAAAACCTTTCCCCATCACCATTCCCCGATAGATTTTTTTGTAATCGGCCACAAATTTATTCACGCCAACTGGAAATTACGACTTTCCAATTTCTGAGCCAAACTGATGAAAAACAAAATCAACCGGATAAGTAGAAAGTGACGATTCTGAAATTCATAAGCTACTTGACGCAACTAAAATCTAATAATTAGCATTTATACTCTAGTCCACATATGAAATGTGACTTCTTATTCAAAAGATCACATGTTTAACAATAATTTTTGCGCAGAGATTTCTCGAGAATATGAATATTGAGGCCATTTAACTATATTGAATTTAATTATATACTGGAAATAACGATTTTCCATTATTTAGGATTGTCTAAAAATTGTTACGTCTTTTCAATAAAACATGGTTCCCGATAATTCAACTAGGATTTTCTTAAACTAAATAAAATATTAATATCTACATAAAAATTTAGATTTGACCACGTTTACTGGGCTCATATTATTACGATGCCAGTTGGCGTGGGTATCAGGGTTGTACGGAATTCCATCTTCCATTTTCCGCTTTCCGTCGTTTTTCGAGTTCCATTTCCGTTTTTCGTTGTCCGTTTGAAAAAAATTTAATTTCCGTTTTCCGTCTTCCCATTGAAAAAATCGATTTCCGTGCAACCCTGGTGGGTATGAATTCAGTTTTGAAGTAAGTTTATACCAGGTTAAATGTATTATATATATATATATATAATGCGATATAAAATTATTTACAAAATATTTAAAATAGGAAGATATATCTAATTATCTAAACATGAGTTTATTCTTTAGCTGTAGATTCCTGTTTATCTATTTTGCTCCTTTTCATTCCGGATTCTATTTTTGAACACTTGCCATTGCATCCATCTCTGCTTTTGAAATATAAGAATTGTAATTTCAATTTTGTTTTAATTATACGATTCCTAATGAATCCTTCAATGAGCTACAATGTTCAGAAGAAATTCGTTTTTGGATAAAAACTAATTAATTTTTTAAATAAATATTAAATAGTTTTAAATAAGAAATACTCCGAAAAGTTAATGTTCAAGATCATTGTATGACAAATAATTAAAATTAAATTTGCCGAATAACATTATCCAATGTACTCCAAATGAATTCGTAATTACAGGAGCTCAGAAAAGTCACTGAAAGCTAACATTTCGCATAAGCTTAAAGCGCCAGAGATATTTTAAGAGTAGTCTTCAAACTAGTGTTTGGGAAATGAGCGGACCAGTTATGGTCGTATTATGAAGTACTATAAAAGCCTTAAAGCATATTGGGTTATTGTAAAATAATCTAAAAGTTAATGTAAAATTTGGTGGTACATTTATATTTAAAAATGTTGTTTTGGAAATATAGAAATTTGAATATTCATACTTTTAAGCTGACATTAACAGTAAATGTGTTCCGTGAATAAACTTGATATTTGAAAATTCCCATAGTCCCATACCGTTAAAAACTGTGTAAAAATGTAGGTATGCAAATCTGACGGCTAAATCTTAAGGATATATAATGTCCTCCAACTGATTAAACCAAACAATTTAAGTTTGTATACCATGCCCTCTCTTTATATATTATAAAAATCACAAATCTACCACGTTCGCGCAATTTCAATATTTAAATATATATTTGGGCGGTTGCGAGACAGTTAAAAAATGGGAAAATGATTATTTTCATTTGGCGTTTCTTTAAATTGTATTTTTTGCGAATTAAAAACACGAAATCAGATGAAACAAGTTCTGTACTAATATTTGTATTCAATTTTGTAAATTAGAATGGGTTGCTAAAGAATTCCCTAATAATCTTGAAAATATTAAAAGTTCCCTATATTTAAACAAAAATAATTTACAGGTGAGCCAGACAAGATTGGATGATATTACACTTAAAGAAGATCATTTAACTGAAGCCAGCAAATACGCGAGTAATTTCGAAGTATTACACTTTAATCCCAAGATAGTTTTAATCCATACAATTTCAGGTCGATGATTTTGGTGAACATGCTGCTGGTATTACCTATGATGATTCATTTGAGGATGATGTCACGCTTGAATTCCCGCGAGAATGCCTGACAATCGATAGTTTATTCAAGTAACTCGTAGAAGGAGATTAGTACCAATACTCTTGTTATTTAGCCGAGAAGAGTCACGTGAACCCACTCCTTGCCTTGAAAACGGACACGCACCAGGAAAAGCATTATTCAACGATGATGAAGATATGTGCGACTCGTCTTCGGCATTCGATGATGACGATGAAGATAGAATGACAACGACTGGGTCTGAAATCGTTGGTAACGATGAGAACACAATGGATATAAATGACGATATGATGTCGGTGAAGAGCTTCGCCTCACATGGTTACTGCAATGAAACAGTTGACAAATTAAATATTATAATTTAAGGAACCACTTCAACGATAGAAAGAGACAGTATCCAATTGGAAGCAATGGACGTATCCGGGGAGAAGCTAGAGAAGAAAAAAAGGAAAAGGAAGTTGTTGGTCGACGAGCAGAAGAATATCACTGGAGAAGAGATGAAAGCGAACATGGCCGATTATAGGTAGTTTTTTGAAATTTTTCATAAAAATCAGTTTTCTATAATAGGGATACATTAAATGTACTTGACCTGTCACCACCGACAAGGAAATTGATGAATTTGAAATCAATCGGAACTGCAGAGAAGCTTTTCCATCTACCAGGAACAATTACGCTCAAGGCAAAGCCGTTGATCAGAGTAATATAAATATTAAATAGTGACCTGAAATATTGTTTAGCAATATCAAACAAAATTGTTTTTCAACCGAGAAGATAGAAGTTTGCCAAAGAATGACGTGATCAGGTCAGAATTGGAGATGTCGGAGGTTGTAGAGGATACAATGCTCAACCACCCAGATTTCGGAGAGCAGGTATGCTGCGCTTGATTTTATCGGAATCCGTCACTTTGTATTAGCCGTTTTACTTTTTAAGGGAGGATTTAGTTTATCAATGTTTTAAACTATCTTAAATATTACCAAACTTACAGGGAAAGTCTTCTTTCTTAGCTCATAGATTAAACAATTTTCTGATAAAACAATTAAGTGAATATTCTATTTTGATAACTATAAAGTATTACGTGAAGAACTTGAACAATTTAAAAAAATTTTCCCACTAAAAATTGTCACATAATGTTAATTGATATTTCTTAATAGAGATGAGACTGCTTTAACAAGTCACGTGGATTTTAGAAGTGTTCGTAAAATAGAATAGTACCAATTTTTTGTCATTTGACTAGGCTAAGGAAATCTCAAACAAGAACAGATATGGTCTAGGGATAGAAAGTCAATTTAAAATAATCACTACTTAATTTAGATCTAGATAAATATAAAACTTTTGTGTGAACAAAACGTTAATATTAGCACTGGTGAATCCGAACGCCTCGGTTGAGACGCGCTTGGGACGAAAAAGCTTTTAATAAGAACCATTCAAATTTTGGCAGTTCAGGTTTCCGCGCTACAATTGAAATAATATATATATATATATAACTGAATTTAAATAAATGACATAAAAACGAAACTTTTTTCAAGCTCATTAGAGCCAAGGTCATTAAAGTAAATTAAAATTGAAATAAAACGATTTTAAAAAATAATTTAGGAATTATTTTAACAAATTAACGGCATGCTTAAGTGTTTCAACTAGTTTGTATACAGTAAACATAATTCTCTCTTAGCCTGCTTGTGAATACTTAAAATCGATGTTTTTGAAATTTATCTCGTGAAGGAAACGTGTTTCGTTGACGTGGGACGCGTTCAGATTGACCAGTGTACTTTAATAGATAAATGAATTCCGAGTTAATTATACATCATTTTAAATAGTTTCTGTGGCATAATCAGCAACAAACCAAATTCAATGTTATGATAACATTAATCGTTATTATATTTTTGAAGATCCACGTATGGTCTATTTTACTTTATTCCAGACGCGTCTGCAGATAATCTTTTTTTGAAATAATTAACATATTCTTCAATAAAGTTTTAAACCCTCTTATAATTTAATAAATGAATTTTCATTTTCACCAGTATCCTCACAAACTGTTATAAGTAAGCCGGTACTCTAGATTTAGTAAAGATGGTTTAATCCGGTTTATTGTTGAATATTTAATTTCGAGGAAATCAATATCCATATCGAATGGTATTAAGAATAATATTATTATAAGTATTCTAATAATAACAACTTTAATTTAATTAGCACTAAGAGGTCCCCTCTGTTTAATGGCAATAATGAGTAAAAAAGAAAACGTGTTATTGAAGACTAATTACTGCACGCGCATTTAAGTTAATAACCACTAATGGTTTTCGTGGAGTTGTTTGATGTTGGACCTTTTGTGTACGGTGTGCCGTGATTTCCGTTCCTTTGTGATACAACACCATTGTTATTGTTTGTGTGTATGTTATCAATTAACCGTCATCATCAAATTACCATGGAACGGATGAGCCGCTGGTATTACGTAAAACCCGGCTTCCTGCGCACAATAACGGCACCGGCAGATACATAAAAGTTGCGTAACGCTTCGGGTTGTGATATGACATGGTGTGATATTTGTATGGTCCCTGCAGTTATTAGAAAACTTGCGCTTTGTCGTGTTGTATTTCTGCACTGTTGTCATACATGTGCATGTTACTCCAATTACGCAACACTTGAGTTCGAATGAGTACAACCATGAAATAATTAATAATCGTACTTATTACCTGCTCGACTTGGTAATAATTGCTGTTTTGGTAATAACGTTATTAATCATATTGTGAGCACAATGTTCAGCTATTCAAATGTAACAAATTGCATTTAGTTGATTTTGTGGTGGAATTGATTTAAAATCCCTGTCGAAAAGGAATACCGATGGAATTAGTAAGTGGCTGTAGTGGATAGTAGGAGTAATAATAAGAGGTGTTTTAACAATTAATTGTCTGTTAAAACATGGACTACTTATGGCATTGAACATACGGGCTACTTCTAGCAGCTCTTGATAGAGTCGTGTTGAAGAGGTCCCATATGGCTCGGACCATGTTTGAGGGGGGTGTTAAGTAGTGGCGGATTCCACTAGTGTTATTGTTATGTCGGTTGTCTTGAATGAAGTTACGGTAGAGGATTAAAAAAGTCAATTGGTTTATAGGGCTCGGGATTCGCCGACGAGTTTGACGATGTTGAAGCGGTTGATTTTGACAACTATGTGGCTACGTCGCCGGAGCGTGTAGAACTGAGCTCCGAGGAGCCTCAGCCGCTGGTGTCGAGCGACGAGCCAATGGAAGATACGTCGCCGGTGGAGAAGAAGAAAAGGAAAGAGGTGAGTCAAGGAATGATAACAGGAATCGGGAATTGAAACACAATGGACCTGATGAATGTCCGTTGTGGTTTGGGTTGTTATTTTTTGTTTCATTTTGTACTTCTTTTGTTGATGCCGGCCGGTATGAATGACAATAAGGTTTATGACAAGTGAAAGTGGTGTTTGTTTTATAGGTTATCATGATTATGAGTTTCTTTTTGATGGGCAAAAAATTGATTGAAATGAGTTTTTGTTGCAGCATCACCGAGCGCACGAAGAAGAGGAGATTGAAGATGACGACAATCGATTCTCGAAGAGAACGCAGGGCTTGCTGAACTCGATTGCCAACAAGATCCGCAGTTCCGACGAGGAGATGGTAAGGGAGTAAGCCGTACGGAGCGGCGGACCAGCCGCCGTCATCGCCGTCGTCCCATTAACAATCACTTGAACACAGATTCAGATTGACCCCGATTTCAAGAAAGAATATTAATGTGAAGTGGGACTAAGTCGATGGTGTGAGAGTGGATTTATCATGACCCTATTACTCCCCCATACATGCACCCAGTCATTGATGTTGAGGAGAAGCCAGTGTGTTTCTTGAGTTTGATCGGGAATTGATGGACGGAAGGTGGCGGTGGCGGTTGAAGAATGTTGTCTAGAGTGTTGTGTTGTGTCCTTGTCAGTAGTGCAATTGTGTCCACTTGAGCGCACATCATATGTTCATACTTCACACGAATATGGTGGGGTGGTTGAAACTGTTATTATTATTTGTTATTGGAAGAGATTATGAAGTTTTTTTATTTGAAATATGGGAAGTTGATTTAGTGGGAGAAATGAAGTGTAGATGATTTGATAAATGCTTGATGTGGCGTGTATAGATGTCCGGCTTTCATTGGTGACTTCATTTGAATCTTGTGCAATCAGACGGTATGTGCGGAAGGAAGGATGAATGGGTTTCGTTTAAGAATTGTTGTCTTAGTTGATTTTTCTAAAGGAATATGAAATTTTCAACTAAGAGAATTTCGTTAACATGTGTTTAATATATACACATCTAGCTAATTTAAAATTAACTGACGAATAGTTTCTCCGTGAAAAAATATAAGGCAGGTAAAAATTTGAGTATCATTTTTATCTCGTAACAATAAGTTCTCTCGCAGCAAATAAATCGCTTTTCGCTAGACGTAGTGCTGCATTTTTGGGAAGATGGAATAGAATTTATTAAATTTCAGAAAACCATATGAAGATTTTAAATTATGCACGCCGAATGAAGCGTTTACACTAACTTCTCAAACTCAGATGGACTCATATAATTAAGAGTTTATATAGTTTAGAATATTCCTGACAATTTAACGTGAATAGTTTTCTGGAATTGACACGTGGATACTTATAATTCATATCGACATATTTGTTAAGTTTCATTTGGCGTGATTAAGTATTTTCTCTAGATCTAGTAGCACAAGACATTCGATGAAGTAGCTCAATTATAGGTAAATAAATAATTATTAGAAACTGATAAACGCATAAGAAGAGAGTGGGAGAAAACTTTTCAGTAAATATTGTAAACGACACGCGAATAAAAACTATGATGAAAAGTCAATAGTTTCTACAATAATGAGGGTAATCCAAAAGGAAATATAGCCCCATACTACATTTTCAAAAGAAAAAATAGCTCAAATAAAGAGAATTTCCCACAGAAGCTCACAGAAGAAGCAAAGCGTTATCACACCAAATGAAATTGACGATTTTGAGATATTTTCACGAATTTTATTATTTTTCACGTGCAAGTTATAAACTAATTTTGTTTACAATGTTTTCTTAAAATACCTATAAAGCTTTAAATTTTTTACGAAATTTAATATTTAAGTGACTCTTCCAAGGTCCTATTTTACTATTTCATTTTGAGTTTGATTTAGCGCATTATTGCAAATATGAAATCCCGTTTCACTTGGGTCCACGTAACAATTTCAAACAGATACATTTGTATTTCTTCTCGCCTAGATTATGTCTTCCGTCATATTTTTTATGGAAATGACCGAGAATTTATAGCTGAACCACAATGAATAGAACGGTAATGATTGTCGGTGATAAATTATTGCGCAATGGGACAATGCGTTAAGTATGTGTCAAAACAATCTGCTCATCAGTGGCGATTAGAAAGTGGAAGAAGAGAGGGAATTGAATTTGAGAGCACCCATATGCTTCGATTGATTGGTGGATGATGCAATTTGTCTGAGAGAAAGTTTTGAAGTGATGTTGGATTTGAAATGGTTTTAATTGATAGGTTTGACACGTGCTAATTTGTGAATTTTAATTCAAAATTGCGGGTTGAATTGTGGGTTTTTTGGTGGTCTCCCTTTGGTGTCCTTGTTGAATGAGAGTAAATTGTTTAAATAAAATATTGCTTGTTTCAGATCAATCTATCCGATATGATGACGAAAGGCTCGACAAGAAAGACTGCAGCTCAGAAGTTTTACACGCTTCTGGTCCTGAAGAAGTGGCAGGCGATAGACGTGAAGCAGAACGAGCCATTCGACGAGATCAAGATCACGGCGGGCCCAAACATTGGCCAAACGTCACTCTAGAAGATGTTGATGCGGTGTCTAATTCTTGCAATTTATTCCTCCCACAACCCGTATTCCAATAACAAATATGATTATTTTTTGCCCATCGTCTTCTTCTTGGTATATTGTTTGCAATGTTTTGTATGTTAACTAGGCGCGCGCCCATCTAGATGCTATGATGATCAGAGGTTCCCGAGCGTCGGAGGCGGCGACGTTATATATATTTTTGCATATATTAAAACCAGGCCCCCGACAAGCTTGCATTTCTTGATTCTGTTGATTCCTTCCAGCGATGATACGTTTGAGGTGGTGTATGCGTGAGTGTTTGCGCGTATATATAATATATTTCGAAAAAATTTTGTATTGTTAGGTGGGAGGATGTTTGGGAGAATCTTGGTTTACTCGCAACGCCGACGGTCTCACCTTTCAATTGTCGACGTTGTTGTATGGGGGGGGGGGGAGTGTTGTTGATTTGGGTTTTGTATTTGTCGCTTCTCTTGTTGTGTACCTTTAACATTATTGAGCTCGATGCGCGAAGAGAGCTACCTTCAACCATCGAGAGATGTATTTGATGCCACTTCTTGATTTATTTCTTGTTATGTTATTGTTTTATCTTGATGGATCTCGAAATTATTTTGCAAGTATCAACTCACACATTTATTAATCTCATTGTATAGTCATTTATTACTAAAACATTAAAATAAGCCAAAATGTGTATATGTCATGATTCCTCAGATTATGATTATTTGTATGTCTACGATTATGATGATTTACAATTATTATTGAAAGTTAATTTAATACTCTATGATCATTGGATTAATATGTATTTATTTGAGTTTAATAAAAGAGAGTTTATTTTACATTTTGCTTCGCTGCTCTTGGCGCACTATTATCACCAGCATCAAGATTACGGTAATGATATCGAATCATTGGCGGTCTCCACCTTTGTTTGTCGTGTCTACAGTATTGCTGGCGGATGTTTTGGCGAGCGCGTGGGGGAAGTGGTGGTTTTATGTATGTATGTATATATTTATAAGTTTTGCGAAGGAATGCAAACAAAAGGGATTCAGTTGCACAAACACAATAATGCACACAAACATATGAGAAACGTTATTGGGATCATCGAGCAGTGACACCTGTAAAACGAGTTGTCGTGTTGTTGTTGTTGTTCTGAAGAATAATTTGGCAACAAATCACAATAGAATGATGGCCACCTGCGTGGAGCATGGATGTTGCGGAAAAAGTGGCGAGCTTCAACTATTTTCTCTCGAGCGAGCACGCACGTCCGTCGTCCATTCAAAACGAATACAAAAGGCTGAATAGAAGCGGTGGATTGAAAAGAAAAGAAACAATGCGCTGTAATGATTAGGGGAATGTGTCAGCAGCAGCCCAAGAAGAAGAAGAGAGCAGTTTGAGAATCGGCCCTCGTCCGATATATATTTTTTTGTTGTTGTTCGGTTCAGCTCCAAGCGCCCTGGCGACTGTTTTCGTTACAGCGTATTCGGTTCGCATATTTATTTATTTATTGTGTGGCTACTTTTGAGCCGAGTTGAACAATAAGAACCTGGAAAATATCTGAAAAACAAGTTATTGTTGTTGTTGTTTTGACAACAATGGCACGCGCAGACAACAATTTTGACGGCGGCTGAGCAAGGTTTAAGCTAAATTGAATACGGTAAGCTATATCTTGCTTGTTTTCCACGTGTGTCACTTTAGCGCCCTCCCTTGTGTTCGTGTCTGTGTGTTTTTTGAATGTTGTGGTTGGGTGTATCCGTCTTGATCGTTTCGACCTTCGATCCATAAACGATCGTTTAGGTGTATATATTTCTCCCATCTAATGCGCACTATTTCAAATACTGTATCAATTCCTCGACGATTTATTTGCCTTTTTTTGAGAAAATATCGTCTCGTCGTGATTTCAACCGCATTTTGTTTTGCTCATGCTCATAAATACCCCTATAATAATTTTCAATTTTCTCATTGATTTGCCAAAAGGAAGCTTCTAAAAAATTCTTCGGTCTCTTTTTCTATGTGTTTTTTCATCGACGTCTCTCATGATTCTCGACTGAAAAATATAAATGTGAAAAATTTTGGGCCAAAAAAAGCAGAGCCTCCCCCTTTTCTTTCATGAAGAGATGAAGCATCGTCCTACTGTAGTTTTGGTTTGCTTGGTTGACTGGAAAAATCGTTGAGTTTGTTTTTATTTTAATCGATTTATTCGCTTTTTAATTGTATTTTTTTATCACTGTTGATGAAAATAATGAAGATAACAAGCTTAAATTCCTTAATGAAGATAACAAGAATAAGACATTAATCTGAGCTTTCCTCCCACCCATCAATTACCGCATTCTGGATTAAGCAGAAAAAGCGGCAACGGGGGACAGCAAGCGGATTACATTTATTATTGTTCACATCATCCCCTTTTATTCCAGGTAATCAAGCAATTTCATTTTCTTGAATGCACATCTAATAAGCAATAAATGTAAAGATTATCTTTGACGAGTTTGATTGCCTTAATCACAAGCTATTGTTGTCTATTCCATATATTTTCTGCGTGCTTTTCATACCGTAGTTAGTTTGTTTTGTTGATAGCTATGATAAAGGAGTTAAACCATTTTTATCTGTTTAATTAATTTGTATATTTGTTCATATTAATCTATTAAAATTAAATAATGGTTAGGTGGTAGAAGAAAAATAAATTCTTTAAAAAATTTTATAATACAATGCTCAAGCATTTCTCTCCAAATTATCAAAATTCATAAAGTATTATTTTGTAATTTGAAAAACTTTTTTAATCTCTAAATTTTCTTAAACTCCTTATTGTTAAATACTTTGTTATAAACAGTAAAAACTTTTAAATAGACATTACTATGAGCTCTAATGCTGATAGCTTTTTATTTCATTAAATTAAAAAAACCACACACGAGAAGTTCCATTATTGGTGTAAGACGGATTCAAAGTACCAAAGAACTATTCAAAGTTCCCGAAAATTATTGAATTTAAAACCGCCCAACAATAGGATTTTTGAGAAAATCCTATTATTATGCCAACTGAAATAATTTAATCCTTTTTTAAGTCCAGCTAATAAACTTTGCTAATTGGGATATGTTTGATACGAGCATTTAAATTAATTTTTACTTATAATAAAAGAAAACATGGACAATAATTAGTATTGACAAGTTTTTATTTTTCAAATAAATCTTATTTTCTTTAAGTCATCCAACAAACTATGGGTTTCTAGGTTTATTTATATATATATATATATATATACCTAAATAGAGTATATAGCTAACTTTAACCTAAAAAAGTTTGTTTTTCTGTTATTCAATTAGCTGTAAATTAGAGAGTACAAAAATGTGATATTAAAATTCCTTTACAACTGAACTTGATTTTATTATTTTAACGTTTCCATGTAGAATAAGGTTCTAACAAAATATTAAAAATATTAAGGTCTATGATTTAATAAGCTGGGCTTAGTTATTTTCGAACCGCTTTCACATGTACCTCTGTTTTATTTATTAATCTGTAAATAATTCTTGAGATCTTCCAAACTTTTAAACGATCTTTACTTATTATCAAACCATCAAGTGTATATAATTCCATACAAACGGCTCACGGATATTTTACTATAAATGTTTAAGAACGTTTTATTGCCAATTTACTAGTATTTGATCCAAGCAATGAAAGCTTAGAAATCTATTAGAAATCCTTTATAAATTAACACAATATAATAGATTTTCTCACTATGTTATCATTATCTAGTTTAGATAAACACTTTTTGCACAATCCTGAACAATCCAAACAATGCAAATTTCCCAATTTCCTCTATAAAATTACTCTCCTGATATTTTGTGGTAAAAACTGTCTACCTACTTAAATGGGGTTATTATAATAAAGGCCTTCCGGTTTCAATTGAATTAGAACCATCCTAAATGGTAGAAGGCCAAGAGTCTTGTCGGCGTCCTTTATTTGGTGGAAGACAATTGAGAGGGAGGACAAACGTTTCAAAAGGTTACAAAAAACAACACCAACAAGAGCGTTCAAGAAATGGGTGAACGGTAATTAAGCGAAAAAAAAAACTTCCGCCGGTTTTCGGTAATTATCGTGTTTTCCGGATTATTAAACTGTTCGCCATGCAGGTAAACTTTCAAGGTGTTCCCCCACCCCCTCGCGGACCCACGAAGCATCTTCTCAGAATTCTTGTCAATCCCCATTCCTACCGCCCAAAAAAAACGACCCATCATTAGTGTCTGTCGTCATCAGCAGCACATATTTGTTGTGCGCACGCGTGTTGTGCGCTCAATCAGTCAGCAGCCGCATCAGCCCCACCCACCGATGACTTGGATTGGTCGACGGGGTGTGGTAGGCGGACACGCCCCCTTGTGTCGGGTCCGGCGGACGGCGGTCCGCTTCGGTTCGCGGTTTTCTGACTGCTGCTGTTGGCCTCCCGACGGTGTTGGTGAATGCGAGTCACCTCTCTTATATATAAAACCTCAAATTTTTTGTTGATTCATTATTATAATGCATGTGCTTTTTTGGGCTCTATTCAATCTTTTGTATTTGTATACAACTGTGTTCATCTTTTGTTATAGATGAGCAACTAGTTCCTTGTTGTTGAAACAATAAGATATTATATAGTGATATTGTTTTCAGTTAGCTCATAATGATGATGATGGGCGATTCGGACTTAAAGCATATGCATGACTATCAATGGTGTATGACGAGCTTTCAAATACCGCCGACGTCGAGCTCACAGATACCGCAGCAATCACTGCCGGATGATATATCAAACGGGCCGGACAGTCCCGACTCATCGGGCAAGGATGGCAAGAAGGCCGATGATCGGTAAGATTGTCAGCTCAAGGGGGTTCTCTCGCTAATAATGGCTAAAGTAATTTCAGCGTGAAACGTCCGATGAATGCATTCATGGTGTGGAGCAGAGGGCAGCGCAGAAAAATGGCGCAGGTATGCTTTGATATTCTTTTACACTAATTTGTTACTACAATTAGTTTCGTTGTCCACCACTGTTTTTATAATTGCATTAGATGGCTAATTTATATTCGCACTGACTAAAACCACTTGAACTTGAACTTTTTGAAACATTTCTTCATCATCATATTCTTCTTCTTATTCCGATTACCCACTTATTAATAACAAAATCTATAACCAAGGGCAATATTATAAAATAATTTATTTATCAAAAATTGATTTTCACATCATATTTTCATGATATTTGTCATCATTGCTGGCAAGTACTGTAATTGGTAGTTTGTATGAGATATTACATTAAACAAACGATGAATGGTGTTTACACTAGAAATGACAGAAAATATTTCCCGGGGATGATTGATAAGTTGGCTTGGATTTTATTAGGACCATCTAAGAGAGATGAAGCGGAAGACTAGTAGGAAGTATTTAGCAGAATGGATTAACAAACATCACAAATAACAATCGATCTTGTAGGAGAATCCAAAAATGCACAACTCGGAAATCAGCAAAAGACTTGGTACCGAGTGGAAGATGTTAAATGAACAGGACAAACGACCATTTATTGATGAGGCGAAACGATTGAGGGCTATTCATATGAAGGTAAAAAACAAACCTAGACCATTATATTGATTACCTTCATTGTTCAGGAGCACCCAGATTATAAATACCGTCCGAGAAGGAAGACAAAGAGTATCAACAAGAAGAACGGCAATAGCATTCCATTTTCAGCCATTGATAGCTTAAAACCACAGGTACTGTTTTTGGTTTTATGATGATTTCTTAAACGATTTCTCTAGGTGTACCCGAGCATTCCAGCCACATGGAATACAGCAACAACATATTTCGATCCGGCGACATATCCATTCTACCAACGTGCCGGATATGACATGATGAACCAGATGAACTATCTTGGAAGCTCGTCAGCCGCAGACAATTCATCGCCAACGCAGCAGTACCAGCAATCCCCAATCGGGACCGCAAGCTATACGACGGCAAGTTATCTGACGCCCAAATCCGAGTCATCGCCAGTCGGAAGTGATACAACGACGACAACCGTCACACTGGATCCAGCGACGGCGGCGGCGACCGGCACCCAGTTCCGCTCGTTTTACGATCCAACTAAGGACCAAATGACAGCCATGTATCCGTATAATCTCGACCTTGGCATTGCTCAAAATCTTCCCGCCGCACTTTCCCAGTCGCACGTGACCTCGTGAATCAATTCTTGTTGAATTATATTGTTCCGTTTTCAATTTAATATCTCCCCATACCCCCATTCCAATTTGTTTCTCCTCCCGAAGTCCGAAGATATTTATTTCTGTGTGGTTTAGGAGTTTAGCACCCCGTTTGATTCTTTTATAGGTTTTTCTTGTTTTTTCATAAGGATGTATACAATATTTATATAACTGAACACAAATTAACACGGTTAAATTGTTATAAAACTCCCTCAACACTCTCAACCATAAAGATTGGAATGGAAACATTAATAATTAGTATTGTACACAGAGTTTAATTTACTTTAAATCAAATTGTCCACGTTTTTATTTATTTCTATTGTATGTCCTCTTCGTTCTGGAACACGGTATTCATTTTCTACATTATTTTCTATTTAATCAATAGCTATACGACCTGAAATATTGCGTTATTAAGTCGCAAATGTGTCACATATGTATTTTTTACTAAAAAAAATTATACGTCATTGATAAATGATTAATTGATTTGTTTTCACATTGTTCAAATAATAATTTATTGAAAATAAAATTCACAATTCTACTGTAATTCACAACCTTGAATAATTTTGTTATTTTTTTCGCATAACAACACTCTCCTTCCACTCTATTCCTAATTGAGCTACAATACTTGAAGCCAATAACAACAACAAAAACCAAAACAGAATCGGACGATTTCAGCGGCCGTCAGCTTCATCTCACTTATAAATTGTATTGCTCGGCTGGCTCAGCGGGGTGCTCACAAATCCGGAAAAAACGTGATTTCGCCTCTTGACTATCGTATACCTGAGCCAATTTGTCTAGTGACCAAGCACACACACACACACATGACTACTCATGTGGCGACGCTTTGCTCACAGAGCCATTGGCGCTCGCCGCCTCTCATTCTGCCTCTCGTCTCATCCTACCGTAGTCGTTTTGACTCATGCTCCTCGGGAAATCGAGAAAGATTGACAATAATATGTGTGTTTTTGCTCGAGATGTTGTTGATGATGATGTCGCGCGGCGGTTGTCAACACGACAAATAGTGGTAGAGCAAGGGTACGAAGGTAGATATATTATGATTTTAACAATATAGGTATTAGGTCGGTAATCCGGCGGCTTAAAAAGCGATACGTTGTGCTCACTCTATCATCATCATTAACTTAATTATAAATACACCATATTCTCATCAAAACTGCTCATAATATTCGTAATTTGTCTTCATATAAAGCCACAGAGAGAAGGGGGATTGATTCCACAAAAACACTAGAATATTCAATGTGAATATTCATTCATTAATGCTCACCGACTGACTGACTTACTGAATTTCAAATCCAGCTCAGGGGATCTTCCAGCAACATGTCGACCTGAGTCGCCCATGGAGCCTTGTGTGCAAACTAAACAATGGATAATGTTTGTCGAGTCCGGCGATACACAAGCGCACAGCAAATGGACTGCTCGCCGAGGTGCTTGCCTGTAAATACCATTATAACACCATCGGGGGCTGGTTTGAGACGGGAGAGGAGATGTTTTTTCTTCCTACTTTATCCAATTCTTCTTGTTTATTTTTATTATATAGTGGCTCGCGCGGGGATTAATAACACGATATTAAACAATGTTTATTTATTTGATTATTAATATTGGTTATATGTATGTGTGTGTGTGTGTGGACAAATTAATTAGCGAATGATTGTTTGTGAAGCACGTGGTGCTTCAAGGTGATCGTGCAACTGGCACCAATGAGAGTTTGAAAACTCAAGGTGCACCAATTTTGGCATCAGCGGGGGGTAGAAATGCGGACAACTCCGTATCCGGACAACAATGGCCTCGTATGCGTTCATCCTATTAATTATCATCGCTGGAGTCTATTGTTTTCACGATTGGCCTGAGCCGAATTATAGAGCACTGGCAGGTCGAATTGTGCACACTCTCGGTCTCTTATTCAATAATAACAACAACAGGTCGAATTTATGGACTACAAGCCAAGATAATCCTCTATTCGGTTGATTGCATAAATTACATCTTTAGAGAGGGATGATTTTTCAAATCCACTTTTCCTCAGCGACAAAAGTCTCATCATCAAATTCACTTTTCATCCGATTTCGTAAACTTTGGGACGCATCAAATATTGTTATTGGATATTTCGATAGAAGACCAAGAAGAAGACAAAACGGAGGAGAAGAGGGGAAGAATTTGTAAAACACAATAGAATTATTATTAATCACCGAAGGAATGAGCCACTGTAATGAATGGGAAAACGAAACCGTTTTCGCCCCAATTGTATTAGTTTTCAGCAATCACTGGTTATTATTAATAAAATAATTGTATTATTATTAAATGATTAGTCATATATGATTATGAATATCAGTTGCAATGTTGCCTTTTATGGTAACATTTATTTGTATTGAAGCGGTTATTGAAGCGGGAAAGAGCCAAACTAGGGAGATGGAACAAATATTGATAGCGATAATTTATTCAAAAACAAATATTTACCGTAATATTTACCGGAGCTGTAATCCAATTACGACACCGTTTGGTGTTAACCGATTAGCCGCTTAATTCGTTGATTACAGGGGGTAGTCGATACTGTAATTGAATCGAAGCCGATTAGTGACTTAAGCGATTAACCGCTTGACAGATGTCCAACTATTTCAACAAGTCATCAATTGTTATTAACATTGTTATTAGCGTTGTTATTAATTAGCTACCAATTGTTGAGTAGATCGGTTTTTTTTTGAAAGTGAATATGAGAAACGTTTAATTTGTTTTTTTATTAATAAATAATTAGATCGTAATAGTTTAAAGAAAACTAAATCAATAATGACAATGTACTGTGGTTAGAAAAAATTTTAATATTTTTGAAAAGAAATTGGTTTTTAGATTTAAAATAAGTTATGGGGAATATTTGGGTACAGGCTGTAAATTACATTAATGTTTTGGAAGAGCCTGTTCTCTGATTTTGAAATTTGTTCGACAATTGTGAATTTTAAAAACACTTTATTTGTTTAGCTTCTAATTTTATAGGTTATATATGAAAACGATAGATCAGACGTGAGTAAAACATGTCAAAGCCGTATTTAAGAAAGTTGAAGAAAACAAAATCTCAGTTTAATAGATAAAAAATCAACACCATTATTGTTAAAAACGCAGTTTTCTACGAAAAATATTTTTTGAATCGATTTGTATTGCTATGTTGTAGCTTTGTGCATTCAAGTAACGATCATTATCATTTTGACAATACAAATAAATAAAATTGCACAAAAATAAATAATGAAATTAATAAAATGCTGTTATTCTCTGAGCCCGTATGCAACAATGTAAATATCTGTTAAATGGTGATGGAAAATTATTGTTAAACGACTTTTATACGAAAATTTAAATAAGTGTATGTAAAAAATAATATTTTAATACAAAATAGGTTGTAAAATATCTATAATCGAGTTCAAATAGGTGTTAAACTAATTTTAAAGTAAAACAAAAAAGTGCACGCCAAATGAATTTATAAAAACAGTCCGTCATAAATGCCAGTAAAATCCAAAATCTTGTTAAAATTAAACGAGAAAAATTATTTTAAGAAAAATCTGTCAAATTCACGTGATTTAAACTATTTTAACTTTTTCGTGGAAATAAATAAAATGGGATTAATAAGATTTTCCGAATTTTTTTTACATCTTTTCAATAAAAAAATTATTACTGCAGTTTAAATACGGGTTCCTTATTATTTTCTTTCTAATATTTGAAAAAATCGTTTAATGAGCTAATTTTATTGCCGCAAAATTTAATAATCGGAACTTTCATTTGTCGTGAAAGTGCTAAATAAAATTTATCTCGCCCATTTGTTTCGCCCATTTCCATGGGTGAACTAAAGAGTTCTTTTTAAAAATATTTCTTAAGATTCTTTTAAACTTCTTACATTCTTAACCTTAACTTTAACAATATCCGTAGAGAGAACTGGGTTAATATAACTTTTTGATTTAATATATATTTTTCACTATTATTTTAAAATTTTGATTTATAGTCGTCGCCAAATGCGATTACCGCCGCAAAATGTGGCGCACTTTTTTAAATATTGTTTTTTCATTTAATTTTTATGATTATTATTATTTTCCACATTTATTCCACGATTGATACAACATCTAAACAATATTATTCAATTTATTTAAGCAAAAACCGTGTAGAACGATCCTAAACAAGAAAATAATCATAAAAATTAAACGAAAAAATAATGTTTAAAAAGTGCGCCACATTTTGCGGTGGTAATCGCATTTTTTTTTAAATTATCAAAATCTAAGAAATTGACAATTCCAATTTTATTTTCAGAGAGAATAAAAGTAATAAATCTGATTTTATCTAGAAATTTTGAAGAAATATAATGAAAAACAGAGAAATTATTAACATAAATTGAATGTTTGTTTCATGATCTCTTTGAGACCATTGAAAATAATTCAAAAATGTTGAAATTGACCTTTCAATTTCTTATAATTTAATGATAATGTTGTATACCTTTGTGGTTTTAGTTAATTATTTACTATTTAAAATGAAAAGAGAAAAACGATATAATAAACATTTTTAAAATTAAATTGACACCTCCATATCTTAGCAAGATAAAGATAGCTTTAATTTATGAACCTTTCAGACATTTACCCCTTTAATCTTCATGTTAACCACAACTAAAGGAACGCAGAAAAAAGTTTCTCTGATCGGCACTCACAATATAATACAAGCTTTGGTTTTAGTAAGCAAGATAAGCTTGATCAGAAAGATCGTTTCTGATATTTGACATTAGACAATTCAAATTCACAAAATATTTGCCATTGTTTTTGTTTATTTTTCGCAGTAAAGTTATTCTATTTAAGCCTTACTTCATAATTATTTCTAATCACGAAATCAGAAAGTAACCTTCTTGAACCGAGTTAATAATAGGTACCTAACATGAACAAGATACTTAATCTCATCTTAATCTCTTTGGTATTACAATTAATAAAAACAAAGAGTGAATTTGCTTTTAATAATTCAATTCATCAATATGATGGAGCCGACAGAGAGTGAGCATCACATGTAATAATAATAATTGTATATTGCAGTAATTAGAAGAGATGCATATGAAAAGCTGCGAGTTGAGATTCTGGCAGCTGCGCACCAGCGAGATGAGGCCGCCGTGCATTTGCTAAAAATTATTTAGGGAGATTTGGGACGTATCCGCCAACCGGCTTACGCCGAATTACATGCCTTGATTATTGGGTACGTTGAGGGCAGATGAGGCTCGAATTACGGTCAGATGGAAATTCCGTGAGACAATTTTTCAAAGAAACATTTGATTATTGCTTGAGGGTTTTTTGGAGCCAATCAAACTTGCAAAATTAACAATAAATATTGATGAAAAAAAGTTGATTGTATTATTCAATCGAATATTAAAACCACACATTCATTCCATTGTTATACTGAATTGAATAAAACCTGAAAACAATGGATGCATACAAAACTGTTTTATATCAAATAATACCAATAACAGCTTGTTTTAAATGATGCAACAAAACTTCAGCAAAAAACCATATTGCGATTTGAATAGGTGCGAACATTTTATTCGAAACAACACAAGTTGGTTAATCACGAAAGTGGTTGATTACTGACACACATATGTGAAAACATTTGAATAAGTTAATTAGTACTCGAGGTTATTTGTTAGCGGTGCGATCAAGAGTTTCATAGTTCTTTCTGACTAATTAGACTCGATTCTTTGCTAACTACTCTTTGAATTGATTAGCGACTCATTGAACAAAGCACATGGAATGAGCTCTAAGGAAACGAATATTTTACAACTCAGCCGTATTAGCACTTGCTAATGTGAAAATTGATGCAACACAGTTGGATGCGACATAATTTTATAGCGATTGCGATTAAAATTGATTACCCAAACAATTTAAATTACATGCTATTGACGCAAGGAAAGCTTAATATTGCGCAATCAACAACATGTGATGCACGACAGAATGCGCGAAGTGTCGAATGGAGATGATCGGCTGTTTATAATTAATTACCTGACAACAAATATGGTTCCCATCAAGAATATATCTTCTAGAAAAGTGCATTGGATCATCCAATAGAAATAATAGGGAATAAATAAAGTTGAGATGGATGCTCAATCGCCCTGACATGACTGTCATAGCTCAATAATAAAAAGGCTTTGACTAGTATGTCAGGCAATGAGCATATCTCTTCTAGAAAAGTGCATTGGATCATCCAATAGAAATAATAGGGAATAAATAAAGTTGAGATGGATGCTCAATCGCCCTGACATGACTGTCATAGCTCAATAATAAAAAGGCTTTGACTAGTATGTCAGGCAATGAGCATATCTCTTCTAGAAAAGTGCATTGGATCATCCAATAGAAATAATAGGGAATAAATAAAGTTGAGATGGATGCTCAATCGCCCTGACATGACTGTCATAGCTCAATAATAAAAAGGCTTTGACTAGTATGTCAGGCAATGAGCATATCTCTTCTAGAAAAGTGCATTGGATCATCCAATAGAAATAATAGGGAATAAATAAAGTTGAGATGGATGCTCAATCGCCCTGACATGACTGTCATAGCTCAATAATAAAAAGGCTTTGACTAGTATGTCAGGCAATGAGCATATCTCTTCTAGAAAAGTGCATTGGATCATCCAATAGAAATAATAGGGAATAAATAAAGTTGAGATGGATGCTCAATCGCCCTGACATGACTGTCATAGCTCAATAATAAAAAGGATTTGACTAGTATGTCAGGCAATGAGCATATCTCTTCTAGAAAAGTGCATTGGATCATCCAATAGAAATAATAGGGAATAAATAAAGTTGAGATGGATGCTCAATCGCCCTGACATGACTGTCATAGCTCAATAATAAAAAGGCTTTGACTAGTATGTCAGGCAATGAGCATATCTCTTCTAGAAAAGTGCCTTGGATCATCCAATAGAAATAATAGGGAATAAATAAAGTTGAGATGGATGCTCAATCGCCCTGACATGACTGTCATAGCTCAATAATAAAAAGGATTTGACTAGTATGTCAGGCAATGAGCATATCTCTTCTAGAAAAGTGCATTGGATCATCCAATAGAAATAATAGGGAATAAATAAAGTTGAGATGGATGCTCAATCGCCCTGACATGACTGTCATAGCTCAATAATAAAAAGGCTTTGACTAGTATGTCAGGCAATGAGCATATCTCTTCTAGAAAAGTGCCTTGGATCATCCAATAGAAATAATAGGGAATAAATAAAGTTGAGATGGATGCTCAATCGCCCTGACATGACTGTCATAGCTCAATAATAAAAAGGCTTTGACTAGTATGTCAGGCAATGAGCATATCTCTTCTAGAAAAGTGCATTGGATCATCCAATAGAAATAATAGGGAATAAATAAAGTTGAGATGGATGCTCAATCGCCCTGACATGACTGTCATAGCTCAATAATAAAAAGGCTTTGACTAGTATGTCAGGCAATGAGCATATCTCTTCTAGAAAAGTGCATTGGATCATCCAATAGAAATAATAGGGAATAAATAAAGTTGAGATGGATGCTCAATCGCCCTGACATGACTGTCATAGCTCAATAATAAAAAGGCTTTGACTAGTATGTCAGGCAATGAGCATATCTCTTCTAGAAAAGTGCATTGGATCATCCAATAGAAATAATAGGGAATAAATAAAGTTGAGACGGATGCTCAATCGCCCTGACATGACTGTCATAGCTCAATAATAAAAAGGCTTTGACTAGTATGTCAGGCAATGAGCATATCTCTTCTAGAAAAGTGCATTGGATCATCCAATAGAAATAATAGGGAATAAATAAAGTTGAGACGGATGCTGAATCGCCCTGACATGACTGTCATAGCTCAATAATAAAAAGGCTTTGACTAGTATGTCAGGCAATGAGCATATCTCTTCTAGAAAAGTGCATTGGATCATCCAATAGAAATAATAGGGAATAAATAAAGTTGAGACGGATGCTGAATCGCCCTGACATGACTGTCATAGCTCAATAATAAAAAGGCTTTGACTAGTATGTCAGGCAATGAGCATATCTCTTCTAGAAAAGTGCATTGGATCATCCAATAGAAATAATAGGGAATAAATAAAGTTGAGACGGATGCTCAATCGCCCTGACATGACTGTCATAGCTCAATAATAAAAAGGCTTTGACTAGTATGTCAGGCAATGAGCATATCTCTTCTAGAAAAGTGCATTGGATCATCCAATAGAAATAATAGGGAATAAATAAAGTTGAGACGGATGCTGAATCGCCCTGACATGACTGTCATAGCTCAATAATAAAAAGGCTTTGACTAGTATGTCAGGCAATGAGCATATCTCTTCTAGAAAAGTGCATTGGATCATCCAATAGAAATAATAGGGAATAAATAAAGTTGAGACGGATGCTCAATCGCCCTGACATGACTGTCATAGCTCAATAATAAAAAGGCTTTGACTAGTATGTCAGGCAATGAGCATATCTCTTCTAGAAAAGTGCATTGGATCATCCAATAGAAATAATAGGGAATAAATAAAGTTGAGACGGATGCTCAATCGCCCTGACATGACTGTCATAGCTCAATAATAAAAAGGCTTTGACTAGTATGTCAGGCAATGAGCATATCTCTTCTAGAAAAGTGCATTGGATCATCCAATAGAAATAATAGGGAATAAATAAAGTTGAGACGGATGCTGAATCGCCCTGACATGACTGTCATAGCTCAATAATAAAAAGGCTTTGACTAGTATGTCAGGCAATGAGCATATCTCTTCTAGAAAAGTGCATTGGATCATCCAATAGAAATAATAGGGAATAAATAAAGTTGAGACGGATGCTGAATCGCCCTGACATGACTGTCATAGCTCAATAATAAAAAGGCTTTGACTAGTATGTCAGGCAATGAGCATATCTCTTCTAGAAAAGTGCATTGGATCATCCAATAGAAATAATAGGGAATAAATAAAGTTGAGACGGATGCTCAATCGCCCTGACATGACTGTCATAGCTCAATAATAAAAAGGCTTTGACTAGTATGTCAGGCAATGAGCATATCTCTTCTAGAAAAGTGCATTGGATCATCCAATAGAAATAATAGGGAATAAATAAAGTTGAGACGGATGCTGAATCGCCCTGACATGACTGTCATAGCTCAATAATAAAAAGGCTTTGACTAGTATGTCAGGCAATGAGCATATCTCTTCTAGAAAAGTGCATTGGATCATCCAATAGAAATAATAGGGAATAAATAAAGTTGAGACGGATGCTGAATCGCCCTGACATGACTGTCATAGCTCAATAATAAAAAGGCTTTGACTAGTATGTCAGGCAATGAGCATATCTCTTCTAGAAAAGTGCATTGGATCATCCAATAGAAATAATAGGGAATAAATAAAGTTGAGACGGATGCTCAATCGCCCTGACATGACTGTCATAGCTCAATAATAAAAAGGCTTTGACTAGTATGTCAGGCAATGAGCATATCTCTTCTAGAAAAGTGCATTGGATCATCCAATAGAAATAATAGGGAATAAATAAAGTTGAGACGGATGCTGAATCGCCCTGACATGACTGTCATAGCTCAATAATAAAAAGGCTTTGACTAGTATGTCAGGCAATGAGCATATCTCTTCTAGAAAAGTGCATTGGATCATCCAATAGAAATAATAGGGAATAAATAAAGTTGAGACGGATGCTCAATCGCCCTGACATGACTGTCATAGCTCAATAATAAAAAGGCTTTGACTAGTATGTCAGGCAATGAGCATATCTCTTCTAGAAAAGTGCATTGGATCATCCAATAGAAATAATAGGGAATAAATAAAGTTGAGACGGATGCTGAATCGCCCTGACATGACTGTCATAGCTCAATAATAAAAAGGCTTTGACTAGTATGTCAGGCAATGAGCATATCTCTTCTAGAAAAGTGCATTGGATCATCCAATAGAAATAATAGGGAATAAATAAAGTTGAGACGGATGCTCAATCGCCCTGACATGACTGTCATAGCTCAATAATAAAAAGGCTTTGACTAGTATGTCAGGCAATGAGCATATCTCTTCTAGAAAAGTGCATTGGATCATCCAATAGAAATAATAGGGAATAAATAAAGTTGAGACGGATGCTGAATCGCCCTGACATGACTGTCATAGCTCAATAATAAAAAGGCTTTGACTAGTATGTCAGGCAATGAGCATATCTCTTCTAGAAAAGTGCATTGGATCATCCAATAGAAATAATAGGGAATAAATAAAGTTGAGACGGATGCTGAATCGCCCTGACATGACTGTCATAGCTCAATAATAAAAAGGCTTTGACTAGTATGTCAGGCAATGAGCATATCTCTTCTAGAAAAGTGCATTGGATCATCCAATAGAAATAATAGGGAATAAATAAAGTTGAGATGGATGCTCAATCGCCCTGACATGACTGTCATAGCTCAATAATAAAAAGGCTTTGACTAGTATGTCAGGCAATGAGCATATCTCTTCTAGAAAAGTGCATTGGATCATCCAATAGAAATAATAGGGAATAAATAAAGTTGAGACGGATGCTCAATCGCCCTGACATGACTGTCATAGCTCAATAATAAAAAGGCTTTGACTAGTATGTCAGGCAATGAGCATATCTCTTCTAGAAAAGTGCATTGGATCATCCAATAGAAATAATAGGGAATAAATAAAGTTGAGACGGATGCTCAATCGCCCTGACATGACTGTCATAGCTCAATAATAAAAAGGCTTTGACTAGTATGTCAGGCAATGAGCATATCTCTTCTAGAAAAGTGCATTGGATCATCCAATAGAAATAATAGGGAATAAATAAAGTTGAGACGGATGCTCAATCGCCCTGACATGACTGTCATAGCTCAATAATAAAAAGGCTTTGACTAGTATGTCAGGCAATGAGCATATCTCTTCTAGAAAAGTGCATTGGATCATCCAATAGAAATAATAGGGAATAAATAAAGTTGAGACGGATGCTCAATCGCCCTGACATGACTGTCATAGCTCAATAATAAAAAGGCTTTGACTAGTATGTCAGGCAATGAGCATATCTCTTCTAGAAAAGTGCATTGGATCATCCAATAGAAATAATAGGGAATAAATAAAGTTGAGACGGATGCTCAATCGCCCTGACATGACTGTCATAGCTCAATAATAAAAAGGCTTTGACTAGTATGTCAGGCAATGAGCATATCTCTTCTAGAAAAGTGCATTGGATCATCCAATAGAAATAATAGGGAATAAATAAAGTTGAGACGGATGCTCAATCGCCCTGACATGACTGTCATAGCTCAATAATAAAAAGGCTTTGACTAGTATGTCAGGCAATGAGCATATCTCTTCTAGAAAAGTGCATTGGATCATCCAATAGAAATAATAGGGAATAAATAAAGTTGAGACGGATGCTCAATCGCCCTGACATGACTGTCATAGCTCAATAATAAAAAGGCTTTGACTAGTATGTCAGGCAATGAGCATATCTCTTCTAGAAAAGTGCATTGGATCATCCAATAGAAATAATAGGGAATAAATAAAGTTGAGACGGATGCTCAATCGCCCTGACATGACTGTCATAGCTCAATAATAAAAAGGCTTTGACTAGTATGTCAGGCAATGAGCATATCTCTTCTAGAAAAGTGCATTGGATCATCCAATAGAAATAATAGGGAATAAATAAAGTTGAGATGGATGCTCAATCGCCCTGACATGACTGTCATAGCTCAATAATAAAAAGGCTTTGACTAGTATGTCAGGCAATGAGCATATCTCTTCTAGAAAAGTGCATTGGATCATCCAATAGAAATAATAGGGAATAAATAAAGTTGAGATGGATGCTCAATCGCCCTGACATGACTGTCATAGCTCAATAATAAAAAGGCTTTGACTAGTATGTCAGGCAATGAGCATATCTCTTCTAGAAAAGTGCATTGGATCATCCAATAGAAATAATAGGGAATAAATAAAGTTGAGATGGATGCTCAATCGCCCTGACATGACTGTCATAGCTCAATAATAAAAAGGCTTTGACTAGTATGTCAGGCAATGAGCATATCTCTTCTAGAAAAGTGCATTGGATCATCCAATAGAAATAATAGGGAATAAATAAAGTTGAGATGGATGCTCAATCGCCCTGACATGACTGTCATAGCTCAATAATAAAAAGGCTTTGACTAGTATGTCAGGCAATGAGCATATCTCTTCTAGAAAAGTGCATTGGATCATCCAATAGAAATAATAGGGAATAAATAAAGTTGAGATGGATGCTCAATCGCCCTGACATGACTGTCATAGCTCAATAATAAAAAGGCTTTGACTAGTATGTCAGGCAATGAGCATATCTCTTCTAGAAAAGTGCATTGGATCATCCAATAGAAATAATAGGGAATAAATAAAGTTGAGATGGATGCTCAATCGCCCTGACATGACTGTCATAGCTCAATAATAAAAAGGCTTTGACTAGTATGTCAGGCAATGAGCATATCTCTTCTAGAAAAGTGCATTGGATCATCCAATAGAAATAATAGGGAATAAATAAAGTTGAGATGGATGCTCAATCGCCCTGACATGACTGTCATAGCTCAATAATAAAAAGGCTTTGACTAGTATGTCAGGCAATGAGCATATCTCTTCTAGAAAAGTGCATTGGATCATCCAATAGAAATAATAGGGAATAAATAAAGTTGAGATGGATGCTCAATCGCCCTGACATGACTGTCATAGCTCAATAATAAAAAGGCTTTGACTAGTATGTCAGGCAATGAGCATATCTCTTCTAGAAAAGTGCATTGGATCATCCAATAGAAATAATAGGGAATAAATAAAGTTGAGATGGATGCTCAATCGCCCTGACATGACTGTCATAGCTCAATAATAAAAAGGCTTTGACTAGTATGTCAGGCAATGAGCATATCTCTTCTAGAAAAGTGCATTGGATCATCCAATAGAAATAATAGGGAATAAATAAAGTTGAGATGGATGCTCAATCGCCCTGACATGACTGTCATAGCTCAATAATAAAAAGGCTTTGACTAGTATGTCAGGCAATGAGCATATCTCTTCTAGAAAAGTGCATTGGATCATCCAATAGAAATAATAGGGAATAAATAAAGTTGAGATGGATGCTCAATCGCCCTGACATGACTGTCATAGCTCAATAATAAAAAGGCTTTGACTAGTATGTCAGGCAATGAGCATATCTCTTCTAGAAAAGTGCATTGGATCATCCAATAGAAATAATAGGGAATAAATAAAGTTGAGATGGATGCTCAATCGCCCTGACATGACTGTCATAGCTCAATAATAAAAAGGCTTTGACTAGTATGTCAGGCAATGAGCATATCTCTTCTAGAAAAGTGCATTGGATCATCCAATAGAAATAATAGGGAATAAATAAAGTTGAGATGGATGCTCAATCGCCCTGACATGACTGTCATAGCTCAATAATAAAAAGGCT